>CANTUO010000002.1:0-1390000 GCA_947670415.1 Insectozyma verbasci | reverse complement strand
ACGATATTATAATAAACAATATTACTGATATAATTTTAATTTATGTTGTACTATATCAATTTTATCTTGTGGTTTTTGTTCTTTATCAATTCTTGTACCAACTCTAATATCACTTTGAATACGTAAAACTCCATGTTTATCATGTAATAACTGATGCATTTCACCTATTAAATTCATAACTTCATTCCATGGACCAGCAATTGTAGTACCAGCTGAATGTAAAGTTGTTTCCAAGTGACTATCTTGAGCTAATTTTGTGATTGCAGTGACTTCATCAGATACTGAAGTTGTACTAGTGCCAATCTGACAAGTTAGTATTGTTTTGAATTGAAACTGTTATTACTTACTGGTATTAAGCAAACATCTGCTAAACAATGAAGCGTGACTACCATTTGTCGATATTTTTTTAAACTAAAAATTTTAAACTAAATATTTTAAATTGACCTGGACCCAAAATAAGCAATCAAGTTGAATCAATTAATTTTATACAATTCTATCGTGCTTCGGCTTTTCTTCGCATTTAATCTCAATTAAGTAAACTCCGTAAATTTGCCATTTCCTGACTTGGAAATGTACCCCACTGAAAAATTCTATAAATTGACAAACAAAAGTTTAATTTTTCAACCATAATGCCAACATTTAAAGATAAACAAGATTTTTGTAACCAAACCAAAGTTGCTTCTGAAAAAAATTATGAATTAATTGAATTTGCAAAAAACAATCTAAATAATTTACCATTTACTCCAGAAGATGGTGAAAAATGGGAAAATTATGAAAGAATGATTAGTGGAATGTTATATAATTGTATGCAAAAGGAATTAGAAATTGTTAGAATGAATGTTAGAGATTTAATATTAGATTATGGTAATTTTAGAACTGGAGATTATAAATCAATTCCTGAATTTTATCAAGCTAGAACTGATTTTCTTAAAAAATTTATAGGTCATGTTGGTGAAGATACTTTTATGGAATATCCTGCAAGATTTGATTATGGATTTAATACATATCTTGGTAAAAGATTTTATAGTAATTATAATTTAACAATTTTAGATGTTGCTATAGTTAGAATTGGTGATTATTGTATGTGTGGTCCAAATGTTTCAATTGTAACCCCATGTCACCCTCTAAATCCAAGTCTAAGATGGGATCCACCTTTGGAAAATGCGTTACCGATTACTATTGGAGATAATGTTTGGTTATGTGCAGATTGTACAATTATTGGTGGAGTTACAATTGGTGATGGATGTGTAATTGCAGCAGGTTCAGTAGTTACAAAAGATATACCAGCCAATTCATTAGTTGCTGGAGTACCAGGTAGAGTAATTAAACAATTAGAACCAAGAGATCCATCGTTCAATATTCATGAAACTATACAGAAATATGGTATGGGTTATATAGAGTAAAGTAGTGTAGCTAGATTAATTTTTTCTTTTTCAACAAAGTATTAATTAGTAAGAATATATAGTGATACAGCAAGATGTCTGATAATATGCAAATTGATTCTCCACCACCACAAGAAATTGATGAAGGTTTATATTCTCGTCAATTATATGTTCTAGGTAAAGAAGCAATGATTAAAATGCAAAATGCAAATGTTTTAATCATTGGTTTAAAAGGTTTAGGTATTGAAATTGCCAAAAATATTGCCCTTGCCGGTGTAAAATCATTAAGTTTATATGATCCAACATCAATTGAAATAGGAGATTTATCATCACAATTCTTTTTAAATGAATCTAATATAGGTCAACCAAGAGATAAAGCAAGTTGTGAAAAATTATCTGAATTAAATTCATATGTTCCAATTAATACTGTAGATAATATAAATGAAGATACTTTATTAAAATTTAAATGTATTGTTTCAACAAATATTACTTTGGAAGAACAAGTTAAAATTAATAATATCACTCATAAAAATGACATTGGTTATATAAATGCAGATATAAGAGGTTTATTTGGACAAATTTTTGTAGATTTTGGTGATAAATTTACAATTATTGATCAAACTGGTGAAGAGCCTTTAAGTGGTATAGTTTCTGATGTTGAAAAAAATGGTACGGTTACTATGTTGGATGATAACAGACATGGTTTACAAGATGGTGATTATGTTAAATTTACTGAAGTTGATGGTATGCCAAAATTAAATGATGGTTCATTACATAGAGTTGAAGTTTTAGGACCTTATGCTTTTAAAATAAAAATTGATGAATCTTATGGTGATTATAAGAAAGGTGGTTTATATACACAAGTTAAAGTACCAAAGGATTTATCATATGAACCATTACTTAAACAGTTGAAAAATCCAGAATTTTTGATATCTGATTTTGCAAAATTCGACAAACCAGCTCAATTACATATTGGTTTTCAAGCTTTACATGCTTTCCAAACTAAGAATCAAGGTAATTTACCAAAACCTTATAATGAAGAAGACGCAAATGAAGCATGGCAATATGCACAAGAATTGGCAAAAGTTAATGAAGTTGAATTGGATGAAAAATATTTAAGAGAATTATTTTATCAAGCTAGAGGTGATATTCCAGGTGTTGTTGCCTTTTATGGTGGTTTAATTGCTCAAGAAGTTTTAAAATGTTGTTCATCTAAATTTACTCCAATAAAACAATGGTTATATTTTGATTCCTTGGAATCATTACCTGATTCAAAACAATTTCCAAGATCTGAAGAAAATAATAAACCAATTGGTTCAAGATATGATGGTCAAATTGCTGTATTTGGTAAAAGTTATCAAGAAAAAATTTTCAATTTAAAAGTTTTCCTTGTTGGAGCAGGTGCAATTGGTTGTGAAATGTTGAAGAATTGGGCAATGATGGGTTTAGGATCAGGACCAAATGGTAAAGTTTTCATTACTGATAATGATTCAATTGAAAAATCAAATTTAAATCGTCAATTTTTATTCAGACCAAAAGATGTGGGTAGAAATAAATCAGAAGTTGCAGCAAAAGCAGTTGTTGAAATGAATCCACAATTGGAAGGTAAAATTGATGCAAAATTGGATAAAGTTGGTCCTGATACTGAAGATATTTTTGATGATGATTTTTGGTCAAGTTTGGATATTGTTGTTAATGCTTTAGATAATGTTGAAGCAAGAACTTATGTTGATAGAAGATGTATCTTTTATAAAAAACCACTATTGGAGTCTGGTACTTTAGGTACAAAAGGTAATACTCAAGTTGTTATACCAAATTTAACAGAATCATATTCATCATCACAAGATCCACCAGAAAAATCTATACCATTATGTACTTTAAGATCGTTCCCAAATAAAATCGATCATACAATTGCTTGGGCAAAATCATTATTTCAAGGATATTTTGCTGATTCACCAGAAAGTGTAAATTTATATTTAAGTCAACCAAATTATGTTGAACAAACTTTAAAACAAAATCCAGATATAAAAGGTACCTTGGAAAATATATCACAATATCTTAACAATCGTCCATATACTTTTGAAGATTGTATTAAATGGGCAAGAAATCAATTTGAAATTAAATTTAATCATGAAATAAAACAATTGTTATATAATTTCCCTCCAGATGCAAAAACTTCAACTGGTGCACCATTTTGGTCAGGACCAAAAAGAGCACCAAAACCATTGGAATTTGATATAAATAACAAAGATCATTTCAATTTTATAGTTGGTGGTGCTAATTTATTAGCATTTATATATGGATTGAAAGAATCAGATAATTATAGATCAGTTTTGGAAAATTTCAAAGTTGCTGAATTTAAACCAAAATCAGGTGTTGAAATTGCTTCAACTGATGCAGAAGCTGAAGAACAAGCAAATAAATTATCAGGATCAATTGATTCAGATGAAATTAAAAAAATTGCTGCTCAATTACCTGAGCCAAGTACTTTAGCAGGTTATAGATTATTACCAATTGAATTTGAAAAAGATGATGATACAAATCATCATATTGAATTTATAGCTGCTGCATCAAATTGTAGAGCATTGAATTATGGTATTGAAACTGCTGATGCATCAAAAACAAAATTTATTGCTGGTAAAATTATTCCTGCAATTGCAACTACAACTGCTTTAGTTACTGGTTTAGTTTGTCTTGAATTATATAAAGTGGTTGATTCAAAAACTGATATTGAACAATATAAAAATGGTTTTATTAATTTAGCTTTACCATTTATTGGATTTTCAGAACCAATCAAATCCTCAAGAAAGAAATTTAATGATAAAGAGTTTGATGAAATTTGGGATAGATTTGATATTGAAGGTGACATTAAATTACAAGAATTATTAGATTATTTTGAAAAAGAACAAGGATTAACAATAAGTATGTTATCATATGGTGTTTCATTATTATATGCTTCATTTTTCCCACCTAAAAAAGTTAAAGATAGATTAAATTTAAAATTAACTGATTTAATTAAAGAAGTTAGTAAAAAACCCATTCCACAACACGTAAAACATTTACTTTTTGAAATTTGTTGTGACGATAAAAATGATGAAGATGTTGAAGTTCCTTATATTTGTGTAAAATTATAGATTATATATATACTGTGATATTAATTTACCATTTTTTATAATTAAATTTCGATCTGATAGTTTCATCATTTCTTTATCATGAGTTATAAACAAAATTGTTAATTTACCTCTAAATGATTCAATCAAATCAAATATTAATGTTGTACTTATCGGATCTAGATTTGATGTACATTCATCAAATATTAAAATTTTGGGTCTTCTTAATAATGCTCTAGCTATCGATAATCTTTGCAATTGTCCACCACTAATTAAGCTTGAATTACCTTCACCGATATTAGTTTGTAAACCTTCTGCTAAACCAATGACAAATTCATAAATTCCAACTTTTTTTAAATTATCATAAATTTCATTAATTGAAATTCGTCGAATTGTATTAATTCCATAGATTAAATTTTCAAATATTGAACCATCAAAAAATTTAGGAAATTGAGGTACAATTGAAATTGATTCTCGTAACCAATCAATATTTAAATCATTGATATTTTGATTAAATAAATAAACATTTTCTGATTCATAAAGTCGAAGAATCACTGAAACAATTGTCGATTTTCCACAACCTGATTCTCCAATAATACCAACCATTTCATTTTTATTAACTGAAAATGTAACTGAATTAAGTACTTGATTATTCTCATACGAAAAATTTACATTTTTAAATTCAATAATTGGATCATTTATATGTTTAGGGATTATTATGCCATCATTTTCAACTTTTGATTCCTGAACTTCATTTAATAATTTAACAATATACGTACCTGCTCTTTGACCTCTTGCAATTTCAGGCAATTGATGAATTAAAGATGATGCATTTGAAATTGTAAATGTTAATAATGTAATAGTTCGTAATAATTGATCATGAGAATATTGATATTTACCAGTTAATTGCATACCATAATATAATATGATACCAGTTGCTAATGAAGTTATAAAATCATTTATACCCATTGATAAACCAGCATGTAATGCACGAATATTACCAACTTTACGAATTTCTTTTAAATGATTATTAAATTGTGTTTCAAAAAACTTATTCATATTAAATAGCTTAATTGTTTTTAAAGTTGTTATAGTTTGATGTTGATGAATTTCTAAATCTACAACCCTTGATTTATAATTATTTTCAGCGTTTTCTAATAAAATTCCATAAACAATTGTTAATAGCATAACCAATGGGACAAATGAAATACCCACTAATGCCAATTTCCAACCTGATACAATTGACCATATAATTCCAACTAAAACCATTGACACAAGATTAACTGATAATGACAAAAATTGTGATATTAAACCACGTAAATCCCTTGTATCGTTCATCAATAAAGTTGTTACTTCAGCTGGTTTTAAACCATTAAACGCTTTTAAATCAGTATGACAGATTTTATCAAATGACAATTTTCTAAGTTGAATAATCCATGATTCAGAACTATAAGCTAATAAAAAATGCGAAATATAATTAGTTACTCCAATTGAAAATGCAATTGAAAGTGATATGCAAGACCATTTAATTATGACTGAATTAATATCTTTACCAATTGATGCATTCATTGTAGTTGATAATAATTTTGAAAAGCAAAATGAAAATATTGGATTTGCAACACCTTCAAGTATAGATATAAAAATAGCTATTAAAATGATGAATTTTTTATCAATTGTATTTTTACAATAGTTTAAAATTGCAAATACTCCCATAATCGTTGGCTCTTCTTCGAAAAGTTCTTCTTTGCTTGATACAGGTATGATTTCCTTTTCTTCAGTTGTTTCCTTTTCTGAAATTTTAATAAATTCATCATTCTTAATATTTGCAAAATCACCTTCATATTTAACACCTTGATCCAACATAATTACATGATCATCATCATCTATATTATTAAATTCATGAGTTATTATAATTGTAGTTTTACCCCTTCTCCAAAATTTAATCTTTTCATATAAAATTTGTTTGTTGTTATAATCCAATGCACTAAAAGCTTCATCTAAAATTAAAATTGGTGAATTTTTCAAGTAAGCTCTTGCAATTGATATCCTTTGCTGTTGACCACCAGATAATGATGACTGATTAATTTTTGAATTTAAATCTTTATCAATCATTGCAAATTCCATAGCTTGTAAAATCATTTGATCAGGAATTTCATCTAACTCATATTCATTAATAACTGAATAAGCTATATTATTCTTAACTGAGTCATTAAAAATTGTCGGATTCTGTTGTATCAATGTAATAGTCTCATATATCCAATTTGAATCCAACGTATTTAAATTATAATTATCAATTTCAATTGTACCTGATTGAATCTTATATAAATTCATAATTAACAAAGGTATAGTTGATTTCCCACATCCTGATTTACCAATTATATAATTAAACTTATTTTGTTTAATTTCGAATGAGATTTTATTCAAAATAATTTGATTTCTTGATGGATAACTAAATACAACATTCTTAAATTTAATTGTACCTAAACAACCAGTTGGATAAAGTAGATTAATTTTAACTTCATCATCTACATTATCTAAAAATGTTGCAATTTTACAAGCAGCTGCATGGGCAGTATTTAAAATAGCCATCAATTCAGAAATCTTTGAAATTGAATCACCCAACATTAAACAAGAACTAAAACATGTAAATAATTGATTTATACTAACATGATGATGAATTAATAAAAAATTACCAAACCAAAAACCTTGAACAAACATTAATAAACTTAAAAATTTTAAAATTGACATATTTAAACAAATTGCATTTGACATTTTAAAAAATTCAATAGCTGATGAATTAATTAATTTATTAAAATTGGCAATTTCCAAGTATTTACCATTGAAAATACGAATAATCATTGGTGAAGTTAAACTCCAATCAAGAATTTTTGATGCTTTTGAACTTAAATCATTCTCATTCGATTGATATTTATAAGTTAATTTACCAAAATACCATGCAGATCCAGCCATAATTGGACCTGGAGCCATTATAATTAATGTAATTGCCCATGATTGATAAAATGACATTATAATTAAACTTATAACTAATCCAATTGTTTGAGTTATGCTAGCTAATACTTCACCATTTCCAGATCTATATTCTTCAATACATCTATTAATTTGTGTTAAATTACCAATTATATTTTCATTTGTGTCAAACCATGAAATTTGTTGATTTAATAATTTTGTATAAATTTTAGTTCTTGCTCTTGATTGTTGTATTTCACCAAATTTAATCCATATAGAATTACCAAGAAATGTTAATATTAATTTACCACAACCCAATGCCATAATAATTCCACATAATTTTAAAATTTCTTTAATAAATAAATCATAATTTGTAAATTTATTTAAATAATAATCACTTAAAGTTGCAAATATTTTACCATATAATAATGTATTCAAGGGTGTACAAACAGCAGATGTAGTCATTAATATAATTCCACAAGTTATAATTAACCAATCTTGTTTCCAATTAAGAAACATAAAAACATTGATCCCGGTGGTAATTTCAATATCAACTTCTTCAATATCATCTAGATAATTTGACTTCTTTTCATCCATATTGTGCTAATGATAAGCATCTTGAGACCAAGAGTTTCAATTGAGGAGTATTTAAACCATCCTAGACCATTTTATAAATTAGCTCTATTCTTGCAGAAATTGAAGTAAAAAAAGTTTAAATTTGTTTGAAATAAAATTACCAAATTAGGATGTGGCAATGTATGCAATTAATTTGGTGGGTACTTATACGATATGAAGTGATGTAAAGTGATTATAAATCACTCATGTAAACTGTTTAAATTAATAGATAGAGACTTTACATCGATTCTATGTGTCTCCGGTAGTTGATTTAAAATGAGCTGATTAAGAGTAAACCAATAACAACAGCAACAAGGTCATCATTTTTTCAGCTGAGAGCTATTGGTATAATTAAGTGAAGCGTATGTCAGTCCAATAGAATCTAGTAAAGATCTATGTATTTCTACTTACTTCAGTTACTTCTTACTTAGATTTAAGTATTTGTCGAATAGGCAAAATTCTGAAACAAATTGCAGGATTACCATAATCGATCTTTAAACTTAATATGTGAAAAGCCTCGTCTGTATTGTGGGTATTATTCTCAAACTCAGCTCATCAAAACATTCAATACTTTAAGCAAATGTTAGTCTTTTGAGTAAAGACTCAAAATTTATCACATAATCCTTCAATAAAAAACTGGCAAAAAACGCCTAATTGCGGAATAGTTAACACTCAAACCCCATTTGACATCTTCTAGATTATCTGATTCGGATAATTTGTCCCCAAAAAGAATTCGGATTATGTTTTCAAGGCGCCATATTCGTTTTGTAATGAAGGTTATGGCCCTAAATAAAACGATACATAGATTTACATTTTTTAAAAAAGTTTTGTATGGTGAAAAATGGTCAAAATGACAACTCAAAAAGAAAAATTTTAATACATCCAAGATTGTGTTGTGTTTGATATACAATTCAATACTTTTGATTTGATGTCATTAGTATTTATCCGGAAAAATGTGATGTTCGCGTTGCATAAGCCAATAAATACAGTACGAGTCGCCCTACATTTAGCGCGAGTAATTATTTTGTCGCTGCATGTTTTTCGCATTGAAAAATACATACTTTCTGAAACAAATTTGCTCATATGCAGTCCTATCATGGCTAATCCTGAAATTCGAATTGTGACTCCATCAAGATTCAGGTTTTATTCTTCAAACTTATTTTATTCTAATTGTGATCCCATTTAGAGTAAATCAATGTTATTACGTACCGAATAAGTATAATTTTAATGATTATTAGATTAAATTCATTCAATAATTGGAAAAATCGCTAGCGTTCTTGCTTGATTTCGTGATATGACCGTGAACGATGGTATACACTCTACCACAAGCCGCGCTAAGTAGTACGAGAATGCAGGCCCGAGTTTGATGCTACCAACTTCACTCACGATGAATTTTATGATTCGTTTTTTTATAAAGATCGATTTTATTGAATTTTTACTATAGAATATTACACTATTTAGAATGGAACAAATACAAAACACACACTTATGTTGTATTATCTAAAGATTCAGCTTTTGCCTGCTAGTAAATGACGATTAATTTTCTACTTAATAAAGTTTCAACTTCTCTACATACTTCACAACGTAATTTATAGTCTTTTAAATTCATTGGAAAATCAAAAGTTTCATTCCCATTTAAATATTCTGGTTATATTGAAAAATATTCTAAATTTTGTGGAAGTTTGACCTTATTATCGATCGTATCCAAAAGCTTACGTTCATGATACCTAAGATAATCTTCTCTATCCACAGACACCTAGTATCGAAAGATTTTCAAGTTTGGAAAGTACTCATTCTCATCTATAAATAAGTGCTTTGGAAAAGCGCAATTGTAAAGCCATAAATTCTTCAATTTTGTTAATGTTTTTAAGAAATCAAAATTACCCAAAACTTGATTGGAAATTTCTAATTCAGTTCATACATTTAGAATAATAAAACTCATAGCAACTGAAGAATGAATAATTCTTAAATCTAAAAGTTTTAAATTTTTAAAATATGAAATGAGCTCATTCACGGTCAATTCATGATTCAATTTTCAGAGCTCGGGTAGAATGATTTTCAAAGTTTGTTGCCTTCTAACAAAAGCAAAGATTCTATCTCAAGACCGGTTATATTCTGAAAATATGGAAGATTCAGGCCGTTGCGTGAAATTGTTAAAAAGACCTTTGTTTTTAATGATTTCAAAATACGAAGACTTTTCAGACTTGTTGAATACTCCTCATCAAAATATATCTCTTTAATTTTATCCAATGCATCATTGTTATCTTTATTATGTGCTATCAGTCAATTTACGAATAAATATTTTGGTGCCGTGTGGAATCGTTTCATTAAAGAAACTAATTTTTTCATAGTTGGAAATACCATCATCTCATCATCGACAAAATCTTGCAAATCTCAACCTCTTCTAAAATTATTGGAGGAATATAATTTTTCAATTCTCGATCACATAAAAAGCATTTCAAAACGTTTCAAATCTAATTCCGAAGCAATTGATAAAACTAAGTCAATTGGTAAGTT
This sequence comes from Insectozyma verbasci, assembly GCA_947670415.1. Taxonomy (NCBI): domain Eukaryota; kingdom Fungi; phylum Ascomycota; class Pichiomycetes; order Serinales; family Debaryomycetaceae; genus Insectozyma; species Insectozyma verbasci. The sequence continues at coordinate 1,379,409 of CANTUO010000002.1, read as the reverse complement.
CTTTAAACCTTTAATCAAATTTTGAAAATAATAGACACGATGATGAATTGTTGTAGTTAAAAAAATGACAAAAATTTGATGGCAAAAATAAAATTTCGAGTAAAAAATTGGGATCGTTTTTGGGACCCTAGATTTAAAACTAGCCACTTTATGTTTCAGATTTGGAATGTTTATATACAGGATTTACCTAATTAGGAAACCTCAATTGAATTTCAATCAATAATCGATAATACTATTTTGGTCAATTAGAACAATTCAGTATAGGTTATAACCCGATTTTGAAGTCATGAATATAGTTTGTTATTTACTGATACGTGAAACGTGAAATAAGATGAAATATTTATTGAGATTTCATTATACCTTATAATTACTGATAGAATTCACAACTTAATTATTGTTATATACTCTCAAATATCAATAGTCTATCCTTCTGTATCTTTTGCACTTTTTGAAATTAATGTTCAATTGATAAATGCAATTTAGGAGGTTTATCTTGCTATTCGTAATTCTATTTTAAGATAATACAGTCTGTAGTTGCTTTTGATTCATAATTTACTATGAATAATGACCATTGGTCTTAATATATTACTATGCTTAAGCTCAAACTAGTTAATAAAGTTTCAAACATCCACCTTAAGTGCTTTTGACCTAGAATTTATTACCCTCATAGTCTATTGCTTTAAATTGTTGAAGAGTCTAAACTTCAAAATAATACACCCCTTAATTCTCTTTAATCTTCAATCTACTATTATTCTCCATTGGTCCCAACTTTTGAAAATTTCTCAAATTTAAACTAGTTAATAAAATACAACAAATCAAAAATGAAATAAAAATGAAAAAAGTCTTATAGTGTAATCTTTCAGCAAACGTATTCAATATCTCCACAATCACCTCCATTGTAACTTTAGATCTTGCAACTGATGTAGGATCCTGATTTTGACATTTTTCAAGAGCTTCGCATTCTTTTTCAATGGCCCATGGGCGATTTTTTGAATTGCATTTATTCAATAAATACAATTTACTACATTTTGAAATCTCATCTAGAATTTCTAATGTATTTGATTCTACCTTTTTGTTTATATCTGATTTTATCGTCGTTATTGAAATGAAAATAAAATAAATGAGAATTGACCATAGTATCACATTGACAACTAATTGAAAATATAGTGTTAAAATATATGGAGTCCATGGATTAAGTATCTCCGATGATGATTTTTGTATTGATTTTGATTGTTGTGGTAATTCTTGTGGTTTTGGTGGTTGTTTATTTTTCTTTGGTGAAAACATTATATGAGCTAAATTTACTGGATTTATTTCATCTCCATCCTTTTTTGCTAAATTTAATTCTGGATGTAATGTAACTAATTCTTCTAATTCTTCTGCTGTTGTTGTATCATCTGATTCTAATGGATCTAAATTATTTTGTTTCAAAGTACTTGTATTATTACTTGTTCGTTTTGTTTCTGATGTAATATAATCTGAAAAATCAACAGACTTACGTTGTATTGGAGTACTTTCTGATTTTATACCTGTTATACTTATATTTGAATAATCAATTTCGTTATTATTAGCCCTGGGCATCGTGGAATCTCAAAATCTCTTTCAATTGTCACTTAATTATAATATATCTTTTCAATTGTTAATTCTTCACACTATGTCTAGCCAATTGTCTACTATTGCTTGTGATATTTTATCTAGAATCGTCTATCAATTTCTTGTTTGTTTATTATGATTTTTATCAATTTTTTTTTTTGTTTTTCTTAATTTATTTTCTATTGCATATCATCTCATAAATTGTATGTCATTAAAGTCAATAATACAATCATACAAATATACAGAGGATGAAGATATAAAGGTAGAACAACTCAAGACTACAAAAGTCACAAGTCCTAAAAAGATTAAAAAAACAACGAAAGATGTATCACCAAAAAAGAAAGTCATAAATTATACTCAACTTCAAGATTTGCAACCATCTTTAAAACCAGATTTAAAACTTTTATTCATTGGATTTAACCCAGGTGTAGAATCAAGCTTAACCCAACATCATTATGCTCATCATTCAAACTTATTTTGGAAATTATTCAACCAGAGTCAAGCATTATCAAAAGTCACGAATGGTGAATTTTCATTCAAATGTACACTGGAATTAGATTTCGAGTTAATTAAGTACTCTATTGGTTTTAGTGATTTATGTTTACGATGTACTAAACAAGCTCACGAGTTAACAAATGATGAAAAATTAGAGAATGTGCCTAGATTATACACCGAAATTAAAGATAATAATGTGAAGAATGTAGTTATTATTGGGAAAGGTGTTTGGGAGATGATTGTGAAATATGAAATGCTAAATATGGGTAAGAAGAAGTTTAAGTTGAGTAAGGATAATTTTGTATGGGGTGAGGTCAAAACGGGGGCTGATAAGGAGTATAATTTGATTATTGAGAATATGTATGATAAATTGAGTCAGGGTTGTAAATTATTTGTGTTTCCTAGTACTTCTGGTTTGGTTGCTAGTATGAATTTTCAAGATAAATTGAAATTATGGCAAGATATGGTTGATAAAATATGAAAATTTTGAATTTTTGAGGTATATTATTGCATGGTAGAACTGTTTAGAGATCTTGAAAAGGATATTATAGTTGAAGTACAATTAGAGCCCATAACTGGACTAGAGGAAGCTCAAAGAATGGAACTACTTGAATTTATATTGATTATTAGATCAGTTCGATGTTAATTTACAATTAAATTTGCATTTACACACTGTATAAACTACAGAATAGCTTAAACACTTTAATATAGACATGAACCACCTAATTGAACCTCTTTTGATATCCCAAATTATCTATTAACATCTATTTACAGCTAATATTTGACCATGATCATCTTCAACTTCATCTCCTATCGTTTCTTAAGTCTTGGACTAGCTCAAACCTTCTACTTGACTTCTCACCATTGCATCCCACATTCTGACTCACCTCCATATCTTCCAAAACTCGTCATTTAAATCCTTATAAAACAACTGAACATTTTTTTCATTTATAATATCGCCTAATTCACCAAATCGTTTAGTAAAAGTCAAATCAACAAATTTTTTAATATATTTACATTGATTGACTTCATAACAATAATTATAGCCGAGTCTACTTAATCCATCATGAGTCAAAGAAGAACAATTTTTCAAATTTTCCCTTTCTGATTCACAATATCCTGTTTTCCAATTATTTCCCTTGAAGAAAGACCAATTTGATAAGCAATTCTTATAGTGCATTTCTATTTCTGAACAATTGACTAGAACTACATCTTTTGGCTGATTTGCAATTTTGAATTCTTCTAATTCTTTTGATGTAGTTTTGTTTTTGAGAATGTTTTCTATGTGTGTTAATTGATTAATTGGGGCTGGAGAAGGTGATGATATTGTTAATTGTGATGTTAAATCTGTTGGGATATCTGTCTCTTTTGATAGGTCTGATATATCTTTATTTGAATTGAATGGCCACCACATATCGAATTGATGGAGTTTCAGAATTTTGAAAAATTAAAATTGTAGCTACCAAATGTATTTCAGAATTTATGATTTCGAGAATTTTGGATTAGGCATATTGTTAAAGATCTAAGCATATAGAGACATTCTTAGCTTTTTTTTTTTTCACAGTATTATATATATACAAACACTATTTTAAAGCTACTGGACCACAGATTAAGTCAATAAACACGATTTTGAGCATTTATCTTTTTATCATCACTACACGGTTGATGGTGAAAAGCATTACTGTAATAGTATTATATAAGCTACCCAGTCATGTCATTTTCTATCACCATTTTATGCTCTTATAGTTTGAATTCGGGTAATAATAAATTGAGAAAATGATAACAACTAACGTAAACGATATCAGGTGTTCAGTTCTTTCATTGATTCAATTAGCTCTTTTAAATCTTTTTGTTTTATCATTATTATCCAATTTTGTCTCTATTTGAGTAGTCTCTATTTGAGTAGTCCTTGTTTCAATGCAAATTTATCTCGAGTTGAGTCAATTATTAATTGACATCTCGTGTTAAAATACCTTCAAATATTCTACTAATTTCTAGTTCTAATAAATTATCAATCATCTCATTAGGTTTTCGATTTCTTCTTCTTTGATTATCAACTTTCTCAATTATTAAAATTCTTATTCGAGACACAATAGGAAATAATCTGGTCAATTCAGTCATATTAAACTTCTGCACCTTATGGTTATTAATATTCTCATACCCATCAATCAATAAACAAATCAGTAAATCTAAATTTTGAATAAATTTGAAAAATTCCGCAATTTGAGATATATTATTATACTCGAATAATACATTATAATGATTGATAAAATCTTCAAAATCACCAAGTATCTTAATATAATAACTCACCTGTGCAAATAAATTTGCATTTGGAGATATAGAAACAAATAAAAGCTCTAAAATTGGATTCAAGTCTGAAATTAAGTCAATAAGGGAGTTGGTTGATTCCCCACTTTGTTGTTTTATAAAATTTCGTTGAACTTTGAGTAATTCCTCATCTAGATAATTTATAAATTTGGATTGTTGAGATTCTGATAATGATTGTGATTTGTTATTATAAAAATTTATCTTGAGTGATTCGTAAGCTTGATCGAAAGATAATGTAACTTGATTTAAATTAATATTGACATCTTCTAACTCCGTTTCTGATAATTGATCCAATAGTATATTAGAATTGTCTGTCTCTATCTTATCGTTATCTGGTGTTTTCTCTTCTTCTTCATCATATAAATCAGGATTTAAATCTATGTTTGATGATTGTAATTTACCCTGGGGTAGTTGATTATTTATTTCTTCATTAGGAGCAGGATGTAATGGTGTTGGAGGTAAATCAACATCGATATCAGCATCAGCATCAGCAGCAGCATCAGCAGCAGCACCAATTTCAATTTCATTTTGATTATCAACTGAATTCATAAATAATCTGGTTGTAAAGTAAATGATTCAATTTTGCTGCAAGCGAAAAAATAAATCAAAAGATTAAAATATTAAGTAAGAACACACCGGTTTTTACATAATACAATTATTAGATAAAAGATAAAAATATTAAGTAAGAACACACCGGTTGTTACATAATAAAATTATTAGGTAAAAGATTAAAATATTAAGTAAGAACACACAGGTTTTTACATAATAGAATTATTAGATAATAACTTACATAATCACTTAAAAGTGAAGCAATTCTATTCACTATTTCTTGTCAGTTATAAAATAAAGAAAGAAACGAGAGAGATCATTCATCTGGTGGTGTTAGAATTTATTTAGTCGACGCAAGTGTGGCCCAAATCGAAATTTACGCCGAAGCAAACTAATATTAGCTGTCATTTATTAAACTTAGACCATTATATGAATTAATCATCTCGTGCTTCTATTGTTCTTCTTCTTCTTCTTCTTTTTTATAGTAGTTAATCGATATTTGATTTTTTATCGGTTTATACACAAAAACTTTAAATTTAAAATTTAATTTGAGAAAGAAATAAAAATTTTTGAAATTTCATTATTTTTACAACAACTCAATAAATTCATTTCATCAACACTTCTTTTTGATTAAGTTTACAAGATGCCTGTTACTGAATTACAAATAGATTCAAATCAAATAGATAATAATGATGTGGATAATATAATAATTGATACTGATAATAATGATATAGAACAACAACAACAATATTTAAATAAAATTAATCAATTAAATCAACAACAACAACAACAACAACAACAGCAATTACAAGAAGAAAAACGCGTATATAATATATCACCATCTACAACTACAGCTCTTCATCAACGACTTCCAAATAATCTCAATCAAAATCAATTAAATAATTTACAAGAATTTAATTTTAATATTAATAGAAATTTTAATTTTTGTGATGATGACGACGCTAAATTACCAAAAGTAATTGATAAGACAATAAACACCGATAACTCCACCTATGAAATAAAACAAAAACCAACACAAACAACTATTGTACGAGAAGATACACAACAATATACAACTCAAGCCAAACAACAATTAATTAATGATGATGATGATGATGAAACACTTTATGATTTAGATAATGATACCTTACCAACTTCCAAATATTCATTAGATTACTTTGATAATTTTAAACAACCAGATTCTTTTATACCCAATTATTCCTCAACTTATTTACAACCAAATTCAAAATTTAAAGGTCAACAGAAAAGTGGTGATAAAATTTTTCAAATTAAAGTTGAATTTAAAACTGTTGATCTTTCAAATTCTTTATGTACTGGTTTTTTACAAATTTATGGTTTAACAGATGAATTCAGTGAAATTATAACTTATTTTAAAGGTGAAATTATAAACAATCCATTGAATAACAGTGCAAATGTAAATTATTCATTTATTACAGAAAATAAAAATTGGGGATCATTTCCTAAAAATGATTATGAACATTGGAAGAAATTAACTAACGATGAATCAAATTTACTTTCAGATTTACAATTGATTGAAAAATTAAATAAAATTAAAGAGAATCAAGATGATGGGAGTGGTCATTTTATTTATATGAGATGGAAAGAAGAATTTTTATTACCTGATTCAAGAATAAAACAAATTTCAAATGCTTCATTTGAAGGTTTTTATTATATTGTTTTAAATGTGTTAAATGGTGAAATTTCTGGATTATATTATCATCATTCAAGTGAAAAATTTCAAAGTTTAAATTTAAAATATGAATCAAATTTTGGAATTAATAATAGTTTTGAATATATTTAATGTATATACGAAGATCTAGTTACGATTATGTCAATGTAGATAAAAGAGCTAATATTTCAAATGTCTTATATATAAAGTGTGTGTGTGTATTTACATGTTGAAGTATATACTAACTCAGCTAGTATATTTTAATTGTATGTATGTAATCTGTTGAAGTATTCATACTAATCCAGCTACTGTAGAATCTACCTAAATCTCTTTCTTTTTCAATTCTTCATCTCTTTTAGCATATATTTTAGCAGTAAATGGTTCTTCAAATAATAATGCAATTTTATACATGACATAAACAAATCCACTAATTAAAATACCACTTGGTTTACCATACCATAAAGCAGTACCTAAGAAACATAAAGTAGAACCATTATACATTGGATTATCATTAATATTAAATGGGAACCCAGTAACTCTTTCATTCATCAAAATACCAAAATAATCTCCAAGATAGGTACCAGTAACACCTAAAGAATACATTGAACTAACCACCAAAACATTTCCAAATAAAAATACCAAAACAGCAATAAATTTAACTATCAAACTCTCTTCAATTGGTGCATAAGTTGGCTGTAATTTTAAAAATTCATGATAAATTGAATCTCTAAATATACCTAATGAAAAAATTGTAATTGCTAAAATATAACAACCTAATTTTGGAGAATTAAATGCTAATTTAGTTAAAATACGGTTGTTGTATTCTAATCTAGCTGCAATATTCCAAAATATTGGATTAAATGCAATTGAACCAAGTGTAATCCAAAAAAATTTATCAATTGTAACATATTCAAAAAAATGATTGAATAAGAAAACTAATTCATTTGGTAAATAGCTATATTCATATTTTAAATGTTCAATTAAATCATAAGTTGTACGAATTGTTTTAATTTGAGGATACAATGGAATGAAGCTTTTAGCATAAGTTAATAAATAATCTTGAAAAGCCACCATTTTGATAAATTGATGATAAATTTGAAAAATTAAATTTGTTTGAAAAATTTCAAAGTTCGTGTTCCTCCATATTTCAATATATTTGCTTTAATATTATGTAATCATATACTATAATTTTTGCCTGATTGGTTGGTTTGCATGTGATATTTCTCATTTTCGAGATGGTAGCGGATCTCAGATCTCTATCTCAGAATCAAAAATTACCCCTTAATATCTAATATTAGATCTTAAAGTTTACTTTTAAATTAAGCTACAACGATTTCTTATATATTCAAAATTTGAGAGTAAGCTAAGGTTACTTCAATTTTAATACTTCTAATCATTTGCTTTAATTATCATTTTAAGACGCCATGATCGTTTCGAAATTTTCACTAAATTTTCGATTCATTTTACAAAAAATCCAATTCTAATTTTGTACACCTTAGCTCAGAACCTCTTAAGATTTATGAATGCACAGAGCTAAAAATATTGAAAGACCTACTATAATTTAAAAAATACTTTCATTATGGAGCTACATCTTTTGTAAGGTCAATTTATTTGAATTTCCCCATATTTAAGGGGAAATTTCAAAATTTTTCAATTTTAGTTGAGAGCAACTAGAATCAAGTCCAGCATCTTTAATTGAGGAGTAATATATAACTTTCGTTGTTTATTTGAGAGTTGTGGCCCAAAATATTAAGATGCACAAATTTACATCTTTTGAAAAATTTTTATATCGTGAAAAATGGTCAAAAATTCAACTTCAAAAAAAAATGTTTAAAACTGGATATCAAAAGTATACAGAGTATAGAATTCATAGCTCTGATTACATATAAATAGTTTTTATCTGTTGTGCATTACATATAGTCCAATCTGTTTGGTACCAGTTGCCTTAAAGCTAGCGTGAGAAAAAATATTATTTTGGTTTCAGATTGGGGCGGAAAACTACCGACAGCAAAAAAATAAAATTCTGAAACAAATTCACTTATATGCAGTCCCATAATACTTAATCTCAAAATTTAATCTATGGATTACTCCCATAATTTTCAAGCAATATCCTCAAGCTGCATTCAGCGAGATCTTATCCGAATTTGAAGTAGACTGATGTTAGTATCATTTAGTGAAAAATTATATTGATGATTTTATTTTTCATTCAAAAAATGTTAAAAAACGGTAAAATGCGAGATACACAACACTTAGACCTCGTTTAGGAACTTCTATCTGATTTGGTTCATTTGAGCCCAAAAATTCCTTGTATATTGTTTTTAAGACGTCGTAATAAGTTTGACGTTTTTCAAAGTTATAAAAATCATTACAAAAAAAATTCACTGAGTGTATAGAAGTATAGGATAAACTTTTGCTTTGATTGTATGAGAATTTGGCTTGTCTAGTCCTTTCTAGGCTTAAAAATCCTTTACTTTCTTTATCTACAAATATATTTAAACCAGCAAAAATTAGTTTTGATGTAGGTTACAATATGAATATCACCCCATCGACTGAATTAGAAAATGTTGAGATAGTACCAGCTCAAAGGATTCTGCTGAGTCAGTAGATAGAGTTGATTTACCTTCTTATTCTGGGATTGACAGTTTACCTTCTTATTCTTCGATTGATAAAAATGATGTTGAATTGAAAAACAAACAAGATAATGTTAAAGCAGAGAATAGGCAAGCTGATGTTAAATTAGGAAATAATCAAGATGACATCGAATCAAGAGTTAAATCATTGGATTCAGGAACAAACACAAAAAAGAATTTTAAGGTACAAATGGGTGAATTGAGTGGTGAGTGTTGTACTTTTTTTGGTACTTTATTCCTTATTGCTGTAGCTACTTCCCGCAGCTGTTATTTTAATCATAACGTTTGATGAAGGACCAACTGAGAAACAGAAGTTATTTTCAAGTTTGAAGGAGAAGCTCACAACTATGTATGAATTATATAATAAATTCTGTTCAGTTAATATAAACTATACTATAGTTTTAATGTGGAGTAAACCCCTATCAGCAGATAAATGGTCATGTAAAGTGGCACAAATGTCTTTTAGGTGATATTTTGCTCCCAAATCCAGAATTTCATGAAGTATGGAAGAATACCAAGCAAAACACAACTTTTTTTTAAAAGACAGTTTACTATATATCTATTATTTGTATATCCCGTAAACAAGATACTTGATACTCTCGTTAATAGTTGCAAATATAAACAATAAAACTATTCTATATACAGTTGGTAGCACTTTCGATGTAAAAATTTAGCCGCGATAAACTATGACTCAACTAAAAATTGCCTCGCGCTTAATCGACCTAATCAAATTTAATTTGTTGAACATTTTCCACGAACCAAATTAATATCAATTTTTCAAATTTTTCATTCTTAGTATCAATTTGCAATGGTTCAAAAAGTTTTATTATTAGGTTCTGGTTTTGTTGCTAAACCAACAGTTGACATTTTATCACAAGATCCAAATATCGAAGTAACTGTCGCATGTAGAACATTATCAAAGGCTAAAGAATTGGCTGGATCAACTGCAAATTCAATATCATTAGATGTTACTGATTCATCGGCATTAGATTCCGAAGTTGCAAAATATGATTTAGTTATTTCATTGATTCCATATATTTATCATGAATTAGTTGTTAAATCAGCTATCAAAAATAAAAAACATGTTGTAACTACTTCATATATAAATCCAAAATTAAAAGAATTGGAATCTCAAATTAATGACGCTGGAATTACCGTCATGAATGAAATTGGATTAGATCCAGGTATTGATCATTTATATGCTATAAAAACAATTGAAGAAGTTCATGCTAAAAATGGTAAAATTAAATCATTTTTATCATATTGTGGTGGTTTACCAGCACCTGAAAATTCAGACAATCCATTAGGTTATAAATTTTCATGGAGTTCAAGAGGTGTTTTATTAGCTTTAAGGAATTCTGCTAAATATTGGGCAAATGGTGAAATTGTAAATGTTTCAAGTGAAGATTTAATGGCTAGTGCAAAACCATATTTCATATATCCAGGATATGCATTAGTCTGTTATCCAAACAGGGATTCAACAACCTACAAAGAATTATATAATATTCCAGAAGCAGAAACTGTTATAAGAGGTACTTTAAGATTTCAAGGATTTCCTGAATTTATTAAAACTTTTGTAGATTTAGGATTATTAAGCGATGAAGAATCAGAAGTTTTCTCAAAAGAAGGACCATGGAATGAAGCTTTGGCTAGTTTAATCAATGCCAAATCTGCTTCAGAATCTGATTTAATTGAAAAAATTGATTCATTAACTAAATTTAAATCACCAGAAGATAGAGAAAGAATTCTTGCTGGTTATAAATGGTTAGGTTTATTATCTGATTCAAAAATTATTCCAAGAGGTAATCCATTAGATACCTTATGTGCTACTTTGGAAAAATTGATGCAATATGAAGAAGGAGAAAGAGATTTAGTTATTTTACAACATAAATTTGGTATTGAATGGGAAGATGGTAGTGAAGAAACAAGAACAAGTACTTTGGTAGATTATGGTGATCCAAAAGGTTATTCCTCAATGGCTAAATTGGTTGGTGTTCCTTGTGCAGTTGCAACTAAACAAATTTTAAATGGTACATTAAATAAAAAAGGTTTACTAGCTCCAATGACTTCAGAAATTAATGATTCAATAATGAAGGAATTAAAAGATAAGTATGATATTTATTTAGTTGAAAAAACAATCTAGAGAAAAATAGATAGTTGAAATAAATTTTCATTAAATCTATAAAATATGCAGCAACTCGGTTCCTATTCATAATCCTCATCTGATTCTTCAGTAGTAGCATATTCATTCATAATTTGACAGATTTCTTCAATTAATTCATTTTTATCATCGATTATTTCATTCTCTTTTGAATTTTCAATTATTTTCATGTATGGTTTTAACCAATTTCTCAAACTTGATGACTGATTCATTTCAATATTGAACTTAGTCTCCTTCTTGTTTACAAGAATGCCAGTCGGGAACGTATCAACTTGTAAAATGTTCTCAATATCAGGATTAACAAGTGTTGAGTCCTGGTTTATAAATGTTTGATTAAAATTAAAGCCTGAAGGACCACTAGCTAAACTTAAATCTATATCATAATTAGGTAAATCATAATAATTTACAATATCTGCCTGAATATCAATACCTTTAATCTTAACATCATTTATGATTTTTCTATTTTCATTTTCTTCACTTAGTATAAGGTTTTGTAACCCACTCATGTTAATCTGGTCTTTATCTTGTGAATTGATACCCCATATTGAATTTATAAACATTGCAAATATGGCAGATTTATGCCAATTGGACTCAAAGTTGAAATTTGACGTTAATAAATCTGAATGAGTGTCCAAATTCAACGGTATAAATAGACTTGAACTCCTCCAAGTTTCAACAAATGACCTTATCAAATTCTGTTTCTGCCTTACATTCTTATTCTCCTTGGTTATAATTGAATAATTCCAAATATTCAATTTATTTGAATTATTAAAATATTCATCCTTCAACATAGTTATATACTCATTTGAAAACCCATTCCATCCATTATCTAATTCATTCAAGATCTGTAATCCTTGAAACTTATCACATTTCTCAAGAAAAAATCTGAAATCATCTATTTCTTTATCATTACTTTTAAATTCTTCTACACCTTTTGGAAATGTATCAAATTTCAAATTTGGGATATTATAATGTTGTAGATAAGTAGTATAGTTTTTAATTGTATGTAATGACCTTTTATTATATATCAATTTTCCAAAATCGGTCCAATTGGCAGTATTTGGAACATTCAACAAGTTTCCTTTCGATACTCCAATATCTAATTGTCTCTGAAATTCGTTTTTAGGAGGTAGTTGACCATTCAACATTGTATAATCTGATAAATTTGGTTTTGGTTCGCTATATTCGTATTTTGATAAGCTGCCCAACCCATTTCTCAAGTCATAAACTAAACAGTTTGGAGAATAATTGTAGCCATTTGATGTTGGATCTTTAAATCTCGTTAAAAAAGTCGATAAATCATGAAGTAGGATGTCTTTTTGTTCTTTTGAATAAGGTATTAATGAATCTTGAGTATTATATAAATGAGTTATAATATTATTTGATAATTGACCAAAAGATAATGATATTATTTCACCACCAGCCATAATAAATTACCAACTTTAAAGATGAGATTAAAATTTGATTTCGATATCTGTCTGTCTGTCCGTCTATCTATCTGTCTGTCTGATAAACCGTTTTCGTTAATTACCTTCTCGTTCAATTTGTAACCGACTACCGTATTAATCGTTCCATGCATCTATAATATTTTTTTTTTTTTTTTTAAGAAATAATACACGTCGTGAAATTATTTTGTTTATTTTCTTTCAATTACTATACTTATACTTTACTAAAATATAATATTATTATAAGTTGTAGACTATTATGACAACAGAAGACAATAAAGAAAATAATATTGATACTAATTTATCTGCTGCTGGTAAAGAAGAAACTAAATCAAAACAAAAACAACAACAACAACAACAACAACAGGAAGTAGTGGAAGAAGAGGAAGAAGCTAATTCAACTACTGTTTCAATCAAATTAAATAAAGATAAAATAAATACTAGTACTCATTCTCCATCTATAAGTTCATTATCATCTATGGAATCCACTGAAAATTTAATCAAAGATTTATCAAAGACAAATTTACATGAAGATGAAGAAAACAAATTAACAACAGATACCCCGGGTAACAAGACTTCATCAACAAAAGAATTAAATATCGATACTAAACAAATTTTAACAGAATCTAGAACAACCAATAAATCCACTACCAATTCACCTAAAATACCTCAATCCGTCTACTCAAAAACTAATTTCTATAACGATTTAATTGAAAAATCACAATCAGAAATTGATAAAGAGAAATTAAAATCATCAAATCAATTACCCAAAAAACCAATAAAATTTACAGTACGTAAAGTATCTCACGAACCAATAAAATCACCAACTCAATCACCGACAATAGAAAGTTATACTTCATCTTCATCAAATTCACCAAACACATCAACAAGTCATTCTCATCATCATTCTAGTCATCATTATGGACATTCACGGGATGGTTCTTCTTCATCTAAAATTAGAATATCATCTTCTGATTTAAAAGATAATCCAGAATTAAAAGAACGCCTCAAATTAAATCATATTCAAAGAAAATATGATTCTTATGAGCATAGAATTGTTAAAATTCAAAAAGAAATTGAATTTTTAATGGGATTATTACCTCCTTATAATGTTGAAACTGATTATAATACAAGAGTTAAAATAAATAGAGCTATAGATAAATTAAAGATGAAACAAGATGAAATTGAGAAAAAGAAATATAGTTTGGGGATTACTTTGAGTAGATTATGGAGAAATCATGAAGGTAGTGATATATGGGTTAAAAAATTTGATCAAAAATGAAGCAAATGAAGGACTATAGGTATTTCGATTTATATGGATTATTTATATATGAAAGTTGGAAATTATTTGTTTAAAACTCTTGATTAAGGCGAATGCAACTCGTTGATTTAAGCTATCGAGGATTCCAGTTTACTTCAAATTAGGAAGTACAGAATTAAACACCTGTTGCTAGATGCAACAATGAGATGGTGGCAAGATTTCTAAAACATCGTTGTACTTGCATCTGAATACCTTATCTAGTTAGTCCTCAAATTTGACCCTTAAAATTTAAAGGTTCCGAATATTGATTGCAAGCTGGTATTCTTGAGTGAGTGAGAGATTGTTGCTTCATGCATCTCTTCTTTAATATAATGCTTTGTAATACGACGACAGTTTCGATGGTTTTATGATTAAGATAAAATGAAATCTTATAAGCCTTCATATTTAAAACTGATTCTAGGAAACTAAGATATTACAGTGTAGACCAGCATCTAGCTTCAAAAAAGTTGTTAAGAGCTATAGGCGATACTGCTGAGGCGTTATTTAAGTTTTAATAGATGTGATTTTTGAAGTAACCTTCCGATGTTGCAGATTCTTCATTCTCGAGTCCCATAATTTTGATATTGTGATTGAGACCATCAGATTTATATTTGAGATAAAACAGTGTAACTGCATTCTTTTACCACTTCTGTTTGTGTATCTGGATTACAAATGACTCAAATATAAATGGCTGCAAAATGTTACCATGTATAAGCCGCTTAATATTCAATATAGTACAATTATTTTTGTCTCGTTTCATTGTCTTGTTTTTTTTCTTCAACACACAAAATATGACGTAAATTTTTGAAACAAAATTTAACCCTTCCTTATACAACAATAGATTAATTATATTTTATCAACATTAACCAACAACAATTATAGTCATTTGCTATATATTATATACACACAACCTAGAATTATATAACTCCCACCAATCATATTGAGTCAGCTCCATTTTATTTTTTAATGTCTGAAAATATACATCAACGGAGTTCTTCAATACCACCATCTTTTTATATTCAACAAGATAATGATAATAATAACCATAATAATAATAATAAACATCCAACTCCTCCATCAACTTCAAGTAGCTTAAATCCAAAGCGACAACGATTTCAGAAAAAATCACCACCAGAATTATCAATCAAACCAATAAATGATTCATCATCTTCATTATTTGCACCTAGTACATTACCTACTAAATCATTAAATAATCAACAACAAGAGCGTCAACAACAATTATATATTAATGAATTTGATGATATTTTAAAATTCCCCATTGAGTCATCTCATGCTTATTCATATGCTCATTTATCACCCAATTCATTAGCCTTGCGATTAAATGTATTAAAAAGATCATTAGAAATATTAAAAGATAGACCAGAATTATTTAAATCTATAAATTTAGAAAATGAAGAGAATATAGAAACACAAGATACAATTTATAGATCAATTTCAAATCCAATTAATGATTTGGAAATGCCATTACAACCACGACCTAATTATTTATATTCACAAACTAATCATTCTTCAGATTATTTATTAGATACTTCACCAACTACAAATAATTTAAAAAATAAAAAATACAAATTACAATCAAATGCATCATCAGCTGCTCTTGCTGCTTTATTTAAACCACAATTAAAAAGATCTGATTCTTTACCATTGGATGAACAACAAAATATACAATTGAGTAAAATACTGGTACCATCAACTTTATCTAAATCGACCACTACTAAAAATCAAAATGATTTTAAAGATATTATAAATCTATTAGAAAATGATTTAGATTCATTAATGGATAATTCCGAAATAGCAAGTACATTACATGATTTATCATTAAATAAAAATAAGTCAGATAGTAAATGGAGACAAGATATAGTTAAACATAAATTATTATATGCGTTAGCAATGCCATTTATGGAAACTTCAATATTGACCAGTTCTTTATTAGGTAATGATTTAGATAGTTCAACAAGAATACGACCTTCAACTGTATCACTTAACTTATTAAATTCACCAATTACTCCAACTACATCATTATCTAATCAAAATAGACCGTTTCATGCAATGACTAAAAATTCATTACCACAATCTGTATTTACAGTAGATGCGGATTTCCCCTGGCTGGTTAAAGCAGCTAACGATTTAGCATGTTTAATGTTTGGAGTATCGAAAAGTACAATTAAAGCATTGACATTGATGGATTTAGTTGCTCCTCAATTTAGAGAATTTGTATTGAAAAGATTAACAAATATAAATTTAAGAAAAGATAATAATAAGATAATATTTGCAGGTGAAATTATTGCAATTGTTAAGGGAGATTCAAGAAGTGATCAAACATTTGCTTCAATTTTCGCTTCATTATATGGAAAGACTTTAGTTATTATGTTTGACCAAATACCTTGTGATGCATTTGATGTAAGAATATCGAGTGATCAAAACAGCAGTGAATATATCATAGAGTCAATTAATGAGAATGCGGGTGATTTGATAGATACATTACCTAAACTACATAAATTGAGTGATCTTTCAGAATCATTAAGTAAAGAACTAAATGAAGAATCAGATGAATCAATAAATGAAACAAGATATTATACTATTCAGTTATATGATAAAAATATTCCATGTGCCATTACTTCAGATATATTGGACAATGATGAAGATCAAATCGAATTATTACTCAAAATTCATTGTATGCCTTATATTGCTGGCATATTTGTGATAAATTCTAAATCTTATCAGATTTTATCATGTAATAATGCAATTGCAAAGAATTTATTTGGTAAATCTATTGATCAATTACATCATAAATCGATAAATGAAATAATACCCAATTTTACAAAAATTCTAAATGCTGGATTAGAAGATAACATCGATAGAATCGATGTTGTCCCTGGCTTGGTACTTCCTGAACATTTTTTCAGGAAGTACGATTCAGTATTGAAAAAGTTGGATAATTTAGAACAATATCAAAATGTGACTGAAGAATCTATATTTTTCAATTCGTGTGGGATTCAAGGTCTACACCGAGATGGTAAAATCATATACGTTGATGTTCAATTACGTGCCTCATCTCATGATACATTAATTATATGGATAACATATTCAAGAAATAATAGAGAAAATAAATTTTCAAAAGATTTAGAAGAGTTATCCAATTCTTCAACTTCATCATTATCTTTAAATAAACGACATACAAAGAATAATTCAAGTAATAAAATAGAAGATAATTTGAAACATGAACGTACATCAACTAATAATAGTATCGTACCCTCACAATCAAAATTATTTGATAATAATAAAGAAAATGATTTGTTGGAATTTTCACCAAGAGAAATCACAAGAGCATCAAGTACTAGAAGAGTAAAGACAAATTCATCATTTATGGTCCCATTAGAAAAAGTATCTAGTTATAATTACGATAAAGATTCAATCAATACAAGCGGAATTTTAGAAAATGAAGAAAAGATAGGAAATGATACAGGTTTTTCTATATCTAATACCTATCCTGAAGATGATATATTAAAGTTAGAAAATGATTCACTAGAGAAGTTGAAAAACGAGTCCAAAAAATGGCCAAAAGAAGTTGGTCTCATACGTCGAAATAAACAATTTTCAGAATTTAAAGTGTTGAAAGAAATGGGTGAAGGTGCTTATGGAAAAGTAGTACTTGCTCAACATAAAGAAGATCCATTATATAAAATCATCATCAAATGTATTGATAAGGAACGTATTCTTGTTGATACTTGGGTTAGAGATCGAAAATTAGGTACAATTCCATCTGAAATTCAAATTATGGCTTTTTTAAATAGTGAGCCACATCCAAACATAATGAGAATAATTGATTTTTTCGAAGATCTGAAATATTATTATCTTGAGACACCAATTTTTGGAAATCCACCAGCTATTGATTTATTTGATTTTATTGAAGTTAAAAAAGATTTAGGAGAATATGAATGTAAGTTTATATTTAAACAAATTGTGTCTGCAATTTATCATTTACATAAACAAGGAATAGTTCACAGAGATATTAAAGATGAGAATATAATTGTAGATGAAAAGGGAATTATTAAATTGATTGATTTTGGATCTGCTGGATATGTAAAACAAGGTCCATTTGATGTGTTTGTGGGGACAATAGATTATGCATCACCTGAAGTTTTAAAAGGTGAGAAATATCACGGTAAACCACAAGATATTTGGGCATTGGGGATTTTATTATATACTATGTTGTATAAGGAAAATCCATTTTATAATGTTGATGAAATTATGGAAGGAGATTTAAGAATTCCATATATTGTAAGTGATCAATCTATAAATTTAATAAAAAGGATATTGAATAGAAATGTGGATTGTAGACCTACTATAGCAGATATAGTTGAACATGAATGGTTAAATACATAAATATACAATTCTGAGACCATTAAATTCTGAAACGCGCTTTAAAAAAATTTATTATGGTCAATGTTTAATGTTAAAGATAAAAAACATAATGTCAATATAAATATTAAAATACTACATCCTATAACAAATGAGGTTAATATGAAAGGTATATCTGTTAATGAGAACTCAAATATTCTATCATCAAATGACGATAATCTATATTTAGCGAAATTGAATGCTAAATTGCCCCAGCCGCACCTTATTGAAATATCAAATGATGCAATATCTTCGAAACAATATGGAGTTCTAATACCTATAAGTTCTGAATTATATGGAATACTCAAGATAGATTCAAAACCAAAAGAGTCAGAAGCTGTTGAACCATATTTTGACATCTCAAAACCAAGTGATCTAATATCAAAATGTGCATCTTTAAAAATAACAGATAATACTCCTTTAAAATTTTCAATGGATCCACCAAATAAAGAAATTGATGATCCGGAATCATTCATTAATTTGAAATATTACCACACGTTGTATCTATTGAAAACTCCATTAAATTATTTTCCGAAAACTTGTTTAATAAGGTTCAAAAACATGACGAGCTCGAAAGAAGATCAAATAGACATACTAAAAGAACTTATATTGACAATTGATGGATTTGATAAACGACATGAAGGAATACTAAAGAAAACTGACTCAATTAATGAGTACGAATCTGAACAAATTGATTTATTTATGCAAAAATATGACATAAAGCTTAAGGATGGAATACTAGAGATTCCTAATCCACAACTATTAACTGATCTAAAGATACGAGAGGGCCAGTTACAAATTATACTCATATTGGAATATTTATCATTAATGAACAAAAATGAAAATGAATTTCTACTGGAAAACAGAACCAAATATGAAAAGCATTTGAAAAAACTAGAAAAACAACAGTTTAAGCACCTAATTAAAAAAAAGGATAAGAAGAAAGACAAGGAGAAAATTGTACCTACTTTTCTTGGGACTGGTAGTTTTCAAATTGATATTAAACCTCCATCAGACTTCAATTTTGCTCTATATATGTTTATGAATAATTTAATTGATAGATTAAGTTTATGGGATACATTATCAAAAAGAAATCATACTTACGAATACATGGGGTATGTCCTAGTTCCATATTACAATAAGAGACTACCAGTTTTGACTAAGTACTTAGTTGATTCAATGAAAGATTCAAATATGAAATTAACTACGAGTAAAAGAAAGAAAGATCATGAAGAAGAAGATGCTGAAACTACTACTGATTCTAAAAGTTCGAATGGTAAGTATAAAAAAATGTTACTTAATAAACCACCACCAGTTTTGAAAAAATCAACTAGTTTAAGTGAAGAATATCAATCTAAAATACCAAGTTTAAAAAAATCAAAATCGAACCTCAGTTCCAAAAACTTATCAAAGAGACAAATAGATTTAAATCTTAAAGAATCATCTAAGAAAGAAGTCGAAGTTTCATTTGTCGATTCACAAAATATATTCACACAAGCTAAAAGATCAAAATCAATGAAAAATATACTATCCACTCCAAGTAAACCCAAATCATATTCACAAATTGAATCAACTCCACAAAAATCAAAACCAATGATTAAATCAAAATCATTTTCACAAATTGAAGCAACTCCACAACATGATCGATTCATAAAACCAAGTAGTTCTAATAAAAAAATTGAAATTGAAGCTACTCCAGTCAAACGAAACACAGCGATAATAAACTCAACTCCGAATCAACTAATCAATTCATCACCTACTAAAAAACCCAAACCTGGTGACCCAATTCAATCATCCCCATTTTATTCAATTTTAACTGATGACGATAACGATAATGATTACGATTCAGATGAAATAAAACCACGAAAATTAGAAATAAAATAGTGTTACATTTAAATTTATACACTTATTTCACCAAAAAATATTCCTCGTATTATCTCTTTTGAATCATCTTGTTCAAGTATAAGTTTAGATAATGGCTCACCTATTCTTTCAATCAATTTAGATTTAATATCTTCCAGAACATCTTTATCCATATCTTCATCTTCATCAGCACCCTTAATTTCAACTTTTAATTTCCTCAATATTTCCAATACCGTATTTATAAGTATATTTTTCTCGAATTCATTTTCATTAGTTTCAATTATTGTCTTGTACCAAATTTTCAAATTCCCAATCAATACTAATTTTATAACTTCATTACCCATATTTTTCAATCCTAATAATGCACCATATTGTGTCCCTATTGGTTTAGTAGAATCTAACAATGCTTTTAATAAAGTACGTGTGATTCTTGGTCTTAAAGTGGTATAAGAATTACCATAAATTTTAATTATATGTTCCAACATAATTGCAGCAAATTCTCTAACTGACAATTGTGATTCCAACAAGTGCTGATTTTCTTCACTGTCTGTATCTTTAATAATTGGTCCTATTCTTTTAGCTAATAATAATGTTAAAATACATGGCATTAATGCATGTACATATGGATCTAAAAAGATTGTCTTATTATCAACTAAAGCACTAATTACTTCTAACATAGTCATTAGGATATTTATATTTCTTAATTGATTTGTAATTTGTTCAGCTACAAATTGAATAAAATAAGGGACTAATTGATGTAAACCAGGATCATTTTTAAGTGAAGTCAAAGCTGCATTTTTCAAATTTTCCTTCTCTGGATCTTGGGAAACTAAAACTTCAACCACTTTATCAAAATATAACTTCAATTCTTTGGATAATACATGTTTGACTAATGGTTTATTTTGAAGTTCTTTATCTGTTGTCTTCTTTTTCTCATCTTTACCTTCTTTCTTTTCATCGGTGGTTGTGTTATTAGCAAGACTCAAAATATCATTACCTAATATAGACGAAGTAGCACCCCTCATTATTGGTGGTAAATTTTTTATATCTTGTGGT
The DNA here is from genome assembly GCA_947670415.1 of Insectozyma verbasci. Taxonomy (NCBI): domain Eukaryota; kingdom Fungi; phylum Ascomycota; class Pichiomycetes; order Serinales; family Debaryomycetaceae; genus Insectozyma; species Insectozyma verbasci. Next base: position 1,357,877 of record CANTUO010000002.1, on the reverse strand, counting down.
AATGGATTTTGTGGCACCATTGGTTGAACACCTTCAACAGCTAACCAATGGGCAGTAAATGTAGTTTGTCTTGGAACTTTAGGTAATTCTTGATTTATTAATTTCTCAAATTCAATTTCATGATCATCTATATAATATAATGTTTGACCACCAGCACCAACCATTGTTTCTTTAAAATCTAAAGGTTGAAAATTATCATATCCATATAATGGTTCAACATTCAATACTTTTAATGCTTGAGATATATCTGAAGTAGTTAATAATTTTCTTTTTGAATGTCTCATGAATTTGATTGATAATTCTAAAATTTCATGAATTCGATATTCAACATCCATTGCTAGGTTCTTAGCAGCTTCATCTGGTAAATTAATTCCTAAACTATCAGCAGCATCTTTCACTGTATCATAAGGTGACCATAAGGAATGTGATAATGGAACTCTTGCATCCATGAATTATAAACTGTTTATATATAAGTTAGTTAATATTTTTTTTTTTTTTCAAATTAAAATTGAGATTAATACACGATTAAACTTTAAGAGGTAATTGTTAAGGGGTAATTTTATATTTATTATTGACTTTATTTCATTTGTTCAAGTAACTGATGATTCAAGGATAGTAATCGCTCATTTTCAGTATTAATCTGATTCATTTTCTTATCTTTCTTCTCTATTTCTTTTAATAATAATTGATTCTTCTCTTTTAATGCTAGGGTTTTATAATTTTCAAGAGTTTCCTTCGAGTCAAATATTTCTTCCTTAGTTTCTTCTTCTTCATGTAGTTTGTCATTTTCAATGTATGACTCTTTGTAGTCTAATCTATATGCTTCTTCTAGTCTTTCTCTCGCCAATGTCGACATTATTTCAAAATTGGCATATTCAATTTTACTCAACTCATATAAAATTGCATCTGATTTAGTTTTCCATATTAAAGTATCTCGTTTATTATGAGCTGGTTCATTTGGTCTATAAGTTAGTTTAAAAATTAATCGTCCTTTGAATTTGGAGTATAATTCGTCATAATAATCTTTCAAATATACTCCATTTAATTCAGGTAATGATTCAATATCATCTATCGTCTTCTCCGTCGTTGCTATTAGATCCTTAAACCTTGTATTATTCAATTTAATGGCTATTATTTCCCAGGTATCATTGATTAAAGTTTGATTAGGTTGTAAATGAGGTAGAAATGTTAGAACTAATTCTAATAATGGTATTTCAATAATTGATTTGATTTTCTCTTGTTCAATAGCATAAAATGATTTGCCCATGAGTGTTATATATTGATTCTATGAATAAAGAAGTTAGTGAGTTAAGTTTAAAAAGATGCAAAATTATAAATTGGCCATGCGACAAAGTACACTACCATTTATACCAAACATATAATATTCAAATCTATATAGTATTCTATAGTCAGTGTTCATTTATAAATTCTTTTCAGCTTTTGATTGCTTTGATTTACTTCTTAATCTATCATTTTGACCGACTTTTTGTTGATGTAATTTTTGATATCTTTCTTCTGCTGCTTTTGCACTTGCTTCTCTTGCTGATAAACCATTAGAGGTACTATTACCTTCACCTTGTTGACTTAATGATCTTGATTCCAGTTTGAATTTTTGTTGTGATTGTGATTGTTGTTTTTTATTTTGTTGAACTGGTGAAACTTGAGGTTTTGATCCTGGTTTAGATGCTGGAACTGATTTGGTTTTAGTTGGTTGTTTTGCAGTACTTTTAGTTGTAGTTTTAGTAGGTTTAGCTGTCGTTGTTGTCGTCATTTTATTCTTTCTGCTTTTCGATACATGATTACCCATATTAAATCATACAGACCAATTAATTTTTTGGTGGTGTAAATCTGGAGAAAAAAAAGGAGTAGAACTTAAAAAATACCGCTTAAAAATTAAAATATCGTTTAATCAATTTCTATATACAGATTTACATATTAACATTAAAATCATAATTATCCCTCATCTATTCTAATAATCTTGGTTTACTATCAACTATTTTTTTGGTAACTGCTCTATAATTTATATTTTCTCTTAAATTTTTGAATTGTGGTTTTATAATTTGAACTTCATTTTCAATTATTGGATCTTCTTCTGATGTTATAGTTGACATTACTTTATATATATCAGGTATTTTAATCCACATTCTTAATGATTTCAAAGCAGCATCATCATTTTGCATATAATTTTTATAAGCTTTAACAATTGAATAATACAATCCATCTCTTTCACTTGATTTTTGAGTTTCTGATAATACGGTTGCTTGTCTAATTGCTGACCAATCTGCATTTGCAATATATGTCATACCTTCAGAATCCAAAGTTTTCAAAACATTGTTCCATTTGTTTAAAATTTCTTCAACTGAAAAATCAATTTCTCCAGCTTTCTTCAATACAATTCTTTCTGTAACAAGTGATTTTGGAACATCAAATCTATCATAACTAGTTAAAATATCTTCAAATAATTCTTTATCATGGTAACTAAATTGTGAAATTAAAGTATTTAAAAATACTTGATCAATTTTTGGTGTTTTTTGAAATATAATCTTTAATTGTTCTAATGCTTCATCATTAATTTCAGGGAATCTTTTAAAAAATATTTTGAAAAATGCATTATTTACACTAGCAATCTTTGCAGTCATATCTTTTTCATTATCATAATAATCTTTAGCTATTCTAGTCCAAAGATTTAAAATTTCATCAAACGAATCACCTTGTTCTTCACAGTTTTTTAAAAATTGAACCATATACGGAGCTTTTAGTGTAACTAAATAAGGTAACCCTTGAGTACTATTCAATGCTTTTTCAAAAAATCTTTTACTTATTGATAAATCTTTACAATTTCCAATGAAACTTAAATGTAATTGAGCTAATCCACCTAAAATAGGAGTAAAACCTGGAGTTTTTTCATATGAATTCATTAAAGTTTCAATTGCATCTAAACCTCTATTATAATCACCTTCACTTATGGCAATTTGACCCATTTGATCAATTAAAAATGGATGAATTTGATCTGATTCATTTGTACTCATATCGTATATACTTTTTATTTCGTCATACTGAAATTTTTTGCTTTTATAAGCTACTTGAATAACAACTGATAAAACTTGATGTGATAAGTAATATTTACCAATTTTTTCATCTGGTAACGAAACTCCTTGTTCCCATAAATTAATAATTTCATTATCTAAACTATATTGTAATAACGTGGAAAATATTTTAAACAAAGAATGAGGACTTAATATATGATTTAATTTACCATCTGCAATAACTTCCGTCAAATGTAATAATGCTTTTTGTACTAATATATCATCTTTATCACCTCTAAAATCATCTTTATCTCTATTTCTACTACCTGATAATCTATTTCTTCTTAAATTTAAAGCCGTGGTGAATAAATTATTTGAATAATGATACAAATCTTCCTTTTTCACTAATGCTGGTTCTTTATCTAATAATTTTAAAAAGCTCTTTATGTATTCATCTTCAACAACTCTTTCATTTTTAATAGTTTTATTCCACTCTTTGTTTGTATATGTAGATATCCTATGTGGTTTATAATGATGCTTAATTGGTGATTCTCCATCTTTGATTTGGTTATTAATTTGTGGAATCGATGAAGCAATATTTGAATTTTGTCTATTAAACTGATATAATGGAGTAGGTTGAGAAGCTGGTGTTGTTGCAGTTGTTTGACTTGACGATGCTAATGAAATATTTTTAATCTTCGATATTAACGATGGTTTTAAACCCTGTTGGGTGGCATTATGACTTATAATTCTAAACATACTGGTTATTTATTGTTGAATTATAAATAAAGTGAAAAATTGTATCTATTTCAGAATTTATTTTATAGTATTTTTTTTTTTTTTTTTTTTTTTATCTTTTCTTTCTTGCCGTTGCGTGATTTCCTGATTAACGAAATTATAATAACGATAAACAGTTATACCGAATAATTATAACCATTAATCAATGTAGAAAATTGGCCAATAGTTGTTAATTGTGGCTATGCTCTAAAGCTTCAATTCTATATTTTGAGCGAACAATAAGGGGGTAATCAGGTGAAGTCTTGTCTTGTTTTCAAACGAGATGCAGACGCATTAAACGATATTTAAACGATAAAACGATTAAATGTGAATAAACTGAAGGTTCCATTTTATCAATAAATTTGGAAGCTTATCTTCCGTAAAAGAGATTATCCGTTGGATGCTTTATTATAATTAATAATACGGACAAATGATCGAAAACTGACAATCTATTATTTAATGCAACTTTAAGTAAGTTCCTTTCTATTTCAAAGATCTTATAATATCAATCAAGTTATAAATGTTGGACAAATATCTCCAATAACTTTGATTTATACTAATGGATAGAATCTGTCATCGGAATTAACTACTTTTAATAGATGAGACTGTTAATTCTAATATTTTAAATAATTTTAAGATAACCCCAAAAGAAACTATAGAGCTCACTATGAATTAATCTTGATTAATTGAGCATATCAGAATTTATCGCTTTTTTAGAAAAAACCTAATATTTGTTTTTAATTGAATAATTTAGTCGTTCATATTTTTGACAATGAAAGGATATCTTGCGCCCGTTGAAAACGCGAATCAGATGATTGCTCGCGCTAGCTTTAGGGCGACTCGTGGAAGATATTTTGGCTTATACATACAGAATAACACATTGTCACAAGATAAGTCTCATTGAGTAAGATCAGGAGTCTTAAATTGTATACCCTAAACACTTTAAGCTCCAAATTTTGAACATTTTTTACCTAGGTTGTAATTTTGCCCTTTTTTCATCATACCAAAATTTTTCGAAAAATGTAAATCAATGTATCTTTTTATTTACGACGAAAACTTTTGATTAATTAGCGTATTATATTTATTGGATCTTGAAAAAATGTACAGAGCTTAAATTTGTCTACTCTACCTAAAATTCAAAAATTTCAAAAAAAATATCACTTTAGTATGGGGATATCTGAATAAATTGATCTTACAAAAAATTTGATTCCACATTCGAATTCCAAATTGGAATATGACAACAGTATCAGAATTTGTAGTTTTGGACCATGATAAATCTCGCGATTTTTTGTGGGAAGGTATTTAAAATTCGAAAAGTAATTTTTCGGACATTGATCGAAATGTTTGAAAAAATTTCAAATTGATTTTGACTCCTTAAAAACTTCATGTATACAATATTAGGGGTCGATTTAGCCAGATCAGCTATAACAGAAGTCAGTAAACTTGGTCTAAGTGTTGATAATGTTGCAATTTAACGTTTTTTTGCATTTTTAGATAATTAATGGATCAATCAGAATTATATCGTTTCTCAAAATTTCATTATCGGCTTACTTTAAACAAATCGAAGTTTCAATGAAAAAAGCTTCAATACTCAGAGAGTTATTTACAATTTAAGGTTTGAGATTAATTATGTCAAGACTGTATATAAGTCAAATTTGTTTTGGAATTAAACAATTAAACAAGAAAGTATGTATTTTTCAATGCGTTAAATTGGTGCGACAATATTATTTATCGCGCAAGTTGTGAATCCAGCCCGTACCAATTTAGTAGCTTGTTGGTTACGAACAATATATGGAAACCAAATTACACCAAACTAATATAAAGCAACTTAGCTTCATGATCGCATTAAAAGAGGATTTGTGGAGCCCACTTCATCACTTTTGAAGCGTTTTAGCATAATTCAGTTTGGAGCAATTAAGTCCAAATGTTACACAGCAAGCTCATTAGAAGCTAAAAAGCACAATTTATAGATTTCACTCTTAGCTTTTTTACCGAATTATTTGTCTACTTTTAAGGCAATCCTAAATGGTTCAGGTTTGTATGTAGATAGAATGATCCAGCTTTGTCTAGTTCGTGGCTTTTTCCTATCTAAGATCAGATTTATGTAAAAAGGAGCAATTTCTCTATAAGAAACCATTTGTTTCATCTACAATCAACTAATTGAGATATAAAGGATGATTATTCTTTATTATTTTGCAGCCAAATTTTAACGTGTGATTTACAGCAAACTGCGACCGAAGGGGGAAAAAAATATACGAAAGAACTAAAATTAACTGATGTCAGTGCTTGATAATTCTGCTAATCAAGTCGAAAATGATCAAACTGAAACTTCATACTTACTATCAACAAACAAATCAACTTACAATGAGAAATCAAAATCTAACAAAAAGAATGATCCTATTCAAAGAAATTTAGGTACTTTTGATGGTGTTTTTCTACCGGTATCACTCAATGTGCTATCAATATTAATGTTTTTAAGATTTGGCTTTATAATTGGTCAAATGGGTATACTTGGTACCATGGGTTTATTAATTTTATCATATTCCATAGATATATTAACTACATTGTCAATCAGTGCTATATCAACAAATGGTACTGTTAAAGGTGGTGGTGCTTATTATATGATTTCGAGATCTTTGGGTCCAGAATTTGGTGGTGCCATTGGTATAATATTTGTAATTGGACAAATTTTAAATAGTTCATTAAATGTTGTTGGTTTTATTGAGCCTTTGTTAGTTAATTTTGGCTATAATGAAGGTGATTTATATCAACTTTTACCAACTGGATATGTTTGGAATGTTTTTTATTCAACAATTTTATTAAGTATATGTACAATTATTGCCATGGTTGGCTCATCATTAATTTCAAAAACTGCATTTTTTTTATTTATAATATTGACTATTAGTACGTTGTCAATTCCCATATCAACATTATTTGTTAAACCTTATTATCCATTAGAACCACCATTTAATAATATACTATATACTGGTTTATCATGGAAAACATGGTTGGAAAATTTATATCCAAAATTTACAAGTGGAGCTGCAGGTTCAGTTTTACCACCTGATCAACATGAAACGGTTAGAGATATGTTTGGTATCTTTTTCCCAGCAACTGCTGGTATTTTAGCTGGTGCTTCAATGTCAGGAGAGTTGAAAAATCCATCAAAATCAATACCAAATGGTACACTCAAAGGTTTATTTGTTACGTTTTTATTATATTCATTGGTTATATTATCTATGGGAGCTGCAATACCGAGAGATTTATTACATGTGGATATTAAAGTTATTCAAACTGTTAATTTATCAAGTTCTATTATCATTGCAGGTGAATTTTCAACTTCATTGTTTTCAGTGATTATGGGTATTGTCGGTGCTGCTACAATGATTAATGCAATTGCAGATGATAAGATAATACCAGGTTTATCAATTTTCACAACTTCAAAAAAATCATCAACAGATAAAAAGAAGGCACAGATATACTCCATTATCGCTGTATTTTTTATTGCTCAAATTTTCTTATTTTCTGACATAAATCAAATTGCAACATTTATCACAATGGCTTTTTTAATGACGTTTATCGTTACAAATATTGCATGTTTCTTATTACGTCTTGGTTCGGCACCAAATTTCAGACCATCTTTTAAATACTTTAGTACAAGAACTGCTGGATTAGGAGCAATGGTTTGTTTTATTGCCATGTTTATAGTTGATGGAATATCTGCAACTTTGGTGTTATTTTGTTTAACAGTTTTAATTTTATTAATACATTATTCAACTCCACCATCTAAATTCGGTGATATATCACAATTGTTAATTTATCATCAGGTTAGAAAATATTTATTAAGATTAAAGTTGGAAATGAGTGTTAAATACTGGAGACCACAAATATTATTACTTTGTGATAATCCAAGAACTTCGTGGAATTTAATTGGATTTTGTAATCATTTGAAAAAAGGGGGTCTTTATGTTTTGGGTCATGTTGTATTAATGAATGATGATACAAATACATCATCAAATAATGATAAAAATTCTAGTGTATTTTCAGCTTCGACATATCAGGAAGTAAGAAAACAAAAACAAGCATGGGTGAAAACTAGAGATATGTCTAAAATTAAAGCATTTGTTCAAATTGCATTAGGTCCAACATTACCATGGGGAGTTCGTAATGTTTATTTGGGTTCTGGTTTAGGTGGTATGAGACCAAATATAACAGTTTTAGGTTTTTATGATTTTGAAAAACATGGTATTGAAATGCCAGTAATACCAAAAAGTTTTGATTCATCAGATAAATGTATTGATCAACTACCAACTGATTATTGTAGAAAGGAAAAGAAAGTATCAATAAATCAATGGGTTCAAATTGTTGAAGATTTGATAATTTTACAAGCTACAGTTGCAGTTGCAGCAAATTTTAAAACTTTAAAATTACCAAAATTTACACATTCTAATAATTGGTTTACTAGAAAGCGGCAAATGTTGCATCATGAAGATTTTAAGTATATTGATTTATATCCTATTCAAATGTCTTCAATTAATCAATTAAAAGATGGGCAATCTGTGTTACTGACAAACTTTGATACATATACATTAATTTTGCAATTGGGTTCGATTTTATCAACTACTGACGAATGGAATTTAACTAATCATAAAGTCAGGGTTATTGTGTTTGTTGAATTTGAAACTGAAATAAATGATGAGAATGAAAGATTAAATAAATTGTTACTGAGTTTGAGAATAGATGCAGAAATAAAAATTATTTGTCTAGAATTGGAAAATTTAGATTCTTATAATTATATGATTAAAGGGTTTACCAAACAAAATCAAATTTTATATAATAAAGTTGATAATATTCTTTGTCATGATCAATGGTGGAAGAATTTATGTAAAGCAAGATCCACATTAAGAGAAATTGAAAAAAGAAAGACGTTGAAAAAACAAAAACTGAAAGTTATCCCTCTTAGTAAATCAAGTTCTAGAGTTGATTTACCTGAAACTTTTCAAACGTTAGGTTTATCAAGCACTAGCCCACCACAATTACTAGGTCAAAGTTTGAAAAACCCGAGAAGATACACATTATCCGGTTTACATGATCAAGGAATGTCGTTATCATTTAAATATCAAGGTAAAGGTGGTGACTTTTTGTATGATGATGAATACAGTGAAGCAAGTGAAGAAGATGATGATAGCGATTATCTTAGGTCAATATCATCGACTATCACGTTAAATAAATCTGGTATGAAATCACCAGATCAAGTTTCAATAAGATCATCAGTTTCTAATTTAAGACCAAATTTTCTGTCAGTTAAGATACCAAAAATTAATGATGAAGAAGAAGATGGTGATGCAGACGAAGATGAAGAAGAAGGTACTTCCAGAGGTAGACATACAATTAAATTTAAAGAACAAGATGAAGAAGAGCAAGCTATTACAACCAGACCATCATTGAGATCAAAATCAAGACAAAAGAGTAGTTTAATTGTAAATGATGATGAAGTAATTAAACATATTTCAACACCACAATTTTTAATAGCTGATGATGATTTAATTGATCCACCAAAATTATCATTAAATTCTCCATTATCATCAGCTGCTCATTACGCGAGAAAATCTCAATATACTTCAGATAAAACAATTACTAAAAAACAGTTACAAGAAGAACTTAAAAGTTTAACATTTAATGGCCTACCAGCAAAGGGTCAACATATAGTTTTGAATGAGTTAATGCTTAAACATTCAGTAAAAGATAAAACAGACGTTATTTTCAGTACTTTACCCGCTCCTTCAATGGGAACACATTTGCATGATAATGATGCTTTTGAATATACTAATAATTTAGCAATTTGGATGGAAAACTTACCACCGGTGCTATTGGTAAATTCACAAACTGTCACTGTCACAACAGCATTATAGATAATATATATTTGAAATTATCTGTATTTTCAAAGGTTCGTAGATCGTAAAATTTTATTTGGTAGCATTTTTTTCTATTCATCTCTTTATCAAAAGATAAAGGTATAGTAACTAAATGACACAAAGCAATGATAATAATACTAACAATGAATCCAAAGAGGAGAAATTAAGAAAGAGAAGAGAACAGTTGTTATTATGGAGACAGAAGAAGGAGCAAGAAAGGAATGAAGATGTGAAACAAGATGATAATGAGGATATTAAAAAGATACGTCAACAACGTATTGAGCAATGGAAGAAATCCAAACAGCTAAATAAGAGTGAAGAAAAATCTCCAACTCCAACTGTTGAGAACAATATCAAAACCAAAATAAGTATAAACAAGAAAAAAACAATAATTAAAGAAACATCTTCGATTTTGAAAAAGAGGGCAAGGCCAATGTTTCAAGATGATGTTGAAAGTAACTTAAAACCAAAATTTAAAAAGCCAAGCTTAGATTTTAATGATACTGAAGATAATGACAATGATGTGGATGACGTAGACAAATTCTTAGAAACTTTAAATGATGAAGAAATTAAAGAATCAGAATACCATTTAAGTCGAGAAGAAGATGAAAATATAGATGATTTAGATGATGAAAATGATTTTGATGACTTATTAGCTAATAGATTAACCAAATTACAAAATAAAACAAAAAACCTTCAGGAAATTGATCATTCAAAGGAAAATTATGAACCATTCAATAAAGTTTTTTATCAAGAACCTTATGAGATGTCCAAGTTATCTCCAAAAGCAATTGATCAGATTAGATTAGAGCTAGATGGTTTGTCAGTTAAAGGAAATAATCCTCCAAATCCAATTTTAAAATGGTCTCATTTATCATTACCGAATAATTTATATCAGGTTATTACTAATAAATTACAATTTGCTTCACCTACAAGTATCCAAGCACAGGCTTTACCTACAATTATGTCAGGAAGGGATTTAATAGGTGTAGCTAAAACTGGTTCTGGGAAAACATTATCATATGTTTTACCAATGTTACGACATGTTCAAGATCAAAGACCTTTAAAAGAAGGAGAAGGTCCAATTGCTTTAATTTTAAGTCCAACACGTGAATTAGCAATACAAATTCAAAAAGAGATTCTACAATTTACTAAACAAGAAAAGAAATTAAGAGTTTGTTGCTGTTATGGTGGTTCAAATATTGAAACACAAATTAATGAATTGAAAAAAGGTGTTGAAATTGTTGTTGGTACTCCAGGTAGAATCATTGATTTATTAGCTGCAAATAGTAGTAGATTAACAAATTTGAAAAGATGTACCTATGTTGTTATCGATGAAGCTGATAGAATGTTTGATCTAGGTTTTGAACCACAAGTTACAAAAATTTTCACCCAAATTAGACCAAATAGACAAACTATATTATTTTCAGCTACTTTACCTAAAAAAATGGAAATATTGGCTGAGAAATTATTGACTGATCCGGTTAAAATTATAGTTGGTGGTGTAAGCATAGTTGCAAAGGAGATAAGTCAAACGATTATACTATTTGAAGATGAATCAAATTATCAACAAGAGAAATTTGATAAACTTACTGAGATATTAACTGATTTCAAAGGTCATGGTAAGGTACTTATTTTTGTTGAAAAGCAGAATGATTGTGATGAATTACAAATTAAGTTAATGAAGAAAGGATTTGCTTGCGTTTCTATCCATGGAGGTAAGGAACAAATTGATAGAAAATATGCAATTAAAGAGTTTTCAGATCCTTCCAATGATAAAGATCTTTTAATCGCAACTTCAATAGCTGCGAGAGGATTAGATGTTAAAAATTTAAATTTAGTTATTAATTTTGATCCACCTAATCATTTAGAAGATTATGTTCATAGAGTTGGTAGAACTGGTAGAGCAGGACAATTTGGAGAATCAATTACATTTGTTTTCAAAAATCAGCAAAAGGAAATTTCAAGCTTAGTTAAAGCTTTAACATTAAGTGAACAAGAAATTGATCCAAAATTACTAGAAATTAACAATCAGTTCTTATCAAAAGTCAAATCAGGTAAAGAGAAATTTAATTTTGGTTTTGGAGGTAAAGGTTTAGATAATTTACAAGACATTAGGGAATCAAAGTTAAAACTTGAAAAACAAATTTACGGAGAAACTAATGATGAAGAAATTAATAATAAACCAGATTTGAAATCTAAACAATCTACACCTTCATTTGATTTACCTGAGTTTAATATAATTGAAGGTAACTCAGGAGAAACTTCAGGTCCAGATAAATGTAAATTTTATTGTAAAATTACAATTAATGATTTGCCACAAAAAGTAAGATGGAATATAGTTCAAAGAGAGAATTTAAGTAAGATATTAGAGGTTTCAAAAACTTCAATTACTACAAAAGGTCAATTTTATCAATTGAATCAAGTACCTACAAATGATCAACCACCGAAATTATATTTATTACTTGAGGGATTAACTTATAAAAGCATACAAGATGCAATAGAATTAATTAAAGAGAAAATAATTGAAGGTATTGAATTAGTTGATAAAGATGAAGCTGTAAATTCAACTGGTAAATATAAAGTATAGAAAATAATAGATAGGTAGTTATCAAATTTCCAACGAGTTTAGAATACTTGTCATTATATTCGAGTATTTTAGATTTTGATAAAAGTTTTAGACTTTCAAAGAATTTAAAAGGATTTAACTTACGTTGCGGCTTAAGCACGAAAGTAGAACGTAAGTTGAAAGCAAAATTTGAAAAGACCAACGCTAAAAGAAATGGTTATGGTCTCACATAAGGATTGTTTTATAGCTTTATTTCAAATACATAAATAATATTTATCTAATCATTAACAGTTTGCAACCTGAAACATGGTAGCGTTCGTGTCGGATTTATTGTGACAATTTTGTTCAACTTTCAACTGATAGAAATAAATTTAACCCCACACACTACTCCATATTTGATATTTGAAACCGCTGGATATATAAATAGTGATAATTTACCACAATTAATTTATACGTTTTTAACTATTTCTAGCTGTAAACGATGACTTTTGATGCTAAATCCTATCAAAAATACGAATTTTTCACTATTGAAGAGATTGAACCTGGTTTTATTCATGTTAAATATACTAATCCAAAATCATTAAATGCTTTCACTGAACAAAATTGGAGAGATTATGGAGATATTTTAACAAGATTAGATAAAGAAGAAGATTCTCAGTTAATTTTAATTTCATCCGGTGTTGAAAGATCTTTTAGTTCAGGTTTGAATTTAAAAACTGCCATGGAGCAAATTAAATCAAGTAATACAACATCTGAAAAAGAAGCTATAAAACAATTATATGATCATATAATTGATTTTCAAAATGCTGTTACAGTTCCAACAAGAATTAATACTCCAACTATTGGAATTTTAAATGGTATAAACTATGGTTTAGCATTAGATTTAGCATCAGCATTTTCAATTAGAATTGGTGTTGAAGGTGCAAGATTTTCAATTGCTGAGGTCAATATTGGTATTACTGCTGATATGGGTTCATTACAAAGATTACCTCATATTATAAATAATAAATCTGCTTTATATCAACATGCTTTATTAGGTGATGTTTTTGATGTTCATGAAGCTTACAGATTAGGTTATGTTTCAACAGTTGTTAAATCAGTTGACGAAGGTATTCAATTGGCAAAAGAATGGGGTGAAAAGATTGTTGGTCATCCGCAATGGGCTATTAAAGGTACAAAGAAATGCATTCAAGATCAATTAGATGGTGTAAATCATGAAGCTGGTTTAAAACAAATTGCTGATTATAATGCTGTTAATATTACAAGAAACAGTATGAAATTATAATATATTTGTTTATTTATTAGAGAAATACATGGTTTTGAACAGTGATCAAAGCTTGATTTTATTGATTTCGCGTCAGTTTTCGACAACAAGCTTTACTTCTTCAAAAAGAATATCTGTAGAATTGCGTCTCTATCTACTGAATTTGTAAAAGTGTCTTGCAATGTCTTATAACTCATACTTTTATAACTTCAATTTCAATGTCATCTAAATTTTTCGACACGACACTCGACGGTTATTTTATTCGCTTGGTCTTTTTCTGAAAATTTTTTTATTTGATCTTAAGACCAAAAAGAATGTTAATACAAAGGGGTAATAATGGTATAAAATTGATTGAAAAAGTAGTGAAAACCAACTCCAATTACTCTTCATGTTCTGTGTCATTAAATAATGAAGATATTTCAACCACAATTTCGGAAGCATCAACAAATATACTCATAAACCAAAAAACAAGGTCAACCACGGCATATCCTAAAATTCAACAATATGTATCGAATTTACCATCTACTAAACTAACAGAATCATATAATATCAGCTCAATCAATTGTTCTAAGATTTCAAAATCAGAAAATAATGAATTAAAGATTAAACAAGAAATTATCAAATTAGCTGAAAATTATGATTTTAAAAATTTGTGTGTTGTTTTCAATGCTTGGAGTGAATCTAATCTTGATGCCATGATTGGAACATTAGGTAGGTCACAAATATCATATTATTTAAACTTGATAATCTCAAATTATAAAAAGAATTTAATTGCAAATTATAAAATATCACCAGTTCTAAAATCATTAAATCGAGTGAAATTACAAAAGAGTATAGATAAAAACTTACCAATCACACATAAAGAAGTTAGGGATAATATTAGAAAGATTTACAATAGACTAATATTCAATGATGATTCACATTTATATGATAAATCAAAGAAATTTAAAGAAGTCCAAAATTTGTTGATTTCAGATTATGAAAATTTAATTGAATTTGAATTAAACAATTTTAAGCCAGATTTAGCTTCATTTTGGTTAAAAAAATTTCAAAAACAATACAATCAAGATCAAATTACTTCTAAATTGTGGGAATTAATTATGAAACTTGAAAATTTGGGTGATTTTAGAATTTGGGATATTTATCCTAATAGAGAATTATCAGATTTAAGAATAAATAATAAATTCTGTTATTATAGAAATAACAAAACATTTCTTGATATTAATTGCATACCCAATAAATCAGATTTATCATTAGATTTTCATATCTCAGTGGTTTATTACTTTGGATATACAAAACAATTAAAAAATTTATTCTCATATTTGGAAATTATATTGGGTATAAATTCTCAAGGTGAAAGAACAGGAACAATACTTGATTCGACTCATAAATTATTCCCTGATGTTAAATTTCTCATTGCATTATTTCAAAGTTTAATTTTAAACCTTGAATTTTATCAAACTATAAATTTTATAAATAAATTTCAGAATTTATATAATATAAATCCAACAATGTATGAAAAATGTAAAATTTATGAAATGATATTCAAATGGGCAAATTTAAAAACTCATTTCATAGAATCAAAAGCATTAAAATATTATTGTAAAGAAATTGGAATGGATCAAAGTATATCACCAAATTCATTAAAAGATGCTCAAAACAATATAAACTTTGACTATGAAGGCTATTTACAATTTATTGAAAAATTAAAACAAGAAAGAATAGAGACCTTTAAACAATGTTGGAATTTAATTAAAAATGATGATGAATTTCCATTTTCAAGTTTAATTTATAAAACTTATATTGATTATTATTTAAAAGAACAAGAAGTAGAGAATATAAATGAGTCTGATTATTATGAAATTATGAGAAATTTACAACTCAAGTATGAAAAATATTTTATTGATTCTCAATCATTCACTTCTAATTCATCAATTAGAATTGATAAACAAATTATAACAATTTACACTGAAATACTCAAAGATTTTATTGAAATTAAGTTTAAACAATTTAAATTTGGTCAAATTATACCGTTAATTAATGAATGGAGTTTAGATGATGAAATGATAATGGAATTGAAATCTTGGATTCAAAAAGAAAATTTGATAAGAACTTATAAATTACAACTAGAACAAAAAAGAACAGAATTTATAAATAGTTTACAAAAATATGATAATGATGATTATGATGATAATGATAAAAATGATGAAAAATTATTAAACTTAATATAGAGTAGATTATATAGATTAGCATATGGTAGCATTAAGTAGTGTATGACTCAAAGAATATTTAATTTTTCAAACCACGTAAAACAATAATTTTTTTTTTTCAACAATCGATACCTGATACATAAATATTGAAATGGCTGACGGTATTGAAAAATTAACAGAAGTTCCAGTTGAATTTTTTAAAGATGGTTCAGCATTTGTTAAAAAGTGTTCAAAACCAGATCAAAAAGAATATTTTAAAATTATTAAAGCTGTCGGTATTGGTTTCATAATGATGGGTATTGTTGGTTATGCTGTTAAATTAATTCATATTCCAATTAGATACTTAATTGTATAAAGGAAGAATAAATGTAGTACTAGAGAAATTGCTGGATCAAGGTAAAGAAGAAGAAAACCACAAGGTGTTGTTTATGATAATTAATTACAATTAATATAAATTAATGAAACGGTAAAAACCTGTTAATTGAACCGATCCAATTTAATAACTAGTCTGATCAAGATTATACTATTAAAGGTCAATTGTTGTTATGTTGTCTCTGTCTCTTATCAGTAGTTGTTGAAAATTTAAACTCACGTGACAGGTTTCACATTTAATTTTATTTTCATCTCTTCTCAATAATTTTTTTAACCACCCTAACAATTCAACCATGTCGTCTTCATCTACAACTTCCAAGTTTGTAAAGAAATTAGCATCAAATGATAAAAAGACAAGAGATTCAGCAATTGCGAATTTAAAATTATATCTTGGGTCAAAAAACAACTCGTCAAAATTGTCATTATTTGAGTTTGAAAAATTATGGAAAGGTTTATACTATTCAGTATGGTTTTGCGATAGAGTAAAAACCCAGACTAAATTATGTGAAAATCTAGCATCTATATATTCAACTACATTATTAGATAACCAAGACGCATTTTTAAAACTTTTCAAGTCTTTTAACTTAATAATTATAAAAGAATGGCCAAGTATTGATCAATGGAGAATAGATAAATTTTATATGTTAATTAGAAGAATATTGAGACATAATTTTAAACATTTGAAAGCAAAAGAATGGGATAATAAATTAATTGAACAATGGTTGAGTGTATTGAATGAAACACTATTATCTGGAGATTCAAAAGTTCCATTAGCTTTACCTTATCATTTATGTGATATATATTTAGATGAGTTAGAATTGGTTATATTTGAAGATATAATAAAGAATAAAGAACAAGAAGAAATAACAGATGAAGAAGTACTTGAAATAGTCAACGAGGTGCCTGTATTGAAATTGATTTCTTCATTTAAAGAATTGAATAAATCTGCAAAATTGAAAACTTTAAGAGAAAAATGTAAAGAAGATGTTTTAGATGATAAAAGATTAATAAATTGGAAAGTAATAGAGAATTCAAATGAAAGTGAGGAAGATGTAGATGGTGATAATGAAGCTAATTATGATGATGATAGTGAAGATGAATGGAAAGGTTTTAATTAAATAGGCTGCAAAAAATATACGATGATAATACTGCATACAAAAAAAAAATAAAAAAAAAAAAAAATAATTTCTTATAATTATGTCAAAAGAATCATCAACTACAAATCCATATATTCCCAGATATATACTAGATAAACCAAAATGGTATGATCAGAATGATAAAGAAGGAGAAGATGAAAATAAAGATGAACTAGCACATCACCGAAATCAATCTGAAATTAAAGATTATTCATTAGCTACTACTGGCCAAGGTATAAATGATGAACTAAGCCTACGACAAGATACCACAAATTATGACGAGAAACGAGATAAATACTATGGTTATTCTAATGAGCAATGGTTAGAACATTTAAAAAAGTGGAAACCCATCGACATTACAACAAATGATAATGATTCAGATGATACGGATTATGAATTAGAATTAATTGAATTAGGTATTGATAAATCAAAATTAAAGAGAAATTATAAACAAGATCCAATGGAGAGGATGATTAGAGATAGAAGTGATATACCTGATTATATAAGGAATATTAAAATGAATAATGAAAAACTTGAAATCGAAAATAAAAATGAATCAGATTTGGTAAAACAGAATTTGATTAATGACGAAAGTCAATTTGTAAGACAATCAAATGATGATGATGAGAGTAAGAAATTACAGAACTTACAAAAGTTTGCTTGGGAATTAGATAAAAAAGCAGTTAAACACGAATTACTACCTGAAACTGATTTAAATTTGAGTGTTGAAGCAAGTCCAACGTTAGTGATGTTAAAACAGAAAAAACAGGAAGAAGAAAGGCAAATTGAAAGAGAAAATGAAGCTAAGAGACGGAAAAAACTATTGGAAAAATACGTATGAATTTGAATATAGATACTTGAATGTTTCAACCCAAAACTGGCATTAGTTTAATACAAAACTTCGAAATCATTCACAATTGACCCATGAATCTATAATTACCATACAATAGCCTTTGATCATTAATTAATATATTAAACAGTTTTATGCTACTACTATTATTTTTTTTTGTGAGAAGGAGTTGTTTTTGAAAAATAGAGTTGTTTTTGAAAAATAAGCCGTAGTATCTAGTACGAGTCGCCCTAAAGCTAGCGCAAGAAATCATACTGACTCACTAAGCAAAAATTTTTGTCTACTTCAGTTCTCAAATTAAGTTTTGGGGCCATCTCGCATAAATTGAATGCAATAAGTTCTTTCAATGGTGCGAGAATAAGGCGACATCACCTTGTTGTATCGTTCCATTTCTTAGTTGCCAAAGAAAAATTTCATTAAAGTTTAATATTTGCAACTTTAGCGGCTCTGTACTATGTGCCATTGGTAGCGCGGAAATCGATATAAGTAACTCGATCAATTAAACGATCATTCTAGATTGATTACATTCCATTTGCCTAAATTGTAGATAACGGTTCAATTGACTTGTGTATTTCTTTCAAACGTGGCAAATCAAGAGAATCAATAAACTTATAAAGGCAATTCTATTAATCTACGTTATAAAAGCGGAATTGTGATTCCACGTGATAAATTAAAAATATTCACACCGGTAAACAGTGAGATACATAAATTAAAAATAATACGAAAATGAAAACTTTTTCACAAATTAAACAATCAGCCCACGAACTCAATTGAATTTGCTCAATTTCAATTGATTATTAATTCAATTGAGAGTATAGTTATAATTAGTACCAAAATGAGGAGAGAGTTTAGATTTATGCTGTATTGTTGCAAATCGTATACAATCATATACAATCATGACTCATAAATATATCGTAAATACAACTGAATCTAGTAATAATAGTAAAATAACCGCTTATATAATCTAGTCGTGTATTTTACAATATCTTTGTAACTTCTACATTATCGATCCAATAAACCAATGAAAATATAGTCGTGTACTACACATAAAATTTTTCAATTTTCAAATGTTGTATATAAATTTAACCAAATCTCCATCAAAAAAAATTTTCACTTTCTTTTTTATATATCATTACACTTTCTTTATTTCAACAAATAACAACAACATCGTTTTATTAAACCTAGTCAATTAGCTTTATTTTTACTTTATTATAATTATTCCCCCATAGTTTATCAATTAGAAGTTTTATACACTATGTGTGCTTAAATTTATTACCCCCCTCCGCGTGTTTATTATTAGAAAGTTTTACAATTTTTATTTTATATTAAATTATTCAATTAATTAAAATAAATTACAAGTTATACGTTATCAAATCGAAATCGTTGTTATTTAATTTACTCCCTTATCCAATATGTTGAAATAGAATTAGAAATTTACAATTAACCCATAAAATGGTGTTCCTATATTATTATTATATTACTTATTAGAAAATTAGAGAAAGATTATTATTATATTATATTTACCTGCTCAATTATTAGATTATTATTAGAAATGTCTGCTACAACAACTACTACTGCTACTACTACTGCTACTACTGCTACTCAAATGTTCCATAAAGAAGATTCTCAATTTATTGAATCAGATTTATTTTTAGATACAACTGCTATCACTGGACATCATGAAGATAATATGATTGTTCCAAAGACTGCTAAAGTTGATTCACCAGAAATTGATAAAGCTGCTTCTCCATTTCATATTCATTCAAGTGTTTTAGATTCTGTTTTCAGTTCTAACTTGGATGATCCAAATTCAAATATAGATCATACTCCTATGTTTGATGAATTAGATTTTATCTTGGACGGAGCCAAGGTTAACTCTAAAGATGATTGGGTTGCTTTATTTGGTGATGAAGAAGAAAATCAAAATGAACCATTATTAAATTTAAATACAATTGAGGAAATAAATGAAGACGATTCAATGATTCCAAGAGATGAAAATCTCGAAGGTTTATTTTTGGAAGCTTCACCAAATAATGTCAATTTATCAGATGATACAATTTCAGCAGCTACTACTCAAGCATCAAGTCCTTCCTTGAGTTCATGTACTGTTACAACGGCTCCAACTTCAGTTAAATCAGTTTCTGCTGTTAAACAATTGGCAACTCCTTCATCTACTCCATTGCTTGATACTAAGGGAACTAAAAGAAAATTGAAAGAATTGAAACCAATTACAATTAATGAAACTGATGATTCAATTGCAATTAAACGTGCAAAGAATACATTGGCTGCAAGAAAATCAAGAGAAAGAAAAGTTCAAAAAATGTCAATGTTGGAAAATAAAGTTGAAGAATTGAGTAATGAAAATGAAAGATTAAAAGCTTTATTAATGGCAAATGGCATTGAATTTTGAATAAGTTTTGTTAATTTTTTTTTTTTAGTTCTGTGATCTCAAGTTTATTTTATTTATATTGTTTTGTTTTAATATATAAAATTTTCAAATCTATTTAACTCTATATACTGGTTCATCAACAATCTGCGTCATTATGATCATCATGGTCTTTACCATGCTCCTCATCATAATTATCATTAATACTAATTTCATTGCAAACTACTCTCAAATCAGTAAATGAACAATTTTATCCACTTGCAATTAATCCAACTGTATTTATACATTTTCTAGTATCATTATCCCAATAATCCTTATCTAATTCAAATAATTCTTTAATTGTAATTGTAAAATCATTCGTAAATAAAGTGGCTAACTTATTTATTATTAAAATCAAAATGAGACAAATTATAGGATCCTCATCTGTTAACTGGTATACTTTATTTCTAATCTCAAATCTAATATTTGATTTATTGATTTTTGAGTCTACCAGCTCATTAATTTCTTTAATCGTGTTTTCAATTGATTTGTATTTCAATATTTCTGAATTAATTACAATAGTATCACTTTCTTCTATTCAGCATCATCAACTTCAATTTTCAATCTTGGAGGTAGTTTTCTAGGAGTAATTGGAGCCAGTCTGGAAATTTTAGATTCAGTTGGACTGTGAACCATATCAATAGTTTTAGGTGATATTTTCGGAGTTATATTCAAACTTGGTGGTTTGATTTTCTTTTTAAGTTTTAATGTTCCTTCAGTCTCAAATTGAATTTTATTCAAATCAATCTTCTTCCTCCTCTTTGGCTTTCGTTGTAGTGATTGTGATTTTAAAATTGGAGTTTCAACATCTAATTCAAAATTCAAGTTGAAATCTTTTCTTAGTTTATTTCTTTTCAATTCTTCAACTTCATTTTCGGAATTATATAAACAACTTATTGGAGATATGTATCTATTCAATGGATCATCCATTGATTTAAATTTCTTTAAAGGGTTGAAATTGAATGTTGGTGTTGTAATTGTTGTTGTTGCGGTTGATGATTCACTTAAACTATTATTTGAACTAGATATTGGACTTTCAAAAATATCTTCAGTTCTTGAATGATCGTATGTTGGAGTCGTTGGATGTTGTATAATTGGTGATTGTGGAATTATATCTGATGTTGAAGTATTGATACTGAGATTGAGTTTATTTTTTGATGATGAGGACGATTGATCTTTCATGAAAAATGGTAAAAAGAAAAAGAATTGAAAATTTCGACAATTGTGGGGATATTTATAATGTTGTTGAATTTGTTTCTGATTTGTTTCAGGTTGGAATTTGAAAGGGTAGGAAAAAAAAAAAAAAAAGAACAAAATCGGGCTTGAAATAGCTTAAATGAGAGTGACTGACTACAGATGAAACTATTAGACCTAAATTGGAAATAATATTGCTTGTCAATCGAAATTAACATGGTGAATTTGGTTTTGGCTGCAAAATTTATATTCTATTGTTTATATTTTGATTTATAAATTAGCGCTACCAAAAATCCTTAAATTTTGAAAAATGACATTTTAACATGAGATCAAAGATGCAAAACATATCCACTAGTTTAATATACACATAATTAGTTAGATGTTACAAATAAAACATCAAGTGCTCATCTGTCTGCAGAGAACGGCGTTCATAAGTGATTTTTTTGCAGCCATTTTTTAATTTTTTATTTGCCCCAAACTAAGTCACCTGACTAAAAAAAAAAAAAAAAGAAATGAAATTCTCAGATCTGAGGTCCCAAATCTGAAATCTGAAATCTGAAATCTTGCCAAAAAGGGGAAATTCAATGAGATGTGAGACGTGAATTCTAAAGAAAGTACAAGGTAAGATCTAGCATAATAAACCATCTTTAAGCTACATATTCTGAAAGTGAAACAAAAGTAGACTTAATTAATTAATTTTTGACTTCTATTATGATCTTAATCTTTGTGTTTTATCAAGTCACGGAACAGCAAATTTTTTAATATTTTGTACATATTTGAAATTTGAAATTTTAAATTGCCGTAGTTTACCACAAATCAGGTTAACTCCATATTTAATACGATCAAAAGAAGAACTAAGAATGAGATTGTATTTGATATAGTAAGATCATAAAAAGAATGAATAGATGATAGATATCGATCGATCGATCGGCGTAAATCATTTATTATCTTGAAGCCGTATAATCAAATAACCCACCAAGTTGATAAGGTAAGTATAGATAAGAATGAAAAAAAATAAATTCTAACGGTTTTACTAAGTAGTGCATTAACCAAAAAATGAATATCGGAAAATTTAAAGCGTATCAAATAAATAATTTGATGCCCTAGATTTAAAAATTCTTGGAAAGGATTTGCGCGTGATTTCAAAAACAACCAATATCCAAGAAGTAAGAATCAAGGGATGAATTATTATTGAACAATTAGAGAGTTAAGATGCTTGGTTGAGTATTGGCTCGCAATCCAATCTGGGTCAAAAATATCCGTTCAAAATTACCTCAATAGATGGACTAAAAAGTTAAACTTTCCTTGAAAAACCAAGAACAGTTAAAGAAGTTTTTAAATTTTGACAGGTTAAGCTTATTCGCTTATCTCTTATCCTCTTATTCTCTTATTCTCTTATTCTCTTATTCTCTTATTCTCTTATTCTCTTATCCTCTGATAATTGACAACGAATAAAGTTGATGATAGATGATAACCACTTCGTATCATTGCGAGAAGAAGAAAAAGAAGAAGAAGAAGAAGAAGTGTAGATCAATTATTACATTCCTATTAAAAATATAGTCAAAATGGCTAAATCAATATCATGGAGATTCCAAAGGAGAGTAAATAGATAAAACAATAGTGATAATAAACGCAATGGTTAACTATTTCTCTTTAGGTTTAACTTCTGATGGCTAGGCAAAAAAAAAAAAAAAAAAAAAAAAAAAAAAATAAAAAAAAAAAAAATAAATTAAATTATATGCATACTCTAATTTTTGTGTAATATGAAAGTTTTAAACAATAGAATACAAACTGATGAGATTTCTATAAATTAACTTCTATTGTCATCATCTTATCATTTTACTATTAGCTTTTTTTGTTCAAATATAAAACTTTGGTTCATTCCATTTTTATCAACACTTTTACTACACCAGTTTTTAAATCTTTACAATTCCAATTATATAATTTAAATCAAATCACCTACTATATATTTACTAAAAATTCAAAGTAAATATACATTATCCACATCCATCGTACATTTTATATCACTGCCCCCCCACCCTCCGCTCCCTCCAGCCTTAATTATTTTATATCATGGATTACGAGAAGCAACCTAGTCGGGTTGAAAAATCATCAATTAATTCTTATGATGATATTGCTGCTTCGTCAGCAGAAGTTGAATCTACTAAAGTTCATTGGATTAATCGATTTGCTCATAAATTAAATGCAGAAACTAAAGGTATTGATATTGTTTCAGATGATGAGAAAACAGATACTTCATTATGGGGTGTTGGTACAATGTGGTTTTCTGCTACTTGTGTTATAGCTACATTTGCTTTAGGTGCTTTAGGTATAACAGTATTTAATTTGGCATTTGGTCAAGCAGTTTTAGTTATTATATTTTTTTCTGCAATTGGTACTTTTCCCGTTGCTTTCTTTTCATGTTTTGGTCCAAAATTAGGATTAAGACAAATGATATTGTCAAGATTTTTCGTTGGTGATTTGGGTACTAGAATTATAAGTTTTATTAATGTTATTGCATGTGTTGGTTGGGGTGCTGTTAATACTATGTCTTCAGCTCAATTATTACATATTGTAAATAATGGAGCATTACCACCTTGGGCTGGTTGTTTAATTATTGTTGTATGTACTATTATAGTCACATTTTTCGGTTATAATGTTATACATACTTATGAAAAATGGTCATGGATTCCATCATTAGTAGTTTTCATTGTTATAATTGCTAGATTTGCAATGAGTGGTAAATTCCAATCTGATCCTTTTGTAGGTGGTCAAACTACTGCTGGTGGTGTTTTAAGTTTTGGTGGTACAGTTTTTGGTTATGCTTCAGGTTGGACTACTTATGCTGCTGATTATACTGTTTATCAACCAAGAAATGTAAATCATTATAAAATATTTTTCGGGGTTTTTGCTGGATTATTTTTACCATTATGTTTTGCTTTAATTTTGGGAGCTGCTTGTGCTACTGGTACTTTATCTGATCCATCATGGAAACAAGCATATGATGATAATTCAATAGGTGGATTAATTTATGCTATAATTGTACAAGATTCTTTACATGGTTTTGGACAATTTTGTTGTGTTATATTAGCATTGACAACAGTTGCTAATAATATTCCAAATATGTATTCAATGTCATTATCTGCACAAACTGTATGGAGTCCCCTCGCAAAAATTCCAAGAGTTTTATGGACTATTGCAGGTAATGGTGCTACTTTAGCTATTTGTATTCCTGCTTATTATAAATTTGAAGCTGTTATGGAAAATTTTATGAATTTAATTTCATATTATCTTGGTATTTATGAAGCAATGATGTTTTCATCTCATTTTATATGGCATAAGGGGAAATTTTCAGCTTATGATTATGAAAGATATAATGATAAACTAGCTTATCCTCCTGGTATTGCTGGTACTTTTGGATTTTGTTGTGGTGTTGCTGGTGTTGTATTAGGTATGAATCAAACATGGTATGCAGGGGTAGTTGGTCGTAAAATTGGTGATTTTGGTGGTGATATCGGATTTGAAATGGGTTTTGCATTTGCCTTTGTAGGATTTAATGTTGCTAGATATTTCGAGAAGAAATTTATAAGGTGAGAAAGAGTAAGGATGCAATAAACAATATAACAATATAGAGACTACTTGTAATATAATAGAAACTAATGCGTATGTTTAAGTATTCTTAATTGGTAGCATTCGTATTACCTCATGTGTATTTTTTAGTATTCTTAATTGGTAGCATTCGTATTACTATTTTTCTAGAAAATAAATTAATTATAGATCAATAATTAGTTACAACCAATTTATATAAACCTTTTAGTTCCTCATCATGGGTGATAAGAAGTTTAGGGATACTTTAGATGAGATGATTTTTTATTTAAATTTAATGTATATTTTACAATCAAAAGAATTTGCAAATATTTATCCAACTATAGTTATACAATCATCATTATTATTAACATGTAATGAAGTATTAGCTAAACCAAATACACTAGAATTACCTATAAAAAGATCAATAACGGAATCAACAAAATTAATTAAAAAATGGAATTCAAAGGGTAAAGAATGTGTAGATATATAAAAATCAAAAACTTCAATAAAATAATCAAAGTGCTCCAAATTACTAAAAACAGAAATGAATTAAGTGCTATAGATACAATGGCTTAGCGTTAGATATGGTATTATGAACGGAATGTGAATAAAAGGTATAAATATATAATATTATAATGTTACTATTTACTTATTATTTTCTTATAACTTAATAATTTACCTTCTATATTGAAATATTTCAAAGTATCCATTATATCTCCTAGTAGCTCTTTTGTAATCTCATTATTCATTATATATTCATCAAGAAAAGGCAATAACCAAATCAACCTTCCCAAATCATTAGATTCCAAACTTGCACGTAATATAATTTTAATCAACTCTTCATCGAATAAATCACCAGTCACTAGTTTCCCATCAATGTAATCTAGCTGAATCAGTGAGTTATCGTATGAATGTAATACAATTTTATTAATTAACAAATTCAAATACTCAAACATCTTTAAATTTGTAATTGAGTTCATGATTTCATATAAGCAACTTCTTGAAATTGTTCTTATTTTCTTATCGGTATATTCTATACCTGGACAATCTTTCGGCATTTTATATTTGGATTTAGCGAGATAAGGACTACTAATAACCATAGTCTCAGCTGCCAATTTATCCAATTTTAAAAATGATAATAACTCAATTGTCATTCGTTTATCTGATCTGACTTCCTGATACTTGATCAATGTAGATAGGAAGTTTGGCTCTGTTTCTATGACATGTAGGAAATGGTCGGCCATTAATATTGAGTCAGTAGATAATATGCTTGGAATATGTTTATATTGTAGAATTGAAAAATAGACAATTTGTTGAAAATTGTATAATTTAAGCTCTCCAAATTTATCAATCAAATATTTGAAGATCTCCATAGTTGGAGTATAACTACTACAAGATAGTAAATCCTTAGCTATATTCAAACCAAGCACGAGATGATTCTTACTCAATTCATTATTGAATGATTTTTCAAATTTGGTGATGTATTCCTCATTATTCCGAATTGGAGATTTGAAACTAATGAAATTATAACTTTCTATTTCTTTAGAATTATCTGAATTGATATAATTCAAAAATTGGGAACTCTTGTAATTATAAAAATTGTACCTGAAATCACCAAGGGAAGTAAATGAGTCAGACAATTTAATGTATTTAATCACCTTTTGTATTCTTGCATCCGTATATGTACTTAGTTTCATCTCTGTCAATATAGACTCAATCATGGATTTGATTATGAAATTGATTGTATTTCGCATTTCTATATCTGTATAATTCAATTCTCCACATATTCCAATCATTTCATCATAATCATATTTCATTTCCGCATTTGGTTTTATATCACTAATATTATCATCTACTATTTTAAGTATTTTATTTCGATGCCCCATGAATTGTCTAGCTAGATTTTGTTGATTTTTGAATTCCTCATATTGGTGTTTTGACCTTCTTATACCTAATTCATATCTTTGTTGATCTTCTAATTCATTTGATATTCTATAATTACGTCGTATTACGACTCTTGGAAGTATATTGTTTCGTATTCTAAATTTATTCATTTCATTTCATTATATTGTTCCGGATTTTAAAATTTTCATTTTTCGCACACCACGAAAATTTGAAAATTGGTTTGATTTGGCTGCAACTTTTGAATTTAAGAAAGAATAAGAAGATCAAGATACGTTGACACGCGTTGAGAAGCAGCGAAATGGGATCAGACTTATAGATTGATATTGTGGTGTTTTTGGTTTGGTCTGATCCAAGAAAATTGAGCAGATTGTAAAATTTTCACGAAGCATCAATGAGCCCATGGCATTTGGTCACTATTTCAATTTATGCATCTTCGTCTTACTTCTATACGTGATGTATATATGTATATATACTATATTGTCATTGATCAACGGCTGTATATATCTTGATGCGTTGCTTCACGTGACTTATTTCCCAATTAAATAAATAAAAATTGTTCATCAACACTGACTGAAAAATTAATTAAACACATATTCCATAAACTATTCAGTATGAAATTTTCATCAATTTTATCAACAATTGCATTAATTACATCAACTGTAATTGCGTATGAAACTACAGGTAATGAAGTTGTTGATATTGTTATAGATTATTCTATTAAAGAAAATCCAGAAATTTCAAAAAATGATGTTGCAACTTGGACAAATGGTGATGAAGTCACTTTAGAATATATTTTAGAAAATCAAGAAAAATCAGATATTACAATAATTGGAGTTACTGGACAATTTCAAAACCCAGTCACAAATCAAATTGTAACAAATTTAACAACTGGTAAAATTGGTCCAATTACTGTTGCATCTGGTGAAGCTGTTAAATTTGATCAAAAAATTAATGTTGATTTAATTGCATCAAATTATGAGTTAATTCCCCAAATTTTCATTGCTCATGAAGATTTAATTAAAGTTATTCCTTGTAGAGGTCAATTAATGCAAATATCAGATAAATCTATTTCATTATTTGACCCAAGATTATTATTTTTGGAATTAGTTTTACTTGTTTCATTTATTGGTTTAGCTTATGTTGTTTATGAAATTTGGGGTAAACAATATTTGAAATTTAATAATTCAACAACTGTAAAAGTTAAAAAGACAGCAGCAAAACCAGCAGCAGTATCACAGGGTTCAACTACTAGTGGATATGATGTTAATTGGATTCCAGAAGGTCATTTAAAGGCAAAGAAATCAAAGAAAGTCAACTAATCAATATATATAATTTCTATGTACTCGTATATTTTTTTTTTTTTCTGAAACTATCAACAGTTTTTAATGAGATTATATTTAAATGAAAAACCACGTACTTTTATAATAACTACTACTACTCATGCTTTAATTATAAGACATCCTAATCCAGATTATAAACATAAGTCTCTTAAAGATCTAATACCTGGTTATAAACAAAAAGAAAATAATAATAACAAAAATAAAGTTATAGTTGAATTTGTTTTAAAAGATTATCTAGATTTAAATCAATATAAAGATATCACACCAAGAAATCTAATTGGTTGTTTAGGTCTATTAAGTATAAAGAATAAAATATTCCTTGGTTTCATTACTAGAGAAGAATTGACTGCTTTACCTACTATAAATGACAAAATATTTAAAATTACAGGTACGGAATTTTTTTGTATTAATAATGACGAATATGATTATTTATTAGATAAAGATATTGAAGAATTGAGTTTTCAAGAACGTGAAAAATTAAGTCCTGCTGGGTCAATACGAAAAATTTTATCCACTGGTGCTTTTTATTATTCAAAAAATTTTGATATAACTTCAAATATTCAAGAACGCGGTATAAATAATTCAGAATTTGAATTATTTGCTGATTCCGCATACTTTAGTAGATTTATGTGGAATGGTTTCATGTTGGGTGAATTTTTAGAATTTCGAAATAGATTACCACTGATCGAACAAAAATTAATGGATCAAAGTGGTTTTTATGTAATTATAGCTAGAGGTTATGCTAAAACTGTAAATATATCAATTGATGGAAATGATGGTTTATTAACTTTAATTTCAAAACAATCAAGCGCTAAAGAAGGGCCATTATTTGGTGATTGGGGCTGTGATGGAAATGGATATGTTTCAAATTATTTAGAAAGTGAAATAATTATATATACTAAAAGATTATGTTTATCATATGTTATAATACGAGGGAATGTTCCAATGTATTGGGAAATGGAGCATAATTTTTCAACAAAATCTGTATTAACTTCAAGTGGTAAAAAAATTGTATTTCCAAGATCTTTTGAAGCTTCTCAAGATGCATTTACAAGACATATGGATAGAATATGTGGTCAATATGGTGATGTACATATATTAAATGCATTGAGTGATAAATCATATAAAGGTGTGCTATCAGCATCATTTGAAGAACAGATAAAAGTGTTTTTACAAAAATATGATAATGGTTATAAAATACTATATACTCATATACCTATAGCATCAGCAAGATTAAAGAAAATAGGGTATACAGGTCAAAATCCATACGATATAATTTCATTAGTTTCTGATTCAATTGTAAATTTTGGTGGTTTATTTTTTGATAATTCAGTATTTATAGGGAAACAATTGGGTGTATTCAGGATAAATTCCTTTGATAGTTTAAGTAAAGCTAATTTTCTATCAAAAGTTATAAGTCAAGAAGTTATAGAATTAGCATTTAAAGATATTGGAATAATACTACATCGCGACGTAAAATTAAAACATGCAAAATTATGGGAAGAAAATGATGATTGTATACTGAAATTAACTTTAAGTTTTGTATCAACTAGTGATAAATTACAATCATCAAAAACGTCAAAACATAAATCTGTTAAGAATCATATAACAAAGAAGTATTTATATTCAGTAGTTGAATCAAAGCCAAAAGAAATTGCATTGATGAAGTTATTAGGTAGATTACAAGATCAAACACCAATAAGTTTTCACAATCCATTACATGATTATATTTCAAAAGAATTAAATAAACATTCCAAAGAATTTACATCCCTGATGGATATTTCATTATTTGCTTCTACTTTTAATGTTAATGGTACAGTATATGACGGAGATATAGATAATTGGATATATCCAGAAGATAAAACATTTGATCTTATATTTATTGGATTACAAGAAATTGTTGATTTAAATGCTGGACAGATGGTCAATACCGATACAAGAAATAAAACACAATGGGAAAGGAAAATTTTACAAGTTTTACAAAAAAAAGATAAATATATGGTTATGTGGAGTGGACAATTAGGGGGATTAGCTTTATTTTTCTTTGTTAAAGAAGATCAAGTTAAACATGTTTCAAATGTTGAATGTTCATTCAAGAAAACTGGATTTGGTGGAGTATCGGCAAATAAAGGTGGTTTGGCCGTTAGTTTTCAATTTTCAGATACCTCATTGTGTTTTGTATCTTCTCATTTTGCTGCTGGGTTAAGTAATATTGAAGAAAGACATCATAATTATAAAACATTGATAAAGGGAATACAGTTTTCAAAAAATAAAAGAGTTCAAAATCATGATGTTGTAATATGGCTTGGTGATTTTAATTATAGGATAAATTTACCAATTGAACAAGTAAAACCATTAATTCTTCAAAAAAAATTTAATAATTTATTCGAATTTGATCAATTGAATCTACAAATGGCAAATGGTGAAAGTTTTCCATTTTTTGCAGAATCAGAAATTCAATTCCCACCAACTTATAAATTCGATAATGGTACAAAAGTTTATGACACGAGTGAGAAACAAAGAATTCCAGCATGGACTGATCGTATATTATACCTATCAAGAAAAAATTTAGTTAAACCATTAAATTATAACTGTGATCAAAATTTAATATTTTCAGATCATAGACCAGTTTATGCCACATTTATAATCACCGCAAATATTGTAAATCAACAAATTAAAAAAAATTTATCAAATGAATTGTATGAAAATTATAAAAAAGTGAAAAGTGGAGGTATTAATGATATTTTATCCCTTAATAAACATGTTGAAACTAATGAAGAAAGTGAAAGTTTACCTCCTCCAAGTTCTGACAAATCTAAATGGTGGTTGGATGGTGGTAAACCTGCAAAAGTATCAATACCAAATTTAAATGATGGTGAAATGGTTATAAATCCATGGAAACCAATAAATCCATTTGAAAAAACTAATGAACCTGAATTTGTACTAAAGAAGGAAATAGATGTATTATATTAATAGATTAATAGAGTAAGGATGGTAAGGATGCCATTGATATCCTTTATTTTTTAACATCTTGTTCTTTTTCATCTTTTGTTATATTTTCAGCTTCTTTTAAAATTGAATCTAATTTACCTTCTAAAGAATCTAACATATTTTCTAATTTAGTAGCTTGTAATTCTGCTTCATTTAATTGTTTATATGTTTCTGCAATACTTGTGTTTGGTTCTTGTTCTTGAGTCATTATAAAAACGTCGATGGTATATATTGTTGTTTATTTTTTATACACAGGAAAATATTTCACAATTAAATATTTTTATTTTTATGTAAACCATTAAGAATTGAAATTAATGATAAGAATGAAGCTTGGGAAACATCAGTATGAATACCAACACCCCATCTACTAATCTTATTATTAACATTCACTTCAATATATGTTGCAGCTTTAGCATCTGAATCTTCACCTAATGAATGTTCATGATAATGTTTAACATCAATATTAATATTCAAATATTTTGCAATTGCATTATTAAAAGCTGATAATTGACCATTACCTTGACCTTTAATTTTAACTATATCACCATTTATATTCAATTCGGCTTCAATTTCTTTAACACCTTTTGATGGAGTCGATATTGAATAATCTACCAATTTATAATATTGTTCTACTTTATCATCTTCTTCATAATCAATATAATATTCTTGTTTAAATAAATCACATAATTCTTGATTTGTTAATTCTTGTCCTTTTATTTCTGCTTGTTCTTGTACTACTTTACTAAATGCAATTTGTAAACCTCTTGGTAAATCTAATTCTAAATTTCTTAAAATAACCCATGCGGAACCACCTTTACCTGATTGTGAATTAACTCTAATTATAGCTTCATAAGTTCTACCAATATCTTCTGGATCCAATGGTAAATAAGGTAATTGCCAATGAACTTCTTTCCCACCATTTTTTTGCTTTTCCTTTTGATGAACTTGGAAACCCTTTTTTATAGCATCTTGATGTGAACCACTAAACGCACAAACAACTAATGAACCACCATATGGTGCTCTTGCATGAACTGGAATCTTATTACATCTTTCAACTACGTCAATTACTGAATTTATATCTGAGAAATCTAAATTTGGTGAAATACCTTGAGTATATAAATTTAATGCTAATGTTACTAAATCAACATTACCAGTTCTTTCACCATTACCAAATAAACAACCTTCAACTCTATCTGCACCTGCTAATTGACCTAATTCAGCAGCTGCAACTGAACAACCTCTATCATTATGTGGATGTAATGATATACAAACAGTTTCACGTTGACTAATATTTTTTGAAAAATATTCAATTTGGTCAGCATAAACATTTGGTGTGGACATTTCAACAGTTGCAGGTAAATTAAAAATAATTGGTTTTTCTTTAGTTGGTTCCCATGCTTGTTTAACAGCTTCACAAACTTCTAATGCATAATCTAAATCAGTGTCTGAAAAAGTTTCTGGTGAAAATTCAAAATCCCAATCTGTACCAGCAGTTGAAGGATCATCTTTTGTTAATTTTCTAACTAATTTAGTACATTTAACAGCTAATTCTTTTGATTCTTGTTTTGTTAAGCCAAATACGACATTTCTAAAACAATCAGAAGTTGCTAAATAAATATGAACAGTTGCCTTTTTGGCATCTTTTAATGATTCAATTGTTCGTTCAATTAATTGTTCTCTACATGGTGATAAAACTTGCACACTAACGTCATCTGGGGCTGTTTCAATAGCAAATCTAGTAAAATCAAAATCAATTTGAGAAGCTGACGGAAATGCAACTTCAATTTCTTTAAAACCAATGTCAACTAATTTTTTAAAATATTCTTTCTTTTCATTTATTGACATTGGATCAGGTAATGATTGATTACCATCTCTTAAATCTGTTGATAACCATCTTGGAGGTTTATTCAATTCTTGGGATGGCCATTGACGATTTGGTAAATTGATAATTGGAAATTTTTTATATTTCACTGAAGGATCTTTTAACATAGGCATGATGAATATAAAACCAAAGAAATATAATAATGTTAAGTTAGATTAATCAACCTTTATATATTCTAATTTTGTGACTCTAAATTATTTATGAGTAATAGAAATTGACAGATTTGAAAAATTTTCTACTCCATAAAAAAAAAAAAAAAATATTTTAGCACCAAAACGTTCGACCGGTTCAGGACCGAAGTTATACCGAATTCTTAAATTTCACTGAGATTTGATATTGGTGCCTAGATATTGAATCGGTTACTAACGGTGAACTAAGCTTGTGTATATTGGACTTGGCAAATAACTTGTTGCTATAATATATTGAAAACTTGTTATCAAGAGAGACTAAGTCATAACAATTACATGATTCTTGAGAAGTTAGTCATAGACTATTTACGGAATCGCTTCTACATCAGTTGTTTGACACTATTTGCTAGAACTGGATACATAAGCTCAACACAATTTGAAACCATGATTAATATTGAAAGTGAAGTTTGAAAATTTGTAGTTTCAACCATTTGAGCTCGTCTCTGTCAATTTTATCAATCGACTTAGGCTTTGGCTCGGCTATATATCAGATAGTCTAGTCTACATTGTAAGAAATTAAAGGACTATTTCTAATACTTATTCAAATTTTGCAACCATTTGATTATGTGAATTACTAAAGCGCTACCAAATGTAGAAATGTTTCAGATCAAAATTGGGAATGTCAAAATTAATTTAATTTAAATTTTGGACAACAATTATTATTACTTATCTTATTATTACAACAACCGTATAATGATTGATTTTTTTGCTTTTGTTAGAAGATTTAGAGATTTACCAGATGATTTAATTGAGTTTATTATTAATCAATTGAATAAAGAATCCGTTATACCGTTATTAGTTGATCCAATTTTAAAACCATTCGCGTTATCATTTTTATTTTCAAAACTAGTAATATTAAACGAAAATTCTAATTCAACAGTCATAAACAAATATATAACCGATTCAGAGTGTATTGATGTTAGTGATGCATAAAATTTGTCAAGTTTTAGAGATTTTTACAAAATCGGTTGACAAATACAGCATAGTACCAGAATATATTTATATGACAAAATTAAAAGACGAAGAATATATGATATATGCTCAAGATTGCTCAAAATTACCAAGTTACTCAAGTGCAATATTAATAGACTCCCATAGGTTACCTCATTCCAGCTATTGGTCTAATATAGCATTTGAACGTTTCATTTACGACAATAATTTTGATATTTTAAACAATTTAAACGATATTTACTATTTACGAGTTGAGTTCATTGATTTGAAAATTTGCAGTTGAGCTCCAAGGTTCAAAATTTGAAGGTTGAAGAGTTCTTCGAGTCTTCTGAAAAGGAGAAAAATCAAATCGCTTACCGTCTAACAAATACCAAATTAGAATTTGAAAGACTCACATTAGGTAGTACTGTTGCTAATATGTTGGACAATGTTGTGTATTTAGACTACCTCAACTTATACAGAAGCCTGTCTTTTCCAAACATCTCAAATGTTAAGATTTCTACTTTCATTAAGTAAGCTTAACGTAATTGATTACGGCTCAAAAAGATTGGATATAATTTTTTTGCATTATTTGACAGAAATCGTGTTTACAATTAGTCACTTCCCATGGTCATTTTTTAATGGTATCAACTTCCCTTTATTAATACTATTTGTATTCAGAAAATGTAGGTCAGAGGGACGTGTTTTAATTATTGGTACTGAAATTATATTCCCCAAATTGGAAAACATCGCGATGACAACAATTAAATCGATTACGTTTAAAGGTTCAATTATCTTTCCAACTCAATTTGAATATTTAGAATTAAGAAATTTCAAATTTGAACCTCCAGCTATTCCTCCATCAAATTTGAAAAGTTGTACTATAGTTAATTGCCAATTTGATTGTTAGAAAATATACTCCTCTACTGCTCAGATCTCTTCAGTATTCCTCTTTTGTTATGTATTAAGTAAGATACAATGTATGTTTATATAAAATGTCTTATGACATATAAAATGAAAATTATTAAATTTTAAAAGTAAAACATTAACTAATTTTTAGATCCAAAATAAGCAGCTATAATAACAACAACAATAATAATACATATTATAACAATTGCTAAACACCATAATTTCTTTTTTCTTGCAGATTTTGCAGATTTAACAGCTTTATTTGTATGACCAACACCTTGTTCAATATCATGCTGAGCAGTACCAGTTTGTTCTTCAATTTGTTGAATTGGTTGATCTTGTTCAATAACTAATTCTTCCATATCATGAAACAATTGAGTTAATTCAGCCATTGTTTTTTCTAATTTTAATAATTCACGATGTCTTATTTGGACTTCATTTAATACTGATCTTGCTTCACCTCTTCTATTAGATTGCATTAAAGCTTGTTGGAAATATTGTTGCAGTCCATCTTCAACAACAGCTTTAATTTCTTCTTGTGTTGCATCTGGTTTTATAATTTGATATTGTCTTGCAGCTTGTTGTTTTGTTGATTCTTTATTTTTAGCTTCAACTAATCTATAATCTTGAATTAAATCTAAAAATCTTTTTCTTGCAGTTTCAGCTTGATCAACTTTTGTTTGATCTTTTGAATGTATAGCTTGAGTTTGAACATTTTTAATTCTCAGCTTTAAATCCAATTGTAAACTTTGAGCTTCATTAACTAAATTTTCAATTTGATTTGAATCATATTCAGTTTCTTCGTCATTTAAATCAATACCATGTAAAAAATTTTTTTGTTTATTATCAATTAAATTAATTAAATTAGAATAATTATCCAATTGAGAATTTATATCTTGAATTTCATTCATAAATTGTACAAAATCATCTTCACCATATTGTTTACCGGATAAATTATTACTACCATAAGTGTTTGAATAAGTACTCATTTCATAAGAATCTTGAGGTTGTGGAGGATTTGTTGGAGGCTGATACTGATTTGTGTTGTAAGATTGATAACCACCATCTTGTTTCGCATACGGATTACTCATTATTATATTGTATTAGTTATTAATAATTATGATGCTTTATAATAATAAGAAATGAATGAATAAGTCACAGTAGTAATATCAACAATTATTGAATGAAAATTGGTTGTTAAATTTTAAACTTTCAATGAAATTATTTTTTTTTTATTTTTTTATTTTTTTTTTTTTTTTTTTTTTATCGATGATTGGATGCAGGTCTAAAAAAATAGAATGAAAAAAATAAACATTGATAAATTTTTTTGCGTGGTTTTTTTTACTTTTTGCACCGTTTTCGCCTAATTGGGACAAATTAACTTACTACCAGGGTTCGCCTCATTTTCATACCACTTGGTCGTAAAATAATGTGTCGATCGGCTGTAATGGTAATCGTTTAATTTGGAATTCATAGAATTATCTCATCGATGGCGACGAGGCTGTACTATGATTATAGGTTTATAACCTTTCATGTGATGATCATAATTCAGTTTTGTGTTTGATTGATGACTACAACAAATGCTGGTTAGATAAACTATTGACCAAAATCATCATTTGAGAATCTTCAATTTCGTATATTCTCAAATCTTGGCTTAGCTTGTTAATTATTTTTTTTTTTTTTTTGATTACTTACTTTTCGTGACTCCACGAGTTTGGTTAATTTTTGTCGTTTATTCGTTTAAATTGTTGGCATTGCTACCACGCCTTCTATTACTATTTCTCGCTGCAGCAATGGTACCATTCTATTCCCATTTTTTTGGCATTGCTACCACGCCTTCTATTGCATTTTCTCGCTTCAGCAATGGTACCATTCTATTCCCATTTTTTTGGCATTAAACACTAAAATCTTCGCGCTTAGTTCCATTATAAATTTCCATCTTTTGTATACCTGGATTTGTATGATTTCCACATCATCATTATCTACAGATTCATTCATACCTTCAAAACATCAAGTAGCTGGTCATGACGGTTGTTTAACTTCAGAATCCTTATTCATTAAATCAACAACAAAACAAGAAATTGACTTTTATCAAGAAACAATTTTACATGATTCAAAAAAGGAAAATTCAAATTTAGGTGATTTGTTATCTCATTGGATGCCTACATTTATGGGGACTTTGACGGAAGGAGAAAATGTCAAAGAATCAGAAAAGATACACATGGTGCTTTCTAATTCATATTATGGTTTTAATTATCCAAGTATTTTAGATATCAAATTAGGTTCAAAACTAACTGATGATCTAACAACCACGAAGGATAAGGTAGAAAGGTTAGCTAAAGTATCAAAATCTACCACTTCTGGATCTTTAAATTTTAGAATTTGTGGAATGAAGGTGTTTAATGGATTTAATCATCAAAAGCCCAAGGTTGAATTTTATGAAAATATGAATGATAGCTCTGTTTCAGTTATAATTGAGGAGTCAAAACATTATTATCTTGAATTCAATAGGATTTATGGAAAATCTTTGAATGAAAGTAATATAAAAAAAGGGATATATTTATTTTTCAATGAGAGTCATTTAGGTAAAGAAATTATAAAGAAATTACTAGGTCAATTTTTGAAGAGGTTACAGATTTTGTATAATTGTTTATTAGACAAGGAAATCAGAGTGTTTTCAGGTAGTTTATTATTTATTTACGAAAGTGATTTAAAAAGATGGCAAGGTGTAAATGATGATAATTATGATGATTTAGATCCTTTAATAAATGAAAATTTAGCAAATTTGAAAGATGAAGAAGATGAAGATGAGGAGGGAGTATATGAAGAAATTATTGCTCCTTTGAGTTCTTTACAATTGATTGATTTTGCACATGCTAGGTATGTTCCCGGTAAAGGTTATGATGAAAATATAATACAAGGGATTGAAAATTTGATTGAAATTTTCCAACAATTAATAGAAGAAAACTAGATTATAATTTGAAGGAAGATCCTTATGAAATTATAGATTGTTCGAAGTATAAAAAGTCAGGCTAATTATGTTCAAATATCTCATCAAAATTTAAGATATAAAATTTTGCAGATTTGTCGAACTCAAGTCAATCATATTTACTAAGTATGTTAAGAATCTTACTAAAGCTGCAAGTATCGTGATTCATGAAGCTACATTTTTTATAGGATAAAACGTATGGTGTAAGTAACTTTGAAAGTTAAAGAGCTGCCCAACCGGATCCGTACATCACCACAATTTCACCATTCACAATCGATAGAATACAGTATAGACAATTCTTTAAAATAAATAAAAATATATACTTTCTATGAATCTAAAAACTGTTTCAAAATTTTTTTTGTACTTTAATTAGTACCATATTGTCTTTGATTACCATTAACCAACAAAGAACCTTCATCTCTATTATTTACACTCTCAATATCACTTTCTGTATCACATATTGAATCACAATAAATATCATCTTTATTATACATAAAAAATTGTAAAAATATAGTGAAATCTAAACCCAAAGTACCTAAACTTCCTGCAAGCCAAGACAGATTAACTAACAAATAACTATAACTCATATCAATACTCAATATACTTATAACATAAGTCAAATTACCCAAACAGGCAAAAAGGAAAAACATAAAACTAATACCTTCACAACTTTTTCTTTTAAAATTTAATATAATTTGAGGAATTCTGGAGCCTAAATATAATAGAGCACATAACCAACCAAAAAATTGAGCCAAAGGATCCAATATCAATTCATTTCCTTTATTTTCATCTTTTCCAGTAATTGCATATCCAATAATTCCAGATAATATAACAAGAAATACCATGAGTGAATTTATTAAAATTGATGAATTATTATCTCTTACTTCTAATGTATTTTCTTCATTTAATGGGTTTGCAGGTGATAAATGTTCATATTTAATTTCTTCTTTTGGTCCATTTTTATAAATTAAACATTGATAAAGTAAAATTATATCCGCAAATGTATAATAAATAGCTAAAATGATCATAGTAGGTAATAAACCCTGTATTATTGCACCAAGTACATTAAAAATATCACCTAATAACCATAATATGATAAATGTTAAACTTAGTCCATCACTTGATTTTCTTTGAAAATTTTCATATATTTGTGGAGCAAAAACTATAATCCAACATGATATTGATATTGATCCTGTTATACCAGATAAAGCTTGTGCATCAATTATGAATGGGAATGGTGGTGGAGGCATATTTGAATCAATATGTTGCAAAATATGAAATAATGGTGTACTTTATTAATGTGTCTCCATAAAAAAAAAAAGGTGATGGAAGCGGAATTTATATACAGGAAAGAATATTATTTTATGGGAAAGTTTAACTCGTACGAGTCATAATTGAATCATGGTAAATTGATAAGAAGAAGAAGTCTTTGTGCAAAGATTATGCAGATCAATGTTTAAAGTTTACAATTTTCTAGTGTTGAGTAGTATGTCTTATGGCATTTTGATTTTGTGTTAGTCATTTGAAAAGATTTTCGCAGCCGTCTGATTAATTGAAATTCGACAAAACAGTCACAAACTTGACATAATAACAAGTTCAGAGAGTAGCCAGTTATCGAATAAATAGTTTATGAACAATTCACCTATTTTGGTTATTTCTGTAAATAGCTGTTTGAGTTTCTGTAACTTTGAAGTTCAAATCTGTAATTTGAGACTGTTGGTTCTCCATCAACTTCACCTCAGGGGACAGCAAACTCAAAGTATAGTGAATGAGCTGGGGTTTATAGATATTTTGGCTGAATTATTGTTGAGCTAATTAAGGTAAGTTTGCTGTCACATAAGTTTTCTTTAAAAAATCCCAAATTTTGCAAAATTATCAAAACAATATGACATTCTGAAAACTTTATAAAAGGTCCAAAGAAACCATATTCTAACAAATTAGAAGTTGTGAAATGAGGTCTAAGCTCAATCTTTTTCGTAATTTGTCGTTTTTTTTCATTTTTTAAAAAAGGAATTGGAAGATCACAATTAAGTAATTTGAAGAAGCTAGGATATGAAACTGCTTCAAAGTAGCTATAGTATTAATGATCTATATTTGATATTGAGTGCTTGAATATTGAGGAATTGATTTGCCGGTTAACTTTTAACATGATGAAAGGCGAGACTGCAAGTAAATTAGAATTGCTGTTTTAAATCGCGCTATCGTAGATCAACATAATACTCTTCTTTTGAAGAGCTTCTGGCCCAAAAAAGTTATTAATAGAATTAAGCTATACAAACGACAAGTACACCGAGCCAAGTCATCTATGTTAGAAGTTGCTAATCAATGTCTAAATGTTAATTATCTTGAAAAATTGCATTTTTCTACATCACTTGAAAGTGGATTATGGTGATCAGAATTGCGCTTTATAAATAAATACTGTCGTCAATTAATGTCCTTGCTGAAGCTTCAGTGGAAAAAGTCTGACAAACTACAGCATGAATATTGTGGAAGTCATTTCCAATCTGTTTACATTCAATCACTTTATAAGCCAAATTTTTTTCGGAAGTACGTAAATTGTCGCTCAAAACTGATCGAGCGAAGTATTTTACTCGTACAAGTATAGGGCGACACGTGTTAAACTTGATGGGCTACATCTCATGAAATACACATTCTTTCGAAAAAAAGGCCATTTTGAGAAGATCAGGAATCAATTATATCCTCTACATATTTTAAATTTTATGATTTGAGAATTTTTTTTTCAAGTTGTCAGTTTGGCCAGTTTTCGTCATACAAAATTTTATCCAAAAAATGTGATCTCATTTTATGCTTGATTCAGGGCCATAACCTCAAATTAAACTAAGAATTATACATATTATACCTCAAATAAAGGTATTTCACTTAATTTGGTTGAACTTGAGCTAAAATTGAAAAATTTCAAATTTTTCTTTTAAGTATGAAAAAATTCCAACAAATTGACTTTATGAAAAATCTAATTCCACAATCAAAATTTTGATGAAAGTTTGACAAAAGTATCAGAATTTGTAGTTCTGGATTGCTATTAGAGCTCATGATTTTTAAGAGAAGGCATTCAAAATTAAAAAAGTTATTTTTCACATTTGGTTCGAAATTTTTGAAAAAAATTCAAAATGAAAATGTTGGCTTAAAAACATAACTTAAACATTTCTTGGGATTTAAGAAACCGAATCAGCTATATTAGAAGTTGTTAAATGAGTTCTAAGTGTTGATTATCTCCCAATTTAGCGTTTTTTTGCATTTTTTGAATGATGCGTTAAATGATCAGAGCTGCCTTTCAATAAAAGAATCTAATATCTGTCTACTCCGGATTAACTAACGATTCTAAGAAAAACTTTTTGAAATGATGGCTTGAATATTAAGGGAGTTATTTACGTTTTAAGTCTCTTGATTAACTACTGTAAGACTGCAAACTGCATATAAGTCAAATTTGTTTCAGAATTCATTTGTCTTTATTATTTATATTGTAAAATCTCGCCCAATATCAAAGCCAAAGATATTTCCCTGGTGCTAATTGTAAGGCGACCCGTATGAAGAAACATTGGGTTATATCTCATGAAATACCCAATTGAAGAGACAACTTTAGATAAGGATTAAATATACGCTTTCTTATTTTACATGAAGGCCAAGGTTTATGAATAGATATATATTGAACTAATCAATATTTTTAATTTTAAATAGAATGACCAGCTAATTCACCAGAAAACACATTTGTGCAACATCCCTTACAATTTTGATGCAATTAATTTAGTTTCATTAATTAATGATTCTTCAAATTCATATAATTTATTCAAAATGTTAGCAAAAAATTTAGAAGCAATTGGTCTTCTTAATTTAAAAGTAGGTGTAACAACTTCTCTTTCAACAGTTAGTGGATTAATTTCAATATGAATATTATGTAAAATTTCGAATCCATTTAATTTATCTCTAACATTTGAATTCAACAATTTTAAAAATTTCAATTTAACATCTTTTTGATTCATGGTGGACAACAATTCATGCTCCGTCATATCTAATTTATTTATACCAATTTCTTCATTTAGCCACTTAAGTCCTTTCTCAAATTCAATTCCAACTATACCTATCAAATAAGATTTAAGGGAATTTCCATAGACGAACAATTGCGTAATTTGAGGATTTGATGA
The DNA here is from genome assembly GCA_947670415.1 of Insectozyma verbasci. Taxonomy (NCBI): domain Eukaryota; kingdom Fungi; phylum Ascomycota; class Pichiomycetes; order Serinales; family Debaryomycetaceae; genus Insectozyma; species Insectozyma verbasci. Next base: position 1,315,257 of record CANTUO010000002.1, on the reverse strand, counting down.
AACATAACAATTTTCAATCTTTTCTGGACTTACATATTCACCTTGTGACATTTTAAAAAAGTTCTTAACTCTATCAATTATCGAAATTCTACCTGTTTCTTTATCAATTGTTGCTATATCACCAGAATGAAACCAACCATCTTCTGTAACTGCTTTCAATGTCTCTTCTTGATTATAATAATATCCTTTAAACATTTGAGGTCCACGTAACATAAGTTCACCTTGTAAATTATTATAACAATATCCCATATCTTTAACATTTCTTAATTTAAATTCACCAGTTGGTGCAATTGAACCATTTGTACCTGGTTTAGCTTCATATTCAACAGAAGAAGTAATAGCAGCACCTGATTCAGTTAATCCATATAACTGACGTAAACCCATATTTAAACTGGCTTTTAAATAAATTATAGTATTTGGAGAAATAGGTGCAGATGCAGATTGAACCCATTTCATATTATCAAATCCAATAGATTCACGTAATGTTTTATATGGTTGATAATTATCATAATTATTATTAAAACCATCATTTCCATCATATTTCGAATGTTGATTTATTTTATATTCAATTATTTCATTGACTCGAGTAGCTTCATTTGATGATAATTCTTTAATTTTATTCTTTATATGAGATTCCAATTTTGTTAATAATCTAGGTACAATTGACATATAAGTTGGTCTTAAAATTTTTAAGTCATTAATCATTAACTCAAAATTATTATTATTTGATTGACCAATTGTAATTTGAGGAAAACATAAATGATAACCAGTCAGAAATGCAAACATTGAAGTTTGTCGTTCATATAAATGAGTCAACGGTAAATAAATATAAGCAATATCATTCAATTTAGCTTGTGGTTCAATACATAATAAAAAAGAAACATAAGCACAAGCTTGACCTTGAGAAATCATAACTCCCTTTGGTCTTGATCCAGTAGTACCTGAAGTAAAACTAATTGTAAAAATTGCTTCTTTATTAGGTGGTAATTGATCCATTAAATTTGCATGGCCAATTTTTTCAATTTCAAATAAATCAGTAACTACTAATTTTAAATCTTTAGCTTGGTCAATTACTTGTTTTGGAATTAAAGATATTGGATCCATTGAAACTACTGAAATTAAATTATTTAATTCATTAGGATATCTTCTTTTTAAATCGATCACTTTTTCAACTTTATCATTTGTAGTTACCACAATTGGACATTCAGTTAAATTTAAAATATATTGAGAAACATCAGGACCTAGAGTCTCATATAATGCAGTATTTGTAATTGAATAAGACAGACATGCAATATCAACAAGTAACCATTCTAATCTATTTGTTGAGTAAATTGATAATATAAATGAACAATTTTTTTCGATTTCATAATCAATATTTGATCTACACAGTTTTGGAATCCCATAATTTGACCAATTTTTAAGATGATTTTTAACTTTTTGATGTGAAATTAAATTTAAATCCAAATACGGATTATTAATTAAATGTTTTAAAATACCCGATCCAATCGCATTTTTCCGATTATAAACATCATTGTAATTAAATGATTTGTAATAATTTTCCGAACTTAATTGATCATAATTATACGGTCTATAACCTAAACAAGGACGATTTGCAAATTTTTTACATGCAAAATTAATTAATTTTTGATGAGTATCTAATGACGGATGAACGCATAGTAATAAATCAGACCGAGAACCAATAACTTTATTTCTATAAATAGATGAAAATTCATCTGTTTTAGTATTTTGTAATGGTACACTTACAGTAACATCATCATTTAATGGTAATTTTGAAAAAGCTTCATCAATTGAAACACTTGATGAAAATAAACTAGTCATTTGAAAAACTATTTATTCTACAACAATTAATGACGGAAATAGTTAATCTATTTATATAGATTTGAGTAAACTATAAGAAATATCTGTCATTATTATTATTATTATTATTATTATTCTTATTATTTACTCCACAGATTTTAACAATGATTTGGTGGGGACTACCAATTGCTAGTTTTTACATATAAAAAGCTTATTTTGCAACCAACTCTTATTTTTTCTTTTTGCAGCCATTTTTAATTTCCAACCAATTGACTCAACTATTGTTGTTTACAGTGGACAAACTGTGGTGTATAATAGTATAGCATAATAGTATAGCATATAACTGATTGTTTGTTTGTTATCTTAATCTTCAAAAATTAGTACGGCACGACTTTTTTTACTACCGCATATAATTGTCATTTCTAGTAGTATAAGGTACACTAACAAATATGCTTGAAATGTGGGGACTTACATGTAACCGGGTAATCAAATAAATATATAATAACCAGTTAAAAAATAAGACAGAGAGGACTATTAAATCAATTTTGGTTGTATATTTACTCTAGTTAAGCATAATCAAGAATCAACGAACAAACAGCCCAACATTATTCATAGTCTTGGAAGTCGCTTATTATTCTAGGCATCAAAGCCCGAGAATAATTAGAACATAAACGAATTCAATATTTAACCTTTTTTGTTTGGTTTTTCTTTTTTCAAATTTCTCAATTTGAAGCAATTCTTATCAACACTTAAAATTTAAAATTCAAACTCCTTCCGTCGGACTATAATGGAACTAAAAATCCCGGCAATAATTGGAATTAATGATCTAATCTTTACCTTCAATAACCGATGAAAATTAGCCCTTAGGATATATATGGTCCAATAGCATTTCCAATTGTATCTCAAAATCATTCTCTTTTCAGTTCTAAACATTTATTAATATTTTCCAATTGTATCTCAACATCATTTTCTTTTCCGTTCTAAACATTTGTTAATATGTTGAGCAAATCTACCACCAGCAATTTTCCGTCCACAATTTTCACAACTAAAATACCTACCACTTTCAACAGTTTTCAATTTCATCTTATCTTGACCATATATGTCTTTTGAAGAGTCAGTTTCTTGAAATTTAAAATTGTTATTCTCTTTATTATCACCAATTTGTTTTTCAATGGACAAGTGGTTTGATAAATTAAGTAATACTTCATTTTTAATTATATTGTTTATCATATCATTTAATAACGAAGCAGCCTAAATCATCAGTAAGCATTCTCATAATATTCCTTTCGCTTTACTTACTAAATTATCATAAGTTATACCTGATTCAGTCATATTGACTTCAGATCAAACTGAAGAAGAAAAAAAAAAAACAAAAAAAAAAACAAAAAAAAATAGAGATCAAATGTCCCAAGATGAATTAAATGATTTAATTGATGTTGAAGATGAGATTCAAGATTGGAAAAATCTCGGTATGCCAAAAAGAGGAACTAAAGAATTTGAACCTGATGGTACTACATTCCAATTGAACAGTCTTGAAGATTCAAGAAATGCAATGTTTAATGCCCTTGGTGCTAATAGACAACATCATATAAAGAATACACTTGTTGGTATATGGAAAGATGATTCAAACTCATGTTTGGTACCTAACGCAAAAGGAAATTATTTTAAAGATGTGGGGAAATATAACAAATTGTATAATTGTATTGAATTAAATCCAATAGAAACTATTTATCTTGTTGAAAGAGGAAGTATGGTGATTTATTTAAGTGATGATGAGTTTATGGATTGGTTGAAAGATAGAAATATGGAGTTTGATTATGAGACTAATTTGGTGGCTTTGGATTTAGAATATTTATATGCTTTATCAAATGTTAATTTTGCAAAATATCAAATTTATGCATATTTGAAAAGATTAGGGTATATAATACAGGAAAGAGAAGAAATAGAGCAAGAGCAAGAGCAAGAACAAGAACAATCAGAAGAACATAAACAAGATAAATCGTTTACTATACTTCCTCGAGTTTGGGGAATACTATCATATCCAGTTTTACATTCACTTCAATTCAAGAAAGTTCACTATTTCAGATACACAGACGTCTACAAATCAATTCAATTGAATATACCAAAAATACCGAAAAAGGAACCATCATCACCATTTCATTTAACTTTCAATGTATGGAAACCAACACCAAATTTTTCTAAAAAATCCCCACCACTTCCCGATTTTCAAGTATCTGTAATTGATACTTCAAAGAATACAGATTTTCTCAAATTCAGTCAAATACAACAACTTTTATTTGAAAAAACAACAAGTTTACAATATGAACTAAAAGTTAAAGAATCAATTAAGAAAAAACCAAAGATGGAATCAAAAAAAGAAGTAAGAGCTAAAAAACAAGCAGAAAGACAATCTAAATTGAATGAGTCAACTAGATTAAGAAATGAATATTTGAAGACAAGAGATGAGGTAATAAAAAATGGACATGGAAATATCGTACTTGCTGTAATCAATAATGGGATTATAAATTTTATTCAACTTGGTATTGGCAATTTCAACATGAGTCAGAAAACTGAACAAGTTAATAGATTGGAAGAGATTTATCCAGGTAGACATCATGAACTAATTTATAATGAACCTGTTTACTAAATCAATCTATAATAAATCCAAATGTATTTTGATACAAACTATAAACAAACTAAATATAATTTAATAGATAATGTCCTAATGATACAACATGAAGTTCTTAACATCCTAATAATGAATTTTTTGGAAATGTATAACCACCATCTTCAAAAGTAGTTAAATTATCATTATGATATAAATTCAAATGTTGTTGAATATAATCATAAGTAGGATAATCTTCAGGATCACAAGTAAGGTTAATTTGATCTTCAGGTTGATATACTCTAACATAATCAATTTTAAAAGTATTTGGAAATACCAAAGCTGTCCAATCTATATAAGCCCAATTATTACTAATCCCCAAATTCATGATAATCGATATTGGCTCTTTTGGTAATTGTCTCCATCCTATATTTCCATTTGGATGTAATGCATTTGCATACATTGTAAATGTTGGATCTTCTCCAACATACCAAGTAATATAACCATTTTCATCATCATTTAAATATTCATAACCATAAGTTTGAAATTGATCTATTGTTTCTCCTGGCTCTCCACGCTCATACCATGTTCTATTCAAAGTTGTAATTCCTGAAATTGCTTGTTGAAAAGGACCACCAGTATATGTATTCATTGTAGTTACTGATTTATTATAAATTTCAATAAAATCATAATCTGGAATATACCAAATATCATAAGGTGCAACTTGTAAAGATTGAGATGCAACACCATTAGATCTAATACCTGCTGGATCAGTCGCAATTTCTCCTTCAAGGACATCAATTTCAACAGCACCTCTCCCAACGCCTCTATTTGGATGTGCTTCACCTGGACAAGTACATTTATTTAATCTTTGACCAGGTAAATATGAAATACCATCTGGAGAACTTTGATTTGCTGTAATTCCTGAATCACAAGAATCGTAAGAATAAGGCCATAAGCCTTCAGTTGAACCTAAATATCCAGGTCTTGCTAAATTCCCCATTGACCACATTCCAGGCCATAAACCACTTATTGATCCATAACCAGGTAATCTTGCTGAAAATTCCAATTTCCCTTGAGTAAAACACATTTTATTCCAACTTTGTAACATACCAGATCTGTAAAATAAATCATGATTTTTAAAAGCGTCTAAAGTTAAAGTTAATGTTCCATTTACTGTAGTTACTGCATCTGGATCATACCATTCTAAATCATTAGTAGCAGCATAATGAAAATCTGGAGCTGTGAAAAATTGATCATCACCATCGTAAAAAGTTCTACCTTGAACATTAAATTCATCTGAAAATACTAATTTCCATCTATCTCCATTTCTCATTGTTTTATATAATGCTGATTCAGGAGTATCTGGATCAACCAAATCTTGTCTAATTGAAGAAAGTATTGGATATTCATAATCTGTTAAAATTTCATAAACTTGAGGAACAAATGGTCTTGATGAAGTAAATGTTAAAATTGGTAATAATATAAATACTAATAAAGCACCAATCAATAACGTTAAAAATCCAAATAATCCACCCAATGACCTTTTATTTGAATTTTTTAAATCATTCCAAAATCTATTCTTATCATATTGTGCATCTAGTATTGGATCAGGATTATGTAAATAATCATCAGGTTCTTTTTCATCAATAGACAAGGGGAAGGAACTTTGGGGATATCCTCCAAATGGTGAAAAATCAGAATCAAAATAATCAGAATTTGAAATAAATGATTCTGCTGCTTGATTATCAATTAATGAAGTTCTTGAATGTTGTTCAGAATTGGAATTTGAAAATAATGTTTTTGGATATCTATCATAAGTTGGTATTGGACTGCTTTGTAATAATTGAGTACTTGACGAATTATCATTATTGAAATGTGAAGTAGTAAATACAAATGGTGAATTAGAATATGGAGGATTATTTCTAGGTGGTGAAGATGATGAAGGTTCACTTTCAGAATAATTATGATTTGATGTTTCTTGAGTGGGACTTAAATCTTCCTCTTCAAAAGTATTAAATGGATCAAGATTATATTCTTGATGATATTGGGGATTTATATCGGTTTCTGATTCATCATTTTCATTAGGTTTAGTTATATTGAATATCGGTTTATTAAACGTTAAATCTCGTGACATAATAAAAATGAAAAAATTGTCGATTCTATAGTAGTTTGGTATTTGATTATTTTTAGGAAATTATTAAACGAATGAATAAATTAATTATATTGACATCAAAATTAAATTGATTGATGATGATAAATGATTTTAAAAAATACAACTATTTTATTTAAATAATATTTTAAAGTAGCAAATAAATGATTATTATTTCACAATTTCTATGTTACTTTTCGTCGTTGTCATTGTCGTAGTTTAAGTTTAATTAATATTTTATATTTTTTCTTCAATCAAGAAAATAAAGTTAATTTCTTGGTAATGCTTGATTAAAATTAAAAGCTTTGGAACAAGGTTGATTTAAAGCTAAAAATAGACTAGGGTTTGGTTGTTTGTAAGTTTTTTTGTTTTGTTTTGTTCAGTAAAGTTATTTTCTACCAGTCAATATTGATATCATTATGAAAAAATAAAATGAGTATAAGTGAATTGGCTGCAAAAAAAATTTGCAACATAAATTTGCAGCACTTCCCAAAATGGTAATATGGCTGCAAAAAAAAAAAGGAAAAAAAAATATTTAAAATAAAATTATCACTTAAATTTGTAAGTAAAGTAAATACTGTTAGCTGATCAGCTAAATCAAGTACTGAAGAATAGTATGGACATGAGTTATTCATTATGCTCATTAATATCGTATATAGCTGCAATATTTGTGAAGTATCTAATTGATTACATAATCGTTCTTCTATATTTGGAAATAAACTCGACAAATAAAGTTAAAATTTAAACAACACTGCCACTTTACAAAACCAATATTAAGAAAAAAAATAAACCATTATATATAGATGATGGCTGTAATCTACATATATATATAGTTATGGAAAGAACATAAACAAAACTAAATACAAGCAGAGCTCAGAAGCTGGTCTTCAAGCTAAAGTGAAATTGACTGTTTAAGATCATCATATTTTTTCATACTTTTTCGTATAATAAACACGTCTTAATAAAAATAATAATTTCATACTCGCTCCCCTTCTTCTTTTTCATCATCTCGTTGAAACAATAAGTTAATAAAAGGAACGTAGAAGAACATCAACATAGTATTGTTTTTTGATTTTGTGGTTTTGATTCCAAACCCAACCCCTTTGAATATTTTTTATTTGCAATTTTTATGTACACAAAATTGTGAAAATTTAAAAAAGCGTGTTTTATGCAACAATAAATTTTGGAAAATTGCAAAAAATAATGTGCTACCAATTTCAATTTGGCTGTTAATTCAATAATAATCTAAAATGATTCGATCAATACTAAAAAATGTTATTTCTGATTCATGGCTGGTGCTTCCATTAACAATTTGACATATGTCTCGTCTTCAATTGGTCAAGCGATAACAGGGCTAAAGTCAGACAATACTATTATATCCAATACGAACTGAAAGGAGTTTCATTATAGAGGTAGATCGATATTATATTCCTTGGTATGAATGCTTTCATTAAGTTGTAAACAAACTATGGGGCTGATGCATTTGAAAGAATAGGAAAATCAAAGAATATTAACAAGAGACGCGCAAAACTGACTTTGACTTGGGATTGTCAAAGCATTTATGATTAAAAACTTATTCCATATTCATTGTGAAACTTGTGAAACTTGTGAAAAAGTAATTCTAGATGAATTATGTAATAATTTCTTTTGGTATTATATAATTTTCAGTAACAAAATCTATGAGATCTCTTATATGCAGGTTAGATTTAATTGAAAGATTTGGCTTTAAATTAATTACAATGCTCTTAATTTCAATAGTATAGGCTTAAAAACATCAAATATTGCATTTCATTATTGTTCGGGTTTATTACTACTTTTTTCGAAAGTCTAACTTATCAAAATTGGCTGATAACTGTTTGTTTATTTCTTCTATTTTTATATTTTTTTTTTTTTAAATAAAATTTTTTATTTTTTTTTTTTTTTTTTTTTTTTTTTTTTTTTTTTAACGATTTCAATTTTATTATTTTTATCTTCAATTTTACAACACATTCCTTCTAAACATCACCAATACTGTATTGAGACTGAACAACTGCTCATCTTCATTTTGATTATAGAGTACCATCATAACAGCCCTGTAACTTTCATTCATTCGTTTTTTTTTTCACAATTTCAACTTTTCTTTGCCAAGGTTAGGAGAATTAAACTATTCACACCGTTAAGAAAATTTTTTGATAATTTTATATTATATTTGTTAGTTCTTAGAAAATAGAAAGAAATATTTTGTAAGTAAAGAAGTTTATTATCAAGTTACAATATTCTATTATTATCAAAGAAATTTATCAAAGTTCAGTATCATCATTTCTTGTCATAATTTAGATCTAGATCTTTATCTAAGAAAAGCTTAATTAGTATATTTGTTTGTTTATCAGTTGGTTGCAAAATCATCAATTAGCTGCAAAAAGAAGCTATATAACCATTAATACTTAATATTTATTAGCATAATTCATTCATTGATCCATTCATTCATCTGTAATATATTTTAAATGGGATCACAAAGAGATTTAACTTCGAATACTCCTCAATTTTCATATAATAATGAAGATGATTCCTCCGAGTATACACCAGCAAATCCATTTGCTGATGAAGAAGGAGATATTTCATCATTGTCATCATCAACGCATCATAATATAAATCATAATATAAATCAAAATCAACTGCATTTACACACACCAAACCCTAATAGTAGTCAACATATAAATTTAAATAATTCATCAGATTATGGTAAACCATTTCAAGCTTATAGTGGATATTATTCAAATGGAGGTAGTTCAAATCTATTAGTTCATGAAAATTTAAGTTCAGATGAAACAAGACTATTGAATAATAATTCAAGAAATAATTATCCTCAAAATATAACTAATGGTCATGATCCTACTGGTGATAATAAACTAAATCCTTCATCACCGGCTGAATTTGATAGATATCCTTCAATGGCTGGTTCAAGAGTAGTATCATCAACTTCATTAGCATCACAATTATATAATCAAAAACAATCAAATTCAAATCATAAATTCAATTCAGGTACTTCAAGTAGTATGAATGAAGAAACTTATTCAAATAATTCACCAAGTTTGCTTTCAAATGATTTTTCACCATTTGGTGGTTACCCAGCATCAAGTTTTCCTTTGTCTATAGATGAAAAAGAACCAGATGATTATATACATAATCCTGATCCAATTGCTGATTCAGAATATGATAAAAATAGGTTTCTTTATGATATGAAAAATATGGATAAAAGATCTTTAGGTGGGTTATTAGGTTTCATTGGTTTATTATTAGGTTGTTTAGCTGTTTTTGTTGTATTACCTGCATTAACTTATTCTGGAGTTACAAATGGTTATCATCCAGAAAGTTATGAAATTTTAACGGAATATTCATATCCAATGATCAGTGGTATACGTACAACTTTAGTTGATCCAGATACTCCAGAACTGGCCCTTACAAAAAAATCAAAAAATGGTGATGATTGGACATTAGTATTTTCAGATGAATTTAACGCTGAAGGTAGAACGTTTTATGATGGAGATGATCAATTTTGGACTGCTCCAGATATTCATTATGATGCAACAAAAGATTTAGAATGGTATGATCCAGATGCTTCATCAACTGCAAATGGTACTTTGAATTTAAGAATGGATGCTTTTAAAAATCATAATTTATTTTATAGATCTGGTATGGTACAAAGTTGGAATAAAATGTGTTTTACACAAGGACATTTAGAAATTTCAGCAAGATTACCAAATTATGGGAATGTCACTGGGTTATGGCCTGGTATGTGGTCAATGGGTAATTTAGGTAGACCTGGTTATTTAGCTTCAACTGAAGGTGTTTGGCCATACTCTTATGATTCTTGTGATGCAGGTATAACTCCAAATCAATCATCACCAGATGGTATTTCATACTTACCTGGTCAAAGATTAAATGCTTGTACTTGTCCTGGTGAATCTCATCCAAATAGAGGTACTGGTAGAGGTGCACCAGAAATTGATGTTATTGAAGGTGAAGTTTCAACTGATAGTACTGGTAAAAAATCTAATATTGGTGTTGCTTCACAATCTTTACAATTAGCTCCAATGGATATTTGGTACATGCCAGATTATGATTTTGTTGAAATTTATAATGCATCAGTTACAACAATGAATACTTATGCTGGTGGTCCATTCCAACAAGCTTTATCAGCAACAACTACATTAAATGTTACATGGTATGAAATGGGGGATAATGAACATAATTTTCAAACTTATGGTTATGAATATCTAAATGATAGAGATGATGGATATTTACGATGGTTTGTAGGTCAAGATCCTACATTAACTGTTTATTCAAATGCTTTACATCCTGATGGTAATATAGGTTGGAGACCATTATCAAAAGAACCGATGTCATTAATTTTAAATCTTGGTATTTCAAATAACTGGGCTTATATTGACTGGAACTCATTATTCTTTCCAGTTACAATGAGAATAGATCATGTTAGAATATATCAACCAAAAGATCAAATAAATTTGGGATGTGATCCAGATGATTATCCAACTTATGATTATATACAACAACATTTGAATTTATATGAGAATTCAAACTTAACTTCTTTTGAAGATGGTGGTTATAGCTTTCCAAAAAACAACCTAACAAGTAATTGTTAAACAAGCACATTATTATTTTAGATTATTTATAGAATGTACAATATACAAATGGGTTTAGAAAGATTTACAATTTTACTCAATCTATTAGCCAAAATTATCACAGTTGAATAATATCAGATTCTCATGTTTTAATTGGATCTTGTTTTGATAAATGGTCTAAAGTTGATGCCACAATTAATTGTACTATAGGTCTAAAATTATGTGCCACAGTCACAAAAATGATACCATCCCCCAGATCGACTCAGAAAATATTGGACTATATAATGGCATGAAATTCTTGGATTAAGTTAAACAATTAATCATGGTTAAAATAGAATCAATTGGTATTATTGGTGGTGGTCCCGGTGGTTTAGCTTCACTTTATGAATTTTTACACACAGATAAAGATGGTAAATCAACAGTCGGTCATGAAGCTGCAAAAAATCCAGCATTTTCAAAAATAGTTGTATTTGAACAAAAGGATAAAGCAGGTGGTATTTGGGCTCCAGCTACTTTAAAAGCCGATTTACCTGTTCCGCCACAGGAATTATTAAATATTAATTATAATGATCCAAATATTGTTAGACCAAAAATTCAACCCCCAAAAGATGTAGAATCTGCAACTTATGAAAAACCTATAATTGAATCTACAAATGAATTGAATAGTGAATTACAATGGAAAAGATCAGGTATTTATCCATTTTTATTTACAAATATTCCACAAAGATTTACTAGATTTAGTTATTTACCAGATGAAAAAGAATATCATGATAAATCAAGAAAAATTTATCCATTTTTATATCATCAAGAATTAGCTCAAAGATTTAGTCAATTTATTGAAGGTGAAAAATTAGAAAATTGGATTAGATTTAATACTAGTGTTGAAGATGTCTCTAGAAAAGATGGGAAATGGGTAATTACAGCTAGACAAGTTGAAGATGGTAAAGATAAATGGTATCAAGAAACTTTTGACGCTATAGTAGTTGCTAATGGCCATTATACAGTTCCATATATTCCTAAAATTCCAGGATTAGCTGAATATAATGAAAAATTTCCAAATCAATTTATTCATGTTAAGTCATTTAGAAATTTAAATGAATTCAAGAATAAAGATGTTTTAATAATTGGTGGTTCAATTTCAACAGCTAATGTTTTACAATATTTAGTACCTAATGCTAAATCAGTAACAAATTCAAAAAGAGGTAAACACTTAGTATTTGAATTTATTAATGATGCATTAGTTTCAAAGGGTATTAATTCAAAAGGTCCAATTGAAAAATTTGATCCAATTGATGGGGTTGTTCATTTTTCAGATGGTACAACTGGTAAATTTGATAAGATTATATTTTCAACTGGTTATCATTATCATTTCCCTTTCTTAAATGATAATTTAGCAATTATTGATCCAAGTAATAATTCAAGAGTTAAAGGATTATATTTAGATACTTTTTCACAAAATGATCCAACTTTAGGGACTGTTGGAATTGCAGTATCTCACTTAAATTTTCATACCATTGAAGCCTCGGCAGCTGCATTAGCTGGTGTTTGGTCAAAAGGTGCATCAAACGAATTACCGTCAAAAGAAGAACAGCATCAATGGGAAATTGAAAAAGTTGCAAAAAGTGGTGATTCAAATTTATTTCATTTTGTTCCTCCTGATAATGCACAAGAATTTGTTGATTCTTTAAAACCTTATTTTGCAAAAGGTAGATATCAACCATTGGAAAAAGATGGCAAATATATTGAAGAATTGCAAACAGGTCATGATCATTTAGCCAAGTTGTTTTATGATATAAAGGATAAGAAATTAACAATTGAAGAAACATCAATACCATTTGTAGAAGTTAAATAGAGACAATATATATATTTATTTATTTACGATAAACTGTGGAAACACACTTGGTAGCACAGTTCCTTATCGCTTCTACGTTTTTTTTTTTTGCGGGATCAAAATTAAATTTACAACCAACCCTTAGTATGACTGAACCAACTATAAATTTTAACATACAATCTCAGAATACACAATTTAAAATACCTATCGAATTGATAAAGAAGAATTTTAAAAATATACAGAAGTTAATTGAAAAACAGAAGAAACAATTGACGGATGATATTGCCAAAATTAATAAGAATAGAGCCATACCAACTACTATGAAATTAGAAATGGTAAGAAAATTGATTAAAAGTTTTGAAAACTTTCAAAAGAAATTGAAACTATTAATCCAGAAAGATGAAGATTATAGATCAAGGTTGATAGCCAGAGTTGAAAATTTGCAATTGTTGGATAAATATTGTATAAAGAACGGTGATACCGAAGATAATGATAAATTATTAGATTTACATAATCCAAATTTGATGAATTGGTATAGAGATCAAACTAATTTATTAATCATAGATTATCTAATAAAATCAAACACAAGAGAAGATAACATTGGTTTAAAGTTACTCAAGAATTTATCCGCCACCAACCCCAAATTTTCAAAACTTATTGATTATGACTTATTTGAAGAATTCAACAAGGTATTTATTTCAATTATACAACAACATGATTTAACTATGATTATTTCCTGGTTTAATGAGAATAAAAATCTACTCAAAAAATTGAATACCAATTTAGAATTTGAAATAAATTATTGTAAATTCCTTACACTTATAGAAAATGGGGATGTTAATGAAGCTATCAAATTTTCTCGAGATTACTTAAGTAGTTATGGAAATAAAGAAAATTATGGTGAAGATAATTCCAAAAATCAACTATCTAATTTAGATAGATTAAAAAGTCTTGGAGGGTTATTAGTATTTCGATCAATGGAGAATCTCAATTCAAATTCACAATGTACATATACAAATGAAATGATGAAGAATTCTTCCCAATTTAAAGAATATCAAATATTACTTTCAAATGAACGTTGGGAAAGTTTAACAAAATGTTTTATTGAAAATTTTACAAAATTATATGGAATAAGTAAAAACTATCCAATTTATATATATTTATCAGCTGGATTATCTAGCTTAAAAACAAAATCATGTTATCATAATTCCGAAAATACGATATTTATAGATAAGAGTGAATTTATAGGTCATAATAATGGTCCAATTACGCTTTCGGATCTAAAATATCGAGGTCCAAATCAATATTATAAAATATTAAACAAGATTAATAATTGTCCTGTTTGTTCACCTGAGTTATTTAAATTGAGTAGAAATTTACCATATGCACAATTAATAACAAGTATATTTAATAATCCGTTCAAATTACCTAATGGGAATATTTATCCATTTGATAAATTATTAAATCCAACTGAGAAATACCTAAGTGAAAAGAATACATTAATGAGAATGGGAAAGATTAAAGATCCATTAACTAAAGAAATTTTCCTAATTGATAATTGTGTAAGGGTATTTCCAGCTTAATCTTCATCTTTTTTTTTAATAAATTCTTCAAATATATACATCCTTGCATCTCTTTCATTTGCTGGTTTTGTTGTATCTTTCACGCTATTTGTTCTTCTATGATGATATTCAGGAAACATATCCCATTCAAATTTACCTGATTTTTCAACTTTAAAACCTTCAAATTTGCCTAGAATTTTAATTCCCCAAGAATTATAAGGCTCACCTTCAAATAAACTTAATATGATTTTACCTGAAACATTGTTGTATCCACTAGTATCTACATTTATCAATTCAAATACTTTTTTACAATTTTGAAAATATTCAAGTATTAATTTTTGATGATCTCTTATATTTCTATCAACATCTTTGATTCCTTTACCTGAGTGTGGGAAATTAAACATTATATAGTCAATTTTAGATTTATCATCAAATAGAGAAATTGATTTACCTGCTTTTTTCTGTTTTGAGTTTAATATTAAGCCTAAAGTAGTCGGAAGATTAGTAGCATCAACATTGTATATAATTCTCACACCTAACTCTTCCAATTTTTTTATATTCTCAATGGCCTGAGGGTATTTATCGAGTTCATCTTTTGAATCATATGAGGTTGCAATTAAATTACTCGGTAGAATGAAATTTTGAAATATTAGTGATTTAGCAAATGAAAAATCTCCTTCTCCAATTAATAAAAGATGATCATCAAGTTTAAAAGGCATTAAACCTTTTACTTTTTGTTGTACATTATTTTGTCTTGATTTTTTTGAAGCTTTTCTTGATTTTAATTTATTTGCTTTATTTTCTTTATCAATTTCTTTATTTTTAGCAGCTTGTTTACTATACTCATCTTGAATTATATGACGTTGTAATGATCCTTTCAACCCTTTTTGTTTAAATTTTTTATCTTTTAATTTACGAGACATTAAAATAAATTTGGTGAAGATCTTCGCTGAGATTAATTTTCCTCGTCTAAATTTTTTTTATATATTCAAAATGTTTTTATAAATGAACCTGAGCTTCAGCAATGTTAAAATCTATAGAATGAGTAGATATTGAATCATCTTCATTATTGCTTAAATTTTCTTGATGTTCTGTGGCTGGAAGTGGTTCACTTTCTTCTGAATCAGCTCGATTTATTTCCTTTGTTGTTTCATTAACTTGATTTATATCCTCTTCTTTCTCGTCTTCTTTCTCCTTTTCTTCTTCTTCTTCTTCATCACTTACATCCATTAATATTTCTTTATAACCATCATCATATTCATAAAATAACATAAATGTTCCTTGACCATTTAAAACTTCTTCTTCTCTGACTACGTATACTGATTCATCACTTATTCTCCACCATGTACCTCTTAATTTTCTATAACATATATAATGACCATAATTATGTGTACCATAATGAGATATAACAGCTTTTAAATTATAAAATAAATCATTTGAAGTATCTTTTTCTTCATCTTCTTCTTCCTCTTCTTCATCTTGTTTCCTGAATGGTAATCTTGCATCCATATTTATATCATTAGGTTCAACTATATACGGAGATAAATTTAATTTTGCAGGAAATGATACATTACTTGGATTTTTAACAATCATATATGTTCTTGGATCAAATACTGATCGATTTATATGTATACATAATAATGGGGGTGGTCTATCCATAAATATTTGTTTTGATTTCTTCAGTTTTTTAATTTGCTTTTTAATTGTTAATTTTTCAAATATTTCATCTGTTATATGTGGTTTCACGAGTTCTTCATTGATTAACCTCAATCTATTTTCAAATTGTTCAATGATTTTTTCATTATTATCTTTACTTTTCAATTCTTGTAATGTATCTTCTATAAATGTTTTAGTTTGTATTAAACCACATCGATTACAATTTACGTCTTCTATACTTTCTGGACTAATATATTCATTTAATAATTGTAATAAATTAAAACTTGAATAATAATTATTATTATTTTGTGGCAAATTTAAACTTAAACCCGAACTTACTGAATATCGAATACCTCCAACTTCACCACATGTTAAACAACCAATTCTTTCCGCAGATATACCGTCAACGGGTGTAACTAATTCCAATGGCATTAATTTATTATTTGCATCTTCTAAATTTGAATCAACTTGAGTTGCTGGAACATAAACAGTACCCAATTTACCTAAAGATTTACAACCACTAATAACTTCTTTAACCTCTCTAATATCAACAAATTTCCTTGGTTTTTCTTCTGGTTCAGGGGTTGGTAATCTTGAAGAATTCATCGTTTTAAATTCTTTTTCTAATAAATTCATTACTAATTGATAAAACTCTTGTGCATCTTCTTGATTATATCCACTGAAAAAGTTTTGTTTTGGACCATTGGGCATTTTGTTTAATAATGGTTTTGTTGAAAATTCTTTTCCCTTAATACCATATTTACCATTAACGGCATCTAATAAATTTTTCAAAGCATTTGTGAAAATTAATTCAGATTTAGGTTGATTTGATTTCATTTTTATAATCTCTCCACCATTATCAATTTCAATTTCTGAATATAGATAAGAATTTATAAATTTATTTAATTCTCTTGAACTTGCTAAAGATTGTATTACAGAATTCATAAAACATGTATTACCATCATTACTTATACCACCAATTTCACCACCATTTTTTATAGCAAATTTTGTTTCTTTTGATTGGTTTTTACTACTAAATCGATTTATACCACTTCTATTTATAAATCTTGAATTCATTATTTTATTAAAAATTTGAGGGATATTATAATAATCTTTAAATTTTTCACTAATTAATGATGATGATATATAATATAATGAAAATAATATAAATAATGAAGTTGACAAAGTAGCAATTAACTTATTTGATTTAAATAATGACAATTTGAAAATTTCAATAAAAATAGATAAAAGTATTAAAATGAATATAAAGTATCTTATAAAAGAATTCATGAAATAATTACTTGATATCTAATGGAATATACCAAGTTGTTTTACCACTAGTTTATGAATTCAATACTGGCAATGAAAAGTTTAAATTTAAAAAAATATTGAAAATTTCTTAAAAAGAAGAAACTAGAATGCTACCAATTGAGAATGAGCTACCAAATGTATTAAACCTATTACTTACAAACACTCGGGAAAGTTTATTAATAGTTTTCATTAATTTGTATAGTAATGTGTATATCATTCTGTAGTTAATAAGTGAGAGCTCCTTTTAAATTTGTGCCTTGAACTTTAATCTTTATTGAATTTCAATAGTATCTATTTGTATTTTGTGTCAAATTCTGAAACAAAAGTTAACTATAATTAAAATACGATTCTGAGGTCACTAAATCATAAATCTAGAAGTGAAAACTTATCGTCATGATAGGATCCTGGACTTGGACTTGCTTTGGCTCTCCATACTACGAATACTTCTAGTTTTTTATCGGTTTTTTTCTTTGTGCATATTTGACAAGTCAAGAGTTGATTTTCCAATTTTGGATTTTTTGGCTTGGTTTTTGGCTTGGTGTTTGGCTTGGTTTTTTACTGGAAAGAGTTAGGTAGGGAGGTAATAATTGGATGAATTTTTATTATTTATACATTGGCTGTTGTTGTTGTTGTTGAATATTTCTAAAGTTTTGAAATTGGGGTGGTCTATCTTTGCCCCATCCACATTTCAAAGGTCTACCATTTAAATTAAAACCTGCTAATTGTATTATTGCCAATGCTGCTCTTTCATGAGTATCATATTTAACAAATGCACATCCCCGTTCAGGATGAAATTTAAAATCAACTATATAACCAAAATTTTGTAATAAAGGTAATAATTCTTGTTGTTGAGTAAAATGTGCAATATTTCCTAAATATACCGTAGTTTGCCATGATGGAGTTTGTCTCAATACTATATCATATGATTGTGGAGACATGACAGGTAATTGATTATTACCATTTGTATTATTATTACTATTACCATTTATTATTGGTGATGTAGTATTATTACCATTTGTTTGTTGTTGTTGTTGTTGTTGCTGTTGTTGTTTAAATTGACGTTGTCGAGGAGTTTTACCATTATTTATTTGTTTATGACTTGCCCAATTACATCTTATAGCTCTACCACCTAACCATTCACCATTCATTGTTTGTAAAGCTAATTCTGCATCTTCTAATTTATCAAACGTAACAAATCCATAACCTCTTGATCTTGAAGTTTGCATATCCCACATTACATGAGCTTGTTTTAAACTTTCAAATTTTTGAAATGCATTTTTTAAACCTTCATCATTAACTTCGGGACTTAAATCTCCAACAAAAATATTATAAATTGGTTCCTCTTTATTTGTTGAATTTGTAGTTATTGTAGCTGATTGATAAGCCCAGTTAATTCTAATTTCTGAATCATTTATAACTTTACCATTTAATGATTGAAAACCAACTTCTGCATCTTTTGGCAAATCATATTCAATAAAACAATAATTGAAACCTAATTTATTTTTATCATTTAATATTTTAATACCTTTAATTGGATTTGATATTGAAAATAAATCTCTCAACATTTCTTCTGATGCAGATTTGGGAATATTACCAACATATAAAATTCTATTTGAAATTTCTCTACCACCATCAATTGCTGAAGCAGGTGTTGCAGGTGTTGCAGGTGTTGAAGTTTGAGATTTATCTTCAGATATATTACTTTCGAGTATTTGTTGTTGTGGTTGTGGTATTTCTGATGACATTTGTGTGTAGATAATTATATGCTAATAAAATTTAAATTTGTCTAAAAACTGAGCTAACGTTAAAAGGTATAAATGTTTCTGTCTTTATTAATCTCTTGGTTTTAATGTTGAACTACTGTTGAATAATTGTTGGTGGTGGGCTCGAAAAATCAATTTTAATTTTTTTTTTTTTTTTTTTCAACGATTTTAATTTCGTATTATGTAAGCAATTGATATTTACGACAATTGACATTCATTTACTATTATTATGTCATTAATTGTGTAGTTACATAGGTCTATTTCGTTACTGAGAGGTGACTGGTTACAAGAGGGATAATTAGAATACTGGAAGAGTCTGTGCGCATGGTTTACGGCCAATTTTCTCAAAGTTACCCCAGTATTTCATGTTTTACGTTTTTGATTTCAATAGAAAGTTTAACTCTAATATATGCTGTACTTATGCGTGAAAACTTCTGCAGTTGTATAGTAATATTTTTTATACTAATTCAAGGACTAGATAATTCAATAGTAAATTATGACTTCTTCAATTTGGAGTTTCCATGAGATTTGGAGCCCGAAATTCCGATATGATAACTGTTATATTGGAACTTAGTCTCGGCTTATTTATACTTACGTACGAAAAGAATTGTTACAGTAAAAATAAACTTATTGAATCCCAAAAACGAAGATGCAGGACTTCACGAAAATAGTAGTATGATAAAAAATCTATAATTAGCATCTATTAATACATAAGCCTAACTTTTATTATTTGCAACCATTTATACAAATGGATCATAAGCCCATTGTAATAAAGCTTGACGTTGTTTAGGTCTACAATTAAAATCACCTTTTTTACAATTTTTTTTAACTTGCCCATGATGTCTTTTAAAAGCCCTCCATCTTTTCTTTTGAAATTGATCATCGTCACATCTTCTACCTAACCAATATCTACAATACCATTGAAACCAACCTCTTGGGTCATTACCCATAATCCAAGAATTTTCTCTCCAGATAACTAAGCTTTGTCTACTTTTAATTTTAAATCTATTTAATGCCACATTTGGTTTATCACCAATTTTTACACGTTTATCTTTACTATTTTCAAACCATTCTTTAGGTAATTCTTCCTCACAATCATTTAAATATTTACCTTCAAATACTCCTTCTTTTAACATTTCTTCCGGTGTTAAATGTGGTTCGAAATTATCATCATTGAAATCATCGGCTTTTGAACCTTGTTCTTTTTTTAGTTTATATGAATAATCTTTTTGCATTCTATCTTTAACTTTGATAGTTGTACCAACTTTGAATTCTTTAAGTGGCCTCATTGTATGACTTCTAATTATGTTTAAGAAACGACAATTTGAAAAAAGATGAAGAGGAAGTGAATAATTTATCATTGAAACTGTGCTGGATTACTACAAAAAGCAATTATAAATTTGACTGCAAAATTGAAATTGGTAGCACAATTTAAAAATAGAGCAAAATATGAGTCTGAAGATAAGAATGAGAGCGATATATTCTTCGAGGATTGCGGCGATTGAATATACCGACGCGTGAGAAATGCTACCAATGGCTTACTGATAAAAATTTCTACAATAAAAATCCACAACACTTAATCCAAAACACTTAATCTATAACTTACTTAGGTATTTATTCAACTCATAAACATTATTCAGGCGGTGATATAGCTACAGATGGAATATCAGTAGGACTTAAAAATTGATGATTTTCAGAATTCGGCTCGCCCCTAGCTTCTCCATTTCCAGCATTTCTTTTCTCTTCTTCTTCTTCTTCAATTAATAATCTAATACATTCTTTACCTGCTTCTGTTTGAAAATGTCTTCTTAATGCATCAGCCCTTGCAAATTTTCTTCCACAACCATATTCTGTTCCATCTTTAAGATACCCTTTACATTGAAATTTCTTTTCCCCAGAGTGTAAATCCTCATGTCGTTTCCTATCATGTTGCCTAGCAAATGCTTTACCACAACTTGAGCATATAAATGGACGTTCATCTGTATGTGTACGTAAATGAGATTTTAAATTGTATGGTCTTGTAAAACGTTTATCGCATAAATGACAAGCATACACCGATGGGTGTTTTTGAACTCTTTTGGATGATTGATTTGGAGATGCTAATTCTAACATCTTCTCTCTCGAACTTAGATCAGAATTATTAGTATTATTTGAACTTCTTTCACCACTTCTTGATCGTGATCGAGATGATTGGGTCGAGGAAACAGATTTCAGTCTACTTCTTCTGGTTTTAGCTTTAGGTGATAAATAATCTTTTTTGGTATTATTGTTATTGGTGGTAGTAGCTTCATTTATATCATTTATACTGGAATTTTTACTTGAATGAGAAAATAATGATGGTGTTATTACATCCTCTGCTTTTTCTATAGCTATTGATATCCCTGATTCATCTTTAATCTCCACATTATTTTGAAAATTATTATAATTTGACATATTGTTTAAATGCAAATTATTTTCAGTTAATAAATGAGAACTAGAACTAGCATTAATACCTGTAGTTGAAGCAAGATCCAAATTTTTATTTCCTTGAAAAGTTATTTCGTTATCTGGTGGTGGAGTTACTGTAATACCAAATTCAAAATGAGGATTAGGATTAACATAATTAAAATTATTATTAAAATTTTCAAAATGTTGTTGTTGTTGATTAATTTGACCTTGTTGATATAAATTTGTAGATGAATTATTTTGAGACCCGCCAAAATCAGAAAAATTTGAATATGGTTGATTTGGTGGTTGATCTAAAAACGGAGAATTAGGTTGTGAAGTAAACGAATTTTCAGAATATAAAGATTGATGGGATGGTGTACGATATAAATGATTATCATTAAATGAACTTGGTGATAAAAAGTCATTTGAATTTGATGATAAAAATTCATTTGAGTTGGTATTTACAGATAAATGATTTTGATTGTAAATATCGGGTACATTTAAACTATTCTGATTGAGGTCATACTGTTTCAATGGTTGTTGTGGTTGTTGTGGTTGTTGTTGTTGTGTTTGAAATGTTTGATTATCAGTTAATGTAATCGGATTATTATTTGTTACAAAATTATTATAATTAATTTGATTTATTATATCAAAGAATTCATCCTCTTGTGATTGTGTTTGATGTTGTGATTGATATTGTTGATTAATGTGATCTTGATTATTCATATTAGTTTTTTGACCTTAGGATAAATTAATTTTAATTTTATTTTTTTATTTTGATTATAAAAAAAAAAAAAAATTGTAAATATTTCAAAATTTAGTATGAAATGTGTCTAAGGGTTCAATGTCGATTATTTATATAACAGTGTATTAATAAATGACATTGAATGCAGAAGTTTTTCAAAAAATACTGTTAACGAGTTCCACATAGCTTTTACGTTCACGAAAATCCTTGTTTGTCGTATTTATATGTAATAGAAGTCATTTCAACCTTTAAAATATCTCTAATTCAGGAATAAAATTCGAGTAAGAGGTCAAGATCTAATTAGCACGTAGTCATATGAAAAAGAGATTTAATTCTATTTTCTCTCACTATCAGTAGTTCTATTCGAAGAAACATTTGGCTGCAAAAAAGAAGGTGAGTATAAATGTATACTGAAAATTTAATTCATATTCATTTGGGCTAAAATTTCAAAACGTGATCAAAATTCAATTCAATTAGTCGTGTACCATAACTCAAAAGTTTAAAATTACGAAGCATCAATTTTGACGTCAATTACAATTCATCCGAAATTTTTTTCAACGATGTGCCGCGAAATAAAGGCGAGAGCATTTCTTATGCCAACTCAATATCTGTTTGGTATTAGATTAGGACGACAATTGGCGAAGAAGGATATGAAGAATATGCGTCTGCAAGATCATAAAGTTCCTAATCAAAATTAGATAGCAGCTACAATATGCGATACATGTTTTAGTAATACGTACTTAATGTTACAAAATTTGTGCTAAGCTTGCGTATATCTATATCATATATACAATAATATAGATTAAATTTTGATTCATAATAATTCAGTGCGACAAAAAATTCTTCGCGCTAGATCAAGGCGACTTCGTATTACCTCGTACTAAATACATTATAGCGCGACTTCGAATTACCCCGTACTAAATACATTATAAATCATGGACAATACGATCTCACGAAATAAATGCAGCTTATATAAAATCAGGAACCTTGAATTATATATTGTAACCATTTAAATATTGATTTCAACACTTTATTTTTTCACTTGCAATTTTGGGCTTTTTCACCATACAAAAAAATTGCTAAAAATGATTGTGTGTTGTGTACTCTGATCTAGGGCCATGACTTTCAAATAAAATTATACATAACACACCTCAAAGAAAGGCCCTGGATAAAATTTCGGATAATAGAATTCAAAATCGAGAACTTCCAAAATTTTGTCTCTAGTATGAGAAAATTCGAATAGATTGACCTCACGAAAAAACTGACTCCAGAAGCAGCATTCAAATTGAACTATAGAAAAACTGTCCAATTTATAGTTCTTGTAAATATATACCTTAATTTTTTTTGTGCCAAGGTAACCTACATTGGAAGATTAATTTTTCAGAAGTGGTTTGAAATTTTTGAGTAAAATTCAAAACGATTACTGCGTCTTTACGCCGTTACAAATAGGGCATTTGGGCTCAAATAAACCGGACCAAATGCTCCAGAAGTTGCAGGATGAGGTCAAATTAATGATTATGTCACAATATAGCGTTCTTTTGCAATTTTTTAGTGAAGAGTTTTGTGATCAGAATTGAATATTTTCAAAAAATACTAAAAAAAATTTGTTTCTAACCTGCTGGAGTCTCATTGAACAAAGTTTGAGCGTAACTGCTTCAATATTGACTGAGTTATTTACGGTTTTGAGATTGGCAACTACAAGACTGCATATAAATAATTTGTTTTAGTGTTATTGTCTATGTCTCAAGTTTTTAATGTCGTAAACTTAATGTCTATGCTAGTCATGAGTATATATCATTGTATGTAAATCAAATTTGTTGTGTATTGTGTAATCATATTTTGTTCAAGGCATTATTTAACTTAACATCTATAACTATGTGCCATATATCTGGAGCAAATGTTTTAACTTTTTCTAATTGTAATATTTCACAATTTGGTTTAAAATAATCTATAATCTCTTGTTTTAGC
Organism: Insectozyma verbasci; assembly: GCA_947670415.1. Lineage (NCBI taxonomy): Eukaryota > Fungi > Ascomycota > Pichiomycetes > Serinales > Debaryomycetaceae > Insectozyma > Insectozyma verbasci. The sequence continues at coordinate 1,290,797 of CANTUO010000002.1, read as the reverse complement.
TTATCAAAATCATCTATATGACAGTTCTCATGGATGTGAATAGTACTTGATGTTTTTGCCTTGTTCATTAGATTCTTAGTTAAACTCCATGATGCTTTAGAAGAAGGAAGTAAACCCAAATTAACATGACTAACATTCAAACTTATATCATTTACATTCTGAAGTCGAATGGGTACATTGTCATTACTCTCATAAAAAATGCAAACATCAACATCATTCAAATCTTTAATTTCAAATACATCATTGGGACTATATATTCTATATTTATAATTCCCCGTCTCTAAACTTCGTCTAAATCCTTCAATTGACCAAGGATTCATTTCCCAACATAACAATTTCCCTCCATTTTTCAAATAGCTTAATGAAAAATATCCAATTCCACAATATAAGTCAAATATGATTGAATTATTCAAATTCTTAAAACTTTGCAAAATTCGAGATTTCTCTTTGATGTTCCCTCGGGAAAACATGGTATATTTTGGTGCCCAAGTTTGATAAATTCCATTCTGGATGACGTAACACCAAAAAGCTTCTTGAAAGTCTATCGAAGTCGGGATATGGTCCAGTTCTAAGTCAGGGCCAAAATTTCCATACATTGGTTTTAAATTATGTGGTCTTCTCAATATATCTGATTCTATAATTGGTTGATTTACAGCAATGTGAGAAAGCCCAGTAACACCAAAGATAGTTGATTGATGTGATAAAATTTCAATACATAAATCCTTTGGAAATGTTAACTCTTTAAATGCATTAAATAAAATCATAGGTGGATAGATAGACCATCTTTTGGGAATTTCAAGACATAAGCCAGTTTTGATATTATACAGCCGTATAATTGACTCCAATGTGATTTTTGTTGTCTTTATTTCTTCATATTCTTCGTAGTTAAAAGATTGATAAGCACAAGGCAATGTTTCTAATTTTGTATAAATTGAAAAAACACCATTTTTGTTTTCTATTTTGTATCTCTTATTTAATAATCCTTCATTTTCTAATCTCAGTTTAATCGTCTTTATCTCTTTTGGATCTTTAATAATCAATTTTATAAACATTCAATTTGAGTATAATCTTGCATCTTACTAATATTTTTTTTTTTTTTTTTTTTTTAATTTTTCAAATTTACGAATATTCAATCAAATGTCAATACCTGATGATGATTTTATGGATACTATAAAATATGCTAATCCAAATCAGACCAATTTAACTAAAGAAGAGAAAGAATTACAACAATTACAATTGGAAAAACAGCAACAACTTTCAAAAATTAATCAACAATTTTTAACGGATTTATTTCAAGATAATGCAACACAACCAATTAAGATCAGAAATGTACAATTTGTAAATGGACAAGCTTTCAGAACTTCATTTTTGGAATCACAATTGAAGCCACTCCTATCGGGGAATATCATTACTTTACAAAATTATCTCAAAAGTGTTGATACTATAAATAAAAATTTATTAAAAATTGGTATAGTAGAGAATATAAGTTGCAACACTCATGAAATAAAACCTTCATTTTATAGAGCTAAAACTATGCAACTAATACCTCAATTTATTTCAATTCCTGTTAAAAAGTTTTTTGCTAAGACCGGTACAAATATTGGAAATGGTGAAGGTGATGGTTATATTCAATTTCAAATTAGAAACTTATTTGATGGAGGAGAAAACTTAATATTTGATGCTGTAACGGGAACGAAAACTAAATCTTCGTATTTGATAAATTATAATCAACCAATAATGAATAACTGCAACTTAATTAGTGAGAACATTTTCATAACAAACAGTAGAAATTTAGATTGGTTTCAGTCTACTTTAACTACTAGAGGTTTTGTAAATAAAATCCAATATAATGAAAGTGACTCCAAGTTTTCTCATGAGTTTACATTGGAAAATTATTGGAAAATACTAAGTAATTCCAATTCTAAATGTTTTGAAATTTTACAATGTAGCGGATCAAATTATAAATCATCAATAGGATACAATATAAACTACTCAACATTAGATAATGTCCATTTACCAACTAAAGGTCAATTATTTCAACTTGGAATAGAATATAATGGCCTTTTGCCCAAATTCAATAAATTTCCGTATATTAAAACTGGTGCAACTTCAACCATTGCTTATAAATTACCTTACTTCACTAATTCAAGTTTCTTAAATAATTTCAAAGCTGGATTTTTGTATCCTTTAAAAGATAAATCACACATTTTGGATCGTTATTTCATTGGTGGTCCAAATGATATTAGAGCATTCAGTTTAAATGGAATTGGTCCAAAAGATATGAATAGTTATATTGGTGGTGATTTATTTTTCAACTCTGGGTTTTCAATAATTACAAATCTACCATTTGAAAAATATAAGGACTCTAGTTTCAAAATTCACAATTTCATCAATTTTGGAAAACTAACGACTTATGAGAAAGATGAAAATATAGGCACAAATTTATTAAAATTTGCTGATTATAAAGGATTTTGTGTTAGTACAGGTATTGGAATATTATTTAATCATCCAATGGCTAGATTTGAATTGAATTTTGTCTTGCCATTAATTGTAAATGAACGGGATTCAGTAAGAAAAGGTTTTCAATACGGTATAGGTGTTTCATTTTTGTAAATAGAATAGAATAAATAATATTATATATAGATTTCTATTATATATCTTTAATCCATTTATCATGTAATTTTATAACTTGTGGAATCATTAAACTTTCTATTTCTACATTATTTGCAATTTCCTCATCATTTAATTTTACCCAATCTTCATTATCTTTAGTTACAAATACAACTTCCGTTTTTCTAGTTTGTAATAAATTTCCAATAACTAGTTGATGATGATACCTTTCCAAGGCAGATTTACTCTTTTTTATCAATATACCTTCATCGGTTTCCAATTTAAAACTTACAATATAAGCTCTGGTATTAGTCCAATTATCAACCAACCTTGATAAAAATTTAGGTACTTGATTTAGTCTAATTACTAATTCGCCATCATGATTTATATTTGAACTTTGAATTTTATGTTGTGGTAATCTATATTGAGGTATGAAAAAATCTGAAACAGCAGCAGCAAGGTAAAACAATGCATTCTTTTGTAATATTTGCAATTTTTCGCAAATTGATTTTAAAGTATATAAATATTGATTAACAGTAGTGAATGGAATTAATAAAAGATTATTTTCAGATTCAGCCTTATGATATTTCTTATAGACTTTCAACATTTCATTTGAAAATTTAGGATTTATTTCAATTTTATTATCTTTTTCAATCATATAATCTAAAAAACAATTCGTAGAATGACTGAAATGTCTTGAATAAGGTAATAATGAAAATTCACGATGTAGGAAAATTACAGAATATCCACTTTCTAAAAAATATTCTGCTGATGTAGCACCTCTTGTACCTGCTGAAAAATTGTCAATAAATCTTACCGTATTGTTTTCTAATGGAACGGTAGTACCTCCAGAAGTTACTAAAACTATTTTTGCATTTTCTTTATCTCTATTAAGATGAAATTTTATAAATTCTTCAACTTCTGATTCAATTTCTGGTAAATAATTTGGAGGAGAATGATTTTTAAAAAATGTATCTTCATCCGATACTTCAGCAGCTGCAAATTCAGGAAGACTTCGATCAATAGCAGCAGAAGTTTCGGGATTTGAAGTATGAAAATTTTTATGTTGTGGTGGAGTCATGAAGATTTTCTAGTTATATGTGAAATTGAAACAAATAGCAGGATAATTGGTATAATTTGTTATGACTATTGATTTAATACGAAAATGGGTCGGGTTGAAAATTTAAACGATGGAAAAAAATATCACCCTCTATAAAAAGAGTACGATTTTAATTATATACAGTACCATAATATTTACAAATCAGTTCATGATAATTTGCAGCCAGTCACTAAGGGGGGTTGTGCTCTTTAAAGCGTCTAAGGCTAACATAGAAGAGAAATAGCTAGAGTAAGATTATGCCTTCTTAGCAAGTTATATCAAACTGTAGTGTTTTGATATTTCGAAATTGGTTGAACCCCACAAAATTGAATAATCACATATTATGTGCATGTCAATTACCACGGAATAATAATTTCTCAAAGAGAAGCCTTTTCTTGATACTATTAGCTATATGGCGAGGACAGTATGATTGTTAAGAACTATACCTGAATTGAAGACTCAAAATCAGTTCTTGAGAAATAATTTACATTATGAAAAAGATGTATGAGATCAAATTTTCACTCGTAATATAAAGCTAAAGCTCTATATCTTTTAAATAGTTTGACTAGACTGTAAAATTATATATACTGAGTGTTGCAATAGTTTTATTGAGTTTGAATCAGTGTTTCATTAACTTGGACTGCACTTTAGTGTTGTATGGCATATTGCGCTTCCGAGTATATTAATTTACAAAAGTATTGAATTTTTAACTAATATTACAAAGGCGTTACATTCTGAGATATGAATGTTAGTTTTACGTATCTATGGTTACAAAACATGCATTGCAGATTTATATATCCGTTTTTATTATACTCTAATTAGAATTTAAATTTGATGCGTAGGTTATTTGGCGCGACGAGACAATCTCTCGCTTAATCTATGGGGCAATCTCGTGTTACACGTATTGGTTCATATTTCATGAGTAACACATTTTCCTGAGCTAACAGCCATTTATTTGAGTTCAGGACTCATAAAATAAGATATATATTTGGATTTCTGTAATATTGAATTAAGAACATTTTTTTTGATTGTCATTTTGGCCCTTTTTCATCATACAAAAAATTTGCTGAACCTGAAAATGCCTGTTATATATTATTTGCGGCCATGACCTTTGATAAATAATTGTTTATGCATATTATACCTCAAATCAAGGCTAAGCACTTAGTTCCAATTGATCTGCTTCAAAATTGACAAATTTCAAAAGTGTTTCGAGATTTTTCAAAAAAATTCAAACCCATTAAAGGGTCTTGCAATAAATGTAAAAAGTATATTTGAGGTCGAATAAACCAAATCAGATATCTTAGAAGTTGTTATGCGAAGTCTAAGTGTTACTTATCTAGCAAATAGAGTTTTTTTCAATTTTTCAAATTAAGAATAAAGTCATCAAAATTATGTTTTTTTTAATACAACTAATACCAGCTCATTCTTAATTACTTGACAACTCGATGAATAAAAATTGAAAGCTAAAGCTTGGATATTGATGAACTTATTTACAGTTTAAATTTTAGGATTCACCTTCTATGTGACTGCATATAAGTCAAATTTGTTTTAAAAGTTGTTTGAAAATATGTATCATTTGACGCGATCATCTAGCGCTGAAGAAATAATTATTCGCGCCAGCTTTATGGCGACCTCGTGCTAGAATATTTGCAGTATGAAACTAAATTTTATGGTTAGATAAGTATAATCATCATATTTATTTTCATTGTCAAATTTAGTAAACAATTGTGGGATCCACTTTGCCAAAAATTTCAATGTTGGTTTAAAATAAGTCGTCCAAATAATATTTTTGCTACTGAAGTTTTAAAAGTTCAACGTTTAAGAATTATTAATGAATTTTTGTTAATTGTTAATAAAATCTGGTATATTAGAAGATTTTGTACATCAATTCCTAATGTCATTTCAATTGATAACTTTAAACAATGGATTTCTCATCCTTGGTGATTTTCGTTATTTGTTAATTTTCATTAGCTTTATTAGCTAGTATTTTATTTCGGTATATTTTCTTTAATTTCGTAACATTTTGTTGTTAACGTACCGGTTATCTTATTAGTATTGTATATAATGTTTGTATAGTATGTAAAATAATATATTCGAATTTCAAAAATCTAAGCACGTAATAATTTTCACACTATTCAATCAACTTTCAACACTCATCAAAACCTAAAGGACTAATCTCTATTGATTCAATTTAAATTACTATATTAGCATCATTTTCATCTGACTTTGGTATATTGTAAATCTTAATCTCGGTCTTATCAAGCGCACAATAGTTAAACTTTACAATTACCAAATTAGGAAAAAAAAGAAAAAAGTAGTTGCAAATGAATACAATTAAATAAGGAACTATAAATAAGTAAACTAACCCGATATTTCTACAAAGCATCAAATAAATCAAAATGAAATTTGAATTGGTGGTTCTAAGTCTCATAACGTTAATTAATGCATTAACTATACCTTACGATGACATAACTACAAAAGTAATCGATTTGACAAGTAATAACTTTGTAAAAATAACTAAAGATACAGATATAAGTGAATTAATTAATGAATATCCGAATGGGAAGATTATAAATGATATTAATGATAATAGACAACCTATTTTCGTATATGATGTACATGATTTACTTAAGAATTTATCGTAAGGAGAAAGGATGCTGATAAGGATGCTGATAAGGATGCAGCTCAATAGATGTGCAACTTAACCACTTTGATAGTTGGTTATTCCAATTTCACTTCTTTATGTTTACTAATACTTTAATATATATAATTAAATATCTTGTTCTTCTTAGTGTTCCTGTATATAACATCGTTTCCATTGGTTTATCAATTTTTATCATACTATAATAATCAATAGATCCACCAAATCACATTAACAACCTTTTCATATGTCTGCTGATTATTGGAATTCATCACAGCGTAACAAATGGCAACTAACAAGAGTTTCCCTAATGGAATCTCGAAAGAAGATCATATATCTAGAACGAAAAATGATTCAAAATGGACTAATCAAAGATTATAACATTCAATACGATTATAATATGAGAATATACATACATAACTTATTTATAAAAGTTGGGCGAAGGTTAAATATTAGACAAATAGCATTAGCAAGTGGTGAAATATATCTCACAAGATTTTTAACTCGTGTTTCACTTAAGGAGGTGAATATTTATTTATTAGTTACTACTTGTTTATATGTTGCTTGTAAGATAGAAGAATGTCCACAACATATTAGACTCATATTATCAGAAGCTAGATCAATTTGGCCTGAATATATCCCATCTGATATTTCTAAATTAGCAGAATTTGAATTTTACCTAATTGAAGAAATGGATTCATATTTAATACTACATCATCCATATAAATCATTAATACAGATTAGAGATTATTTGGATCTAAATTATGGAAAGTTTGGCATTAAATTGACCCAGGAAACTATGCAAAATTCTTGGTCGCTAATTAACGACTCATATATTACGGATATTCATTTATTATTACCTCCTCATATAATAGCAGTACTGGCAATATATATAACTATAGTACTAAAGAAAAACTTATTACAATTGAAAAACCTAAATGAGAATGGTCAAAATAATAATACGAAAGATGAGATGAATATTGATGATTTGATGAGTCTAAATGGAATACAGAAAAACAATAAGAAGAAACTGAATAATAATAATGAGAATGGGAATGATGATTTTGAGCTAGATATTTTAGACGAAGATACTATTAAAATCAACAAGTTTATGAATTTTTTAGAACATTCTCATATTAATTTAGATGAAATTGTTGAAGCTGTTCAAGATATGATGAATGTTTATCTTGTGTGGAATAGATATAATGAACAAACTGTTAAAAAGCAATTACAGGCGATGTTGTTGAATAAAATTTGATGGTAAGGATGCTAATAGAAATCAATATTATCAGTAGGAAGTAATTGTGCAAGATCAAGAGTATAGAACTTTGAAAGTACTAAGTGATTGATCAAAAATGATGTAAGTGATTGATCAAAAATGATGCTAGTTTTAATTTTATTGATTTCCAGATCTATGCCCTGGGCTTTTCAGGGTCCATCTTGAGCTATGCCCCGGGCATAGTCAGATCCATTTATTATTTCAAGTGACGAAGCTGCAAAGACAAATTATGGTATTTTAACTCATGAATTAGGACAACTACACGAAAAATAGTTTACAGAGTCTATCAAGCACTGGCATATACCACATACGATTCATATATAGATTCTCCACAATTTTTTAATGGCTACTTTTAATGGCTTTTTAAATCTAAAAAGTGTAAATGAGAATGTAGATTACTCAATTTGGTGAAAACCAACTGACACGTCAAAAAAACACGTGTATTATATGCTCAACTCTAGATGTTCAATAATGCATATTTCGATCATTGAAAGCGCTTTAATTAATTTCAATATCGAGCTTTGAGCTCATAAGCTCATCGTTATACATCCACGCTATAATATACGTGTTACGTGTTTTTTTGCTCATGATTAGGAACCAAATAGAACCATTGGGCCCAAAATTTTTAGAACAATTCCAAATTTACCGTTTAAAATCATAAGACGAGTGTAATATACTTTATACGATTATATTCATACAACTTTCTTAATTTATGCTGGATGGAAATTAAATACTCATAATCAGCGTCTATTTCTGCTATAGAAGATCACCAGTTACTGTCATGAACAATTTGATATTCTGATGCATATTCGATTCATCGTCAACTTTTACACAAAATTGAATTTTTAATTTTTTTTTTTTTTTTTTTTTAGAAAAATTTTTAAGTTTTAATTAATTCAATACTATTATAATCAACAGATATAATTCATTTGCTATTAGTTGCTTAAGTGATTAATTACAATCATTGACACTTAACTCACCACCTTCGCTTGTTAAAAAAGAAAAAAAAGATCAAATTGAAAAAATTTGAGACCAAATGGCTACGAAAACGAAAACCAAGACCACCACTACAAATGAGGAAATTGTAATAAAGGCAAAAAATGATATAGATTCCAAAAATATTGACGATTTTGTACTGATAGAGGATCAAACATATAATGAATCATTTTTAGCATTAGTTGAAAGAAACCAAATACCTTTGAGCAGAACTTTAGTCTCAATATTATATTTATCATATTTTTTATCAAACCAAAACACTACCACCAAAACACTCACATCCAAATTTCTATTCCTTCAAAATAAAGTAGGGAAAGATATTTATGATATTCACATAGATGATGTTTATTATGTTATAAATTGGGTAATTACGTTAACTTTTTTACGATCATTTCTTATGAAATATATATTTGAACCATTTGCTTATAAATTTATAAACATTCATTCCAAAAAAGCTAAAACCAGATTCGCAGAGCAAAGTTGGTCATTCATTTATTATTCAATTAGTTTCATATATGGAGTAATTTTATACATTCAATCCCCTTATTTTAACAATTTGGATCAAATTTATATAAATTGGCCCAATTATTTCATGACTTCAAGTTTTAAAAATTATTATTTAATATCAATGGCATTTTGGTTACAACAAATTTTTGTTTTAAATGTTGAAAAACCAAGAAAAGATCACTATCAAATGTTTTCACATCATATAATTACATGTTTGTTAATTATTGGATCTTATTATTATTATTATTTCAGAATTGGTCATTTGATACTAATGATTATGGATTCAGTAGATATATTCCTTGCTGGTGCTAAAATGTTAAAATATGCAAAATTTAATACACTATGTGATACTTGTTTTATATTTTTTTTGATTAGTTGGATTGTTTTAAGACATGGTGTTTATAATTATATTTTTTATCATGCTTGGTATAAGTCAACTGAATTAATGAAAGATGGGAAATGTATAATGGGAGCTGTGCAGAAGAGATGTTGGACGCCTGCTGTTATTAATACCTTTTTGGGATTACTTGGTGGTTTACAAATTATAACTTGTATTTGGATGTATTTAATTTTAAAAGTTGCTTATAAAGTTATAATTGGTATTGGTGCAGAAGATGTAAGAAGTGATGAAGATGATACAGAAGAAGAGGATGTAGCTGCAGAAGAAGATGAAGAAGAATTTACTAAGGATCAAGAGCTATTTGATGAAATAGAGCAAGGTAAAGTTGATTAAGTAGAGTTTTTAATAGACATTCATTCGTTCAACCACAATATTCAACCACAATATTTTGTAATTAAGTAAGCTAGTAATAGACTATTATAAGCAAAATAGAATTTTAGGACTTGTAAAGTGCTTGTTGGCAACCTTGCAATGGTTCAGCATTCTTACATATTTGTTATGAAAATTAACTATCACCAAAATTTAGCTGCGAAAAAAAAATACCCTATCAAACTTCTTTATGTTCACAATTGAACATTTTCAAATTGCTATATCTCTAACATATGTCGCTATAACACTCGGGGTATTATTAGTTAAATTTATTCCACAACTTAATGAATTGCTTAATTATGGTAAAACCGTTTCTAATTCGAAGAAATCTCCTATTTGGTTGGTTGATTGGATATCAAAGAATCTAATAGTTCCAAAATCATACTTTACCCATTATTATATAACACTCACAGCATTATCAGTATTTAATCTATATTCAAATAAGTCATGCTCTACAAATCCCAACTCATCTCCAACTATTTATAAGAATTTATTTGTAATTCAAATTATGTTATTAATTCAAGGAATTAGAAGAACGTATGAATCTTTACTCATTACACAATTTTCAAAAAGTTCTAAAATGAACCTATCTCATTATTTGATTGGAATGGCTCATTACATTTTAGTGAGTCTGGCATGTCAATTGGGTCTAACTAAATACTGTACCTACCCGACAAATTTAACATATTTTGATTATATTTTGATTGGGTCATTCTTAATTAGTTCTTATTTACAATATTCGACTCATGAATATTTTGCAAAGTTGGTTAAATATACTTTGCCCGAGTTTAGTATGGTTAGCTCACCACATTATACATTTGAAATAATTATATATACTATTTTATTGATATTTAATATTAAAAATGGGTTCAATTTAACGATGGTTAATTTTTTGACTTGTTGGATATTTGTTGTTAGTAATTTAAGTATAACAGCTTTGGAAACTCATGAATACTATAAGGTTAAGTATAAAGAAGAGTTTAAATTAGAATATTGCTTAATTCCATTCGTTTATTGATTCAGGTAAGGATGCTAATTACTAGTTGCAAAGTAAGGATGCTAGTCATTTTATATTACTAGCTGCAGTCATTCTTTGCTACTTAATATAAGACAGTTTGATTCTGAAGTATTGTTGAAAGTATGTAATTTTCAATGCGATAATTTCGTACGACAGATTAATTTCTTGCGCCAATTCTAGAGCGAATATAACGTTTGTTGCATCCATATTCGGTCCAAGAAGCAAAAAATTTTTACCTTGTATTTCTCGATATTGTACCGCGTTTTTCTATTTTTAATTATATATCAAATACCATTCCAATTTACAATATAATCGATTATTAGGTCCAAGTTTATCACATCCTTACCCTGTGTTTTTGCATCCTTACAATGCTATTTCCCTCGTCTAATAATTTATCAGTTCAAAAGGAATGTCCAATAATTATTAATTTACAACCAACTAGTGATTCTATTATAAAAGGTTGTCCAGGTATACCTAGAAGTATACCACGAATAGACACTATAATTCAAATACGATCTAAAACGGGACTACCTTTCAAACTAAGATCAGTATCAGCTCAACTAATAACAAGTCAATATGTCAATCTAAATAAAAAATTAGGAACCTCGAGTGAAACATATAAAGATTTTAAAATATTCGAAGATCCATTAATATTTAGAAGTTTAGAATTTGTGGAAGATGTTTTGGGAGTTGATATTCCAGTTCTAATTCCAATACCTAAGGATATTATCTCATCAGGTCATTCTCCAAATTTTAATTGTACTACCTTACACCATTTATTTATTCGTGTATTTATTGGAGATTCAGCAAGTAGTGAAATATCATTCATGGAAAAGTTTCCAGTTGTTATTAAACTATATGATGCGTTGCCATTATATCGACAATTCAGTGAGGTGGTGAGTGAAGCTAGAGAAACGATAGATAAACAAGTATTGATTCATATTAACATGTCTGTTGGTTCAATTGGTCCTGGGGATTCGCTACCTATTCAACTACGAATAATGACAAATTCAGGAAATAACAAATTAAAGAAACATCTAAATGTCAAAACTGTAACTTTTCAAGTTAAAGAAATTTTAGAATGTTTTGATGGTGGATTAACTCCAAGAAAAGAAGAGAAAATATATTCAACTACAAAAACACTAAATAAAGAATTGAATACCGAAGGAATAGTTGAATCATTTAACTATACCTATCCTAATGAAACAAATTTGCTATCGTTTTTCAATCATGATAAATTACCAATGAATCTACCCAGTGAGAATCTTCCAGATTATGAAACTACAGTGATTGAATCAATAAATATATCAAATGTGAAAAGCTTCTCAAAAATGCCTCAAGGTCTAGGTATAACTCACAACCATTCATCATTCACATCACAAGGTAAATTATATTCAATTAAATTTGAAATAGTACTCAAATTTAAATTTTCAAAAGTAAAAGATTTAGATATTCATTTACCAATCATAGTATGTCCTTATAATAGAACCAGTTCAGAATATTTATTATCTTGGATACTTGAACAATGTAACATTTCAAAAGACAAATTTGGTAAGTACTTCATTGAGAATTATTATTCATCAACATATACAAATCAAATCCAATTACTAAACAGATATAAAAAATCACCATATGTATACAAATTCATTAGAAATGAATGGATTGAATTGGGATATAATGGTGATGCATTCGGTAAATTTAAAAATATAGTTAGTTATATAGATTGAATAAACACCGCTACCATCTCGTATTTTTTAAATTTCATCAATGAATTCTAATTCACCACCCGAATATGCACCAATTTCAACGTCAAGTTTTACTGTATCATCATCTGAGAAATATAATAAAGAGATAACTAAACATGACATAATTAAATCACCAGAATTGGAGTCAATTTATAATTCTTTGACTGAAATTTATTCAATTTTACCTACGCTCGAAATGGTTGAATCTTCATATATGAAAGATTATATAACTAATAAAGAAACATACACTAATACAGCATATAGATTAATAAATCAGTATCAAATAATCCTAAAAACTCTAGAGAATAAACCAGAACTCAATCAAATTTTTCCTGGACTCAAACCCGATAATTCAAATTTCCTATCACTACTCACCTCAAAATATAATTTAAATTACCCATTAGCTTTGAGAAGAATAGAACATGGTTTGCCTTCAACCATTGAAAATATAAGTGTAAGTGGTGGTAATGGTAATGGTAAGACAAGATTAATTGCTGAAATTACGGGAAATTTTATTACTTGCATGGACGCAATTAAATTAAACTACAATACTAAAAATCAATTACATCCTTTATTAAGTGAATTGGTTATTAATCTAAATGAATTTAATGAGTCGTTGGAATTTAATGGGAAATCTAAATTAATTAATTGGTTAATAAGAATAAATAATTTAGAAAAACAGTTTTCAAATGATGATTTGGATTTATTTTTGAAAGATTTGGATGTTGCTTATAAAGGGTTTTATTCAAGCTTGGATGCGTAAGACTGTCTGGGTGCTACAAAGTCAGGATGCTGTAATGAAAATGCTTGAGTCAGTTTGCTTGAGTTACAGTGAAATTTAGACAAGTGATATCACAAGAGTATGAGAAAATCATGCATATGGTTAGATAAGTACAGGCATTTTTACAGAGTTATAGTAAGAGTTGTGGTATAATAAATATACGAATTAAATACTAAGCATGTAGTTAGAGCAAAGCTAGACATTAAAAAAGCACCCTTGCAATCTATCCATCGGTATCATGAGAGATATGAGTCAAAAGAACAAGCAAGAGGAAAGCTGGAAGCATATTCAAGGCCTCCTTACATTTGCTCTATATCAAAGGTAACCTTACTTAAACTTTTACATTAAAGGCATTCTTCTGTTTGAAACATCCTTACTAGATAATCGATTCAATTTGTTCAGCATAACCTAAAACATTTTCAATAATATCACCATTAGCAACATTCAAATTCCCATAATTATTTTCAAACTTATTAAAATAGATAAACCCATCATTAATTATCCAATTATCAGTTTGTAAATTTTCATTCAAAATTTCTTTAAATTGTCTATCTGAAATTTCTTGCTCTAAATATAATAAATTTTTACAATTTGAAATTGGAATTTTAGTATATGTCTTCTCTATAGATTTAGCAATTTCGAAACGCAAAGCATTAGTCAAAGTAGTTATGAAATGTTTAAACTCTGGACAAGGTAAATTTGCATCATTTTTCAATAAATTCCAGATCTTGATATAGTTACCTTCCATTAAATTAGATTCTAACATTATTGGAAATTTCAAATACTTGTCATTGGAGACGTCAAAGTTTGAACTATTGTAGATGTATTCTAATTCTATGTGAAATTTTGATATTGATCCCTTGGAAAGTAAGTAAATTAAATATAATGATATGATTTTAGTAATTTCGGTATTTAAATTTTTGGATGGATTGATTTTGGAATTTGTTAAGAATGGTCTTAATTGACCGAAATAATTTTCAAATGATTGATAATCATTGTTTAATAATGATGATAAAACTCCAATTTCTAATATTCTTTGGCTTATTTTTAAATCATTGATTGAATCTGTAGTGGTTGTATTTTGCAAAGTAGGTACTAATAAATCATGTGCAATTAATTCAATTTTAATAGGTGCTAATATCTGTTGACATTGTAAATAATCACCAGATTGAAATAAATTATATAATTCTGCTGTTAATTTCTGTAATGACATATTTAATAATTGTTGCCACTGGTTGTTAAAATGAATAATTTTACCTGGTAACTTTCTTTATATCATCAAGGTCGTGTGATTTTGATCAACAGAAAAAAAATAAAAAAAAAAGATCTAAAAAAAATTCTGAAACAATTTTAATTTTATTATCTCATCAAGTTACCAAATAGTCATTATGAAGTTTCTTACCACTAATTTCGTGCAATGTGCTGTTAAAAATTGTCAAACTTCACAAGAATCATTTCCTTTGAAATATCAAGATTGTGAATTAATTAATCAAGAACAAGATTTTAATCCAGAATTTATAACTCATATTTTAGAAAGATTAGATTGGAAAGCTTTAATTCAAGTAGCTAAAGATTTAGGCAATGATAATTTACCACCTACCAAACCAGAAGATTTAGATCCAATAATGGAAGATTCGCAAATTATATTAAAAGATTTACATCAATTATTAGTAGAGACCCAAATTATAGAAGGTAAAATGATTTGTTCAAATTGTGGTCATATATATTATATTAAAAATTCAATACCTAACTTTTTATTACCACCACATCTAGCTAATTAAATGCTTTTGTTCTGGTACTATAGATTTCAATTTCCCAGTTTCAATATGTGATATAATATTTTCAATTGTCCAACTTTCCATATTTTCCATTGCTTCAAATGTATTAGTACCTAAATGAGGTAAACAAATTACATTTGTTAAATTATATAATTCTGGAGATATTTTAGGCTCATTTTCAAAAACATCAGCCCCAAATGCTTTTATTTTTCCGGATTTTAAATGTTTAGGTAATATAACTTCATCAATAATTGCACCTCTAGCTATATTGACTAATATAACACCATCTTTCATTTTAGAAATTGAATCTTCATTTATAATATGTCTAGTGTTTTTATTTAATGGTAAAGCTAATACCAAAACATCAGATTTTTGGAACAATTCATCCATTGTTACATATTCACTATCTTTTTCTAATTCTGGAGAAAGTCTACTTCTATTATAATATAATATCTTTTTAAATCCAAATGGAGCTAATCTATCTCTTATTCCTCTTCCAATTCCACCCATTCCTAAAATCCCGACAACATGACCCTGGGGTGAATTTCCAATAGGTAACAGTTGATAATCTTTCCATTCACCATTTAAAATTAATTTTTGACCAATTTGAAATTGTCTCATCGTTCCTAAAATTAAATAAATTGCAGTATCGGCAGTTGGTGATTCAACGGGGACAGTCACATTAGATAATAAAATACCACGTTTACTTAATGGTAATGCATCAATTGCATCATATCCTGCACCACCATGAGAAATAGTCTTTAAACTCTTCGGAAAATGTTGAATTAAGTCTGAATCAATTAGTCCGGTGAAGTTAATTGAATCAAATGTACGGTAAATGTTTGTAATATTTGAATATTTGCCTCTTAAATCTGATATAAATTCATCTCTGTTTTTAGATTCACATTGGATGACATTTGATATTTGTTTAAGTTGGTCTAATTTAGTAGTTGCATATTCGACCGGGCCAAGTAATAAAACATTTGGTTTGGAACTAGTTGATAATGTCATCTTGGATACAGCAGCAATTAAAAATGATTTCCTAGTTATTAGTCTGAGATTATACATATATATAAGTGAAATTTACCAATTTATTACTTGGTTTATATTATTTTATCTAACCAAGTAATTACTAATTAGTCAGATTGAAAAATAAAATAGGCGATTGCCGCTAAATTATTCCTAAAAGGGTAAATATAATATTCCATATTGTAGTTGAATCTTAACATTCAAAATCTCGACGTCTTAATAATTTACTATGGAGAATTACGCGTGGACAATACAATTGCGAGATCTCATGGAATTTAAGATCCGATCAAGAATACTATTGTTTAAAATTGCACTAAAAGTTCAGTCGAGAAGAAGCTTTACATGCTGGTACTTTGACATTTGCTAATTCATTATAGTTTAGTAGCTCTCTAAATATCACATATTAGTTTTTAGAGTTTTCTTAGGGTCAAATAAGCTTTTGAATTTAAAAAGCTAATGAATACTAGCTATGATATCAAATTCTTTCAAGCCTAGTTTAAATTAGATGTTGAGCTAGTGAACGACTTTACTAATGATCGAAATTGTAAATTATCACCAGAAATTATCAAGAGTTTGGTACATTACTTACTATTTGTTTTACGTGAATCAAATGCCGACTATTCAAAATTTTTTATCGGTGCACTTCCGTTTTTGTTTCAGCACTAACAACACTAGATACTCATTATTACTCAAGCGTATAACTTTAAGCGGCACTGATAAAATGAATGGTATAACGGTTAAGAGTCACATCTATTCGTGTATCAATTTAGGCGCAATTTAGTACCCCTTTTTCCAAATTTTCGGCGCACTTGGTAGCATTTTTCAAAGATAACAAAAGTGTAAAATTCAACACAACAATATTGAAATAGACCACAGAAGAAATCGTTGACATCTATGATCAATTGTAACGTTTAATCTCTTGTAATTTTTCTCACCTTGTTTGTATTCATCATTATGTTTTGTTGTGTTGTATAATAATATTTTTTTTTTTTTTTTTTTAGAAACAACTGAAAAAGGTAAATATTAATTTTTTCAACTTTCCAAAGTTTAATTAGAGAACAACATCTGTTGCTTATTTATTCCAACAACCAACTATATTTTTACATATGTTAGTTATGGATACAGATACTAATATAGATCTATCTCAAATATATTTAAAACCTCCCTATCATTTAACTGAAAAATCAAATTTTAATCATCATAACACGAATTATGGAACTAGTCAATCAAGCCAAAGTCAATCAAGTCAAAGTCAAGGAAGTGATAATAGTCAAGATTTCAATTTCCTACAACCACCTCCTATACCACAAATTCAACAACTGCCACAGCAGCAACAAACTCCTCAACAAAATAATAATTTCACCACTCCCCAACCCACTTCAAGATTAAGATCAATTTCACTATCTAGTATAATGTCAACATTTAGTCTCAAGAAATCACCACAACAATCATCATCTACAAATTCTGTCACTTACAAAGCTTCAACTCCAGCACCTACATTAGTAGTCCCCCCACATGCTGATTCAAAACCAATGGCTAAAAGTGTCACAGATTTAACTAGAAAACCAAGCTTGCGGAAAAGGTCTGAATCAAGTCCTATTATTCATCATACTTCTCGAAATAAAGTAGTTGATGTTCAAGTTGGACCTGAAAATTTTGAAAAAATTAGATTATTAGGTAAAGGTGATGTTGGTAAAGTTTATCTTGTTAAAGAAAAATCAACTCAAGAACTTTTTGCTCTCAAGATCCTTAATAAAAAGGAGATGATTAAAAGGCAAAAAATTAATCGAGTTGTTGTTGAACAAGAAATTTTAGCAACTTCAAATCACCCATTTATCGTAACTTTATATCATTCATTTCAATCAAAAGAAAATTTATATTTATGTATGGAATATTGTTCAGGTGGAGAATTTTTTAGAGCTTTACAATCAAAAGAGACTAAAACTATAAGTGAATCAGATGCAAGATTTTATGCAGCTGAAGTTGTTGCTGCATTAGAATATTTACATTTAATGGGTTTCATATATCGAGATTTAAAACCTGAAAATATATTATTACATTCTTCTGGTCATATAATGTTGAGTGATTTTGATTTAAGTAAACAAAGTGAAATTATGAAAAATCCTGAAATTTCGTTTAAATCTAGAAGTGGATTACATATAATTAATAATAATAAACCTACAATAGATACAAAAATATGTATAGATGGTTTTAGAACAAATTCATTTGTTGGTACTGAAGAATATATAGCTCCAGAAGTTATAAGAGGTAAAGGTCATACATCTGCTGTTGATTGGTGGACATTGGGTATTTTCATTTATGAAATGTTATACGGTACAACTCCTTTTAAAGGTTCAAATAGAAAAGATACATTTGCAAAAATATTAAAAGAAAGTGTTAAATTTCCAGATACAAATAAAGTGAGTTCAAATGGTAAAAATATAATTAAAAAATTATTAATCAAAGATGAAGAGAAAAGATTGGGAAGTAATACAGGAGCATCTGAAATTAAATCACATTCTTGGTTTAAAACTTGTAGTTGGGCTTTATTAAAAAATACAAAACCACCTATTATACCTGTTTTAAAAGCTAAAAATCAAGAATTTAAAGATTTGCCAGTTGAAGATTTAGATGATGAATTGTTAAAAGATGATCCATTTGCAACTAACTTTGCATGTGTGTCAATAATTAAAAATTAATAGATGACAATTTTTTAGAACTTTGCGAAAGACCCTTTGTCTAAGTTACATTTCTATACAAAAGTGGTAAGATAATAATTTGTAATCAATTTCTTAACACCGACCGGTAATGTTTTTTGGAGGCTCTCATACGGATATATTATAACTTATTTCTGTGGGATTACTGTTTATACGTGAATTGGAAATTTTTTTTTTGTTTTTCATTGAGATCTGATAAATTTGAGCCATGTCCCGAGATTTGGTTTTGCGCGATTTCCAAATCTTATTTTTAACTTTTTTAGACAAAATCTAAGATCCAACTAGCGCCGTGCATCCGCGCATTTATATAATATTTATTTAAGGGTTTATACATATCTTACTACTCAGATGACTGTATACTTATCAACCATTTTCCTGAAAGTATATGCTATCCTTGAATAAATATAATACGGATTTGCAGTCTTAAAATCAAGGTCCCCTTCATCTTATGTCATATTCCATGTGGTTCACAACCATTATAATGCAGAATAGATCAACTTGACAATACCATTGTTATTTCAAACATTTTCATAATTTAGTCTTCACTTGTGACAATTGTGTTTTCAAATTATATCATAACTACACCAACACACATGCTGGGTAAATATAATAATTCAAATTTAGCAAAACTAATTTAATGCAGAATTATATCATTGTTGAAAGTATTGACTGAATAGGGTTATTTCAGCCGGTATAATATTTGAATTTGTAGCTATAAACATTGACTAAAAAAGTTTAATTGTGACTCTCTATATTTACCTACATTTAAACCAGAATCTCCACATTAATAATGTACTGCTTAACTATATTACCCACGGGCTTTGAAATTTTTACACAACAAATTTTTTATATTTTGCATAAATGTTTTGTTTTGATTTGAGTTTTTTAGAACGTCTCTGCACAACATGCTTGTATTAGATTCTATACACAAAGTCGTTAATCAATCCACATATCAGGAAGATATCCGAAGGCAACTTTAGGATGTTTTAGAAAGATTTCTGGCTAAGAGTTTGCTTAATGACCGAAGAAGGAGGCTAACAGAAATATAGATCAATACGGAAATGTCAAGTCATCGGGTATGTTCTTTTCAAATTTATAGTAGGTAGATCGATTTAAAAAAATCTTGTCAACGTCTTTTTATTCTAATTTTAGGCAAAATTCGGTATAATCTCGGAAGCTTTCAACTATCTATTTAATCAGTTATATTATTTTCGTTCATATTTTAACAATATGACTGTTTTACGTTATTGTCTATCAATTGAATCAAAAAACTTTCCTATTTTCTTTGTTATTGAAAATTCTTCAATATCAAGTTAACATCCATACTTTTACACAAACCAAACAAAGCCCTCTTTTTTGAAAGGTTTTTCAACAGCTTATTAATCAAAAGAATGATATAACTACCAACTATAACGATATAACTACCTTAAAGAGCTGATTTTGTTCATTTTAAGAATCACAAATGATTCTTAGACATATATACTTGCTGTATGTAACATAAAAGTTTAAATTATAATTATACTGGGGTATCCATATCCGAAACATGATAGTTGATACTTCATGTATGATCTAGTTTATCATAGAAACTAAGACGTTAACAATTAGTGAGTGTTTAATCACTATTCTGCAGTTGGTAATAATTTTAATTTTTTTTTTTTTTCTTTTCTTTTTTCGATCACAAAATTGAAGAATTTGAAAAATATCACCTAACGAAGAATAATTGAGTATAATTTCATAGATATATCCAGTGCTGCCTTATTTATATGATTTTTAAGAAGGATCTATAATAATAATTACAATTTAATACTGTTTAATGCTGGATTCAACATTATCTTCACCAAATTCGTCACAACAACCACTCCCCAATCAATCATCTCAACCTATTGCTATTCCTCCAGTCACAACATCTCCTCCACCGAATAATGCTACTACTACTAATCCTGCCTTGAAACGAAAAAGAGTTAGACAAGCTTGCGATTTTTGTCGATCTAAAAAAGCAAAATGTGATGGTATTTCACCAACTTGTTCAAATTGTTTAAATAATAATGAAAAATGTATTTACACTCAACCTATAAAAAGAAGAGGTTTGCCAACCGGTTATACACATGATTTGGAACGAAAGGTTTTATTATTTCAAAGCATATTAGGTAATATAGTACTAGATAAGCAAGTTGAAAAAACTATACTAGCTTTATTAAATGATTCGAGTTTTTTACAAAACATACAAGAGTCTCAACAAATTTGGAAGAATAGTTCAGTTTCAAACCAGGTTGCTAAATTAGTAAGTGGAAAATCAAATTTGCAAAATTTAAAATCAAGTTTAAACAATCAAAAAGATGCTAAAACTGAAAATACGGTCAAAGAAGAAATACCACAACCAATGAGTATAGATTCAATGCTTGATAATGTGGGTAATTTCACTAATGATCCATCATTTTTCCTCAATTATGATATTTTCCAATTTGTTTCAGATGATATTGAAATTAATCTACGTAATGATACTACATGGGAACCTGTTGCATTACAATACCATGGCTTATCATCTATTATTTCATGTTTTACAAATAAAGCAGTCCAACAATACAACAACAAATTAGTCAATAAATATAAAAATCCGTTTCGTGTTGGTTCAATATTCAATATTAGTTCATTTGCTGTAAAAGCACGTCTAACCGATAAAATTCAATTACCTACTGAAATTTTTCAATTTCCTTCAAATACAAGAAAATTGGTTGATAATTATTTTCAAATTTATCATTGTTGGTTACCTATGTTAGATAGGATATCAATAATTAGACAATTACATAATTTACGAAGTTTAAATAATCATCATCAAAAAATAGATTGTAATTTAATTGCATTAGTGTGGGCAATTTTAGCATTAGGTGAACTGGCAGCATCAAATGGAAATTTTAATGTAAATTTAGTTACAACATATGCTGAAAATTCTATATTAGCATTAGAAAATTCATTGACATCAACTATTGAAACTATACAAGCTATGATTTTATTAGGCTTTTTTTATTATCAATTAGGTCAATGGGATTTTTCATGGATTTTAATTAGTTCTGGTTCCCGTATGGCAATTGATGTTAGATTAATGAGATCTGCTAAAAATGAAACAACATCAAATGATTTAAATTCATGTTCAACTTTAAATAATATAAGTCGAGAAAGAACTTGGGCAACTGTTTATTTTGTAAATACCGCATTATCTGCAAGAATGGGTAGAACACCAGTTGTTCGAGCTTCAGATTGGCCAATTCCCAAAATTAATATTGAAGGTTGGGAAGAATGGGAATCTTGGCAATGTTTTCATAATCCTAAAATTCAAGTTGAAAATGGTAGATTTTTATCAACTTTTAATGAATCCTTAAAAGGAGTACATTTGTTAAATTTAGCAATTACATCAACATTAGATCCTTCAGAAGGAATGACAAATGATGATAGTTCAAGCTCAGATAGTGATTTGAATGATATCAGAAAGAATTCAAATAAATTAACCATGGCAACTTTTAAAAAGAAATTAAAAGATTGGATCATGAATTTACCAAATCATTGTAAATTAGAAAATTATTCAATGGATTTAGTACCTCCCGCGATATTATGTTTACATTGTATTAGAGAATTAATATGGTGTATATTAGCCATTCGATTAAGTTCAATTTCTAATGATGCAAAAGTAATGAAATCAAGAAATCAACAATATACAAAATCTGTATTAAAAATTAAACAATTATTTAATTTAGATAATATGGTATATTTTGTTAATTATCCATTTATTGATTATGTGATAACTATAAGTTTAACTTTCCCAGAAATGTTGGATTTTGATTCTGAATTTGAAAAAATGAAATATTGTAAAGAAATGAAACAAATTTTTCAACAAGCAAAATTAAAATCAATACCATGTAGAATTAGTTATGAATTATTTGAAATTATGAATTTAAATGAAAATAATGAAACAAAAGCTCAAGAAAGCCCCACAATTGCAAATTTATTAAATAGTCCAACTATAAAAGAAAAAAATCATGAAGAAGAAGAACAACAACAACATCAACAGCAACAGCAACCTGCAGAAGCAAATAATACTCAACTTCAACCACCTATTCCACCTCCAATTCATTTACAATCACCGTCTATGCCACATTATGTTCCTCAACAACAACACCAACACCGACCACAACCACAACCACATTTAAATCATTATCAACAACATTCATCACCTCAACAGCCATTTATAAATCATTCACAAGTACCTTCTCAATTACCTAGAAATGGGCATTAGAATTAAAAATAAAAAGAAATATGCATTATTCTATAATTTAACGAAATACACGATGTAAATATTTATTCCTAAAAGCATAAGTCATTAAGGGGTAAATATTAAATATTAAATATCTTTTTTTGAGTGCTCTGATCGCTTCTGTTTAGTTTGAATATATCTTCTCTTTACTTGAGCCATTTTACACAACGACTCGCCTTAAATGTTGCACCAAAAAATAGTTGTTCGTTTGGTTCGCACGTTCTGCTTACGTCCACGACAGGTTACGTGGCCATATATTACGTGATAGTTTTAAATTCCTATATGAAAACTACATCAAAACCGTCATTTTCAAAACCAAAAAATTTGTCAGTTGGTTTCATTAATAGAAAGCTCAGGTTCGAATCTATCAAGAATTTTCCTCTAAAACTTGGGATATTCAAAATTTTTACTATCAAAATCGATCTGAAGTTCGCTTTTTTGTGACGATCAAAATTCGAATTTCTCAAAAGATGATGCAAGCAGCTTCGGAATAAAGTCAATTAATTTACTATACATAACAGAGAATATCCATATGATTAGGACTTTGACTGACACCTTGATCAATTACTGAGTTATTTGAAAACAAACTTAAAGCCTTTTCGCTCCAAATTGGGCTGAGCTTTAGTGCCAAACTATGCTTTAAGCGCGAATTGTGCGCGCTAAAAAAATAGTCACGGAGATAAGCAACTGTCAAAATTCTGAAACAATTCGACTTTCGCAGTCTTTTAGTAGCTGATCTCAAAACTTATTGTCATTTCCATACATAAGAGAAAAATTTGAATTTTTCAATTTTACCTCAAAAACAACTAAATTAAGTGGAATACCTTTATTTGAGGTATAATATGTATAATTTTTAGTTTAATGGAAACTTATGGCCCTGAATCAAACATTAAATTAGATCACATTTTTCAGAAAAATTTTGTATAATGAAAAATGGCCAAAACTTCAACTTGAAAAAAAAATGTTTCAAATCTCAAATTTCAAATATGTGCAGTATAAAGTTCAAGGATTTTAATTTGATATAAACAGCTTTTAGCTCTTAAAATGGTTTTTCTTTGTATATATGCATCTAGCACGAATCGCCCTGGTGCTAGGGCGAGAAATTTTTTCTATCGCACCAAGTAAAAAATCTTGTTTTATTCAGTTATAAAGTTGCAAAAAAAACAAATTGTAGGCAAATTACATCTCGGAGTTGTAACTCTCACAAGTGGGTAAGCATTGTCAAAGAGTCAGAGTAGCATAAAATGATCTTTAACCAAGCTTAAAATGTGTAAAGCGTAGAGGAGCTTAAGGAAATAGGATAATCAATATTCAAAAGCTAATCAATTAAACCTTTGGGCTGAAGGATCGATTGAATAACTACTACTCCCAAAAGCTCAAGAAGTAAAGCACTTTTGTCAAGATCTGCTATAATTCCTAATAAGGCTTATAACCGTTTACTCAGATTTAAACATCATTTTAAATATTCACCATAGATTAAGATTTTCAACATCACATTCGTAATTGTATATTATTCATACTTAACCATATAAACCTTGTTCCATTGAATTTGGTACTGGTTTATCACCGTATGCTCCCAACCAACTAATTGGTCTTATCCATTGTTTTACATTTTTAATATTTAATTCTTCAATCAATTTATTTGCCAATTTTTCACCATCTTGAAAATTATCACCTTCATAAACATAACTTATAAATACAGAAACATCAAAAGGATTTTTTCTTGGTTTAATTAATTCTTTAATTAATAATTCAACAAAATCAACATTTTCATTTTTATCTTTATCTTTATTATTGTCATTTTCATCTATTAATTTGTTATTATTTAATTCTAATTCTTTTAAAGATTTATTTAATAAATCATCTTGGTTAAATATTTTAATATCTCCTTGTTTTATATTTTCAACTAATCCAGCATCAAAACTATCTAATAATATAACATGTTTAAATTTATTTTCCAAAATAAATGGTAATAAAACTTCATTTATATATGGAATAGTATATGAAGATATTATAGGTGATCTTTGTTGAATTAAAGTAAGTTGTAAATCTTTATTAAAATAAATTTCACAACTGGAAGTAATACCAAAATTATTTTCAATTATACTTGGATCATGATCAATAGCTGAAGCAAATGGATATAAATAAAAATCATTAATTTTACCAATTTTACTAAATGAATAAGTATGAATTAATAAATCAATAGCTAATTGAGGTATATTACCAATGGAAATTGATGGAATTATTAATGTTGAATTATTAATAGAAGTAAATATATTAAAAGGAGGTGAAGACATACTTGAAGTAAATATATATATATATAATCACTAATAATATATTGGTATTCAATTGAACGTTTTTAGTTCTATTATATGACGGACGGCGAATTAAAAAAATTTCGATCTCCTAAAATTTTTAATTTTTTTTTTTTTTTTTTTTTTTTTTTATTTATTTTATTTTTATAATTAAATCCGTTGATAGATGCACAATTTCGTAAATTAAAAAGCCGCTTTTCTTTATTTGGAAAATCTCACAATATTCGAGAAACAAAAGCTATCAATAAGATTTCAACTTTTGATTTTGTATTACATAGTATTTTAATGGCTGCAAAAAAAAAAAAACCAGAGATCTCTTGATTTATGAGAAGGTCAAAATACACTTTTGATTTAAAGATTCGAAGTGATCTGTTATAGTTCATTAATTAATAAGTGTTTAACTTATTACTTTGCTTAGTTTAATATTTTTATAAAGGTAATCAAATTTATAAAAAGCTTTAGAGGGAGTTGATACAAGTAATTATAAGAGATTAAACATTTTTGACATATTATTAATTTGTATAATAAGTATTTAAATTAATATTATACGAATTAATATTAATAATATTAATTAATCAACCAATCAATCAATCAATCGATCAATCAATCAATCAATCATTCAAGCAATGTAATCAATTTAATCGAGTGTCGTAAATTAAATTGACAGTTAAAATAATATTATATTTTAATTAAGTGTAGTGTCATTTTTATAAAAATGAAAATATGAAATTTCATTTTGTTCAATTTGCAAAAATTTATTTATTCATTTATTCATAAATCAAGTCAAATTTGTCAACAAACTATTAAAATTATACAATTAATTGGCTGATATATTGGTATAAGTAAATTTATAACTCAATTGATATCTCATACTTTCTCAATACAACATCAATACTTCGATTATTATTATTAGAATCCCATTGATATTTTTTTTTTTTGCTTGCTTTAATATTTTATTTCCCACCCCTAAATTTGATTATACATTCGACAATTGATTAAAATTAAAAGGTTTTCAAGCTAAATTGGAGTAATTATAATATTGATAGATACAAAACAGTTAATATCAAGAGTTGTATCTTTTTTAAATTGGTCAATTTTGTTATAACATTTCATGGCCAATCTTTTAAGAAAATTACATTTAAGTAAACAACAACTGCAACAACAACCACAACTACAACAACAAGAACAACAACCACAACAACGACAACAACAACAACAACAACCAGTAGCGAATATGTCTCACTATGGTGAGCAAATAGCTCATACAGTTCCTGCACATGTAGAAGCGTCAAATGTCAACATCAACGCTGTAAGTAATGCCAACTCGGAACAGTTACAACAACAACAACTGCAACATTCACAAGAACATTTGCATCAGTATAATCAAACAAAACTGCAAAAACAAGCAAATGATGATGCTATTAAAAAATCATTATTACCTCAAAGATCTACAACTTCTAAAGGTAAATATTCATTACAAGATTTTTCAATAATGAGAACTTTAGGTACTGGATCTTTTGGTAGAGTTCATTTAGTTAGAAGTGTTCATAATGGTAGATATTATGCAATAAAAGTTTTAAAAAAACATCAAGTTGTTAAAATGAAACAAGTTGAACATACAAATGATGAACGTAAAATGTTAAAATTAATTGAACATCCATTTTTAATAAGAATGTGGGGTACTTTTCAAGATTCAAGAAATTTATTTATGGTTATGGATTATATTGAAGGTGGTGAATTATTTAGTTTATTAAGAAAATCTCAAAGATTTCCAAATCCAGTTGCTAAATTTTATGCTGCTGAAGCTACATTAGCTTTAGAATATTTACATAGTCATGATATTATATATCGTGATTTAAAACCTGAAAATATTTTATTAGATAAAAATGGTCATATAAAAATTACTGATTTTGGTTTTGCAAAAGAAGTTTCAACTGTAACTTGGACTTTATGTGGTACACCTGATTATATAGCACCAGAAGTTATAACTACAAAACCTTATAATAAATCGGTTGATTGGTGGTCTTTAGGTGTTTTAATATTTGAAATGTTGGCTGGTTATACTCCATTTTATGATACAACACCAATGAAAACTTATGAAAAAATTTTAAATGGTAAAATTCATTATCCAAGTTTTTTTCAACCTGATGTAATTGATTTATTACAAAGATTAATTACTAGTGATTTAACAAGAAGATTAGGTAATTTAAGTAATGGACCTGCTGATATAAGAAATCATCAATGGTTTCAAGAAGTTATATGGGAGAAATTATTACTGAAAGATATTGAAACACCTTATGAACCTCCTATAACTGCTGGTGTTGGAGATTCATCATTATTTGATCATTATCCAGAAGAACAATTGGATTATGGAATTCAAAGTGATGATCCATATGGACAATATTTTACAGATTTTTAGAGAAAGAAAGAACATAATTAAGACAATTTTTTAGAATTAGATTAAAGATACAAAACAAAAAAATGAAATATAATGTTTAATGTGTAATTTGACTCGTCTCGTCTCGTCTCTAACAGAATTACTTTCTTTAAATCATGAACTATAATACATCAACCAAAAACCAAACTTTTTTGAAAAAATTAACCTTGAAAAATCTATACTGTAACCTTTTATATCGCTTCGTGCGTTATTTCTTAAATTATAAGTTGTTTTAACTTTTTTAACTTTGAAATATCCTTTTACAATCATCATTTAAACAGACATAAAATAAAGTCATACTTGTATCTTTTCTTCTTTGTTGAGATTGGAAAAAGACACATTCATCATAACCACAATAAATACATTGTTTATTACTTCTTGGTAAAGTTGGATCTTGACCAATATCTTTAACAGCACCAGCAGTTTCACCAATTGTTGTCATTAATTCATGACGATAAACTTTTGGATCAGAAGCTAATTCAGTATAACCACAATTTCTACAAGCATATAATAATCTTGGTTCAGCACCGGTTTTATCTTCTTTAGGATATAACATATTATTACATTCTTCACAAAATCTAAATGAAGCCATTATCAGTAGTTAATCAATCAATCAAACTGGTTTGTTTGTTTCAAAATATTTCAAGTCGTGTATATAGTTTTTTTTTTTTTTTTTTTTTTGTTTCTGAAACTGAAAAATATTGAAAATTTTTTTAATATAGAAGAACACAATATTCACAAATGTCAATTCGTCAAGTTATAAAACCAACAATTAAGAGATCTAGATGTAAAAATTTGATATCTTTAGGTACTATACGTTATAATTCCACAACATCAACTACCACTCAAATTGATGCAAAAATCACCACAATAGTTGATCAAATTGAAAAATTAACTTTATTAGAAACTTCACAATTAATTTCAGAATTAAAAGAAAGATTAAATATTTCAGATATTGCTTTGCCTGCTGCATCTAGCAATGGTGCTCCTTCACAGCAACAAGCTCCAGTAGAAGAAGAAGTTCAAGAACCAATTGAAGAAAAAACTATATTTTCCATTAAATTAGAATCATTCGATGCAAAATCAAAACCAAAAATTATTAAAGAAGTTAAAGGATTATTAGGTTTATCATTAGTTGAATCAAAGAAATTTGTTGAAAGTGCTCCAAAAATATTAAAAGAAAATGTTGCAAAAGAAGATGCTGAAAAAATTAAAGCTACATTGGAAGGTTTAGGTGCAAAAGTTTCATTAGAATAGAGAGAATACTAAAACAACTTGTAAATATAATGAATATAAATTTATTTAATTTTGATTCTTTGTAGGTGTTTGCAAATAAATTATGATTATTATTATTATTATTATTCTTTTTTCGATTTAATATCGAATCTGAGTGAATTGAAAAAATGGGATGAATTGAAAAAATGAGAGATGGGAATATTATTTAATTTTGACATGGATTTTGTAAATAGATGTCAATGACTCGGTATAGGTAGTTTAAATTTAGATTGAGGTTGCAGTAAATCAATTTGAATTTAAATTGACGGGTTTTTGTAAATCATTTGATAGATTTAATTTAGAAGTTGATGTGGGTAATTTTCGCTCTTGTTCTTCTTCTTTGAATTCTGAATCTGTTTTATCTACTTCCTCTTCTTCTTCTTTTTGAGTTTGACTATAACTATTGGCACTGATTGTAGAGTGCCGCGATGAGTTTATATCACAAATTGAATTAGTCGAAATTGATGGTGATAAATTAGATAATCGATCTTGAAATATACCAACACTTCGTCTATAACTAATTGTTTCTTGTTATTGTCGACTGTGATCCTGAAGAAATTGGACTAATTATTCATAACTATGTAATTAAATCATAGGAGATGGGCGTGCCATTATTTGATAGATCTATTGTAATTTAAAACAACGTTATCAATTCATTCTTCTGTTGTATGTTAATAAGAGTTAAAGAATTAGTTTTGTTAATCAATTGATTTAATTTATATTGTTAATAGATCAATTTTAAGATAAAAATTTAAATAATTGTCACGTGACTTATTTTGGCTGCAAAAAAAACTAATAGTGCGAAAAACGCTCTGATTGGTCAAATTTAATTACCCCCACTAATACCCCTTAAGAGAAAATTTACGAAAAAATGTTTTGCTTCATACCTTAATAAAGCTAGATAACTGTAAATTCTAAAACGTATAGTCTGAATAATAAATCAAAAGCTGTCAGTTGCTCCAATGCTTTTATTGATTCAAATCACAACTATAACGCAGCTTTCAAAATTGATCGGACAAGCCGAATAGCTTTTGCTTCTTTAGTTTGAATTTGCTAAATCGCGAAATTTAACAAAAAAGCGAGAGTACATGATTGTAGATTTTTAAATGGGGTGTAAATTTTGTCTATCTTACTCACATAGAATGCTAGCCGAGCTTAAAAAGGTAGATAGCTATCTAATCTTCCAAGAAGATCTGCAATTAGATTACTGTTACTTTTATTATATTTTATTTTTAGACATATTCAAAGTTTTGATTATCACATAAACGAATCTGAGTGATTTCAAGTTCAAGTTCAAGTTGAAGTTCAAGTTCAAACCAATAAAACAACTCTTAATATTGCTAGATATTAACTAAGTGGATATAAACTTAACATCACATTATAACCAAAAAATAAGGTAGGTTTATCTTATTGCCCAAGCATGAAAATACAAAAATTATTTAATATGAACAACAAAGAATTTACAACAATAAAAACGCACTATTCGAATGTTAATTTGTACCATCTATTGTTATCTAAACTTGCGTTTAGCGTCTGACTTTAGAAAAATAGACCAACAAGTCATAAACGCGTTAAGTTTAGGAGTAAATTTTTGATAGATTGCCACTTCAATTATTTAATCTTACATTAATTAAATAAAACCGCAAGCATAATAGAAAATTGAAGAAGTAGAGTATGCACACAATATTATAGAAAAGACGCTCAATAAGTTATTTTTTCTCGTGATTGTAATAGATATGTATATTCCTCGATCAACTTGGTCAATACTTTAATTTTTTGTTGTAAATGTACGAAGAATTAGATAGTAGAAAAAATTTTTTTAGAATCAGCATTTTGTTCGATCTAAAATTTCTTTTCAAAGCAGTATTGAGCTTTGAAGAAGAAGATGATGATAATGATAATGATAATGATGATGATAATGATAATGATAATGATGATGATAATGATAATGATAATGATAATGTTGATGACGAAAATAGTCTAAAACTCGAGTTCAAATAGAATTCTTTAAAATTTTGACGATTTTCTGGTGTAGTAACTAATTTTCTTAAAAGTTGTGGCTAGTAGACGCATTTAAAATAAAAAAAAAAGTATTTCAAATGGTCCTTAATCTTTTATCGATTCTGGATTACTTTGAATTGATCATAAAACAAATAAATATTGATATAATAGAATGAAGCCGATTTGTCTTTTATATATATGTGTAAAATTCATTTTTGATGCATAATGAACTGAAATAATCTACATGAAATAATTATTGTACATATTTTAAATTTTTTTTTTATTGTTGATTTATTTTTTGCAACTAAAAATATTTAACGATATTAGAGACAAAAAAATTGAAACATTCGATTATAGATGAAAAGATATTGAAACCAAACCAATATAGAGACTAAAATCAGACTTTAATTAGAATTTAAAAAAGTTAATAGAATAAATTCTAATCTATTAAAGGTATGTATGTATAATTTAGTAAAATTTAATAAAATATATCGAAGCAATAACTCATATTAAGGAATGTAGTTAATTCAATAAAAAGTCAATTCTTCTACAATACAATTAAAAAGCTATTTAAACTGAACTATAAATTATAAATTAGAGATTCACAGCGTTTACCTTTTTTTATAATCTTTATATTTTATATTTTATTTTTTATTTTTTATTTTTTATTTTATATTTTATATTTTTTTTTTATTTTTATTTTTTTTTTTATTTTTTTTTTTTAATTTTTGGTTTGCTTTTTATTTTTTAATTTTTGGTTTGCTTTTTATTTTTTTTTTTTTTTTTTTTTTTTTGTGTGTCTTTTTTCTACTAATAAATTGTTATATTAAACAATCGAAATCCATCTATCAATCATTCGCTATTCAACCTTTTTAGCAAATTTATATTATTAGTTAATTAGTTATTTATATATTAACAATCCACGCAATTATTTTCACAAAAATTTTTCATTAATTATTCATATTATCCATTTATTACTTGTTATTATACTATTATCCGTCATCAATTTAATTTGTAGTAAGGGTTTTATTTAATGATTTTTATTCAATAATTTTGAAAATGAATGAACCATCTATAAGTATACCTCTTGATGATTTAGACCTCGAATCTAAGTCTTTTACTTCAAAACAGGATATAAAACCATGGTTACAAGATTTATTATTACAAAATAAGGGAATTCATGTTGTTATAGAAAGATCAGATAATTCAAAAGTTATATTTAAGTGTAAAAATAAAGAGAAAAAGACTAAAATTATAGAATCAAAAAATAAAAATACAAAAATTCCAATTAGAAGACATACAACATGTCCTTTTAAAATTAGAGCAAATTATTCGGTAAGAAATAAAATTTGGACTTTATCAATAATTTGTGATAATCATGATCATATAGTTGATTCTCCTTCAAATTTATTAATGTATAATCAACAAGATAAAGCTCCAATAATACCTACAACATCAACAAATTTAGAACAACATGATTTAAAATCAAACAATAACAATAACAATAACAATATCAATATCAATAACAAAAGCACTTCGAGTGACGAACTGTCACTTTTATCATCATCGACAAAACCAACTAGTACCGACGAAGAAATATCCAAGGATAGTCCACCGACTTCTATTAGTCCGATGTATATAGATGATTCTTCGTCATCTTCTTCTAATGGACATAGGAAATATAAAAAGAGGAAACAAAATAATAAAAATTCAACATCCAATGGTATCAAAAATACTCCTCCTAGTGCTGCTACTACTACTACTACTACTAGTAATTCTAATGATAATAATAATAATAATAATAATAATAATAATAATAATATTAATACTAATAATAATAATAATTTAGATCTACCGGCTCCAATCAAAGATGATGCAATATATTATAGAGCAAATGCTAATGGTGGAAGTGGAGGAACAAATGGTCAAGAAATTAGTCTTCTTCGAACATTAGAAAATAATGTACGAAGTCAAATAAATCAAAATATTATCGAGAACAAATTCCTTCACGACCATCAAAAGACTCAAATGTTTGATTCCCTTATGTCTCAGTTAATTTTAGATTATAGAAGTTATTTAAGTTTACAATTTTTAAATTCATTAAAACAAAACCTTTATGAACAAACTAAAAAAGATGAACCAAATAATACTAATAATAATAAGAATAATAATCATAAATTTTATCAAAAACAACCACTACAACAATTTCAACAAGAATTACCTCAACAAAATAATTTACAACAACCTCATATTCAATCACAACCTAAACTACCTAGTAAATATCAAAATTGGTTAAATCCAAGTAATGCACAAGCTGCTGCTGCTGCTGCAAATTACAATCCAAATTTAGATAATCTTAATCAATTACCAGGTATAAATATGTCAAATACAGGTTTAATTAATTTTTTCCAATCAAATCCAATACAAAATCAAAATCAACAATTACCATCATTTAATTCAATTCAAAATATATTACCAATTGCCAACCAACAACAAACAACAACGCAAAATCAACAACCACAACCACAACCACAACTACAACCATCACAACAACTACCCCAACAACCACAACCTCAACCGTCACAACCACAACTACCCCAACAACAACAACAACAACAAAACCAACAACAAAATTTTAATAATATATCACCACCATTAAATTCAACAATGATTCCACCACCTTTAAATAATGCTGCATCAACATTAAATCCGTCTCATTTATTAAAATCATCACCATCGAATAATTCATTATCAAAATCAATATCAACAAATAATAATAATAATAATTTAATGAATACAAATTTTTTATTAAGTCAACAACCAAATTATTATACAAATGGGAATGATTTACAAAATGATAAAGATTATACTGGTTGGTAATTAACTTAATTCTTATTTACATATATATATTTAAGTTAGTTCTTGGAGATAAGAAATACTTAGAAATTTATAGAAATTTTTCTACCAAAATTACCCCTTAATTTTGATCTATATTATTATAAATTTATAATTAACCTTTTAAAACCTTGCATAAACGATAGATCGATCTAAATTCTAAACTATAATTTTCATTGTTTTTTTAAATTGGTTTGTCCGTTGTCGAACGGATTTCCAATGGGTGTTGAAATTAAGGAGTTCAGTGGATGGGATTTAAAATTTAGATAGGGTGAAGAAAAAAAAATTGTAAAGATAGTAAATTTTGCGTTATCTAATCGGTCAGGAGGTTACCTTGGTGAGCAAAGTAAGCAATCGACAATGTTAGACATTAAGACAATCTTGGTAATTGTTTAATTGAAGTTGAAAGTATATGGTAGCTCGAATGATTAATTGTATAAAATCCAGGTTATTCAGGCAAGTGTCCAATTTGAGACAAAATGATCAACATAAATAATACTCGAATTTGACTGAATAATCTAATGATTATAGTTTAATATATAGAGGTTTTCAAAATTGTTTCTTTAAGTAATTCTGGCAAGGAAGGTATAGTTCGATCAAATAGATTTTCCGCTTCTTAGTTAGTTAATTAATCGAAATTTAGACTCTTGATAGCTCGATGTCTTAGTCAATTATGACATAGCAGCTCAATAATAATCCATTATGTACTACCACAAGCTTGTTCTTTGAATGGTATTTAGATTTGCTTCTTGGTAAATTTGGAAAGATGTAAGTTCTGATATTTTTCACAAATTTCTACAAAACTACCTTAAGTTTACATAACTCTTCTAATTTAAAATACTCTATAAAAACTAACTCAATTCTTTTCACTATGAGATTGACATAAAGTAAAAAGTAAGAGAATATCTATGACAACTTCATCAAATGATAAAAATAAAGAGTGATAAGTGTAAAAAAAACTTGATTCTACCCAGGCTCGAACTGGGGACCTAATGCGTGTTAAGCATTCGATATAAACCAACTAATCCATAGAACCAATGCGGCAAATGCCTAATTGCTGAGCAAAAATTTTTAATGTAAAACATGACAAATGAAAATTTCTTAAAAATGTTATTCAATGCATCATCTATCCATCTGGGACCAAACCCTACGATTAAAAGAGCGAATTTTATTTATTGGATCTTAACCAAATGCACTGAGCTTAATTTGGTCTGCCTTATACTAAATTGCAGAAATTTCAAAAATTTCGCTTCACTTTCGAAAAATTACTCTTCCAATTTCGAATATCCTCCCACAGGAAATCGGGAAAGTTATTAGGATCCAGAACTACAAACTCTGATACTTTTGTCACATTTTAACTTGAAAATCAACAGTGGAATTGAATATTTCGTAAGGTCAATTTATTCAAATTTCCCCGTACTTGAGAGAAAATTTTAAAATACATCTAGAAGTAAGTTAGCGACCATCATTTATATATTTAATCCGTTGTTTGTTTTGAAGTTTTGGCCCTAAATAGACCATATCCTGCCTCTTATTCTTGCTCAAGATTTTGTATGGTGAAAAATTCCAAAATAACAACCCCCCCCAAAAAAATTGTTTGAAAACGTAAGTTTCAAGTATAGGATATATATAACTCAAGGCTCTGAATTTGGTAAAACTTGTTTCCATCATGAGAAATTGCAAACTTCGTGACATATAAGCTAATATATTTAGTACGAGTCGTCTTAACTTTTGGGCGAAAAATTATTATGTCGCGTAAATCAAAGAAGGTTAATTGATGTTGACAAAGAAAGAAAGAGTCTTTTTTAGAACTGGTTTCATGGTTCACAATTGTTCTTATTTGATGTGCATTGACATATAGATTTCAGTTTTGGAATTGAATTTATGAGTTTTTATCTACGACTTACGATCAATGATGATTGAGTTTACCATAGCGGCAAAAAATATATTATCTGTTTTTTATTTGAATAAAGGTTAATAATTAATTAATAACATTAGCAATAGATTGATTCATTTGACGTATTCATTCAAATAAAGTTATCAACCACCACATTACTCATATCATTACAATGAAATGACGTTTATAAACGTAATGAATTATCAGTTTCTTGTAGATGATTCCGGTTTTTCTTTGATTTAACAAATGAATTGGAATCAATAGAAACACCACTCTGGGAATGATTTGATCAATACTTCAATAATTAATAATTTACGTGCTGTATCATTCTTAGATTTAGGTATTCTTATTGATACGTCATACAAATTAGTAGTCGGTTTGCTTTATTTAAAATAAAGATCCATTAAAACAATTTGAAGTAAATTTATATAATGCGAAAAACAAATCACACTCTCGTAAACGCTGTCAAGGAAAGTCACATTGCTATCAAAAAGAAACAAATATGTTAATATTTTTAGATATCTTAATTTTTGTGGACTATTTATATGTTGATCTCGGTCGTTTTGTTAATCAGTAAAAATCGTGCTAATATACATATACATCTATATGATATGAAACAGAAGATAGAGACGTGTATGATAATTAACCATTTAAAGATTAAACGTTGAATTCACTTTAATCTATATAAGTGTACTTTTTATGCAACCCATTTAATATTAATTTCTAAATTTTAATCCCTATACACCATTTTTAGCCATATCATAAATTGCATAAACATTTAAAATTGAAATAAATACCCAGATTATAATAGCAGCAATCGAAGTTAACCAATTATTAGCCATTCTTTTATACCTTTTCCCAGTTTTTTCATCTTCATAATCAAATTTTTCATTATTTTTATCAATAATTTCAATTGTCATATATTTATTACAACATGTAAAATAAATTAATGGAGCGGTTAAAGGAGGTAATAAAATTGATATTATAACTTGTGAAATATTTAAAGCAATACTTAGACCTTCACGACCTAAACAGGAAGCAATTATTAAACAAGGAATAATTGAAATTGATCTAGTTATTAATCTTCTTAACCATGGTTTAACCGTCCAATTTATATGACCTTCACTTACAACTTGACCAGCAATAGTACATACAATTCCAGCACTTTGACCAGAAAATAATAATGCAACCATAAAAACTGTTCCCATTGCAGGTGCAATTGTTTTTGATAATAAATCATGAAGAGTATATAAATCTGCATCTTGAGCTTCTGGTGTATTATATAATGTTGAACCAGCAACTATTAAAATTGCCGAATTGACAAATAATGCAACTGTAAATAAAGTAATCACCATTTCAATAATTGAATATTTAAATGAATAATGAATTGCTTTTGATGAAGGTTTATAATTTTTATAAAAAAAATCAGCTTCCAATTCATAATTATCTCTTTTTGAATCAATTGAATGAATTTTATCTAAACTAATTAAACCATTTTTAACATCAAATTCTCTTAATCTTGGAATTGTAATATTTGTAGCTAAATAAATTGAATGAATCATGACTGTAGCACCTAATAATCCAGCAGCTAATGACATTCCATTTCCATCAAACATTTGTGAACTAGGTGCATAACCACGTAAAATTGTTCGAGCATCACCATCAATTCTTGATAACATAATTGCAAAACATATAACAACAACTAAAACTAAAATTCCAACAACATATTCAAAAATTTTAACAAATTTTATACTTGCAGTATCTGCTCTATATGCAATTAAAATAAGTAATACATCAACTATAGTTATAACAACACCAGCAGGTAATGGAATTCTTAATAAAATATTTAAAGCAATTGCAGTACCTATCACTTCAGCAAGATCAGTAGCTATAATTGCACATTCAGCAAGAATCCAAAGTATCCAATTTAATTTTTTAGGAAGATATTCTCTACAACTTCTAGCTAAATCATATCCAGTAACTGTTC
The DNA here is from genome assembly GCA_947670415.1 of Insectozyma verbasci. Lineage (NCBI taxonomy): Eukaryota > Fungi > Ascomycota > Pichiomycetes > Serinales > Debaryomycetaceae > Insectozyma > Insectozyma verbasci. The sequence continues at coordinate 1,252,715 of CANTUO010000002.1, read as the reverse complement.
CTAATTTTATACATAGACTTTGTAAAAAAATTGCAAATAAATTAGCTAATAAAACAACAAATAATAATGAATATTGATTCAGTGAACCTGCAGAACAACCAGCGGAATAATTACCAGGATCAATATATGAAACTGAAATCATGATACCAGGACCAATAAAAGTACCATATTTAGTAATAATTTTCTTTGAAGTGGTGATATATTGTTTAAATTTTGAATTATATTCTTTTGGTTCTGTTTCTGGTTTAGTAGGTGTAGTTACTGTATTAGTTTCATCTTTAATAGTACCAGCCATACTATGTAACTTGATAAACTTTTTCTTGATTATGTCGATTAAATTTCTTGGTATCTAATAATTATAATAAAGAACTTGTCAAAGTGTCTTTAAAGAGTGAATACTTGATTATAATTAATGAATATATATAAAAGTTGATTAATTAACTAATACTATGCTTTTTTCATATACAATATTTAGTTACGAAGTAAAAGTTTTTTTTTTTTTTTTTTTTGTGATCGGAATAAATAGGAGAGAGATAATTTAGATCCGGACTTTAGAGTTAAGGGGTTTAAAAAAGATTTAACATTCATTATAAGCCATGAAGTTTAAAAAAACGCAATCTGAAACAAATGTGTAATCTATTAACCAGAATAAATCCTAATGTCTTTTGAAAGTTAGTCTAGGGTTTCTAGTCATCTTTGGAAAAATGCAGTTGAATTTTAGGGGCTTCTTGACAATTGGTTTTGCATCTTATCTTACATTGATTTTGGAACTGTTCAATTTGAAAATACACTAACCACAATTTTCAAAATGGAAACATAACCGAAATTTAGAGGGGCATATGTTCACAAGGATCAATTAGAGTCAATTCAATCAAGTATCTTCCATAAATATTCAAAGCTTTTATATTGTATAAATCAAAATTCTATCTTTATAAATCTATAAATTTATCAAAGTGTATTTTTCCTTATTTTGTAGTTGCTTCAAAAGTTGGATTTTCAGTAAATTTTTCAATTGTACTTGAACCATCGATAATTGCAGTCATTTTATTTAAAATATCTTCAAAATCATTAAATTCAGTATATGGAATATTTTCTCTAATACAATATTTAATTAAATCTTTACCATGTTTGGCAAATAATAAATTTGTTTCCTTTGCAGCAGATAAATCAGAAACACCATCACCGCAATAGAACAATTTAGGAGTGTTATTTTCACTATCATCATTATCATCATAACCATGAGCTTTCAAATATTCTTTTATAGATTTTGCTTTATCATGACCAAATGGAGAATCAGGATCTTTGAAGAAAATTTCCCAATTATCACCATCTATTCTAACGTCATTACTCATGATTTCAATGTCGGGTAATGATTCAGAACCAACTAAACTTTCTAATAATGTATAAATAATTGGTTTCATACCACTTGAAACTACAATAATTGGAATATCTTTAGATTTACAATATTGATAAAATTTTTTAAATCCAGGGTCTAATTTAATATTCTTTAATAAAATTTCAACACATTCTGGAAATGAATTTGGAACTGAATCTAACATATCTTTAAAAGCGTCTCTAAAATTAATTTTACCATCTAAGATATCATCATTTAAAATTTTACGTTTTGGATATCCCATCCCAAGGTTATCTGTGAGATAATCATTTGAATCTTGTAAAGTAACGGTACCGTCCCAATCGGTGAATACAATTGCTGGTGGAGCCATGATAAAATGTTGATTTGATTTTGAAATTTAAAATCGGCTGTTGCAGTTTTGTTGAATGGTTGAATTTTGTGACATCATGGTAAATACACGTTTCATGCAACACTACCAAGTGAATTTTTTGCAGCAAAAAAAAAAAATAATAATAATAATAATAAACAAGATTCTAAGTTAATAAAATTAACAAAATCAATCAAGAAAACTGAGGAGCTCAAGAGATAAGACATAACCACCGGTTTGAATTACTTATATTTGTATTGTATGTCCCAAAAATTCATCGTTCGCTTGTTAAGTTTAACTTTTTTAATAGATTTACAAAATCTATGGAAAAATGCAACAGTATGCAATATCTGAGAAGTTCACTAAAATCATGGCTAATTAAAGAACAAATCAAAACGGCTTAGTAATGGAAAAGTGTGTTACTGAACTGGTAAGAGAATAGCCGTGTAGAAAATTTACCACATGGACAGGGAGGGGGGGAGGGGGGTTAAACCAAATTCGATCAAGTATAATCTCAATCCAAAGGTTAACTACACCCAGGAAATGATTCTCACTTGTAATTCCGTTTAAAATTGCTAAATCAAGTTTATTTCATTGAACGAACAATTTTAGCCGAATCAAACTCGCATGGTCGTGTAATCTAATTATCTACAAGAAAAAAAAAAAAAAAAAGAAAAGTTTAAACCGGAATTCACTGTGGTTTCGGAACGAATGGAATGGCAATGGAAGTCCAGAATCAAAAAAAATTGGGCACTACCAATAGACGCTAATATATTTGTGGATTTTATGATTTTACAATACAAATTAGTTACAAAAATGAAGAAAACACCACCGAGATTAAACATTGTGATCAAACTAACTAACTTAACTAACTGAACTCCAATGGAACTCATCATTTGTTTATACCATGTATGTATGATTTTACGACCGAAATGTTGTCTTTTGCTGCTTCATAATAATAATTAACTAAAAGAAAAATTGAATCTTTAACCTAATCAATGGTACATGGAAATAAAATATCGATGAGTAAAGTAGCAATTATAATATTTAAATCAAAACTAAAAAAAAATTAAATAATCATTATAGTTCAAAATGATTCACATATGAGACGTGGTGGCAGTAACTTTTGTTTCAATTTGTCATCATTATGATGGAATTACAAGTCATCATATCAATTAATTATCAGCCCAGGATTTTAGGCTGCAAAATAATAAGATTGCAAATGAAAATTGGCCTAGTAAAAAAAAAAGAAATTACACGACGGAAAAAAAAAAAAAAAAAAAATTCGCATATCTCGTAATCTTCTCGTTTTTCTTTCTATTTTTAAACTCTGACGTAAGAGAAATTATGATTAACTATGAAATCCCTATATCTTTACATACCTTTACATACCTTTACATACCTTTACAACACCTAGATATGTTAGATCTAGACATTTATCGAGCCCAATAAATAATACACTAGATAAATTATGGAAATTACGGAAATTAATGAAAATTAAACCGTCGTAGAATAGAGAAAGAAATTAATTAGATTTTTTAAACTATTGAATGGAATTTAAAAGATTTACCAATCCAAGAATTAATAGATTAGAGGATTAAAAGATACGACCAAACTGTTAAAGGAATTCAGATGTCAGATTATTTTAGATCAAATAATTAATAATAATTGTCAAATCCGAGATAATTAATAAGATGTTTATGCTATATATTTTGATTAGAGAAAACTATACTTAATACTTTATACATCATCAAAGGTTCAAATATTGCTTGCTCTTTATATGTGAACTAATCGTCAACGTATATATATATATATATATATTGTATGTGGGTGTTCTTAACTGTTCAAGTACTATAATAAAAATAATAACCGTGTGAAAAATATAAAATAGAATAAAAAAAAAAAAAAAAAAAAAAAAATAAAAATAAAAAATAAAATAATTTCTTTAATTATATATTTTTATAATTATTCTTCAATAAAAGAATTTATATTTATCAATTCTTCTTTTCCATTTTTTACAACAATTTATTCATTGGTTATTCTTTCTGGAGATTTATGTCAACTAGTATTCATTAATCAATCTCTACCCAATTAAAATTAATTAAAATTACAACTTATTTATTTTATTACGCAGGATCAAAAATATTATAAAAAAAAGCGAAAGGCATAGATAATTATTACAATGTTTGAAAATTTAAAAGCTTTTATTAGACATGGTAAACAAGCAAATGATTTAAAACATAATAGTAAAAAGGATCAAAATTATACTACTTTTTCACCATCTGTGAATGACGGTAATCAATATAAACACCAACAGCAACCGCAACAACAGCAACAACAGCAACAGCAACAACAGCAACAACAACAACAACAACAACAAGATTTCATACCTGGTTACGACAATAATATTAATTACCATCAGAATAATATGTATCAAAATTTTGATTATTCTACATCGGATACTACTTTAAATGATAATTTTACAAATACTACTAGTAATCAAGATTATAATCATCAAATTGCTTCAAAAATAGTTGAAGAAGAAAATTTGCAAAAACAAACAGCAAAAAAATATCCTGGTTTACATAATTATCAAATCTTGGATCAAATGGGTGAAGGTGCGTTTTCAGTAGTTTATAAAGCAAAATATTTACCAACTGGTAAAGAAGTTGCCATTAAAATTTTAAGAAAATTTCAAATGGATAACTCTCAAAAACAAGCTATTTTAAAAGAAGTTACTATAATGAGACAATTGAATCATAAAAATACTGTTAAATTTATTGAATTTATTGATTCTGCAAGTTATTATTATATTGTTCAAGAATTAGTTTCTGGTGGAGAAATTTTTACAATGATTGTTAAATATACTTATTTATCAGAAGATTTGTCAAGATGGATTATAGTTCAAGTAGCTCAAGCAATTAGATATTTACATGAAGAAGTTGGAATTGTTCATAGAGATATTAAACCAGAAAATTTATTATTTGAACCAATTGAATTTAAACCAAGTTCAAATCCAATTAGTAAATTAAGAAAAAGTGATGATCCAAATCAGAAAAAAGATGAAGGCGATTTTATTCCTGGATATGGTGGTGGTGGAATTGGAATTGTTAAATTGGCTGATTTTGGTTTATCAAAACAAATTTGGGAACATAATACAAAAACTCCATGTGGTACTGTTGGTTATACAGCACCAGAAATAGTTAGAGATGAAAGATATTCAAAAGAAGTTGATATGTGGGCAATTGGTTGTGTTTTATATACTTTATTATGTGGTTTCCCCCCATTTTATGATGAAAGAATTGAAACATTAACTGAAAAAGTTGCAAAGGGTCAATTTACATTCTTACAACCATGGTGGGATGAGATTAGTGATGCAGCAAAACATTGTGTTTCAAAATTATTAACAGTAGATCCAAGAAAAAGATATACAATTGATGAATTTTTACAAGACCCATGGATTAAACAAGAAAGCTTATATAAAATACCACAACAACCAATTAAGAAAACTGCAACATCTCAATTATCACATCCAATACAATCACATAATATTTCATCAAGTAATAGATATTCAAAGAAGTATAAAAATAATAATAATACAACAAATCAAGATTTATATTCACCTGCAGCTGTAGCATTAAGAGATGCATTTGATGTATCAACAGCAGTACATAGAATGGGAGAAGAAGCAGCATTAGCTTATAATAAAATACCACCAACAATAGAAGACTTGGTAGAAGAAGAAGAAGAAGAAGAAGAAGAAGAAGAAGAAGAAGAAGAAGAAGAAGATTCACAAGGTCATGTATTACAATCTCATATACCAAGATCAGCCCAAAGATCAAATATAAATCAACATAGTAGACATATAAAAGCACAAGCATCAAAAGCATTTGATTTGAATTTAGGAGGTGCATCAATAATAGAAAGAAGGAAGAATAAGATACCAATTCAAACTAGTTAGAATTCAATATATACACTGTTATCTATTATCAATATATACCTATTTATATGCGCTACCCAATACAAAATTAATTTTTTTATATCTAACAATAAATATCTAACTTTGTGGCAACAAATTGCCACTTTTAACTTAAACGTTGTTATGATTGATATCAATGAAAAGGAAATTATACAAGTTATTAATAATGGTAATAAGAAACAGAAACCACAACCTATAAATCATGAATTAGTTAATATTTTTTCAAGAACTATAACTTCAAATGGCCGATTTGAATCAAATATAACTTCACATATTAATTCAAAATCATTAATTATTGAATATAAACAAGGTCATATTGTTGTTAAAGCATTAAATAATAAAAGTAAACGTGTTATATTATTTAGAATACGACATGATGAAGATATAGATATATCAAATGAAATTTATTTATTAACTTCTCCATATAAAAATCAATTAATTGCATATAAATCTGTTGATATAGATATAAATCAAAATACAATTTCAGTAACTATTGATATTAAAGTTGATTTAAAAGTTGATATTAATATTAATTATAGAAGAGAAGTTATTAAAAGATTAATGCCATTTTTTATCCCAATTGAAAATTCAAATTCAAATTCAAATTCAAATTCAAATTCAAAAGTTTCACCTGAATTTTTTTATAAATCAATTGTTGAAAATACTGAACAAATTTCAGCTATTCAAGAATTTGATATTCCTGAATTAGAAACTAATTTATTAAATTTTCAAAAAAAAACAGTTAATTGGTTATTAGAAAAAGAAAATGTTAAATATGATTCATTACTGAATACATGTGAATCAATACCATTCTTAATTGATATTACACCTGAAAATATTATTGAATTAACTAATAGACTATGGTATGGATGGAAAATGATTAATAAAAATGGAAAAAATTATTATTTTAATTTCCTTTCTTGTAATATTGCAACTTATGATCAATTAAAAGCATATCTTGAAGAATATAAAGAAAATCCTGATAAAGATAATTTTCCAATTGCTTTACCAGCTCAAGGTTTATTATGTGAAGAAATGGGTCTAGGTAAAACTGTTGAAATTGTTTCATTAATGTTATTAAATCAACGTCCTATAAATGAAATTGATCAAAGATTAAGTTTAAGATTAAATCAATATGGTGATGCAAAAAATATTATAAAAGGTAGAACTACTTTAATTATTACCCCCGATGCAATTTTAAAACAATGGCAAAAGGAAATTATTACATTAGCTCCAAGTTTAGCAGTTACAGTATATAAAGGACTTGGAAATTATAAAGCATTTGAAAATAAACCAGCAATAATTGCTGCTTATTTAAGAAAATTTGATGTTGTATTTACTACATATTCAACAATTGCAAAAGAATTAGATTATGCAAAATATTCAGCAAAGGCAAAAAGAACAAGAAATGCAAAAAGACATAGTTATTATGAAGAAAAATTAGAAGAAGAAGATGATGATGATATTGATGATGAAGAAGAAGCTGAAAAGCCAAATCCAACTTATGATTTTAAAGATTTATTTCAATTAAGTTTTCAAAATCCTCATATTGCAAATGCAAAATCAATTGATGATCAAAAAGGTACTGATTATGAAAAAGCTTTACATGATGAAATTTCATTTGCATTAAAACATAATCAAATACCAGATAGTTATAGATCAAATGATTATGAATGTCCATTAATGTTGATTCACTTTTGGCGAGTTGTTTTAGATGAAGTTCAAATGGTTAGTTCTCAAATTTCAAGAGCTTTTCAAAGTGCTTCTTTAATTTCTGGATTTCATAAATGGGGAGTATCAGGAACTCCAATCAAAAAAACATTGAATGATTTATTTTCAACATTAAAATTTTTAAAATTTTTCCCATTTAATGGAGTATTTGGTGATTTAAGTTGGGAATATTTAATTAATAATCCAATTGAATTTAAAAAATTGTGGACTAAAATTTCAATTCGACATACTAAATCAATGGTTCATGATGATATTAAATTACCACCGCAAAATAGAGTATTATTATCAATTCCATTTAATGCAATTGAACAAGATCAATATAATAAATTATTTGAAGAATGTTTACAAGAAATTGGAATGAATGTTAATGGTGAACCAACTACAAATGATTGGGAATTAAATGGGAATATTATGATTTTAATGAGATCTTGGTTAAATAGATTAAGACAATCATGTTGTTCTCCACTGATTGGTAAATTACATTTAAGTAGTAATAGATTATTAAAAAATCAAGCATCTAGATATTCAAGATATTATGATGCTTATGAATCAGATCAAGCTATTCAAACATTAGATCAAATATTAGAAAATATGATTATAAAAGCATTTAATAATATAAGTGAATTTGAAAAGAAAAAAATTGAAAAATATATTAGATTAAGTGAATTTTTTGAATTTATATATTATCCTGAAATTGCAATTCAATTTTTAAAAATTGGAGTTGATGAAACTAAAAAAATTATTAAAAGATTGGAAAAGATTTTACAATATGATATTGAAAAACAAGATAAATTAAAAGACGAAGAAAAATTAAGTGAAAAAATTAATCAATCAAAATTAAAAATTAGAAGTTGGTTAATTTTATTACATAAATTTTATTTCCTTATTGCTTCATCAAATTTTCAACATTATGATTTAGAATTTAGAAAAATAATAAGTAAAAGAAAATTACCAATAAATTTTCAATATCAAAATTTACTCAATTTTCAAGGATCTGAACGTTCAAACGAATTAGCATCAATTATGAGTGGTATACCATTGAATGAATTTAATTTTGAAGAAGAAAGTATAACTGGACCTTTTAATGTTCTTGAAAGTACTTATTATTCAATGGCTGAAGAAGTTAGAAGTAAAATTCTTGAACCATCAATTGAAAATGTAAATCAATTAATTAAATCAAAAATTATATCTCGTGGTTATTTAAACAGAAATGAAGTAATTGGAGATTATGGTAGTTTCATAGATGATGGTACAAAATTAATTCCCAAAAATACTAAAACTTTCTTCAATTCATTACCTATTATAAAAGTAAATTTATCAAATTTTGCAACTACACCAAAAGTTTCCATGTTTATTCAAAATTTAACTTCATTAATTGAACAATTAAATTTACAAGCTATTCATATAAATGAATGGATTAATGATTTGACTATAATTTTATGTCGTCCTGTATTATCATCCGATTCAGATCCAAATGGGAATGAATATGATCAAACATTAAATGATCAAGAAAAAATATCATCATATTTACAAATTATATTAGAAGCATTAGATAAACGATCAATGTTTATAATTGGTGAAAAATCAGCGAATTCATCATTAAATAATAATTTTGAAATATCATCTTCACAATATCAATTTTTGAAAAAAAAGTTAGAAGAAACTACACCTAAATCAAATTTTGAATTAGTTGAATTAGTTAGTTCTTTAACTATTATGAATTCTCAATTAGATTCAAATTCAATTCAATCTAAATTATTAGATGATTTACAATCAATTTTACAAACAATATATGAAAATCAAAAAATTTCAAATGTTTTATTATTTAAGGAATTGAATACAAATTTAAATTCTGTATTTAATGCTAGGATAGATTATTATAAACAATTACAACAAATTTCAGATACTGTTAAACCACCAAATTTTGAATTACTCGATAGAAATAATTTACATTTATCATCTATAGAATCACAATTTAATCGAATTGATTTAAAAACAATTGATGATCAATTAGATTCATCAATTGCAAGATTTAGATACTTAAAAGTATTATCAAATGAAACAGATAACGATAATGATGAATTGATATGTATAATTTGTCGTTCTTCAATTTCAACTGGTGCTTTAACTCAATGTGGTCATAAATATTGTGTTGATTGTTTATTAGAATGGTTGAAAAAATCAGATAATTGTCCAGTATGTAAAAATCAAATTAGAATTAATACATTTCATAAATTTACAAGATACGAACCAGAATTAAAAATAAATCAAGAAACAAGATCATCATCATCAACAATTGTAAATTCTCATTTACATTCAATTTATAAATCATTACCCATTGAAATTGTAAATGAAATTAAACAAACAAAATGTGATGCAAATTATTGTACAAAAATTAATACCATAGTTAAACAAGTTTTATATTTAAAGTCAAAAGATCCAAAAGTTCAAATTGTTGTCTTTAGTCAATGGCAAGAATTATTATATTTAATAGCTGCAGCTTTTAAATCTCATGGAATTACATATATTTCATCTCATGGTACAATGACACCAAGTGATATTGGAATAAAAAAGTCAAAAAATTCAAAAGAATCAAGAAAATATTCAAAATATGATTCTGTTGAAACTTTCAAGAATCCAATTAATAAAATTACTTGTTTTTTATTAAATGCAAAAGCAGAAGCAAGTGGATTAACTTTAATTAATGCTCAGCATATTTTTCTTTGTGAACCATTAGTTAATACTGCATTAGAATTACAAGCAATTTCAAGAATTCATAGAATTGGTCAAACTAAACCTACAACAGTTTGGATGTTTTCAATTGAAAATACAATTGAAGAATCTATAATTATAACTTCTACTAATAAAAGATTACAGTATTTAAATAATCATGATTCTACACCTACACCTAATGATATTAATTTACAACAAGCTGAAAGTTTAACCATTATGACTAGTGGTGGTGAAGAAAATTTAATTAATAAACATAATTTAAATCAAGGAGAATTAGTAACTAAAAATGATTTATGGTCAGCATTTTTCAGTTCAAAATTAAAAAATTATCAACCATATTATACGAATTTATGAAAGAATATATATATAAATGATTATCAACCATATTATACGAATTAATGAATATATATATATATATATATACATATATATAAAATAGCTGAAAGGATGTAATAAACACTTGAGATATATATTATATCAAATTGCTATATAAGTATTATCATCAAAACCAGTATAAATTTTACCACTTTCAATTAATTCATCACAATAATTTTTTGCATCTTCTCTTGATATATTCAATTTTTGAACAACATATTCTAATTGAACACCTTCACTCATCGTAGAACTATTATCTTTTAAAACTTGTAAAACTTTATCAATAGTAGAACCAGAAGATTTATTTGGATTAACATTATCAACAAATAACTTATTTTCAGTTTTTGTAGTAGTATTCTTTGGTATTCCTTGACATCTTAAATGATTTTCAATAGCACTTAAGTGATGATAAATTATTTGATTCGAATCTTCAATTGGATAAAAAATTGCATTTTGTATAGTTTTTTTATTATTAAATTGTCTTAATGAACCACCAACAAATATATATTTTTCATTTACAAATGATGAAAATTTTTCTTCTTCTTCAGTTAATGAAATTGAGCTATCGTTTTCTGAAATAAATGTTAGTACTACATCCTTTACTATACTTGCTTCCTTACATACCTGCTATCCATTTACGAACTTCAATAGATCCCGTTCCATCTTCAATTGTCATTATTATTGCTGATTGATGAGTTGTGACTTTTCTAATTATACCAATGAATGAAATCATATTTAATTCAACATTATGAATTTTAAACTCACCATCTGGATTTAACTGAGTTGAATCATTAATTTGTTTAATTGTAACCGGTGTTAACAGTTGTCTTAATTGATTTCTTTGAGATCCATTACCACCGGTACTATGATCATTGTTGAAACCACCACCAGTATTTTGACTTACATCGAAACCACCATCACCATCACCATAATTACCATAATTATTAAAATCTGACATGTTAAGTAAACAAATATAAAATATGGGATAAGACGCGTTGTTAAAAAAAAATGAAAATTATTTTGGTAGCTGTTGATAATTGACACAGTGGATATTCTATATAGAAGTAGTATAAACAGATACTTTGGAGTTACTGATTTGATAGAGTTATTAATGTATACTGATAGCCTAGTATATTGGTCAAACAGTTATAGCCTCTCTTTTGACGATTTTTCAAATTTTGATGTTTTTGCACCCATCCCAGATTAATCAACGTGGTTAGGAAATCTCCAAGTATCAGTAGACTTTTAAATACTGTCCGATACCGTTCGGACTAGATAGCAGTGGTTCAATTGCTTACTCTTTTTCTTGTAGTTTATTTTTTTGCTTAGTTATTTTAAAATCAGCAAAATATTTCAATTCAAAATTTTGAAAAACAAACTAAACTACGATGGATTCGAATATAGATCCAGAAGTAAGTGGTATAAATCAGATATCATCCAATTCAAAATTAAATGAATTTACAAAAGATTCAATAACAGAAGATGCATTAAACCTAATTAATGAATTTAATCAAAGTGAAATAATGGAAGTTGATGATGATGATGACAGTAATTCAAATTCAACACCTAAATTATATGCATATAATCCAAATGAAAAACCACCAAGATTAGGTCGACCACGTCGAAATATAAATCATAGTTTATCACCACCTGAAACATCATCATCTCAAAATCATAACTCATCAAAAATTTCAAAATTTAGACTTGATTCGAAACCAATAGAAGGATCGGGTTCAAGAGGTGGTAAAGGAAATAGAAAACCGCCAAGAGGTAGAATTACAAATGAATCTGTTAAACGTCAAAAACAATCAACTTTAAACTTTGAACCCGAACAACCAGTCCCTAGACAGAAATTGATACTTAAATTACCACCACAGAAACAATTACAATCAAGTACTCAAAAACCAAGACGATCAGTAAAGAAAACAAAATCAAATGTTAAAAAAATAAGTAAGACCACAGTCATCTATACTAGACCAAAACAATCTCGTCAATTACCTAGTTCATTAGTTGGATTAACTTATGATTTATACGATGATAATTTAATTGATGCTTATTTTGATTCAAAAAATGAAAAATTAGCCCTTAATTATCCAATAATTAAAAATCCATACGCAAGTGATATAATTTACATCATTTCATTTTTATTAAAATTTAAAGAGATTATACCATTAGAGAACTGTGTTGGACCACATAGTTTTGAAATTGGATTAAGTTTACCAATTTATGAAGATGAGAATCACAATGAATTGAAATATAACAAAAGGAAAGAGAAATTAGTTAATGGACCAGATTATGATCCAAATTATATTTCAATCCAAATGGAAGATTTATTCAAGAAGTTATTATCACTAGTTTTGAATCGAAAGAAAGAAGTAACTTCACATTCAAAAGCCATTTCAGAATTAAAATCACAAACTGAAATATTGGGATTACCGAAAGAATGGAAATCATATCAAATTGTAAAAGACTTGAAATATCCAAATATAGAACCTGTTGACCCCCAGAATCCTGAGATATTAATGGATGAAGTAATCAAAAGAAACAATCATTACATTACTAAATTCAATCCATTTTATGATTCTAATTTTGAAATGAATGGATTAAAAGGATTAAGTCCAGTTAATAGATTAATAATGTTAAGAACGTTAGTTCAATGGTGTTTTATCCAATCTGAATCAATTAAAAATTACATCACCACATTGAATCAAAATATAGATTTACCAGGTGAGAGAGACACTTTTTATGCTTCTAGGGCAATTATTTATGGTTTTAAAAATGCAAATGATACAAAATATGAAGTTGAAAAGAAATTATCAAAACGTAAATCTAAATCAGAAGATGATGTGAAATATATTGATCCAACTTCAAATCCAAAATCACATCCATTAAACTTAAGATTAAATGAATTAATCGCAGGTGATTTGGGATTTCATATTGGTAGATTTTATCTTGTTAGAATGTCAGATGAATACAATGGTGGGTTATCATCAGTTAAAAAAATGAATAATGTTTGGTCTGGTAATGCTGGGTTGAATGGACCACTACCTTCTAATTTTAAATTATATGTCCAAGATACCCATCAAATGTTACTTGAGGCACTTAGTAGTGACGGTGTTGAATTTAATTCAAATGGAAAAGAAATTAAACCTAGTTATAAAAATACAAATGAATCAAATCATTGGTTTGAAATTGCATCTAATTCAAAAGAGTTACATGCTTTTATAATTTTCCTATCTAAAAGATTAAGTATAATTGAAAATACAACAGGTTTGAAACTGATTCCCATGGCTTCATTATTATATAAATCTACTTTTCAATTATATGAATATCTCGAAAAAATACTACCATTGATTCAAAAACAAGAAGAATTATTAGAGAATAAAAAATCAACAAGGAGGAAACCTATTGATTATAGTGATAGAAGAGCTGTTGAACGATTAGGTATGGAACCTGATGAAATAATAGAAAATATAGAAGAAGATGATGAAAATTATGTTGATCCCGAATTGGTTGATGTTGATGATGTAGAAGATGATGAATATGCTGATGAAGAAGAAATTTATGATGAAGAAAATTTATAATACATATATATTACTTGTTTGTGCTCATACGCATCTTTACCGTATTCTTTATTTAATGGCATCACTTTATACTTTACTTAGTGGCATCCTTACTAGAATTTATTTGCACCAAATAATAAATCAATTTTTTCTTTAATCAACCCTTCATTTTCTTTAAAGAATTCAGATCTTCTAACATCTTCTTCATTATAACCTTCATCACTTTTCAAAGCTTTTAAAGTTTCAGATTGTGTTTCTAACCATTGTTCAATAAATTCAGAAGGACTTTCACTCAATTCTTTATAAAATTTTTGTCTTAAATTTGCATTTTGTAAAGCAATTATTCCCAAAGATATTTTTTGATTCAACAGTTGTATTATTTGATCTGATTTTGCTAAACTTTCAAAACTTGATTTATTAATATCTAATAATTCCTTTTGAGCTCTTGATAAATTTATAGGTAATTCAACAGGAACATCAAGAATCAAATTTCCTAAAGTTGTTGATTTTTTAGTATCTATTTCATAAGTTAAAATTATTGGTTCTCTTGGTTTAAAATGTGGTTGAACTAATTTATATAATTCTGAAAATTTAAAATATTTAACTTTTAATAAATCATATAAAATCTCATCACATTCAACTAATGATAAATCATCATCTATTATACCATCTGTTGTTGGTGGTAAACCAGTTTCAATAGCTTGAACATTCATATAAACTGAAGTTCTTTTAAATAATTTTTTATATAATACATATTGCCATATTATATACATTAATTCTTGTTGATTACATTCTTGTTTTCCCATAAATCTAGCCATATCATCAGATAATCTTAATTTTGAACTATACAGTTTTATTAATAATGCAATTTTAGCTTTTAAATTATATATTCCAGGTCTTTTGATATCTAAACCATCAAATGAATGAGATAAATTTCGATTTGAATTTGAACCATCATCTCTCCATTCTATAATATGAGATTGAGAATCTTTTAAATTTGGATAATCATCATTTGCGATTAAATCAACAGATATAGCAGATAAAAATGAACTAAATTTTAAATTTTCAGAATGATTATCAGTATCTTTTTCGGCTTGATTATCAGTGATAAATTTCCCTTCAACTCTTAAAGTCCACGACGGTTCTTCATCATTTTGGGGCTCTTTCATTTGCTTTTGCCATGGTTGATTTTCACAAGTATTATAAATAAAAATCCTTAATAAACCAGTATAAGGTTTATATTCAAATGGATGAATAGTTTTTTGTTGAATAGCTTGAAAATCTAAAGCTTTTCTTGATATTAATAAATCTAATTTATTTTCAGCAGCAATTAATTTTTTATATTCAGCTAAATTTGGAACTTGATCATATAAAGAAGGTGGAATTGTGATATCTGTTGGTGAATACGAAATTGAAGGAATAGCATTGGCATTCAGTCTAGGTTTATTGATAGAATGTTGTTGATGTTGATGTTGATGTTGATGTTGATGTTGATGTTGATGCTGTTGATGCTGGTGATTAGGAGGTAATTGTTGAGATAACAGTTGCATTCTTATCAATATATTCTTTATCTAATGTATTGTTTGTTTGTTTGTTAAGTTGGTTGGTTAAATGTTTATATATTTTTTTCAGTGTCAAATGTGAAACATCAAAATTTATTTGAAACTATCAACGCACGACTATTGAATACTTACCAAACAGTTTTATGGATAATACAGTTATTAACAATAATGGCCAACTTAAAGCTAGAATACAAAAGAGAAAAGTGGTGTCGAATAATACACAATCAACTTCTATTTCAAATTCAACTTCAAATTTTATAAATCAAGCTTCAAAATTGAAAAATACAAGAATAAATGAAATAAAGAAACAAAAACAAGATTTTATTACAAGGATCAATTATAATCATTTATTAACTACTGTTATGCTACCACTAATAACATTGGTTTATATATTCTATAAGAAAGAAAGTATTGTACCAGAAAATCAATCAACTTTATACTTTTTATGCGTTTATTACAATTTCACATTACTATCTTTTACAGCCGGTTATCATAAATATTTCTCTCATAATTCATTCAAGACTAGTTGGTCATTATTAAAATATTATTTTGCTATTTTTGGTTCTTCTTGTGGTTTAGGTTCAATTAGATGGTGGGCTTCATTACATCGTGCTCATCATCATTTCACTGATGATACTGAAAAAGATCCATATTCAATTAAAAGAGGCTTAATTTTTTCACATTATGGTTGGTTGTTAAAAAAACCAAAAATTGATAAATTTTATAAAGATTTTATTGAATCTGAATTTCCATTAAATAGTTTAGATTTATCAGATGATGAACAGAACCTAAATCATTTCTTACTATGGCAACAGAAGACTTATTTAATTTGGTTTTTTATCACTTCAATTATACTACCTGCTTTAATTACAAAATATATCTGTTATGACACCTTTATTCATGGTATTATTTACCCTGGTATTTTGCGAATGTTTTTATGTCAACAAAGTTTATTATCAACAGAATCATTATGTCATCTTAAAAAAATTCAAGTGCTAATCCCCACTCAACCATTTAATGATAAAAATTCATCACAAAATTGTAATAACCCCCTTATTTCATTTTTAACATATGGTCAATCACATCAAAATTATCATCATGAATTTCCTCATGATTATAGATGTGATGATAGTTATTTAACTTATGATCCAACTAAATGGTTTTTATATACTTTAGAACAATTTGGTTTAATTGATGAAGTTTGTAGAACTCCAAATAATTTGGTAGTGCAATTAAAATTACAACAACAACAACATACCATAAATAGAATTAAATCTCAATTAAATTGGGGTACTCCAATTTCAAAATTACCCAAAATAAAACCTTCTGATTTTAAAAGAATTATATCAAATTCAAAAAATAAAGATAGATTATATATTGTAATTCAAAATATTATTCATGATATAACTCCATTTATGGATCAACATCCTGGTGGTATACAATTATTAAAAGCTTCCCATGGTAAAGATGCAACAAAGGCATTTTATGGTGGGGTTTATGGTCATTCTACTGCTGCTATTAATTTATTAGCTACTATGAGAATTGGTATATTAGATAATGGTAATGAAGAAGAAGTTTGGAAACGAGTATTTAAAGAAGAAGGTGAATTGGATGATACAAATAATTCAAGAAATAATCAAGGTCAACAATATAGTACTGCTGAAGCAGCATAATCTTAATATATTTATTTTAATAATACTTCATCTTTAATTTACCTCGCGCGATTTTTAAGGGGTACAAAAGTGAATCCAGCCGCTTAATTATATTATTTTTTAGAAACTATACTAAAGTATATATACTTCTATAAAGAAATCATAGATAAATGAAAAGGGACATTGGAGATTAGTTTATTCATTCCTTGTGTCAAGGTAACATCTACATCCTTAATATTTGGTTTAGTAGGCTCATCTTCAGTAAAAATATTCTTTGTAGCAGCTTCACTTATATTGTCAGCATTTGACTCAACAGCTTCATTTAAATTCTTAAATATTGCTCTATCCAAGTTTTTCCAATTTTCTTCGGTTATATATGTAGAATAAGCCAAAGAGATATTATGAACATATCTATCAATGCAATCTCTTACCAATTCTGCTGCATTTTTTGATACATTTTGAACTGTTTCTCCAAAATTAATGTCATAAGCTAGTATCGGTGAACCTCGACTACTATATGATAAAATTTTATATTCAAAAGTACCTGATATTGTTGTATCATCAACATTTAATGCTGAATTAAGACAATCTTGTAAGGTTAATATATTAATTCTAGCAAAAGCAAAACCAATTGACCAGATAAAACAATGAAGTTCACGATTATCAATCTACACCGTTGAGCTTAGTTCCGTTATATTCAGACAATGACTGACTGTGTATCTTAGCTTAATATTGGTTAATTGGTAGCAGTTCGTGTATTTGGTGATAACAAATTGAAAAATTAAACAAAGCTAACTATGACTGATAATCCAATTTTATTTCACCGTAAAGATTATAGAGGTGCAACGATTGAAGATTTAAATTTACCACCCGCAATCTCAATAAATCCATCATCATCAATATATGAAGCTTTTAAAATTGGTTTCGAATATGAATTTAGTTATTTACCTGTTATAAATGAAATAAATAAGAAATTATTAGGAGTAATTAATATAGACTCATTAAAACATTCAAAAATAGAGCATGCGAAACATGAAAATGTATTGGTTAAAGATTATATGATATGGTTTAATCAAAAATCAAAAATCAATTATGAAAAAAATTTTAATAAACAGATTCAAAAAACTTTGCCAAATACAAAGATTGTAAAACCTACAAATGGTAAACGATATCAATTATTAACTCCATATACTCCATTGGAAACTCTCGCTAATTTTTTTAATTCTGGTGAATATTTTGCTGTTATTACTGGTGATGATGGGAATTTTGTATATGGTGTAGTTACACCTGAAGATTTGATAAAATATGAGAAATCAAGACCATTTAAATTATAATATATATATTTAAACTATTGAGAAGTTTCAAGGTTAATTTTATTGTTGTTTCTTTGTGTGCATCTTTACCATGGCATCCTTAACTATTGAGGAATTTTCAAGGTTAATTTACCTGTTGTTTTTCTACTTTCTAAATCTTTTGCAGCTTGAGCATAATCTTTCAAATCATAAGTTTTTGAGATTTCAAATTTCAAATTACCTTGATTAATTAAATCTAATAACTCTTCTGAATAATGTTTCCATTCTTCTTTTGTTGCAATATATGCATTTAATTGAGGTCTCAACAATCTAATATTCTTAGCACTTAAGATATTAATAGTGAGTGGTGGTACTTGACCCAGAGAATTACCATAAGATATAAATGTCCCTTTTCTAGCCAAACTATCGAAGGAAGTTTTAAATGTGTCTTTTCCAACTGAATCAAAAACAGCTTCAACTCCCTTACCATTTGTAATATCCAAAACCCTTTGTAAAACATCTTCATTTGTTGAATTAATCAAATATTCAGCACCCAATTCTTTCACTTGTTGTAATTTTTCATCAGTTGAAGCTATTGCAATTACATGAGCACCAATTTGAGAAATTAATTGAACTAATGTCTTTCCAACACCACCAGCAGCAGCCCAAACTAAATTATAATCACCTTTTTGAACTTTGTAAGCTTCATTAATGAACGTGAGAGCAGTAAGACCTTGTAAATAAATAGAACCTTGAATTTTCAATTCTTCATCAGTGATACTTGAATCTAATTTAATATATTGATAGAATGACTCAACGTTTACTTTTGTAAATTGTGCAAATGTAGAACTTGATAAATAAGCAACCTTATCACCAACTCTCAAATTTTTAACATTTGATCCAATTGCAACTATTTCACCACTTGCTTCTCTACCAAAAATGTAAGGAAGTGGAGCTTTATAAATACCTTTTCTAAAATAAGCTTCAATGAAATTAACACCACTATAGAAATTTTTAATAATTATATCATTTGGCGATTCAATTTTAGGAGTGGGATAATCTTCAACATATGAAATTACGTTATAATCTCCATGTTCTTTATGTAATACAACTGATTGAGTTTCTGGAAGTGTCATTATTAATTTAGAAACTTTGGAATTACTGTGGTTTATATAGTTTTTATAAATTATTAATATTAATAATAGTAAAATGTCGGACCGTGGTTGAAAAATGTCTTAGCCGATTCCGAAAGTGGTAAGGATGCAAAGATATAATCTACAACTACAATGTAATAATACAATCATTAATTCATTACTCTATACACACATTACAATTTTCTTTTCTTTGATGCTAGTTTTCTTTCAATCGCATCACCATGTCTTTTCCCATTAGATTTAAAAGCATAACTTACTTGAACTTTCTTATTCATTAATATCAGATTATTTAACTTTTCAATTGCTTTATCACTCATTTCAAAATCTTGAAAATCAACAAATCCAAAACCTTGAGATTTTCCTTCCTTGTCGTATTTGATCTGGGGCATTCGAATAACTTTACCAAATTTATTAAATGTATCAAGTAGAAACTTTGAATCAATCAAAGGATTTAAATTGTTCACAAAAACTCTTGCACCAACGTCTATGTATTTGGAGCTTAATAGTTCACCCTTTGATTCATTTGAAAATGGCATAGCTTGTGCTTGTTGAACTGATTGTAGTGTGGATTTATTGTCTATCTTTTTCAATTTTAGTGGCTTGTTATATAATCGCACTCCCTTAAGTATGTCCATTGTATATATTGCATCTTTCATATTATGAAATTCAACAAATCCATAACCTTGATGAGTTTTCAATATTTTATCCTTGGGCATGTTTAAAGATTTAACTAATCCAAATTGAATGAATAATTCATACATTAAAAGTTCATCTATTTCGGGATCTATATTGCCGAAATATAATGAGGCGTTGATGTTCCTATCTGAATCTGATAGTTTTTTGAATATGGTTGACATTTGGTGATAATGAATGTTACAGAAAAAAAGAAAAAAAAAAAAAAAAAAAAAAAAAATAAAAAAATAAAAAATTTACGAGATGTGACATGAAATATGACATTGAAATGAAAATACTAATAACTTTTGAATGAAGAGAGTTACGAGATTACTGTTCTAATTAATGTTACTCACATTTTGAGTTTGAATTCATTGGTATAAGTCAGATTTGTAGATGTTATTGTAATTCAATTTTTTTAATTTTGGCTGGCCAACTTTGGCACCATATTCTTTGACAATACATAATTCAATTCTGTCGTTTGAGAGGAAGAATTTAAACTATTAATGAGTTAAGATTCCAATTATGCAGACTGATTCAAACATAAACCATTTATTGACCTGAATTCCTGTAACAGAATAACAATACTTTTTGAATTTGAAGCAAAAGAGTAGTTTTAAACATAAGAGATTGATTATGACCATATAGTGTTGTCTATTTAAAAACGTATTAATTAATCTATATCATCAAGGTTTATTTCATTGGGATCATTAATATTAGTTTCTATATTTGTATTTTGTGGTATAATTGGTTTCAGTGACGATTCTTCTGGTCCACTATCATCATCGTCATCGTCTTCATCATCTGAACTTGAATTTGAACTTGAATCTGAACTCTCTGAACTATCAGAATTGGAATCAGAATCACTATCACTACTTGTTTCATCAGAACTTGACTCACCTGAATTATCTATATTATAAGCATCTTCTTCATTTATTATTCTATTTTTAAGTGATTCATTTGATGCAGTTACATAAATAGTAGGATACTCAAGCACTATTTTATCTTTAAGTATCTTCGACACCGTCTCATTTCTATTAATCAATATCATTTCATCTTTATCAAATACATTTTTTAAATACAATTGTAATTCATCTTTATTTAAATGAAGAGCATGCTTAGCTAAAATATTCAACGGTATTGCATCTTTTAGTATATTTCCTTCTTTAATCTTGTAACTTATAAATTTATAACTTTCGTCTCCTTTATCATTCAATATAATCCATTCAACAGTCCATACAAAAGAATTTAATTTTTTATCATAACCTGTTTTATTTGAAATAGATCTTTGCATACCTTGAGGTAGATTTATAATCAATGTATTCTCTCTTTTGATTTGAAAAGAAGCACGAAACCTTTTGAGTACTAGTTTGACTCGTTTATCATCTATATTATATTTAAATCTTTTGTTTTGACCATTTTCATTTCTTGTTCGTTTCAAAATGTTTCTACTATGTTGTTTATCTAAATCTTCTTTACTTATTTGAATCTTCCTATCTACATTCAATAAAAAGTTGTAATCTCTATTTAAATGTATCTGATTTAAATCACTTCTTTTAATATATTTATTTGAATTAATTTTCCCCAGGCATGAAAATTCCACTTTATGTAAATTATAACATTTCAAAGAACAAGTTTTCAAATCACAACCAGGACAAGTATATTTAAACTGATTAACCTTACATATTAAACAATTTGATGATATTTCATCATCCATCTCAAGTACTAATAATAAATATACGAAATCAAATTTGGTAGTGTAAAAAATATTAACCAAAAAAAAAATTTCAAATTTTTCAACTTGACATGTTTGGAATACTGATTAAACAGAGGATAAATAATGGTGTTTTAATGAGTATTAGAACCCATAAACGAAAATCAATTAATGCATTAACTAGGGTACAATTATTACAGGATGTCGATGGTGTTGGTTATAAGGGAGAAATAATAAAAGTTAAACCTGGATTTATGAGAAATTATTTACATATTGATAATAAAGCATGTTATATAAATGAAAAAAATGGACCAAGAATACCAGTTGTAGATAGAGATGAAATAAGAGAAAAGAAAAGAAAAGAAGCAGAACTATTAAAACAAGAACAACAAGAAGAAATAATTGACGAAGATATTGAAAAAATTAAAGAAAATAAAGATACTTTAACTTTGGGAGAATTGAGTGATTTATTCTCTAATATGAGTAAAAATAAAAAGAATAAGATAAATATGGAAAAAACATTTGAAATTAAACAAAATTTAATTAAAGAAAATGAAGAAGAATTGCAACTTAGTGGTGATTATGAAGAAGCAGAAATTTTAAAACAAAATTTACAATCAAATAAAGAAATTAAAATACCTAAAATTATAACAATTACAACTGATACATTACCAATAAACAAAACAACATTATTTGAATCAATAAATAAACATCAAGATAATTTAGTTGAATCACTCGAAAGTTTCAAAATTAGTTATATTGATACGCCAAATGAGCATTTGGAAATTATAGAAGATAAAGGTAGATATCAAATTAAATTTCAACATGAAAATGAAGAAAGAACTACTACAATTGAAATTGAATAAGCCAATTTGTATATATTGTAAATAGACGATGAAAATTAAATAAAAATAAATAAAATTAAATAAAAAATACTGCATATAAAAAAAGATCTGAAATTCTGAAACACCACCAAAAAAAAAAAAAAAAAACCACTTAATCTTATCTTTATGCCATTACAATCAAGTGCTGCTAGAACATCATCAATAACTTCAAAATCGAAACTACATAGTAAATCACCAATAAAGAAGTTCCAGAAAGATGTTAAAAAGATTCTACCTACTCAGAATGCTTATCAAGATCAATTAAAAAAGAAAAAATCATCATCATCACCTTCACCATCAAATCATGAGATAAGGATATCAGATTATAACGTACATTTAGATTATCAACTAGATAACAACCAAGATTTAATTACTGCAATAGATACAATATTAGATAATAGATGGTCAGAATCCACTAAACTACATAATAAATTTCAAGAATATATTACCCATCCATATTCGGACCTTGAAGGTCAAATACTACTGATGAAGAATGTGTCAAATACCGCGAAGATTGAATTATTAACATTTAGGAAAAAATTCCCAAGCTTAGTTGTCATAACTACTTTATATTCAATTTTTAATGGGTTGGGAAATACTTTTGTTGATAAATTAATTGAATTAAATATTAGACAAGGTAAAGTTAAAAAATTGATAATCTCAAATGCTTCACCAATTATAAATCGAAGTTTGAATCAATATCAAAGTGGTAAAATATCGTATGGTTATGAAAATATGGAAGTACTAGTAAAATCAGATGAATATTATGAACTATTGAGTGAAATGATAGTCATTTCGAATGATAAAGATGTGAAAGATATAATCGATAAATATATGGTTTATATGACTAGACATTATACAGATATGTATTTAAGAATGGAGGAGTTCAACGATGAAGAAATAAAAGTACTCATTAACAAAGGTTTAGTCACCCTAACTTCAAACCACCTAAGTGAAATTGAGACTCTATATAGAGTTTCGTATCCTGGTTGTGGTGTATTTTTGAAATTAATTAATGAAGGAAGAGCATGGATAACTAAGACATTAACAAAACAAAAGGATAAACAATTATTAGAAACTGATATTTGGAATAAATGGCAAGGATATAATACTTTGACTGGTGATTCAAAATTGAATAACTTTCGTAAGCCATTTTATGGATATGATTTAAATTGGATACTTTCTGATTGTTTAGGAAGTGGTATAGTTGAAGGTTTTAATACACCAGTAGGTAGAGGTTGGAAATTGACGGGGAAGATATAGTAAGGATGAGTAAGCATGCAATGTAAGGAAGCACTATAGAATGACTAATTAGAAGTAAGATCAAGAGTTACTGTAAGATAAAAAAAGTTAAAGGACGATAAATATATATTACATTGTCTTATTTCTACATTTTAATTCTCTGCTTTTTTTGCATCTTTTTTTGTCTTCTTTCAGCAGCTTTCTTTTCAGCTTTCAATTGCTCTTCGCTAGACATATTTCTCAATTGTTCACGTTCTTGTCTTTTCAATTTTGCTTGTTCTTCAGCCAATCTTTCATTTTTTAAATCTTGTTCAATTTTTTGTAATTTTTCAACTTCTAAATCTCTAGTCTTGACTATTTTCTTCAATGTTTCAGGTTTAAAATTAATCACACCATCTGATAATTTATCAATGATTGAAAAAATAGTATCTAAAACATTATTCAAAGTTTCAAGATCTTTTTTCTTAGTTGTTAATTCTAATTGAATTATAACTTTTCTAATTGGTTTCATTTCTCTTATTGATTCTGGATGATCAATAGGTTGATCAGTAAAAGCAATATATTTTATAAAATTAGCACTTTCAACACTTAAATTTCTTTTCAACTCTTCAGTTGTTAATTTTTCTTGTATTTCATTTGATTCACTCATGTAAACAAATGAATTTGGTAAATTTTTCGAATCTGAAGTTTTACAAAGTGATAAAAAATAGTTGAATTTTCTAGCATCATTCATACCAATCTTGGATACAATTGCACTGATGAAATTATCATATTTTCCACTTGGATGAATTATAATTTCAACTTTATCTGAAGGTGGTAATACTGAAGTTGTAAAAAATGAAAAAATTGTTTCTAAAATCCATACAAATACGTTTTGTCTTGGAGCTAATTGAAATTTAATATTCACATTGAATATGTTTAATCTACCTGTCGCATAAGATGAATAATTTTCTGAAGAATCTTTAATGTATAATTTATCTTTTGAAACTCCATATTGAAAAAATTGTCTTGATAAACTTGGTTTGATACCATTAAGAAATGATGTAACTTTTGATTGGTTATAAATATCGCCAATTTTGAAAAATAATGAGAATAAGATGATGAATCCTAATGTAAAGATTTCTAATCTCCAATCTCTTAATTTTAATCTTTGAAGAATTGTCATATTATTAACTTCTTCTAATGTGAGTGAGCCCCTAAAACAAAGTTAGTATAAGTCCTGTCAGGTTGTTATATTAATTACATACGTCTCAGGAACTGCAATTGGGAATAATTTAGTCAAAGCTTCAAAAATCATTGTAATTTATGAATCGTTGATTGGAGTGGTGAAAAATTAATTTTTTTTTCGTTGAACTAAAAAGTGGCTACCAAAAAATATTTTGCAACAAAATACGACAATTATGCAAAGGAAGCTCCATGAGAGATTCTTTAAATCAAATTTAACGGAAACAGCAGAGATAGTGTATCAAAGAGCCCTGTTAGTAGTGCTAGCCTTTATTGGATATTTGGTAGTATATATCTGATTTTACATAATTTTAAACGTCGAAAGCCGTAATAAATTAGCATGTTATTTCTAGACTGAGAAACTGAGCCCATAGAAGTGTTAAAGAATGGAATTTCTATTCTTTCCTTCTTTTTGATGATTTTTGATCGGTATCTACTTGATCTTCTTTATATTTAGTAATCCCTTCATGAACAGCATTTTGGACCAATTCCCTAAGACCTTGTTCAGGATCATCACTACTCAAAATAGATTCAATTTTCTTTCTTCTCTCTTCTAATTCTTCCTTTGTCAATTGTTCATCCCCTTGTAAATCATTCTCATTCTCTAAACTATATTTAATTTCATGACCGTCCAACTTCCCAGGTCTAGGCAAACTAGACAATAAATCATTATTCTGCCCTTCTTTTACATCTATATTCTCATGACTTAATGTTTTTAAATAATAACTAATATCCAAAAATTCATCATTTTCTTCTATATATTGTTGTGCATTTAACCCATCATTATTTTTAATTCTATAATCTGCATTTAAATCATTGACTAAATATTTGGCAACTTTTAAATCTTCTACGTAATGTAATGGTGAATCTCCTTCATTATCTTGTATATTTATATTTCCACCTTTTAAAATCAAGTATTTTAATAGTTCAATATGACCATACGATGAAGCTGCATGCATTGGTGTGTACCCATTTGGATCTTTTGAATTAGGTGTGAAATTACCTGAATTTATATACTCTTCTACTAGAGATCGATTATTATCTGCTGCTGCTATCCATATATTTGAAACCATGGCCAAAGTGTAGAACGATGAGATTAATTTTGTGCGCGAAATTAAAACAGTATAGATGCAAATTAAACAAAGGCGAAAGTAAGGATGCAAACGAAAATAAAACACTAATTGACTACAATTTGAGTGATTTCAAAGTCAAAATGGTAAAAGTTTTTATTAAAATTGTACATGTAGAATTGAAAATATTGTAAC
Organism: Insectozyma verbasci; assembly: GCA_947670415.1. Lineage (NCBI taxonomy): Eukaryota > Fungi > Ascomycota > Pichiomycetes > Serinales > Debaryomycetaceae > Insectozyma > Insectozyma verbasci. Next base: position 1,225,952 of record CANTUO010000002.1, on the reverse strand, counting down.
CTTTTTAAATTGAAGTTCCATTAAAAATTAAATTCTGATTCTGCGTCATTAAAATGTAAATCTTTATCATGTGAAGTTGGATAAGGTAATTTAGTCTTTTGATCTTTCTTTTCATTATTATTAAAAGGTATTTGCTCATCTGATGATGTTGAAATCTTTTCCTTTGGAGCACCAAAATCCCATTCTTCAGAATTAATATCATCATAATCATCAGTATGATCATCATCAAAAGCACTTTCTTCATCATGATGTTGTTGATTATATTTTTGTTCCATTGCTAATCTTTCTTGTAATTTTGCATAAGTTTCTGGACGATCTCTATGGAAACCATCTTCTTCTTCATCTGAACTTGGATAATATGTTTGTTCAGCAGTAATAATTGCTCTAACAGCTTCTGGTAATACATCTGGTCTATAAAATCTTAAATCAACTCTACCAACAATATATAAAATATTTATAATAGCTTCAAAAACTCCCCAAACAACATACATAAAATATTTATTTGCAGCTCCACCTCTATATCTATCTTGTCTTGCTTGAAATACAACAATACATCTACCAATAGCAGCAATTAAAATTAATAAAGTTGTAATAATTAACAAACCCATTGAAACTGAATGTGTCAAATCACCTCTTTTATTATTTAAACCTTTAACTGAATGATAATGATGATGAGTAGCAGCAATAACTCTTGTAGCATGTCTATGATTTGAATTTCTCTTCATAAATGTTTGTTCAGCCTCTTGAGCGGCATTTTTTTTAACAAAATAAAATGGGGCAAATGATTCAATCCACCATGGTTGATAAGTATACAATTTTTCATCCTTGGAAGTTGGTAACCAAAATGATAAACCAATTAAAGCAACACTAGTTAAACTATAAACGATAACCATAATTGCAGTAAATTGAACAGTTTTAATCCAATTTCTATATGATTGCCAACTTAAATAATTTAAATAAGGAACAAATGAAGCTAATATAGTAACTGCAATTAAAATCACAACAAATGCATATAAAATAATCATAAATGCCCAGAATAATTTACGTGAACCACCAACTGGATGTCTCCAGGTGAATAATCTTTGGGCAAGAATTAAATTTGCTGAAACAATAATTATAACAGGTACAATTAAAAAAACTTCACCAGCTAAACCTTTATTAATTTGAGTTATATCTTTTGCCCAATCCGCTCTTAAAGCAAATCCAATAACTTTCATAATACAATAAACAATCCAAACTAATGAAATATAAAAATAATGTCCTCTACTTGTATTTATTGCAAATATTATAACATGTATAATCATTAAAATTCCAAATATAGCAGCAAATGCAATTGATGGAGCTAAATCATCACTATTGGGATAGCTACCAAATAAATTATTTTGAATAGAAACCACATAAGCAACAACTGCGGGTGGTATATTTTGACCAAATAAATTTCTTGCCAAAGAAACCAATTTAACAGCTCCAGTACCTTCTGCTGCACCATTAAAGAGACTTGTAGTAATTAGATTCAATAACCCAGTACTTGCTGTATATGCATCATTAGCTTGTGACATAACAAATAAATTTAAACAAACAAAATACCCACAGTATAAATATAAATATAAATATGAATTAACCTTTGATATGATAATAAAATGTACCAAAACTAAATAATGTGAATGAACCGTCTGGAAGAACACCCTTAAATAAATGTCAAAAAAAAGAAGTGACGATAAATTATGAAATGAAAAGTTGTTGATAAAAATTTCGATAAATTTAATTTTGATTACTTTATTTATTTTTTAATTTTTTAATTACACAAAACTGGAATAAAGTAAAACCACCAAATTAAAACTAATCTTAGTTTTTATGTTTTAGAGTTTACTTGATTCAAACAATATTAGTTTGAAAGTAGAGAAATACGTTTGATATAAAATCTGTTTTATAATCTTATATTTCGTTTACTATATCCAGAAATTCATCGATATCTTCAGTTCGTATATTTTTATATGAGGAGATCAATATAAAATTTTAGCTGCAAAAAGAAAAAAAATAAAACCAAAAAATATGTATAATATAAATGTCCCCACCAATTGTAGAAATGTTCATTTTATGCAAAAAACACAATTTACTTTGATGAGAGCATTGATAGTGGTTGCAACTTACAACTTACAACTAACTACTTTCAATGCATAGTGATCTAAATTGAACTGTAAGGGAATTTCAATCAACGAGTCATAGAGATATCAAATATTTCAATGATGATTCAGTAGATCTTTCTATGGGCGTATATGTTGGTCATAATCTAATAATTATCAAATTTAGACTATTGTAATTGTAATTATATGGATTCCTAACCCTCTCTCGTCATTGATTTTCATTTCATTTTTATTTTTTACCTATTTATGTTTCATGTAAGATCAATTTGAAATTATTTAGCAACATTTCCAATTTAGGAAATTATACTAACAATTGAGAAATTTCAAAGTGCTACCAAATTGCTACTTAGCCACAAGACTAAACGTTTCATAAAGTGTTGAAGTCGTGTAGTTTATTCAATAGACAAATAACATCATTTGATATATCATTTGATATATCATTTGATGTCTTTATATCGGGCACTTGTAGTTTGTTTAAGAATGTTTTGGTTAGGGTCTGCAAGCTGAATAAATCAAAATTTTACTCTGGTAGAACTACAAGTGTTTTAAATTGAAAGAATCGGAGGCAAAATGTTAAGAATTGCCAATAGTTATTTTCATGGTTTAAGGCTTATTTTCATGGTTTAAGTAGCCTTAAACCAGTATATGCAAAGAAAAATACAAACAATTAGTTATTTAATCTCGCTGTATATTTCCGATTGAGTTTGTACTTGAATGAAGTAGTACTTTGTTTGCTAACTCCCTAACGGCTACCATTCACAATTTCTACCTTGCAAATTTTGAATTTTAAATGCAAATCTAGTAAAACCAGTAGAGTTAGACATACTTGAGTGAGACTTCGTGAGACTTCATACACTAAACTCATTTTAAAGTTACTATTGAATGAGTTATTCGCAATTTTTTTTTTGAGATTTGCTATGTTGATAGTGCATAAGACAAATTTGTTTCAGAAGTGAGTTGGAAAATATGAATTTCTTTAGGCAATGATTTAGAGCGACAAAAAAAGACAATATCGCAATAACTTTGAATTCACCTCGTATTACCTCTGCTGACTTTAAGGCATATAAAGCCCATAGTCTAAAAAACAAAGACAAAGAGGTATGTACAAAGATTGACAGAGCTTATTATTTCATAATTAGACTTATATTCAAATAGTAAAACTAAATATATAATTCAAAATTATTTTGTCAATTCATTGTCAAATACAGTTTTGTAAAAATTGAAACCTTGAAGTTTTGCAATTTCTTTTTCAAGATCAGAGACTTGTCTTGATCCATCAGCAGCTGCGAATGTTCCTGCTCCCCATGGTGATCCTCCATGTACTAAAAAGTGTTAATTTGAAAATTCTAATAGTAATTTATTAATCAAAAATCACATACCTTCATCAAAAGTTGCTTGCTTTTCTGAAGCATAACCCAATGGAACATAAGTAATTCCGTGATGTGCAAGTGTCAGGATTGCATTAAGAGCAGTAACTAAAATTCCAAGTTAGTATTTAAGTTCAGTTTATTAAAAAAATTCGAATTTCGGAATTCAAATTGCTTAAATTCAACGTCTTATCAACGTCAATTGATCAACAAACCTTCTTGTCCTCCTCCAGGTGTCCCCGTGCTGACAAACAAACCTATCAATAGTTAGTAATTGACGAATGAATGATTGTTAAAAATTTTGGCACATACCAGCATATTTATTTCTTAATTTACCTTGAGCCCATAATCCACCAGTACCGTCAATAAAAGATTTCCATTGTGCTGGAAATGTCCCGTACCTTGTAGGAATACCAAAAAGCTTAATTTGTTAACATGTGATCATTAAATGTCAATTGGATAAACAAAATCTATAATGAAACGTTTTGAAATTTTGTACAAAGTTTCTTGAATACATACGAATGCGTTATAATTCAATAATGTATCATTAGTAACAATTTCAACATCAGGTTTTGGTGGTGCTTTAACAGCCTTTAAAATATTTGAATTTAGAGTTTCTGGAACTTGGAAAAGTTTAGCAATACCACCAGCTGCTTCAACACCTGCTTTTTCAGCTAATGCTAATTGATAAATATGATGATATAATGAATAAAAAATAATTGCAACTTCTTTCTTTGGAGCCATTTTGATTAGGTTGTTGTTGTTGAAATATTAAAAATACCTGGGAAAGATCAAAAGTATTTGAACCTCGACAGTTCCTGTGGCGTGCACCTAAACAATTGAAATTAGTCAATAAATCTCTATTGGTTAATTATATTAAGCAATTGAATGTAAATTACTAAAATTCATATGCACACTTAAACTGGTTATTTACTAAACTATTATTAATTTTTGCTAGCTCCTTGTTGTATTATAAAATGCTACCAGTTGTACGGTTGCTAAATTTTTACAAATCGTTTCATTTTATTTTGCAGCCATAAAATTCACGTTGTTTAAGTTGAAATTTGCCTCGTATTTGAATAAAGGTTTCAAGTGATATTTTGATTCTATAAGTTTATATCTATAACTGCAATCTCGATCTCGATTTTGTGTAACATAAAAAGTCGATATTTATTAAAACACGTACTTATATATAATTTGAATTAAAAGATCGTTAGTCATCATTATAATTAGTTTTCTTACTGATGATGATCTTGTCAATTACTATTTAATTCTTGATCAGCCCAATTTGGTAATATAAATGAAGCTTCATGAATTTGTTTATTATAATATTTCAAATTCTTTTTAACAAATTCATCGTCCCAATCAAATCTAATTGGTTTTTTAACATCAGCATTTGAATCTTTACTGCAAACCATAAATCCAATTGAACCAGATGGATAAGTTGGAATCATAGTATAAGCATATTCAGCAACTGGGAAAATATCAAGACAATCTTTTTTCAATTGTTTAATGATTGGCATATGTAACCAGATATTTTCAGCTTGAGTTGTAATTACACCCTTTTCAGTTAAAGCATTTTTTAATAATTCAAAATATGGTTTTTGAAATAAAGATTCAGCTGGACCTTCAGGGTCAGAAGAATCAGTAATAATGACATCAAATTGATTTTTATAATCATCTAAGAATTTAAAACCATCACCAATATGAACTTTTGTTCTTGGATCTTGATAAGATTTAGACATTTCTGGTAAATATTGTTTTGAAACTTTAATAACAGTTTCATCAATATCACATAACCAAGCTTCTTCAATTGATTGATGTTTTAAAATTTCTCTTAAAACACCACCATCACCACCACCAATAACTAAAGCTTTTTTTGGATTTGGATGGGAATTTAATGCTAAATGAGCGATCATTTCTTGATATGAAAATTCATCACGTTCAGTAACTTGAATACAATTATCTAAAACTAATACATTACCATAAGTTTCAGATTTAAAAACTAAAACATCTTGATATTTTGATTTTTCAACATGTAAAATTTTATCGACTTTTAATGACATAGCTTGACCTGGCCACATGGTATTTGAAATTTCAGCAAACCAACCATCTTTAATTGATGGATGTGATAATTCAGAAGACATATTAAGTCAATTGGAAAAAAAAACAATAGAAATTTTAACTTTTATGCAACAGATAAAAAATTTTTCAATTGAAATAATAAAATTGATAAATTCCTTGGATATTTCGATTTCTCAAAGCAAATTGAAAAATTTCAAAACGAAGTCAGAAAAAAGAGATGGAATAAAAAAATAACGCATTTTATTGCGCGTATTCAAAATTTTGCAACCATTCTTATTTGATGAGTTTGCAACCATCCTTATTTGTTAAGCTACTGAAGACATTAAATTAATATTCAATACGTTGCTTTACTTTTAGGACAAATGTACTTTACTTAATTGTACTACAACAGAAAAATCTGGTCTCAACGAGTTTGATTTGTAGTTATTATCTAAACATATTCTTTAAAAGATCATTGAAAACTACATGCTAGGAAAGAGCAAAATAAACACAATGTCGAACTCCAACCTTAGATCTGAATTACATAAAATCTAACTAAAAAAGCAGTCAGAGTGAAATTTCATACGGTTCAAGAATAGTAAATTTTGTCGAATATATACGTGTTTCAAAATTTTACTAATCAAAATAAATTTAATTTAAGTCGGGAAAGACTCAAGCTCGGTTACTTGAAGCCAATGTCATTCTAGCAAGACCAGTTTCTCAGTTTTTGATTTACGTTTATAGAGCACAATGCAATATTTACTTTTTATTCAATGAAATACTCAAGCTCATATTTAACATGGGGGGTCAAACATCCCAATTATCAACACACCATGAATAAACAAGGAATTGACGCTAAACATAAATCAATGGAGACTTAGTGTCTTTTTTTTATTGCCAAAAGCTCATTTGTATATCTAATTTTATGTATAATTTTATGTATATACCTGCACATAACCATATCTGAAAATTTTCAGATCATTTTGATATTTACCACTCGAAATTTTAAATTATATACTATATACTGCATGACTATATCTTCAACCAAAACTCTAGAGGAAAAATATGGAGATTTAGAACTATCTCCCTCATCACAAATACATGGGTTTGAATGGTGGAGAAGAACACTCGAATATCATACTGGTTTAGGACCGACTTTTCATAATCAAAAATTAAAAAATCAATTTGAATATGATTATGTATATCGAAATTTACCTGCAAAATGTTCAAACTGTTATCAATATCGTGATTGGATTTTAAAATATTCACCAAGTGTTAATTTCATGATGGATCATATTAAGAAATTAAATAAACAACAAAAAGATATTATAAATAAAGAGAATATAGTTTGTGGACCATGTGATTTTACAAAAACTGGAGGTTTTAATCCTCAATTTGGTATATTATTATGTTCAAATTGGATAAGGAATAAATATGAATTGGAAGACATATTAACACACGAATTAATTCATGTTTATGATTATTTAAAATTTAATATGAGTTATGATAATTTGAGACATCATGCATGCACTGAAATTAGAGCGTCAATGTTATCAGGAGAATGTAGGATATGGAATGAAATATTTAAAAGTGGATTAGGTAATTTTGGTAAAAAATTTCAACAATGTATTAAAAGAAAAGCAATATTAAGTGTTGAACAAAATCCAAAATGTGAAAATCATGAACAAGCTGAAAAAATAGTTAATTTAGTGTGGAATTCATGTTTTAATGATACAAGACCATTTGAAAGAGTTTATAGATAGAAAGTAAATAAAAATATATTTTTCCAAGAGCTACCATGTGTAAAACATCTTACGTCATAAGCAAATAATCAACAAACTCAACAAATGGACCAATACTACAGCAGTAATAGAAATATACGAAATCTATACGACATTTCATCTTAAATTTGACATATGCAAAATAAACAAAAATTGATTAATAAGATCTTACAAATCAATAAATTATGGTTGTTAATTGCTACACAACAAAAAATAATAATATAAAATAATATAACATAGACAGATGAAAAATAGAACGAGTTACATTAATAATCTTTTTATTATAAAACTCCGAATTTACCATAAAATTATAATTGATCAAAGTTTCAGATAAATTACCTCGGTCGGGTTGAATAAAATTGCAAATTTTTCATTTATACCATCATCTTCATCAACTAAAATTTTTCATTATGAACGCAGAACTATCAGTAAAGAAAAGATGTACTCAAGATAAATTAGATATTATAAATGATAAAAAAAATCATAGAAAACTTTTAAACTTTAATAATGACTATTATAATTCTTCAAGTGAAGAAGATAATGGAAGTTTAAGTCGAGTTTCAAGTAATAATATAGAATTATCGGATTCAAAACCTTTGAAATCTCAACAACTTGAACAAGAATCGACTACTACTTCATTATCTGATACTACTACTACTACTACTAATAATAATAATAATAATAATAATAATAATAATAATAATAATAATAATAATGGTATTAATTGTCAAATTTGTGAACCAACTACCCCTAATCAAGAAATTAGACAGAGAACATTTGTAAATGATCAAAAGAAAATACTGCACAAATTAAAATATAAAAAATCATTATCCTCATTAACTTTGGATTCGCTTGTTGAGCATGTTTCAAATAATGAAAATGGTCGATTAAATAATAAAAAAAGAAAAGATCGAAAATTCCCAAATTCAAAATATATTTCCAGATTTAATGATATTTCTTTCCAATCTTTTAGTTCGACGATTTTCGATTCTGATGAATTTATGAAATCTCAATTTTATGGTATTTATGTTTTATTTTGGTTAGCTACTGCATTTATGATGTTTAATAATTTAATTCATATTCAATTTGAAGGTAGTATATCTATATTAGATTGGAAAGTTATGAAATTATTTAAAAAAGATTTAATTAAAGTAGGACTTACTGATTTGTTCATGTATTTATCTACGTATTTTGCTTTTTTAATTCAATTTGCTTGTAAAAAAAATTATATTACATGGACAACATTGGGTTGGATTATACAAAGTGTATATAATTTTATATTTGGTGCCTTTTGGTTAATTTTTGCATCTGAATATTATATGAATTTCCCATGGTTAGCAAAAGTTTTTTTATTATTACACAGTTTAGTATTTATAATGAAAATGCATTCATATGGTTTTTATAATGGATATTTATGGCAAATTTATTATGAAGGTTTATTTTCTGAAGATTATTTAGAAAAATTAATCAATAAACAAGTTGAATTACCAAAAAAATTTGATTTAAAAGATACTGAACGTGCATTAATGGAAAGTCTAGCTTTTACAAAATATGAATTAGAATATCAAACAAATGCAACTACTGATGATTCAAATTTAATTAAAAATTTACATGCATTTGATGAAAAAAGATATCTTACAAGTTTTGATGATTTACAACAACAAGGTTTAATTAAATTCCCACAAAATATTACTTTATTTAATTTTTTTCAATATTCAATGTTTCCTACTTTAGTTTATACTTTAAATTTCCCAAGAACTAATAAAATAAGATGGTCATTTGTATTTACTAAAACTTTGGGTATATTTGGAATTATATTTTTAATGATGTTAATTGCTGAAAATAATTTTTATCCATTAATTGCAAGATGTGAAATTGTACATAAATCACCAATTAATGAGAGAATACCACAATATTTTTTTATATTATTAGATATGATTCCAAGTTTTCTTATGGAATATTTATTTACGTTTTTTTTAATTTGGGATGCTATTTTAAATGATTTAGCTGAATTGACATATTTTGCTGATCGAAATTTTTATGGTCCATGGTGGTCATGTACTGATTTTTCCGATTTTGCAAGATTATGGAATATTCCTGTTCATAATTTTTTATTAAGACATGTTTATCATTCATCAATTAGTGCTTTAAAAGTTAATAAAATTCATGCTGCTTTAATAACTTTTGTTTTATCTAGTATTGTTCATGAATTGGTAATGTATGTCATTTTCAATAATTTAAGAGGTTATTTATTATTATTTCAAATGTCACAAATTCCGTTAATAATGATGGCAAAAACTAAATTCATGAGAGATAAAAAGATATTGGGTAATATAATTTGTTGGGTTGGTTTTATAAGTGGACCAAGTATTATATGTACATTGTATTTAATATTTTAAAGCTGTTATAGAAGTAACAAAGGTATATAGACTATGAATATTATTTATATCTAATAGTTTGAATTATTCCATTATGAAACAAAGCGCAAAATGGATCTATAATAGCGCGATGTGGTGAGATTGTTTTTTTGACCAATCAATATTTAAGCTCAATTGGTAGCAGTCTGCCTCATTATCAACAACTGAAAAATAATTTTAAGGTAGTAAAAACCACCACGACGAAATGTCATCTTCATCTAAACCTGTGAAACAGGATTACATAACTAAAGTTAGATATACAAATAATTTACCTCCGCCACCATTAAATCCTAAATTCATCGAGTATAATACTACAAATCCTAAATCTAAAAAACAAGAAGGTGATTTAATTAGTTCATTATTTAGAAAAGAAAATTTTCGTCATTTAATGGAAAAGATAGATGAATCATCAGGTTTAGAATTAAATTTATTAAATAATTATCAATTTTTTTATGAACCAAATTCTCAAGCAATTGGTCAATTACATAAATATGATAATCCAAATGATATTGTTGAATTACATGAAAAAGATAAAGCATTACTTAGAGACGCAGGGGTGGGTAAAATAAATAAAGCAGAACCTGGAGTTGCATTCCTTAGAAGAACCGAATATATTTCTGAAAAACCAACAACTTCTTCACAATCATTACATGATGAAGAATTGAAAGTTAATGAAAAATTATCAAAATCAAATGAAAATAAATTAGATCCAGATTCACAATTAGAAGCAGTTGAAAATACATTTACCATAGCTGAAGATATTTATAAAGATTTATCAAAAGTTAAACACCCCAAGAGAAAACATTTAAAGGCAGTTAACGCATGGCCATTATTACCTGATACTTCAATGTTGGATAGTTCATTTATGACATTAAAATTTATGGGCTCAGCTTCATTACAAAATCAAAATAAAAAAACAATAGATTCGTCAATTTTTAGACCTATAAAATCTGAAGATGGAGAGTGGGTATCAATGTTTCAATTAAATAACGAGTCACGATCAAATCAATTACTTCAAAAGTTAAATTCAACAGAACGTGAAAAACCAATAAATTTATTAGATGAAGAAGAAGAAGAAAATTTGAATAATTATCAATTTGAATATCAAAAAAATTATGACATGCAATATTTTGAAAATCAAGATCTATATGATGAATTGGCTATAAAATTTGTACCTGATGAAACAAATCCCAAGAAGAGAAAAATTGCATATTATTATCCAATTGCAGGTAGAGTTGAATTGAAAAGACATCGTGCTTCTAAAAATTCAGAAATTAATAAATTTATTAAAGAACGAACATTTGACGGTATAAATTTAAAAATTAGAGAACCAACTACAAATGAATTAAAGAAATTAGATAAAATTAGATCTGCTTATGATCCTATGGAATACGAAGGTGAAGAAGAAGACATAGATCAACAACATGATGCACAAGTTGAAGAACAACATAGACAAGAGGATTTACAGGATTTGGAATTACATGAGGAACAAGCTGAAGAAGATGAAAATGTTGAAAATAATATAGATGAAATAGATGGTGATGTAAATGAAGAAAAGAATATTGATGAAGATGTATATGAACGAAATATTGAAGAAAGACAAGTATCTATATAGTTTATACTATACAACAGTTTAATTTTTTCTTTTTATTATCTTTGTCAATTGTCTCTTTAGAAGGTTTGGAAGTTGGTTTCTTTAGTTGTTGTTGTTTTGATTGTGGTTGAGATTTCTTTTTATTACGATTCTCTAATTTTTCAGCCAATTTTCGATCTTCTTCTTCTTGCAACTGTTTTGATAATAAATAATCACTTTGATTCTCTGTTGTCGTAACGTCATCAATATCTAATACTGGATAAAAATCACCAGTGAAAAACAAATCATCTTTTCCATTAACACTATTTAATGATTGCCATATAATCTTTGAACTTTTGTTTATAAATGATGAATCAGTAACTATCAAATAAAATTCATTGTTATTCTTTTTAAATAATGTATTAAAATGATTATTTCTAAAAAATATAATAAATTCACCTTTATCTAAATAATTTAATTTTTGTAAACCATTTGTAGTAAGTTGAGTTTTGTTCAAATCTAACCACTTACTAATTAATCTTTGATTAAATGAAGTAGATTCGTCTTGATCTAATAAATAATCTTGGATTTTATCAAATGTTTTCAAATCATTAAAAATTTCAACTAATTGTCCATAATTGTCAACAACTTCCAATGTTTGAATACTCATATTACCACGATCTATATCATTAAAATTATCAACATCATCGATTTGATTAATTACCCAGCCATGTCTAAATTGTAAATCAAATATAGAAAATAAAGTAGTTCCTAAATCTGGTTCAAATTCCCCATTAATTAAATTTGGATTAACATCTAATCCCGTATGTAATTTAGGTAATTGTTCTAATAATTGATCTACTTCAAATTGATAATTGGTATTTTCAGTGAAAACTAATAATAATTCTCCTAAATTTGATAAAACTTCATTCAATTCAATATGACCAATTGAATGATATTTAACAATTAACAAGTCTTTTAATTTTGAAATGCCTTTAATTTTTCTATCTAGTAAACCATCTTTTACATAATCATTTATAAAGTGTTCATGTATTATTGATTCATTTTTAAAAATTAAAGTATTCATAAGTGAAATTAAAGGACATGGACCATTCTTTTCTTGTAATAGTATTGGAGTTTTTAATTGAAAATCTTCACCAAGGTTACTTAAATATTCTAATGTCCAATCAACCAATTTTATGGGGAATTTAACCAAATCAGGAGTCGTCATGTTTTAGATTTATATATTTTATTTTTATTTTTTTCATTTGGTCCTGGCGCGGAAATTGAATAAATACATAAAAATCACCAGAAGTATATATTATACTACAATATTCTCTTAGTCATATAACATCTTACTTAAATAATACACTAATCCTATTATTAATATAGTTGCAAACACTAATACCGCATTTGTATTAAATTCTTCAAAAAATATTCTCACATCCATTTTATCATCAATTGATTTTCTATCTTCAATTATTTGATTTATTGGTTGAATTAATTTATTGGCACCTTCTGGTATTGCATCTTTACTTGGATACATAACCTCACAAAATTGTTCAATTTCTCCACATTTTATACCAATTTTAAGATAATTTGGATCTTTAACATTTGATTTATGATTTATAATTTGTATATAATGTCTAAAAATTTCAACAACTCCAGGGAATGTTCTTGAGTTTAAAATTAATTTACATGTAGTACCTTTTCTAATTTTAACAACTTGATGTAATACTTTTGGATTATTATAAACTTCTGCTAATGTTGCAATTGCCATAACTTGAGGAATTGCACAGAATGAAAATGTTGAAGGATCTTTCACTAATGATAAATATTCCAATACATGTCTAACATGACCTAAAGCATTTAATACTAATTCATTTATACAACTTAAACCTTGAAATTCAGCAGTTGGATCTTTATGAAAAGTTGGTAATTCATTAGTATATTTTGACCAAACTTCTTTTGGCCAAAAACTTCTACCATCTTCTAAATCTTCATGATAATCTCTAATTATATTTGTCTTTTGTAAAAATAATCCCATTGAATTTGATTTTTCAAAATCATCTTGTAGTAAAGAATCATCGGAAAATTTAGCTAAAACCATTAATTTAGTTAATCCTTCACCAACTAATCCTGCAACATAATGACAATATAAATCATAATCTTTAATTGTTTCAACTCCATTAAGATTAAAATTTTCATCTAAAATATACTCAGCCATACCATTACCCATTTTTTTAGTAATATCTTTAATTATATCTTGATATTCAGGTTTTAATTCATGATATATAGCTAAAATTTTATCAAATTCAATTAAAACAATTCTATCTTTTTCATTTGGACCTGAACCTGAAAAAGTCCAATCTTTAGTATTTAATTTTTCATCAAATGTTCTTAATAAAGATACTTTTAATTCTGGATCTAATGTCATATCATCTTCAATTGTATCCAATGCTCTAAGTACCAAATAAAATATCATTATAGCATCTCTCAATTCCAAATGCAATTCTTGTATAACTGCAGCAAATGATCTTGAAGTTTTATTAAGCAATTCATAACATCTAATTAATATTTCTGGATGATTAGTTGAAATTGAATTCTTTGGATGTAATGATTGTCTAAATGCTAATAATTGGATTACAGCTTTTAATTCTGTTGGATGTAATAATAATTGTAGTAATTTACCCATACCCTCTCCTTTGTTGAGAAAGAAATTTTTTTAGCCGTGAATCGTTTAATAATTTACGAGAGAAATAATGCTACCAAGTGTATACATTTAATTTTCATTTTCAATTTTTTCAAACCATTTTCTTGCATTTTTGATATTATCAAGTATTAGTAATTCTTCATTTTGTTGTTGTTGTGATTTTAATACTACCATTATAAACATATTTTCAGTTAATACATCGAGGTAAAAATTCTTATTACTACCTTTTATAATTAAATTATAAAAATTTGCTCTTAATTTTGATACTGATTGTTTGTAAGTTTTAATTATATTTGATATTTTTTCAAATCTTTTTGGATCCAATTCTTCTTGTGATTGTACATGTTGTTGTTTAATTGATGCAGTTGATGATATTACTAAAAAAGTAGTTTTTTCAAATAATATAATTTCTTCAGCATCTAAAATTTCATTAAATTTGAGTAAATTTTTATTAAATACATCAATATTTGGTATTAAAGAACAAACAATTTGTGACCATGCTTTATATAATGATTCATCCCATATACTTGTTGGAAATCCTACAAGATTAAAATTATAAGGATTACTTATTTTTTGTAATTTATCCATCATTATAGTAAATAATTCTAGTCGTTTATCAAGTTGAACTAAATCCATTTTATGTAATAATACAAATATTTTAGCACCAGGACTATATTTTTGTAAATTTGTTAAACTTTTAACGAAAATTTCAATATCTTTATTTATAGATTTACTTTCAACATCAAATACATGAATTAAAACTTGAACCATTTTAAAAATATGATCTTTTTGATTAGTAAAATAATTTTCCATAAATACATCTTGACCACCACAATCCCAAAGATTTAATGTCATATTACCAAGAAATCTTAAATGAGATAATTCAACATCTATAGTAGCACCTAATCTTCTTGTATCAAATGCAGAATAATTACTGAAAATAATTGATCTCATTGATGATTTACCAGATCCTGATCTACCCATCAATAATAACTTCTTTCTACTATAAGACATGATGATTGTATAATTGTATAATAATTGATAATGTGTATGTGATGATATTTATCTATTTAATAATAAATCAGGTTTTAAAATAAAAGTTGTTCAAAATTGCACGCCCTGCGATATTTTAATTTTTTGCAGCCATTTTCAAATATCAACAAACAGTTAATTATGCAACTTTATACCAAGATGTTGGTATTAGATGTTTTGTATTGTCAATTTAATTTTACTGTTGAATCATTTTGTATAACAGTACTCTATATTTCAATTTTGGTGATAATATTGCTAAATTTGCAAAGTTTTGAGAAATTATACTAAAAAAGAATAAAAACTGGTAACTCAAAGTGTTCAATTAAATTGAGCTTTTGTTGAATTGTGAAGTTTACTTCGTTAGTCAATGAATTGCTTATAAAAACCTGTGTTTTTTAGATTGAATTGTTCAAGTAAATTGGTAGCTCAATAATTATATTCAAAAGATCTGGTTTAAATTCATACAGTACAAAGTAACACCTAGTAGATTGTTCATACATAGTTTAAGTCTTACCCTCACTACTTCGATTAGGCGTAAGGGGTGATGAATACACAAAAAAGGCTGATTATAATTTGTTTATATTTTTTTGTTTTAAGGGGTAGAGAGAAAACGTATTCAATCGGATTCCCACCCCCTAAATCTGTTATTTCACAATCACTATGGAGTTGTTATTCAATAATATAGAGATATTAATTTATAGTAATTTTTATATTTTAAATATAAAATTATACAATTTTATTAAAGTTCTCAAAACTAAACAACTAATCATAAACAATCAAGCTTATTTTTTAGCAGCTTTTTGAGCAGCTTTAGTAACTTTACCAGCTTTATCAGATTTTTCAACTGATTTAATGACACCAACAGCAACGGTTTGTCTCATATCTCTAACAGCAAATCTACCTAATGGTGGGTAATCAGTGAAGGCTTCAACACACATTGGTTTAGTTGGAACCATTTTAACAATAGCAGCATCACCTGATTTAATGAATTTTGGATTTTCTTCTAATTTTTTACCAGTTCTTCTATCAATTTTTTCAATTAAAGTGTCAAATTTACAAGCAATATGAGCAGTATGACAATCTAAGACTGGAGAGTAACCAGCTGAAATTTGACCTGGATGGTTCAAGACAATAACTTGAGCATTAAATGATTCAGCACCTTTTGGTGGATCGTTTTTAGAGTCACCACAAACGTTACCTCTTCTAATTTCTTTAACTGAAACGTTTTTAACATTGAAACCAACATTGTCACCTGGGACACCTTCAGCTAATTGTTCGTGATGCATTTCAACTGATTTAACTTCAGTAGTAACACCAGCTGGAGCAAAAGTAACAACCATACCAGCTTTAATGATACCGGTTTCAACTCTACCGACTGGAACAGTACCAATACCACCAATTTTATAAACATCTTGTAATGGTAATCTTAATGGTTTATCAGTTGGTCTGCTTGGTGGTTCAATAGCATCAATAGCTTCTAATAAAGTTTTACCAGTTGATTTACCAGCTTTGGTTTCTTTTTCCCAACCTTTGTACCATGGACAGTTGGTTGAAGGTTCAATCATGTTATCACCATTCCAACCTGAAATTGGAACGAATGGAACAGATTTTGGATTGTAACCAACTTTTTTAACGAAGTTTGAGGTTTCTTTGATAATTTCTTCAAATCTGTTTTTATCCCATTTAACTGAGTCCATTTTGTTAACAGCAAC
The DNA here is from genome assembly GCA_947670415.1 of Insectozyma verbasci. Classification (NCBI taxonomy): domain Eukaryota; kingdom Fungi; phylum Ascomycota; class Pichiomycetes; order Serinales; family Debaryomycetaceae; genus Insectozyma; species Insectozyma verbasci. The sequence goes on along the minus strand of CANTUO010000002.1, from coordinate 1,209,149 downwards.
AATTAATTGTTTGACACCTAAGGTATAAGCTAATAAAGCATGTTCTCTGGTTTGACCATCTTTTGAAATACCAGCTTCGAATTCACCAGTACCACCAGCAATAATTAAAATAGCACAATCAGCTTGTGAAGTACCAGTAATCATATTTTTGATGAAATCTCTGTGACCTGGAGCATCAATGACAGTAACATGGTATTTTGGAGTTTCGAATTTCCATAAAGCAATATCAATGGTAATACCTCTTTCTCTTTCAGCCTTTAATTTATCTAAAACCCAAGCATATTTGAATGAACCTTTACCTAATTCAGCAGCTTCTTTTTCGAATTTTTCGATGGTTCTTTTATCGATACCACCACATTTATAGATTAAATGACCGGTGGTGGTTGATTTACCTGAATCGACGTGACCAATAACAACAACGTTAACGTGAGTTTTTTCTTTACCCATGATTAATTATTAATAATACTGTTGAAAGAAAGAAAGAAAGAAAAGGAAAAAAAAATTGCGAAAAAATTTTAATATGTTTTAGCTAAAAAAAAAAAAAAAAAAAAATATAAATATTACTCACTCATAGTTAAGAACTACCAATTAAGCAAAGTAAACAACAAACCCCAACAAGAGTAATCAAATACAGGATAATATCAATGTTTGAGTAAATTTGATAATATTAATGGTAGACAACTACATTGTAAATCATTATTTGTTTATTGTCTTTCAATCAGTAACTACAGTTCATTTCCATTTTACGATTTAGAGTTTCAGCCGTGTGCCACGTGATACAGGGCTATAACATTTTACATTTTTCGTCTTTTATTAGTTTCAGTACTATTTACTATTGTAGTTGCAGTTCTACCATGAATATTTGAATTATCGTCTAATTTCCTAAGTAAATTTTCTTTATTAATCATTGATTCATGATCTTGATATGAAACTTGTGATAACTCTTCTTCATAAGCCATTTCGGGTAGTTGCTTTTGTGACTCTTCTTCCTCTGCTGCTTGAATCAATTTATTCTTTATGGATTGTGGTGATCTTCCTGCTATTCTACCATATTTTTGTTTTGATTGTATTTTCCTTGGTGATGGTAACTTAATACTTCCATTTTCATCAGTAAAACTGCTATTACTATAATAAGTCACTTCACTAATACTTCTCTTACTTCGTTCATTTAAATTATTGATATATTCAATTAATGATTTTGGTTTATTATAAGTTTTGGGTGCAAATATACACCAATGTAAATCACAAATATCAGGTAATACTGTATGATGTTTATTTGTTGATAATTCAAAAATTTCAAATAAATATGATAATGAAACTACAGGTATATTCCATTTTTTAGCTGCATCTATTTTATTCTTTGCAGATATTATTGAGACGGATGAATTGTTATGTGATTGGTATGTTGGACAATTAATTATATCTTTGGTCTTTTTATATTGGAATAGTTTCGGTGAATTTTTAATAAAACTAGCTTTAAATAAATTGATATTCAATATAATCAAGTCTATTTCATTTGTTAATTTTTCACAGTATTCAAAATTCAAAAATTTAATTAATTTTTGAATATGGAGTAATTCAATTCCAGTAAATCCACTACTTGTTACTTTGAAGCAAGTAGTGGATTCTATCAATCCTTGTATAGGCTGACCCCATTTATCATATATGTTCTTTTTATAAAATAAACATCTTTCAATGAAAAATTCAGTTACAATTTTAACTAAACCATTTGTTATTTTTGCTTTTAATTCTTGTGGTAATGATTTTAATGATTGACTGAATGTTGAGCCTTTCTTAGCAGGTACAATAATATGTGTAATTGAATCATCTAATGCATCATTTGAAACTTCACCCAGTGCATTCATAATTGCTTTAGATAATAAATCAGATTCTTTTGTATTAAAACCAATAAGTAAAAAGTTAAACCCAATTAGTAGTTTGAAATCTGTTTTGAGTTCTGTTTTTTTAAATTCTGTTGTTTCCTCTTCCTCTTCCTCTTCCTCCTCTTCTTGTTCGTCATCAGATTTCCACTCGTTTGTTGTTACATTCTTGATCTTTTTTTTGGTTTTATCCATAATTGAACTCCAAATTTCACTATTATTTATATTGATTTTTTTAGCTGTTTCAACTTCTTCTTGTTTAACTTTTGGTTTTAGTACCTGATTATTGTTTTCAACAACTTCGTCCCATACGAGACACCCTTGAGTGTATTTTTCATTTGAATTTTCATTTAATATATAATCATCCCAATTTAAGGCCGCACCTCTAATCAAGGAATCAACAACCCAAATTGGATGAATAGCAGGTATTCCCCATTCAACAGCTTTATTATATCTATTACCATTTGGTGAAGAACAAATAATACAATGTGATTTATTACCTAATGATTCTTTTGCAATACCACCATTTTCAATAAATAAATTGATCAAATTTTTAACATCAAAATAATCAACACTTAATTTTTTACCCTTTCTATAACTAACAGAATTTAAAATCTTTAATTGAGATTGAGTAATTGGACTTCTTGAAATACATGCATCAATATTTTCAAAAACTGGTAGTAAAAAATCATCAATGATTAAATTATCATCACCATTTAACCATTTATTATAAATATTATAAATTGAATGTTTAGAAATAAATTTAATATCAAATCTATTTTTAATACAAAACTGATATTTTTGTGATTGTCTTTTACCAACAATTAAATAATTAACATCAGTCATTAAATCTAAATAAGTAAAACCACCTAATGATTCAATTTTTGTCAGTAAATCTAAACGAGTCGAATTATCAAAACCAGTACAACAAAACACTAAACCTTTTAACGGTTTATATTTTGAAGTCATTGTTGTTATATCAATATCATTAATATCAATTGTAAAGTCGTATGGCTAAAGTTTCTTCAAAAAAAAATTAATGATTTGATTTACGCGTTTCATGTCTGAAACAAATTTATGACATAAACATCAATAATAACAATACACTTTTGACATTATTGAAATATGGATAATTTTTACATTGATATAAACTGAGAGAATTTTAAATGTATTCTCATATTCAATCATTATTCATGAAAGTCTGGGTATTATTGCATCGCCGTCATAATAAAAGGATATAAAATCATCTTATTTATAGCCAAGAAGTTTAATTAACCTATTGTTTCAATTATATCAATCATGTATTTCATATTTATAGTTAATGTACAATTTCATATTGTGTATAAGTTGATGTTCTATTCGTCTTTTTTATTCATGCCCCATACTTCGTAAATAATAATTTATCCGAGAATTTCATTTTTAATCTCCTGACAAATGATTTCAAATTTATATATAAATTTAATCCAGATCCCAACTTAATTTTTTTATCCAAGAATAAACTAACTATTTACAATGCAATTATATCCAAATTATTCACCTTATTATGAATATACTTTAAAAATTAAGGATGCTTCTAATCCAAGAAAACCGGGTTCAGTTGTATTGTCAACACCAAGTCATTTATTTGAAGATTATCAATTAAAAATAGCTTATAGAAAATATAAAACAACAAAAAGTATTCCAACTGAAGCTAAACGTATTAATTTTATTTTTTTACATGGTAATGGTATGAATAAATCAATTTGGCATTATCATATTGATAAATTATTTACACAATATGAATTAAATTTTCCAGATTTATATATCGATACAATTATAGCACCAGATCATGTTAATATGGGAGATTCATGTTTTATTAATAAAGATAAATTAGGACATATTTGTGATTGGGAAGATTTAGCAAAGGATTATATAATGATTTGTAAAATTCATGAAAGGGAAACTTTTCTTCATCCAAATTCGTTCAATGTTATTGTTTCACACTCAATGAGTGGTTATATAGCATTAAATATAACCAATTTTGAACCAAATTTATTTCAATCATCAATTTTGATTAATCCAATAGTTATTTCAAACTCAACAGTTGATAAAAGTTTAACTAATTATCTACAAGATTGGTATAATCAAGGTTATATAAAATATAATTTTGATAATATACCACCAAACCAGAATTGGTATGAATTAATTTATCAACATTATACCAATAAATCATTTTATAAATATTTTGAGCCCATAATTTTAAGAAATATGATTGAAGATGAAATACCAAACAATTACCAAAGATCACATTATTATAATGAAGTTGATTTAAAACATAATGGATTGTATGATTTTGTAAATTATAGTTATTCAATTAATAACCCATCATTTGATTATGATAAAATAAAAGTTCCAACTAAAATAATCTGTGGTGATAAAGATTTAAATTCAAATATGATAGTTCCTGAAATTAAGAAACAATTAGCATTTGCTAAGACATTGACAATTTTAAAAAATCAATATCATAATATGCATGCCCAATCACCAGATTTAATAATTAGTTCAATTAATAAATTTGTAGTGGAAACTTTTAACAGCTACCAAAGGGAAAATGATAAAGAGTATTATGAAAAATATGGTAAGGACTATAAACAAATATTGATGAAGAAGAAACTAAGTGAATTTTTAAATAATGATAAAATTCCAACCAAATTGTAAGATTGCAAATATACTTAGTACTAGTCCGAAGCAATATATATCTTTTAAAAAATTATGGATTCATGAGGAGATGTAGAATGAATTGATTTATTTTGCCAATCTCCAAATTGTGGAAAAGAAATTGGTCTTGTAACATGATTTGATGGGATTAAAACATCATCAATAAATGAGCATCCGCATAAGTATTCTTCTTTTTCTTTGAAAACTTCGGTTTGTATCTGATAAATTTTGATAATTTTGTTTTAATTGTTTGCATAATATTTTGATATTTTGATAGTTGTTTTACATGTATATCTGATAAACAACTAATACCAGAACTGAATGAATTTAATGAACCAACTAATGCTTCTCTTGAACTTAATGGAGCAATAATTGTAAATGGATCTGAAAGTTCGGAATAAATTGACATTTTTTTGAAATTGGTTGTAAAAATCTCAAAAATTGGTTGCAAAAAAATTAATATATTGAAGATTCACATACAACAAAATTAATACACTGTAAATTTAGCATAAGAAAAGAAGTATAGAACATTAAGTAGTTTATTATAGAGTGTATATTTGACTATAATTGTTAGTTATTGATGAGGGATTGTACTTGTCCAAATTATGTATAATAAAGAAAAGTCCAAAATTCAATTAAGAGATAACATAATACATAGAGTGTAAAGCTAAAAGACTCTGATTCATTTGACCAGCATTTAACTTGAGAAAATGCGTTATTCATGACTTATAAATTAATATATGTGGTACCTGGTCGTCTCAAAGCTGGTGCTAGCGCTTATTTTCTCTCGCGCTCTAAAATACGGGCATAGGCATTTGTAGAACGGGAACATGGCTTCTGATCTCGCCTTAAGCTAAAAAGTATTTGTCTGTGGTTTCGTTTGACATCGACTGAAAGCTTCGTTTCAAACGAAAATATTTAGGTTGATAGCAAAAACCTTTTAACACGCAAAAGTTCGGTAGTTTGCTTTCACATACTTTAATTAAAATGGTGGCAAAGACAAGATCATCAAAATCAATAACACCAATAGAAGATGAAATTATGGATGTTAAACCAATAATTACAAACTCAAAAATTAAGAAGCCAAAATTAGTAGCAAAAGTTAAACCAAAATTAATCAAATCACATTCTGATTTAGAAGATTTATTAACTCATATTGCCATACCTAAAGATTTAGCATTACCACAAGAATATATAAATTATCATACATCTGATTTCATTGAAGGCATTCGACATATTTTAAAAGTTGATCCTAGCTTATATCCCGTAATTGTACATTCCAATTTCGAAAGATTCAATATCAATAAAGTGGCAAAGAACAACGCATTAATACATGATTATTGGTATAATTTAGTATCTTCAGTAATAGCACAACAAATTTCTGGATCAGCAGCAAAATCAATTGAATCTAAATTTAAACAATTATTTCAAGATGAGATACCCACCCCTGCAAAAACTTTATCTTTCACTCATGAAGAATTAAGATCAGTTGGTTTTTCAAATTCAAAAGTTAAATATGTTATGGATATAAGTGAAGCATTTAATGATCCATCACATAAATTAACAAATATAAATTTTTATCAAGATTCTAGAATTGAAGATATCATTTTAGAATTATGTAAATTGAAAGGAATTGGTCCATGGTCTGCTAAAATGTTTGCAATTTTTACATTGGAAAAGATGAATGTATTTGCTGAGGATGATTTGGGTATTGCTAGAGGTATGGCTAGATATCTTAAAATAAGACCAGAATATTTTAAGTTGATAAAAAATGAGAGTGCAAATCATGAACCAACTCAATTATTATTGAAAAGAAAGACTAAATTTGCAAGTAAGGAAAATAGTAAACGAAATTGGATACCTATTCATGATGCTTATGTGAAATATATAGCTGAAAAATTTAGTCCTTATAAAACTGTATTTATGATGATCTTATGGAGATTATCATCCACAAATATAGATGTTTTGAGTAAGTTAGATGAATAAATATATACGATTAAATCATCAACTATAGCACACGAGAGTCTTTTAAGCTGAAGTTCATTCAACTAATTAAGCTCCATTTGTAATTTTTAACTAAGGTAGAATACTCCAGAATTGCCGTCATCTCATCTTATCTTATCTCATCTCATAAACACTAATATCAACCATAAGTAAAATGTACAAACAATTGCAAACCATTTTTAATAACCGTAACTGAAATCGAAACTAAACAAATTTTGCAGCATATAAATTGCAGCAATTCTCAAACGCTACCAATTACACTTACTTTACACTACAAACCAGAATATGATAACGTTGAATTATTAGATATATTCAAGAACCTATGACCTAAATTGAAAAGTATTCAATTCAAAAATAATAAGAAGATAATCAAACCAAAATAAGAGCAGTTTAAATTTAAATTACTTGCATGATTTTTTAAATCTTCACCTCCGATATCAATTAAATGAGGGTCACCTAATTTATTCAATTCATTTTCAATTTCATTTAATCCATAATCTAAATCTTTGATTTTTAAAAATTCTAAATCTTGAGGATTAAAACCTTGTTCATTAACTAAATAATTTATAAATTCTTCAATATCAATTTCAATTTCATTTTGATTAATAAATGATTTAGACCGAATAATATTATTATTTTCCTTAATATCTTCATCAACAATCAATTTAGTCCATTTTTTCAAATCATCAGGGTTGTTTAACGTATCATCGTAATTTTTAATAGAAGAGTGTAACTCCTTGTTATCCTTCTTATTATCTTTGAATTTTAAAAAATCTTTTATCCAAGATCGTTTAGTTTTCATCATTTTTGAATCAATTTTAGAGTTAACTGGACTATCTTGCGATGACTTATCATTACTTTCTTTTTTCACCGTTTCAAGATTAATTTTATTTCTAAATTTGGTTACTGATGTTGGTAATTCTTGTTTGAACTTTGATCGAAGACTTTTCATTTTGATCTTATTTGGAATATATGATTCTCGAATTGTATTTTGAGTGTCTTTAATTGGTATTTCAATGTGATCTTTTAATTCTGGTAAATATGGTTTAAATTTTGATTTTAGTACATGAACCGGATCTTCAATATCTTCATCATTTACAGTTAATTCAAAACATGAAACCGACAAAATTAGATAAATTAGGAATAGAATTGATTCTAGCTTCATAGCTAATCATTAGTAAAAAAAAAAAAAAGTAAGGTATGTTGCTTTAATATTTATTGGTATTTTTGATACTATTTTGATACTATTTTGATACTATTTTGATATTTTTCGCAGCCAAATTAAAAGCATACGTCAATTCTCAAGAAAAAAAAAAAAAAAAAACGATTATTAAAAAGTAGTTTGTGGTATATATTGTTCATACTCAATTGGGTAGAGGTTAATTGAGATATGTTGACATTAAAATTTTAGTGGTGGGGTCAAATTGTTTTACAAAATTGTATACAAAAACTGTTGAGACTTTGAAAAACATGAAATACTGCAACAAAACTTCTGTAACAAGTGGTAGCGCATCAAAAAATCGACTTTATCACGGGTTTAGGTTGTAATGTTTGGTTTTATTTAAACAACTTTATGTGCTTTGGCGATTTAATTCTCAAAGCAGATCTAAAACACAAGATCAAGGTGGGACAAGCAAGCTATTTAAAGGCTTATCGATCTAATCAACAGTTATATGAATTAATAGAGGATTTAGATCTATACTAGTAATCGAATCGGCTATAACTTTTAGTTTTATTTATTCATTACCCTTTTTGTGTCAAATTGAACCTGAAAAAGTAATACACAAAATTAACATTTTGTCGTAATATACACTACCAATTAAATCCTGCATATACGCTACCAATTTCCTATTTTTAGAAAATTTTCACAACCGAATTTGGAAATGCAACACCAGCTGATTTGGTTATAATTTTTTAATTCGCGATGGTTGCAAAAGGCTAAGAAAAATTAATTCTAAGGACAGGGTTAGAGATTGATATATGATAGAAGTAGAAATAATATATATATATAAATATATATATGTTACTAATACAATATAACAAATTCAACTATACTTGAACAATAGAAAGAAGTCGGATATCTAATATTATATCTAATATTTTAGTTTTCAGAATTGATTTGTAGCCCAAAAGTTTAAGTTGAATACTAACATTTTTGTGTATTTTTTACTTGCCATTCGCTATTTTTTAATAGGTTAATCGTCTTATTTATTGGTTAAGTAATATTGTAAAATTTGTTTATATCATCATCTTGATAGACAAAATTTTAATAATTATCATATTCTGGTGATTTGCGTATTATTTTATTATTTTAAATTAAAAATTTTGGTTCCTACTTTTCATTAGCAGATTCAAGGTACTAGTATTAATTCTACAACATTTAATGTAAACTTGATCGTACTATTTTACCGTAATTTGGTATTTATTGGTTATAATTGGTTATAATTGACAATTCATATAATTTACTCGTATCGTATAAAATATATAAGGCTATCAAATCTCGAACTAAAAAAAGGGAAAAAAAAAAAAATTAAAACTAAAAAATCACAACAATAAATAAAAAATTGCTAATCAAAAATTTTATTTTATTATAAACCAGGAGTATTTCATTGAAATTGACGATTATTAATTTGCTTTTATCAGTTTAACAGTTGAAGAAAGTCAAATCAAAAGACAAAATAAGCGTTTATCCATTTATTTTATTTTTATTTGTTTTCAGTTGAGGGAAGGGCAGATCTAAGATCTCATATAGTTTAGATAGTTTACAAATTATTGATATTAATATTCAATAATACTAAATCAGATTATCACTCATAATATCAAATTTACTTATATGCTTAATCAATTTTCATTCGTTTTAAATTTATAACTGACAGTATTTTTCAACTTAATTTAGGTTGTCGCATATTTATTTTTCACTACATAATTATTCATATATAAACCAAGAATTATAAAAATTGTAAAAAAAGCATGGGAACAAATTCAATACATTCAATAAATTCAATAAATTCAATGAGCTCAATAACAAGAGATTTGTCCACTGATAATCTACTAAATGTGGATAATAAATTTTTGAAGAAGCCAACTAAGGCAAAACAACCATTGAATATGCACAGTAATATTAATAGTAATAGCAATGGCAATAGCAATATACTACCAATTGGTTATAATCGAAATCATTCAACCGAATCTATCAGTAATCACAGTATATCAAGTAATAATTCTAGTTTTTATTCAAAAGGTGGTATTTATTATTTTCCGAATGGTGAAGTGTTTAGACCAAGAACAACTCCAACATCAAAGAGAAAGAATAGACCAAATAAGATTTCAACTGATCTTAAAAATGACAATTCAAATTCAGCATCACCAATCTATCAACAGGAACTACATACATCAGGTTCAGCTAGCTCATTAACTCAGCTAAGATCAAACAGTTATAGTAGAAAACAAAGTTTGACCAAAAGCATAAGAAGTAGTTTCAATGATACACCTACTAATATAACAATACAAGAACAAGAACAAGATCGTCAACACCCAAATAACTCTACTTCATTTGTTTTCAAATCACAAAATACTACAAATAATGATCATCAACACCCAAATAATTCAACTTCTTTTGTTTTCAAATCACAAAATACTACAAATAGTGAACATCTTTCAAATTCAACTTCAACTTCATCCTCAAATTCTTCATCATTATCATCTAAGTCATCTAATAATCATAATAATTTAGAAGTAACAACCAGCAATACCCCTTCAACTTCTATTGGTGATGAACATAACAATAATTTTCCCCATACCGTTAATAAGACACACGAGTCACACCATATTTTGATTAATGATAGAAATAGTAGAGAGTCGAATTTGTCATTGGAAGATACTACTGATGATACTGGTTTGAGTACATTGAACGAAGCAACAGAAGAAACTTTTAAATTGACTAATAATAAATTGGATTCAATTTTGCCTATACAAAATACTGAAGATGTAAATGCAAATGAATCAAGAAATAGTTTCAAATCACCAGTAATACATGAACAAGTAGAAATTTCAAATGAAAACGTTGAACCTATAGTAGAGACAAAGGAAGATGTTGAACAAAGTAATGAGTTAGTAGAATCACATTCAGGTTTAAATGAGGATTTATCAAAAGAATATTCAGACACTTCAAATTCTTCTGATTATGAACAACCTCCAACGAAACCAATTTTGAAGCAAATCTTATCATCTTCTTCAACTGATGATTACAAAACACCAATAAAAACACCAGTTGATCAACAATCATTTAAAGAAGAAGATATAACACCTATTCAACAAATCAAATCAACGTCCCAAGAAGATATAACACCAATACAACAAATTAAATCAAAATCACATGAAATTATAACTCCAGTTCAGCAAATCAAATTATCTAAAGAGAATGTAACTCCAATTCATCAAATTAAATCATCATCTACTGAAAATGTAAACATAAATGGCGGCTCATTTGTTTATGAAGAACCAAATAATTCATTACCTGACCCAACAATTTCATTAGTTGAATCATATTTGCAAGATTCTCCTGAACTGCAAGTTATAAAAAACTCAGCTTCAAGTACTCCAAAAATTAAATCTACTAATTTTAGACATTTATTTATAACATATTCAAATCCAACAACCCCTAAAGATCGTAATTCAAATTATTTTTATGATTATAATATTTCATCAAAATTTAATAAATTTATAAATGATGATCAGAAAAATGTACCTCCAAGAGGTGATGTGGTGGTAATTGACAATGGTAATAAAATTAGAAAACATTACAGAAATGCATCATCAACCTCTTCAGCTACGTTTATTATGGAACAGCCAAAATTACAACAACCAACTTCTGCATCAGCTCCAAACACTCCGAAATTAGAAATTGATACAAAGGACTCAACACCCTTCCAGTTATCATCAAATTCAATTCCGAATACTACAAAGTTCACTGATACTCCACCTGATACTCCACCTGTATTACCACCAAAATCTCCAAATATGAAAGTTAAAGGTAGAAGTAGGAAGAAAAAATCGTCAAAACAAGTAAAATCCTTATTGTTAGATGAATCAGATACTAAGAATGACGAAGAGAAGAATAAGGAAATACTAAAACAACCACCACCACTCATTAGTCTGTCACCGAAACCTCAGTCTCCTATTAAATCAGTCACTAGATCTTTTGAAAAAAAAATATCTTCTCCAAAACCTCAATCACCTGTTAAATCACAACCTAACTCACAATCTTCTCAAAAATCATCTCCAGCTGTAACAAATCATCAACAGCCTAGAAAATTATCATTACCAAAATCTACATCAATAAACTTTTCATCAATTAAATCATTTTTCAAAAAACATAAAAAACAGAAAGAAATTCCAATTCAAACTCCAGTGATAATCGAGGACAAAAGATCATCTATAATAAGTGAAGTAGGGAGATTACCAGAATTTGAGCCTGAAAAAACTGGATTTCTTGATGAGTTAATGATCTCATTTGATGGAATTGAAAAGTTTGAAAATAATTTAACTCCAACTAAAAAACCACCACCAACTATAGAAATTTCAACTGATATTCGTTTTCAGCCATTTTTGAAAGATGATGAATTGACAAAAGATCAAATCAAAGATCAACAATTACGAGATTCAAAAAATTCAAGTAATGAAGAAATAAATAATGAGAATAATGATGTTTTACAAAATTATTATCAAATTGTGAATAATATTGATAATGTGGGTGTTTCTCCAATAAGCGAAACCTTTAAAAATGAAGAGGAGAGAAATCAAGAAGGGAACATTAGAATAGATAATGCACAATTGGAAGAATTGGTTAATTTATCAGCTGAAGAATTAAAAGATTTACCACCTCATTTAAAATATGTTAAACAATTTAAAGATTATAAATCAATTAACGTGAGGTTAAAAAAATTTGAAGATTTGTCTAATGTGGAATTGAATGTGAACGAGATAAAGTTGGGACCAATTCTTAAAAAAGGTAATGATTTGAAGCAGGAACGTAAGAGGGTGTTTTTTGCTAATAAGATTAGTATTAATGAAACGTTTAGTTCAGATTTGTATAAACGTTATAATAAAGCCGTTACTCAATATTCATTAAATGATCCAAAAGAGATAAATAAGATAAAGAATGAAGTTAATTTATATAAATGTAATGAGATGCTAGTTCATGAAAGTTCTCAGAATAACACCCATTTTTATTATTAGGAATACATATAGATTTTAAATATACAATTAACTATCTACTGCAAGATTTTTCCATCGATATTTTTAGTATACATTTTAAACTTTTAGTCTATATTAACTACCTCTATAAGTAGTATAACTATGATTACTCAATAACAAAGGTATATGATAATGTTCGTCAGGATCATCAACCTGAAATATAATTTCAACATATGGAAAGAAAGTTCTATTATTATTTTGATTTATGAAATATTTACCGGTTAAAAATTTAATCTTATATACTCCAGGAACTAGTTTGACCCATTGATTGCCCTGTATCCCATATTTTTCATTATCGGCATTATTTTGATCAAATGTCCAATTTTTAATTCGTCCATCATTATCAGTTCTACTGATTGCAAATTGTTGTATTTTGGCAGTTTCTGAAGTATCTGAAACATGATATAATTGAACAATTACATTTGATGCTGGTTTACCTAAGGTTGTATCTAGGATATGGCAAGTTATTGGGTCAACCATAGTATGTTTTTTGATTGAAAAGCTACAAGATTAAACAATTTAGATTAATGAGAGATCAAGATTTTTAAATATCGCCTATATCCGAAAATTGAGCTACCAAATGGAACAGATCGACTTATATGCAGTACTATAATAGTTGATCTTGAAATTTGAATTGTGAATAACTCATTCAATATTTGAGCTTTCTCTCTCAAACTAACTTCAATATAATTGTTCAGTTATTTAAAGTAAATTGTTGTTTAAATAAGCTGAATAGATATAATTATGATGATGTTGTTCCACATTCAAAAAATCTAAAAAACGCTATTTTGCTAGATAAATAATCTTTAGACTTTATTTAACAATCTCTAGTATAGCTGAATTGGTAAACTTAGTCCCAAAAAGGCTATATATTGTGTTTTCCAGAAGCCATTATAGTTTTGAAATTTTTTCGAAAATTTCGAACCACTTCTGAAAAATTAATATCCCGATTTTGATCACCGTCCCTCTGAAAACTTCAAATTTCATTAGCGTACAGGATCTAAAAATCTAGATAATTCTATTATGTTTAAATTCAGATTTCAAAAGTGGAACTAGATTTTTCGAAAGGTCAATTTATTCATTTTTCTCCATACTTAAGAGAAAATGTCGAAATTTTTCAATTTTGACTTAAATTATACAGAAACAGTTCCAGCCCCTTCATTCGAGGTCTAATGTGTATAAACAGCCCTTTACTTGAATGTTGTGGAGTCAAATTAAAACATACAAGCAATTTCAATTTCTGCAAATTTTTTGTATGGTGAAAAAGGGCCAAAATGACAACTGCAAAAAAAAAAAGTTGAATCTTAAGTATTGACATACATAGAATATATATTCTAAGGCTCCTCCTGATTTTATAAATTTGTGTCTTAATTTGAGAGACTATGTTGTTCATGACATGTAAACTAATATATTTCGCACGAGTCGCCTTAGGATTAAGGCGACAAATTATTTATGGCGCGACAAATTTTTGCCTGGAAAAAAATACATACTTTTAAAAAGCTTACGAGCAACCTTATTACAAATCTTCATTATCTTTTGTATAGTAAGGTAAATGATTCATAAGATCACCATGACTAAACTTTTTATTCTTTATGTGAGTAGGAGTCAAATAACCAGCAATTTTCTGTTAGTATATCAAGTCATGAATCTTCGTTTACTACCAGTATATGACCATGCCTCTGCAGTTTTATCATAAACCCAATTTCTTTCCTCATCTTTAACATAATCAATCAAACCGTTTATTAAATCAACATTAACATTACCTACTAATCCTTTATTAATGAATAAATCAGTTAATTTCTCAACTAATAGCTTAGAACCTGTAGGTAATCGTTTTAAAATTTTCTTTAATCTTTTTACTAATTCTTTTAAATTGCTTGATTTGATCATATCATCAGAAACAGATATAAGTTTGTAATTTTCTTGTAAATCGTATTGTATTTTCCTGAAAATAATTGATTTATAAGCTTGTACATTCTGTTGTAAATTTATAGGAGAAGTCTGATACTTGTAGCTGGTTAAATTATTCAACAACTCTGATACTTTTATATTGTTCAACAATTGAGTAAACTTAATCTTCGGATAATTATTCTGTATGATGTATTTGCAAATCTGAATCTCTATTAAAACTTCGTTGGTTATTTTTGTTGGTGATTCGTTTTTATATTTAGGACCATTCACATCTCTGTAAATATTTAAACTATCCTCTATCAATTGACTTTCAAATGCAATAGGATTAACAACTTTCAACTTATTCTTTTCTTCTTGTCTCTTTATTTCACGAGGAGAAAATTTTGGAGTATAAACAACCTGAACTTCTTTCAGTTGAGGTGAAAAAACCCACGGTTTCAGTAAAATCTCATTTCGGTAATCTAATCTTTCTCTCCAGCAATCTATTTCAATTGATAATGTATCTCTATGTCTAAGTATCTTTATTTCGTCAACCAATATTTGTACATTAGATTTAATTCTTGAAATTTTACCTTCTACCGATATTATTTTACCATAATTATCGTACATGTTTAGGCCAATCAGAAGAAACAAATCAATCTTTAGTCTCAATGTAATACACGAATTATCATCAGATGAATCATCAATTTTTATCAAAACTAAACTTTTCTCAGACATTATCGTTTCTTCAATTATTCTACCAAATACCTGTACCTTCTTAATTGGCCAATTGTTTACCATTATTAAATAATCAAGACATCCAACATGATTCACGTAAATTTGATAGATGTCTTGTGAAGTATTAATATCATGAATTAATAAAGGGATATAATTATCGATAATTTGACAATTATGAAAAACTTCTGGAGCATAAAAATTTAATTCTTGTTCTCTCAAAACAACATGATTTTCTCCTGGAGCCCAATCTGGTACAGCAGTAACTGCTGTTGGTATTGCTTCTGTAGTCATATCATTGTTATCAATTAATGAATTCGTTATATGTTTACGTCTCGTTTACGAATTAAATAAAAAAAAAAAAAAAAAAAAAAAGATAATTTGATCTCATCACTATAAATATATCAATATGTTATTTGAACCAACAGGTTGGAAATTGGACACAAAGAGTATTAAATTAGGTGGTGTACTCGAAAAGAAAAGTAAGAATCAAAAGAAGAAAGGAAGACTAGCAAAAAGGAAAGAAAATAGGGAGAATGAAGAACTTGCTAGTTCAAATCTACAATCAAATTCAGATAAAATAGAAGATAAATCGAGTAAACAAGAAAAGATAGAGAAAAAAGATAAAAATAAGAAAATAAAACAAAAGAGTGATGACAGTTCCAAAACTGAAAGGTCTAAAAATAACAACAAAGAATCAAAAGATGAAAAGACGGAAAAATTAGAGTCAGCTCCAATACCTGTAACATCCAAATTGACTCCATTGCAGCAGAAAATGATGAATAAATTATCAGGATCTAGGTTCAGGTGGATTAATGAAAAGCTATACACCATTAAGTCAGAAGATGCATTGAAATTAATTCAAGAACAGCCAGTTTTATTTGATGAGTATCATCAAGGATTCAAATCACAAGTTCAATCATGGCCAGAAAATCCAGTAAATGTATTCGTTGATCAAATCAAAACCAGAGGTATAAAGAAAAATGTAAATGCACCTGGAGGTTTACCTGGTTTAAAAGATAAAAAAGTTGTTATTGCTGATATGGGATGTGGTGAAGCACAATTGGCATTAGACGTGAATAGTTTTGTTTCTAAACAATCCAAGAAAATTAAAGGTAGAAAATTAAACATTGAAGTTCATTCATTTGATTTGAAAAAGTATAATGATAGGATAACGGTTGCAGACATTAAAAATGTACCATTGTCTGATGAGTCATGTTCAGTAGTTATTTTTTGTTTAGCTTTAATGGGTACAAACTTTTTGGATTTTATAAAAGAAGCTTACAGATTATTAATACCAAGAGGTGAATTATGGATTGCCGAAATTAAATCAAGATTTTCAGAAACTGAAAAAAACCAACAAGATAGTGAAGAATCAGTAGGTAAAGAATTTGTCGAAACTTTAAAATTATGTGGATTCTTTCATAAACTGACAGACAATTCAAATAAAATGTTCACAAGATTTGAATTTTTCAAACCACCATTGGATATATTAAAAGATAGAGAAGAAAAACAAAATAGGAAAAGAAAATTCATTGAAGATGAAACTGAAAAAGAAAAATTGGAACATAAGAGAGAAAAGAAAGCAGAAGGCTCTTGGCTTTTGAAGCCTTGTATATATAAAAGAAGATAATTGAATAAACAAACAAATCTAATAAATTACTAGTAGTAAGTAAACAAATAATTAATCACGTGAATTCTGAGTTCCAGTTTTGGTATAAATTTAATGCAAATGGTAAAATCAACCAGCACCCAATTGGTAGCGCGAATAATTTGCAGCTGCAATACTGCATATAACCGGCTTTAGATTTCAGATTTCAGATCTCAGATCTCAGATCCCACGCCCGAGAGGTCGGCACTGAGATTTGATACTCATGCCTCTCAAGCTTGGTTATCCTAATTTGTATAATAACAAAATTCATAGTTGAAATTATGAGCCCATATTTATTGCCAGCATGGAATTTTCTTTACATAGAATAATCTCTTGACACATGGTAGCAGTTTTAGCCAGAATAAATGCATCAAATTTTCTTAAAATAGTTTTGCCAACCAGCATAATTGTTTAAGTATAGATGATGTCAACAAGCAAGCCTTATCTATTATAAACAAGATTTTATATATAAATATGGTTAGGTTTTACAAATTGTGAAAACAATTCTTGTTATCCTTTCAAATCAACGTATTAATTATGACTGAATTTTATGAACCAACTTTGTTGTTTAGAGCAAATGCAATTAAAAAGTTTAATCCATCATTGTCACCAATATCAAGTTGTGACTCATTATCCTTGAATCAAGAGACTAAAAATTTTTCATATTTACATAATAACAACTCCAGTTCATCCTCATGGTTATTAAATTCAAATAATCCAAATGATACTAAAGTTTTGTATAAATCATGTTCATTGAATAAAACTAATGTTAAATCAAATTATTGGAAAATACCAGATTCACAATTAAATTTAACAAGTTTGGCAATTACACAAAATAATGATTCAAATATACCCAAAATTGCAATATCATCAGGTTATACAGAAAATAATTTATTCATATACGAGTTAAATTTGAATAATAATCATTTGATACATCATAGTACGATTTCGTTATCAAGTATATATAATATGGAATGGTTAAACTCAAAGTATTTAATCACTGGGAATAATAAAGGTTATGCTCATCTAATTTCAATTCCTATAGAAGATGATGATTCAATAGATTTGGATGACGAGCCATCAGCAGAAATATTTAAAAGGTTCAATCATAGAAAATATTTGAAAAAGAAAACCAATACAATTTCACAACCTATTAAGAAATTAAAATTAACAAACAACTATCAAAATTTAATAACGATTTACAATGATTCACATTTATTTAATTGGGATATAAAAAATTCAAATACTCAATTAAAACCATCTCCATTAACTATTTCGACCATACCAAATATAAAGAATTTTGATGTCAATTTAAATAATCCTAATTATTTATCAATTTGTGGTAAATTTGGTGTTTCATTATTTGATTTAAGAGAGTGTAAATTTAATGTCCCAAATCAAGAACCTACAAGCTGCACAGCCAATATTATCAAATGGAATTTTAATAATGAAAATTTATTGGCTGTTGGTAATGAAGATGGTGTTGTGAGATTATGGGATTTAAGAAAACAAGATTCTATATTAAATTTATCTGGTCATTTGAGAAATACCCAAGTTACTAGTTTGGAATGGATTAATAATAATGATATTATAAGTGGTGGATCTGATGGTAATATAATTCATTGGGATTTATCATCAGACGGTTTAAACATAGATAATATTAATCAAACAATAAACTGTGGCTTAACTCAAGGTCTAGATAGTTTAAGTAAAAGCAAATATGATCAAAGACAATGTGGAACAATATTACCAGCTTCTAACACTAATATTATATCGATGTGTTCGGTTGAAAATTCAATAGATGATGATATTAAAGTTATTTCAATTGATGGTTCATCATTTTTGGGTGTTCATTCAAAAATACAAGAAGATATAAATATAAGTTTGAATACTTCAAAGTTATATTATACAGAGGAAGATTTACAATTGTTATTAAATTCGACAAGTTCAAAATCAATTTCAAATGCTACTTTACTTGATAGTAATTCTCAAGATAGTATAATTCAACCATTAGATATAACAAGAAAACCAACAATCATATATAATAATAATAATAATAATATTAATAACGTTTCTAATGATACTTTAGTGGGAGAAGACTTAGATCTTGCTAAAGAAGAACAAATTACAGAAAATTCCAATGAACTAGAACATGAAATGATTGAAATCAAACGAAATGAAAGTTTGTCATCAAGTCATAGCAATAATGAGTTTGAATTTATATCTACAAATCAGTTATATATATCATCATGTGAGAACTCACCAAACACATCTACAATGAATGAATCGTTTGATTCAATATCGACCATTGCAACTGATAAAGATTTAATAATAATGGATGATGAATCAAAACAAAAGCAGAATGAAGAAAAGAAAAACCATAAAAGAAATGAATCAAATGAATTTATATTTAATCATATATTTGATTCATTAGATGATAGTAATATTTATTAACAACTACTGGAAATGATATTGAATGAATTACATAATCTAACTTAATGTACGAGAGATTATCAATGAATGATACTGATGTTTCTCTTTCTATCAGGTTAAATAAGGCGTCAATACGGTTGAATAAAAGCTCATAATCGAATATTTAACTGGTAGCTATGATTACGCACTATAAAAAATGATATTTCAACTACTTAAAAACTTGTTTAGCTTTAGTTATTAATTATAAACATCCAATAGTAAATTACTAATAGATGAATACTTTAGTTGAGAAATTACTTTAATTAAGAAAGATTCAAAATTAATAAATTATTACTTATATTGATTACGTAATACGTTACATAATTTATATTTATATTTTTTTTTTTTTTTTTTCCATTTTATTTTTGAAAATAGAAAGGGAAAAAATTATCCAACTCTCTTTTAATAATCAAACAACAATTATATCAACAACCGGACTTTTAAAGAATCATCATTGAATTGTTATAATCCATAATTCATAAAATAAACAAATTAAGAAGGAAAAAATCAATACTATCACTTAATAATTATTTGGTGCAGAAATTTGATTTTACATTGATTTCCAAAATTGAAGCAATTATATATACAACCCGACCATGGCATCTAGAAATTCGACAATAAGTGTGAAAGTTGTTGCAGCTGAGTCATTATATAAAAGAGATGTATTTCGTCAACCTGATCCATTTGCTGTTATTACTGTTGATGGATCACAAACTAAAACAACAAAGACAGCAAAGAAAACTTTAAATCCGTATTGGAATGAAAGTTTTAGTTTCCAAGCATTAGAAGATTCTATACTTGTTATACAAGTATTTGATCAAAAGAAATTTAAAAAGAAGGATCAAGGCTTTTTAGGAGTTGTTAATGTTAGAATTGGAGATGTAATAGATTTAAGCTTAAATAATAGTGAAGAAACAATAACTAGAGATTTGAAAAAATCAAATGAAAATTTAGCGGTTACAGGAAAAATTATAGTTGTAATATCTCATAATAAAAGTGGAACTTCAAATAATGTATCAAATGGTACAACTTCAACCTCATCAAGACTACCATCTTCATCAACTACCAACAATCATTCGAATGGATCAGGTTCTGCATCAACTGCATCCAATGCCGTGCCATCAGTAGCAAATAATTCAAGTGCTGCTGCTACTACTGCTACTACTGCTGCTGCTGCTGCTTCGCATAGACAATATTCCTCATTTGAAGATCAATTTGGAAGATTACCACCAGGTTGGGAGAGAAGAACTGATAATTTTGGTCGTACGTATTATGTTGACCATAATTCAAGAACAACAACATGGCAAAGACCAACATTGGATCAGTCGGAGACAGAAAGGGGTCAACAAAGACAAGATACTACTGAAGCTGAAAGAAGACAACATCGTGGTAGAACACTACCGGGTGAAGGTCCTACCTCACCATCACCACAACAACAAAATTCAATAACAAGTGGAAACGTTACGGTTAATGCAACAGGAGGAAATTCACCAGTAAGTCCAGGGGCTGCAGTTTCAATGGCTGCTTCAGGTGCAACAACTTCAGGATTAGGAGAATTACCATCTGGTTGGGAACAAAGATTTACTAATGAAGGTAGACCGTATTTTGTTGATCATAATACTAGAACAACAACATGGGTTGATCCAAGAAGACAGCAATATATTCGTACATATGGACAAAATACTACTATTCAACAACAACCAGTAAGTCAATTAGGTCCATTACCTTCAGGTTGGGAAATGAGATTAACAAATACTGCTAGAGTTTATTTTGTTGATCATAATACAAAAACAACTACGTGGGATGATCCAAGATTACCATCATCTTTAGATCAAAATGTTCCTCAATATAAACGTGATTTTAGAAGAAAAGTTATATATTTTAGATCACAACCAGCATTAAGAATTTTACCAGGTCAATGTCATATTAAAGTTAGAAGAGATCATATATTTGAAGATTCATATCAAGAAATTATGAGACAAACACCAGAAGATTTGAAAAAGAGATTAATGATTAAATTTGATGGTGAGGAAGGTTTAGATTATGGTGGTGTTTCAAGAGAATTTTTCTTTTTATTATCTCATGATATGTTCAATCCATTCTATTGTTTATTTGAATATTCATCTCATGATAATTATACATTACAAATCAATCCAAATTCAGGTATAAATCCAGAACATTTGAATTATTTTAAATTTATTGGTAGAGTTGTTGGCTTAGGTGTATTCCATCGTAGGTTCCTTGATGCTTTTTTTGTTGGAGCTTTATATAAAATGATGTTACATAAGAAAGTTGTATTACAAGATATGGAAGGTGTCGATGCTGAATTTTATAGATCTTTGAAATGGATTTTAGATAATGATATAACAGGAATTTTAGATTTAACTTTTAGTGCAGAAGAAGAAAGTTTTGGTGAAATTGTTGAAATTGATTTAAAACCAGGTGGTAAAGATATTGAAGTTACAGAAGAAAATAAACATGAATATGTTGAATTAATAACAGAATGGAGAATTAGTAAAAGAGTTGAAGAACAATTTAAAGCATTTATAGATGGTTTTAATGAATTAATACCACAAGAATTGGTGAATGTATTTGATGAAAGAGAATTGGAATTATTAATCGGTGGTTTAGCAGAAATTGATACTAGTGATTGGAAAAAACATACAGATTATAGAGGTTATCAAGAAAATGATCAAGTTATTCAATGGTTTTGGAAATGTGTTAATGAATGGGACTCAGAACAAAAGGCAAGATTATTACAATTTACAACTGGTACATCAAGAATACCTGTTAATGGGTTTAAAGATCTACAAGGTAGTGATGGACCAAGAAGATTTACAATTGAAAAAGCTGGAGAATCAAATCAATTACCAAAATCACATACATGTTTTAATAGAGTTGATTTACCACCATATACAGATTATGATAGTTTAAAACAAAAATTAACTTTAGCTGTGGAAGAAACGGTTGGATTTGGTCAAGAATAATCAATGAAAGTTGGCTTTATTAGTATTGAGTTTATATATGTATATATATAATATAATATAATAGTTTGAATTTACACAATATAAATAAATTTTACATTCCTCGGTATTAGATTGAAAAAGTATAATTTGATAAGAGCTACCACCAAATGTCAATTGAAGATGAATTGATAAAATTACCAGCTTATCAAGAGTATATAAAAGAATATGAACAATTTACTGATACAAATAAACAAACATCATTAATACAAGAACAATTATATCCAAGTTTAACTGGGAATACATTAGTAGGAGAAGATAAAATTAATCTTAGATCAAAAACTCTATATTTTGTAAATGATAAATATTTTGAATATGAAGACATAATAGAAGAAGTTTATGATGATGAAAATTATTCAATTACATTTTTCCATTTAGGTCAATTATTAACTGGGCATAAAGGTATAATTCATGGAGGATTATTAGCTACATTATTAGATGAATTAACATGTAGATTAGCATTTATAAATTTTAAAAATGGAAAAGGAGTAACAGCAAATCTAAATATAAATTATAAAAAGCCAACGTTTGCAAATCAATTTATAATTATAAAATGTCAAATAATTAAGAAACAAGGTAGAAAATGTTGGGTTAAAGGAGAAATATTAAATTTAAATAAAGAACTTTTAACAAGTTGTGAGATATTAGTTATTGAGCCAAAATGGGTTGAGAATTTGATACATAAGTAAAAGATTAATATATATATACATATATATATGTATATATTTTAACGTAATACTTGTAAATTTGTATTTAAATTGTTTAATTCCACAATTATTGTATCTAATTTTTTAACAACCACTATTAAACCAACAAAGACTAAGATTAATGCAGCAAGATAATCATTTAAAACAAAAGATGAACCACCAATTCTTTGACTCATTATTAAATGTAATTATTAATTGTATATATTTTCTATAAGTCTATCTAAACTCTATATATATAATATTTGTTTCATCAATCACAGGATTAACGAGAAACATTGGGGAAGAAAAATTTATTATTAACCATTAGTAGTAATTTTTCTAAGTCTAATACCAATTTATAATAATTCATCAGTACCTTTAGTTTTATTTTGACCAATTTCCATTTTGGCACTTTTTGCACCAAATTGTATAGCTCTTTTTAATTCCAAAGAGACCCAATTCATTTGTAAATATTTTGCTAATTCACGTAATAAATACTTTCTAGTAGGATATAATTGATCTTTACCTTTTTTATTTTGTTTAATTTCATATTTAAATTTTAATTGTGGTGGAATTGATTCAATAACCCAATTAACAAAAAACTCATCAAGATAAGGATATCTTAATTCTTTACCCCAACAACTTATAACTTTATCATCTCTACTTAAATTACGTTGATGAATAATTGAAATATCATAATTTAAAGAATTTGCTAGTTCTTTATAATTATTTTCTTCATTAATTTCATTAAAAATACCTTCATGTCTCGAATAACCACCAAATAATTCATCTGCGCCTAATCCACTAAATAAAACTTTACTTGTTGAGTCATAGTGATCTAACCTAGTAATAAAATTATCAGGAGTAGTTTCAAATTCTTGCCAATCCACAGTATAATCATTTAATTGACTCATTGTGGTAATTTCTGGTATGTTTGAACTTGCAAAATAAAATGCTATAGCTATTGATAAATCCATTTCTGTATTACAAGGATACATTAATTTCGAAACTCTTGATTTATGTAATAGCCATGTTTTATAATCAACATTGATTTCAACTAATTGAATTTTAAGCTTTGGAAATAATTTAGATAAATGAAACCATGATTTTAATGCTAATTTTCTATCAGGACTTTCAAAACTTGATAATTTAGTTCTTGGATTTTCAAACCCAACAGTTAATAAATCAATACTTTGATTTGATATTAATCTACATATTAGATTTGCAATTATAGTACAATCTAAGCCACCACTAAATAGAATAGCCAATTTACTTTCATTTTCAGTTGTTGTGAGTGGAAAAATCGAGTCTAGTCGTATTTTAGTTGAATTTAATAATCTGGTATACAACTCCAGCACTAATTCATTTTCTGTTTTACTAGTTTCAAATGTAGGTTTTGGTAAATAATGTAGTTTATGTGTTATTAAATCATTTGTTAATAAATTATACTCATATATTTCATTTTTACAATCAATAAAATTAGGTAGTGAGACTGATGATATGATTAATTCTTGAGAATTTAATGAGTAAGTTAATGAACGTTTACCTATTGAATCTCTTCCAAAATATATTTTATTATCACTTAAATCAATCAATATAATTGCAAATTCTCCTTCTAACGATTTTAAAGTCTTTATAATAGAGCCATTTCTATCATCTAATAAATTTTCATGCAATTTGTTAATTATGAATTGTGTATCATTGCAATCTAAACACTCTTGATTATATAATTCTCCATTAAATTGAAATATAAAGTCATCTTTAAATATTGGTTGTGAAGTAAATGGTTTTCTTAAAGATAAAATCGAAGTAAATAATTGAAAATTAACACTATCATGATTAAATCGAGTAAAATTTAGATAATTTGGTCCTCGATTTGCTATTTTATAAATTAAATCATTAAACGTTTCATTATTATTTTGATTATTTGCGTCATCTTCTTTTGTAAACTCATCAATTTGACTTTGAATTTCATTTATTTTTTCTTCTTTTAATTCTTTTGAAATTTTAACATTATTTTTGATTTTTGTGAGTTGTAAATTTAAATCTCGTAATTTATCTAAATTATTTAATTTCTTTAATTGTTGATCAGTTAATGGATTTAATTTTGAGCCAGATTTTAAAAAATTCAGAATAACTTTTGAGTCTTGAGTTTCCCATGATTGAAATTTATCATTTGAATCATAATTCAAAGGTATACATGACGGAATATTTAAATAATTTTTTGTAATGTTTAATAAAATCCCACACATAAAATTTTATAGGGCATTAATTTTTTTTTTTGTTTGTTTTAAAATATAAAATTCTGAAACACGAAAGATCTTTTTTTTTTCTTTATTTGTTTCAAATAACTATTAACGAATTAATCAATAGATTACTTGAGCTGTTAGCTGTTAGCTGTTAGCTGTTAACTGTTAGGTATTAACTGTTAGCTGCTTATAACTATTACTATATTAAAAGGGATTAAGAGATTAGTTGAAATATGTTGCTTAATCTTAAATGAGTATGGTCTCCGATAGAATGATATTTGACGCTTTTAAAGTACTACTCATTATACAATACTTATCACCTTGTTGAAACCATGTAACTTCATTCATTAGTTGAAAAATATCATATATTGAACAAAAATGTATCATCAGCTATATCAAGTAATACATTATATTAATTAAAATCTCATATGTTTGATTTGAAATGGCTGTAACAAGTAATCCTGTATATTAATTTTTTATTATCAACCAAATTTCATCTTTCACAACCAATTTTCAAGTTCCCTTGATGAGTGATATTCTTAGCAGAGGTGCTAAATTATTTGACGATTCTCCAGAATACGATTATAATCATGCAACTGACTCCGAATATAAAAGATTAAGAGCTGAAGCTGATAAATTATATAAACACAGAAATCAATTAAGTCAACAATCTCAACAAGCTTATAAACAAGGAGATGGTCAAAAAGCTCATGAATTAAGTGAAGAACTGAAAAGTGTATTGGCCCAAGCTGAGCAAGCTAATAGAAAAGCTGCTGAATATGTTTTTAGAGAAAATAATACTGATTCGGCTTATGATGAAATTGATTTACATGGATTATACGTTAAAGAAGCTGAATATGTTTTACAGAATAGAATAAGTCAAGCTATTAAAACAAACCAAAATCATCTTAAAGTTATCGTTGGTAAAGGTTTACACTCTCAAAATGGTATTGCAAAAATAAAACCCGCAGTTGATCAATTATGCGATGAAAGTGGTTTAAAACATTATATAGATCCAAAAAATTCTGGTGTATTAGTTATTGATTTACAAAATACAAACTCAAATCAAATACCATCACATTGGGATAATATTAATCAACCACATCAAGCGTATCACGGATCTAATCAACCTCAATACCAACAACAACAGGCACATTATCAAAATCAACAGCACTATCAACAACAACAACAACAACAACACAACAACAATCAAGGACAGAATATTAAGACCGGTAATCAATTTATTGATTTGGCAATTAAAGCTATTTGCTTTTGTATTAATCGTCAGAATAAAATTAATTAGATTTCTTTATAAAAAATGTGTATTAAATTACAATTGAAATAGATATCAATGTATTAACAACCACAACCTCCAGACTCTGAATCTAAATGAATATTAATAGCATCATTATAATCATCATTTACATCATTTGAATTCGCAGCATTTAATTCTTCTTGTTGTAAAGCCATTTTCGCAATTACTTCAAAAGCACTTTCTACATTTATTGAATCTTTAGCGCTTGTTTCAAATACAGGATAATTTAATCCACCCAATTGATTATTTGTAATATTATTTAATTTCTTTTGTAAACTTGGAATTTTTTTGGAATCATCAACATCAATTTTATTACCTATTACAATAAATGGAAAATCTTGTGGATTTGATACATTTGATTGTACCAAAAACTCATCTTTCCAAGAAGTAAGATTATTTAATGATTTTTCGTTTGTTACATCAAAACATAATACACAACAATCAGCACCTCTATAAAAAGCGACACCTAAACTTTGAAATCTTTCTTGACCAGCAGTATCCCAAATTTGTAAAGTAACTTGTTTATTATTATCAATTGTAATTTCTTTTGTTAAAAAATCAGCACCAATTGTTGCTTTATATTGATGACTAAATTTATTATTTACAAATTGTTGCATTAAAGATGTTTTTCCAACTCCTGAATCTCCTAATATAATAACTTTTAATAAAGTTTTCTTTCTAGATGACATGATATTAGATATGTAATATGATTATAAAATTTATAGTAAGTTATACCTTGGGCAAAAGATTAGGCTTTTGTTTGGTTTGGTTATTTTTTATTATCAACAGAAAAAATAAATATGTATATATATTATATGCAGGATTGGTGTTTTGAATAATTATATTGATTATTATGATTAACAATTTACCATGAAATGAATTGGGTGTAATTAATGGATAATTACAGAGATTATAGTGAAAAGACTGAGTGAAATATGATTATTAACTCGGAATCGTCTATTAATTTAGTTATTTCACTATAGTACAAATGTCTTTTAATATAGTATTTTTAAAACATTATTAATCCTTGTATAAACAAGGATCATTACCTCCCCAAGTTAAAACTTCATGTGAATCAGGTTTATTTAATCTCTCCAAAATCTCTGAATCTAAATCAATTTTACCTAATAAGATATTCTCTTCCAATTCATCATCATTTTTCTTACCATCTGGTAAAATATTTAAATTAGCTTTAATTCTATCAGGGTTTTCTGACTTAACTAATACAATATAACCTTGTAAATATGACCATTTTAATAATATTTCAGGTGGACTTATATTATATTTCTTTGATAATTCTTTCAACTCTGGATCATCAAATTTTATACCCCTAGTAATTGGAGAATAAGCTTCTATTAAAATATCATGTTTAACACAATATTCTCTAAGTTTAATTCTTGGTAACCATGGATGAGTTTCAACTTGATTTACAACTGGATTGACTAAAAGTCCATCCCAATTAAATAATTCTTCTAAATGATCAATACCATAATTTGAAACTCCAATTGATTTAATATTAAGTAACGAATTATTTGGATCTAAAACAAATTCTTGTAATGCTTTATAAGTTTCAATTCTTTTAGTTTTCGAAGTTTTTGGAGAATGAATTAAAATTAAATCAACATAATCAATATATGGTTTAACTTCATTACTAATTTTTTCAATTGCTTTTTTAGTGTTTTCATAACCTTGAGAAGCTTCATTTATTTTAGTTGTAAACCAAATATCTTCTCTTGAAATTTTACCTTCATTTTCTTTTAAAAATTTAGCAATACCTTGAGCACATTCTTTTTCATTATGATAAGCAATTGCAGTATCAATATGTCTGTGACCAAATTTTAATGCATCATAAACTAAAGTTGCTGTCTTTTCAACAGGAATTTCATATGTTCCAAAACCAGCAACTGGTATTTGTTGACCATTGTTTAATTTATAACTTGATTGTTTTGTAATTTGAATAGATGATGTAATATTAGACATGATTGATATAAAAACTCTTATAATAATAAAAATAATTATAGAAAAAGAATAATATAATTAAATTGGAAAATGCATGAAGTATTTATAGTAAATTAATTTTAGGAAGCCCCTTTCCTAATTGGGATTTGGTCCGAAAAATATGATGCAAAATAATTAATGAAAAAGCAACCAAATATAAAAAGTTTGACACAATTTAAAAACCTTATACAAATTATAGTTGTTGATTTGGGTATACTTAAAAGATTATGACCGATAAACGATTATAATAGTGAAAAATTCAGTTACTTCATTAAATACAATGAAGTGTAAGGACGTAATTTGCATAATTATTTTGTTGATTCGACAGACAAAAGAGATTGAAAAGATATTCTACTAGTCGAATCTATAGAAGATTTAACAATTAGTCCGAGAAGTAAATAAGAAGTTTCTATCTATTATTAGTCTCTTCATTGCAATTTGGATTACGTCATAATTGCTAAGTGATATACTTAGTATCACATAGTTGAATACAATCGTATTTGGAGACTTCAATGATTCAAATAGAATTGATACATAACTCTTTTATAGCTTTATTAAAATTGATGAACATTTATATTCAATTATGATTTGAATTTGCAACCAAACTTGTATATTGTTGATGTTAAGAAATTATTACATAATTTATTAGTAATTGATAAGAAATTGTTACATAATATATTAGTAATTGATAAGAAATTGGTATCAGTCACACGCCAACTAAATATAAAATTCGTCCGAGAATGGCAAAAAATTAACACCAATAGATAAACCATATTCATTTTAAGTTAACTATGGTTCATCTTTATAGTTTATCAACTGCTGCATTAATTGTAACAACAGTTCAATCTTTAATTATTCCAGATATTGCATCATTATTTAATTTTAATGACTTATTTAATCATCAAATTGAAAAACAAATTCCATTAATTAATGAAGTTAAATCATATGCTTCAAAATTATTAGATTTTGATCATCCATCAAAGAAAGTTATTCCTGATCATTATATAATTGTATTGAATGATAATTTATCAAATACAGAATTATTAAATCATCAAGTTACTTTAGAAACTAAATATGAAGAAATGATGTCTATGTTAACTAAAAGACACGAAGATGTTAATTATAATCCTTTATCATTTTTTAAGATTGACAATTTTTTAACTGGTTATACTGGTTATTTTACAAAAGATTTTATTGAAAATTTATCAAAGCATCCTCATGTTAAATTTATTGAACAAGATTCAGTTATGTCAGTTAATGAGTTTGATATTCAAAAAGATGCAACTTGGGGTATTTCAAGAGTTTCTCATCGTGAAAATTTAAATAATGATCAATATTTATACGATTCAGATGCTGGAAAAGGTGTTACTGCATATGTTGTAGATACTGGTATTAAAGTCGAACATGATGAATTTGAAGGTAGAGCTGTTTGGGGAGATTCATTTGCATTTCCAAAATTAAAAGTTGATGGTCATGGTCATGGTACTCATGTTGCTGGTACAATTGGTTCAAAAACTTATGGAATTGCTAAAAATGTTAACCTTGTTGCTGTCGGAGTTATGAGTATTTTAGGTACCGGATCAACAAGTGATATTATCAAAGGTTTAGAATTTTGTGTACAAGATCATCAACAAAATATTAAATCAAAATCCAAATTTTTCAAAGGTTCAGTTGTTAATATGTCAATTGGTGGTGGTATTTCAGAAGCTTTAGATCTTGCAGTTAATGCAGCTACTAAATCTGGTTTAAATATTGCTGTAGCTGCTGGGAATGATAATCAAGATGCTTGTAATTATTCTCCAGCAAGAGCTTCAGGTCCTATTACAGTTGGTGCTACTACTATAAATGATGCTAAAGCTGATTTTTCAAATTTTGGTAAATGTGTTGATGTATTTGCGCCTGGTGAAAATATTGAAAGTACTTTTATTTGGTCAGATACTACTGTTATGTCAGGTACTTCAATGGCATCTCCTCATGTTGCTGGATTATTAGCTTATTATTTAAGTTTATTACCTGGTCATAATTCAGAGTTCTATACTGATCCATCAATTATTCAAAATAAAGTCATTAAATATGGTACAAAAGGAATTATAACAGGTTTAGATAAAGAATCACCAAATAATTTAATTTATAATGGTGGTGGTCAAAATTTAACTAATTTAGAACTTTAGATTATTGATTAGTTGTTTTTGTTTATGTTTATGTTACGATTGATTTAGAAAATGAATTGAAAATATATAAAAAATATAGTTCGATTGAATGGACTCTCTGTAGTATTTTCGAATATTTATGAATAGCACTGTAATCACATTCACTTTCCTTTGACGAAAATTAACCTTTTAATGAGCTGTTCAAAAATATGTTTTATCAAATGATAATAAGAATACGCATCTTCAGTCTTACGGAAATTTCGAGGAAAAAAGTTTGACAACCATAGCTTGAATATCGAGGGAGTTATTTACACCTTTAAGTTTTGAGATTAACTACTAAGGGACTGCATATAAGACAAAATCGATAATTAAAAACTTATTGTTTTGGACGTGCATTCGACGGAATTAGGACGAAATCGGCCATAAAATTTTTCTCTTGGGGCGATGTTTAGTACCATAACTCGTTTAAATTTTGAGGTAGCACGAGGTGGCCTAAATATTTCGCGAGAAATAAAATAATTAGAAGATTCGACAAAATGTATTGTGCTAACATCTAAGCCAATATATTTAGTTCGAATCGCCCCATTCTCAACGCGACAAAAATGTTTCGTTAGCACTGAATTTGGGCGAGAATTTTTCTACTTTACCACATAAATCTGTCTAGAATGAAGAACGATTTGCAACTGCCATTTTAATATTTTGCTCACTTGATATTTTCCCATATGTGATTTTTAATTATTCAGAAGCTAATCCAACAAGTATAAATGATTTCGATTTTGAGTTCGATAAAATGTATACTTCTATTTTAGCTTAGCTTAACATTGGTTTCTTATTGCTATTCTTCGAGTTGGAAGAAATTTATAAAGCTGGAAAATTCCTTATCAAATAATTACAGCATTTCTATTATCTGTCCCTAGCGAGTTGAAACTGAAGGATCAGCTTCAAAGGTAGTGGAGTAATTTTAACTGTACTGTAATTTTCAACTGTCAGAATCTGAGGTATAAATTCTTGGCTTTAGTAAAAATACGTCAAATTTGACATTAATACTATCTACAGGGGGGTGTCAAAACTAGCTAAAATTGAGCATACTTCCATTCTAGGTTGAATTTCACCATCTCGTTGCTTGCTTTACTCTCTACAACGTATGCTAACAAGTTGTAATCGAATTTAAATCTCTGCTTATAACGGATCTAAAAATATTTTTGTGCCGAGATTCGAGAAATCAAGATACGAAAATTCATAATTCAAGATCTGTAGATCTAGGAAATGACAAACAAAATAGGTGAAAACACTCAGCCCAACAAGTTAAAGGACTACTATGGCTGTTTGGAAAAGTTTACTATACAATTGGCTTTTTAATTTATAAATTCATCAATGAATCAAATGTTTCTCATCCCACCAATCACCTAATCTTTGCTGGTTATTACAACTCCATAATTTTACCATATTAAGTATGCTTTTCTTTAATCTGGGTTTCAAATTGACTTATATATTAATTATGTTAGCTGATATCTATTTATTCGTTAAGTGGTTTTTAATGTGATGAATATAAATGTTGAAACCAATTTCATTTTGAATGTCAAAAAACTTTATGCCCTACGATTTTCAGTAGTTACTCATGACCCTTAATATTCCTCAATTGACTCTTCTATTATCTCGTAATTTCAAATGCAACCATTTAAGTCTCAATTAAGTTTAGTTTGTAGCTTAAGTAAATTCGTAGTGTGTATTTGCCAGCACACTGATAATTGAAATCCTAAGTTTTCATCACTTTTTTTTATCAACAAAAACCCCCTATAACATATTCAAAGATGAATGAAAATCAGAAAACTACAACAGATAAAACTACAAATCCTGCTCCAAATGGAAAATGTAGATGGAAATTAGCATTCACAGCGTTAGTTTTTGGATCATTGTATACAGTTTTAAAAGTTGCTAATTTAATTGGAATACAAGGTCATGGTAAATTGTGGCCAGCAGTTGTTGCGTTTGCTGTCTTTGCTGTAATTATGATGTGTAACATGTTAATATATCCTGTGATTTTTATTATTTATAAAGTGATCAACGAGAGAAAATGGAATAATGGATATTGGGTTCCTATTGGTATATTATTTGTTAGTCTTCATTTAGGTGTTCCTTTATATCCTGTTTTCCATGATACTGACTCAATTTTATCAGAATGTAAATTTTGGATTAATTTTCATGTTATTATTATATTTTCAATTCTTTACCAATATAGAAAAGCTAAAATAGCAGAAGAAAAAGCCAAAGAAGTCGAAAAAAATGAGGAGGGTACTAAAGAAGAAAAAGAAGCTTTAATTGAAGTATAAATTGATTTTATAGTGTATTTGCAGAATCATATAATGAATGATATACTGAATGATAATTCGAAAACTTGCGACTTGACCTTTTACTCATTTTGAGGGTATTGGTCCAATTAACTCGAAACTTCAAACATACCAGAGTTGCTTGTCTCTCCAATTATTCTTTCTGTGTAACCACTTTTAGGTATCTTTTCGTTTAATTTTTCTAAAAGTTGCTTGGCTGCATAGATATCCATAATTTTGCAGTTCATTTCTAAAGAATGTCAAAAGTGGCACGATCATAATAAAAGCCTATAAAATATAAATTAGTTCAACTATCCAATTGTTATTAACCCTTGTCCTTTATATTTCAAAAACTGGATTACCTCATCTCTACTCATTGCTCGTAAATCATCATGATCAATTGGCAAACCATTTAAAAATAACCTCAGTGACTCAATATTATCCTCTACTTTTAAAAATTGCATTATATTATCACAATTGGGATGTTTCCTTAAATTTATTATTTTTGGCTCGGGGATTATCTTCAAATTTGTTAACATATTTTCCAAATTCCCTTGTTCCTCGATAAATAAAAGTATTATGATAGGTGATAAAGAAAATATCTCTTTCAAGTCAGAAGAAACCGAATTCATATCATTATCATTTCGTTGTTCTTCCGGAGTATTTATAAATTGTACTTGAGACATGATTGACACCTCATCATCAAATAAATTTGAATAAGTTGTAGAGGATAATAAAATCAGTTTGTCTTGTTGTAAATGAAATGATGAAAGGTTACTTATGGTTAATATTATAAATAATGCTAAAGTTAAGCCAAATATGATTGAAAGTACTATATTTTCTTGCTTATTTTCGTCTTCTTGAAGCTGTTTTTCAATGTCTCTGTAAAATGAAGTATTTGATCGTGATCTCTTAAACGTAGTCATCTTGATGATTGTTAATGTGAAAAAGAAAAACTGAATGAATGTTGAAGTTTATATTTGTGTTTTGAAAATTTTATAGAATGTTATATAATAATTTTATTTTTTATTTTGTGGAGTTAATCTTGTCAGCATTGGAAGATAATTATCATCATAATGAGAAATAAAGGTTGGGTTAGACTAAAAACACGACATCTGAGCTAAATAATTGCTAAAGGACATTCATATTTTAGATTCAAGTTAACTCAATCTTGTTTTATGTCCCACTTTTGTTTAAGCATTTATGCATATTAAGATCTCGTAAATTAAAAACCCTCTTAATCGAATAAATCTGTATTTCATTTTGTTCTAACTCCAAACTTTCGGATTATAATACTTGTAATTTCTAGTAAAAAGTAAGAACTTCCTCACTACCTTCAATTCATCGATTTTGTCTTGAGTTCATCGATTAAAGTTTCCAAAAAATTAAACTTAAGAAAACAAAATTCATTGTACTATTGCAAACTTAGACTCTGTCTGAATCCGTAGCTTGAAATTTGAACTATTCTCAGTGGAATACAGATTTAATACAAGAAACTTCTAGATCCTGTGCATATTAATGTACAATTCCACCGAATTAGGAAAGAATCTTATCAATATTGAAGTCTCATTTAGTAATAGTAACGAAGAGAAAAAAAAATTCATACTTTAAAATTGTATTGTCCTTCACGGTTATTCCTGCGTGAGATTCAATATTAATACTACTTGAATGTACCGACCTTGAAAAAATACAAAATTATCCATAGTTCTCCAATTTCCATTTCCGTAAAGATGTCGAATATAAAAAGTACTCAGTATCATCGCTTCTATTGATTGGTTGATTAGAATTGTACGATAGTGTTCAGAGATATCTGAAATTTTCGACGGTTGGGCAAAAGTAGTTCAAATGGTGCATTTTATTCTCAACGTAGTCAAGACTCTACATAACTTGCAATTTTCATAAGAAAGTGTCCAATACAAGAAGTGCTCGGAACTTTCACAACTATTGATTGATTAGTTTT
Source organism: Insectozyma verbasci (assembly GCA_947670415.1). Lineage (NCBI taxonomy): Eukaryota > Fungi > Ascomycota > Pichiomycetes > Serinales > Debaryomycetaceae > Insectozyma > Insectozyma verbasci. The sequence goes on along the minus strand of CANTUO010000002.1, from coordinate 1,173,857 downwards.
ATATTTTGGTATTTAAAAGTAATAAAAATTTCCGAAAGCTGTAGAATGTGTGATTGCCAACATCTACAAAATTATTTTTAAGTAGTTTGAGCGTGCTGTTTCTAACAATAGAGAATTTATCAGCTCAAAGCATTTACAACCATCAATATATATTGTAATCTTATTGAATCATGAATGTTTCAGCTTTATTGATTACGCGTGTAAAAAATTGACTTTTATTTTTTTATTTTTTTTTTTTATTTTTTTTGTTGAAATTTAAATCTTGAATTAAGTTTAATCAAAACAATCAAATATCAACATGATAATATAATGAATAGAAAGAATAGAAATCCTGAAATAACATCATCATCACAGTCACATAATTATATAAATTTGGGTGATCCATTACCATTGACTTATAAAGTACCAACAACCACACAATCGAGAAATAATATCGCTTCATCAATAGCCCTACCCAAAATATCAACAATTAAAGAATCACAACCAATAAAATCAAATAACAATATAGACAACAATCAAATGAATCGACGAAATATACTAAAGCCAATTCTGCTAAGGAAACCATTATTTAACCTCAATCCACCGATCAGTAAAAATAATATACAAGAACGAATAAGGACTAAATTACTTCATTTAAATAAGGAGATAAACGAAATTGATATATATAAAGATGTAGAGATGTTGAATATTATAGATTCAAAATTAGATGAGTTGGTTCAACTTTTCAATAATGAAAATGAAAATGAAAATGAAAATGAGATTAATCAATTGGAATCAGAAATCGAACAAGAGCAAGAGAACAATCAACATGCTCAAAAAGAAGAACTTGAATCTGAATTGGGCAAGGCAAAATTCAAACTACAAAGATTAAAATTATTGGAGAAAGAATTAAATAAAAGTAAGAGAAATTTCGACTATAGATTAGTTTGGATACCATTACTTATTGTATTATTTTACACAATGAGCTCGCTTTATATGGCAGAGTTCAAGTATCAATATTGTTATTATTTTTGTTGAATTATAGAAGAAAGACAATTATTGTATTATTATTATTTTTATCGATTTATTCATTTACAAGTTAAAAAAAGACAATCACTGTATTATTAGTTGTATACTTTTGTGTATCAATGTATTCATTAGCCAATTTCACAATTACTTGTGTAAATTTTAAATTTTCATTGTTCCTCTATCTATTCTCTAATATCAAACTGTTTCAGAATTTATGCAGGAAAAAAAAATTTCATTATCATCAAACATTTATCTAAATCTTACATTTTTAATTAAATAATATACTATGAGTTTATGGGGAGTTTATCAAGGGCCTCAGCCCCCAAAGAAACTGCTTCAAGAAATGACTCAACAAGAACAAGCGGAAGAAGGAGCAAAACAATTTGTAAATTTTATGCAATCATGTATTGGTAAAACTATAATGGCAGGTGTTTCAGGTTTTGCCCTTGGTGGGTTCTTTGGATTATTTATGGCATCTATGGCATATGACACACCAATTGGATCATCACCAGTCCAACATATCTCGCAATTACCTTTCAAACAACAAATGAAATTACAATTTGCAGATATGGGAAAAAGATCATATAGTTCAGCAAAGAATTTTGGTTATATAGGTATGGTTTATTCAGGAGTTGAATGTACTATAGAAAGTCTTAGAGCTAAACATGATATATATAATGGTGTGAGTGCTGGATGTATAACTGGTGCTGGTTTAGCTTATAAAGCTGGTCCTCAAGCTTCTATAATTGGCTGTGCTGGTTTTGCAGCTTTCAGTTTGGCTATTGATATGTATTTAAATAGTGATGCAGCACCACCTCCAGAGAATGACTACGATTTATAAAAATGAATAAAACTTATACCTCATGTAAATATACAAATAGATTAATATATTTCATAATTTTATAGCATAAACTTTGTAAAATCAAGATCATTCACAATTAAAGAAATCTTGACTTAATTTATTTTCAAAAAAGTTTAAGATTCTTTAAACTTATGCATTATTACTCTAATCGATTTCAAGCTTGTTATCATGTAACTCAGTTGCTGTTGAAAAACACGTGATGACTTTTTTACTACTTGGTTTTTGATGACCGGCTAATACAGAGAATTTGAATTCGACTACAGATTGGATTCGTTTGGTGATTAAATATTTCTTTTATATTGCCAACAAGTACTCGTTCTAAAAAACTGGATATTGCAATTATTTAGGTCATCAAGCTAAGGTTTACAAATTGAGCGCATAATTTACTTATTCTTTTCATTTACTTCAAATATACGAGAGGAGAAAAGCAAAAGCAAAAGTAAAGCTTTAGACCACGCATCTTTTAACATACACTTGTCTAACTTTCGATCCAAGCACACTCGACATTTCCAAGGCTTTTGATTAGAAGCTTATACGTATTAGCTCTTGTTATAAACCGTATTTCATCACTGAAATGTTATGTATGATTTATCATTTACACATAAGTGAATAATCCCGTTCAACTAATAAATATCAAAATTCAAATTGGCTCTATAACTGGTTTATATTTGTGATTACCATGTCTCTGGCTTTGTTTTGTCTTTTGCCAACCCTATTTTTTGTCAACATTTGTAGAAGTAATATACATCATCTTAGACATATAAAAATCAAGCGCCATTTAGCGCGATATGACTCGTAAATTGGTAAATAACGACACAAAAACTAATGTTGAATTTTGTACACATTTAACTCTCTGTAGTTGATTGAAGTTCTAAAATCTTTCCTACTTCTGTCGGCCAATGAAAATCTAACAAGTAAATATATAATCTTTTTTTCTTAGATAAAGTGGAGTTTGAGGAGTGTTTTTATTTTATCAGGTATAATATTTTAAAGTAAGAATAAAGTATATGAAACAAACGTTTAACCATTTTCAATCATAATATACTGGTCAATCTGAATCTTAAATATATTGATATTTTGATGTTTCATATTTGATTGTTTTGTAATTGATCAAGTAATGAGCTAAATTCTAGTACCATTAATGTTGTATCCATGTAAATATTGAATGACTATTATTGGATTTATTATAATTTTCTTTGTTGTTTATTTTTCTTTAATTTTATTCTTTATGCATAAAATACTACATATTTTTTATATATTCCTTAAAAGATAAAACATAAATTGACACATTAAGTTATCAAAATTTTTGGATTATATTAATCAATGTAATCAACTGCTTATAGACTGCTCTCAATCTTTACTTAGTATTTGTTATATATTAAAGAAAGCTAAAGAAAGAAATAGACTTGAAAGTAATATTTTGTATTGACAGTGTGAAATGTGGAGAGATTATTCGAATTTGTAAATAATCTTAGTCGTGTACTAAACAAAATCAAACAGTTAATAAGGTGATTCCATTTTAAGGAATCACACGACCGCTAATAACAACCCCTTACTAGAAAGCAAAATTGGATTATATAATTTGTTATGTAATTTGTTATGTAATAATTGGCTGCAAAGTTATTTGTAATTAATTTCCTCCCCCCATAACTTTTTCTTTACTATAAATAGACCAACAAATTTCCCGTATATCGAATTTGTTTTATATCACTTTTATTTTGATTTTCATTCAATTTAATAAGTTTCATTTTTAATCAATTTCCACAATTTCTTTTATATATTATTATAATCTACCTATTATATAATTTAAATACAAATTTAATTTAGAAAAGATGGCAGGTAAAAATAAAAAATCTAAATCTGATTCATTACCTTTAGATTTAGATAATATTAAACCAATGGATCATTTACAAGCAATTCCTAAATCAAGATCTTCATCAATTACATCAATTGAATCTTCTGATGGTGAATTATCACAAGTTTTGCAACCTCCACCAATTAAAGAATTTGATGATTTAGAACAATTTGAAGCATTTATTAGAGATGAAACTTGGGATAATGATTTTGATTATTGTCACGGTAAATTACATTATTATCCTCCATTTGTTTTAAAATCTTGTCAATCAAATACTGAAAAAATTAAAGATACAATGAATAAAAATTCCAAAAAATTTAGAAGAGATTTACAACATCATATTAAAAAACATTTAATTAAAGATTTAGAAAAATGTTGTGGTTATGAATTGAATTTTGATAAAGGTGAAATTATTGAAACTCCAAATAAATTAACTTGGAAATTTAAAGATTATACTGATCATGGTTTTTCAAAAGAAGAAGAAGATTTATATAATCGTCATTGGCATTTAGAATTGGATGTTAGTTGTACAAATGATTCTGCTATGGTTGACGTTGAATATAAATCAACTCCTGTAATGTAAAAGTTATATACTAACTTTTAATCAATTTCCATTTTTATTAATTGTTACTTATGGTTTTATGTTTTATGTTTTTATGTTTTTATGTTTTTATGTTACTCATGTTACTCATGTTGTTTTGTTGTTTATTTAAGTTTATATTAATGCTGATTTTTAATATAAACTATTATTGTAAATAATAATTTCAGTTTAATTTTGAAGCTTTAGCTTTTAATCTTTATAATTTAAGAGAACTCTAGCTACATTTACGAATAATATTACATTGTATTCGTTTAACGATTGAGATTTGAGTGTATATGTTTACTATTAGTGGATTACATAATCAAAATATTAATTTGTTTCAGAATAAAATTTAATTATTTAAAAGATAAATTCGTCAACAACAAATTAATCGATATCAAACAATTGATATGACTGGAGATACATTAAAATTATTGAAATTATTAAGAGAATTATCATTTGAATTAATTGAGATGATATTTCGATATATCAAGAATAACCACTTTTTTATATGATTCAACTTTAAAACCATATGCTATTTCATTTTTATTTTCAAAGGTCATGATTTTAAAATATCGTGAAGGTATCAGAAGCCTAAAAATTTTGGACAAATAAAATTACCAACAGGTAAAAAGATTGATTTTACTATTTCCCTAAAATTTAGAGATTTCGAAGTTGTTTATAAATTACCAAAGAAATTTCAAATTATCCCTAAACTAATGTTTATTACAATATTGGCTGTGATGTAGAAGACTTTAATAAAAGTGATAATATAATACTTATAAACCATATAATTACCCCAGTCCTTATTGTTATTGGTCCGATCTAGGCTATGAAATCATAGAATATTCCTGTGAATTCATCAATCAACATACTAAACTATATGTAGATTTGAGATGGGAAAATGAGATTAATGATTGGACCGATTATTTGGAATGCTTCAACATCTCAAAGATTGAACATATTATTTTTCACAACTTTGATTTACTAGAATATAAAAATATAGCAAATCCTGTTAGATATTTGAATTTTGCAACCTTGGTGTTGATTTTTATGAATACTCCTCATCTGTCAGCCAAAATATTTTAGGGGGGTTAGAACGTGGTAGAAGCTACGTCCATATTATTAGTGAACTTCTTCAAGTGTCATCAAGTATAAAATATTTACTGCTCATTTATTGTTGCGAATATCCAAATCATCCAGATGAACAAGAAGAACCGAAGTTTTTGTAATTACCATCAACCTTGAAAAGTATTCACTTGGAACGAAATATATGCTCAATATCCATCATTACAATTCTGTGACTCATTAACCAATTTAAATTTAACTAATTCATTATTTATTTGATAGTTACAACTTTTCCAACTGGCAAAAATTCAGCTTTAAATTGAAGATTAACCAAGAATTGAGTATAAATATAATAATGTTTACTTTTTTGATAATTTATTACTGATTACAATTGAGGGATCAAATCGATTAGTGTTTCTTGATTTAGTTAATTTTCCGAACAATGTAAAAACTTTAGATTTATATAAAACCAAATTTGAATCAAGAAATAACTTTGTACCAAAGAATATTGCAAATTGCAAAAAATTGATGAATGTTTTATCAGATAGAATTAATCTCAGGTTCAATTTATAAATTGCTACAAATATACTATAATATAATAATAACTAATAATTCTAATTAATTTTAAACACCGATTTAATGAAGATTCAAACTTGTATTTAAGAACTTCGAAGTTATCATCTATTTTGTCAAATCAAATATTACTTTATTTACTTTATGCTTGTCAAATAAATCAAATGCCTCTTTTGAATTATCTATTGAAGTTTTATAATCGATAAAGTCTTTAAAATCATTTTTAACGTGTTCAAAAATTTCTAAAGATTCATGAAATAAAGAAGCAGCATGACATCTACCAAATGAAATATTGACATTTTTAAGATAACAATCTAAACTTGTAAATGGTAAATCTGTATGTCCCATACCTAAACTACTAATTAAACCATTTCTTCTAACTGAATCGAAGGCTGTTCTTTGAGCAGATGAAGCACCAACAGCTTCTAAAACTGCATCAAACCCAATTCCATTCGTTTCTTGTTCAATATATCTTGACAATTCATTTGATTCAGTTTCAAAATTTATTACTTTAGTAGCTCCAAATTTAATAGCTTCATTTAATCTCAGTGGAACACTGTCAACAACTACGATATTTTTAAAACCAAAATGTTTTAAAACCCTGGTTGCACAAAGACCAACAGGACCAGCACCGATTTGTAAAATAGTGGATTTCGAAAAATCTTGTGCTTTTATTGTAGCTGTTGGATTAATAGACAAAAAATCAATAATTTTCTTAACGCCATAATAACCAGTAACAAAAATATCTGCCATTAAAAGATATATTGAATCATCAACTTCACTTTCTGAACCTTTATTTTCTGGTTTTTTAATTAATGTATTTTCAGCATATGGAACTCTTACATATTCAGCTTGACCACCATCTAAACCAATTTTCCCAAATGTATTAGTAATTACACATTGTCCACTATATCCATGTTTACAGTACCAACATTCACCACATTGAATTGTGAAATTACTTAATACAGAATCTCCAACTTTAAATTTTGTAACATTTGAACCAATTTCAACAATTTCTCCAAGAAATTCATGTCCTATAATTGTGCCAGTTGGACCTTTAATATGACCACGATATGAATGTAAATCGGTACCACAAACACCTGAATATGAAACTTTTAAAATAGCATCATTTTCATTTTGAATTTTGGGAACGTCCTTAATTTCAGTTCTTATATCATACTTATCATGAAAGACAACTGCTTTCATAGATTTAGATATTGTCATATCTAATTGCCAATCCCAAAATGATATGCTGGTAAATATATATTTTGAAAATTTTGAAAATTCTAAAATGTGGAGATCAAATTTTGATTCTGAGATCTTGACTATTTTTAGCCACACCCGCTAAAAACATATTTTGAAAAATAGAGATTGAAATTGCAATTGACTTCAAATTATCAGACATCAGAAAATGAGAATTATCTAGAGAACTTGAGGACAGAAAGCGACACTAAATAGGTTAATAATCTTAAAAACTTATATTTGTTAAAAAATTTTACAAAAAAATATACACGAAAATAATATACAATTCTAAGAAATTTCCTGAATTATTAATTTGTAACTTGAAATCGTCTTTGAAAAAACAAAAAAACTTTCAAAATTGAAAGCAAAACCGAAAAATTGTATTAAAGTCTAATGAAAAATAAATTGGTATCAAAAATTCATCATTTTAAACAAATAATGATGAGATTAGAATAAAGAATCCAGTTAATATTCTTGATGATGAGCCTAAGCCTAATTTAAAACCTGAACCTTCGTAAGTTGAAACACCAGCAAGAGTTTGACCAGCTGAAACACTTGAAGAAGTTAAGGTTGTAGCTTGTGAGATTTCTGGTACTTGAGTTGTACCTAAATTATTGTTACTTCCAGTTGGAGCAGAACTCAATGCAGAATTTGAGCCAGGTGATCTAGTATTTGTTATTGGATTATCACCTGATGGATTAGCACCTGATGGATTAGCTGGTGGATTAACACCTGATGGATTAGCACCTGATGGATTAGCTGGTGGATTAACACCTGATGGATTAGCACCTGATGGATTAGCTGGTGGATTAGCACCTGATGGATTAGCTGATGGATTAGGACTTGATGGATTAGCTGGTGGATTAACACCTGATGGATTAGCACCTGATGGATTAGCTGGTGGATTAGCACCTGATGGATTAGCTGATGGATTAGGACCTGATGGGTTACCAGCAGCAACTGTTAAAGAGCTGGTTGGATTAGCTTTAACGGTTGATGGACCATTACCACCAGCTGAGACTGAAACTATAGGTTCTCCTAAAGTTGAAGTAGCCACAACATCATTTGTAATTGTTTCATGAGATTGACCTGCTGATTTTGAAGCAGTAGAACCAATTATTGATTCTGATCCTTCAGTTGATATTGGACAATAAGTAGTATAAACAGTTTCAATTGAATTAATAGTAGTAGTAACATGACTTAATGTACCTGGAACTGTAGTTTCATGACATTTATTGTTTTCACATGATGTAATTGTAATAATTGTAGTTTGATCTTCAGATATTGTAGACAGAATTGTTCCATTTGACCAACCCTCTGACGATTTAGTTAATGAATGAGGAAAGGTGGTTAAAGTGGTAAAATATGAGCCGGATTGAGAAACAACACCACTATGAGTTTCTACTGAACCATCTGATTTTGTATGAGTCCAAGTGGAAGTAAATTCCGTTGTCAAATCTCCTGATGAATGAGGGAAGGTTGAAATAGTTGTAATGAACGTACCAGATTGACTAACAATACCACTATCAGTTTCTACAGAACCATCTGAGCGTGTAGTTGTCCAGCTTGTTGTATATTCCCCATTACCACCAATTGAACGAGAAAATGTAGTCAAAGTCGTAAATGATGTGCCTGATTGACTTATAATACCTGAGTTTGTTTCAATCGCACCATCTGAATTGGTTGTGGTCCATGTCGAAGTAAATTCTGTAGCAGAAGCAGTACTTGAGATACAATTTGGATCATCTCTTTTACAAACAATAGGTCCGGTTGTAGTTGGAGGGAAGGTAGTTAATGTTGTAAAAGATGAGCCGGATTGAGACACAATACCACTTTCAGTTGCTACTGAACCGTCTGAATTGGTTGTAGTCCAAGTTGAGGTAAATTGTGTAGTTAAAACATCAGAACTTGATGGTTGAGGGAAAGTCGTTAATGTTGTGAAAGATGAGCCGGATTGAGAAACAACACCACTATCAGTTTCTACTGATCCATCGGAATTTGTGGTGGTCCAAGTTGAGGTAAATTCTGTAGTTATATCATCAATTGTATGAGGGAAAGTCGTTAATGTTGTAAAAGATGAACCAGATTGAGAAACAATACCACTTTCAGTCGCTACTGAACCATCTGAATTGGTTGTAGTCCAAGTTGAGGTAAATTGTGTAGTTAAAACATCAGAACTTGATGGTTGAGGGAAAGTCGTTAATGTTGTGAAAGATGAGCCGGATTGAGAAACAACACCACTATCAGTTTCTACTGATCCATCGGAATTTGTGGTGGTCCAAGTTGAGGTAAATTCTGTAGTTATATCATCAATTGTATGAGGGAAGGTAGTAATTGTTGTAAAAGATGTTCCAGATTGAGAAACAATACCACTGTCAGTTTCTACTGACCCATCGGAGTTTGTGGTGGTCCATGTGGTTGTAAATTCTGTTGTTAAAGCATCTGAACTTGATGGTTGAGGGAAGGTAGTAATTGTTGTAAAAGATGTTCCAGATTGAGAAACAATACCACTGTCAGTTTCTACTGACCCATCGGAGTTTGTGGTGGTCCATGTGGTTGTAAATTCTGTTGTTAAAGCATCTGAACTTGATGGTTGAGGGAAGGTAGTAATTGTTGTAAAAGATGTTCCAGATTGAGAAACAATACCACTGTCAGTTTCTACTGACCCATCGGAGTTTGTGGTGGTCCATGTGGTTGTAAATTCTGTTGTTAAAGCATCTGAACTTGATGGTTGAGGGAAGGTAGTAATTGTTGTAAAAGATGTTCCAGATTGAGAAACAATACCACTGTCAGTTTCTACTGACCCATCGGAGTTTGTGGTGGTCCATGTGGTTGTAAATTCTGTTGTTAAAGCATCTGAACTTGATGGTTGAGGGAAGGTAGTAATTGTTGTAAAAGATGTTCCAGATTGAGAAACAATACCACTGTCAGTTTCTACTGACCCATCGGAGTTTGTGGTGGTCCATGTGGTTGTAAATTCTGTTGTTAAAGCATCTGAACTTGATGGTTGAGGGAAGGTAGTAATTGTTGTAAAAGATGTTCCAGATTGAGAAACAATACCACTGTCAGTTTCTACTGACCCATCGGAGTTTGTGGTGGTCCATGTGGTTGTAAATTCTGTTGTTAAAGCATCTGAACTTGATGGTTGAGGGAAGGTAGTAATTGTTGTAAAAGATGTTCCAGATTGAGAAACAATACCACTGTCAGTTTCTACTGACCCATCGGAGTTTGTGGTGGTCCATGTGGTTGTAAATTCTGTTGTTAAAGCATCTGAACTTGATGGTTGAGGGAAGGTAGTAATTGTTGTAAAAGATGTTCCAGATTGAGAAACAATACCACTGTCAGTTTCTACTGACCCATCGGAGTTTGTGGTGGTCCATGTGGTTGTAAATTCTGTTGTTAAAGCATCTGAACTTGATGGTTGAGGGAAGGTAGTAATTGTTGTAAAAGATGTTCCAGATTGAGAAACAATACCACTGTCAGTTTCTACTGACCCATCGGAGTTTGTGGTGGTCCATGTGGTTGTAAATTCTGTTGTTAAAGCATCTGAACTTGATGGTTGAGGGAAGGTAGTAATTGTTGTAAAAGATGTTCCAGATTGAGAAACAATACCACTGTCAGTTTCTACTGACCCATCGGAGTTTGTGGTGGTCCATGTGGTTGTAAATTCTGTTGTTAAAGCATCTGAACTTGATGGTTGAGGGAAAGTAGTAATTGTTGTGAAAGATGTTCCGGATTGAGAAACAATACCACTGTCAGTTTCTACTGACCCATCGGAGTTTGTGGTGGTCCATGTGGTTGTAAATTCTGTTGTTAAAGCATCTGAACTTGATGGTTGAGGGAAAGTAGTAATTGTTGTGAAAGATGTTCCGGATTGAGAAACAATACCACTGTCAGTTTCTACTGACCCATCGGAGTTTGTGGTGGTCCATGTGGTTGTAAATTCTGTTGTTAAAGCATCTGAACTTGATGGTTGAGGGAAGGTAGTAATTGTTGTAAAAGATGTTCCAGATTGAGAAACAATACCACTGTCAGTTTCTACTGACCCATCGGAGTTTGTGGTGGTCCATGTGGTTGTAAATTCAGTTGTTACAACACTTGTTGGAAAAACTGAGGTGGTGGTAAACCATGAACCTTGGGAATCTGTCAGAATATCAACAACTCCTGTACCAGTTTCAACAGAACCATCTGTTTTCGTAGAAGTAAAAGTGGTAGTATACTCAGTTGGTTCAGAGCCTGGAATTGATGGTGGTTGTTTACAAGCTTGACATTCAGATGGTAAACCTGGGTTTGGCACAGGACCCTAGAACAAATGTTAGTAAATCCTTTAATGCGACATTTAAAAAAATATACGACAAAAAATTGAGATCTCGATCTCAAATATAATATTCGTAAACTTTTTTCTTCTGCATCCAAATTTGTAATATTTTAATCCAACATACTGAATAAGTAATTGAGCCTAATAATGTTGAAGGTAAACCAGCACCTGAGTCGGTAACAATTGAAAATAATGAAGAAGTATAACCTGTACCAATGTTAAATCTTTGTTGTAAAAGACCAGCACCATATAATGTTAAAATACCAGTTTCAGCGTTATATTGCCATTGACTACCAACAATTGGAATTGCAACTAAAGGAATTGTCAAACCTATTTTATTACCATTACCAAAACCACGAACATTAAATGTTTGAGGAGTTGAAAGAGCTTGAACAATAATTGAAGAATCAGAATCAGCTAAATAAAATGTTTGACCAGTTGATACTGATAAAGCAGCATTAGTAATGTATATAGATGAATCTTGATCGGCGGTAATACAACCAGTACCTGAAATTCTTGTAGTTTGTTGATATACTTCATTCATGAAACAAATTTGACCATTATTGTTAATGTTACCTAATGGTGCACCTAAATTAACAAAACCTTCATTTCTTTGATTTTGAGAAAATACCAATAAACCATTATTATCCCAAGTTGCTGAGGTAATTGACATAATACTTGGTACAATACCTGAAGCAGCAAGATACATTTCTTCATTATTTGTAAAAGATAAACCAATCAAATTATAAGTTGATGAAGTTAAAGAAGCCTCGGAATTGAATGAAATAATACCATCATTTGTAATTGAGTTTAAAATACCTAATAATTGAACAGTTAATGAAATAATTGGTGAAGTACTCGAGATGTATAATCCTGCATTACTTTGAACATTTAAATTACCAACAAAAGCTGAAAGTGCATTATTGATTATAGACCAATAAGCTCCTGAGTTAATTTGAACATCACCAATACTTAAATCAATTGTACCTCTCGTTACCGTATTTTCGGTAATTGTTATAGCATTAACAGCTAAAATAAATAGCCAAAACGTATAAGATAATTTTCTGAAGAATAACATTTCAGTAACACGTTAGCTATAAAGATATATGTTTGACTTAACAAGTATGAAAAAATTCAAAAAGAATTAAATTTATAGTGGAAACTTATAAATATATAAAGAGATATAAAGATGAAACTGATTTTTAAAAATCATATCAATTTGCCTTAGGGAGATTTCAAAATATCTGTATAAACTTCATATCTAGCTAGAATTTTTATTTTTATTTTTAATAATTTTACTATTCTATATAACTAAATAAAAAAAAGCTGCAAAATAACATAATGCATGAATTCTAAAATATTTAATAATAATAATACATGGAGCATCAAGAAAATGAAAATTTAAGCTATATATTTGCTATAAAGTTAGCTCTAAATTTAGCCAATAGATATTTTGTTAAGTGACCAACAATAGATTTTAAGTACATCGTAATTAGAAATAAATAAATAATCTTGAAAACTATTGTAATCTACAAGACAAAGATTTAAGAAAAGATGGCCCCATGTAATTGTGTGAAAATTTAAGCGCCATGGACAAAATTTTTTTAAAAATAAATTAAAATTTTATAGTCAGTAGAAATTGTAGTATATACATACCATAGTTAAAGAATTTTCCTTAATTGCCAAATACAGCATATGTCAGGTAATTTCATTGTATTATAGCGACGAATATAAACAAACGATATTATATCTTTTTGTCATTTGAAATCAATTCACAAAAATCCGTTAAATGCACCAGAATCAAAACAAATGAGTTCTAATTCAGAATTGGATATTCTATTGCATAGAATATCAAAATTTACGGTACAAAAGGTATAGCTTCGTATAAGGATATTTCTTCTGAACTGTTTTCAAACTTTACAAAATTTTGAAAATAAAAAAAAAAAAAAAAAAAAAAAAAAAAAAAAATAAATTAAAGTTTACAAGGGTAAATTATAAAAAGGGCTCAGAATTTCATGTAAGTTTCTTTTTATATTTTGTTTCCAATATAGTTGAAAATGATAAATCCTCAAATAATATTTCAGTAAATGTGAATTTTCTTATAAATGGTCTGATGAACAATAATCGTTAAATTAAATAAAATATTCTGAATTTCATTTACTAGTTTCATATTGGATTATGAGTTTTGTAAATTCGTTGGCCTTTAATTCTTTTGATTCCACTAACCATTTCTCCACAACTAAGATATCACCATTTAAGAAAAATTTACGTGTAAATATATAATAAGACTCATTAGTTTGAGTACTATAAATTTAGATAGTTCAATAAACAAGAGAAAAACCGATTCGAGGTTATTTTTAGTTTAGGACTTAAATCTAAAAATTACTACTAAAAATACAATACAGATTTTAGAAACTATAGTGAAACCCTTTTTTTTTTCGAAGAAATCTCATTCCTATTTTAGTTATTGATTCTTTTTTTTATGTTTTTTTGAGTTAACTTTTTTAGATTCATTACACAAACCGTCTATACACTCTAGTAATTGGAAATGCAACATTAAATATATCTCCTATAAAACTTATTAGTAAATTGATCACCTTATAGCATGAGATAGGATGAGAATTTCAGTAAGAATTTTATTCATGTAGAAGAAAGGCGATTGGAAACCATGGTAACCGACGGGCTTATTTCATTTCGAGTGTAAGTATGTTCATTTCTTTTTACCTTCTATTTTTGTATATTTGTTAAATTTCAGTTTGTGATGATACACAAACTTGAATTTTCTGTAACGTTTAAAATTCAAAGGGCACTATTTAGCTACCAATTGTTTGGAAGTTCCGATTTTTTATTATCAAGTTATAATCAAATTAAGTGTAGAGCTTTGAAAGTCAAATAATGAATCCAACCAACTTGCATTCTACCACCATAGAATAATCTTATTGTAATTTTAAAATGCAACAATGACAACGCCAAAAAATATATTTCTATTGTTTTTTTTTTTTGCTAAGCATTATTTACGCCAATAGATAAAAATATACACGCCAACGGAAACAATTCGTAAATACGCTCTAATTTAGGGTGATCATTTCAACTATATTCACCAAACGAGGATTTACATACAATGCTATGAAATTTTCACCAAACGTTTCATGAATTACGTTAATGGGTATGTTTGTGAAATTTTAGTTAACTTAATTTTAAATCTGTAAATTTAAACTTTACAGGGTTTTTTCAAGATTGAATCGAGGGTTCATAACAGATTATTCAATCTTGGAAATTTCAAGTCTTGTGGTGTTTCTGCTCATTGTAATTAGTGTATCGTTACTGAAACAAATGGAGAACTGTAACAGTATTCATGCCTGCGAATAGAGCTTCGTAATATTATACATAATAAACAACTTAGTTTAAACTTTCTTAGTTATTTTCAAATTATAATATCAAATTTTACAGATTAAACTTATTCAGCAAATCATGAAACAAGAAAATCAATAGATCGATCTAATAACGCAAGCAAGCATAACTTTATTTAAGAAAAAGTTTTATAGTTACATTTATTTACAATATAAAGATAAACGTGAGACTTGTAAGTAAAGAGTTGACCTGTAAGTGAAAAGATTGACCATCACCTTACTAAATTAATTGCCGTCATAACCTGCATTTACATTTTCATAAATTCGAACGTAATAGAAACCTTTTTAGATCTGAAATATGACTCTTCGGATATTTTATACTTGTTACGCTGTATTTCAAAATAAGATAATTAATTATTGAATTTTTTTTCTTTTTTGTACCACTCAAAAAAAATTCATGGCAAAAGATTTAATCACTAATCAATCCCTTCAATCCTTTACCTCAGTAGTCTCTGCTACAAATACATTCGAGATATAGATTTGCAATTTTATCAGGAAATACCTTCAAAATCTCTTCTCGATACGAAATCAGAGTTTTGGATGGATTTACTCTTTTTTATTTAACGATAAATAATACGGAATGATTTAGCAGTTTCTACATATCCTTAATATTTGTATAATTAATCCAACATTAAATAACTTCGCTCTTGTGTTTAAGACTATCTATTAAATATGAGGTGATCTGTTTACAACCGGTTTAAAATTCCTTTCTTACAAATACAATTGAGTTCATTAGTTGTGTGATAAATTATATTTCCTTGAATTCGATCTTCATTTTGAAACTACTTCCAAAACATATACAAATCTAAACGCCGCTGATCATATTCGACGCTTAAACTATTAAAAGCGTAAGCTTCTAAAATTAGTTTCAAATGCACCAACTACTTTTTGCACATTTCCAAATTCAGCTCTCGTTGGGTTCCAAATTTTAAAAATAGGCTATTGTAAAATGAGCAATTTTTATTTATTATCATTTCAAATTTTAAGCTCTTTCTCAACATTTGCAACGCGTAAACGAAACTCTCTTAAAATGTTTTGAGATAAAGCGTCCGGTGTTAGGACTTGGCAAAATTAAATAAGCTAAATGCAGTTCATGGTCAAAATTGTCAATTCA
The DNA here is from genome assembly GCA_947670415.1 of Insectozyma verbasci. Taxonomy (NCBI): domain Eukaryota; kingdom Fungi; phylum Ascomycota; class Pichiomycetes; order Serinales; family Debaryomycetaceae; genus Insectozyma; species Insectozyma verbasci. Next base: position 1,157,827 of record CANTUO010000002.1, on the reverse strand, counting down.
ATCAGCAACACTGCTTCTGCTGTCCCATTTCTTCCCTTTGTGTTTAGCATTGTCGAAGTTATTAATGGGTGACATCGAGACATTTAAGTTATTTCTACTGAAATGCTTTAGCTTATTTGATACAGATTATTTGTAGCTATGCTGGATCGAATGCTAGTTTTGTGCATTAGATTCATATGCAACGTAATAAATCTTTGTTTGATTGCATACCCTTCTGACCGTAAACAATCCAAATATTCACGCAAATAAAAGAATTAATAGGGACAACAAACTAAACTAAAAATTAACGAGATAGAAATGTCAAATCTAGGTTTAAAGACAATTGTTTTTGAGTTCTACAAGGTTGCGCAGATTTTTATGTCTTTTTAAGGGTTTAGTATAATTTCTGCATTGTACATTCTTAAACAATATTCGATAACCCACGCTTTCGCTTTTTCGTAATTTCGGCTACTTAATGTTGTATTCGAATAATGTACATGAATACAAACGTTTGTTGAAAAAAGCCCATTCCTTAAGAAAGTTTGGAAAAATCAGAATTTTAAATTTGTGTCATCATATGTTTTCCAATACTTCTAGCGCAACAATTTGCCTCAAATTAGTTTCGTTACTCAGTTTTTAGATTAAAACGAAACTAGATTAACTACTTTTTAAACCGAAGTCAAATTTAAATTTTCTTTGCATTTGATTTTTAAAGCAAAATTTAAAATTTCGTTTATTTGAATTTTCCGTTTAAAGTAATGAAAATGCAAATCCCATTGACATTAATTTTAACTTTCTAATTATTTTGTCAATTTTAATTCCACATTTAATAACCCATTATTTAGTAGACAAATACGCTCATAATCATTTTTAGCTGCAAAATGTGCGCACTGTATTTATGAATCAAAGAAGGCATGAATTATGATACTTTATCAAAATTGTGATTAGGCTAAATATTTAAACCATAGCCCAATATCACTGATATACCTAGAATGCGATTAATATCTTATTGATACTATTCTAGTAGAACTCAAAATCCATACGAAACAAATTTAAAAAATTTTCAAGTACTTTCAGTGTATCATTTTTAAGTTACCTTAACATGGTTTCTTTCAATAGGTAGATTCATTTCTTTCAATTTGATTCGTTAAGTGGGTTACTTAATCAGTTTTGTTTATAAAGACTTTCCCTACCAAATCAACAAAGAAGTCGACACATGCTATAAAATAATTTATACGAGGTATTGCAGAATGACTCAACTCAGTTTTATAAATCCTTAGCGGCAAGTGATGTTTATAAGTAGTAGGATAAACAAAGTGAATAAAAGTTACAAGAGAAATTCTACTTTCCATCATCTTTTTCAAAATGAGATTAAACTTTATGAAAAAAATTGTTAACTAAGTGAATAACAACTTTATGTCTTCGTTATCACGCCAATTGTAATTCTAACGCAATAGTGACATCAACCAGTAATTGATTGGAATTTCAAATTTTTGAAATATCTGATCAGTAATGTTGCTAATTAATGTATCAAGTTGAATCGAGTCAGTACAAATAACAATCCAGGATCGTTAATTCTTAATGCATTTTTTATTTCTTTTTAAAGTATTTCAGTTGAAAGTGAATAACTCATTGAGATCAAGGTCTTGATGTCAAAAAAGTATTGAACTACAAGTACAGCAGTTTGAATGTTATGTATACCAAGTGGAAAACTTTTTGAGATTTAAATTCACTATTTAAATTCACTATAATTACTAAATAATTATGGTAAGAATCACCTTTGTCGATGAATTATACTAATAATCATCAGCTTTAGTCAAATTTTTATATCCATTAAATTCAATCAATCTTACAGAAATGCTTCAAATTTTCGAATTTTTGAATAGTAAAAGTATTCAATCAAATAATAATAAAATAGAAATGCTTGTTATAAGCCTATGCTAACATTAAAAGGGTTTAAAGCTCATAATCGCAGAAATAGTTTATCAACAGACGATGCAGAATTAAACTGTAATAATATATAAATAATCTAATAAACTTCTAAAATATATCTGCCGTCTTCTTTCATGTCTTCGACAACTTTTGCAACATCTTTAATTTCGTGGCCATTTAATTTTGCTCCCTTCTTGACAATATCTTCTAAACAAGCAGTGATGTCAGGAACAGGCCATGTTGGACCACATAAATAAAATGATCCATTTTTATTAACTATTGCTTCCGTTAAATCTTCAATTGACTCTCTAATTTTATCTTGAATATAAATCTTTTCAGGTTGATCTCTTGAAAATGCAGCACCAATATGAGTCAAGATTCCTGCATCTTTATAAGCTTCCCATAATTCACCATAAAGATATTCTTCATTTTTATGTCTTGAACCCAAGTATAAATAAATCTCACCAATTTCGAAACCTTGCTCTTTTTGCCAAATTTTTTCCTCAATAAAAGCTTTAAATGGAGCTAAACCAGTTCCTAAACCAGACATAACAATAGGTTGGGTTGATAGTGGAGGTAATTTCATGACTGAAGGTTTCACACTAACAACTAATTCATCACCAATCTCCAAATCGGATAGATATTTCGAACAATGACCATATCTTAATCTACCTTTTGCATCAATCCAATCAACAACTACAATTAATAAATGAACTGAGTTTTCGTGAATTTTTTGAGACGAGGCAATAGAATACTCTCTTCTTTTCAAAGGTGCAATAATTTTAACAAGCTCTTCAAACGAAGGTCTTGCTGATTTGAATTCTTTCAAAATATCAAAATATGAATCAAAATCAACATCTTGTCTTTTCTTCAATTCTTCAGCACCTTCAGCACTTGCCAATCTCGTTAAAATCGTCTTTTCTTTTTCATCAGTTGCATACTCTGCTAAAGATTCATAAAATCTTTTGGGTGGTTTACCCAAAAAGTCTAACGTTTCTCTTAATGCTTGTCTTGCAGATCTAATTTCCAATACATCAGGTTGATCTTTATTTGTAATCTCAAGTAATGAATCTCCGTTAATATTATAAAAGTCTAAAAATTCCTCAACAGCTTGACTATTATTAACACCATGAATTCCTAAAGCTTCACCGATATCATAAGTTAAACCAGTTCCAGTGATATCAAATTCGATATGAAAAATATTTCTTGAATATTCAGCAGGAGTTAAACGTCTATTTTCTTGAACTTTGACAATAAAATTTTTAACTGGTAAATCTGGTCTTAAATTACGAGAAACGTTAAAGGCTTCAGGAAATGCAACTTTTTGTGCAAGACTTTTAAATTTAGTATTGTTTATTTCTTCAATTGATTCGAGTGATGTTCTTGGATTCGGAAAAAATGAGGTTTCTGTTGGGAAAAATGGTAAAGCTTCTTCTTCTATGATTTCTTCTGCAATTTTTTCAGCTTCTTTAATATTTCCTTTTTCTTCTTCTTTTGTCTCTTCTTGATTTTTTTCATCAACTAAATTAATCCATTCTGGATTAACTTCAATTTCTTTAATTCCATTTCTATCATCAACTGTTTTAATAAAATTATCTAAAACTGTACCTAATAACTCAAAATCATTTCCATTGGCTTGCAATAATTTATTGACAATAAAATCACCTAGTTCAGGTAATGTAGCTCTCCAAAATGCTAATTGAGCTAAAAATTGATCTGCAAATTCTTTATCAGTTAATGAATCTAAAATTGAGAAATCAATTGCAATTAATTTATTATAATTTTTGGCTAAATCTCTCTTAAAATTAGCTGGTATTTTTTCGATATCAATTGATTTTTGACTAATATACAAAATTTTTGCACCTGGTTTAGCAGTAGCTAATATATCGAAGGAATTTAATAAAGATAAATCTTCAATTATTACAACATCAGCTGAATCGATATAATCTGGTTTTGAGGTTGAAGAACTAATTTGAGACTGGAAAATACCACCAATTTGAGAATTATCAAATTTATTTCTAATCAAAACATTTTTCAGATTATCTAATGATAACGATAAAGCAATTTTATTTGCAATTTTCGAGATAACACCATTGTCTTTACCCCATAATAAAAATTTACCTTCTGGAGATGTATTTGCGGTAATAATTTCATCATTATCTTCAGGTTCAACTGCAATTAATTTATCGACACTAGACTCCGAAAATTCTAATAACAACTTAGCTGTGGTATGTTTACTCCATATGAACTCTAGTGGATAATTGAATTCCTCAATTGATAATGAATGATATTTACCACCAATGAACAATGCTGCAGTAATGTCAGCTTTTAAATTATCGTTTGATGACAAAATGACCAATTTTTGAGTTGAATCTGGAATAGACTTTATGAATTTCTCTTGATTAAATGGTACTGGAACACGGATTTTTATTAATCCAAGTTCGTCATTTAATAAATTATTTATTTGTTTGGTTTGTTCAAAACCATAAATGACAAAAACAGTTTTTGGATTAGTAGCACCAACATACTCAAATTGTGAGTAGTTTTTACCTGTTAAATTGTTTAATAATTCAAAAGCTGCATCGATTGATGTAACATCACCACTCTTCTCTAATAAATCTTGATACAATTGTCCAATTTCCTTCTCGGATAATAAGTTATGGAATTTGGTAAAAGTTTTATTAAAGTCAACACCATCAAATAAAAAAATAGAAGGTTTGCCTGTTAAAAAAGCGTAAAAATGATTTAAAATAGTCAAATGTTGTAATTCGACACCTGTGTCAACTGGAGTGAAAACTGGGAAATTTAAACTTCTTGCAATATTCAAAGCTTCTCCATAATTTGATACTAATGAATTATTAATGAAATCAACTGCTGAGACATTTAAGCTCAAAGGTGTATTTTGTCCATTTAATGAATTTCTCATATAATTTAACCCTTTTGTACCTAAAATTGTTGCTAATGGTTGTCCATTAGTACCATTCTTCTTGAAGTAACCTAATATTGCATTTGAAGCACCAAATCTAACTTCAAATTTGTTATAAAATGGCAAAATTCCGAAAGCATTTAAACGTTGATGATATAACCATAATTGAATGTTTGAGTCTATTAAATTATCAGCACCAGTAGTTTCATAGCTGAAAATTTTCGAAGCAATACTATAGATTGCTTGGTTTATTATACATAATGCTGAGGTATAAGTTGAACCTTTAATATCGTGGGGATCAGTAATTATACCAAATGGATTGAATGTTGCCGAACTAGTTTCAAAGCTCGATGATTTAACATCTTCAACTAAAGCATGTGGAGCCATTACTATTTGTCTATTGAATAACAGAACAATTTTTTATGAAGTTTGAAAATTTCACAATCCATTTTCATCTTATCAAAAATTTTAATGTAAATATTATTTTGTTACACATGTGAGCACGTCATTTTAAATTACCTTTTTCGGCCTCTGAACCGCGACTAATTCGGAAGGCTGAGGAATAACTGTCGCGAATATCTCCATAAATAAATCGCGCTTCTATGCGCTACCGTTGCAACATCAATCAATCGAAGTTTAAAGTTGTCAGATGGCAGCTCCGGTTTTATTTCATCTTGAAACCTTGATTAAATGTTTTGCATAATACAGAAAAGTATGTCATAAAATATTGGTCGTCATCACGACAGAATTTTTTAAGAAAGTCGGTTAAAATTTATAAAAACTTGCAAAAATGGCAACCAAATGTTTTTTAGCTAACTGCTCTAACGGAATTCATATTTCATATTAATGAAGGTTTTTTTGCAAACTAACTATTATACTGGCTATGTGCTAAACTTGCTACATCTTTTTGTAATTAAATTAACTAAAACGCCTTGAGTCCAAGTATTTGTCTGTTTAATCATTTGAAAACCTTCAAATGTATTAGTATACTTGCTCTTACAAGATTAACATTCATTACATTTTGGCAAGTCCAAGTTTTTGAAGTTATATTTACTATATTGGTCTCAGAACGGGATACTTTCCTAATTTGGATACGATTATTGATATGCCAGATTTACAGATTTTGAAATCTCAGGTCCAGTTGAGCTACTATTTGAGATATATGTATATTTTCAAATTTCAAAACAATCAATAGTATAAAATTCTATTTGAAATATGAGTATCTGATTACAAGAATCATCAGCCCAACTTTTTTGAAGCAATATTTTACTTAGAGTGAATCATAGGTCTCAGAGGTTATTTTAAAGATACTTTAAACGAAAATTGGTTAAATCTAATCAATTTTATCAACACATTTCATAGTTTAACAAGCCTTAAATGAACTGAAACATGGACCTCTAGACCATCTAGACTATCTAGACCATCTAGACCATCTAGACTATCTAGACCATCTAGACCATCTAGACCATCTAAGGCTAAATTTTATCATTGTTATCATTGTCATTATTGTCATCATTGTCACATTAGTATCTAGACTTACTCAAATATTAGCAATACACATTATTAATAAATCCTTGATGTACTATTATTATCAATCGTAATAAAACGTATGTCAAAAATTCAACTAGCCAAAGTGTATTGTTTGTGAGATGCTAATGTCAGAAAATTATGCTGATGTCCATTAATGGAATTTTCAAAGGATCGTATTTGACGCCCACAATGTCAATTGTACATGTGTCTATAAGCATAGTCCAAAAAAATAACATTCTGGCTGGAGACCAGTTGAACTTATTATTGCAAAACAAAAAACAAAGTACTTGACTATTTTCTTAATTTAAAGAATACTTTAATAAGAAATCAACATAATTTTGCAGCAATTCACCCAAGTATTAAAAAAAAATAAAAAAAAAAAAAAAAAGTAAAAATTGCAGCTAATATAAATCATATGCAATATTTGTTTACTTTATGTTGAGTTTTTTTGCAGCCAAATTCGATAATAATAACAATACTCAAGAAATAGAACAATTTATTCTTCATCCAGTCTTAACCAATTAAAGTAAAACTTAACTTAACTTAACTTAACCTGGAGCTTTTAATCCTTTATGTACGTTTCAAATTTTACTTTACTGTAGAATAAAATTCTGTAAAGTAAAATTCAGTAGAATAAAATTCTTTGCATGTGTTTGTTTGATTCGAATCGAAGGTAAAAAAGAAAAAAAAAAAAAACATATACAAATCAAGCACGAAAACATCATAACGTATTTGTCCGAGGATTATATTTCTCTACTCATTATATGAATTTGAGAAACTGTGGAAAAATATCAATACACGTTATTGGAAAAATATCAATACACATTATTGGCTTGACAATAAATCGATAAGAAGTTGATCATAAAATGAAAGCTGTCTAAGTTTAAAACAATTATAATAGAAACATAATTAATTTTTTTCGGTTGGGCAAAATTAAAATCATATTAATTTTATAAGCTTATAATTAAAATCAAGATGAATCAAAAACTTGATGTTTAATTATTCAAACAGTTAATAAGCGTTTGCTTGAAAAATCATTAATTTAATTGGTATTATTATATATGTGGGGTAAATCAACCAATTAACAATTAATTATTGTTCTGCGCCATAAATTAAGGGAATCCGCCCCATGGGCTTCATTAAATGAAGATGAAACAAAATAAGTTTCCAAATCGGTAACAAAAACAAAAGTATAAATCAAATCAACTGATCAAAATTCAAAAATCAATTGAATTGTAACTAAGTTTTTTCATTTGATAATGAGTAACAAACAAATTAATGTTGATAGATTAAGACAATGTGCTTCCTAACCATTGAAGATTTTAAAAGTTGCCTAATTAGGAATAAATATTTTAGTATGAATAATTCATAGACGCTGAAAAATTAATAGAATAATTCAGGATTAAATACCTTTAGAGTAAGTAGCGTTTCAAATAGATTGAATAACTTTGAAGACCACGTGAACATGAACATGAACATGAACATGAATATTCTAATTGATACATCAAATAACTTTAAAAATTTAACTATCAAAGTCAATGATTTGAATTTGAAAATTAAAATTTGAAACCCAACAATTATTTTTTTTTTTTTTTTTATTTTTTTATTTTTTTTTATTTTTTTTTATTTTTATTTTTTTTTTTTTTTTTTTATTAATTTAAATCTATAGAGATATAAAATTCAACTTGATTTCGTTGATTAGATTTTACCATTTAATTTCTTCAAATTTTATCAACAAAAGTTGATATTACTAACTATTCATTAGGCTTTTATTTGATTTTTGTATTTTATAGTCAAAAAACTTTTTCAACGTGCAATCAATTTATTTTTCAAAATTTTCAAATCTGTCAAATCTATCAAATCTATCAAATCTATCAAATCTAGCAAATCTATTAAATCTAAAATTTTTTAAATTTAGTTCATTATGGTAGCTCAAGACATTTCCAACTCGGATTTTGATATCAATATTCTTCACGATCCCTTAATTGAACCAAATATTGATCTAAAATTCCCCTTACCGATAGATGAGGAGTCATATGTTGATGTACCGGGGAATTATAAAACGTTGTCTCAATCTTTTAATATTTTAAATTCTGCTTTTAGATTATTTACTGGTGGTTCTTACTATGATAAAATTTATGTTAATAATGAGTATAAATATTCTATCAATAAGCATTCTGATGAATTTAGGAAAAAATTTAAAGATTATATGAATTCTCAATTAGAAAAAGACGATAAAAAGTTGGATGAATTAATCTACGATTTGATTAATCAAGAGTTAAATTTGAAATTAATTAAAGCTTCCGATTTCAAAAAAAGATTTATTGAAGTTAAAAAGTATATGGTTTCTTATTACAAAAAGAATAATGAGAAAAATTTACCTACTTTCCCTTCTCATAATTTCGTTAGATCAGCATATGTTACTGTTATGAGTATAATGATAAAATTGTTTCCAAAAGGTATCTGGGTATCAAATCAAGATATCAGTGATTTATATAAACAATATTTAAAAAACCCAATGTCAATTGTTTATTTACCTTCTCATCAATCTCATTTAGATTATATAATTGTTCATTTAATTTGTGTTAGATTTCAATTAGCTACTCCTTCCGTCATTGCTGGTGAAAACTTAAATGTTACAGTTATAGGTGGTTTATTGAAAAATTTGGGTGCAATTTTCATACCAAGAACTTTTAATAATGAATTATATACTGAAAGAAATTTAAATAACGTTATAGAGTTTTTATTAGTCCATAAAATTCCATTTGAGGTTTTCATTGAAGGTACAAGATCAAGAGATGGTAAATTATTATTACCAAAATATGGTATATTAAAATCAATGATTTCAATTTATTTGAAACAAAGACTTGAAGAAGAGAACAAAAAATTTGATTTATTGTTCCAACCAATTGCAGTAACTTACGAGAGGGTATATGAGAATGATGCCTTTTTGAAAGAGTTGAAAGGTGATGATAAATCTCAAGAAAGTTTGTTGGGTACTTTATCGGTAGCTGCTAGTGCTTTTTCTTCAGTTGATAATAAAAAGAATCAAGTTAAATTTGATAAAAATGGTTATAACGATAATTTAGATCGTAAATTAACTGGTAAAATTTTTGTTAAATTAGGTAAAAATTTTACAGTATCTGAATTTATTAAAAATGAAGAATCTCAATTAAGTGAACCAATAGCATCTGAAACTCAAGTCAATTTGAAAAAATTAGGTTTCAAGATTTTACATGAAGTAAATAAAAATAGTTATATACCTGAAGTTTCAATTGTTGGTACCTCATTGCAAGCATATTTGTATTTTAATAATCAAAATATATTTTCAGTACAAGACTTATTACCAGTGTTTAAATTAGTTGTACAAGTTTTGTTGAGAGAAAATGAATCATCAATCACCAATAAAAAAATTTTGTTAGATTTATTGAATTGTTCAGATTACGAATTGACTCAATTAATAAAAACTCAAATCATTGAATTTTTCAGATATATCAAAGTTAATGATAAAAAGAATTTAATTAAAATTGAATCATCAATTGAATTATTATATTACAAAAATTTAACAATTCATTTAATAATTAAAAGATGTTTAGTTATGTATATTTTATTATTACTTGAAACTTCAACAAGCTGCAATCATAGAATTATTGGAAAATTATTTTACATTTTAACTGGTTTCCTTAAAAATGAGTTTTTATTTGATTACGATGAAAATCCAAGAAATGAATTAACTTTTATATTAAACGATTTAGAAGCATTAGGTATTATAATAAAGAATGATAAAAATTCAGATATTGGTTGTGATACCTATAAAATTATTGATTATGATTATGTTAAATTATTTGCAAATTTAGCTCAACCATTTTTAGAATCTTATATTGTTTTGATTTCAAATATTTTAGAAATGACCACAAATTTACAAAATAATTATGCTAGAAACAAAGGACAAAGGGATCATGATAAGATAATTTTAGATGATGATGATTTGAGATATCCAACTACAAAAGGGTTATTAAAATACATAATTGATCAATCAAAGAAAAAAGCACAATTTAAATCATTGGAATCGATTAATAAGCAATATTTAGTAAGTGATTTATATTATTTAAATAACTTGAAATTGGTTAAAATATTTAAAAATAAAGCTAAAACAAAAGCATTTGTTCAAATTTTAAATTTAAAGGATTTAAGTGTGTTGAACGACTTTTTGAATCAATTATTGAAACGTACTAAATCAAAAGATTTAATAACTGATGAAGTGAAAATCAACTACATTATTGATATCGTTGATAAGAACTTTGATAGGGATGATGAACAATTGAAATTACAAAGTAAACTTTAAAACTATTTGTATAGACTTTAATATATTAAGCCTCGAACATTTGACATTTGAATCATCTCCACGTATTAAGATTAAACATTGTACATCAAAACATATTCAATAGATAAGAAGAGTAATCAAATAACAACAATAACATGTTGAAATCAAGTTGCAAAAAAGAATAGCCCGACTATTGATCGAGATGAGATGAACAAAAATGTAACACCAACACGAGATTACCAACTACTGATCAAATTTTTGTGCAAAACTAGCGCTTAACTTGAGCAAAGAGTACTTCCTAAACTACATTTTGGTTTTTAATGAATTGGCATCATCAAATAGAATATTTTCATCCATATCTAATAACTTGTTTAATCGTCGGTTAACTTTTCGTCGTTTTTTTATTTTTTTTTTTTTTTTTTTTTTTTTTCAGTGAAAAATTTAAGTATTTGACTCATTTAATTTTTCATATAAAAAGATTGAAGATTACCAATTTTTTCTTTATTCAAGAAATTATTAAGTTTAGAGTTATTATAATATAATAAGTTAGAATGTGTGGGATATATGCTGCTTTTAGACAGCCAAAAATAGACGAATTTAAGTCAAAAGCTTTACAATATTCAAAATTAATTAGACACAGAGGGCCAGATTGGTCAGGTAATGTTATACAAAACTCAACAATATTATGTCATGAAAGATTAGCTATTGTTGGTTTAGACTCAGGTGCTCAACCAATTACTTCACCAGATGGAAATTTTACATTGGCAGTAAATGGTGAAATTTATAATCATATTCAATTAAGAGAACAATTTTCAAATTATAAATATAAAAGTTTAAGTGATTGTGAACCAATTATACCATTATTTGAAAAATATGACATAGATGCTCCAAAATATTTAGATGGTATGTTTGCTTGGGTTTTATACGATAAAAAAAATGATAGAATAGTAGCTGCAAGAGATCCAATAGGTATTACAACTTTATATTTAGGTAAATCTTCAAAAAGTCCAGAAACTAGATATTTTTCATCAGAATTAAAATGTTTAATTGACGAATGTGATCAAATTGAAGCATTTCCTCCAGGTCATGTTTATGATTCTAAAACAGATCAAATTACTAGATATTTTGAGCCAAGTTGGTGGGATGCATCAAGAGTTCCTGAAAAACATGTTGATTATAAAAAAGTTAGAGAAAGTCTTGAATTAGCAGTTAGAAAGAGATTGATGGCAGAAGTTCCTTATGGTGTTTTGTTGTCTGGTGGTTTAGATTCATCTTTAATTGCTTCAATTGCTGCAAGAGAAACTAGAAAAGCAAATGAAGCTGCTTACAACCATGTTTTAGATGCTAATAAAGAATTATCTGGTATTGATGAAAAAGGTTCATTACATGCCACTGCTGGTTTCAGTCAACAATTACATTCATTTGCTATTGGTTTACCAAATGCTCCAGATTTATTGGCTGCAGAAAAAGTTGCCCATTTTATTGGTACCATACATCATTCTCATACTTTTACTTTGGAAGAAGGTTTAGATGCTTTAGATGACGTTATTTATCATTTAGAAACTTATGATGTTACAACAATTAGAGCTTCAACTCCAATGTATTTATTATCAAGAAAAATCAAAGCTCAAGGTGTTAAAATGGTTTTATCAGGTGAAGGTTCAGATGAAGTATTTGGTGGTTATTTATATTTTGCAAATGCTCCAACTGCCAAAGAATTTCATGAAGAATGTGTTAAAAGAGTTAAAAACTTACATTATGCTGATTGTTTAAGAGCAAATAAATCAACTATGGCTTGGGGTTTAGAGGCAAGAGTACCATTTTTAGATAAACAATTTTTAGAAACTTGTATGAATATTAATCCCGAAGATAAATTAATAAAAGATGGTAGAATAGAAAAATATATTTTAAGAAAAGCTTTTGATACTTCAGATGAACCAGATGCAAAACCATATTTACCAGAAGAAATTTTATGGAGACAAAAGGAACAATTTTCTGATGGGGTTGGTTATTCATGGATTGATGGTTTAAAAGATACTGCTGAAAAAATGGTTACTGATGAAGAATTGGCAAATCCAAAACCAGAATGGGGTGATGATGTTCCAACTACTAAAGAAGCTTATTGGTATAGATGTAAATTTGATAAAATGTTCAACAAATCAAAAGCTGCTGCTTCCACTGTTATGAGATGGGTTCCAAAAGCCGAATGGGGTTGTCATGCTGATCCATCCGGAAGATATGCCGCTACTCATGATCATAAAGTTGATGAAATTTCAAAATAAATAGTTGTTGTAGATATAGATGATTAATTTTCTAGGTGTATATCTATTTTAGTCTAAATTATTAAATTTGAACCACGATAAATAAATTTATTATCGTATGATTCGGCTTTAATTTGATTCAATTCTCTTTTTGGAAATGTTTCTAATGATTTAGCATAAACTGCTACAGAATGAGCAATTAATTTTGTATTTATAACCCATGCTTCATAACTTGGATTATCTAAATTATCACATAATTGATGATAACATGGATCAAACCAAGTACCAACTTTACCACCAAATTTTTCCTTTGAAGTTTCATTTTTTATACCTTCAGCACCTGTTGCAATTCCTCCAGCAGGAATTTGATTATCAATGAATCCAACATAATCAGATCTACCATCAAATGGGACAAAAGTATAATTTAAACCATGTGATTCATACCAGTCAACATATAAATCTTTCAAAGTACCTGAACCATTTGGATGATCAACATTATTAGCGTTATAGATTTCATATTCATAATTGGGTGAAGCCATCATATCATAATCCATAAATAATCTAATTTTACTATTTTCTGATTGTGATAAATTATTTGCATAATATGTGGAACCCAATAAACCTTCTTCTTCAGCTGCCCACCATGCAAATCTAACGGCATTATTGATTTTGAATTTAGTCAAATATTTTGCAACTTCAAGTAATGAAATTGTACCTGAACCATCATCATTGATACCTGGACCAGCATTAACTGAATCTGAATGAGCACCTAAAGCAATGACATTATCATGATCACCGTAAACTGTATCAGCTACAACATTCAATGTTTTGATTCTTTTAATATATGCATCAACATATAAAGTTGTTTCAATTTGAGTTTTTGGATCTTTTGTAAGTTTTTCAATATATTCTTTAACATCTTTTTCGGCAACTGAAACAGTAGCAACTTCTTTACCTTTTGGTTCTCCTAATGTTGCTTGAATTTCTTCTCTATCATAAACTACAGCTCCCAAGGCACCAGCTATACCTGCATTTCTTGATTTATCACCAAATGCACATTCACCACGTTTAATTAAAACTATATTATTTTTTGCAAATTCCGGAAAATCTGATGATTTACATCCAAAATTATCAACCAAAACTAAATTTCCATGAACTAAACTATTATTCGAAGTAGGTGGAGTTAAAGCTAAAGGTTTTAATGATTTTGGTTGTACTCCATCAATTAATAAACTAAATGATTTAACCTTACCATCAATTGCATCAAAACTTTGAGTTTGAATATTGTAATAACCACCTAATTTTCTTAATTCAGATAAAATATAATCAATTGTGCCCCAATGACCTGGAGATCCAATAACTCTAGTTGGATGATCATATTCTTTAATTGATCTTTGAGCTATTTGAAATAAATCTTCTGCTCTTGAACGTAAACCTTTTTCATTGACCAATTCTTGTAATTTTTCAGTTTCAATTTCAGGTAATTTTTTATATTCTGTTTCATCAATTATATTTTTAAATAGATCTTTAGGTGGTAAAATATTTAAATCATTTTCATTAACAATTTCGATTTCTTTATCGAAATTTAAAATTGTTACATCATCATCATTATTATATGGTAATAATTTATTTAAAAAATTAAAAGTTGGAATTGCATTAATTGATGATATTAAAACAAGTGAAGCTGTAATAGTAAATAACTTCATTATTGAACAGTAATAATTTTGTTGAAAACCAAAAAAGAGGGTTTAAATTCTTCAAAATCTAATAAAAAAGAAGCCGTTTAATTGCACGAGACTAAAAAACTATGGCTGGTAATACTATCCGAATTATGTTGATAATCGGTTATTTTACTGCATATAAGAAATGTCAGGAAAAAGCGCTCATAACAAATTTATCAATTTTAGCACGTGATAAGCGGCGCTACCTTTTTTGATTTATCGTGTAAAATAGATCGCGTGAAATTAGATTAATTTAATTTATTAATTAATTAGTCACACCTATATTTGATTAATCAATTTAAGTCATGAGCCGAAGTAGAAATAACATTCACATTCCAACATTATATGAATTTGCTGCTTAACTGGATCGGATTGTATTGATGGTGAAAATGAGTGGTGTTTTGAAGAACAAAGGGTTATTTCATATTTACGCGATTATGGTTGGTGTATCAGAATTTAAAAATTTGGTTTCTAATTCCAGGGAAAGGTCAATCAATGATCAGAGAAAAGTATAATTCAATTGAAGGTAAGTTAAGTGATTTTGATACATTGAAAACTGGATTTATTCTTTGAAACAATTGTAATATCATAGTTAATGAAATGGGTGAATCGGTGATTAGAAAAGAAGCCGTTGACGGATTAGTCAATGATGATGATATTTTAGAACTGTGCAGTAAATGGAATATTATTAAAGATGCTAATGATGGTCACGTACGTGGTTTATTGGATATTGAAGTTTCTTCAAATAATAATAATGAAATTGCAGAACAAGATAATGAAAATAATAATCCAATTAAAGAACCATAATGTGAAAACGTTTTCAACTTTGTCAAAAATATGTCAGAAGAAGATAAGCTGTTTAGTAGATATTTTCAAAATCCAGTTACAAATGCAGAATATTAAGCTTTAATTAAGAAATGTATTCAAGATTGGTACACTGGTAATATTACTGATTATACCGAACGTGGACGTTTTTGATTATTATTTTAATGATGAACAATTATGTGAATTAAAGGAATTAGAGGAAGAATTAACTGCTGTAATGGATCAATCTTTAAGGCTCACGGCTGAAAAGAAGCATTGGAAATATTGTTGGAGTTGAGATTGAAAAACCAGTGAAAAGAAACTGTGAGTGGATAAATTTTATGGTAATGAAAATTATAATGTATATTAATGGGTGATGAAGGTTTAAACATCGTAGTTTTGATTGAACTTTATTTCTCTATTATGAACAAGATTCTAATACATAGAATGATTCACTTAAGACCAATCAAGTTCAGTATTTTACAAGACTCTGAAATTAGAAATTGTTTCAATTAATAACTTCTGAACGATATCTATTGTATCGCAAGCTAAAGATACAAAATAAGATAAAGTAGCATATTTTAATTGTCAAATTAATTGTTAACACAAAATATTCAATCAAATTAATCTATTTCCTATCTATTCAATATCTCTTCCTTTTTGTATTCTTTTTTATTTTAACTTTTTGATGTTGATTAAAAAATTGACCAAAATCAAATCCACCATTTGATCCACCTCCAAAATTAAATGAAAATTGTTGTCCACCACCACCATTACCACCAAAGCCATTAAATCCTGCAAAATCACCAAATCCACCATGTTGTCTAGATTGTGGATGACTTTGACCCATTGGATCATTTGGATCATCACCTCTGTCAAATCTTTCTTTTAATTCAGGTGTTGATAAAACTTCATAAGCTTGATTTATCTCTTGCATTTTATTTTCAATTTGTTGAGGAGTTAAATCTGAACCTTTATATTTATCAGGATGATATTTTAAAGTTTGAGTTCTATAACCCTTTTTAATCGTTTTTTCATCCGCATCTCTTGGAATATCAAGAATTTTATAATAATCATTTGCTGGTTTTTTACGTTGTTGTTGTGGTGGTGATCTAAATTGTTGACGATGTTGTTGTTGTTGTTGTTGGTGTTGTTGGTGTTGTTGCTGCTGTTTTTGGAAAAATTGTTGTTGTCTTTGTTGATTTTGCATTCTATGATATTCTTCAATTATGGTAAATCTATCTTTAAATAATTTAGTTTGTTTAACATTATTATTAAATTGATTTAATAATTGTTCTGCTTTTTCATAATTCTTCTTTTTCAATAATTTATCAATTTCAGGTATCAGTTTAGGTAAAAAAGATGAATCAATATTCTTTCCACAATACATTTTAAAACGTTTATTATCTTGAGTTTGAACAAATGTTTCACAAGCTAATTTCTCCAAATCTTGAATAAATTGTAATTGATCTAAAAATTTTAAATCATCATTATCAATTATATTCTTAATAAATTGACTTGCTTGATATATTAAATATTGAAAATTATTTTTAATATTATTATTCAATTTATTCTTTTCAATTTTAGATACTTTTAAATCATCTTCAAATAAAAATTGTTTAATAAAGTTAAAATCAAAATTTGGATTAATAAAAGCATCATCTAATTTTACATTTGATTCAGTATTGGTATAATAATAACCTAAAATAATTGAGTATTCTTCAAGAATTTGTAAAAAATCTTGAAACTTTGAATAAAATTTAGATAATTGACCGCATTGTTTAAATTCATTATTAATACGCAAACAATTCTTCACTATTTTATTTGATAAACTAAATTGATTTTCAGTATATAATAAGAATTGCGATAGTATGTCATATAATTGTAAATCTTTTAAAGGTTGTATACTTATTAATTTTTGTAATGTTGAAATTATGATTTTATTGATTGATGATTTTTCATCACCATAGTATAATTCTATATTTGGATCTGATTTGTAAATTTCCATAGCTGAGTCATGATAAAGTTTGATTAAGTCGTAATCTCTTGGAGCTATAGATAACATTTGATTTAAATAATTTGTACAATTGATGAAATTTTTAGATTGAAAAGATAATTCAGCTTGTTTCCAGCCTTGTTTATATGCTTCTATTTTATTTTTCAAATCTTTATCATTATAAATATATGATTCTAATTCTTTAATATCACCTTTTGTAAGTAATATCTCTTGTAATTTTTTAATAGCTGGTTTATTATTAGGATCTAATTTTATCACGATTTTTAAATCATTTATAGCATCATTTTCTTTATTTATATTAATTTCTATTAATGATTTTTTAAAATATAATTGTGAAAGTAAAGAATTTTCATTAGTTATTGAATCAAATTCATTTATAATTTTATCAAATTCAAGTAATACATTTGAAGTTGGACCTTGATCTAAAAATAACTGATTTAAATTAGCAACTTTAATTTTTAAATCTGATGATAATGAACATGAGACAATTGTTAATAATATAAGATAAGCATATAAATTTATATATAATTTCATAGTATCAACTTTTTGATCTCTAAAATGACAGATTGTTAAGAAATTTGGATGCGAAAATTGAAAATTGAAAATTGAAAATTATTATAGGTGTATAATATAATAATAGTAGAGTAAAAGTAGAATAGACTGGTGTGGTGTTTTTTGCATCGTTGCATTGTATATATATATATTTATTAATGGCATCATCCTTACTAAACTATTTAAACAATTTTTGTAATGAAACAGCACCTTCATCATTTTTTGACATAACTTTTGCAACAGCCAATTCGAAATCTTCTTGAGTAACATGAATTCTTCTTTCTCTTAATGCATACATACCAGCTTCTGTACAAACACCTTTAACATCAGCACCAGAACATCCATTCATTTTTTCAGCAATTTTTCTTAAATTTATACCTCTTGTTAAATTCATTGATCTTGAATGAATTTTTAAAATATCAGTTCTTGCAGTTACAGTTGGAGCGGGAAATTCAATTTTTCTATCGATTCTACCAGGTCTTAATAAAGCAGGATCTAAAATATCTAATCTATTAGTTGCCATAATAATTTTAATATCTTTTGAACTTTCAAATCCATCTAATTGATTTAATAATTCCAACATTGTTCTTTGAACTTCAGAATCACCACCAGAAGAACCTTCAACTCTTGAAGAACCAATTGAATCAATTTCATCCATGAAAATAATCGAAGGAGCGTGTTCTCTTGCCATTACAAATAATTCTCTAACCATTCTTGAACCTTCACCAATATATTTTTGAACTAATTCAGAACCAGAAACTCTAATAAATTTACATTCAGTATGATGAGCAACAGCTCTTGCTAATAAAGTTTTACCAGTACCAGGAGGACCATATAATATAACACCTTTTGGTTGAGCTATACCTAAACTTTCAAATAATTCGGGATGTTTAACGGGTAATTCAATAACTTCTTTAATTTCTTTAATTTGTTTATCTAAACCACCAACCATATCATAAGTAGAATCAGGAACTTTTTCAACCATCATTAAAGAAACTAAAGGATCTATTTTATTTGGTAAAATTTTATATAAATCATGAGAATCAGCTTTTAAACAAACTCTAATTGAAGGAGTTAATTTTTTAACATCAATATCTTTTGTTACATTAACAATATATTTACCTTCAGGATGAATTTTAACTAAAACTTTTTTTAATCCCATTACTTTAACAACTTCACCAACATAAGAACCAGGTTCTTGTAGTAATCTTAATTCATCTTTTAATTGACGAACTTTATTATTTAATTTATTACGTTGAGCTTCTAACCGTCTTAAATTTTGAGTAGTTTGTTGTATTTTAATTTCAGTGTCTTGAATTTGTTGTTCAAAATAAGGTTTTATACCACTATCATAAATATAAGGTTTTTCAATTGAAATCATGATAAACAAACAATCAAGCGTAATATAATATAACAATAGTAATACCAATAGTAATATAATATACCAATACTAATAATAATACCAAATACCAATACCAATACTAACACTAATACCAATAGTAATACCAATAGTTTAAATTGGCAAAAAAAATAAAAATAAAAATAAAAATAAGTCGTGTGATTAATCCAATTTCTTATATTTTGCCATTCGATCAAATTTGTATACATTGACAAATTTTGACATTGGAACACTAACAAACTAACAAGCTAACAAACTGACAAACTAGTAACAAACTAACTAACTAGTAACATTAATAGTCTTTCATTGATTTAATAATAGTATAATATATATAATGGATATATAAGTTATATACTATGAAATTTACATTATTATTTTATTTATTTTTAAATGTGCAATTAATTTTAACATTTCAATTATATTGTAAATGTGAGTGTAATTTAAAAGCTATTATAAATTCAATTGATCAATGTAAATTATGTACAAAAGAGTATTGTTTAAAACAAGATCCAAAATTATGTAATATATCAAGTAATAATGATAATAATAACAAATTAAAAGGTCAAAATGATAATAGTGATAATAACGACAATAATAATAATAATGGTTCAGATGATGATGATAAAGATGATAATAAACAAGATATTATAATTAGTTGTTTTCAAATTGAATCAATTAAAGATTCTTTTATAATTTATTCATTTTTAATAATAATTGGTTTATTAATGCTTTTTATTTTATATAAATCATACACATATACATAGAACATTGAAAAGAGTTTGTTTAAAATTTAAAGTATAAGTATAAGTTGTACTGTGAATTACGATGGTTCGATTCTTAAGTAGCGCACTAAATCGAGTGATAAAATAATTGTAAAATTACGTAATAGATTGAAATTGAGATTAACTTAGTTGTTATAAGGATTAATAATGGATAGACATATACAATAAACAATACACATTTAGAATATATACTTTATAACTTATAAAAATCAAATATCTAGTATAAAAAATCTCTTATACTTCTGGCATTCAATTGATCAATATACAATATACAATATACAATATACTTACTAATAATAAAAGAAACGAGTAGTGCATATAAACCAAATGAAAAAATTGAAAAATTGAAACCAAAAAAAAAAAAAAAAAAAAAAGAAGAGAATTTTTTTTTTAAATATTAAAAAATTGAAAGAGAGACAATTAATCAGTCAATCAATCAATTAATAGGGTTTAATAGGTTTTCATATTGATTAACTAACAGATAAACCTTTTCATATTTATTGGTGTTCATTATATTATATTAACTTATAAATAATGTCCGATAATAATATTAACAATACCAACAATGAGAAATTAAAACAATTAACTGCAACTGCAACTACATCAAATGCTAAAGGTAATTTGCAAGAATCAAAAAAATCAATTGATTCAAAAAATATTACTTCATCTTCAAATATATCAGATCCAAATTTAAATAATAATATTGGTAATAATGCTGCTCCAACTTCTTCTGGTTCTGGTTCTGGTTCTGGTTCAAATTCATCTGATAATTTAAAAAATGATCATTCTTCTTCAAATAATCATCACCAAGTTCATCCTAATAGTTATCAGCAACATCAAAATCAACAACATTATCAACAGCAACAACAACAACAATATCAATCTCATATTCCTCATTATTCTTATCAAAATTATAACAATTATAATAACTATAATAATAGCAATTCAAATTCAAATTCAAATTCAAATTTAAATTCAAATTCAAATTCAAATAATTATTATACTAAAAATTATCATGGTCAAAATAAATCATATAATAATAATAATAATAATAATAATAATAATAATAATAATGGTAGACAAGGTTATAATAATCAGAATAATCAAAGATATAATGCTTCAAATAATAACAATAATAACGCATCATTACTGGCTAATTCTGCTCCTTCATCTCAATCTTCAAATAGAAAACAATATAATAATTCTAAAATGAATCATCATCATCAGAATAATCATCATAATCAACATCAGCAGGGACAGGGACAGGGACAACAAGGCCAAAAACAACAACAAGGTCAGCAACAATCTCAACAACAGTATGTAAATTTCCCGTACAATGCTCCTCAAATGTATCCTTATTTTGTTAATCAGATGGGTGGTTATCCATTGTATGTACCTGGTGTTCCTGTTCCTTATGCTGGAATGCCAACTACTCCTACTAATCAACAATATGCTTCAACAACAACTAATTCTGGTAGTAATACTCCTCAACAACAACATTCTCAAATTTCAACTCCACCTACTCCAAGAATTAAATTAACTACAAAAGATGGTAAACCAGTTGATTTAGAAGAGAAAAAGAGAAAAACTGCTTCTTCAACTCCTATTGCTTCACCTCATCCACCTAATGCTTCAACAACTACTGAAAAATCATCAAATACAACTAGTGATGATTCTTCAAAACCTTCAGCACCAGCAATTGAAACAAAATCTGCATCTGGTCTTTCTGCTGCTGAAGAATTTAAAAGAAAAATTTTAGAAAAAGCTGCTGCTGCTAAACAATCTAAAGAAGCTAAAGATACTAAAGAAGCTAAAGATACTAAAGAAGCTAAAGATACTAAAGAAGCTAAAGATACTAAAGAAGCTAAAGATACTAAAGAAGCTAAAGATACTAAAGAAGCAGAAGTAGAAACCAAATCAGTTAAAGATGAAGGAGGTAAAGATACTAAAGAAGCAGAGGTAGAAACCAAACCAGTTAAAGATGAAGAAGTGAAGGAAATTGAAGAAATTAAAAAAATTAAGGAAGATAAACAGGATGAAAAAGAAAAAGAAAATGAATCAGTTGTAGAACAACCAAAAACGGAAGAAGTTGATAATAAAGATACTACCGGCATACCAGAAATCAAAGAATCAACCGAACCAAAAGTCGAAGATATAAAAGTTGAAGATCAAAATATTCCAAATCAAGCAACTGAAAAAATTGTAGAGAATGAAGAAACTAGTAAACCAGTTGAAACTAGTGTACCAGCAGAAACTGAAGTGTTGAAGAATGAAATACCTGAAGAAGAAACTAAAGAAGAAAAACCTGAAGCAGAAACTAAAGAAGAAAAACCTGAGGAAGAAAGTGAAGGTGAATCAAATAAACTTGTTGAACCAACAACTGAAAGTATAACACAAAAAGAGGATGATAATACACAAGAACAATCTAAAGTAATACCAGAAGAAACTAAAAAACCAGAAGAAACTTCAATGAGTATCTCCCAATTTTTAGAAAAAGTTAAAGAATCTCAAGCAATTGAAAATATTTTTACTCAAAATTATCCTGAAAACATTAAAAGTGTTGATGGAAGTAAACAAATTTCAGGTAAAAATTATAGATATGATCCACAGTTTTTAATTCAATTTCGTGATGTTATTCAATATACCGTTGATCCAAATTTTAAAAATTTCTTAGAATCTAAAGATATTCATTCAATGGCATTTAAACGTTCAAGTTCAATTAGAGAACTGTCTACTCGTGGTAGTCCAAGCAGAACAAATAGTGGATTACCTTCAAGATTTAATGGTCCAAATAAGGGTCCTGGAATGTCAAATAATATGGGAGGTTTTGATGCTAATAGACAAAACTCAAGAAGTGGTAGTAAAAGAAGAGGTGCATCTTCAAGAGATAAATCAACAAGAAAAGGTAATCAATCAAAGAGAGGTGGTAGAGGTGGTCCTGAAATGAGAGAAAAAACAGAAGAAGAATTAGCTAAAGAATCAAAATCAGTTGAAGAAGTTAAACCATTGGAAAAATCAGCAAATAGATGGGTTCCTAAATCAAGACAAGCTAAAACAGAAGTTAGATATGCTGAAGATGGTAGTATAATATTAGAAAGAGAAGATGTTGAAAGAAAAATTAAATCATTATTAAATAAATTAACATTGGAAATGTTCACAGCTATAACTGATGAAATGTTAACAATTTCAAAACAATCAAAATGGGAAAAAGATGCTCAAACAATTAAACAAATAATATCTTTGACGTTTGCCAAAGCTTGTGATGAACCATATTGGTCGGAAATGTATGCTAAATTTTGTGCTAAAATGTGTACTGATATAGATCCAGAAATTTCTGATGAAACAAGTACTTTGAAAAATGGAAATCATCCTGCAGGTGGTGAATTAGCAAGAAGAGTATTACTAACTACTTGTCAAGAAGAATATGAAAAAGGTTGGTCTGATAAATTACCTACAAATCCCGATGGTTCACCATTGGAACCAGAAATGATGTCTGATGAATATTATGCAATGGCAGCTGCTAAAAGAAGAGGTTTAGGTTTAGTTAAATTTATTGGTCATTTATATAATTTGAATATGTTGAATGATCAAGTTATATTTGTATGCTTAAAAGATCAATGTAAAAATACAATAGATCCATCAGAAGATAGTTTAGAAAATTTAGCACAATTGGTTAAAACTGTTGGTCCTAAATTAGATGCAAATGATAGAACTAAAACTATTTTGACAATTGTTTTTGGAAATATTGATAAAATTATTAGTGATGTTAAATTATCATCTAGAATTACATTTATGTTGATGGATTTGAAAGATTTGAAAAAATCAAATTGGGCTAATGCAAAAACTGAATCAGGTCCAAAAACAATTGAAGAAATTCATAGAGATGCTGAAATAAAGAAAATAGAGGAAGAAAAAGCTAAAAATGATAAGAAAAGAAGACAACATCAACAACCTGATAGTAGATCAAATTCTTCAAGAGCTGGTTCATCATGGAATAATTCAAATGTTAATTTAAATTCTGCATTTGCTAAAAAACCAATGGGTAATCAAAGATCTATGTCAAGTGGAGGAAATCAAATTCCACAATCTTCATCATCAACAAATCAAGATTTACAAAGAGAATCATCAAAAAGATCTGAATCAACACAAATAAATAGATTTGCAGCATTGGGTGATGCAGATGATGATGATAATAATGACAATGAAGATAATGAATAGATAATATTGTTCATATTCTTTTTTACAGCTTTGCATACAAAAAAATTCTTATATATATTATACGTAATTTATTTAAATATAAGTAATTCAATACGACTAATTTACAATTGTTGCACTTGTTGGTTTTGATTTATTTTTTGATTTTAAAATTGAAGCATTATTTCCATTATCTATTGATGATTTACTTGGATTATGTTTTTTAAAAGCTATATTTTTAAAAAAGTTGGAATGAGTTGATTCAAAAGTAACTACTGATGTATCATCATTTGAAACAGGTGGTGGTTGATTGAAATCTTCAATCAAGCTATTTTCAACAATATTGTTTAATAATGGAATATTCTCTTGAACTTCTAAAAATATATTTGGACCCCTTTGGAATAAAGAAGTCATTACTAAATAATTATGTTCTTCTTCTTGTTGCCAAAATAATTGATGAATAGTTGCAGTTCTAATAATTCCATTAATATTATATCTCGTATCGTCAGTTCTTAATCCATTAATTGTATTATATATATAATAAATAATTCTAATGATTGTAAATGGAATTAATAAAAATATTTCAACTAAGATAAGGATTATAATCTTTGTATAATGGATCAATTGTAAAGTTAAATCTTTAACTTGAAATCCAAAAATAACGAGTAAGACTAAAATGTACAAGATTGCATTAATCCACAAATCAAAAGCGACAGCTTGTGAAGTTCTAATAAAGCCCATTGAGCCATGTATGATTGGAATTGGTGAAAACGCCATTGATTAAAATATATAAATGGTTGTAAATTTGATAATTTTTGCAACAAAATATTTAATAAAAATAAAAATTTTGATTATGTAATCAATATATATATATATATATATTTATATAATTATATAATTATATAAACTTAAACATTATCATACGAAATTTCAAAATTCAAATCATCATCTTCATTATTATCAAATTTTGGTATCTCTTCAGCGAGTTTGATCTCTTCTACATCAAATGATATTACAATATTTTCAATTGAGCTATCCTTTAAATTGTAAGAATTTTCATCATTTATAAACTTCTTTATATGATCAAATTTGGTTTGCAAAGTGAAGCCTTCACTAGGTTTTTGATACATTAACCACTCAACACAATTTGAAAGTACTAAATTGACATTGTCCAGTATTTTAGTGCACTCATAAAATGATAAAAGCTTATTTATTGCAAAAGAATTATAATCAATATATTCAAAAATAAAAATCATCAAGTGTTTGAAGGTTTCCTCTATAGAATAGCCAAAGTCTTTTAATAATAAGATGTATGATAAAGGTTTCAATAAATTAGACTCTAAATTTGAGATGCTATTTGGCAATTCTTCCTCTTCAGAACTATATACCTCTTCAATATCACTATCATCAGAAACTTGCAATCTTTCAATATATTCATCATCCGTTTTCCTCATTTTCAAGTCTTCATACATGAATTCCAAAGGATTTGGATAAAACTTATCACTTCTATTCGATCCATGCTTAAGACTCTCTACTAATAATTGAAGTAGTTGTTGAGAATACTCATTTTCAAATTTGGGTAGTAAATTTTGCGAAATTAAGACTTTCTTATTTATTACTTCATCATTTTTATAATTTAAATTGATCAATTCAATCATATTTAATACTTTTCTCGAATCTCCATTACTCAAATTCACAATAAATTCAATACATTCATCATCATAAACAACAGGAGGTAAATTCAATACTTTATTTCTTTTCTCATTCTCTAATTTTATTGCTCGATCAATTATTTTCTTCATTTCATTTAAATTTAATTTTTGCAATTCAAAAATTTGACATCTTGATAAAATTGCATTCAAGAGTCGTTTTCTTGGATGCACCGTAGTAGTTCCAATTAATTTCACTGATCCAGATTCAATATAAGCTAATAACCAATCTTGTTGAGTTTTAGTCAATCTATGAATTTCATCAATGAACAAAACGCAAGGTTCGGGTTCTGATTGTAATAAAATTGGTTTTAAAAATGAGGTAGTTAATGTAGTTGCTGACGATTCAAAATAAGATCCTATTGAACTATATTCTTTTGCTAATATTGAGGCTAATGTAGTTTTACCAACTCCAGGGGGTCCATATAAAATCATCGATGGAAAATAACCTAGGTTTAAAAAATTATAAATTAGTCCATTTTCATGATTGAGTAAATGTTCTTGACCTATGTAACTCTTCAAACTAGTTGGTCGTAATGTTTCATATAGATTCGATGTTACGTCTTGATTCGATTCATTATTATCATCTTCCATTAATGTCAAAGAAATTTAACACGCGACTGGATTTTACGACTTTAAAAATCTTAGACTTATATACAGTCTCCCCATAGTTAAGCATCAAACTTGAAGCCTAAATAACTCCCTTAATACTCAAGTTGTTTCTCTCAAACTTATTTTTGTTAAATTTCCAGATAAGCTAGAATAAATGATGCTAAATACTTTTTGTAAAACACAATTTTTATTACTTCATTCTTCAATGAAAAAAACGCAAAAAACGTTAAATTGCAAGATAAATACTTAGACCTCATTTAAAAACTTCTAAGATAGCTGATTAGGTTTATTATGCTCCAATTATTTATTGTAAAATGTTTTCAAGACGCCAAAGTCAGTTTGAATTTTTTTCAAAAACTTCAAACCACTTCTGAAAAATTGACTTTCTACTTTGACTACCTTAACACAAAAAAAAACTAAACCATAGCAGTACGGAAGATTACAAATCTTAACGTCTAGGACAAGTCGCCCTAAGGTAGCGCGTGAAATTATTTTCGCCGTACCAAATAATCGCACTGAAAAAAATCGATTTATATGCAGTATAAATTTTCGATCTATGGGACGTTTTGGAAAATTGACTAATTTCCGACCTGTTCCAAATTGTTTCAGAATTGCTATAATGAAACTTTGGTATATTTTGAGCAGAAGTCTTTCTTACCAATGTGCATTCTAAAGTCTAGATATTTTTATGTTCAATCTAAAATATTTCTATATTACTAATTAACTCGTTCGATATTGATTCTCTAGTGCCGATTCTAGGCTCATTGAAAACTTCAGCCCATTTCGCTTCAGAGTTTTGGTTGAATTCATGCTCTCGAATATTTTCTTTAACTAACTTTTCTTTTGAAAATTTGCAATTTTCCATTGCTTAACTATTGCGGTTAGGATGTTTTTCAACGTTTCTGATTGGTCAATTAACCTCAAATTCATGAATATTAACGCTATCAGTTTAATGGAGATACGAATCAATAGACTTTTACTTACTCATTGTGCTCATATAGAGCTTTACTCGCTAGACCTGCTAGTTCGTGAGATATTTGCACTTTTTATATTTTCAAGCCTCATTTCCTAATTAGATTATTTAACTTAGAACCATCAGCAAAACCAATTTTTGTTACACAAAAACACGATCCAAAATTGACAACTTTTCTTTTTGTAAATTTTATTTAAATCATTAGTTACTTGAACTTGTCCACATCTTATGACCCCAAAGCTACCTATTCATAATTAAGTTCTACGCTAGTTTAACCTGTGTAAAGTATTGATGAGATTAATTGTCGATCTTAAAGTAAATCAGTAAAATTCATTTTCTTTGATATTATTAACTTATACGACCTAGAAGTGTTTAAATCGTTTCCAAATTATATGCATTCGAAGCTTCATCGTTTTCTGATCGTAAAACTAATTTTAGCTTTGTGCAAAATAGAATAGTTGTAGAGTCAATCAAGTTTTAAAATGAAGTTTTTACTGAATTTATAAAAAATATACACATTTTAAATCAATAAGCATAATAAAGTTTAGTTGAATTTAATGTTATTTAATTTTAAATGCATGTTTTGAAAGTCCTTTTACTCTCATAATTTGCGGTTCAAAAATTATTTGATGAAATCAGTGTCACGAAAAACTTGCTCAATAGTTATTGTGGAATTCATATATTAAAACCCTATATAAAGACCCAGAGTTTAGTAATGAGCTATCAACTCGAAAAATGTACCTTTATCTAATCGTTTTAGTTCGTCTATAGTCACACTCAGTTATGACTATTATCAAATGATTATGAATTATATCAATACCACCTTTAAACTTATATCTAAGTGGCCTTTGTTAGCATTTGTAAGCTTCTGATCCACATTTGTCTAGTATAGTTTATCAAATTTGTTCATAATTATATTCAATATTATTTTGATGAGGTTTGAGGTTGTTGAGAATTATTAGGTTGTTGTTGCTGTTGTTGTTGCTGAAATTGTCCATGATTATTCACAGCAGCTACCATTTGAGCTTGAAAAGCAGCTGCTGCAGCCATTTGTTGATGATTATTTGGAGAATTCACCATTGCTTCAATTGCCTTTTTCGGAGATAATGTATTTGTCATCACACTATATTCCATTAAAGATTTTAAACTCGACATTATATCACCCACTTGTAAAACTCTCAATGCTTTTGCATCAATACCAAAAGTAGTACAAGCATTAACAGCGTCAAAATTTCGATTTGCTTCACTAAATGGATTTTGTTTCTTCAAATCTTTTGATTTCCAATCATTAAACATATTTTCCAAAGCATCAAACCCAATTGAAGTTTGATAATCAATACAATTTAAATCAGCAAACTCAATTCTTAAATCTCGGCTCATTAAAAATTTAGATGTACCTTTAACAATAGCAATTGAACCATCTTGATATTCATAATTAAATGTAAATTTGGAAACAACAATAATTGATCCATTATTAAACACTTGAAATTTTAAATTTTCTAAATTGACATGAAATGATACAATTTTTTCAGATTTAATACAACTTACAAAAAATCTAGGAGCTGTAATTGAATTTAATTCAAATTGATGTGAAATGTTTGAGTTATTAATTTTATTTAAATTTAAAAAATCAAAATTGAGACCAGTTGCATCATGTAATGTTGTATTATTGTATTTTTTGGGAAAATTCTTTGAATTTATAGTATTGAATTTGATTACTGCATTGGGTAGGAAATATGCAGATACAACTCTTTGCCAAAAAGATAATTGGGATAAAGATTCATACCTTTCATTCGATACATAATCAACTAAATCTAATATTCGCATAGCTGCAGCATTACCTAAATTACGTTTAATTATTCTTGTATTTAATTCATGCTGGAGTTGTTCATTCTCTATATTGACATTACGTGAATTTATATCTTGTTGCTGTTGTTGTTGTTGTTGTGGATTCGTTACTGTTGCAGGTATGGTTTCTTTTTGAATTGGTGTCATTGTTGATTTTGGTTGATTTTGAAAAGCTTGTTGTGGAGAATCAAATGCTTGAGTTGTATTATTTGGTTGTAGATTGGGTATATTGGCACCATTAACAATTTTCTTTTGTTGTGGTTGTTGTGGTTGGACATTAGTTCTCATAAATGGTTGTGGTTGATTTGGCATGGACGGTGTTTGAGTTTGAGAATTTAAACCAGTTGGTATATTAGCTGAGTTTAAACCTTGCATCATAGAATTTGGATTATATTGTAAATTTGCTGAATTTGGTTGACTTGAATTAGGACTAGCACTAAAATTTGAATTTCTTTGAAGCCCAGGGCGCATATTAGTAGTAATTGCAGGATTTTCTAATGATTGTTGTTGTTGTAATTGTTGTTGAGCATTTAGCATCTGTTGTTGGTTCATTAGTGGAGGGAAATTAGACATATTATTCACATTAAATTGTGGTTGTTGTTGTTGATTTGATTGTTGTTGATGCACTAGATTTTGTTGATGAATTTGTTGTTGTTGATTTGTATTCCTTCCTCCGGGTTGTTGTTGGTAAGGCATTTGTGGTGTTTGATTAAACATTTGTTGAGGCGGTGGCGGTTGAGGTTGGTTATTATTATTCATAGTTTTTAATGGAATATATATGTATTGGTTATAAATTTGTCTAAGTTTATCGTAAATTTATACTTGGAAAAAAATTAAAATCAGCAGAAGAGATAAAGATATGTGCTACCAAATGTTTACGTTATATATTTAACTATTTATAAGCTATTATTGAATTACCATTCAATGTAGTTGTATTATTAACATATCTTATTAAAGCAGGATGATGTAACATTGGTCTTCTTTCTTTATAACTTGATTTTATTGATTCTGTTCCATCATTATTACCATTATCTTCACTTATAATTTCTCTTGATTTTGTAGCTCTTCTTTTTAATAATTTATTTAATGTATCTCTTTTCTCTTCTTCTAATATCTTATTTTTGTAGTCTAATCTTTTTCTTGCATTTTCAGCTTTTCTTAATGCAATTTCTTCTTCGGTTTCAATTATTTTTTGTTGTTGCTGTTTCTTTTTGTTCGATTTTGAAAGTTTACCCTTATCATCTAATTCTATAAATTGATCAGCTTCAGTATTAAGTTTAGCTCTTTGTCGTTCAGTCATTCTTGAAACATCAGGAGGATTAGCTTGTGGATTATATTCATTTTCTTCATCAGTTAATAATAAATCTGGATTTAAATCTTGTGGTTGAGGTCGAGGTTGTGGTGGTATTATTTTCATCTTTTTAAGTTTCTTTGATGCTTGTTGTGGAGCCAGTTCAAATTCTTCTTCTTCTTCATCTTCTTCATCTCCTTCTTCATTTTCTTCTTCTGCATCTTCTTCTTCCTCATCATTATAATAATTTACTTGTCTTTTTCTGGTATTTCTTGATGCACCTTCCTTAGCATTAGCATCTGAATCTTTTCTGGATGGTGGTTTAATTGTTATTTTGAGTTTTCTTGGTGGAGGAGGTCTAACTTCTATTTCTTCATCATATTCATCATCTTCTTCTGGTCTTAATTCTAAATCTTCACTCATATCAGAAGCTTCTAATTTATTATTATCTTCAGCATCACTAGAAACAGCTAATTGATCATTTGCTTCATAATGTGACTCATAATTATTAAATTCCAGTTGATCATTATCTTCTTCTAAATCTTCTTCTTCATCATCATCATCATCATCATCATCTAAATTTGGTTCTTCAATATCTTCGTCTTCATCGTCATAAACATCTTGAGATTCAGTATACTGCGATTGCGATTGAGGTTGAACTTGTGGTTCATCATCTTCTTCATCACTCGTCACTATAATTTTATGTTTTGCCATGATTAATTAATTGATTAATTTTAACTAGAAAAAAAATATAAAAGCGTGGTGAATGAAATAAATATCAAATATATATAGATATATATAGAGATGTATATATAAATTCATTAAATCATCATTTTATTAATAATAAACAAACAAGACAAACTATATATATACAACATATATAAGTAGATAAGATACAGTTGGTTACACATACAGTTGGTTACTCTGTCTTGGTAGTCTTATGCTTGACCACTCATAAATAAACCTTTTATACTTCTTATTTCATTTCTAATATATAAGTAGATAAGATACAGTTGGTTACATATAGTTGGTTGCTCTGTCTTGGTAGTCTTATGCTTGACCACTCATAAATAAACCTTTTATACTTCTTATTTCGTTTTTAGTTTCAATTGATATATTCTTCTTTTTTATACCTTGTATATTCTTATCATCTATTTTACTATTACTTTCAACAGTAAATAATTCATCTTCATTAAAATATATTAAATCAGATTTATTTTGAAAATCTTTAATTGAATATTTAATAGATTTAAAATTGAGAAATTCACCAGCATCATAAGATCTAATATTAGTTGATAATAAATTTGATAATCTTTTTAATTTTAAATATATTTCATCGTTATTATTTTCATCATCTTTATATTTATTATTTTTATTATTATCATCAGTTTGAATAATTTCGTCGGATATAATTTTACCGTTTTTATTAATTTTTATAATTGGTATATAATTAACTTTTGATATTAATTTAATATAACAATCACGTAAATTTAATCTTGTAGTTTCTAATAATTCTAATCTTCTTGTAATAGTAATTTCTAATAATGGTTTAATTGCAAAATAACCAATTAAATAAAATAAAATTAAAAATATTGAAGAACCATGAGTTAATTTAGTTAAATATATAATTAATTGAGATTTTGTTTTAATAGTATTATAAGAAGATGGATTATAAGATGATTCGGGTATTGTAACTATTGGTATATTAAATGACATTAGTATGGTATATATATTTCAAAATATTAACTATCGTGGAATATGATTTTTTTTTTTTTTTTTGACAACGAACGAACAAACAAACAAACAAACTACTAACTAATATAACCATACATATATATAAAGATTATATCACTTATATCACTTATATCACTTATATCACTTATATCACTTATATCACTTATATCACTTATATCACTTATATCACTTATATCACAGATAGTTAAACAACCATGATTTCTGATAGTCAATTAAATACAATTGCTTTAACTTTTGGTTTTGCTTCTATTGTATTAATATTAATATATCATACTATATCAACTAATGTTGAAAATATAAAATCAAATAATAATCAATAGATTTACTTATACTGTCAAAGGAAAGGCGATTAAAAAAAAAAACGGGTATAATTATAGAGTAACTAATGGTTGATGAAGTCAAGAAGGAAAGAGGCAACTACTAAGTTTAAACCATTTAATTTCAATTTATTGACATTTATGGTCTATAAGTTGTAATAATAATATATATATATATAGTATTGAAATTTTTATCCGCATATTGTCTTCAATTCTAATCATTACATCTACCATATATCTTATTTGATTCTGCTCTTATTCTTAAAAAATTACGATCTGTATCGGAGATTAAATACCGTAGAACGTGACATAAGTCAATACGTGTATAATTTATTAATTTTTATGGAAACAGAAAAAAAAAAATAAAATTAAAAATAAAAAAAAAAATAAAAAAAAAAATTAAAAAAAGAAGTTAAAGATAAAATCGTCAAATTAAGATATAATACAATAGTATTATTTATTACTACAAACTTATAATTAAAGAAAGGATCGGTTCAATTACTAATTATTAAATCAAAAGACTATTTCACAAAGAAGCAAGAATCAGATTTCTTATATATTCCATCATTTTAACTAAATTTTTTACCCATCCCGGTCCAATTATTTCCAAGATTCTATTTTTATGCATCATCGATAAATAATGTCTTCATCAACTACAACCGAAAATGCTAATGGTAATGGAAATACTGAAAAAGATGTTTCAATGATTGATGTAAGTAATGCAATGAATAATGGTAATGGTAATGGTAATGGTAATGATAATAATGATAACGATGTTGAAATTTCCGATCATCCACAACCATCAGTAGAAGAAGAACCAAAAAGGAGAAAATCAACAATAATATTAGATGATATTGAAAAAATTAAAATTGATAATGAAAAAGAAGAAATGAAAGATGCAGATGAAGATATAACAATGTCCGATAATCATGATAATGATATTCAAAATTCACAACCAAATCATAATCAACAACAACAACAACAACAACAACAACAACAACAACAACAACAACAACATCAAGCTCCACAACCAATTGCACAACCACAACTCAATACTCCAGATCCAAATATAACCGTTCCAATCGATATAAAATGGGTCCAAGGAGGTGAAAAAGTTTATGTCACAGGCTCATTTACAGGTTGGAAAAAAATGATTGGTTTAATTAAACAACCAGATATAAATAATGAAAATAATAATCCTACTTATATGATAACATTAGGTTTACCTGTTGGAACTCATCGATTTAGATTTGTCGTTGATAATGAATTAAGATTCTCCGATTTCTTACCAACTGCAACTGATCAATTAGGAAATTTTGTAAATTATATCGAAATTACTCCTGAAAATGTTGAAAATTTCTATAAAGAACAACAATTTCAAAAAGAAGAAGAAGCTACAAAATCTCAAAGCAGAAAATCATCAATATCAAAATCAATAACAAATTTAATTAATGATCCAGATGATATGGGAAATGGCTATTCAAGATATCATGAAGATGAAGATTTAGAGTCTCAAAATAAAAAATTACAATATATTTCAGATATTCCACCA
Source organism: Insectozyma verbasci (assembly GCA_947670415.1). NCBI lineage: Eukaryota > Fungi > Ascomycota > Pichiomycetes > Serinales > Debaryomycetaceae > Insectozyma > Insectozyma verbasci. The sequence continues at coordinate 1,123,349 of CANTUO010000002.1, read as the reverse complement.
ATTTTCACCGATCCAAAAGTTATGGAACAGTACTATGTTGCAATTGATAAACAATCAAGAAGTAGTAATAATGGTCAACCACAGCAAGCTTGGTTACATCCTCCACATTTACCTCCTCATTTAGATAATGTTATATTAAACAATTTCAATAATCAAAATGGTATGAATTATAATATAGAAAATAATTCTGGTGCTTTACCAATACCTAATCATGTGGTTTTAAATCATTTAGCAACAACTTCAATAAAACATAATACATTGGCTGTTGCTTCAATTGTTAGATATAAAAGAAAATATGTAACGCAAGTTTTATATGCTCCTTTACAACAAAACTAGAGACTATTGGAGCAAACTATAATGAAGAATGATATTAAAATAAAGTAAAATATTTTATTACCATACTTTAACTAGTTATTATCGATATATATAAAAATTTTAGAGAAAAAAAAAAAAGTTGGAATCTTGACGAAGGTCTAGTCTATGATTCACTTAACAATTGGAAAATCGAAAAGTTAAAATACGAAGAACTATTAAATAGAGAATCATTTGGCCATTGTTAATATATATTTTTTTGGTTTTATATTATAGTTGTTTTTGATTTTTTTTGCAGCCATTTTTAAACACTATACAATCATAATTAATAATCAGATGAACCATAGTTGTCTCCTTTTCTTCTATTTGATGAATCATCATTACCATATGAATCACCGCCAAGACCAGTATCTTGACCTCTTTTCGTTGAAGAGCCGAACTTGTCATCATCATCATTTCCATAACCTGATGAACCATATGAATCATTTCCACCTCTGTTTGAAGAGCCATATGAATCATCATTATTACCACCAAAGACACCACCACTTTTTTTATTTGATGATCCAAAATTATCATCGTCATTACCATAATTTGAAGAACCATATGAATCATTTCCTCCTCTGTTCGAAGAACCATATGAATCATTTCCTCCTCTGTTTGAAGAACCATATGAATCATCTCCTCCTCTATTGGAAGAACCATAAGAATCATCTTTTCCACTTCTTCTATTTGAAGAGCCAAATGAATCATCATTGTTACCGCTACCAAAAGTATCATCATTTGATGTTGATGAACCAAAATTTGATGTACGACCACCACTACCATATGAACTATCATTGTTATCATCACCATAAGTATTTCCACTTCTTCTATTTGAAGAACCATATGAATCATCATCATTATTTGAACCAAATTTATTCAGTGAAGAACCATAAGAATCATTATTATCATTATCATTATCTCTTTTTTGATGATGTTTATCATCATCTTTACCAAAACCGAAAACCATTATAAAATAAGTAGTTAATTAAATATAAGGAATTGAGGAGAATTCATAATCTATTTATAGTCCAAGGTATAATTATGTAAAAATTTGGAGTCAAATAATCTAAAATAAACAATAAAAATAAACAAAACCCCCTTAAATTTCATTTCATTTTTATTGTTATTTTTAATATTATACATCGTAACCATTTAAATTCTTGAGGTAATCATATTATAATAAAAATCAATTGATTTGTGTATAAATATGTCGGTCTAAGTATGTTAATCACAGTAAAATCAATACCCAATAAATCAATCAATTGGTAGATTTAAAGATTGAAACCAATTAAAAAATTAAGCTTCATCAAACAAGTGAAACGTGGTAAAATATACACACTTCTTAGTAACTTAGCATATTTCTAAATCTTATTGTTGTTACCCTTTCAATTTGTATACAAATTTTCATTTTTTGAACGTTTTCAATTTTTTTAAGCCTGTATTATATGAAATTTCACATTTTCGTTAAAATCCTTGAAATTGAAACTTGCTTAGATTACACTACTAGTAATTGGTGTGGCTCAACAAATTTGACCTTTGGTGAAATAATGTATGTGGAGAAAAACATAGTAGCGATAGTAAAACCAAAACTTGAGGTTTGTTCAATTCCAGTGAAACGCGGATCGCTTAGATCGTAACAATTGACAAATGAAAACTTACTGAAACTTGATGAAAATGAAGTAAGCACGTGATTTTTAAACTATAAGTGATCTTCTACAATTTGATTATTTGTTCTTAAATTGTTGAAATTGGGACGAAGACTCTCAGAGCATTTTAAATATGCTTTACGATCTTTCTACGATATCAAACGGCCGATGCTGCTAGTTATTCGAACCATCATCAAAAAAAATTATTCATTTATCTTGAAAACCTTCTTAACAAAATATTTAGATCTTTTATAAAAGTAGTTCGAAATCTATTTTACTACTTAGCAGCCTTGTACATAGCCTTATTTTAATATAGCTCTATCTGAAATATCAAGAAATGCTCTCATGTACTGTAATATGCTTTTCAGTGCTGAACCAGTTTAGTTTGAACTGCAATATCGTGACCACTTATTTGACAAATGTCATTTTAGATTCATCTTCAAGTTTCAAAGACACAGCATTGGTAATTATATCAAGTATGCAACCTTCTTGAGAGTTTTGATTACTTACTAGAGTTCTATTACCTTTTCAAATAGCAGAATTCAGGTTAATATATTTTAGGGGGTAATTTTTAGGGGGCTAAATGGTAGCGCTCTCTTGCTTTTTTGTTACGCTGAATTTCCTGTGTATAAGCGCAACAAACCAAAAAATTATTACACAAAGAAAATTTCCCAGTATATATCACTTTTCTTTATCATAACAATCACTTATATCAATTGAATCATATCAATACATTGAATGACTATACACTATTAATTACCATTTAATTAATAGTGTATAGTTATAGAGTTAAACTCGATAATTTATTAGTTCAAGATTTAACCGCCGAGAGTTGTTAAAATAATAATCTTTTTGCAAATTAAGCAAAATGACAAACTGATGAAAAACTATCAACTAATTCTACAAAGGGTTGTTTATAATCAATCCTAGACTGATATTTAAAGTGATTTTAGTACCGCAGTAACAATAGGAAAACTTAATAAGATTAATTCATGTATTGTACACAATTAAATCATCTTCAAATTTTGCTCTACTTAAGAAATCAATAGATCAACGACATACAAATTCATCACACAATTGCCTGTTATACTAGTTCCTTTAGTGCATATACTTTTACTTTTTAAGTGTTGTTTGCTGTAGACTTCTAATAAACTCGATCTGTGTCTGTGTTCAAAATTACAAAGGTAATTTAAATGAAGAAGAATTTAAACTTCATACATTGTGATGGAATATTAACACTTGATTAATAATCTTGAACTTCAATAGAACTAAGACCGGTAGGTCTGGGATTCTGAGATCTATACCTAATCAATATACGAATTTATTTACTATATTGATTTGTAACGAACACAGTAATTTCAAAACTTAAATAACTTCTCAACAGCAAGTTCTCTTGCTAAACTAACTACTGGCTTAGAAATAGAATGACTCAACGATTGCAAATGTTATACTCTCAAGGCGTTTAGGCGACCCCTTCATTATTTACTTTTGTCAAAAAGTCAAAAAAAGTGTCGTAGTTTGGTAGAGGTCGGTTTTCCAGATTTCAAATTGCCTCGAATCTAACAGATTCATAACCAAATGCCTTTAAATAGCACCTTTTTTTAGATTGATACTAGAAATTTGGCGCGTATATTAAATTTTATCGAGTTGCATACATATTCTAAACAAGGGTAAAACAAAGTAATAAGCAATAGAAAAGTATATATATATATTATGATAAAAGCTGCCTCTACATCCCTTGCTATTTTTTCTCACAGTAATACAAGTATCGGAACGAACAAAACCTTGATTTTTGAATACTTTCTTAGAAAATCAAGATCAGTTAAACTTAAAAACCATCAAATTCGAATTTCTCTAATTTATCTCATTCGAATGGTACCAAAAACGTTGTATATCAGCCAAAAACTTAGTATATCAGACGTACTTGAAACATGCTAAAACTTGGAAATTTTATTATTGTTTTTGTGATGTTTTTTAATTTCGCGCTCTCGGTATACTGTTTCATATTTGATTGCGCTTTTTAAGATTTTTTTGCGCTTGTTCCACATTATATATTTAATGGGTATTAAGTCCTCTTCGGTCAAAGTATTGACATAAACTTGGTTTTTGACTCCTTTTTAGTGTTAATAGCCTTGATAATGTTGTTAGAGGCATGTATTGTTTTGTTCGAAATAAACAAATTGATAGAAAACTAAAAGACGAGGTTCGACCGGTACTTATTTTAAGGACTTTTTAGGTATAGGATATTTCTATAGTGCTGCATTTCTTAGTTGAAGCAACTCTTTGTTTACTTACATTATTCTGATTGAAATGCTTGTAAACTTTTAGGATTAATGGGACTTTTATTCGTGGTACAATCGGCTCCATCAATAAATCTTTAGAACAATCGGATAGCGATGTCGTATTGGGTAACAGTAGGTTAGAGATTACAAGCTAGGTTTGTCGTAAATGGTGCTTCAGAATTAAAATAATTACATTCAATCAGCTAAAACGTATACTTGACACTTCAATAAATTTGGATGTGCCCTATTCATTTCAGTGCCTATTCATTTCAGTGCCTCACTGATATTCTTCAGAGAAGAATTATTCTGAAACTTCAATTTTTTTCAAATGGTGTAAACTAAATGAGTATCACTAGTAGACACAAAAGGTAAAAGCTTTCTCAAAGCTGAATTAGTAAATGTCAACTTTGTCATCGGTAGAATTAACCATAGGTAAAACATTTGATGTAGCACAATATCCAATGATATGTTCCTTCCATCGATCGGGTTCTCATCCTGCTCTACATATGTATTCAAACTTTATATATTACACTGGTGATCTCCAACACTCTTAATGTGCATTTTAAGAGATTGTTTCTTGAGCTGAAATTAAATTCCTTGAAAAACAAGATTTCAAAGCTTTTAGCACAGTACAAGCCATATATTTACTTTAATAAAGATCATCACTTCAATTCACATAAAGTTGGATCCATCACATAGTTGGTAGCACTTAAAAAATTTGGTAAAAAAAAAAAATCAAAATTTATCTAAGTGAATCTTCGAAGTTCCACTGATCTTTAAATCCATTAATTATTGATTGATTTCATTCATATATATAGTAATTTTATAATTGTTGAATAAATGTCGGTGCAAATATTTAATGATCAAGCTACTGAAGAAAGAGCAGAAAATGCTCGTTTGTCAGCTTTTGTCGGTGCCATTGCCGTTGGAGATATAGTTAAATCAACATTAGGTCCAAAAGGTATGGATAAATTATTACAAAGTGCAAGTAATCCAGATAATTCTTTGGTTACAAATGATGGGGCAACTATATTAAAATCAATTCCCTTCGATAATCCAGCAGCAAAAGTCTTGGTTAATTTATCAAAAGTTCAAGATGATGAAGTTGGTGATGGTACAACATCAGTAACTGTTTTAAGTGCCGAATTATTAAGAGAAGCTGAAAAATTAATTGATCAAAAAATTCATCCTCAAACAATCATAGAGGGTTATAGAATTGCTTGTAAAAAAGCTATTGAAGCATTAGATAAAAATGCTGTTAATAATGGTTCAAATCCCGAATTATTTAAAAAAGATTTATTAAATATTTCAAGAACAACATTATCATCAAAGATTTTATCACAAGATAAAGAATTGTTTTCAAATTTAGCTGTCGATGCTATATTAAGATTGAAAGGGTCAACAAATCTAAATAATATTCAAATTATTAAAAAAGTAGGTGGTAAATTATCTGATTCGTATTTAGATGAAGGTTTTATATTAGATAAGAAATTTGGTATTGGTCAACCAAAAAAGATTGAAAATGCTAAAATATTGATTGCAAACACTTCAATGGATACCGATAAAGTTAAAATTTTTGGTGCTAAATTCAAAGTTGATTCCACATCAAAATTAGCAGAATTTGAAAAAGCTGAAAAGATAAAAATGAAGAACAAAGTTGACAAGATAAAAAAATTTAATTGTAATGTATTTATAAATAGACAATTAATTTATGATTATCCAGAGCAATTGTTTTCAGATGGTAAAATTAATTCAATTGAACATGCAGATTTTGATGGTATTGAAAGATTAGCATTAGTTACTGGTGGTGAAGTTGTAAGTACATTCGATAATCCAGAAAACGTAAAATTGGGTCATTGTAAATCTATTGAAGAAATTTTAATTGGTGAAGATACTTTTTTGAAATTTTCAGGTGTGGAAGCTGGTGAAGCATGTACCATAGTTTTAAGAGGTGCTACTGAACAAGTATTGGATGAAGCTGAAAGATCATTACATGATGCATTATCAGTATTATCTCAAACTACCAAAGAAACTAAAACTGTGTTAGGTGGAGGTTGTGCAGAAATGTTAATGGCAAAATCAGTTGATCAAGCTGCTGCAAATGAAACTGGTAAAAAAGCATTAGCAATTGAATGTTTCAGTAAAGCTTTGAGGCAATTACCTACAATTTTGGCTGATAACGCAGGTTATGATTCATCAGAATTGGTAACAAAATTAAGATCAGCAATTTATAATGGAATGTCAACATCTGGTTTAGATTTAAATAAAGGAGCAATTGCTGATATGAGAGATTTAGGAATTGTAGAATCTTATAAATTGAAAGCAGCTGTTGTTTCATCAGCAGCTGAAGCGGCTGAAGTTTTATTAAGAGTTGATAATATTATTAGAGCAAAACCAAGAACAGCTGATAGAAATCATTAATTTATAAATATATCAAATATATATAGTTTTTTATAAATAGATATACTTGATACCAAAACTATGGGTAAATGTAAGCGAACAAATTATATTCTTCGTATAAATAATAAAAATTGGGATAAACTACTCGCACTACGAAATTATTTCAAAATTATAACAGTTCATCACTATACCCATTGAAAGTATACTGATTTAAATGGTATCATATCATTATTTAGTTTAATCATTTGTTTTGTAGTAGAAAGCCAATTCAATTATAATATATTAATTTAATATCCATATTGCATTTCCTAATAGTCATAAAAATTGCATAATTATGAAGACTCCAAAAATAATAACTTCAGCATCAGCTTATAATGAACTGATCCTGTCATCACCATCATCATCTACTGACGAGGAAATAGTTATACCTGCAAAACCTAATGATTATGAAGCAATTTTTAAAAAGTTGGACATAGAGGATACAGGTGAAATAACATTTCGAGATTTTAAAAAAGCAATGAAAAAGTTTAATCATCCAATTAGTTCTAATCCAGAATTGCTACAGAAGATTTTCAGTTCATTTGACTCCAATAATGACAAGGTCATAGATTTTAATGATTTTAAAGCATATTTAAATAGTACAGATGATCAAATATTGAAAGGTTTCAATAAAATTGATGAGGATAATGATGGAAAGCTAAAGAAATCAGATTTTATTAGATATCTCAAACAAAATTTAAATTTAAAACCAACTGATGTGAATATAGACCTATTATTTAAGCAGATTGATTATAAAAATGATGGTTACATTACTTATGATGAATTTAGAGAATTTTTATTATTGATGCCAAGATTGCATGGCTCTCGAATTAGAACAGCTTTCACGTTTATTGTTGAAGAATTTGATATAAGTTCAGATGGTGATGTCACTTTGATAAATCAATTTTTGAATGGTTTTGGTTTTTTCATGGCTGGTGGACTAGCCGGAGTAATTTCAAGAACTTGTACGGCTCCTTTTGATAGAATAAAGGTTTTTTTAATTGCTAGAACTGATCTTACATCAACTATATTACATTCAAAACAAGAAATTGCCAAACAAATAGCGTCCGGAGCTGAAAAACATGTTATAGATGAATTAAGAAAGAAATTAGCTCATGCTGAGTTGGAAAAAGCCGCAGAACTGATGACTGCAAATAATTTAAAAGCAAAAACTATAAGATCACCTATTATTCAAGCTGCTAGAACTATATGGCTTCAAGGTGGATTTAAAGCATTTTATGTTGGTAATGGATTAAATGTTTTAAAAATATTTCCCGAGTCTGCTATGAAATTTGGATCATTTGAAGCTGCAAAGAGATTTTTTGCAAGAATTGAAGGTGTTGATGATGTTTCTAAAATTTCCAAAGTCTCTACATACATTGCTGGTGGTATAGGAGGTGTTATATCGCAATTTACCGTTTATCCAATTGATACTTTAAAATTTCGATTACAATGCTCAAATCTAGATAGTTCATTAAAAGGAAATGCATTATTGATACAAACGGTCAAAGATTTATATAAAGAAGGTGGAATAAAAATATTTTATCGTGGTACAATAGCGGGATTAAGTGGAATATTTCCATATGCAGCATTAGATTTAGGTACATTTGCTACCATCAAAAACTGGTTAATAAAACGTCAAAGTAAAAAAACTGGTGAACCAGTAGATGAAGTTAAATTACCAAATTCTATTGTTTTATCATTAGGTGCTTTATCCGGTTCACTTGGTGCAACTGTTGTTTATCCAATTAATTTATTAAGAACGAGATTACAAGCTCAAGGTACTTATGCTCATCCATATACTTATAATGGATTTTTTGATGTTTTGCATAAAACAATTGCAAGAGAAGGATATCCCGGTTTATTTAAAGGTTTAGTACCAAATTTAGCAAAAGTGGCTCCTGCTATGTCAATATCTTATTTTGTTTACGAAAATTTGAAGAATATCTTTGGTTTACATAATACCGTTAATTAAATTGAATATAATATTAAATCTATAAAATATCTATAAAATGTCTAAAAAATTCTAATAAATTCTTATTCTGTTTCTGTCAATAAAGTAATCAATTTGGTTAAAGAGTCAGTATAAAATCGAGGAATTAAACTTTCTACATCATCAAATTGATTTGGATTATCTAGAACCGTCTTCAAATGATCAAATTTAGTAACTCCTGACAAAACCAATAACGTACCTTGACCATCACCTAAATGACTATAATTACCAAATCTAATGTCAGAGCTCATTGTATCGCCAATCATTACTGTTTTGTGTTTATTAAATCCTGTGTCCCTTAATATTTCTCTAGCAAAAACAGAACTTGGTTTCCCAACGTTGATATATTTTCGATTACTTGAATATGAAGCTATTTCACAAATTGAACCTGCTGCTGGTAAGAATAGATTATTGGGACCATTATAAAATCTATCGGAATTTATTCCAATAAATGGTAATGATTTATTTTTAAACATTAAATATTGTAAAGTTGTTGAAATTCTCATAAAATTAAATTCATTTGTTGATCCAACTATAATAGCTTTGACTTCATCATCAATTGTGAATAATGGATTTTCAGGATCAAAAGATTTGTCTAATAAGCTATTTGAACCACCTAATGGAATATATCCTTGATCTTTTAATTCATCTTCGATACCTTCATCTCCTAAAACCCAAATTTTTGATCCAGGATGAATATTCAATGTTTTTAATTCTAAAACAGCTGAAAAACTTGTTGTATAAATCCTATTTTTAGGAATTTGAATTTTGATACCTAAATTTTTGAATTTTTCAATATATGAATCCCTTGATTTAGAAGAATTATTCGTCACAAATGCAAATTGTTTATTATTTTCAATCAAATAATCTAAAAATTGAGGCACACCCTTAATTAAATTCTCTGCCAACCATATAACACCATCACAATCTAATAAAAAATTATCAAATTTGCTTATAAAAGTTTCAGCTTCCTTTTTTGAGGATATATAAATAGGATTAGCTTTAATTGTCATGAATTCTATATAACTACCAATTATCACTTAACTGTTGAAATTATTCCAAATAAATAGCAAAAGTGACAGATTTCAATTAATTAATTTAGTAAATCATTTAGTGCTTTTATACTTCATCCTTTATCAATAAATTACTCTTTTTTTAAATCCGAGATTTTCGGTTAAATTTTTATTTCTAACATTTAAAAGTGTCATAGTTTAAGTTTTTCCGTAGTTTCACGATATTGAGTAATTAGAGTAATTAGAGTAATTATTCAATTGAATCAATCTTATCTTTAAATGTGAAACATGCTTGAAATTAATCATGCTCAAATATATAAATAGAAGCAACTTTAAATAACCTAATAGCTCATGTAGCTAGAGTTGTGTTCGAGTGCATCAACTATTAATTAAAATTAACATTTTTATTACTTTAAGCCTATAAACTAAATGATTACTTGATATCAAATTCGTCATTTTTAATATACAATCAACTATAAGTTCTTTAATAATAATCTAGCATACCTGTTCAAATATTCTATTAACATTTAAAGTTACAACTAATAAACACTAAACAAAACAAGAAAATACTCAGTAACTTGGTATTTAAAGTTATTTGGTAGCAATTTAGTGTTAGTGTGTAACTTGTACTAAAATTCGAAAATTGGAATTTTGACATAGAAATTGAATTTCATATAAATTTAATTTATTCTTCTTTTTATTACTTTTATATTAATTATAAAAAGAATTTAATAATTTGATACAATGTCATCTTTACCAGATCAATTGAAAGGCTTTTTAACCAGTATCGATAGAGTATGTCTTTTTTTTTTTTTTTTTTTTTTTTTTAATCAATTGATTACATCGGAATTTCAAATCATACTAACTCAACGAAAAGAATACAGGTAACTTACCATTATTAAATCATTTTGAAAGAAATACTGGTTTACCAAGATCTTATGCTATTTTAGGATTTGTTGCCGTCTATTTTATTTTAATTTTTTTGAATTTTGGTGGTATTGGTCAATTATTATCAAATTTTGCAGGATTCTTATTACCAGGTTATTATTCAATTTTAGCATTGCAAACTTCAACATCAAAAGATGATACTCAATTATTAACTTATTGGGTTGTATTTGCGTTTTTCAATGTAATTGAATTTTGGTCAAGAGCAATTTTATATTGGGTACCATTTTATTATTTATTCAAAACTGTATTTTTATTATACATTGGTATTCCTTCATTTGGAGGTGCTACATTGATTTATAACAGTATTATTAAACCAATTTCAGATCAGTATGTGAAACCAGTAGCTGCGTCAACAACAAATACAGGAGTAGGTGCACAACATACAACTTCTCATCACAATTTATCAAATAAAATTGATGATGCTTCTGAAGGTATTTCTAGCTCAGTTCATATTTAAAAATAAGAAGAGAATTGATGGGTTATTTATCGAAATTTTATATTTTGAGCCAAATTCTTTTGTATTATTTTGAGATTTTGTTTATATATTGTATATATAATTATGTTTAATATTATATCAAATATATAAACACTCCACATCTTCCAATCCAGTCAAGGTTAAAAGGGAAATTCTACTTGATTTTTCAAAAAATAAATTTGAAACAAATTTTTGTAATTGATTATTCCAATGAATTTTTTTTATTTTTGGTTCAATAGTGAATATGTATGGATGAATTTTTAAAATTAATGATTTGTCTAGTCTATTGATCTGACAATTGTAAATAACTGAATTAACTTTCAAAAATTCAAATTCGGGAGAGATTCTTGCTCCAACTAGGAAATTGAAAATAAAATAATAACCAGTGTATAGAGATGAAAATAAGTCTACTTCAAAAGGTGTAGCTTTAGCGAATGATGATGTATAAGAAATAACACCACTGATTATTGATTCATTGGAATCACTAACTATTTTGTGATTGATTATAGTTATACCATCTTGATGTAGGTGTTTCCTGAAATATGAGTTTTGAAATTGAATCCAATTTTGAGGAATTTGATGCTGAATGGTATCAGATGAAGTAGGATTTTCATCAATTTTGTAATGAAATGATTGTAAATTTTTCAAAGATAAATCTTTCAACTTATCAACAATATTATTTACGTAATTATTATTATTATTATTATTATTATCATTATTATTACCAAAGCCGGGTTTTTCTGCTACTAAATAACTCTTTATATCTTGTAAATGAAATATTGTATTAAAAATTGATTGTTTGTCTAGTTGTTTAGTTATAAACAATTGTGGTAATTTCGATTGTAAATCTTCATAACTTTTAACATTAACAACTTGAAATGAAGTAGAATTAAAGTTGATTAAATTGACAATAGATGGGTCAGCATCCGCAAATAGTATATTAAAAAGGATAATTAGTGTAGTTAAAATAACCTTCATAACATATTATTTAATCGTGTTGTTTTGGTTGCAAAAAAAAAAACAAAATAAAAAAAATTAGATACACTCACGGATAGAAACAGAAATAGCTGTGTAAATTTAGATATATTTCAAGATAATTCTGAAAATGAAGGCATTCTGTTCATCTGAACGAAATTAACATTGATGAAGGGACGAACTTGAGATTTTATCATTACAATTCAAAAAATACAACATTACTAACATTTTTCTGCCAAAATTCAAAAAAACTGCATATATGTGTGTGGGATCTTAACTAACGAAAAAGTTAACGAGAACCAATAATAAATTGATTGTTTACAGATAAGAAATGTGTTAAATTCAGTTGTTAATTAGTGATAAATGATATCAGAATTCATTGCTTAATACGAAAGAGTATTCCCATTAAGATTGCTCTATTAACGTTTAAAAGTGTATATGCACGTGATAGAAAGGCTAACTGTTAAAATTGAACTGTTTCACTTCTCCGATAATTATATGTAACTGATTAATTCTCAAAAAACTGACGTCATAAATACATGACTTTAATATTAAATACTATATACAATTTTTTTTTTATTTTTATTTTTATTTTTATTTTTTTTTTTTTTTTTTTTTAATTTTATGAAAAGTTTCCGGTATATAAGCAAACACTAAAAAAAAACACGCGGCTGAGTACTGAAATTGGTCGCAAAAGATGAGGACAAATAAACTTTAAATAATAGATGCATCAATAAACAATTAAAACATAATAATCAAGGAGTGTATAATCTAATATAAAAAGCTTATATTAAGTTCTCTTCTAAAATTATGAAAAGATTGGCGTGTGAATGTATCAAAACCAATTGAATATTAAAGTAAAAAAAAAAAAAAAAAAAAAAAAATCTGAAATTTCAGTTACATTTTTTTTAATAATGGGACAATATACTACTCATCATGTATGTATGTATGTATGTATGTAATGTATGTATCAGTGTAAAATATAGATCATCAAATTATAATAAAGATTTGTATAAGAGCAAACTTTAAAAAAATTCATAATACTTTTTACATTGTAATAAAAATAATATACAATCGAATCAACTCATTGAAAATATTATATAAATATAAATTATCATCATCATTCATCTTTCTATTATAACTTTTTCTATTTTTCTCAATTCTTCGAAACTTTATACTGATTCATTTAATTCAATTTTAATTAATCATTAAAATTAATTGAGATTGTTTAATAAAATTATCAATTCAATTACTCAATAATTTTTATTTTCATTTGGTCAAAATAGTTATTGAAGACTATCTATTCAACTAATCGTGAGGCTTTAACAGAGAAATAAATTGCTTTCATTTGTTGGTAAAGAATTTTATATTGAAAATAAAACAATAAAAATAAAATATAGATAAATTACACGAAAATTAAATTTCAAATTTATTACACAAAATTGAATCAATATATAAATACAAGTAACAACATCATTTGAAACTATAAACACAACTATTTATACATAATAATTTGTTTTTTTTCATCAATTTTCATTTAATTTTATACTATTATTTTTCAACCTTTTCAAATTCAATTTCATTTTCAAATTCAGTTTCAATTCAATAAACTTATTTTATTTTATTTAATACTCATTTCAATTCATTACTTATTTAATTAAAATTTGAAAAGATGTCTTCTAATTCATCAAGTACTCCATCAAATTCTTCAGTTTCACAATTTTTATCAGTTTTGATTCCAACTTTAGTCATATCGGTGGTTTTTTTTCTTGCATTCATTGCTATACGTAAAAAGCAAAAAAGAGTTTATGAACCACGTTCAGTTGTTAATACTTTACCAGATGATTTAAAAACTGAATCTCCTCCGCCTGGGTTATTTGGTTGGTTAACTTCAATTTTAAGGAGACCTGAAAGTTATTTGATTCAAAAAACTGGTACAGATGGTTATTTTTTCCTTCGATTTTTATTTGAATTTACTTGTGTGTGTATTTTAGGTTGCATTATAACATGGCCAATTTTGTTTCCAGTTAATGCTACAAATGGTAATAATAATCAACCAAATTCTCAGATCAAAGGTTTTGATATTTTAACTTATTCAAATATTAGAAATAAATGGAGAGTTTTTGCCCATGTCTTTTTATCTTGGATTTTATTTGGCTCAGTTATTTTTTTGATTTATCGTGAATTAGTTTATTATGTTACTTATAGACATGTTTTACAAACAACTCCATTATATGATTCTTTACTAAGTTCAAGAACTTTATTATTAACTGAAATTTCAACTGAAAAATTAACTGATGACCAATTAAGATCTTATTTTCCAACTTCAACAAATATTTGGTATTCAAGAGATTATAAAAATTTAGAAGATGAAATAAAAGAACGTAAAAAATTAGCAAACAAGTATGAATCAGCTTTGAATAAAGTTTTGACAAAAGCCGTTAAATTGAAAAATAAATTGTCGAAAAAAAACAAACCTCCAATTGAACCTGAAGATGATTTAGATAAATACTTAAAAGATGGTAAAAAGAGACCAACTCATAAATTGAAATTCCTAATTGGTAAGAAGGTTGATACTTTAAATTATGGTGCTGAAAGATTAGGTGAATTGAATAAAATTATAGACAAGAAGCAAACCGAATATCAAACCAATAAACAATTACCTGCTGTTTTTATAGAGTTTCCATCTCAATTAGAATTACAAAAAGCATATCAATCAATTCCGTACCAACCTGATTTCAAAGGTGTTAAAAGAATTATCAATGTCACTCCTGATGATATAATTTGGTCTAATTTACAATTAACTGCAACTAAAAGAAGAATCAAAAAGATTGGCGCAAATACTTTTTTAACTTTAATGATTATATTTTGGTGTATACCTGTTGCTGTTGTTGGTGCAATTTCAAATATCAATTTCTTAACTGATAAAGTTCCATTTTTAAAATTTATTAATAACATGCCAAGTGTGATCATGGGTGTTATAACTGGTTTACTTCCAGTTATTGCATTAGCGGTTTTAATGTCATTAGTTCCACCAGTCATCAAATTAATGGGTAGAATTTCAGGTTGTCTTACTGTTCAACAAGTTGAAAGCTATTGTCAAACCTGGTTTTTTGCATTTCAAGTTGTAAATGTTTTTCTTGCAATGGCATTGGGATCTTCTGCAGCTTCAACTGCTACTTCAATTGTTCAAGATCCTGGTTCAGCATTGGAAAAATTATCAAACAAATTTCCAACTTCAGTTAATTTCTATTATTCATATCTATGTTTACAAGGTTTAACCATTAGTTCAGGTGTCTTGTTACAAATTGTAGCTTTAATTTTATCACATATTTTGGGTAGAATATTAGATGGTACACCAAGAGCTAAATGGAATAGATATAATACATTAGGTTCTCCAGCTTACTCAACACTTTACCCAGGCTTTCAATTATTAACTGTCATTGCTTTAGCTTATTCTGTAATTGCACCATTAATTTTAGGCTTTACAGCAATTGCTTTTATTTTGATTTATTTTGCCTGGATATATACTATGGTTTATGTGATGAGACCAAATCAAGTTGATGCCAGGGGTTCTAATTATGTTAAATCTTTATTTCAATTATTTACTGGTTTGTTTTTAGCTCAACTTTGGATAACAGCAATTTTTGTTTTTTCAAAAAATTGGGCTTGTGTCGCTTTAGAAGGTGTAATTATTGTTGTAACAATTATTGCAAGATTTTATTTTAAAAGACGCTTCTTACCATTAGTGGATGCAGTTCCAATTTCTGCAATCAAATATGCTGCTGGTGATTCAACTTATGCTTACCCAATGCATGATCAAGGATTAAAAGAAATTAAACGTGAAGGTCAACAATTTTGGGAAGGAGGAAATCAATTGGGTATCACTGGTGAGCCAAATGAACAAGTCTTACCAAATAAAGATCTTCAAAGCATTGGTAATAGTAAATATACTGGTCCCGAAGGAGGAGCTCCTTCAACTGTTGGTGGTGCAACTTATGATCCAAATCATCGTGGTAGTGAATCATCAGCTGTTGATACAAAAATTGGATTGAGCGAATCTGATAAATATGTTAGTCATGGTGGACCATTTGATGAAAAGAATTCAAGAATCCAAAATGAAGATCTAGAAAAACATGTTGGAAATAAGAATGCTATGAAAGCAGTTGCAGGTGCACCTGGTAAAGGAGTTTCATGGTTGAAATTGTTTTTCAAACCAAAAAGTCAAACATTTGATATGATTAGAAATATTATGCCAAATTCCTACTTCAATTATGTTGAATATAACCCAGAATTTATAAGACATGCTTATGATGATCCAGCTATTACCGATGAAGAACCTCATATATGGATCTCAAGAGATTCTATGGGATTATCGGAAATCGAAAAAAATAAAGCTTTGAAAGAAGGTGTTGATGTTCACGATGAAAATGCAAGTTTTGATGAAAAAGGTAATGTGATATATACTGGCCCTCCTCCAACTTATGAAGAAGCTATTAGAGTTTAAATAATTTTGGAATGAGCATGTCCCCTTAAGTATAACTTTTAGTCTTAAGTTTAATTAGTAATGTACAAATCTAATTAATAAAGTTAAATTCAATTCAAGAACTTGACTTTAAGCTGGATAACTTGAATTTGTAATAAATTCAATAATTGAAGAATGTAGAGAATAATAGATGTTCATCATAAATTGATTAAAGATAGATTTTGAAGTTAGTAGTGTTTGTATCATTTCTTTACTTCTAAATAATTTCAGACCAAGTTATTGTGTGTGTGGCATATAATCAATTTCAAGAAAAAAAGAAATAAAATTATTGACATATTATTAATGAAATTTTGAAACTTGAAATTATCTTCTTTTTACAAATTACTCGAATTACATTATGAAACTCTATTAACTGAATGAAACGCCTCACTCTCAATAGAGATATTTGGGATCAAAATGTATTTTATTCTCCGATTAAAATAGAAAATAATAGAAAATATTATTGCGCAAATTTGTTCATTTGCATAATAAGGAGACTACAGAGACGACAAATTATTTGAAGCAACTCACAAGAAAAATTATCGAACTAGCAGAGTCTTTTAAGATACAAATTATGTTTAACATATTAATAATTAAACCTCTATAATTGAATTGAAACCTTTAAGAAAACAAAAATGTCGATGGAGTTTGCAACAAAAAAAAATAAAAAAAATAAAAATAAAGACAAAAACAAAAAAAAAAAAAAAAAAAAAAAAGTGCCGCTTACTATATAAGGAAACATGTACTTAAATATCTCTTAATGCCATGCGGAATTCCATGTTTTACAATAAAAGTGAAGTTAAAATGACGAAGTATTGGAATAAAGATACATTATTTTCTTACTATAAAAGCGAGTACGTTAAGCGTTGATTTAATGAATTACAGAAATTAATTTTAAGAATAAAAATACAATAATCTCTACAACTAAAACACATATATATATATAGATTCCAAATTTAAGTTTTGTCTCTTTCTCTTTGATCAAATTTGGAATATTGGTTTTAGATTTACTTTTGACATTTATTAATTTGATTATTATCAATTTTAATTTCAAGATTTTTTTTTTTTCATCTAATTATTTTATTACTATTATATTCAATATATTTAATATTTATCATTTTAACTAACAATATTTCATCCCATCCATTAATTTGATTATCATCTTTACTAATTATTGTCGTTGTTTAGTTATAGTTATTTATAGTAGGTCTTGTTGTTTTTTAAATTTAAAACTTAAATCATATATGTAGTTTCATATATTTCATTATTTTATTTCGTCAATCCATCAATCATCTTATATTATTAAATTGTACTATCATTTGTAATTATACCCAAAGTAAACTTTATTTTTAAATCATTTATATTTACCATCGAATGTCAAATCAACTACCTTCTTCTTTATTAAATACTATTGAAGATAATACCGACAATATAAATAGTAAAAATTTTAATAACAAGAATAATCAAAAACCCACGTTATTATCCCGACCTAAAGAAAGAAAAAGTAGAAGGACGCATAAGAATTCTCGAGATGGTACGTGAAATATTCAATTGGGTTTAATCTACGACAATTTTTTTCAAAAATTGCCCTGGTCAAAATTTCAATTCATATTTTATGCTTTGATTTACTAACAATATGGTTTATAGGCTGTCCAAACTGTAAAAGCAAGCGAATAAAATGTTCTGAGGAACTTCCGTCTTGTCATAATTGTATCAAAAAAAATTATAGATGTGGTTACTTGGATTTTCCAAAAGAAAAGCTTGATATGATTCGTAATAAAAATCTACAGAAACAACGAAATAGGCAACATTATGAACAGCATCAACTCCATCCAGATCAAAGCTTTACTCACAATCATCAGAATTTTGACAACAATGCATCAATAGTAGGAAAAGGAGAATTTCAAACTTTAGCTCAACTTCAAATCTCCGAATCTTCAACTAATTCAATAACCACTCCGATTATACCTCAACTAAGTCTTCCCATGCAAGAAAATGACAATGCAAACGCCGCATTACAAATTAATTCCACTTATTCAAATGCAAGAGTTGGAACGAATGTGAATTCAAAAGCAAAATTAACCTCCGACCATAGTAACATATCGAATATTATTAACAAATCTCCTGGATTGTTTAGCAATAGTTCAATCGTTGTTACACCCCCAACCGCTAATCAATCTAATTCGTCAAATTCATCTCCGTTGTCTGATTCTCCGAACAATACTAATCGTTTGATCATTAATTATTTACCGTTATCTATACCGAATGATAACCAAGACAATTCTCCTGGGAATATATTTGATCACGTTCCACAAGAAAATTTTGATTATTTTTTCAGGTTACCAAATGCTAAAGAGGATCTACAGATAGCTTTATTTGAGGATGTGTACAACAAATTTATGGATTCTCACAATGTTCAAAGTAATCTGAATTTGGAAAATGCAGGTTTGGTAGATGTAAAAGATTACAATAAATCAACTACAAATGATAACAATTTGTCTGCATTGAAAAATGCTCACGATAATGATCTAGATAATGCATCCACTCATAGCTTTGAAAGATCTCAATCAATATTTAGTCTGTATTTTGGTGCTGATTCATTTAATTTCCATGACAACAATATAAACTCCATCAATTCGATTTCAAATTCGAATGTTGGCTTGCCTTTACCTAATGCAAATAACTCAGTGACATCTTTTAGGTTGTTGAAAATTTCAGAAAACTTGCGTAAAATTTTTACAAACTGTGAATCCTTGGAAAAAGATTTAATGATCGAGGATGATATCCCCTTATTTTTAAACGCAAAATGGACAAAGAAGGATGACAGCAAAATATGGGCCACAGTTCATGGGAAAGCAATGGTATTTGACTATGTTTACTTTTCGTTTTTTATGGATAGATCGATTAATGTAATTTTGAAAGTTTGCAATTCGGCTATTAATTCAGAAAGTAGTGATAGCTGTTTTGATCTCATAACACAGGAAAAGTTGATCAAAAAATCGTATACTTACTATGGTGCTTTGGTTAAGGATTTAAGAAATTCTATTGGTAAAACTGATAATGATAGTGCTGCAGTGATTTCCTGGGCTGCTAGTTGGACATTATTTTTACATAGCCAAGCTAGTATTAAGACAGGATGCATGTTTTTTGGTGGCTCTGCCTCCTTGCTTTTAAATTGTTTGAACAATTCCTTAACATATAATGACATTTCCCCCACTTTATCATTCGTTACGAGTGTATTTAGAGCTCACACGATGGCATCAGTAATACCAGATTATACGTTCGACGTACTAATTGGTTTGAATCACAGTCTTACGTTATTCAAAAAATTTATCAATTATAATCAAGTATTAACTACTTCACGAAATGGTTATATTTTACGTTATTTTGTTGACTTGGAAAGTTTTTTAAAAGATCTAACAGAAGAAATTTATCCCAAAATGAAATATTTAGATAGATATTACAAGAATATTTATAAAGACACTGATACCTCAAATAGTTTAACATTCATTTCCCCAACTATATTGTATGATTTGATATTTAGATGGCTTAAAATTATACCTAGTCATGCGCTTTCAGTTGGAAAGACAATGACACCATTAAAAAGAACGTTTTATTTATATTACAATGCTATTGCAAAAGCTTTAGCAAATGTTTTTCCCTCCATAAGAAGTGTATTCTTAGTTGATACCTGGAATTTAACATTACCACTCTTGGACTTTAATTGCAGGTTATACTTGTTTGAACCATCGGAAGTACCAAATTACAATCAATATGCGTATTTATTGAATGTTTCTACTCAATTACTAAGAGTTATAACATTCTTCAACACTCGACAAGAGATTATATCACGATATTTGTGTACTCGAAATATTTTGAAAGCTGGTGAAACGTATCTTGAACAAATCGAGCCAAATCACGATTTCAACCGTGTTGAGAATCTTGACGTCATACGCATACGGTCTAATAAATTTAATTTTAAAGAAACAATGATAACGGATTTTGGTATCAATACTATCATCAACATCTACAATTATCCAGTGTTGATTGATTTCAAAAATCAAGTTGATGATCGATCGAGAGAATTTATAAAAGTTGTGGAACAAGAGAACCATAATCAAAAGAAAAGAATTGAAAAGTTCAGATCAAAATTACTTTCAAATCAGAATGACAAAAATTCTGATCATGAAACAACAGCTTATATTCAATCCTCAGATGATTTCGATTATGAAAATGGTTTGTATAAATTTGATTATAAGGTTGCACCGGCGTTAAAATGCTTGTATAATTACTTGAACAAGATGAACAAAAACAATATACCGACGATCAATACATTAAAAGATGAGCTTGTAAACTTTGAACTATCTCAAAAAGAAATAATCAAAAGCGTGGAACGCTAATACTTATATACTATTATTAATATATAATATAGATTTCTGAAACTCTTCTCCTCTCTTTGAAGATGTTTCAAAAAACCAAAAATTTAACTTATATGCAGTCCCACAATAACCAATTTGAAAATTCAATTTGGAAATAACTCGGTCATTAATACATCTACCGCTCTCATTCTTAGTTTAGTAGATTCGTCAATTAATTCAGAGAGCACTGATTTTAATAGGTTTGTGTATCGCATAATTTTGTTCACATTATCCTTCTTTCAATAAATGCAAAAAAACGCTTCTTTGCAACATATTTATACTGGGACCTCATCTAGAAACTTCTAAAGCTTCTGACTTGGTTTAGTTCACCTAAAATACCCTAACTATAACTGTCTAAAGACGCCATAATTGTTTTGAATTTTTTTCAAAAATTTTCAAATCACTTTGAAAAAAATACTTCGGCGATTTTGAATGCCTTAACACAATAAATTTTAAGAAATACCCCGAACAGAAACTATAAATATGGGTTATTTTATCATACTCAAATTTGAAGAGAGAAAGTCGAGTTAGATTTTCTTGAGGTCAATTTATTCAATTTTCCCCATACTTAAGAGGAAATTTTGAAATTTCTCAATTTTAGTTCCCTTCAATCCAACTTGTGTTCAGCACCTTAGTTTGAGATATTATATATAAAATCAGTAGTTTAACTGAAAGTTATGGTAGCAAATTGAAAAAAAAATTGCATTCTATTTTACCAAAAAGTTTTGTATGGCGAAAAAGTGCCAATATCTGCAAACCGAAAAAAACATTTTCGAATTTAAAATTTACACATATAATGGTACAGAAACAGAGACATCTAGTCTCATTCAAAGAGTTCTTATCTCGAGAGACTGCATTTGTCACGAGATATAAGCAAATTTACGTGGTACGAGGTCGCCTTGAGGCTAGAGCAAAGAATTTTTCTCTCGCTCCCAACCATCAGGCATCATATCCGATACACATTTGAGTATAACAAAAACAGATATACAAAAACGTACCGCATATTCTGTAATAATAAGTACGAGCTACTAAGGCTTATATGTCAGCTTAAACTCGCTATTTAAATTTAATTGTACATATGTGCATTTTTGAACAATTTACTGAATCCAAGTATACACCATTACTCAGATCAAATTCTATAACCTTGACTTACCCAGTGTGAGGCTTTATCTTGTGACTGCATCTAACCATCATGAAACACACATAGTTTTGCAATTTTGTTTTCTTCAAAAATCAAGCTCTCATCCCAAACTCAACGTTATTATGTAATACATGAGCCATAGTTTACTGATATATCGTTAGATCTTCGCTAAACCTGCTAGTTCGTGAGATATTTGCACTTTTTTAATTTTGTAAGCCTCGTTTCCTAATTCGGTCATTTAACTTTGGACCATCAGCAAAACCAATTTTTGTTACACAAAAACACGATCCAAAATTGACAACTTTTCTTTTTGTAAAATTCTTTTAAAATGTTAATTACTTGAACATGACCACATATTATAGCCTGAAACCAACCATTTTGTAATCTTTGATAGCTCTAGTTTATTTGATGTAAGCAAATGCGTTAATGATAGTGGATGTTGGAGTAAAATACTTTAATTCGAAATTTTGATTATGCTTTATGTAAAGAACGGAAGAGGGCACCAATTGTTTTAGAATAAGTTGTATTTGACTCTTCTTAGCTTACTGATTAAAAAACAGTTGATTGCTTTTGTAATGGTTTTGTATTTGTAGAGTTATTTCACATTAGAGATGCATTTCCACAAAGACGATTCATGTATCATACACCAAAATATCATCTAGCAAAGACAAATAAAGCTACATTATCTGTTATATATGACCTGGACCTAACACGCTTGCACTTTTATACCCAGAGAGTAGTGTTCATTGGTAAATATTTAGATATTTTTACAAAATTTTTGGTAGTCAATTTGGAAATTTTGTGATTTTGTGAAACAACTCAATGTCTTATGCCGATGTTAGTCTCAAGTTTGACATCTGAAGCATGTTTAAAATGTATGATTACCAATATAATCTATATTATATTTCCTTACTTTATCTAATTCATTATTTTGATATGCTGTTTCACTATTTTGTTATTCTGTTTCACTATTTTGTTATGTTGTTTCACTATTTTGTTATAGTATTTCTCTGTGCACTTCCTCAAACAACAAGTTCAATCTAGATATTTAAATCATACTGGTTATTCCAGGACCTTAAATATCCATCATCCGAAATCTAACCGAGATCTATCCGAAATCTGGTTTCATACCCTAACCTCAATAGTGATTTTTGGTGATAATGCACCCTTACCGCAATAGTAGTTTTTGGTAGTAATGCACCCTTACCGCAATACTAAAAATGGCATCCAGACCTCAAAATTATATGGTAGCCCATATATCTTTCTGAAAATTGTGGTAAACACGTGATACTATAGAACTTTTCGCATTTGTATAAGAATATTATCTGGTCATGTGATGTGAATTCAAAATTTTACATTTGCATTCATAAATTTACCGCTTTTCATTGGTTCAGCGTGACGAGAAACCAAAATATCATTCATTTTGTTCAATTTAAAGAATAGACCCAAACACCAAAAAAATCTTCTACAATATGGCACGTGATTTTTTCATTTTACATCTTAAAATTTGTGTAGCTACACGTGATTATGGCTTTCGTATATATTTCATATATTCTGAACATCACGTGATATTTGATCTTAGGAGCTTTTATTTTGTATTGAGGTCAGGATGTCATATTAAGTATTGCGGTAAGGGTGCATTATCACCAAAAATCACTATTGAGGTTAGGGTATGAAACCAGATTTCGGATAGATCTCGGTTAGATTTCGGATGATGGATATTTAAGGTCCTGGAATAACCAGTATGATTTAAATATCTAGATTGAACTTGTTGTTTGAGGAAGTGCACAGAGAAATACTATAACAAAATAGTGAAACAACATAACAAAATAGTGAAACAGAATAACAAAATAGTGAAACAGCATATCAAAATAATGAATTAGATAAAGTAAGGAAATATAATATAGATTATATTGGTAATCATACATTTTAAACATGCTTCAGATGTCAAACTTGAGACTAACATCGGCATAAGACATTGAGTTGTTTCACAAAATCACAAAATTTCCAAATTGACTACCAAAAATTTTGTAAAAATATCTAAATATTTACCAATGAACACTACTCTCTGGGTATAAAAGTGCAAGCGTGTTAGGTCCAGGTCATATATAACAGATAATGTAGCTTTATTTGTCTTTGCTAGATGATATTTTGGTGTATGATACATGAATCGTCTTTGTGGAAATGCATCTCTAATGTGAAATAACTCTACAAATACAAAACCATTACAAAAGCAATCAACTGTTTTTTAATCAGTAAGCTAAGAAGAGTCAAATACAACTTATTCTAAAACAATTGGTGCCCTCTTCCGTTCTTTACATAAAGCATAATCAAAATTTCGAATTAAAGTATTTTACTCCAACATCCACTATCATTAACGCATTTGCTTACATCAAATAAACTAGAGCTATCAAAGATTACAAAATGGTTGGTTTCAGGCTATAATATGTGGTCATGTTCAAGTAATTAACATTTTAAAAGAATTTTACAAAAAGAAAAGTTGTCAATTTTGGATCGTGTTTTTGTGTAACAAAAATTGGTTTTGCTGATGGTCCAAAGTTAAATGACCGAATTAGGAAACGAGGCTTACAAAATTAAAAAAGTGCAAATATCTCACGAACTAGCAGGTTTAGCGAAGATCTAACGATATATCAGTAAACTATGGCTCATGTATTACATAATAACGTTGAGTTTGGGATGAGAGCTTGATTTTTGAAGAAAACAAAATTGCAAAACTATGTGTGTTTCATGATGGTTAGATGCAGTCACAAGATAAAGCCTCACACTGGGTAAGTCAAGGTTATAGAATTTGATCTGAGTAATTATGCATACTTGGATTCAGTAATTTGTTCGATATCTAAATTGAATTTCAATATTTAGGTGGCAAAAGATACAATTAGTATTGTATAAACTAACTGGAAGTACAAGTGTTTTGTTTTTAAACTATGAATTACGTTATATGTAATTGCATCTACTCAAATTTAATAGTCAATTCATAAAATCGCAAAATTTTCAAATTTATTACCAAAAAATTGTAAAACCACCTATATAGTCATTAAGGAATGCTTTTATCTGGCTATAAAAGTACAACTGTGTTAATTTCAAGCCGTATAGTGCAGAGAATGTTACTGTATCTGCATTTGTTCAATGGAATTTTGGTGTAGTCTTTAAGCTATATTTTTATTCCTTTTTTAATTCTAAGATTGTAGTCGATCGTATTAAAAATAATTTAAAATATCTAAAGTCAGCCGATTGGCCCAGTGTGATTCAGATGAGGTATAAAGCATCATTTAAAACGTAATGCTTAAACCATCTTAAATTAAGGGTGTGATTTATGCTGACGAGGTTATGCTAATAAACATTATGCAACTACGCGGTGATGTAATGCGACAAAATAACTAGGCGCGCTAATATCGTAGATTTTGGCTAACATTTATTTGACAACAAATTTTCTCAGTATAACTACCAGTATAATTACCAATTCAATGAAATAAAGAGCATTGAACTATCTATTTTAGGCAGTAGATTTCAAAATAAATTCTATAATATTGATATTTTTGTCATTTTTTTACCATCCAATAAGTTTTTCTAAAATGAGGGACTATGGTATGTTTGGACTTAAGGCCATACCTTTCAAGAAAGCAATTAATTATATATTATACTTCAAAATAAAAAGGTGTTGAAATTCAGCTTGCTCATACTAAAACTGAGAAATTTCAAAGTTATTTCTTTAGTATGGAAGAATTCGATTAAAATTGACCTTACAAAATATCTGAGTCCACAACTAACATTAAAACTAAAACATAACAAGACCAGTCAAATTCGTAGTGCAAATTTGTAGTGCTTTTAAGTTGATAAGGATAGAAATTTACTGTATTTTTTCATGGTAATAAAACTATGCTTATTTATTAAATGAATTTTTCCTAACCTTGATATTAGCTAAGTAGATTATTTTAACATAGAATCAATGCCCATAATATCCAAGAAAATGAAGAAAAATTATCTGAATTTGATCTCCAACTTGTGATCTTTTGGCCATTAAATATTTCAATTGTCATTATTGGTATGAATAAGCTCGTACAATTTGTAGTTATTGTATAATGTTTCGATGATTTTATATGTTATCCAATAAATCAAATCGATCGTCTTACAATTTTGGATGGCAAATAAATTGAATAATTTGTATTCCTGAGATTTTGTAGATAAAGCTTTTAATGGGTGCTCAATCAGGTATCCATTTAAAAGCGCAATTTATATCGCGCCATGTTTTGTAACCCGCTTATATCTAGGCAGAGGAATAAATGAAATAACGTCATTATTGTGAAAGCTTCTCAATTGTCCCCAAAATTTTTGAAATTTTCTCTTCATCAACTTACGCCGGTGCTGTTGCATTGAAAGATTTATTAACCAATTAGGTCCTAAATTACATTTATCAAGCTAAATGTCATTGATGATTTATTGTCGATGGGTTCTTTAATAGTTTATGGAGGTCAAGATTGGAGGTGATTAGGTTGCAGACTCCCGCCGGTAGGTTGGTTATCTCAGGTTGCTTTTGCAGTTTTTTTACCTTAGATATGGGCTGTTTCATTTCGATCTTCTGAATCTCCTACTTTCAAGAGAAGAGAAGAGTTTCAAAACTTTTATAAACAAATTATTAAGTTAAAAGAAAAAATATACATTATTAAAAATTTCTAAATCATTTCGCCTCTTTATGGTGAATCAGACTTCCACTAGAACTGTCTGTTGTATTTAAATGTTTCACAGTTTCCAGTTCCTCTTCTTGTTTATTAGGTGGTGGACCCGAAGGTGGAGAAAATGCACCAGGCATTCTTTCTGATATCTCTTCGCTATTACCAAATTCTCTTCTATTGTTAGTGTCATGAATTTGGTCTTGTGTACTTCTATTTTCATTTTGAAGAGGGGAGGAAACATTATTTGATAACGAATTTGTAGTGGCGACATTTGACAGTCTGTAAAAATTGTTAATACTGTCATTATCATCATAATCATCTTGATTAGAATCTATATTTGCTGGTAAATTTGAAGCTGCCGAAGCATTAGGATTAGTATCAGAAATATTTGCTGTACGCTTATGAGCATCAGGTGGATGTTGTATAGGAGATTTTGCATTCGGATTTGGATGGAAAGTACCATCTTGATCATAATAACCCATATCATATTCATTTGCAGTAGCAGTATAAATCGGGACATAAGCACTTGGTAAATCAGGATCTCTAACATGATCAGGTTGTTGATATTGATTTTGAGATTGTCGATATGAAGGAGGAGTCATCCATCTAGTACCATAAATTGGTTGCATACCTTGCATACTCCTTTTTTTATTTACTCTAATTGTTCCTAATACCACCACAATAATTAATACAACAAATATAGCAAAAAAAGCCCATCTTGCTCCACCAGAGTTTGTCCAATAATTATCATCCCAGTCACGTCTAAGTATTGAATCTTTAATAATCATAATTAATAATTTATACTTAAGTTAAAGTGCAATGAAAAATGATTAGTCTAAATTAATAAATTTAATGAAAACCCACGGCCCAAATATAAAAGTTTATAAAAATGAACAAATATTATTAAGTATTTTAGATAAATGTAATTCAATAATTCCAGATCTTCAAAAATATAAATGAATAAATAATCAAAGTATCTTTGTATCTGTGTATCGAGTAATAATCGTAGTATTGGTTGGATTTTTATAAATCTTTTATTAAAAAAAAAAAAAAAAGATTCAAGAAAAGATTTGAAACCAAGAAAAGAATAGACAAAGAAATTGTTGAAAACTATAATTATACAAAATGCAAGCTTATTTTCAAAGTGAAGTATTAATGGATGTATACTAATGAATGGGTAATTAGTAATAGTACTA
This sequence comes from Insectozyma verbasci, assembly GCA_947670415.1. Classification (NCBI taxonomy): domain Eukaryota; kingdom Fungi; phylum Ascomycota; class Pichiomycetes; order Serinales; family Debaryomycetaceae; genus Insectozyma; species Insectozyma verbasci. The sequence continues at coordinate 1,095,253 of CANTUO010000002.1, read as the reverse complement.
TATTAAAAGAACTATAATAAGATCATTAGTTATTAATTGTGTATAATAGTGAATATTAATATCCGAACGGTCGTTTGAAATCATACACTAATTAAATTTCTACGTCTTTTTTTTTATTTCTAAACTATTAATATCAAAGTATACTTACCAATTATGCATAAGACTTTTATGAATAAGACTTATAATGTTTATTTTAATAACTCCAAGGAATATATGTATGTTCACATATCTATTAATTTATAAAATAGTTTACTAACTGGATATAAGCCTACAAATTGATGTTTTAAACATGTTTTGGCAACAATTTATTTTGGCTGCAACAAATTATCAACCTTTAAATTTAATATTGTACAAAAATAATCAACCTGAAATTTTGAATATTAAAGATTCAGAATTAGATATATATAGAAGGAAAATAAGCAGTTACTATCAATTTTCTTCTACTGAGTTGGATTTACAAAGATTTGTTGGTTTATGTAAATTAATTAAGATTCTAATTAATCATATGGAAACAAATTGTCAATTAACTACAATAAGAGATATCTATTATCAAGATGTAGATGTGTTTCAAAATAAACAATCAGAATGTTGTTATTTATTAACTCAACTTGTAACTTATTCATTGAAGTGGTCTTTAATATCTACTTTTAATATTCATCCAACACAGAAGAGTCTTATGTATGGCGATTATTTTACAAATATTTCATTAAATGAACCAATATTAATACCAATTAATTTTGAACAAAGTTTTCAACATTTGGTATCAGATCAACGTTTTTTGTTAATTGTAATTGAAAAAGATGCCGTTTTTCAATCCTTTTGCAGCCATTTAAAATCCACAAATCAATTGAAAAATTATCTAATTATAACTACAAAAGGTTATTCTGATAAACTTGCTTTAAGATTTATAAATTGGTTAAAAAACAATTTCAAACCTATTATTTATTGTTTTTTTGATTCAGATGTTCATGGGATTAATATCTTTAGACAACTTTCTATTAATATTCACGGTTTAGTATTTGCCGGAGTTTTTTTATCAGAATCAAAACCAACATCTTGGTTATCAATTACGTATAATGATGTTTTATTATTATTGAATTTGTTAAATAAAGATACAATTATTGAAAAATGTCATAGAGAATTAACTAGAGGATTGTTTTTATATAAAAAATCTGAAATGAACGTGGTTGCAAATAAAACTTATAATGATTATATCATGACAAAACTCAAGTTGTATGAACAAAGTTTGATTCAATAGATGTCAATTATTATGACAATCACCACTTATTAACTATTATTGAAGCTTAAAAATAGTGTAAAGTTCATATTACGTAATATCACTTGGTTGGTTGTCTATCATTGTTACCCACCCCAAAAAAAATAAAAAAAAAAAAAATTCTTCCATATTTTGAAAAATTTTAATTTCTTGATTTAATTCAATTCAATTCAATTCTATTCTATTCAACAAGATAACAATGTCTTATACTACTCGTCAAGTTGGTGCTGCAAATACTTTAGATTATAAAGTTTACATTGAAAAAGATGGAAAGCCAGTTTCACCATTTCATGATATTCCATTATACGCTAATGAAGATAAAACAATTTTAAATATGATTGTTGAAGTTCCTAGATGGACAAATGCTAAATTAGAAATTTCAAAAGATCAAAAATTAAACCCAATTGTTCAAGACACCAAAAAAGGAAAATTAAGATTTGTTCGTAATTGTTTCCCACACCATGGTTATATTCACAATTATGGTGCTTTTCCACAAACTTGGGAAGATCCAAATGTCATTCATTCAGAAACTAAAGCTAAAGGTGACAATGATCCGTTAGATGTTTGTGAAATTGGTGAAAGAGTTGCAAATGTTGGTGAAGTTAAACAAGTTAAAGTTTTAGGTGTTATGGCATTATTAGATGAAGGTGAAACTGATTGGAAAGTTATTGTTATTGATGTAAATGATCCATTAGCTCCAAAATTGAATGACATTGAAGATGTCGAAACTCATTTACCAGGTTTATTAAGAGCAACAAATGAATGGTTTAGAATTTATAAAATTCCTGATGGAAAACCAGAAAATCAATTTGCTTTCTCAGGTGAATGTAAAAATAAAAAATATGCTGAAGAAGTTATTACTGAATGTGCTGAAGCTTGGGAAACTTTAATAAAAGGTGAATCAGTTGATTCAAAAGGAATTGATTTAACAAACTCAACTTTAACTAATGTTCCTACTTATTCTGAAGCTTCAGTTCAAGAAATTCCTTCAGCTTCACCTCAACCAGCTGCTCCAATTGATAAATCTATCGACAAATGGTTCTTCATCTCTGGTGCTCATTAGAGTAAATCTTATATAATTATAATTATAATAATATAAATTAAATTTTACAATTGCTTATTAATTTTTTTTAATCATATCTTATCAGAAGAAATTTCAATATGACAATTGAGTCAAAGAATATAATAATCATTGGAGCATCTTATGCAGGTATTCTAGCGTTGAAGAGTATATTAAATAAAACTAATCAATACGAGCAAATCAAATTGAATATCATTGTGATAACACCCAACGATAAAGCTTTTTATAATGTAGCCACACCAAGATTATTAATCGAGTATGAAAAAATTGATAACGTTTTATTCTCAATCAAAGAAACTGTGGATAATATAGCAGCCAAGTATTCAAATCATTCTGTTAATTTCATTCAAGGTACCGTGAAGCTGGTTGATTTAGAAAACCATGAAGTTGTCATTCAAAGTAAATATAAATATGATAATTTAATAATTGCTTCAGGCTCTAGATCTATAATGCCATGTTGGAAATTAGATAATGAAAAAGATCAATCTTTAACCATTAATTCAATAAAGCATTTGTCACAGCAGATTAAAAATTCGAAATCAATTGCTATAATTGGAGGAGGAACTACAGGAGTTGAAACGTCAGGTGAACTTGCTTCTAATTACAGTGATAAGAAAATAACATTATATTCTGGATCTAAAATTGTATTACAAAGTATTCCATGTCTTTCATCAAAAGCAGAAGATCAATTGAAAAAATTGGGAGTCGAGATAATTAATAATAAGCAAGTTGAAGTGGACGGTAATAAAGTAAAATATGATGACATTGTCCAGGAGTATGATTTGGTAATCCAAGCACAGAAATTGATACCAAATTCTGAATTCTTGCCTAATCAGGTATTAGAAAATGGATATGTTAAAACTGATGAATTTTTCAGATTACATTCATTTCCAGAAGTTATTTGTTTAGGTGATATACTTTCAATTGGGTCACATTCTTTAGTTGATTTATTATACAATCAAAAAAATGTATTTGATAAAGTTATTAGTTACGAAATATTTAAAGATGAATCAATTTTATTTCAAGGTTATAAACAATCAACAAGAGCAACAATGGTAGTACCAATTGGTAAGAATGGAGGAGTTGGAGTTGTATTTGGTATACCAATACCCAGTTTCTTAGTATATTGGATAAAATCTAGAGATTATATGATATCAAAAGCTAGAGATAATTTAACATAGATTTGTTAATATAATATAGAATTTCTTTTTTTTATTTTTTTTTATTTTTCATTTTTACGACAAGCCAGATCGATTTATGGATGATTTTAAACAACTAAGATCTAATGATTTAAGTTTTGCTAATGATTATGAAAGCATATTATCGACCCTCAAAGACCAAGGTCAATCAATCAATGATGTATTAAAAGCATTTGAACTGGAAGAATTAGATCAATTTTCAAAAAATATCGAGGAACCATTAGAAGGAATTAATGATTTTTGCAATAATTTAAAGTTTATTATAAATGAAGAACCATCAAAAGATTTTTTCAAATTGCAATTTATAAGTACAGGTATGCCTAGTATTGATAAAGAATTAGGTGGTGGAATTCCTCTAGGTGAAGTTTCAGAAATTTTTGGTGCCAGTGGATGTGGGAAATCACAATTTTTATTTCAATTATTATACAACAGTAATAAAGCTTTTCCTGAAAGTGAAGACATTCATATTTCAACTGAATCATACCTTGAAAGTAATCGTTTATATGATATATTTGGATTTCAATCTCATAATGGCTTTAAATCAATCTCAGAAATATATTGCAAAAGTCTAGAGAGTCAAGAGCATGTACTATACACTCAATTACCTACCAAGCTTGCACAAAATGAAAATCGTACTAAATTGGTTGTTATTGATTCAATCGCTCATCATTTTAGACGAGATGCTTCACTTTTGAATTCAAATTATTTCAGGGAAGCAATACTGAAACATGAGGATGATTTAGCTTCCGAAAAAGATATATTGGAATTAACAAAAAGTCAAGATATTCAATTAAAACTTGTTTCTAAAACACCCAAATACGCATCTCGTACTGGTAAACTTTATTATATTACGCAAATGTATCGTCACCTATCAGAGTTAGCTGCAAGGTTTAATATTGCTATAGTTTTGATCAATCAGGTCAGTGATCGTACTCAAGACGTGTTGACAAATAAAGAAGATTATTTTGATGAAGAATTTGAGCATGCACTTAATTTAGATTTTCATACTTTGATTTTCTCCGGCTGGGATTTGAAAACAATTTTCCTTGATGGTGCAAACAATAATCGTTGGTATTATGAGCTGGAGCAAGATCGTTTGGGACAACATTTAGGACAATTAATAAATGATAGGAAAACGAAAAGGCAAAAACTAGATAAAGATCAACAAGGAGTTTCATTAGATTCTTCATCTGATACATTTGAAGTATTCAAACAAACAATAATGCAATCTTATAATGCAAGAAATAAAAGGATCAAAAAGTATGTTCCTACATTAGGATATTCTTGGACTTGTAAGATAAAAGTCAGAATTTTATTAACAAAGTCTTATAAACCAACATTTAATTCAGAAAATGGACAAGAAGAAATTAGTCTGAGAACAACCACGTTAAATAGCTCACAAAGTGATAGAGAATTGTTTAGTAATATTGATAATGAATCTGATATTATGACTCAAATTAGTTCAATGAATAATAATTGGCAAGTAAATAGATTTGCAAAAGTTATTTGTTCAAGTAATAGTATAACTTCAAATAATAACAATTTGGTAATACCATTTAAAATTGATACTCAAGGTTTACTTGAAATAGAATGATAATAAATTTTGCAACACACGTTGGTTGCAAATAATTATCATTTAATTTTTACGTGTATATTCTTAAATGTATAAAGTGTTATTTATTAAATGGAAATAAGGAATAGTTAGTGAATCTTATGTAATAAACAGTAGCGTTCTTACATAATATGATGTATGGAAAGTTGCAATTTTACACGCAATTTTTACCACGCATTTAACTTGTTTATCATTCAATATTTATTGATAAACAACGAAGAATCATTTAATAATTAAATAGTTTGATACAATTCATCACTTGCTCATTCCATACTTTACAATTATCTGATAGGATATTTAATTTGAATCAATTTTAGCAGTTTTTGAAGCATTGTGGTTAATTTATCTAAATGAAGGTACGTATGGGGTAGAATTGATCAACTTTATTAATGCATACTAACATAATTAAGTACATTGATGAAGTAGATCTTGAACTTGTAAATCAAGAATTAAATTTTCATTCTCCAGATAATAATTTGGTAATAAGAGGTGGTTGTGAATTATTTACTACTAAACCAATAGGTTCAGATAGGAAATTATTCAAAAGTATAGACAAGCATTTAAATCAAATTATAGAAGATAATCAACTATCTCGATCAATTGAAAAAGAACGTCAAAATTCAATCAGTTCATTATTTGGAAGTAGTGCTAGTTCTCCGTTATCTGCCATAGATAAAGAACTAAGGTTAGGTACGAATCTGGAAACTATAAAGTTTGAAAAAACTGGTTCTAATAAGAACGATGAAAAACAAAATAGTTCTTTATTATCTAAATCTTTAAATGAAACTAAACAACTAGAAGATGAAGAACATGCAATTGACGATACCCCATTTGGTCCTTTGAAAAATGTTACAACTAGGAAAACATTTGCTTATTTGATAGCTATATTAAATAGTAGTTTTCCCGATCAAGATTTCACCAATTTGCAGCCAACTAATGAAAATTTTTATAGAATAGAAACACCAGAAGATTTGGTTCAAAAATTTAATAATATACTTATACCTTTAGGTAAAAAGGAAGACATTCTAAATTGGATTTGGGATATAATAAATTCTTATATGGAGGTACTTCCTTCTAAAAATTCATCACCATATTTAGCTGCTCAAAATAATATTAGTAGGAGTCGAAAGAATAGTTCAAATATAGGAAGAAGTGGATCAGTTTCATCATTTGCTGGAAATATGTCACCACCTGGTCATTCCACATATGATAATTGTCAAATCTACCAATTTCAACCATCAGATGAATCTATTTTCGAAGATTTAACTTATCCCTATCAACCAATGTGGTCATATTATTGGTTTATATACAATAAAAAGAAGAAAAGAGTGACGTTTCTTCATGTTACTGCAATCAACACAACACATTTTAATAATATATCGAATAATAGAAGTGTAAATGAAGATGGGAAGAAGAAGGACAACAAAGTTATAACCCACGACGGGGAAGATGATGAAGAGTATGATGAAAATGATGAATATCGTGATGAAGAAGCAATTTTGAATGACGAAAACGATGATGTGGTTGGAGATCTCGAAATTTAAATACACATAATAAAGTAAAGAGATTTCAATAGATTAAAAAGTTGTAGATCAAATCAAGTTACTCTATTGTGAAACAATTAAGTTTATATTTAGAAAAACGGTGACATATCTCCGCAACATAGTGTCACATTTGATAAAAAAGTGACAATAGCAAAGTTATCGTGTGTACTTATTCAAAGTAATAGTTCAGTTGTGTTAAATTGATTATTCTAAACCACAAATACACATCTTGCTTGCTATAGCTTGATTATATGCAAATATATTGGTGGTAATTTTACATAGTACATAAACTATTAGTACGGCGTGGTAACTTTAAAATAGCCAAACTCCGATTGTTATAAAAATTGATAATTGCTGTTTGCTAGAAAATGTTTACGTCTCTTAAAAACTATAAAGCCTAAGTATGCTGCTGCCTTCTTTTATAATTATTTTTTACTAGTAAATCTATAACAACACTTTTAATATGAAATTGGCCACAGAAGTAACACTTAAATTAAATAATGGTAGAACAATCCCTGCCTTAGGTTTGGGAACTGTTCCATCAGATGATCCAAAATATGTTAAAGATCAAGTTATTACTGCTATTAAAGCTGGTTATCGTCATGTTGATACTGCTTGGTATTATGGAACTGAAAAATATGTTGGTGAGGCTTTAAAAGAATTATTTGATGAAGGTGTAGTTAAACGTGAAGATGTATTTATTACAACAAAAGTTTGGCCATCATTTTGGCATAGTCCTGAAAAATCATTAGATCAATCATTGAAAACATTGGGTTTAGATTATGTTGATTTGTTATTACAGCATTGGCCAGTTTGTTTACACGGGGATGAAAATGGTCAACCAACTCAACCAAAAGATTCAGAAGGTAATTTAAAATATGATGATGATCCAGCTGAAGGTACTAAATTCATTGATGTTTATCATAGTTTAGAAGATATTTTAGATAATACTGACAAAGTAAAGTCAATTGGTATTTCAAATTATTCAATTCCTAAACTTCATCAATTATTACCAAAAATTAAAAAACATGTCCCAGTTGTTAATCAAATCGAATACCATCCTCAATTACCACAACAAGATTTAGTTGATCTTTGTAATGAAAACGGTATTATAGTAGAAGCTTACAGTCCAGTTGGTGGACCAGGAGCTCCAGTTCTAAAATTGCCTCTTGTCAAAGAATTAGCTGAAAAATATGATGTTAGTGTCAATGAAATTGTTGACGCTTATCAAATTTTAAATGGAAGAGTTGCCTTACCTAGATCATCAAATCTCGAAAGGATTAAAAGCATTATAAAACTTCCACCATTAACTAAAGAAGAATTGGATGAACTTTATCAAATTGGAGCCAAAAATCCAACTCGTTACACTAATGATCCATGGGGATACGGATTAGGATTTAAATGGTGGGAAGGTGATACTTTAAGTAAAAAATTTGATTAAAGATTGAATATATATTGATGATTACTTATGCTTATTTCTTTTTGTTCGGCAGTTCAGCTTCTTTTTCATGAATTCTCTTTCGATTTTCTTTATTCTCTTCATTGATCGGATTATCATTTGCTGCAACTTTTAGTTGATCACCACATAAAACTTCTCCATAAATTTTTCTAAAATATGGCTGACATCTCCAATAAGGAACTTCTTTGTATGTACCGCCCCATTCTTCAGCTTCTCCTTTCTTAATCACATCGATTTCATGAATATTTGGATCTTCATAGATCTTCTCAACTATGGATTCTACATTTTCAACTATTTTTTCCCATTCTTGCATTGATGATTGATGAACTTTCATACACCCTATCAAAGGTCTTAACTCGGGATGTTTTGGTGCAAATGCATGTAATATCTTGAAAAAATGCGATTTCAATGATATCTTGTTTGGCAAAGTGTTATACTTTTTTACAATCTCGAAATATTCTCTCAATAATTTATCAACTCTAGGGAATTTTTTATTAATATCATCATCTTTGGTCCAAAATGTGCCAGGATTATATAAATTTCCTTCAGCAGACATCACGGCGTCACAAGTGGTTGACTCTATACATCTTTGAATATCATCTGAATATAATATATTACCATTAGCAAAAAATACTTGATCTTTAGGTAAATTATCTCTTAAATGTTTTAAAATTTTCCAATTTGCTAACCCAGTCTTTTGACCTTTCATATCTCTAGTTCTGCCATGTATTGTTATAAACTGAGCACCTGCTTCTAAAACCATTTTTGCATATTGTAAAGATTTCTCCCAATCATCATATACTCTTATCTTTGCAGTCACTGGTATTGACAAATTATCATGTAGATTTCTTATTAATTTAAAAATTAGATCCCAGTCATCCATTAAAAAAGCACCATATTTACCTCTTCTAGCAATACCTTGAGGACAACCCAAATTCAAATCCACAGCATCACATTTATCTTCAACTAATTTTGCAGCTTGCAATAAATATTCAGGATCATTGGCACAAAATTGAACAACCAAAGGTCTATCAATATTTTTATCTCCATCAAATTTACTCCACATCGAAGCTCGATGCTTTTCTTGCGTTGCAAATAATTTTGCATGAAACATGGGGGTATAACATAAATCTGCACCATATCTTCTTGATAGAATTCTCCAAGCTAATTCAGATTGATCCACCATAGGAGCAACAATAGTTATTGGTTTGCCTATATGCTCATATAGCTGGCGTCCATTCATTTTTGTACCTTGAGTTTCAACAGTCATCTTGTTTTGATGAGAAATTAACTTATTTTTGAGTATCTGAAAATAATTATTGAAAGATTTTAATAATGATTTCTGTAGAGAACTTTCAAGATTCTTATTGAGCATTCAATAAATCAGAACTTGCTGATTTGATGGTATTAAGTTAAATTATAATTATCTCTTCTATTAAAAAAAAAAAAAAAAAAAAAAGAATTCGTATATTTTAGATCTGGTTGCAAAATAAAAAATTTTAGTTAAAATATAGTTTTACAATTTATAGGTCTGTCATGTGGACAATTCCAAGGTTTGTCCAAAGTACTTAAATTTTTTATTGACAATTTTTTTCATTTTGTATTTGATAATGCTTGCAGTCCTTTTCCCTGAGATATGTGTTTTTTCATCGATCTTCTACCCCTTCGTTAAGCTATTTGAAGAGAAAACAAGGGAGTCAGAATTATGAAATTTGTATATTACAATTCATAATCATAATAATTATCATGCCAATTTTTTAATTCTGTAAGATGTCTCATTGTTGGTCTTCCATGTGGGCAATTCCATGGCTTGTCCAAAGTACTTAAATTTTTCACAATTTCTTTCATTTTCTTATTTGACAAAAATGATCCAATCATAATACTACTTCTACATGCTTTCATTGCAATTATTTTCCTTATTTTTGAACATTTTAAATTTTGATTTCCAGGATTTTCATTAATCAAATTAATTAATTCATAAAAATCATCAATTTCAAACATAGATTTTTTGTACACTGGTAACGATGCAAGTGAAATTCTAGACCCAGGTGACTTATCTTTATCAATAGTAAGTTTAAACCCATTATTTTGAAAAATCTTCTCATTATCGAGTACCAACATTTCATCAATAATATTTAAGTCCAAATTTTGTTTAGCTATCAAAGGTTGATATTTCACTTGAAACGACTCATTTAGTTTCTCAAAATTATATTTCTCATCAGATGCATGTTGGTCAATTATAAACAAATTGGAATCATGTTTAACTAAAATAAAACCCAAATTGAATTGCCCAATTAGTTTCATTTTTAAAAAATCATTTTTTGTAATATGATAAATTTCAGAATCACTCAATTGCTCGTTAATATTCACTTCTGTACTTTCAGAAGTAGATTTTGGTAAATTTAAGTTTTTTAAGTTTTTGAATTGTGATAAAACATCTTCTCTAGAATGTGTTTTTGAAATTTTGAATAAATCGGACCTTTTTTCTATTTTCCTCTTTTTTAATTGTGGTTCCTCATAGTTTTTTTGACCAATTTCAATACTTAAAGTATTTTGATTTGAAACAGGATAAAAGTTGACTCCATGATTATCTTGAATCTTTTCGTCATTTTCGTCAAAGATCGTGCCATCTTGGAGAAATGCTTGACTACTTGATGTGTATCCTGAAGACAAGGTTATTGCTTCTTCTTGAGATTCTGAATGTTCTTCTTTCTTGGTTTTGAAAGCACTGTCATTTTCCCTGATTTTTGAACTATCTTGTATACTTTCACCTACCTCTACGTTGCCTGAATCAAAATCTTTACTTTTTGAACCTTCTAACACATCAAACTCTCGAGACAAATTCGTAGTAGCTTCGTTATCTGATCTCTCCCCTTCTTCCTCTTGATAATCGTCATTACTATCATCAGCACCCATTCCTAGATCTGATTCATGAGACTCTTGACCTTCATTGACATCATTTTCATCATTTAATACTTCTTGACGACTTATAGACTCATTCATGTTTGTTTGATTGAAAATAAAATCAGTAACTTTTGTTTGAGGTTTTGAATAATTCTTATTTTCGACTTCAGAAAGTTCAGGTTGCTCAGACTCAATTTGAGTCAATTCTTCCTTCATATTATTTTTAGGAATCATCACTTTATCTTGAAATTCAAAAAAGTCCGCCAACTTTTGTCTAACAAGTTCTAAAACCTTCAATTCATCATTTATTAATACATTAGATTTATCAGGAAGTAAATTAATATCAATTAAATTTGGGTTTATATCTATATTCAAAACATAGATAGGAAATTGTACATGATTGTATTGTTTATATACCTCATTTATTAGTTTGGACAAATTTTTGTAGTTAATGGGACGTTTGTTGATGAATAAAAATTGACGATCACCTGATGATCTCCCTAAACCAAAAGAATAAGATGAAATATAACCATCGATTTTAATTTCTGGGGTGATTTCGAGATTTATATTTAGTAAATTTTTATTTTGATTATTACCAAATATTGAAATTAAATTATCAACAACTGAAGTTTTAACACCACCTTTTGAAGATAACACAACTTGTTTTTTATTATTTGCAGGAAGAATATTGTAAATTGTAAATTTAATATTAGGATATATTAACAAATAATTTATAATAAAATTAATACATTTATGAAACTCCCTTTTTGAATTTTTTATAAAATTTTTTAACCTAACTGGCAAATTATGAAATAAACTTTCAATGGTTATTAATGTACCTGATTTATTACTAACACCACCTACTTTTTGTGATCGGTTGGTTAATTCGCCAAAATTATTATAAGATAAAGTGAAATTTCTTGGATAAATCTTTTCAATACTAGTTCTAATTGAAATAGTTTTTGATAATGAACAAATTGAATTTAAAGCTTCACCACGAAATCCTAATGTATTTAAACTATTTAAATCTTCAAATTGACTAATTTTGGAAGTATGACTTCTTAAACATAAAGTTTCAAAATCTTCTTCTTCAATGCCCTTCCCATTATCTTGTATAGATATCGAGTCAATACCATAATTAACAAATGTAATTTCAATTTTATCTGAACCAGCATCAATAGAATTTTCAATTAATTCTTTAACAATTGTTCTTAAATCAATAATAACTTGAGTTGAAGTGATTTTAGATATATCATCTTGATTAATATTTTTAATTGAAGAAGTCATTTTAAAGTAAACAAATTTCAAATAAAATAATTATAATACTTTAAACAAACTATATTATATGATCTAAATTACATTTAACACTTATTTTAAAGATCAAACTGAAATTGAATATGAAATGAATTGGTTAATGAATACGAAATGTGCTCTGTAACTTCTTTTTAAGACGCGTCTTAAATTTTTTTTGTCGTATAAATTTTTACGTCAATCAATTTTTGAAACGGCAATTTGAGAAATAAAACAAATAATAAAGTATTATATTGCAAGTAATTTTATATAATGAGTTTTAAAACATAAGGTAGCTTACAGTAATAAATGTCTCAATCCAATGATAATGAATTTATGAATGAATTTCATGATGATTTAATGGCCCCTGATAATAAAAAATCAATTAATAATCAACAAGAAGAAGAATTTAAACCTTTGACTATTCGTAACTTTTTACTTACATTTAAAGAATTTTTCATTATATGGATTAATCAAATATTATGTTATAATAAAATATATTCAAGATCAATATTTGATAAATTTAAATCATTTAATTTAATAGTTTATAAAAATAGATTTCCAAATTTTAATAAATATTTAAATGATTTAATTGAAAATATTATAATAAATTTAATAATTAATAAAGATAAACCAAATAGTTTAAAATCAATAAATTGTTTGATTTTAAATGAAAAGACCAATGAAGTTAAAAAGAAATATTCAATAAATTTTTATCAATTTATAATTAATTTAAATAAAACTATTTATAATTTAAATCAAGATGAATTAGATGATACATCAGCATTAATTGAAATACAGGATTTAGGTTGGAACGAAATTTATACTCAATTTAATACTATATTATTTCAACATATTCAAGAATTGAAAAAACTGAATGATGGTCGCGAAGTTAACGATTCAAATTTTAATTCTAGTACAAATTTTACATCAGATGATAATAATGATTCTCAAGATAATGATTTGTTTTTCAAAATTACCGTTGATGTCGATAAACTGATTTATATAACCAAGAATAATTGGACAAGATTGAATGAAGATGTAGGTGGTGGTAATAATGCAACAAACTCAACTAAATTTATGTCAATTGGTAATTTAGATTTAAAAGTTTTGAATTTAGATTTCTCAAATGAGTATTATTAAAAACTATATAATATATATGATTTCTTTAAATTTTCTTCTCTCTTTGAAAGTGATCCTGTTTAGAAGATTGAAATGAGAGAACCCATATCTCAAACAGGACTGCAAGAGCAACGTGAAATGACCAACCTAGCAGCTGGAGCTTGCAGCCTAATCATTTCCAATCCTGACCACCATCAACCATTAAAAAACCCATCGAAGTGATGACCAGTATCTTTATAAATATAATTTAGGACATGTTGTTTATAAAATTTTCAATTCAGCAGCACCGGTTTAAGTTGATGAAGGGAAATTTTACATTTATGAGAAAAATTGAGTAAGCCTCTATAATAAACTTGAATTCGTGAAATTTTCAATATAATAAATGCTTTATAACTTGCATCCAGACTTGATAGTTACAAGTTAATAGAAGTTAGTCTTATACATGTATCAGAATGTAGTCATGAGCATTTAGTTGCCCTTTTTTACCAAAATACTTTGGGTCTAATATACAACGATATATCTCTCGAATTAATCAGTTAAAAATTAAAAATGAAGGGCCGATAACCAAGTTTAGGGTTGTTAATATAATTTACTGATTGCGATAGTGCATTTTCCCTAAAATGAGCAAAACTCTTGTTATCTAATAAGCGCAAAATACATCTAAGATTGCGCGATTTCGTTTGAAAAAGTATACCGAGCATGCGAAAACAAAAAATAACACAAAACCAAGAAAAATAACCCCTACTTTCTAATTTACCTGAATTACGTCTAACGCAACGGTTTTGAGCACAAAATATAGAGTTTAAGGTACCGTTCGAATGAGAAAAAATAGATCGATTCGAATATGATAGTTTCGAATTTGCTGATCTTGATATTAGGATAATTTTAACCTTCGTGTTTTTGACCAATCTAATGATTGTGTTTTATGGAAAAAAATAACGACGGCTATAAAATCAAATTTATTAAGATACGATGCACCTTCTGATTATTTATTTATTGTTCTATCTTTATCTTGTGGACCTAAATAAAATATTTAACTCCACAATCTGAATCGTAATTAAACTAATATGAAGCTGTCGAGTTTTGTAGCTCTTTGTTGGTAAAGCTTAGGATTTTGTCTGGAAAAGGACTCAAAATTCAACTTTTCAGAAGTGATTTGAAAATTTTGCAAAAATTTCACACTGATTAGGCGTCTTAAGATCACCATGATTCAAATAGTATTTATACTTAGCTGAAACAATCCAGATAAGTAGAAGATGCTAACTGTGGTCTAAGTGGTACTTATCGTGCAATTTGCCGTTTTTTTGCATTTTTTGAATATTGAATAAAGTGATCAATTTTGAGTCCTTTAGGCAGAAATAATAATAACTTTATTACAATTTTACTTCAGATTCAATGAAAAAAGTTTGTGATCGAAAGCTTGAATAATCAGGTAGTTATTTACAATTTAGTTTTGAGATTAACTATTGTGAGACTGCATATAGGTAAATTTGTTTCAAAACTTTTCTAACTGGTTATTGCCCCTTAAAAAATACCCTCTAAAAAGTAAAAATTTGAATTTCGCTATTATGAAAGGTATTAGAGCTTTAGTTAATGAATAAAACGTTACTTATTGTTGTATATTTTGTGTTCGTACTTACGTTTGCGTTAAGTTTTGCAACTGGGCCGTATAATGAAAAGATTTAGTAAATTTGTCACAATTCTTACCCTGTGAAATAAACCCTTTGCGACCTTGAAGCTTACGTTAATGGATGATGGCGTTGTTGATAATTGAGAAAAACCTAGTCCTACTCCTAATATAGAAGTAAGAATGTGAAAGAAAGATTTCAATCCACTTTCTCAAGAGATTGAAAATCTTGTCACCTCCTATCTATTTGAAATCATTCGAAAGCCTTTACCATCATATTCATAACCAATTACAGTAAGTTCCTAAATCCCTTATCTGAATCATTTCTTTGATTTTGATTTTGCACTTCCTTCAAAACCAGCTCTTTTCTTTTTACCATTTTTATTATTAATAAGTCCAGTAAACTTTTTCAATTTTGGTTGATGTTTCTTAGCTTTTTTACTTAATCCTTTACTTTCTTTTCTTGCTTTTAAATTTTCTTCCCTCTTTTTAGCTCTTGCAGCAACTGAATCTTTTACAAATTGTTTACGTTCTTTCCATTCAATTTCACTTTTTAATTTTTGTTTTTCTTTACGTTTTAATGATTTTTTTAGTAGTTTTTCGTCATCTTTTAATTTTATACCTTCTGCTTGAGCCATTACTCTTTGCCATTTATCTTTTTCAAGTTGTTTTGCCTTTTCTGAAGGTGATAAATTTGATAATTTTTGCTTCTTTTTTTCCAATTTTTGTAAATGTGCTTTTATATCTCTATTTGCTGGTCCTTTTAATTTCTTTTTATCACTTGAATTACGCACTTTTGATAAATCTGATGTCATTTGAGTGCCATCTTCAAATACAATATTACCAAATAATATATTATTATCTTTGACATCTTCTTCTTCATCAATATCATCATCGGAGTCCATTTCTTCCTCCTCTTCTTCTAATTCTTCATGTTTCCTCTTTTGTTGTTTCTTTGTTTCATCTTTTCTTTTACGTTCAGCTAATATTTGTTCACGAGATTTAGGGGCTCCATTGACTTTTGTACCCACTGCTTTTCGTTTTTCTCTTAGAGTATTTATCTTTGATTCTAATTTTTCACGTAATTTAGCTAAATTTTCTTTTCTCTTTTGTTCTTCGTCTGGTGAAACGAGTTTATTATTACCTTTGCCATTTTTTTGAGTACTTTCCTTTTTGAATTCATATTTCTCAGATTCTAATTCATTACCATCGTCATCAAAAACTAAATTATTATTTTGATTTATAAAATCTTCTTCTTCACTCTTAGTTTCTTCATTTATATCGTTTTCCTCACTTTCCTCACTTTCATCTGAGTCTGAAGTGGACTGTATTTCTTCTTCTTCTTCTTCTTCTTCTTTCTCTTCCTCTAATTCTTCCTCATCCTCATCCTCTTCTTGTTTTTTATGTATTAATTTTGGTAAATTTACTTTAGTTGCATTTTTTGCTTTGTTGTCCATTACATCTTTTGCACTTGCATGACCATTTGATAATTCATTTGCATTCTTTTTTGAATTTGGATCCAATTTCAATTTCTTATTTTGTTTCAATTCTTGTTTTGATTTCTTCTTTTGTTGCCATTGATCTTTTGTTGCATCATCATAATAATATTTAGCAGGTATCAAAGATAATAACCCATCAAAAGCAGATGAATGAGTCTTCAAACGTTCCTGAAAAACCAACTGTTAGTATGTTCCAACAAATCAATCTTTATACTTTCTTTGACACATACTTCTAATGAATTACTCATGGTATTCGTTTAATATTGAAATCTTTTTATTAAGCGATGCTCTTCTTTTTTTTACGAAACTTGGTAGCGATGGTTTTAGAAATTAAAGTGGGTGTGCAATCTGACTGAAATTATAATATTTATCAACGTCAATTTATCAATTGTTGAATAGATAGAGACATTGGTTGAATCATGTCATCAACTTCATCTTCATTACAACCCATTGCTAATTATTTAATACTTTCATTACCTAAATCTACTAATGCAAGGGAATGGTTAGAACAATCATTAAATAATGGGAAACAACCATTATATAATTTAAAAGTACCTGATTTTCAAAGTGGTACATTAGATTCATTAGTTCAAGAAAGTGAAGAATTAAGTAAAATAGATCAACAATTGAATGGATCGGTTACTAAAATTGTTGAACTTTTAAATACAGTTACTTCGAGTACTTCAACAACTAGAATAATTCAATCAAGATCAATTTTTGATTATGTTCAAAATTTTCAATGGAATACATCAAAATATAGATTAGATAAACCAATTTCACAATTAGTTAAACTTATATCTAGTGAAGCATTACAATTAGATTCTGATGTCAAATCAAGTTATCAAAATTATCAAACTGCGAAATCAAATTTTTTAGCAGCTGATCGTAAAAAAAATGGAGATTTATCAATTAAATCGTTACATGAATTAGTTAAACCAGAACAATTTATTCTTGATTCTGAGCATTTAACAACTATTTTAATTGCTGTACCAAATTCATTAGTTTCTGATTTTAATAAAACTTATGAAACTTTAACACAATTTGTTATACCTAGATCAGCAAATATAATTGCAAAAGATTCAGAATTTACATTATTTACAGTTTCATTGTTTAAAAAATATCAACAAGAATTTATTAATAAATCAAGAGAACATAAATGGCATCCAAGAACTGATTTTATATATGATGAAGATATTTTAAATAATTTAAGAAAAGAATTTGATTTAACAAAAGCAACTGAATCAAAATTAAAAAATGAAGTTATAAGATTAACTAAAACCGCATATTCTGATATGATACAAAATTGGATTCATATTAAAATTATAAGAGTTTATGTTGAAAGTGTATTAAGATATGGATTGCCACCACAATTTGATGATTATTTGATAAAATTTGAAGGTAATAATTTAAAAAATTTAAATAAAGCTAAAAAGGAATTAAATGACAAATTTTCATATTTAGGAGGTAATGGTTATACTGAAACAAAATCCAATATTCTACATGAATATGCATCATTAGTAGATACAGAATATGAACCATTTGTTTTATATGATTTAGAAATTATTTAAATAGAGAATTAAACAACTTTTTTGTTTTATTTCGTCGTCTATTTTATATATTTTTAATTCTGAAACAAATAAATTATGAGCGTGTACTAAATACAAAATTCCACTAAGATGAGATTGCCTTGCTATCATCATATATAATGTCATAATTATAATTATATGATTATAATTATACATATCATTACAGATCACGTTTTTTATTATCAATTAGTCAATTAGTCAATTAGTTTCACCATGGGTTATCCAGAACAATTTAAAATTGCAACTAGATTATTAAATGATAATATTTTATTAGGTTCAACTGCATTTACAAGATTTGATAGAGTCAATTTTGGAGCGAGAATGGCTATTTTCAATTATAAATCTACAACTCCATCTCCAAATACTGATAATTTAATAATTTGGTCACCTTTACCTTATGGTTCGCAAGTACAAGAAATTTTACAAAATTTCACTACTTCTAATTTTGAATCAAGTTTAAAATATGTAATTATACCAGACAAAGAACATAATATGGCTGGTAAAACATATAAGGAAAAATTCCCCAATTGTAAATTAATTGGAATGGAAGGAATCGATTACGGTACAATTAAACTTGATTATATTTTTAAAAAATCAATGGGAAATATGATATTTAAAGATGCAAATTTAAGAGAAATTATAAATGATGATTTAATTGTAGATAATTTTGAATTCGTATATTTACCGTATCATTCAAATCAAGAATTAGTCGTGTACGAAAAAAAATCAAAAACATTATTTGAAGCAGACTTATTATTTAATCTTGGTTGTTCTAGTCAATTGGAACAATTTTCACCTGCTACTGGTTATCCATCTAATTTTAATCCTCATACTGGCTGGTCATTTTTAACAAGATATTTACAACCATATTCAAAAATTGGTAGATGGATGTTTAGATTTGTAGTTAATGTTAAAAAAAGTAAACAAGGATTACAAGCTATTAGTTTATTAAATTTTGATAATATTGTAATGTGTCATGGTAATATAATTACAGAAAATGCTAAAAAAGCATTTGATAATGTGTTCATTGATTAAAAGAATCTAATTTAGTTTGAATTTGGATGAGGCTAGTAAAACCCCGATGACATAATATATTACATAATTCGTTTTATGTATACTCCGCAAATAAATAAATAAATAATAAATAAATATTAAATGGCTGCAACATTAAATAATAATTTAACTATTAATACATAATCATCATTCATCCCTTAACAAAACAAAAAACTATAAATAGTCGAAATATATCCAGTAATATGTATTTAATTTATAATACTTTTATTAAACTTCTTTCTTTATAATGCCCGATTTATTCGATAATTTCTTTAATAAAATTACTACAAAATTTAGTGGTGGTCATACTACTCATTATTATGGTGGTTCTTCTCAAGTAAATACTGGTAAATTTTATAATTATCATTCTACTCCAAATAATAATAATTATTGGTTACCAACTAAAAAGAAAGAAGAAGAAACAAAAGATGTTAAAGATCGTGATGAGTTATTAAATAGATCAAGATTTAATAGTGTTGCAACTAGTGAAAGTGATCAATCTACAAGTACATAAATTTTTACTGCTATTATTATTCAATTCTTTTAGTTATACATTTGTATATATAATTATTACAATGTTGTTATTTTTATTAATACAATATCTCTGTATTGGAAAAAAAGGTGGTGAGTGGAAATTATTACTAATCAACCATCAGGATGCAAAATACGAACAATGTAAGGATGGTGCTACTATAAAGTCTTACTCTTTATATATTTGATTCTAATAACAACAACAAAATATCCATGATAAAAATCCTTGATTATATTTTCTATTAAAACTTGAAGTATCGGAGTGTAAATCTTCATTATCTCTATCATTTATTAACCCATATTGATTTTGATGCAGATGTAATAAATGTTGTTGTTGTTGGTTAGATTGTTGCGGGAGTTGTGTATAACCACATTGTTTTTTTAATAGTTGTTGTTGTTGTTGTTGTTGTTGTTGTTGTTGTTGTTGTTGTTGATCTGGTAATAATGATGATGATGATGATATCGTTTTATTTAAAAATCTTTCATTTTTTGAATCTTTTGATATTGATTGATAGCCATATTTTTTCAATCTTGAAGCATAATTAGAATCCAGTCCTAATAAAGGTTGTTGCAGCAGGTTTATATTTATATTTGAATTAGATAATGTTTTCTTATGATTAGTAGTACTTTGTTGATTATATTGATTTTGTTGATTTTCTAATTGCTGTTGTAATTGTTGTTGTCTTTTTTGAGCTTGTTGTTGATTAATTGGAGGATGTGCATTACCATAACCATGTAAATTTGCTTTTTTATTTAATGCTGCATCCCATCCTTTACCACCATTTAAATCCATCCAATCAAAATGTCCATCTTCTATTATATTAGCAAGAATCATTGCTTTATCCATTAAATTTATTAAATATTTATAATCTGGTAATTCATCAAATTTTAAATTTCGTACATAAGTTAAATATTGTGCAAATTGTATTGGAAAACCATAACATAATTCATTTATGGAGGTGGTTTGTTTCTTCATTCCAATTTTTTCATATTTTTGTTTATTTGTTGGTGCTTTTAAACCTTGCCATGGTAATGAACCTCTTAAAAAATACATAAAAACATGACCTAAACTTTCTAAATCATCTCTTCTCAGTTGTTCTCTACCTAAATGAGTATTTATTGACATATATCTAGCAGTACCACTTAATGCTTTCTTTTCTCTATAAGGTATATGAATTTTAGTTTTGGGGTCTCTATATTGTTTAGCCATTCCAAAATCAACAACATAAATCATGTTCTCCTTGTTGTCTTGATTATCAACTGGTTTACCAATTAAAAAATTGTCAGGTTTTATATCTCTATAAATTAAATTATGTTCGTGTATCAGTTCAACTCTTTCAATCATTTGTTTAGCCACTTGAATTACTGTTTTTATACTAAATTTTCTATGACACCAATCAAATAAATCTTCTAAACTTGGACCTAATAAATCAATAATTAAAATTGAATGTACACCTTCTTGACCAAAAAAATAAGCTCGTGGTATTCCTTTTGTATTATTTAATATTCTATAAGATCTATATTCATCTCTTAATTGTGGTGCTTCACATTTTCTAGGTTCAAATTTAATAGCAACTTGTTGATTATTTAAAATATTAATACCTTCAAATATAATACCAAAAGATCCTTCACCAATTTTCTTACCAACTTTATAATGCACCCCTACTGTACTTGAAGATTGAGACATTGTAAGGGGTAAATCCTTTCTTACTTAATTGTTGCTTTTTATCTATTATTCTATTCTTCAACTGTTTGATTAAATCTCGTCTGGTTTTTTTTTTTTTTTTTTTTTTTCTTGAATAAAAAATTAAACTTTTTTAAACATAAACAGTTACAATTTAAAGAAGTTAGAACTACGAAGTTGACTTCATTTTGGTTGGTGACTTGTTGATATTGAAGAAAAAGTAACATTGATTTCATTAGATTATCTCTATTTACTTTGCTATGACGAAGTAATGACTAAAAGGGCTATAGGGCTATTCCGAGGTTCGTCCTTCGAGAATTTCAACAACCAAGCAATAACCAGACTGGTTACCTACTCTAAATACGCAGTTATTGTATTTCATAGTGTCCATCTCTTTAATTCTGTTACTGTTTATTACCATTTTCTCGTAGTAAAATTTTAACCGTGCGGTTTATTTATTTTTCACCATACATTAAAAAATTTATATTATTATTATCGCCAGTATTTCAGTTATTATTTATGGTTGAATTTAAACCAAATCAAATAGTTTATGCTTATCATGGTCCATTAATTTATGAAGCTAAAATACTTAAAATCAAATATGCATTAGATGATTTTATAATAAATAATGAAAATCAGAAAGAATCAATAAAATCAAATGAACCAAAATTTGAAATTACAAAATGGAGAACAGGTAAAAATGGTCAAACTTGCTTTTATTTACATTATCAAGGTTGGAATTCAAAATGGGATGAATGGGTAGGTACAGATAGAATTTTAGAACATAATGAAGAAAATAAATTTAAGAAACTTGAATTGGATCAATTAACAAAAAAGAAAAAGAAACCAACGATAACTACCGACACCACCAATAACAATTCACACAATATCAGAAGCGGTCAACACGTTTCATCCTCATCCACATCCACATCCACTAAACGACAGAAATTAAACTCATCTTCCAGTTCTTCTTCATTTGTTAAGAAGACAATCAATCTTAAATTCTCACCAGAGTTGAAATATCTATTAGTCAACGATTGGGAATACATTACAAAAGATAAGAAATTAGTTAAATTGCCATCTAAAAACCCCATTAATCAAATATTCAAAGATTATAAGTCTTTTAGGACTAAAAAATTGGCGAAAAATCAATTATCTATCCTAATTGAGATATTATCTGGTTTGGAAATATATTTTAATAGGTCATTAAGTTTATTATTATTATACAAGTATGAAAATTTACAATATTTGAACTTTTTAAAGAATGATATTATTAATCAAGATATTTCACAATCTAAAATATATGGGGTTGAACATTTATTAAGATTGATTATTATATTTCCGGGGTTGATTAGTCAAACTACAATGGATAACATAAGTATTAATGTATTGATACTGGAATTAGAGGAGCTATTGAAATTTTTACAAGATAGATTGAATATTTATCAAAATGATTATGAATTTGCAAGTCCACAATATTTAGCAAGCACATAAGACTACTAAAACATACCACTTTATTACAAAGAAAACATCTTACACTCGATAGTTCTACGAGACACTAAGATATCGAGTCTAGTTTATGAACTTCGCAAAGTCTATATTTCCAGATCTTTCAAGATCTCGATAAAGTATGGCTACTTTAAGATTACCATTCAATTAGTTATACAACTATTATTAATATAATGCCTTCCTAGTTCTCAAGTATAGTTCTTTATTCGTTTTTAACCGTATTCGATTATTCTCTCAAGCATACTTTAGATAAGAAAATAGGACGGAAAAAAAAGTATAGATAAGCAAAATTATATATATTAAATCAGATCAAACTTAATATTATATCCATCAATTCGACACCATGGCTTCATTAGTATCAGACTCAACAAAAACAATGGGATCACCAACTGAATCAATACTGAAAACAAATCAAAACGACACCAAAAAATCTTCACATCAAGTAAATTCCATAACTTATTTTAAATCATTTAAGGATTGGTGGGATAGTCCAAGACAGCTAATAATAGACACGAAAACAGATAATTCTGTAGAAAAATTCAAGCAATCAACTCATAATAACAAATTAATAGAGTATGATCTATTTAAATCAATTTTAAACGAAGATATTTACATCATACCCCCTGGTCAAACTCATGAATCTAAATCAAATAAGATTGGGCAATTATTAGATATTGAATTAGATGACGGTACGGTAATACATGAATTTTATCTCCAAAATAGACAAAAATTAGAATCTGAGATCCATATTGTAATTATTCATGGTTACATGGCTGCCCTTGGTTATTTCATAAAAAATATTGAGGAGTTGTTACTTCCTGGTGTTCATTTACATTTGATTGATTTGCCTGGATTTGGTAATTCAATGAGACCCAAGTTCCCCAAAGAGTTCCTTGATGAACCGGAGTCCACTCAGGATAAAATACGTCAAATCTCAAATATTGAAAACTGGTTCATTGACAGAATTGAAAATTGGAGAATCATAAGAAAACTAGAAAGATTCAAATTGATAGCTCATTCAATGGGAGCATATCTATCCTGCTGCTATTTAATGAAATATAACAAGGGTAAGGACATAGTTAAAGAGTTTGTAATAGTTAGTCCAATGGGTACTGAATCAAGTGAGTCTAGTTTAATAACACATCCAAAGTATCAAAATTTTCATGAGAAGATAGATCCATTTGAAGAATTACATTTCGAAGAAGAAGAAGAAGGAGAAGATGTGTATATAAATGAGGAACTCACATACCTTTGGTCGTCATTAGGTAAGCCCAAGTTTCCGAAAAATTTAATCTTGTCAAAATTATGGCAATATCATAAATCACCTTTTGAAATCTTACAGAAAACGGGTCCCGTTTATTCCAAAATCTTATCATATTGGTCATTCCAACGTTTTAAGAATTTTAGTGGTTCTGGAGATACCATAGATTTAATTTTAAAGTTGCATGATTATTCATATTCTATATTTAATCAATTCCAAGGGTCTGGTGAACTAGCAATCACCAAATTAATATCTAGTGAAATATTAGCTAAATTGCCGCTTGCTGATCGTGGATTCATTGATTATATTGTAAATGAAGAAACTAAAGTGCTTTGGATTTATGGAGAGCATGATTGGATGAATTCGAAAGGTGGTGAATATATCCATAAGAAAATAAATGAAAGACTGAAATTGTCTAGTTTTGAAATCGTTGAAAAAGCTGGTCATCATATTTATTTAGATAACTCAACTAAGTTCAATCAATTAATTTTAAATTTCTTCAATTTAAATAATCAAATGGATTAATGATAACGGTAGTGAGTATATTAGAGAATAAACGAGAGATCCAATTGCTGGTCATCATATATATTTAGACAACTCAAGTCAATTTAATCAATTAATTATGCATTTTTTTAATTTAGATAATTAGTTAGACTATTTAATGCGTTTACATCATTATCAAGAACTCCTTTAACCGTGTTTATAAAATTTACTTGATCTCTTGATTCTATTTTATTTTTCAATTCTTCACTTATTTCGAATGCTTTTCCAATTATGCCATTTGGAATATTTGCCAATTTCGCAACATTTAATCCATATGAATTATTTACAACTCCTGATTCTAAAGTATACAAGAAAACAACTTCTGGGAAATTTGAATCCGTTTGAATTTCTTCAAATCCCATATGATAATTCTTAACGATTTTTGGATATTCATATTCTAATACTGATATTGATGGATAATGTGTTATGAATAATAATAAAGGTTGTTGAGGTAATTCAATTAAATATTTCAAAATTGAATAAGCAAGGGCGATTCCATCTATTGTACCAGTACCTCTTCCAATTTCATCTAATATAATCAATGATCTATTTGTTATTCTATTTATTATATGTCCACATTCTAACATTTCAGTCATGAATGTAGAATTCCCCTTTAAAATATTATCAGTAGCTCCCATTCTAATAAAAATTGAATCGAAAATACCCACACTTGCTGACTCACAAGGTATGTAACATCCAATTTGAGTCATAATCACCAATAATGCAACAGTTCTAACATAACATGATTTACCACCCATATTTGGACCAGTTATAATTAATGCTCTATTTGAATCATATTGAATATTTATATCATTAGATACATAATTTTCTCTAATTTGTTCAATTATTGGATTTTTTGCATTTTTGACATCAATTATCAATTCATCAGTTAATTTTGGTTTAATTCTATCTTTTAAATTACTTGCTGCTGTCAAACTTAATAAGCAATCAAAATTTGCCAAATGTTTTACAATTTTATGAAAATATCCATATTGAGAATCAATATTTAATAAATAATCTTGAAATGCTTCATCACAACTTTGAACTAATAATTCTTGATGATATTGTAATAATTTATATAATTCAGAAACTTCTTTTGATCTGAACCTACTGACAGAGTTTGTTCCACTGATTTTTATAAATGAAGAAGGTAATTCTTCAACTTGTTTACCATTTCGAATTTCAATTAAATATGGTTCTTTATTACTTGTGATATATTTCAATTGTGGTCTTTTAAGTAGTTGTTTAATTTTTTTTAATTCTTCATCTAGTAAAAATTCAACATTTTTAATTTCATTTTTAACATTTATAATTTTATCAAATCCACCATCTTGATATTTTAAATTGAAGAAGGTAATTTTTTGATCATTTATATCTTTTGAATCATTAAGTAAATATGATGGATTAAGCATATTGGTTAAATTTTCAACAACTTGAGATTTTGAAGCCTCTAATAAATCTTGAAATATTTCCTTTAATAATCCTGAATTTAAATTTAATGAAACCACCGACTTTTCAAATGATTTAACTAATTTTCTTAAATCATTAAATGTTTCAATCATTAAAAAAACTTGTTTTCTATTAATTCTAGTTGAATGTAAAGTTGAAGAATAGTGTATCTTTATTAATAATTCTTCAAGATCTAAATTTTTACCAATTTTATTTAATTGACCCATTAATGAATCAATCACATGATTATATCCACTTGCTAAATCCTCAATTGCTTGATATCTTTCTTCTATTTTATTTCTTTCTATTAATGGTTTCGATATCCATTTATGCAATAATCTACTACCAAATCTTGTTCTAGTATGATTTAATAACCAAACTAATGTTCCTTTTGTAGAGTCTGAATTTGTTGAATTTGTGAAAATTTCCAATGCTGATAATGTATTTGCTGGTAATATCATATATTTTCTTGAATCTTTAAAATTTGTTATATTTTGAGGTAATGAAAATATATTATTTAATTTAAATTCAGTTAAATATTGAATTAGTTCAGATATACAAATTTGAATTGATGTTGGGAAATTAATTGTATAATATTCAATTAAATGAGGTTCTAAATTTAATTTAAAATCTGAATGTTCTTGTTTATGAACAAATTTTAATTCACGATTAATTAATTTTAATGATTTTAAAGTACTTGAACTAATATCATTTTCTTTATTAACTACAATAACTTCACTAGGTCGTAAATATAATAGTCTAGTTTCTAATTCTTCTCTAGTTAAATTATCCGTAAAACTATCATAAATTATTTCTCCAGTTAATGGTTGCACAGCAACTAATCCAAATAATGTTGAAACTTTATCATTTAAATTTTCATAAATACATATTATATAACTTGGATTTTCCAGTTCTGCAGTATTGGGTACTAAATTTGATTCAATAAATTCATCTCCCATATATGTACCCTTGGTATAAACTCCAGTAATTTCTCTCTTCATTAAATCTGATGATTTTGATGATTTTTCAACTTCTTTAACAATTGCAGATTCCATTTGTTTTACAACTCCAACTTTAACACCAACATTTAAAATTCTTTGTAAATTTATATGTAATCTAACATCAGGAAATGAACAATAACTAAATCTCGCATCTGAATCATTTTCTATATACATGATATTTAAAGCTCGTGCTACAATTTTTGCACTTTCACCAAATGATCTATATTTATAACCAACTTGAATTAATAACACTTTATCTGGATTAGCTTCAGTTAATTCAATAATTTGTTTTTCTAAAGGTGTTAATTTTGTTTGAGACTTAGAGTTATGTCTTCTTTTTGATGAGTTTAATGGTGATTCAGTTTCCGTCAACGTTCGTTTAGCTTGATTTATATTCTTATCTATTTCATTTGGTTTATTCTTTTGGTTGTTATTATTTTCATTTTTATTAAATGTGAATGTTGAAAATTTACCTTCTGTTTCTTTCAGTAATTTTGAAATTTCTTGTAATTCTTTATTCACATCTGAGCTTGATTTATTACTTGATTTAAAGAAACTATTTATTGTACTTTGTTTCTTTGGTGTCATTTGTTAATCCATGGACGTGATGATTAAACTAGAACGCGTCCAAAAAAAAAAAGATGCGCAAATTCGCGCAAAGACATCAAAAGTAGACGACGATTAATAATCTTTAAATAACTTTATATCAGTATATTCAAATCTATATAACCGAAAATATTCAAACCTTTTATGAAACGTTTTATGTTAATAAATAAAAATGACCATGTAATACCCCTTAAAAAACCTTATATTCTATTTTAATACCCATTTCTTAAATTGACTGTCTTTTTTAACATTCAACAAAATCAATTATTCTTAATTTTATTGCATTACATTGAGCTCCAATGTTTTCATTATATAAATTGTAGAAATCACCTGATAAACATTGATAGAAAACATTATCATCACCTAAATACAAATAACCATCATAAATTGACCAACCAGCACCATAAATTGCACCTGCTTGAGTACCTGCATCAAATTGTAATTGATAATTAGCAACAATTGAACCAATTCTACCTTGTGAATCTCTTAAAACACCATCTTTTAAATTCATAACTAAATTATTTTTTGAAACACATGCTGTTGGAACTGAATCATTTGAATCTAAAGTAGTTGAAGCAGTTGAATTAGTTGGTGGTTTAATAACTTGGCCATCACCTTCTGAAGCAGTTGAATTAGTTGGTGGTTTAACAACTTGACCATCACCTTTTGAACCAATATCTCCAGAAGCTGTTGGATTAGTTGAAGCAGTTTTTGAACCTTGAACTTGACCATCACTTATTTGACTAACTGCAGCAGCTGTAGTTTTTGAATTATTTTGAACTTGACCATCTGAAATTTGATTAACAGCAGCTGCAGTTGTTTGTGCAGCAGTAGTTGGATTATTTTGAACTTGACCATCACCAATTTGATTAACAACTGATGCAGCAGTAGTTGGATTATTCTGTACTTGACCATCACCAATTTGATTAACAACTGATGCAGCAGTAGTTGGATTATTTTGTACTTGACCATCAGAAATTTGATTTACAACAGATTGAGCAGCTGCTGATTTTTGATTTTGTATTTGACCATCACTTATTTGTGCAACTGGTTTAACAGTAGTTGGGGTTGGATTTGCATAATTACTTGAAGTTATATCATTTGGTTGACCATCAGATAAAACATTAACAACATCTCTTTTACCATTTGTTGTACTAGCACTTTTTAAAGATAAAGTTGAAGTAGCATTATCAGTTGATAATTTTGAAGCAACCTCAACAGTTTCAATTTGAAAACCAAATGATTTTGTATAATCAGTAGTTGCACCTGATGGAGCAGTAGCTGTTGGTGTTAAAGTTGAAAAATTTGAAGCTGGTAAAGCAGCACCAATTACTGTAGTCGATAAAATTGAAGCTAAAGTAACGAATGTAGAATACTTCATTATTGATAAATTAAACTTTTTTGAAATAATTAAAATTGAAAAAATTCAAATGAAATATCAAACGGTATTCGAGTGTTTATTTATATATTACAATTTTAATTCCATAGCCTCCGATTATTTAATTTTAAGTTGAAATCAAAATAATGGAATAATAAAGAAAGGAACCTGCATAACCATCGAATCACAATAACAAATATTTAATTAACAATTTGTTATTGTGTGACATTAGAAATCTGATTTGTGCTGGCTGATTTGGAAAGATCCCCTTTGATCTCCTCATAATCAGCTTGCAATTGAGCCAATTGAAATTAACAGATGAAACGTATTAAATTATGATGTCAAAAATACTTACTTGCTAGTTTAGCACACATATTTCTAAAAATAAACTTTTCTTTAGTATTTAATGCTTTTTTTTCAATAATACCCAAAAGGGTTAATTAATTAACAATGTTTACTTTTTTAACTTATTAACAAAATTGCAAGCAGAAAAAAGAAGAATGGAATAAACCAGTTTCATAATCAATTGAACTGACAGTTTCTACAATGACATCAATAAGAAAATAATACTTCAAATGTAAGGGGGTTGACGATTAATCTACAAGAATTTTGATTTTTTTTTTCTTGGTCGACGATCACTTTGATCGAACATTTAATCTTTATATTTGTATATCCTCAATTTGACAGTAGAAGACTAATTAACTCTGTGGAATGATGTAAACGTTAGGCTTTCGAATTTATAGACTATAACGGATAATATTTATGTATGTAATTTAAAATCTAGGGAAAAATCATTTGCTATATCGACGATTTAATGTACAGTATTAATTGTTAAAAAAAGGGGGTTATGATAATTTACTATATGATCTGTGTTTCTAAATTTAGAATCAGCGTTATTCTCTTAAAAGAATTTACAATAATTACTCTTTACTATCTACTATTATAAGCTTATAAATATGAAGTCATTTGCTCATATTCATCCAGATATTCTTTTAGCCCTGCGTTTGAATGAGATCAAAAACCTTGAAGAACTTTTTTGTTTAAAGCATATCTTCCGTCGGCAATAGGTTGATTGTTGAATAACCAGCAAGAGTAAATTAGTAAATTAATTGTATTTTGTTATTTCGGAGCAGAACCAGTCTTTTTAGTCGAGTCATTTTTCAAAAAAATTTTTAGCCAGCACAAATTTTGCAATCCTTAATCAAGCCTACATTTAAGAGTCATTGATCTAAGCCAAAAAAAAGGAGAAATCTAAGAGAAATGAACACCGTGGATAATTAATATTTTATACGATAGATGCTATAGACATTCAATTAATTTTCAATTTTCAATTTTCAATTTAACTTTACAAAACGTCGATGAATTAATAGTAAGGCACGCGCCTGAGCACGTGATGTTTTGAACTAATTGATGATCAAAGAAATAATACCCAGACTTACTCATGATGAGAAAAAAACGAGTTAGAATTATTATTGCTTTAAATAATTTAGAAGAAAACCTTTTGAAAAGGGTAGGTTTAGGCACAGATAAGTCAATTGAGGTCCCTTGAGCTCAGTAAACTAAACCTACTGGTTTGTTCTGGTTATCTGAATTATTCTTTTTTCGTAAAAATTTGCAATTTGAATAAAGATTGTAAAGTTTTTGACAAAAATTCAACAAGATTAAACGAATTTATCATATTATTCAACTTGCTTCTTTCAAACTGCTGATTCTAACTTTATTCCCTACCTAATAATTTATCAGTCAGCTTATCTGTATACAATTTAATTAAATAAAGTAATCAGATCGGTAAGTTTGAATAATTTGATCGTCGCTACCATATGGTTTTCGATAAAATTTTGGAAATTATCCATGACATACAATTTAGTACCGAAAGATGACAGATGACACGACAAGAGCTTGACACATTAATGACATCAACCAAAAATATTTTTTTCGACTTAAAAGATTTTAGTTCGAATCTTTGCAATTAACAGTTATGAGCTTCTTCACCAAACCAATCACAGTGTTCTAATTTAAGATCTGCAATACCTTATATATCAATCTCGATTTGCTCAAAACGTTGATTGTAACTAAGCATTTGACAGAAGCGAAAGATCTGGTTTAGTAGGTTATATAGACAATCATCTTGAGTAATGACTTCACAAGTTAGTAGATTGATTCATTCGCCTTAAATGTACAACTATGCGAGATGTAGCGTTGTAAAATAATAACCAAACTTAATACGTCATTTAACTCTAGTCTGTTCTATTGGAATGGAATGTTAAATAGCCAAAAGTTTTTGCCTACTTTTTTACCGATGTCACTTAAATGAGGAGAATACAATCTAACTGCACATGAAAAAAACAGTACAGAAAATTAAGAACATTGTTTTATGATTATCTAGTAAATCCGGGGAAGTTGTAAATCTTTGTAAACTTCGATCTGAGATCTCTCAAGTTAAAATATAATCAAGAAAATGACGTTAAGAAAGGAATTAAAAAGAAAAGAAAAGAAAAGAAAAGAAAAGAAAAGAACAAATTTTAATCAGTTTGTTTAATAAGCTTTTGAATATTCGAACAGAAAGAAGACAAATAGTAACAATATATAGAGAAATCTATTTTTATAATGTTAATAAGAGAGACAGATACGAAAATTGTATTAAGCCTACCATATTATATAAAATTTATTTATTTTTTTTTCTTATTGTTCATTGTTTGATTGAATTATTGATTGTTTGGGCTTAGTGGAAAATAACTTAACCGGTAATATATATTCAAAGTTAAATCCGACTTCAATTTTGCCTACAAGGACATTAACAGGTAAAAGCTGTATTGAATACGTCATCCATCAACTCGTGATCAATTAGTTGTAAATTATTCTGCTTTAAAATTTAAGGTTATAATTTGAATTATAAATCCGATTGGAAGTTGATGTTGAATTTATATGAAACTGAATTAGTGTGCAATTTGTTTAAATCCGTTTATACATAATTTTAATTTTAACTCCAGATTTAAACTTTTTCGCTAAAAATTTTAAATTCTTAAATGTATTTTTGTATGGCCCTATTATTGTCAAACATCTACTAATAATTGATACATTGAGTAATGATTATGTTTGATGGAAGTTGCGCCTCAAGTAGTGACTTAACACCTTAGACTTTAACAATTTTCTTCTGTTTCACTAAATCTAATTTGACATGAACAAAACAGATTGAATAATTAACATAAAATCCATTTCTATTATTATATGTAAACAAGTTTTGTAGTACTTTGACGAGAAAAGTTAAACAACTTGTTAAAAGCACAATCCCAAACTGATTAATTTTGAAATTTTTAATTTGCTCATTTAGACGATGAAATATTTTAAACAAACTTAAGGGTTCTTCTAACTGGTATCGTCCTTAAAATTAAGGACCGTGTCATACACAAATCGAATATGATGACAATTTATGTCTAGAACAATTTTTAAACAATCAGAATTAAATTACTTATCATTTATTTATTTATTTTTGACATTGAAATAATTTCAGTCAATTCTACATAAATAGTTTACACAAATCTCTTTCAAAGTAACACAATACCAAACTTTTTGATATGTATTGTTGTTAGTATTTCGCTCAATTGAATGCTCTACATATGTAATAGAAAATTAGAATTAATTAATTGATTAAATATTTAACATTCTTTACATTCCTTACATTTTTTACATTATTTTTTATACTTGAAAATTAAACTTTTTTTTTTTTTTTTTTTTTTTAATTTCTAACTAAATTTTTTAATATAAATACTTAATATCTTTCCAGTATTTTTGATAACTGTAATGAACTTATATTCAAATCAGTTTAAACATACTTTACTAATAGATATTAAAATAAACATTTATTTTAGTCCGCTATTGATTAATTAAATCGAGGTTCCGTCGTATTTTAAATTATTCGCTTAACGCTGAGAACACTTTTTTCAATCAAATATACTTCAGTTATTTCAAAAGCGTAATTGTGATTATAAGCTAGAAAGAATAGTCATAAAGTATCTCGAGTGGACAACTGATTATGTATTGAGATATTCCATCAAAAAAGAAAGAAGCAGAATTAATCAAGATTAAATTAAGAAGTTCGAGGAATGTCAAATAATTCAAAATCAAATAAAATTCTACAACAATCAGATATTTATTTAGATAGTCCAAATAATCAATTAAATAATTCGAGTATGTCTTTTTCACAAGTTCATTCAAATTTAGATCAACCGCAAACGCAATTCCAGCAACAAACTCATTTTTATCCCCAGCCCGTGGCATTATCAAATAATCAACAACAACCATATTTGCAACAACAACCATATTTGCCACAACAACCACAACAACCACAACAACAATACATTCAATATAATTCACTACCCTACAATCCACCATCAACTACAATTTTGCAACCATTAAATCAACAGCAACAAAATATTCAAACATCACCAAGTCAAATAATAACTAATCAATATATTTCATCTCCGCAAAACCCCATTCAACAACTGGGTCAAAGCTTAAATTATAATGACGGATATTCAAACCACCAACCATTACGATCAAACTACAATTTATATGCCCTGAATAATACAAATCAAGATAATAATCATTCACATAATAATTCCACTTCAGAATCGTATAATTATTTAGTACCCACTTTTCAACCTATTATGACACATACGAATGAAAATCATGAGTTTGATCTTTTCAATAAGAATTTACCTGTTATTAACTCATCAATGAAACCTCCATCACTTCAGCCACCACTTCAACCACCAAAATATTCTTCAATATCATCAGCATCAACAAAGTCATCTTCAGAATCATCGATTGGTTCTAATTCGTCTATTTCGTCCAAAAAACCACGTAGAAAACGGAAACATACTGCTACAACCCACGATATGACTCCAGAAACTGCAGAAAGAAATAGATGTAGGATATGCCATAAACAATTCAAAAGACCATCGTCTTTGCAAACTCATTATTATTCACATACTGGTGAAAAAATATTTAAATGTGAATGGGAAGGATGTGGGAAATTCTTTTCAGTGAAGAGTAACATGACGAGACATTATAGATTACACCAAAGAGATCAAAAGAGAGTGAATGAGAATACCAAAAGTAACAATAATACTGGCAACAATAATTTGAGTCAGTATCATTATGGTCAGGGATTACAAAGTAATTATACAACTACGAGTGTAAATCAACATTATTTACCAAGTACTACTTTTAGTGATAATAATACTTTTAATAATGATAATAAGAATAATAATATATGACATGGAAATGTTGAAGAGAATGAATAACATAAATTGATTTGGTTTATAAGTAAACATAGAGTTTGTTCACCAAGGAAACTGCTTCAATTCTACTAGATTAAAATTCTTAGTATACCCTTTAATGGATTTATTTTATAGTTCACTCAAAATATTCTTTACTTTCAAATAACTGATCCCAGTTTCTTTATTCTTGATGGAATAGTTTAATTATCGAACGTCCTAAAACCTCGTAGATAGCTATTGAGATAATCGAATAAATACTAGCACAAAATTAGAATGGTAAAAATTGTGATCTAAGCAAGTTCTCCTAAAGCTTTGTAATTTCAACTTGCCGCCGAAAAATTCAATATTTGAAGCAACTGATAAGTTTTCAATGCAAACCTAACCAGATGCAAAATTTAATTTTATACAAACCATATTTTACGAAATTATAAACAAGATTCTAGACGCAGATCGTTTGTTTTCTTTTGCCAAAACAATTTGACCTTGTTAAACTTTCACAGAAACTTTCAAAGAAACAATCGTGTTTTAAATTATAGAACACAATCATTAGTAATTTGTTAGTCTTTGATTATTCAGATTCTTAGCTAAACTTTGATTTAAAAGAGTTAATAGTTAAAGAAATAAAAGTGGAGAATTAACGGACTTAATAATTGCCTGTGAAAGTCTTCATTAATAGAATGCAATGGAAAAGACCCTTGTTATAATTTATATTTTTAATCCATGCATGAAGAAAAGAATAAAAGAAGAAAAAGATTGGCTATTCTAATTATCAACAAATCTGTTAAAGATCTTAAATTGCAAAGTTACACAAAACTGTTAATTTAATACTTTGGGTAAAATTAAGTAATAGCCTAAATTATTAACATATATAACGCAATAATCAAACGAACAACAGACCTACGGCCGCCAATCTTTTAACTAATTTTAGTAAAGTTTGTAACCACTATAATCTTCTTCAAACACCACGAGCCAAATGGTTTCCAGTAACTCATCGCCAACAATAGAGTACACCTGAAAAAAAGATAAAGCTGGAAATTTTATACCATTATCGTTTGACAGTAAATTTACTCCACCATAATGAGCAATAAAAGGAAATAGACAGAAATAGTAATAAAAATGTAGATCAATTAGTCGTGAACTACTCAAATACGTCAATTTGTACATGTTTTGTATAATGCATTATCTGCCTGTATGTTTAGAATTATATAAGATGAAGCGCATGGTAAGTAAATTGTTTATTATTTTGGTGAATTTGCAACAAATTTTAAATCAGTTGCACTAGTTTGTGTATAATATGAATTAACCATTTATTATCTACCATTCCCATTTCTTCCATTGATATCGAGCGTATTTTTATGACGTACTTATTTCATGTTTGGACGTTTTTTATTGATTTTGTGGAAGTCTCATAATCAGTTGAATAGATTGTTACATTTGTTGACTGACATGTGACCAGCCTCGTAAGTTGGTTATCAACTTTAATCTTCTCTTATCAATAATTATGGTCATAGAGAGCGAATAACTATATAACTTTGCACTAATTTCCTGTTTCAGATCTCTTTCTGCAGGTCCGCCTTAAAGACATTATTATCGGGCGTAATGAATAATTTCAAACTGGAACTAGTTGCATTAATTAGTCTATTCACACCGTGCTCCTGATGTAAAATGTCATAGTATTTACTTGTAACGACTACCTTTGCTTTCAAAAGGAGAATAGTTTTCGAACTAAAAGTAGAAATGATGATATCCCATCTAATGACATTTTAATTGAAGCTTACAAAACTTTTGTCTTAGTTGCAATTTGCAATAAACTTCAAAAATGCTCAAATGAATATGAATAACTTTTTGAGAGAGTATTTTGGTTTGCAAGAAAATTTTTACATTGAGATTTTGAGGCTAATATACGTAATACCGAATGTATCCAGAAATGTTTATTGTCTGTAATTTTAATTAACTTATATTGTTTAAAAATTTTAATCTTCAAAACTGGTCAACAGCGTTTGAAGTCTAAAGTATGAATACAAATTTACTATTGCATGGTCCTCACACAGCAATATTGCATAAGATTCAGCCAGGTTTGAGAGCTCAATCTGATATTTTCCTCAAATTATATATTCAAATAATGATGTAAAAGTTTCAACTTTCAAAGTTAAAAAACTCTACAAAAATAGTACTTCTACCAACAAAAACAACTTTATTGGAATCAGAAAGCTCTGGAGAACTGAATGCCACTTTTCTTAGTACAATTGGACTATCCGAATGAGTATGTCTTTAAGCATAACAAAAATCCAAACTATTTGAATTTACTGTATCGTAAACTTTTATTACTTCGAAACGTTTTCGCTAAAAATAAACAAGAGCTCTTAATGGTTACGAATAACTAAGTTTCAAATTATTACGTAGAGTGTTGCAGCAGTAATATACAATTTAAATAAAAGCTGCAAAAAGAAAAGGTGTCAGTTTGTGGAATTGTTTTTGTGTAACAGAAATTGGTTTTGTTGATGGTCTAAAATGGAAAACCCCAATTAGTCAATGTGGCTTAACGACTATAAAAGGTGCAAATATCCCACAAACTAGCAGGTTTAGCGAAGATTTGACTGTATATCAATAAGCTATATTTCAGGCATTGCATAATCATGTTTAGGTTGGGATGGTAGCTTGAGTTTTGAGAAACATCACAATACAAAACCTTCTGTATTTCACGATAGGTAGCTGCAATCAAAAGATAAAGTCTCAAACTGGGTAAATCAAGGCCTATAATACGATTTGAGTAAAAGTGTCTACTTAGATTCAGCACTTTGCTCTATATCCCAATTGAATTGCAATATTTAGCTTACAAAAGATACAATTATTATTGTATAAGCTAACTGGAAGTGCAAGCGTTTTGTTTTCAGGCTATGGATTACGATATATGTAATTGCATCTACTCAAGTTAAATAGTCAATTTATAAAATCATAAAACTTCCAAATTTATCACTAAAAAATTGTAAAACCACCTAAATATTCATTAATAAACGCTGCTAACTGGGTATAAAAGTGAAAGTGTGTTAGTTTCAGGCCATATATTACAGAAAATGTAACTATATTTGGTTTTGCTTCATTGTATTTTGGTATATGATACATGAATCGTCTTTGGAAATTCATCTTCAATGTGAAATAACTCTACAAATACAAAACTATCACAGATGTAATTAACTGCTTTAGGAACCAGAAGCTAGGTAGAATCAAATACAACTTGTTTTGAAACAATTGGTGCCCTCTTCCATTCTTTATATAAAGCATATCAAAATTTTGAATTAAATTATTTTACTCCAACATCCACTATCATAAACGCATTTGCTTAACATCAAATAAACTAGAGCTATCAAAGATTATAAATAGGGTGGTTTCAGGCTATCAAATGTGGTCATGCTCAAGTAATTAACGTTTCAAATAAAATTTACAAAAAGAAAAGTTGCCAATTTTGGATCGTGTTTTTGTGTAACAAAAATTGGTTTTGCTGATGCTCCAAAGTTGAATAATTGAATTAGGAAATGTGGCTTTTGCAAAATAAAAACTGCAAATATCTCATGAACTAGCAAGTTTAGCTAAGATATAACGATACAACAATAAATTATAGCTCAGGCACTACGTAACCACGTTTAGTTTAGATTCCTAGCTTGAGGTTTAAGATTGACCAATCAGAGGACAGGATTTTAATCGCGCTACCAAATGTAGTTAAATTTCAAAACCATCTGTAGTTCACGAGGGATAGGTGCAATTGCAAGATAAAATCCCAAACTGGGTGAATTAAGGCCATAGTGTATGGTCTGTTTAAAGATGTCTACTTAGATTTAGTAATTTGCTCAAAAATGCACAAACTCCTCAATTTACTTCCAAATCACTGTAAACCCGAAGCTTTATGAACAAGTCCTCCGTCTGAACTTACGCTAATCTGCTTTAGCTTGTAGCTGACTGAACAGTTTTGGCACGCTAATATTTGTTTGTTTGAATTCACAGATGACTACGAGGTTTATTACCCAAAGAAGGAAAACGAAGTTCCTCGTGCAACAACTGTAGACGAGCTTAGAACTTAGTGGAAAGCTTATTGAATGGATTGAGGTTCCAAGTGCTTCAGTTAAAGTTTTCAACCAAAATTGGCCGGCTAAAACAAACAGAGAGATAAACCGTAGTAGCACGTACTTACTGCTACAGAATTTGTGGTTGACTTTTGTATATGATTGTGTTTTGGTAATTTATATTCAAATTCATTATTTTTTGAATAACACTTGTATTGACCTCAAATAATTCGTCTTGTACGTGTTGGTCCCGTCCAGAATACGTCATATTTTAGTTGGAAATTTAAAAAGCTTAGTTCCATCTGTGGACCCGAATATTTCCCAGCGGTGTTTTTTGAATTCTCGCGAATTTGTTAGGAAAATCAATAGAAAACAATTTCTAACAACCAGATTCGAATTGATCTAAAGTTTC
Source organism: Insectozyma verbasci (assembly GCA_947670415.1). Classification (NCBI taxonomy): domain Eukaryota; kingdom Fungi; phylum Ascomycota; class Pichiomycetes; order Serinales; family Debaryomycetaceae; genus Insectozyma; species Insectozyma verbasci. The sequence goes on along the minus strand of CANTUO010000002.1, from coordinate 1,056,287 downwards.
TCGTTCCAACGAGTCCAAGAACAATATGTTTCCGACTGAAATCGAGTGAGTGTTGCTAGTTCGAAGTTTTGCCAAAAAATTATGGCGATTTAAAAATTTTTTTCGGATATTCTCTCGGTGTACTTTTTATTTTTCAAAGTGTGTAATTTTCAGCGGTGCGATAAAAAAATCTCTCGCCCTAAATCTAAGGCGTCTCGTTCCAACGATTTTGGCTTATATATCAAAAACAACAGATTTCTTTGAGATTAATAGCAGCTCAGTAGAATCCAGAGCCCAGAATTATATTCTCTACGTACTTGAATTTGTGAATTTTAAACATTTTTTTTCGAGTTGTCATTTTGGCATTTTTTCATCATACAAAAATTTTGCAAATAAAATGAATCATTATAGGTATTTATCTAGGACCACAACCTTCAATTAAACAACGGATTCTATATAATAGACCTCAAAATACAGAGGCAATCTTGTTTCTAGATGACCTGAACTAAATTCAGAAATTTCAAAATTTTTTGTTAACTATGGGGAAAATTGAATATATTGACCTTACGAAAAATTCAACTCCACAATAAATATCAAGACTTAAATATGATAAAAGTGTCAAGATTCGCAATCTCCCTGTCTGTTATGGTCGAGTTTTTTCTGTGTTAAGAGATTTAAAATGGAAAGTAATCTTTCAGAAGTGGATCGAAATTTTTGCAAAAATTTCAAAACGATCATGGCGCCGTGAAACTACGATACAAATAGTATTTATAGATAACTGAACTAGCACAGATACCTTAGAAGACGCGAACTGAAGTCTAAGTGGCAATTATTTCGCGATTTGTCGTTTTTATGCATTTTTTAAGTATAGAAAAGAAAGATCAATTTTGAGTCAAGTTTTAATATATTCCAAATGTGCTGCATGCTCGAGAAATAAAGTTTGAGATCAAAAGTTTGAATAATCAAGTAGTTATTTACAATTTAAATTTTGAAATTATCTACGATGAGACTGCGTCTAACTAACTTTGTTTCGGAGTTATTTTTCAGGTAATACTGAAAATAAATCAAGCCGAAGTCGCATTGTTAGTCAAGCCAAGAAATTGTGCCAAATCGTGAATTATGCATTGTATGGTACGATAACTGGCGCCAAATTTGCTCGACCATTGTGTTACTTTTTACATGTAAAATTTCATCCGATTTGACTTTCAAATTACACAACATCTCGTACTTCAAATAGATTATCAAACAACAAAGGTCAAGTATAAAAGCTAAATGTTTGGGTTATTCTGAAGATTTTTGTAGGTTTTAAAATTTTGAGCTCCGTTTTAAATATGCACCCAATAAATCTGCACATCAAGTAAGAGAAAAGTATGTCTGCCATATTGAATATATTGAACAACACTTTCAGTAATAAATATTAGGTTCTTAGATTTAGTATATAATTAAATTGTCTATGAATTGAATGCCACCAATGCTCGTGCAATTACCAACTATTTTTAACCAACCAAATTTTTAATAATTGTGAGAAATAATCAATCATACAATAAAAAAGAGATCAAGAAACAATGGCAGCTGCTCATATTGCTAAATATATACGTCATGCACCAGCTTCCAAACCTCATGTTAGTCCTTTAATACATTGGGGATCTAAATTGATGGGCGCAACTATGTGGTTTTGGATAATGTTGAGAATCAAAGAAGAAGGTCCAGTTATGTTCGGTTTAAAAAAACCATTTGAAAGTCATTAGATTAATGGAGAACAACAAAGGGAAGTAAAAGTACACAAGGAATATTGCCTATTACTTAATTACCATCAGTCTCAAATCTGAACAATTCATTGTCATAATTTGATAATTGCATTTTATTGAAACCTTAAATACTTGCATTATAAGCATTCATTCGTTCAAATATACATTATTTAGTGCTTTGAAGAAAATCGTAGGTTTACTTCAAAAAGCTCATGGTCTCAAAAGTAAACATTAAAGCATTTTCCCTACTACTTTTTGAGTATGATAGCATGGGAGAAAATAAGCCGAGATAAAGATACTCCACGACAAAGATCATTAAATCAGCTTATTAAGATGCTTTTATTCGTCTCATTTTCTCCTTTGACTTGTTATAACTAGTCAACTCTGGATCATGTTTTTATGTGACAATTGGTTGAGCCATGGTCTGAACGAAGAGATGGTAGCGTTTAATTAAACTGTGAATATCTCTCGGACTAGCAAGTTTGACAAGATATTACTCACTCATTCATAAACTAGAGCTAGGATTCTATATGCTAGCAGCTGTAAAATATTGTGACCGAATAATTTTGAGGATTTTGAAAGCTAAATTGACCAATCAAATTGCCAGTTTTGGCAAATGCTACCAAGTGTATAAGAAATAAAATTTATCAAGACCAGAAATTTAGTAGAGTAGAAGCTCTATGCATTCTTGTATTGGATTTGCTATTGCTTAGGCTTTTAGTCTTTTTTTTTTTTGATTTTAATGTTCTTTGTTTATTCATAAGATAAAATTACAAAATTCTGTGTCTTCTTATCATAAAGTACATAAAGGATTTGATGATTTATTTAAACATCATCCCGAAAATACTACGAAATCGGTTCAGCTGACCAATTGGGCTTATCGAAAGAAGTTGGTTTTGCGTTTGTTGATTCCTTTTTACAAATTCATGACTTTTGAACAGATAAAGTGCTCTAAAGTATTCAATGGATAAAATTCCAATCTATTGCGTAAGTCTAATTGTACATTAACAAAGGCATGCAATAGTTTTTATTACGCGCATTATAAAAAAATCTTTTAGTTTCAGCCCAGTTTAAGCCAATCTTAAAGCCAAACTATCTCTTCTTACGTACAATAGAACTCAACAACAAACTTATCTTAGTTACATCAACTTATGTTCATATATGTGGCATCTACATTTTTCCGATAAGCGTAACTACTTAAACAATGAAATTACAAGAAAATGAAGAAACTTTTTTCCTGATTAGAACAACTTGGTTGCAAAAAATAAAATCAAGAAAAATAGGGATCATCAGATCTTATCAGATTCATTAAAAAGTATCCTTAATTTCAATCCATCGTGGGATCTTGTAATACTCGTAACCGAAGATCGATTAATGCATATTTTTTAATACCGATAAATAAAGTAGATCTTTGAGCCCAAATTAATAGTAATTCATGGTCAATTGCCGTTATTTACAAAGATATTCTATATTAGATGAATGTATAAATAATGATAGATGATGTTGGCTTCAATTAAATTTTACTTCCATTTAAACCGACTGGGCGTAAATTGGCTAATTTCAAGTTGCTACCAAATTTCATAGTTCAAATGTCACGCGTCTCAAATTTCCAAATTTATGGGCACAAAATTAATTTAGATTTTATTTTAGATTTTCTTTACTTGAACCAATTTCATTTCATTTCATTTCATTGAAAGAAGAAAGGATTTTTCATTCATCAACTGTTTTATTATTTTCATTCCATTAGATTACTGTGTTGTTTTATTATATTTTTCGTTTCAGTTTAAAATAAAGGCTTATCAATTGATCTACTATCACCAGATCAAATATATAAACTTGCTTTTATAATATTAATTATTTTTAGACTTTTCATCCCATAGTTCATTTTCAATGTTTATATAGCTTATCTTAAGGAATAACTAGGAATTATTTCTTTATTTATTTGTATTATATTATATTTATTATGTTGGATCCTTCAAAACGTTTAAGAAATGCAATCATAGCTGGAAATTTACCAATAGTAGAACGTATAATAAATCGATTTCCTGAATTATGGCTAAATCCCAATCATCAGCAAGAAGGTTGGACTAATTTACATTATGCTTCATATTATGGACATTATTTAATATGTTATTTTCTTATATCATTTATAAAAAATGAAAATAACTTAATTGAAAAGAATCATATTGATTTATTAACATTTGATAATTTATCTGTATTACATTTATGTATTGAATCAACTCACTCAAATCCACAAACTTTACATTACCTCCTCCAAGAATGTCAGTTTTGGTTAAATCAATCAAACAATAAAAAGCAAACCCCATTACATTATTCATGTATGTTTGGATTTAAGGAGGGAGTGAAGTTGTTACTTGAATTTGGTGCTGATTTATATGCAGAAGATATCGAAGAAAATACTGCTTTGCATTTATGTTTCCAATTTGGAAATTTAGAATGTTTGAAAGAGATACTTAAACATATAATAAAAGAGAATAAATTCAATAAAGAAAAGGCAAAGCTTGAAATTGAAAAATTTCAAAATTTTAAAAATAAACTGGGGTGGGTTGCAAAAGACTACGCCTCATCATTTGATTTAATTCTTCAATACGAGGAATTAAAAATTGATTTATTATCTTTTGAATATGATAATGAGACTGATAATGATAGTTTACTCAACAAATTTGCCGATTTTGATGATATCTATTTAATTAATAATGATGTATCCCCAATAATTTCAAAACCTTCATCATCGCAAACTTCATTAATAGAAGAAACTAATTCAGGTAGTAATAAAATTTTAACATCTCCGATAGTTTCAGTTTCATCACAATCATTTAGTGATAAACCAATAACTCGAAAAGCAAAATCACAATCATTACCAAGTGAAAGAATACCCAATCAACAAACTCCGCAATCTACTCAACAACAATCTACACAACAACAAGCTGCACAACTTTCTTCAAATATACGAAAACGGTCAAATACTTCATATGTATATTATAAACAACCGGTACAACCACAATCATCATCAACAACATCATCATCAACACAACCATTGCCACAACCTTTAAATTTAAATAAGGAGTCAAATAATAATCTCGTTTCCAGATCTTCATCAAATTCAATTGCTTCAATGGGTATAGCTCCACTAACTCCAATAACTCCTCAATTAAATCAAACACCTTCATTAAAATCAGTGACAATATCACCATCAATAAGATCAAATAATACAATTTTACCTCAAAATGATGGAGATGAGGAGCCAAATTCACCACAATCAATATTATCTAACTCATCGTCATTATTTACAATATCACCAAACAAACAACAACCACAACCACAACCACTTCGAAAGAAATCATTTTCATTTTCAAAAACAGTTGTATTACCATCTATAAATTCAGAAAAGGAAGAGTGGCCATTGGTAAAAGAAGAAAGAGAAGCAAGTAATACAAGTTCAAAAAAATATCAGCATCCATCAATGCCATCTAGAAATGGTCATTCTTATTCATTTAACAGTAATTCTTCAATTAGTAGTATAAATAGTGCTAATTCAAATTCAAATTTGAATAATGAGAATTATGTTGCTAGAAGTAGTGATAGTAAAGAATTATTAAGATCAAGGTCGTCTGGTACGTTACCAAAGATAAATCATACAATTACAATTACTACAAATGATGAAAATTTTAAGAGGTTTAATAATAGTTTAAATTCATTAAGCAGTGGGAGTGGGAAATTATCAAATATAAATTCAAATAATTCAAATTCAGGTTCAGGTTCAGGTTCAGGTTCAGGTTCAGGTTCAGGTTCAGGTTCAAATTCAAATAATACAGTTAATTCAAATGATAAATTTAAAAATTTTGGAGTTAATAGTATAAATTTTAGTAGGGTAAGGTAGAAGAATATGCAATCCTTTCTTATCAATTATTAAAACTATTATGTTCGTTTTCAACTCTTTATAGTTAGACCTTTTACGACAAATAAATAAAAACGCTACCAATCTATGACGTAATTGTTGTATGTTGCAAAAAACTTTGAATCTTAATAAACTTCAATTCGGCACCAGAGAAAGATTAAAATTGAAATTTGGAGAGTTCTTTCCTTACTAAACTTAAATTATATACTAATTACATTTAAAATAAGCTTATATATTATAATTAGTCAATTTGTTTCCCTTTTAGCTTTTAGCAAACAGCATTGAAACCTCGACTGTTTTTATTATTATTATTTTTGTTTTGCAACCAGTTTACACAAATCAACCAATTTTTATTTGGACCGAGATACCATTTCATTTCTCAAACCTCAAACGCCATACCTGTCACAACAATTGCTTATTAAAATTAACGGCATAATATAATAGCACAAAAACACCAGTTGTCAATGTATGATTATAAATTGCTTTTATTAGTATAAGCTTTTCTGTTTATACCTTTTTTTTATTATTAGTATATAAATTATTTTATATAGCAATTTTATTTATTTAACGGTCACACTCCCTTTACTTTTCATTAGTATAAATAGAATCAATTTTCTTTAATTTTGATAACTAATAACTAATTCACAATGACTAATAATCCACATAAATTATTCTACAAAGGTAAAGAAACTGATTTTGTTATATTCATAGATGATAGAAATTTATATGCAAAATATAAATCTGGTGATTCAACAATTCCAATAATTGATATAGTTTCGATTTTCAAAGTTTTTGTTAATAGATCAAGAGGAGTAGAAGGTGTTTTAGATGAAGCTTCAAATTTAGTCTTAGAAAATGAATTTGGTACTAAAAATGTAGATGAAGCAATTAAAATTATATTAAAGAATGGTGAAGACAAACATAATGCTGAAATTTCGGAAGGTTATGCGTCTCATAATGATTCAATTGGAGCTGGAAATACTGGTAATTAATAATTTAAATCTTAGGTATATAACGAATAGTTAAAAATATAAAAAAGTGTGAATATTGAATACTCTTTATTATTTTCTATTTTCTATTTTCTATTTTGCAGCATTTTTTTTGGCCCACACGAAAATTGGAAAATATCAATCTGTATGAGTTCACGAGCTTTAAAAAGGTTAGAGAAACAAAGGTTAGAACAAGAACAAGAACAAGAACTAAAACTGAAAGAGAAAGAAATTGACGAAGAGCTAGATGAATACTCAACGTCTCCTAAACAAGTCTCGAAATTTAATGCTTTTGATTTATTAGATGACGGTGATGATGACAATGAATCAGATAATAATGAAGAAAAACAAGTAGAACTAACAGAGCAACCAGAAATACCGAAGAAACAAGAAGGAATTACATCCAAGCCAAAGAAGAAACTGAAGAAGAAAAAAAATACTAAATCCAAGTCAAAAACACTCGAAGTTAATTCTGATGATGAATTAGATAAAATATTAGAAGAATTAAAATTAAAAGATGCCCAATCTCAAAATAATACAATGCAAAGTGATAATTCACTTTTAGAATCATTTGATTTCGAACAAGAATACAATCTTGCAACGGATTCAAAATCTTATAATGACTCAAATTTCAAATTTTTCACTACTGAAAAATTAAAACAATGTCTTTCATTATTATCAATTAATTCAATAGCCAACCTAGATCAAGATAATGAATATAAGAATCTTTTCGGTGACTCACTATCACTTGATATAATCCAAGATGCAAATTCAAGTACATCATTAGCTATTTCTCCAGAAGTACTTGCTCATTTTAAAAAACTAGCAAAATTGACAAGAAATTGGGGAGGTAAAGATAGAAGAAATGTACCAGGAACAACCAGAAAACTCCTCCTTTCCAAAATTAGAGATGATTGGTTACCAACTCAAACTAAACCTATGAATATGGAAGAATTGAAAAGCATTGATGAAATATTGCCTTATTATATGTATAAAGAAGATGATTTAGATGAAGAGAGCATAATAGTTAAATTAACTAAAGAGAGGGAGTTAGGTGTACGTCATTTCAAATTTAATAAGTTGAATAATATTTCTGATCGTGTTGCAAATACTCGATTTTATGCTAGTGTGGTAATGACTCCAGATCCAGAAACATTAATGACTCAATTACAACAATATCCATACCATGCAGAGACTTTATTACAAGTTGCAATGGTTTTACTAAGACAAGGAGATAATAAAGCAACATCAAATGCACTAATAGAAAGAGCAATATTTACATTTGATAGATCCGTAAACAAACTGTTTCATGAATTGTTACAAAGTGCAAACAATGGATTGATTAGACTTCCGTTTGAATCATTCATGAATCGTCAATTTTACTTGTGTTTATTTAGATACATCATAGCATTAGGGGAGAGATCAACATTTTTCACTGCGTTATCATATTGTAAGTTTTTAATGAGTTTATCACCTGCTGAGGATCCAATTGGAGTACGTTATTTCATTGACTTTTACTGCATAATGGCTGAAGAACATAAATATTTAATTCAACTTGCAAATTCACCATTGACTACAACTTATCGAAGATGGTATACTCCAGGAATTGCTTTTTCTACAGTGCTTGCCCATTTGAAATTGAATCAGGAAGATGAAGCCAAACAGGCATTGAACATAGCATTTGAGGCACACCCTTACACTGCTTATAAATTATACAACTTGATTAGCATACATAATGACCTTACTATTAAAGAAAAAGACATAAAAACAACAACAGAATCAGAAATTGTCTCAGAATCATACTTAATTCGTGCTAATATATTATGGAATGATTCAAAAGATCGTGAATTTTTAACAAGTAACTTGAAGTCATTATTCAATAGTTATAAATTCTCAAATGGTAGTATCAAAGATTCAATCTTTGGATTCTTAGGATTAAAAAATGAGGAAAATGAATCTGAAATACCAATTAATTTAATAAGGTTTGCCATTTTATCTGGTGAGAATAAATCAATGGCTAAATTACCTAATAAAATATGGTCAGAAACTTTTGAATACGATTTATTTCCACCAAAGCAAGAAGGTGATAACTTTGGTGGATTGTTTCAAGGTTCAAAGATTGTTGACACTTTAATTGATTATGTTGATCAGGGATTATTAGGAAGTATTATTCAAAATAGAACTGCTGATGATTCTGGATTTGAAGAAATTTTAAGACAATTAGAGTTAGAGAATACAAACGGTGGAAATGTTGAAGACGCAAATGAGAATGAATAATTGTAAATAGCATAGTACTGGTTCTAATTTATACGATCTCGCATTAGATAATATTTTTCTTGGTGCTCTTTTTGATTTTGTTTTCGTTTCCATTCATACAATTTTTTTTCATAATACGAAAACACGGTAAAGATTGTCAATATTGCAAATTTGAGATTGGAAACGATAGAAATTGACAATTTCGAGATCTATTGAAGAAAAGAAACCTGCAATTGAGAACCAGAATAATTCTGACAATTGACTTTGAATACTGAATTTTCAAAGTGAAAAAGCAAGGCATCTTTAAAGAATTGAACTAAAATCAACATCCTTACAAGTATCTTGCTCCATGATTGCAATTGATTTTGAATTCCAGCAATGGCAATGGCAATATCAAATTTCAACTACATTTTTCATTTGTGTCATATTACCAACTTTATACTATCTTTATTCCAAATATATAACCAAGTCACCAAACAATTATAATAAATTGGAATCACCATTAAAAGTAACTATTCCAATTCCTGAAGAAGCAAGACCGCATTGGAAAGGTAAAAGATTATACCCACCATCAATTAAACTAGATGAAGAACCAGATAAAATTCAAAGTTATTGTCCTGCTACTGGTCAATATCTAGGCACATCCAATGTTACAACTAGAGAAGAGATGGATGAAAAAATTGAATTGGCAAAACATGCTCAGATTAATTGGGCTTCGTCAGATTTTAGTATAAGGAGGAAATTATTAAAGACAATGTCAAGATACATACTTGAAAATCAAGAAAATCTTGCAAGGATAGCATGTAGAGATTCAGGAAAGACTAAATTAGATGCTTCAATGGGGGAAATTATGGTGACTCTTGAAAAAGTGAATTGGATAATTAACAATGGTGAACGAATTTTAAAACCAAATCAAAGAGTAGGACCTTCAAACTTTCTATTGAAGTTTTTGAAGTCTGCAGAGGTTAGATATGAGCCACTCGGTGTTGTTTCAGCTATCATTTCGTGGAATTATCCGTTTCATAATTTGATGGGTCCCATTATTGCTTCTTTATTCACTGGAAATGCTATAGTTGTTAAATGTTCAGAACAGGTAGTGTGGTCATCTAAGTGGTTTATCAAAATGGTTAAAGAATGTTTGAAAACTTGTGGATTAGATGAAAATTTAGTACAACTTGTTTATTGTTTTCCTAATGATGCAGATTATTTTACATCACACTGCGGTTTAAATCACATTACATTTATAGGGTCAAAACCAGTGGCACATGCTGTTGTTGCTTCTGCTTCTAAACAGTTGACACCATGCGTTGTTGAACTTGGTGGTAAGGATTCTGTAATTGTTTTAGATGATGTCAAGGATATGAATGCATTGAATTCAGTAATATTAAGAGGAACATTTCAAAGTGCAGGTCAAAACTGTATTGGAATTGAAAGGGTAATTTGTTTACCTAAATCATATGAAAAATTGTGTGATATTTTCACTAAAAGAATTAAAGACTTTAGATTGGGTTCAGATATTGATCAATTAGATGAGATAGATATGGGCGCAATGATTTCAGATAACAGATTTTCACAATTGGAAGATTTAATAAATGATGCTGTATCGAAAGGAGCCAATTTGGTTTCTGGTGGTAAACAATTTCAACATCCAAATTACCCACAAGGTCATTACTTTGAACCCACTTTATTGACTGATGTTGATTCAAGCATGAGAATATTTCATGAAGAAGTATTTGGGCCAATTTTAACCCTTATAAAAGCTAGAGATATAGATGAAGCAGTTTCATTATCTAATTCAACAGAGTATGGACTTGGTAATTCTGTATTTGGATCAAATTTTACCATTATTAATGATATCGCAAATAGGTTACACAGTGGAAACGTAGCAATTAATGATTTTGCCACTTTTTATGTTGCTCAGTTACCTTTTGGAGGTGTTAAAAAATCTGGTTATGGTAAGTTTGGAGGTGAAGAAGGTTTAACAAGTTTATGTAATTGTAAATCTATAATTATGGATAAACCATACCTTCGATTTTTCGGAGTACAAACAAGTATACCACCACCAATCGATTATCCTATTGAAGACGACAAGAAAGCCTGGAATTTTGTTAGATGTTTGAATATAGCTGGATACGATCCAAGAATATGGGCGAAAATAAAAGCAATAAAAACGTTAGCAAAAAGTGGGAACTAAATAGACAATAGAAAACACAAGAAATATACACGTTTGGATCTTGTATATATTTTTGAATTGAATAATGTTTTTGTCTCTATTTGGCTGTAGTAGCATTTATATGTAATTGAGGATTTGGTTTAATTGTTGCATCAAATAATAATTTAACAACGGTATCCTTTTTAGCATTGAACTTTTCTTTCAATTCTTTAATTTCTTTGGCAACTTGTTCATCTGCTTCTTTATCAATTTTTTCATTTAAACCTTCATGATCTTTTTCATATTTGGTTAATTCTGATTCTTTTTGTTTTTTATATTCATCAATTTCTGATTGAGCATCTTGTTTAGCCAATTTTAATTTTTGAGTTCTATACTTTCTAGCTTCATTTACGATTTCAGCCGCTTCTTTTTCTGTCTTCAATAAAGATTGAATACCTGATGACATTTTTATCTTAATTGAAGAATATAATTGTTGATTTTTCTGAACATTTATCGATTGCTTAGCTAATCTGGTCAAAAAAGGAACGCTACCAGTTCAATTTATGCTTAATACAGTTCAGTGTGAGTTAATAAGTAATTCCACAGTCGTATGCTATAGTTTTTACTCTTCTTCATTAGATTGAGATTATTTCTATCGTATTCCATAAATTGAATTTTCAATTTCATTTCAAAAATATTTGATCAACAATTTGATCAAACATCAATGATTTGAAAAATATGTGTTATGAGTTTCATATATTTGAAACATAGTCTACTATGTACAACCAATGACACGAAAAAGGATTAACCTAGAATCGATGCTATTAAAATAGTCATCATATTAAAGCGGCTACCAAGCTGCATTTCCACACAGTCTTGGTTTTTGGTTTTACTTTTATCTACTCCAAGAATTTCCAGGGAAAACATGAGTCAAAACAACCAAATAAAAAATTACAAACCATTCCTCTTCCCAAAGCCCCATTGGAAAAGCATTAACTCATTTTTCATCGAGTAGAATTGTTTACAAACAGCTCCACAAGTATTGCACAAAAAATAATAAGGGGTTTTAAGCTGGATATATTAACTTTCTCAAAATTAAAATTTAGACCAGGGGGACAATTTACCAACACCCACATTATTTTATTTTGTTGCATACTTTCGCCTTTAATATAAAATAAATCTTCACATATATGTATACACATTTGAATATATGAAATAAATAAAAATGTCTGCATATTTAGTTTATATTCCTTCTTCTGAATTTCGTGTTATTCCTTCTAAAGGACCATATTTTATTATAAAATCACCTTCACTTACTGTTGCTTTCGAATATGGTCAATATCTTGGTCTTTGCTTAAGCGAATGTTTATTTGTTAAATTCTAAATAATTTATTTATATTTATCTTTTAATTCATCAATTTCATTACAAAAATCATCGTAAAAACTTTTTGATTTAATTTCTTTATCATTATAACCTAAAATTAAACCAATATCATATAAAGAGTAAGGAATACATTTAATTTTTTTATATTCACATTTGCAAACTTCGATTTCATCAGTTCTAAAAAATATTTTCTTACTATTAACATAATAATATGTACGATAATAATTTTTAGCTTTTTTGTCTGTATCTAAATACATAAATCTAACTGATAGATATACTTCGTACCTTAAAGTATCATCTATTCTTATAATTTCAAATTCTTGGGTGAAGTAGACCTATGTTTTGCTTAACACATTAAGTAATGTTAATCTCAACTGATCATAAGTGTAAAATTACTCTTGAGACCTAATGAATGAATTCAATTACGAGGCTCAGCATTTATTTGCGTAGAGTCGTTTGAGATAGATTTAACAGTATACATTTGATACGAATTTATTGTCTCTAAATCCACCTTCTCATTTAATTATTCTGACCCTTCTTATATTTTGATACTACTCTAGCTCTACAGCTTCTTATACCTTCAGTCCACGAACCCAATACTGATTTCATAAACTGTTCCTCGAATAGATTCTATACTTTTTCAGTTTTATCATTTTTGAACTCTTTAAGCATAAACTTTTTGTAAATTTTGTAACTCAACCCAATTAAATTCCCAACACATACCAATATTAAAGCAACACCAAATATAGCACTCATAACCTTAAAAAACTTCAATTCATAGCCACCAATCACTCCTTTTGAAATTTCAAAGTTTGCAAGTGACATAGTTCCAATCGGGAAAGTCAAGGTCCAAAAGCCTTTATTCCATTTAATCAATCCATACTTGGTGTGTTCTAGGTTTAAACTCTTTGCAAACGGTCGTATTTTAGCAAGGGTTGAAGCAATAGCAATGAATAGATAAATATAGCCACCAGATAAGAAAAACGTAGAAATTAAGCCACAAGAAACTCCAAAAGCATTACCTATTGATTCGTCAGGAATAAAATTAACCATATTTGAGCCGAATAACATTATACTGTAACTTGATTGACCAGTGAACCCCACTGGTAAATATGAAGTGAATAAATTTTGAGTGTTTGGAATTTTGCAAAGTACTAATCTAGCAATATATAATGCACCAACACCATGAAATAAAATCAAAGATACAAATAATAACATTAGGGATAATATTTCAGTTATGATTTTTAATTGAGCATTAGGCAAATCAGGTGCAATCAAATGACCAGTTGATGAAATAACACATGGACAAACTATTGGCATAAATATCGAAGCATGGATATTTGATAATGAATGAGCATTAATCTTACTTAAAAATGATAGGAAGAACATGATTGAGGAATTATAAATTGCAATAAATACTCCAATCCACCATAAAACCCATAAAAAAATAGGAAATCTACCGTGGGCGAACAAATGAATTGCATTGACAATAGTAGTATATCCCATTGAATAAACTGCAAAATAGATCGAATATGTTGAATCATGATTATATAAAGTTAATCTTTTGGGATGATATAAAATACTAAGTAGTAGCATTAAATTAGTCAGGAGGAATATGAAAATTGTCAAAGCAAACATAATCAAACCTAAAACTTGTAACCATTTTGCCTTGTATGGAAAATTATAAAGTATATTTGTAGTTATACCAGTTCCTAAAAAACCAACAAAATAAACAGGATGAAAATTATCAATACATTCATATTTCAACCTCTGCATTAATGATAACTTTTGTAGAATTACTTCATCGTTGCTCAGATGTAAATTCAAATCCGATGATGATGATGTTGTGGTGCTATAATCCATTAAAGTTACATGCTAAGCTAGCTTGACGCTTTATATATCGATGCTACTGTTATTGTCTTGATGGATGATTTACGAGTCAAATATTTGAAGCCCCGCAAGATTTGCATAATCAAAAAATTATAATCCCGCTAAAAATTACCATGTATATCAATTAACCAAGGATAAATTATATACAGCCGTGCGGAATCGAATAACGATAATTTATAATTCGTTATATATTAATAATACATTATTTAGTTATAATAATAACCATCAGAAATAAATCTCAACATATATTCATCAATATGACCAATACCTTCATCAAAATCAGCATCTGCATTTTCATCATCATCATCAAGAACACTCTTTTTTATTTCACTTGGTTTATCTCCTCCTTCTTCATTAAAATCTTCTACATCTATTTGTTGTACTTCTTTCATTGCATTACCTGCTGCTTTTCTATCTTCTTCATCTTCAGCTTGTGCAAATACTTTTGACATTTTAGCATCACCTGAAAAATCAATAAATCTGTCAGTTTCAACATTTACATTTTCATCAGAAACTAAATCTTTAACTGAAAATTTTCCAAAATAATCTGTTGTGAATTCACCTTCTTGTATAACAACATTATCTAATTGTCTCTTTTGATTTGCTTTTTTAATTATATTTGACTCAATTGTGAATTCAGAAACAAATCTATAAATATGAACATCTCTCACTTGTCCAATTCTATGACATCTATCTTGACATTGTTTATCCATTGCTGGATTCCAATCTGAATCATAAAAAATAACTGTATCCGCTCCCGTTAAATTTATACCTAACCCACCGGATCTAGTAGATAAAATAAATACCGGAATTTTATTATCTCTATTAAATTGTTCAGTCAAAAGTTGTCTATCTTCTATTTTGGTTGATCCGTCTAGTCTCATATATCTATATCCATGAATATTTAAGAATTGTTCAAGAATGTCAAGAACCTTTGTCATTTGGGTAAAAATTAATGCTCTATGTCCTTCAGATGTTAATTTTTGTAATAATGTAGCTAATTTTTGTAATTTACCACAATCATATTGTAATAATGATTTATCTGGGAATGCAATAGATAATTTAACTTGAGATTTATGAAATGGATTTGTAATGGTATTTTGTGCAACTTCGGTTCTGATTTTTCGTTGAGTTTGAATTGGAATAATTTGATCTTTCATATCTAATGCAACTACAGATGGAGTAATGATTGAATATTTCTCAATTTCATCACTCATGGAATTGACTCTATCAGGTATGGTCATTATAAATTTATCTAATTTAGCATTTTGTGGTAATTTCAATTTAGTTAATAATGAATTTCCAAATATTGGTCTTCTTTCACATCTTAAATTATTTAAATATAATTTTTGTTTCAATTTTTCTTTTATTTCCACATGTTCTTCTAATTTTAGATGTTGATAATACGTGACATAATCAGTTAAATCATTCTTTGTTAATCCTTGACTCAATTTATCAAATTGATCAATTTGAGATTGTAAATCTTTTGAAGATTTTAGGTTGTTGGTAGATTGGGATATAAAATAATTCATACTTTCACAATTTGTGATATCTAAATTCAAAACATTGAAATTTACCTCATTATAACAGTTGGTTAATTTTTTAATTATTTCATTTGTTCCTTGATAATAACTAATTGCTGATTTAGGTAATGCAAATGATGTAACTATTGGTCTAACTTCAAATAAGTCAGGATGATTACAAACTTTTCTCAACTGCATTAAACAATTGATAATTGATAAAAAATTACCACTTGCTAAAGTTTCTTTTGTTTTTGCTCTTGACATAAAATCATCATATAAGTATCTTTGTCTTTTGGATAATCTACAATAAACAATATGTTCAAATTTACCAGGCATTTGTTGTTCAACATCTTTTTTCAATCTTCTTAGTAAATAAGGACGAAGAACTTGATGTAATCTGGCAACTGTATTCTTCGTTTCTTGATCCATTCTCGATGTAGTTTTCTCATTCTCATCAATCAAATCAGAATTAGTACCTAATGTAGTTTGCTCTAATATTTTATCAACTGGTTTACCAAACCATTGTTGAAAATCATCAAGATTTGCAAAACCCTCAGGCATAGCTTGATTTACTTTTGATGATGGCATAAGGAAATATAATAATGACCATAATTCCATTAAATTATTTTGTAATGGTGTACCTGTTAATAATAATCTATTTTCAGTGTTAAAATTCAACAATGCTCTCCATCTTGTTGATCTAAAATTTTTAATATTATGAGCTTCATCTAATATCATATACCTCCATTTTCTTCTTTTAAATGATTGTTGATCTTGAACTACTAATTGATATGACGTAATACAAACATGAAACGAATCAGACTTATTCCAACCTTTTCTCTTTTGTGCTCTTTGTTGTGGTGATCCATAATAAGTCAATACTTTGAAACCTGGAGCAAATTTTTTAAATTCCATTTCCCAGTTAAGCATAACTGAAGTTGGAACAATAATTAGATGTGGTCCCCAGATAAGTTTCTCACATGCTAAATAAGCTAATACTGATATCGTTTGAATAGTTTTACCTAAACCCATTTCATCAGCTAATATACCATTTGTATTGTTGTTATATAAACTAGCAAGCCAATTTAAACCTTGTTTTTGATAGGGACGTAATGTACCACGTAGTAATGATGGAATTGGAACATCTCTAACTTTTGAACCGTTTATAATTTCAACATTGGATTCATCGTCAGTTTCAGAAACTGGAACTTTTTTCTCTTCATTATCAATATCCATATCAGATCCAGATTCGTCTTCGTCTTCGTCGTCTTCTTCTTCTTCTTCTTCTTCCATATCAAAATCAGCATCTTCGTCATCAACTTGGGTTGAAAATAAATTAGCTAATCCACCATTTGATTTACCATTAGGTTTAACATCTTCTTCTGAATTATCCTCTTCCTCTTCTTCACTTTCACTTTCACTATCAGTCATTGATTCACTTTCATCAGAATTTAATAATGAATTTTTAGCAGTATCTGAATCTTCATTCAATTTTTCAATTAATGATTTTTGTTCTTCAGTATATTCAGATGAAAAATCAGATAATTTTGAATTCGGTAAGTTTAAAACACCATCATATAAAGGAGATAATGAACCGTTACCATTTTGATTAACTTCATTTTCAGTTTCAACTTCATATTCATTATCCTCTGCTACCTTTTCTCCTTCTTTTTCTTCTATTGGTTCAACTGATGATTCTAAGTTGGCATATTTTAATTTCAATTGTTCAATGGATAATTTCTCATCATTTTCTTCATTCTTTTCTTCAATTTCAGACTCACTAGATGAAAAATTTTCACTATCAGAACCAGAACCAAATTGAGACTCATTTTCAGTTTGTATCTCACTTTCTATATCTTCTGTACCTTCTCTTGATGTCAATTGAGCTTCTAATAATTGAGTAGAATGTTCCAACATCTGACTTAAATGTTCTCTACCCTTTTCCTTTTTCAATTCTTCATCTTTCTCATTCTGAATAATTTGGTACACTTTGAAAGCTTGGTTCCATCTTTTCTTGACAGCTTGTATTGCCAATCTTGACACTTTTTTCAAATTTTGTTCCCTTTCTTTTATGGCCCTCTCTTTCTCACCTGCCTTCTTTTTAAAATGGGATTCAATCATAGTTGCAATCTTTTTGGTTTTAAACTGGTGTTGTTTTCTCATTTGTTGATGTATCTTTGCGAAATTAACCCCTTGAGAAATTAAATGATCTTGAAATGTGAGATTGTTTGCTACTCCTTGAATTTTTGGATGGGTTGAAGATGTAGATCTGAATGGATCTGTCAATTTTGTGTTTAATTGAGGAAGCACAATTTTTCTTCTTTCTATATGATCATTAACTAATTCAATACAATTCTCCACTTCAATTTTATGCTGTATTTGTTTAAACATGTCTGATTGTTGTTGTAAAATGGTATCGTATTCTTCTTTTGTGAAATTATACTCTGGTGGAACATTACCTTCATCTATGATTGGAGTTTTACAATTTGATTCTAAAAATTGTGATAATTTGTGAGCTAATTCAGGAGCTATTATTATTTCTTCCTTATTTTGTATTATTGTTAATGGTGTCGGATCAAATTTTGATATATTATCTTCGTCGTTATTTACATCTCCCGAAATATCGACTATTCTTGATCCAAGATTCAATCTTTCAGGTGGTTGTATTCTCCAAGTTGGTAGATGCGATGGATGTGTCACTATTGGAGTAGGTATAGTATGTTTGATTGATTTTATTCTAGGATTAAATTGGGTTGTAGTTGATTCTTCTTCTTCATCATCATCACTATCTTCCAATGCTTGATGATTTTCCAATTCTTCTTGAAACTCCTCATCCAATGGTATCACTTCCTCTATATCACTATCTGGTAATTCTTCTACTTTCTTTTTAGGAGGTCTTCCAGGTCTACCTTTCTTTGGTTGTGTAATTGGTGTCTTTTTCGGTATATTTTGATGTTGAACATATCGCACATCATCGTTTAAGCTATTAATAATTTCTCTTTCCAATTCTTTTGCTTTTTCTATAACTTCTGCTCTGAATGGATATTTCTCTTCCAATTGTTGTTCAATTTCAGCTAGTCTCTTTTTTTGAAATCGAAGTGGTAAGTTACTTAATTCATTATCATCTTGTAATTCATTATCCCATTTCAATTCCAAATTATTATTTGATTCTTTAAAATTTATGAATGGTTCAGGTAGGTGTTGTTGTATTGATGAAAATTGAGATGGTTCCCAGGGTACAATTGTTTTATAATGATTTAATTGGAATAATTCATTAATTGCAAGATTAAAATCGGTCATTATTCGACTTAATTTTTCTTCTTTAGTTGGTTCTGCTACTATCTTTCGCCTTTTACTCAGTCCCTTTGATGTTGAAGTATTAGTTCTTTTAGGTGGGTTTGATTGATTTGCATTCGTGTTTATAGTTGAATTTTCATTATAATTTATACTTGAAGAACCATTTTGTGTTAACCTTCTAGATGTTCTTCTTCCATGACCATTATTAGGCATTTCAACTCATAAAACCTTGTATAACAATAATATAAAATTGGTTGTAAATATTAAAGATTTCTAAACAAATTTATTAAAAAAAAAAAATTTGAACTGAAAAAAAAAATATTTATTATCAAGAGATCGTATGAATATAAAACCAAGAGACACGTTAAACGACAACACTTAAACAGCTGAAGAGAGTGAAAATCTTAGATTTGTTTAAAAATTGAGCGAATAAGTACGCCTGAGAATTATTTCCAGTCAAATAGAGTGTAATTTCGAAAATTTCATTATTTTATTGTCTATTTATTACATATATCTGATAATAATGTTATAATCAGTTTTCTTTAGGCATTGATAAACTTTTCATTTTCTTTTATATATTTTGCTTTATTTTCTTCAATTGTTTTATCAGCTGGTAAAATACCACATTCTTCTTCAGCAGTTGTATCAGGTTGAGCTTGATATAAATAATCATTATCTTTCGAAGTTGATCCCAATTCTTTAGCTAATCCATCATAAGGATATGATTTAATATTACCTGGTTTTTCAGGATTTAATTGAAAGTAATAAATAATACCAGCAAATCCAAATATTGAACCAAAAAATATAGCAATTTGTTTTAATGCTGTTGTATTTGATCTAAAATCATATACATCTGGTGACCATATATCATACATATCAGCATCCATATTTACTGGATCATTTTTATTTCTTCTATTTTGTTGATCATCATATTTCAAATATGGATCTTTCTTTTGAGCGAATTGTGGAGGGAAATTTTTATAATCTGCATATTCTGGATGTTGTGGATCTGCTAAAGTAATAGTTTCACCTGTAGTTTGATCATAAATTGTAGCTGGTTTTGATGAATCAGTAGCATAAGATCTTATAGATTTTATACTTGAAAGTATTCTATAGTTTGTTGATAATTTGGTGCTTCTTAATCCTAATCTAGAAATCATTATGGATATGTAATATTAGTCTAAATGCTCCAATTGAAGATAACTATTTCAACCTTCTGTTTTATCAATTGGTATAATGATTTTTTTAACCAATAAAATTAAATGAGAAAAAAATTACTGCAAAATAAAATATAGAGACACTACCAATTGTAAAACACTTGTTATATTCTACGAAAGAGAAACTATAACTCTAAGTATTACTAAATGAATGCGTTTATTTGAATTGTGTGATTTTTCTATTTAATGTAAAAAGTCATTTGAACTGAATTTGAGTGGTTGCAAATGGTGAAAATATGAACATTGAAAATAAATAAGTTGAATAGCAAAGACATAGTCCAATTGTCAGTCATTTCAGGATTAAACTTGTCCTTTTTTATCTATTCTTTCTTTTGTTGCTGTTCACCAAATGTTATTTCTCTTAATGGAGATTTATCATTTTCTGAAAATTGTCTAAATGCAGTAAAATTATAATCTAAATTAGTAACCATATATTTAGTTAAATAACCAACTGATAAAAATAAAGGAATAAACATAAATAAAACACTTGAATTATAAAAATTCCAATATTCATGAACTGGAGGAGGATTTAAATTGAAGTTGTATTTATTATTAAAACCAGCAGTTTCTACTTTGGTTGTGGTAGATTGAAATCTTCTAAGTATATTTGATTGTTTCAGTAATCTTAATCTTGTAAACATCTTTATTTGTTATAAGAATGGATGAAATAAGTATTGGTTCGTTATTTACAAATATGAAACAAATAAATGAATTTTTATTTGGTAAAAATACACTATCATATACCACTTGGTAGCACATTTGATTTATTTATTATCATCACTCAATTTATATTTTACAACCAAATTATCTCCATGCCATCTTATCAAGGAAATAGAAATAAAGATCATTATAACCTGAAAAGTTTCAGGAGTAATAATAACAGAAATGCGGGTGGTGCACCTAGATCTTATCGTCCATCATCATCATCTTACAAGGCAAGACAAAATTTATATCAACAGCATAGTATATCACATAACAAAGCAGATCAATTACAATTATGGATGGGTGATATAGATTCACAATGGAATGAAGAATTTTTAATGAGATTATGGACTGATTTAGTCACGAAACCAGTGTCAGTCAAAATTATAAGAGATAAAGCCAATCCGTCAAAATCTGCTTATTCATTCATTACATTTCAATCACAAGAGTCAATAGACTTAGCTTTACAAAGAAATGGTCAAAAAATACCGCATTCCAATAAGACTTTCAAATTGAATCATGCAAGTGGTGGAAAAAGTCAAAGTGGTTCTCATGATCAAACTACCGAAAATACGCTTTTCGTTGGTGATATAGCCCTTGAAGTTAATGAAGCTACATTATTCTCAAAATTTAATCTCAAATATCCTAATCAAATACAATCAGCTAAGATAATACTCGATATAAATACTAAAAAATCAAGAGGTTTTGGATTTATAAAATTTCTGAATGGAGATGTTATGCTTAAGGCATTAGATGAAATGCAAGGAATGATTATTGGACTGAAAGCTATTAGATTGGGTATTGCAGCAGGCTCAGAGACGACAAATACTACCTCTCAAAAGGAGACAAAGATAGATTATCATAAGATACCAATTGCACAACATCAACCAGAGTTAAATAAATGGACAGATCAAAATAATACAAGTATGCTAATAAGTGGACTAAATACAAAATTTACAATTAGAGAAATAGAGAACTTATTATTGGGGTTTGGAAACGTCATTTATGTTGAATTGGCTCAAGATTTTGATAAATGTTATGTGAAATTTTTAAATAGACATGAAGCAGAGCAGGCATTTTTATATCTTCATGGACTGGTCATCAATGAATGCAGATTGAAAGTATCATGGGGTGTTTCTGTGCCCGTTAAAGATGGTGCTGTCAAATTTAAACCTAAATTGGTAAATGAAGGTAAATATGAGAAGAATATTGATGTTCCATCTATTTTTATTACAAATGAGTATGTTAATAAGAGATTAGATATTATAAATGAGTCAGTTAGAGGTCTGTTGTTCAAGTTGGATGGAAGTGAACCTAAATCAATTATTGAAATTAATGATTTATATTTTAACAAGAAATTAAATCAATTTGAGATTTTAAATGATAGTTTATATTAATGTTTAATGAAGTTACGATTAGAATGACAACTAACTAACTCTATGTATTGCAACCTTTCAGTTCATGTTCTTCACGATTTAGTCCAGGACAATTTTTCTCCAAATCATCTAAGTTCTCATATGTAGATCCACAATAGTAACAGAAACAATGCTCATCTCGTAGATAAGTTAATAACCTGTCTCTTGTATCATCAATATTATTAATGTGATCTTCAAAATTAAATGTATTTAGATTTTTATATTTTAACTCTTCCGACTGAATCTTTTTTGACTCTTCAACACTCTCAATGTACAATTCATATGGTCTCCATAGCTCATTCACCTTCTCAACATTGTCTTTCTCGAAATCACCACTCATGTCAAAACATAATTTCATTAATTTTTTCACCTCTTTAATATGATGAATTTTCTTAACATCAGATATCTTTTGTGACTTTAATTCAGACACTTGTTCATCTGTATACTTTGCACTTTCATTTGTACCTTTCCCAAGGGTAGTCCTCAATTGAATGGGTTCTTTTATTGCCTCCAGCGAATTTTTTGCACCCAAAGTATCTCCAACTTTGAACCCTATTTTTTCCATCATTCTTAATCCAATAGATTTAGTCAGACTCTCAAATAATGACTTATGTATAGAGTTCTTCTCAGCAGCCTTCGGCTTAACTCTTTCCTCCTCTTCTTCAACTTTAAAACTCATATAATCTTCATCAGATTCTGATTCACATTCATTTTCAGCTGGTTTTTCAAAAGCTTTCTTTGGTGGTTTCTTTTTCAGTATTTCGTAATCTTCACTCTCTTCCGTCTCAAATATCAGCTTCCTTAATTGTTTTTTCTTTGGTCTTTCATGTTTTATATTTGATTGAATAACATTCAAATTTCTTTTCATATAATTTTCAATTTTTTTTTTTTCTTTTACAATTTTCAACTCTGAAACATTTATATACGAACAGTCAAAATTTCAATTCATTTGCATCCTTACAATGCTACATCGACCAAATTCACCATATAAATCAAACACAGTATCTCGAGTCCCATCATCAACTCGTTTGAACATAAATAGTCCAAAAACTCCAACAACATACGTCACTTCGAGTTTAAATCCAATAAAGAATCTACCGACTACTTCAAATACCATTAAATCAAAAATAAGGACAAAAGAGGATTTGGAAAGATTTGAACAATTGCCAATTGTGAAATGTATAAACGAATACGAAAAATTACTCGATTACTTATCAAATGACATAACTAGTTTCAAAAGTGAAGATTTGTTAAGCAAGACTGAGCAATTGATTTCGAATAATAAAGAGTTGATGGGTCTAATTGAGGATTTAAAAATGCATAAACGTGAGTCAGTAAAGATAGAAAACAACAAAATGAAGAATAAAAAGCTAGAGGACAAGAGCAAATCAATGTTGAAAGAATTAGTTGGGTTCCGTAATGAGTTGAAACTGTTGCCTAAGTTACCCAAGCCAGAAGAGAATATACCAGATTTTGATGTAGATGAAATTTTAAGATATGCTATGAAATTGGCTAAATTTACTAAAGCTCCTGCTGCGATCGGTAATTTACAATATCAGTTACATCCCAACAATTTCATTTGGCCTGCTGAAGATAGTTTGAGAAGAGGTATGCTTGCTCAAGCATCATTAAATCCAGAAGAAATAATAAAGAATGAACTAGGTGAATTAGACTCTGAAAAACCTGTTGAAGAAGATAAGATTGAAGAAGATCATAAAGAACCAGAGGCAGCACATTCTAGAAATGATCATCAAGTAAATAATAGACCACAAGCAAAATATTCACAGCAACAACCACAGCAACAACCACAGCAACAACCAGAAAATCTTGATTTAGATTTATTTGATCCCGATGATGAATTTTCAGATTAATATATATATTTACATGAATCTATACAAAGTTGAAAGTGCTTTTTATACCCTAAATGTTTTAATGTTCTCCAAATAACTGTTTTGGATGTTCAAATGTATTTTGAGCTCTTTCACCACCTAAAATACAGTCCAATTCCAATTGTTTCAGATATTTTTTACCATCTTTTAAATGATCAGCAACTAAATTAGCTAAACCTTGAATAAATATTTCATTACCATTTAGACTTTCTGCTCTTTTTATCTTTTCTGGATTTTTTGCATCTTCCATAATTTCAATATCTAATTCATGTAAAGTTTCAATATGATCAGAAGTAAAAGCAACAGGAACCAAAACTAAACCTTTAACATCATCTCTTTTTTCTAATCTATCTATAACCTTTGCTGTTTGAGCACCAAGCCATGGTTTTGGTCCAACTTGAGATTGCCATACTAATCTATAAGGATTTGAAAAATTGAAAAATTCCATTATTTTATAAACTGTAGCTGCAACTTCAGCAGGATAAGAATCTCCCAAATTCACAATTTCCATAGGTAAAGAATGTGCAGAAAATAATATTATAACTTCATCTCGAATTTCTGGTGGAAATTCTGCCAATTTTTCTTTTATATTATCTGAAAATGATTGGATTAAACCATCTTGTTGTGGCCATCTATCTATCATACTCCAAGTGATTGATCTTTCTGGATCAAGTTTTAAGGTTTGTCTATATAATTCATTGATTGATGATCCCGTGGTTGAATATGAAAATTGTGGATATTGAGAAAAGGCAACTGCTCGTTTAATTCCATCTGATTTCATTTGTAATAACGTATCTTCAGTTAATGGTTTTGCATATCTAAAAGCAACGTAAGGTTTATGAGGAGCAGTTTCTGGATTTAATTTATCTAAAATTTCACAAACTTTAGAACATTGATATTCTGACCATTTACGAATTGGTGAACCCCCACCTATTTCTTCATAATGTTTTTCAATTGTTGGTGTTCTTCTATATGCTATGAATTTTGCAAGTGGTTTTTGTAAATATTTACCAAATGGAATTAAATCACCATCGGAGAATAACCTAAATAAGAAATCATAAGTTTCTTCAGTTTTGGAAGGACCTCCCATATTCATAAACACAATTCCAGTAGGGGATTTAGTTCCTGTTGTTGAATTATATCTTATAAAACATCTTAATTGGGATTTTGGAACTCCACGTAAAAACATGGCGAATTAATGAAAAAAATGGGTTGGTGAAAAATATGAAAAATAAATATAAAGCGAAAAATTAAACGATGAAAATATTACTTAAACGGCTTCAGAGTGTAAATTAAACAGATAATAGAACTAATGCCTGAATGATCAAATGAATCATTATAATATGATGTTAATTTGTTCGTAAAAAAGCAACTCAATTCATTACTAGACGATTTGCATATACGACAAAAATATACAATGTCAAAATTCACTAAATATCGGAATCAAATTATCACACCCCAGGTTATTCTGTCTTCTCTATCTTCTCCTTTAATTCATCTTTCTTTACTTTGAATATTTCATTGATCTCATTTGTAAAGTTATTATAAGCATCTTTTAAACCTTCAAAATCCTCATCATGTATTGAATGTCTTCTATTTTTAAAACTATTCCATGCTTTACTTAAATCTTTAAAATCATTATCAATTTCTTCTTTATCTATTTTTTGTAATACATCAATTGGAGGTAATCCTAAAGTAGGAGAATCATAATCTTTTTCCAATTTTTGATGAATTGTACGATATACAATATCTGATTCTTCAGTAGTAAGTTTAAACTTATCCTTATTATCTTCCTTCTTCTTTTCAGTTTGGAAGAATTTAGAAACTTGTCTTTTATAAGGTCCAGCAAATATGGAAAACGATATTAAAATAACCCAAACTAACCAAAAATAAACAGTCTTCCAACAAGTCAAAGATTTTTTAAAATCTAATATAACAAAAGGCTGTACAAAAAATCCAAATGCCAATTGAGTATTTATCCAGCATATAAAATCATAAACTTTCTTACTTGATTTAGGTGTCTTTCCATCAGCTTTTAAAAACATTGGTCTAAAATTTCTTCTATAAAATTTACCAACAGTTTGTAATAAAGCACCAACTATAAATGTCAAATAATATCCTGGTCTAGTTCCATGCCAAAATGCACTTGTTGCAAATGTAAACATAGTACTTTTAAATCCTGGTTTTTTACCTGGTTTTGCAACTCTTAAATAAACATAATATTTTAACCATTTATTTGTATTTTGATTCCATGCTTCTAAACAAGTATGTACATTTTGACCCATTTCAAAAGCCCAAGGATCAATATTTTGAACCCTATTCCATTTAATTTCACCTGTTGTTTCATCATATCCATTATACCCAATACCACATAATATACAAGCACCTTCAGCAATTGTCCAAATAGCATAATATTTCAACCTATAAAAGAAACCAAGTATCCACATATAAAAAATTCTATAAATCAAATTATGTTGTGTTGTAAATTTCTCACTAAACATGTAATCAATAGTGACATATTTTGGTAATTGGAATAATAAAAATGCCCAAAAGAAACCCGAACATACTTTTTTAAAAGCTTGTACTCCACTTCTTGGTATTTTTCTTTTACGTTTCTTTCCTGGTCTTTTATCTTCCGGTAAGTCATCAAATAAAGTAGAATGAATAAATTTATCATAATCGATATAATCAAAAGCAGGACCAGTCAACAATGAAGCATAAAAAAAGACATAACCAATGTAAGGTAAAATATTAGGATGTTTATAAATTGCTCTTGATTTATTATAATCACTTAAACTCTCCCTTTTTTGTTTTCCATCATATATATTCCATCCAAATGCAGATAATTTCATAACTAAAATCATTTGAGCACCAGTAATATCAATGACAGTAGGATCATATTCAGCAAAGAATTGTAAATGGAAATGAGAATATGCCATGTGAGTCATTAGGAATAAGAAATTAACCCATGGCATTGATTTTGTTCTAAGATATCTTGTTATGAAATATGAACCAAGACTTGAAATTAATAAAGTTAAAAATCCACCACGTAAATCACATATACCAAATACGTAAAAAGCAGAAACAGCAACATTATATAAATTTTTTAATAAATAATTTTGATCTGGTAATCTTTTGAAAATTATACTGAATGGGAATGATAACAATGTACATAATAAAATCTTGAGACTTGCTTCATCTAATCCAATCGTGGATGATAATTGACCTATCTGATTCTGTATTATGTTAATCATTATATAATGTTAGTCAATTGATTTAAATTTAATAGAAACAGCAAATCTGTTTCAGATTTTTTTCGGATCAATTTTTGTTGATAATATAAGGGTGTGAAGAAATATAAGAATTATTTGGTATGATACGACGGGATATAAGGTCCTCGAATTAAGATTTTGGTGTATAAACATTTGAGTGGTCTGAATAACAGCTGCTTAAATTTTGAAAAATATATAAATGTGACGGTCAATTAGGAAGATGAAGTTTATTTAAAAGAAATAAGAGTAACTAATTTGTTTCTGGTGCTAAATTATGAACATCGCTTGGCTTGATTTCATTTTAGATCAAAGTCCGAAGTCAAAAGCTGTTAAAATTTAATACAAAGAAGGGTTTGATAATTGTTGGGATGCCAGATATTGGAACGGAGAGCAAAATATTGGAAGTGTCATTACTGGAGAATTGAATGACGTTTAATTGGACAGTAAAGTGCCAATAGATTTACCATAAGATCTTACGCTAGAAGCCAAATTGATGAATTTCATGCTGATTTTATAATTGTCATAAATTTTTCACTATAGAACATTTAACTTTGTTGATTTGTTGATCATTAAGCTAAATTTCTAAACTGATTATTCATCTTTGTTACGAACACGATAACAAGTGAAATATAGAAACTAGCAAAATAAATCAAGGGCATTATAGTTGATTTTTCATGCAAAATTGAATCATTAAAGTTTAGACTTCAAGTTGTGCTCAAAAATAAGCTTTACAGACTAAAATTGAAACAAAAATTTGAAGTGAAGTCTTTGCCTAGCTGGTATCGATCAATTCAAGAATGACAATTCATGCTGATTACTTTTGAAGTTAACATTGGTTAATGACTTATGTACCTAGTTATGGTTACAAACAGACTATTGAATTGTGCTTTTGAAGCTTAAATTTACTGGTTTCGATTGGTTTTAAGTGTCTAATTTAGTGTGATGTTGTGTATAATACATAAATCTTTTTTGTAAAGTTGTCATCGTTATAGTTGAATATCTCTGCAATATAACAACAACTTTTAGAAATTAGTAAATTAAATTTAAATCAGAAAACTCAGAAAATTCGAATGAATCAATTCACTTCAAAAATTAACTATTGTAACCATAGTTATGCTAAATTTTGCAAAATTTCGAATTTTCTTTGATTTGCACGAATAACAAAAGTCACCATTCTGATTTTAGGCAGCACAAACTAGTACAGTAAGCAATTACAAACAAGTTAGCAACAGGTCATTAACTAGGGTCATGTTTGAGTATTTTACGTTTCAAACAAAAGTGGCAAAAAGAAAAGTTGTCTATTTGTGGAGCCGTTTTTGTGTAACAAAAATTGGTTTTGCTGATGGTCCAAAGTTAAAAAACCGAATTAGAAAAAAGGGTTCACAAAAATAAAATTTGCAAATATTTCACGAAATAGCATGTCTAATGAAGAAAGCTCTACATGAGCTCAATGAAAAAGTTAGTATCTGTTGATATGTAGAGTCAGTTTGTTGTTCGCGTAAATTTTGATGATTTTGAGGTCAATTGACCAATCAGAAGCGTCAAAAAACATCCTAACCGCAATAGCTAAGCTACCTGTTAAAAGATGAAAATATAAACTAACCAACAAGTTTAGTGAAAGAAACTCTATATATGCTTAATATTTAAGTAGTTATCTACTTATGTATAGCACTATCATGCTGATAGCATTGAATTTTATGTTTTCCTGAAGTTCAATTGACCAATCAGAGACGTCCAAATGACCTTAACCGCAATAGTTAAGCAATGAGAAAATACAAATTCTCAATGAGAAGTTAGTTAAAGGAAATATTCAAGAGCATAAATATGAACCAAAAATTTGAAGCGAAATTGACTGAAGCTTTCAATGAGCCTAGAATCAACGCAAGAGCTCAAAGATCGAGGGAGCAAATTAAAATTTAAATTTCCTTTAGTTTGAATATTACAACAATAACTAGACTTGAGAATGCACATCGGTAAACAAGCGCTATGCTCAAATTGGGTCAAAGTTTCATTACGCCGAATTTGAAGCGATTTGGAAAAGGTCGAGTTTCGGTCAAATTTTCCCAAACGGCCCATAGATTGAAATATTTTTTTTTTCATGATGTGTTGAAAAGCATTATATAGAAATTTTGAAGGTTGAAGAATCTGATTTCACTATTTTGGAAGTTACGAAATGAGTTTTGGGTGTTGGTTGCGTTGCAATTATTTGTTTTTTTGCAATTTTTCAATTGAAGAATCAAGTAATCAGTAGTATGTTTTATTAAAGGAAACTACCATCTTTTTATTTCAACCTTAATAAAGAATTCAATGAATTAAGTTTGAGAATTAGAACTTGAATATCAAGCAAGTTATTTACAAATTGAGTTTCATATTGATAGAGTCGAGACTGCATATAAGTCAAATTTGTTTCAGATTTATTTTTATAAATAATTTGGCGCAATGAATAAAGTTTCTCGTGCTAGCTCGGGGCGACCTTGTGCGTAAATAACTGGCATATGCTGCATACCGTTTGAAATAGTACAATTATTTCCAAAGGAAACAACTCCTCAACCACCGAATATGGAAAACAATAATTCATATAAAAAGTACTCAACATTGTGTAAATAATCGAATTATTTACATTTGATTTATCTTTGCGATTGAAAGTATTTTTTGGACAACAAGTTTTGGGACATAGTTGATACCATGGTGAGCTAAGACATATACGGTATCTAGGGTTTCAAATAATTGACTAGTTAGTAGTTTTGAATACAACCTTCTGTACAAATGCGTTTAAATTCTGCTAAAGAAATCAATTATCCAACTCAAATTGAAGGATGTTGTTAAAATTAATTTTTGTGTAAAGAGCTGCAGTCCCATTTCCATTATCGTGAAAAATTATCTATAATTCAATGAACAGCTTAAACAAACCCTATGGCAGTTTGTATTTCGAAGTGAACGAAGGCTAGTTTAACACTTTTGTTTCTAATAGAATCAAAACTAACTAAAAATTTCGTATGCTTAGTATCATCAATAAATTAGTGAATGCTTAGCTTTGAAGATTGCATCTTATTCTAGATTTGGATCGGTTGCAAAATAATTAACAGTTGGCTGCAAAATTAAAAACACATCGCCTTGTGTGTTAGGTTTGCATATAAATTTTTTTTGCAGCTAAAGAAATATGTGTATCGTATTTCTGTGTCATTTTATAAGGACAAGAAATTTTAATAACAGATCAAATTGACAAAGTTTTTAATAATTACCCCAAATTATACACCAAATTACAAATCACCACTAATTAATAATTGTATTTGTAAGGGACTTAACCAATTTGATCAAATAACATACACCAAATGACGGATCATTGAGCATTACCGAGAAAGTTATAGAATACACCATTTTCAAATTTTACTATAAATAAAGCATCAAATTTCCATCAATTTTTATCTTTTTTTATTAGCTTTCCAATGAAATTCATTACTTCAATTGCTTTAATTGTTTTTGCTGCTTTAACTTCTGCTGCTGCTATTGAAAAAAGAGAAGCCGGTGGTCATGATGATTACAGACCAACAAGAACTTATGATTACAATTATGATGGAGGTTATATTACTACATTCCCAGATGCTTTTGCTTTAGCTGTTAAGGAATATTGTGATGATGATAAAGATTATGGTAAACATAAAGGTTATGATACTGATTTAGATTTAGTTTATGAAATTGATGATGGTCAATTGATTTATGATGATTGTCATAAATACAGACCTTTCTATGATACTGATACTGATTGTGAAACAGATTGTGAAGATAATGATCATAAAAAGAAAAAACATCAATGGAAAGTTAGAAGTTATGAAAATGATGATTACGAAACTGATAATGAAGATTATGAACCATTTAGAGCTTTCAAACATCCATTTTTAAAAATTAGAAAAAACCAACATGATACTTTCTTTAAATTAAAAAGAACTGTTTTAAAATCTTTATATTCCAAAAAAATTGTTGAAATTGTTGCCAATCATCAATTACAAGGTGACTATCCTGTCCAACCAGATGCTTTATTTACCAAAGGTTTTTCAATTGTTTACAAACATGGTGACTGGGTTTTAGCTTTAAATAAATCAACTAAATTTTACAATTCAGCAATTAATCCACAAAAATCAGCTTTCAAAATTTATGATGCTCCAATTACTAATGAATCAAAAGCAATTGAATTAGTTATCATTGTTGTTGATGATGATAAAACAAGAAAACATAAATATTGAGTTAGTTATGAATAAGATGTGATTTTTGGTTTGCTAATTGCTTATTTTTCGGTTTTTCAGTTCTTTAATCTTTTTATTTAATTTTTAATATTCTTCTTTTCTTTACTTCATAATATATAAAATCGCATCTTGAATATTCGAATTGAAGTTGATCTAAATTGGATTCTATTAATGAATGTCTTGTTCATCTATGGTACGATCATTTGGTGCGACAAAAAAGTACTCGTGTAATTTCCAAGGCGACCTAACGAGATCTAGATCTAAGATGGGTTGCAAATCTATAGATCTGAGATCTGACACAAAAATAAAATATACCGAAAAAACGCACCAAAAAAAAATTTTAGAAAACCATTAGTTTTTAGCAATTCGAAATTAGCACCATATACTCATTTTTTTCTCAAACTGTACTGTCAATGATATCACTCAAATGTAAAAAAATGGCTCAGCTCGAATTTCATAGTTCTAAAGCGGCAGCATTTAATTTTGTTAACAAAGTTTGATTTTTTCGGCTAAACAATGATATTTCGATGTCATTTTTACTCAAGAACGTTGTACCATGAATTATCTTTTAACCTAGTATAAGACAATATTATCACTTGGGTCTTCTACAGACATTATTATGAGTATTGTGGTAACATTCATCGAATAAAACGTCTTGAGAAATATACATATTCTACTGAATAATCAAGCAACAAACAGATTTATAATAGTAGTATAACTTACATTTTAATCAGTTAATAACTCATTCAATATTCAAGCATTAATTCTCTAACTTTTTTCATTAAAACTTTAGTAAGTCTTCAGTAGTTGGGTATTATTATCTTTTAAAGGAATGTCTTTTTGATCACGTAAATGTGTATTTGAAAAATGGCAGATAATGTGAATTTGAAGATAAAAGCACACAAACCACGTCTATCAAATTCTAATATAGCTGATCTAGTTCATTTAACCTTCAAAATGTTTTGTATCATTGTTTCAAGTAAATATATTTGGTTTAAAATTTCTTCAAAAATTTCGTTTCACTCTTGAAAAATTACTTTTTCAAGAGTGAATACCTCAACTCAAAAAAAATGAAAAAGTATCAGAATAGGAGAATACAAATCCTGATGCTTTTATTTTACTTAAGTCACAATTTTGATTGTGGAGGTAGATTTTACGTAAGGTCAATTTATTCGATTTTACCATACTTAAGAGTAGATTATGACATTTTTCAATATTAGCCCAGGTCACTAAAATCAGGCTTAGCTCCTTATTTTGATGTACAATATATATATTCCGTTGTTTAACTGAAAGTTTTGCCCTAGATTAATATATATATTGATTCTTATTTGTTTAAAAAATTTTGTATGATGAAAAATGGCCAAAATGACAATTTAACAAAAAATATTTGAGATATTTAAAATACACAATTCAAGACTCTTTAGTTCAAATAATAACCGGTATTTATCTGAAGAGAAAGCGTTATTATGGATATGTCAACCAATATGTGTAATACGAATCGCCTCAAAGCTAGTGCGAGAAATTATTTGGTCGTGCTGTATCATCTACGCATTAACTTAGTTTCAAATTACGGTATACTGAAAACAATAACATATACTCGTATCATATATTCCATAACAATAAGTAATATTAAGATATATATCGCGGATTTTGTCCATATCCAACTTTAATCCAAAATAATTGAATATGGTAGACCAATATTATGAGA
The DNA here is from genome assembly GCA_947670415.1 of Insectozyma verbasci. Classification (NCBI taxonomy): domain Eukaryota; kingdom Fungi; phylum Ascomycota; class Pichiomycetes; order Serinales; family Debaryomycetaceae; genus Insectozyma; species Insectozyma verbasci. The sequence goes on along the minus strand of CANTUO010000002.1, from coordinate 1,022,706 downwards.
GATTTTGGAAGATTTTAACAGGTATGAAATTTAGAGAATCGGAAGATTACAAGATTAAATTTCTGATTAAAATTAGCAATGATTGTATCAATAGGTACCAATCGAATAAGTGGATAAAAGTGTACTCGCTGTAAATTGGTAATTTAGATTATTCTCTGATTATACAAAAATTGCAATATAAATGTTTCTCTTGTTCGGTTTAAACCCTGAAAAAATGGGTGATCCGTTCTGATAAGTTAATACATCCATTTACGTTAAACCTATGACGATCTACTGATTTGAATGACGTGTTTTTGTCGATTTTTTTTATGTTTGTACAAAAGAAAAGTTGTCAAAAAATGAGATTTTTCATTTATGCAAAAAAAATTTTGACAGTGAGAACTAAAACATCCCATAAATCTTAACACTATAATATTCAAACAAAGCTGCCATATATTGTTTTACTTGATTCCTAAAGATCAATCCATTCATATAGGTCTCATATACAAATGTAATAATTTTCTTAAAACTCGACAAAACACGTGACGTTTTTATAGAGTCGTGTATAAACCTAACGAGTTTTTGTTAATTTTGAAGGTATTAGAGATGATTTAACGGCTTGATGCATAAGTCATTAGATTTTGTTTGAAAGCTTTGTTTTATTGGTTTTCACATTTTTAATATCGTGAGGGATTCGTTGTGCTTGATTGATCTTGCAGATGGTTCAAGATCAACGCGAGAAAGTAAACAGTTAGCACAAGAAGCTAACGCGAAAAAAGAATATACGAGTAGAAAGTATGTATTTTTCGATGCGATAACTTTCGGGCGACAACATAACTTCTCGCTTCAGCTTTGGGACGACTCGTACTAAATGTATTGGCCTATATGTCATGAACAACAAATTCTCTGGAGAGAATTACCATTTGCATGCAATCAGGATCATTGATTTATACATTTTATATATTTCAAATTCTAAGATTCAAACATGTTTTTTTTGTGTTGTCATTTTGGCTATTTTTCATCATACCAAAAATTTTCAAAAAAATATAAATCTGTGTATCTTTTAATTTAGGACCATAGTTTCCAATTAAACAACGAAAATATGATATCTTAATTAAATATTTGGACTTGAAAATGGCTGATCTCAACTAAAATTGAAAAATATCATAATTTTCTCTTAACTATGGGGAAAATCGAATAAATTAACCTTACGAAAAACCTAATTACACATTGAAATCGAAACAATGAGAAATTAACCGAATTTGTCGTTCAATATTATGAGGGATTTCAAAAAATTTTATGTTGAGGCATTCGTGTAGATAAATGTAAAATATAAAATGTAAAGGAGGAATAATTAATTTAATGAATCCCGTCGAAAGTATAATAATTACAATGAAAATAAGAAACTACGTTATGTATTTCTAAAGTACTTAAATATCAGTTGGAGATAACTTATCTTTATATATTATCAATTTTTCGAAAGTGGTCGAAAATTTTGAAAAAAATTCAAATTGATTTTTACTTCTTGAAAACATGATACTAAACATTTATGGAAACAAATGAACCAAATCATATTAGAAGTTGCTAACAAGTTTTAAGTACTACTTATTTCGCAATTTAACTTTTTTTGCATTTATTGCATGAGTAATAAAAGAATCAAGATAAAATTTTACTTAATTTTACTCAAAAATACTAGTATCTGTTTAGGCTAAATTATTGGAAGTCTTAAAGAAAAAAGTTTGACAATTACAGCTTAAATATTGAGAGAGTTATGTGCAGATTAACTATGATTAACTGTTATAAGACTGCATATAAGTCAATTTTTGAAAAATATTTTTTCAAGTTTGTAATTCTCCCCAAAATTAGCGCCTCATAAATATATTGCTCGCGTTAAACTTAGGGCGACTCATACTAAACTCTTTGGCTTATGTTTCATGATCAACGTAATCTCACGAGACACAAAGTAGTTTAAATAGTTACGGAGTCATTAATTATACTTAATACGTAGCTCAACGCTCGGGTTTCAAGAATTTTTTATTTGAGTTGTCATTTTGGCTATTTTACAGGATACAAAAAGTTTGCCAAAACTGGAAACGCAAAGTATATATTATTTAACGCCATAACTTTCAATTTAACAGTGGTGAGTTATATATTTTAAGCCTAATCCTAATGTATTGAACTTAGTTCCAAATGTTTGAATTTAACATTGAGAAATTTCAGAATTTTCTCTTATGTACGGAGAAAATTGAATAAATTGACCATATAAAAAATTCAGCACCACAATCAATATTCAAATTAATTATAATAAAACTAACCAGTTTTGTAGTTTCCTTCTTTGATATGCTTCAGATTTTTTTGTGTTAAGATATTCTAAATTCAAAAAGTATTATTCCAGAAGCGGTTTGAAATTTTTGAAAAAAATTCAAAATGAATATGACGTCTTGGAACTACTATCAATATATTCTTTAGAATTAACTGAACTGAATCAGCTTCATTAGAACTCGATAATTGAGAGCTAAGTGCAAATTACCTTGCAAAATAACGTTTTTTTGCGTTTTTTGAAAGTTGAATAAAGCGATAAAAACTATGTTTCTACAAAGGAAATTAGAGTCATTCAATTCTGAACTAAATTGCAAACATAATGAGTTTAGTTTCAGAGATATATTGTCAAAATCGGTAGAGTTATTTACGATTAAAGTTTTGAAATTTATTACTATAGGACTGCATGTAAGTCAAATTTGTTTTATAAATTCTCTATTTTGTGGTGTAAAGCTTTCAACCAGCGTGATGCGAGAGCTAAGCGAGACACTTTGTTATTTAAGGCGAGGGTTAGTACCAAATACCCAAAAATTGGAATTTCACTGTGTTTTAGCTACTAGTATATAGATCGTCATCTATATTGTAATTATCCAAAGTCAAGATGCTACTTGACCTACTAGATCGTGAGTTATTTGTAATTTTAGCTGCTTTCATTTTTTACTATGGACTAAAGTGAAAACCAATTTTATTACACAAAACCAAATTTTACAAATCGCCAACATTTTCTTTTTGCAACTTTAAACAAATCGAATATTATTTACACATGACTACATTTAGAGAGCTAATATTTCATAATTCATAATTTTCTAGTACTTTTATGTGGTTTTATTTGAAATAACCAAGTTGATAATCGTTAGCGGTGAAGTAACTCAATTAAATTTGAAATTTTGATATTTTGATATTTTGATGTTAAAAATAAAGTTATAGCCCATTCGTCATGAGAAAGGATGTATTTAAATCTTTTGACGTTTTTGATTCTAATACGATGTTTCATTTTACTAGAGGTGCTTTTGTTCTTGAGTAATTTAAGTTTATAATATGACAAATTACAAGAATAGATTAGACAAGATACTTTATATATTTATTCCCTAGATTCAACAATTTTATAACCACCTTTCAATGCTTCTGCTATATTCTCATTTGTATATGGAATTGTAGTTAATACATATGCAACATCATCCCATTCATGTTTTGATTGACATTTATTTAATCTAATTAATAATTTATCACTCAATTGTTTTTGATGTTTCTCTTTATCAATGAAAGTAATTAAGAACTTGATAATACTTTTCATTTCAACCTTTGGTAAAGTATCATCATTTGATAATCCACTAAAAATATCAATAAATCCATTATAAATTGCATTATCTTTAGCTGCCAATTCAGTAAAGAATAATTTACACATATCACTAATACCCTGGTCTGGATGTTCTAAACATTTAGCCATTGAAGATAATTGACCTTTAACTTTAACTTGACCAGCCAAAATCAAAAATGTAACCGTCATTAAACATGTACGTTGAACCATTATTGAATCATCAGTTAATCTTCTATATATAAAATCAGTATTCTCATCAACTATATTATTAAAACAAACAGCCATGTCACCTAATCCTAAAACACAATTACATCTAATTATTGGATCTTTATGAGTTTCCAATAATTTTAATAATAAAGGTAAGTTATCTTCACAATAAATTGATGAAATACACATCAACTTAACCATACATAAAACTGCCGATCTTTGTAATTTAATATTAAAATTCTTTTGCAAAATTACTTCCTTTACTAATGGTCCAAATCTTGCTAATAAAGAATTTTCTCCATATAATAATTCCTTTTCTTTTACATGTACAACAGCATCTGTAAAATCATCTTCGGTGGTCCCTCCAATCATTTCTAACTCATTTTCTTGAGTAGTATCTTTATCTTGGTTTTCACCAGGATTAGCTGAATCAGCAGAATTTTTCTTCTTTTTAAATTGATTTTCAAGTTGTTCGAGATAAACAATCATTTTAATAGCTACATGACCAACTAAGAATAATAATTGTGATAATGCATCACTTTGAGAATCTGAATCTCCATTGAATACTAACATTGTTTTCTCCTTTATTATTTTTGAACATACTTCTTCCGGATTTGATGAAGATTGGAAAATTGCACTAATGGCTTGTTCTGCAACTAAATAATATTCAGGTTGTTCATTATATTCAACTAAGATTTCTTTGATTTTATCCATTACTTGAATCTCTTGCCTTATCTTTGTTTCAGGGTTTTTCTTGTTCTTAATCCTTTGTAGAGCTATACATGTGTACGAGCACAAAATTAAATCTGATTTACCTATTTCACCCAAACCTATTTTCAACAATGCATCAATATTATTCAAACTAATATAATGATCTTCAAGTGCAAACATTCCTAATATTATAATTGCACCTCTTTTTTGTCTCATCAATTCTTGTTTAACTTCGTCCAGTTTGTCTGTTATATTTAATGAATAAATTTGCCATAAAACATTAATAACTTCACTATGAATATAATTACCTTCATACATCAAACCTAATAACTTCTCTAATGAAGCCAAATCAGCTAATGAAGCATCAAAAGTTAACAGTATCAAATTCTTAGCTATATGTGTAGCTTTATCTAATCTTGACGCCGAATCAGGTGTTGTCAAATATAATGATCTATAACAATCAATTAAATGTGAGGCTACTGATTTACCTTCATCTGTTGAACCTTTTGTCCAAACTAAATGTAACATTTTTCTAATACCTTGAGAAGCATTATTAATACCATACGCATCTGCCAACACTAGAAAATCCATTGATTCAATAGCTTCATTTCTATTTTTGGAAAATAATAATTTTGAAACAATTTCAGTACCTTCCATAATTGCTTCAATGAAATTAACTGCATCTCTATAATATTTAGCTTTTAATTGTGCTCTTGCTAAAACGGTTCTATCTGGTAAATTAGATTCATTAGGTATATTTGCATCATTATCATTACTGTCATTATCATTATTCTGCTCATTATTGTCATCCTTATTCATATCCACATCTTCATTAAGTTCATCTGATTTAGAATCCTCCTCATCCAAATCTTTATCTTCTTCATCAACATCCATATCATCGTCATCTTTAACTTCAGCTTGGTCATCTGAAACTTCTTTGTCTTCTTCTTCTTCTTTATCTTCTTTTTCTTCTATTTCTTCTTTATCTTCTTTATCTTCTTCTTCTTTATCTTCTTCTTCTTTATCTTCTTCTTCTTGCCCGTCTGTAGTATTTTTTGGTAGATATTGTAATAATTCCTTTTCAGCTTCTTCCAATCTTATTTTCCAAGGTTCTAAATCTAATTGACTTCCATGAACTGATTGAAATTGATGTTTCATAATCAATTTAATGATCAATTTAATTGCATTACGTCTAACGTACATACTTCTATCATTTAAAAACTTGACTGCCAATAATAAAAATTTCTGTCTTCTTTGAGTCAATTTAATATCAAGTTCAGCAACTTTAGTCAATGCTTGAATTGCCCTAGATCTTACAAAGGGGTTCTGATCCAAAAACCTTTGCTCTAATAAATCTAACAATACTCCGACTTGGTGTTCATAATTATGAACTTCTTCATTTTCACTTGAATTTTGACCATTTCTCAAAATATCAACAACTATATTACCACAAGTTTCAACAACTGAACAACGTAAAGCTTGATTACTATTATCTAGTAGTTGTTGAATCCCAATCATTTGTTTCAATACTAATTTTGGACTACGTTCTGATAATTTAATTAAAAATTCTGATATTGCTTTAGGACCATTATTATCATTTGCACTGAATTGAGTTTGGGCAATTTCTCTTAATACTTCTTCAGTTAATGATGTATGTTGATATTCTTCGGACATTTTATGTAATAATGCAGCCATATATTGTGGTAAATGTGCATAATAAGTCAAACATTGAATTATAGAATGCTGAATCATCTTCCCATGGCCATGTTTTGTAACTAATACACAAAGTAATTCAAAAATCATTAATTTAATTCCTTGTATCTTCATTCTTTCTGGTGATTCCATTAAATTTATAACCGGTCTTGAAAACAACTCCAAATATGCATTTCTTTCAGAATTAGTGACAAATATTTTACTTAAATCAATTTTTAAAATGACCAAAATGCAAGTTAAGAAATATTCAACTTCTGCACAATTACTTTTCCATTTTGCAAGAGTTTCTCTGGGTATTGATTTTTGACTTTTTGCATTTCCAATAACTGAAAAATCTTCTTTACTGATATATTTTAAGACAACAAATGTTAAATAACCATATTTTTCAAGTATATCTTTATAATAATTGATATGTTCAAGAAATTCTTCATTATTTATTTGATTTAATATTTGTTGACCAACTGCACTAAATGATGAAGTTATTAAATATGTTAATTGTTTCTGTTGTTTCTCATTTAAATGCGTATAACCATGACTTAACTCAATTAAATCTTCCATTAATTCTTCATTATGATTTACTGATTCAGGATTATTTGCTAATAATTCAGTTATGCTTTCTAATTTATTATTCAAGTCTGAAAAATTTAATTCATAATCTTTATCTACGTCAAATGCATTAAAATACGTAGTTAGATTAAACTCCATTAAATTTGGTTGTTATTAAAAATTTGTTTGTTTATGTTTACAATTTTTTATGCCCTACGCGGAATCAAATTGGTAGAGAACAAGAGCTACCAATACAGAATAAGAAAACCATCAATAATACAATTATATATATTAATCTTTTAATTTAGCATATCCTTTTATAATTGCATTCTTTACTCCTTTCTTTTCTCCTTCAATTGCACTTAATAAATCTTTTAAAACTACTGCATTTGTTGATCTTATTTCCCTAAATCTTAATCCATTATCACCTCGAATTGATATTATTGGACTTTGTTTACCTTTATCTTTATCTCCACTATTACCATTTTTAGCACCACCAGTATCACCACCAGCTGAACTTGTCATCCAACTATATTTCTTTTTTGGATTTGATGCCATCATTGCAGCAGTTGCATTTGCTGCTCTATGTAAAGTTTCTTCAGCACCAGCTCTATTATTATCATCGTCATCTGCTGATCCTTTTTCTAGACCTAATGCTATCCTCTTTTGAACTCTTTTATCCTCGAGATCTTTTTGCTTTTGAGCTAAATTTTTCAATTCTTTTGAAATTTCAGATCTTGGTAAATTACCTAAAAATTTTTTATTTAAATTTGGAATACCTCTCCTTCTATGTTTTGATAATATTATAGTTTTCGTAGCCATATTTGCAATCCAATTTTCACAAGCAGCACTCATTAATTCTAACAATTCACCATCTTGTAAAAAATTTTGATGTATTCCATTTTCTTTAGCTACTTTTCCCATAAATGCAGCTAAATGATAATTATTTAAGAAAGATGGTGGTTTTGAAACTTTCAATAATGAAGCAACGCCATCCCCAGACGTTGTTTTTCTATTCAATTGTTGTTGAAATAGTAATTCTTCTTCATGTTGAATATCAACACCAGCAGCAGCCAATGCATCATTTAATTTAGCTGTATCTTGATCTGCTTGCTTTTGAGAAGTTGTTGAACTATTATTATTAGCTCTGTTGTCATTCTGTATTAATAATAGATCTTTATCAGTGTTTTGTAGATTTGAAGCATTCTCTAGTTTTATTCGTTTTGATTCATCATTATCAAGTGTACTAGAACTTCTTTTTAAAGTCATCTTATCTTGGAAACTCATGATTCTAATACTAACTGATTTATAAATACAAGTGTTTGTTATAGATTGTTGTCGTGGGATAATAAGTTTGACTTGGTAGTTTTTTTCTGTTGAGTGCGTAAACTGAATAAGTTTATATGCAGGTATCGTGATGATGAGCTTCTCAAATAAATTTGAAAAATTATATGACACTCGAATTATAGATTAAATGTCTTCAAAATCAAATATAATTACATTTGAAGGTCATAGAAATTTCAGATTAAGACTAATACTATCGTTATTATCTGGTAAATCTATCAAAATTGTGAAAATAAGATCAGATGATTTAAATCCTGGTTTAAAAGATTATGAAGTTTCATTTTTAAGATTATTAGAAAGTATAACAAATGGTTCTCATATTGAAATATCATATACTGGTACTACTATAATTTTCAAACCTGGTATTATAATAGGTGGCGATTTAACTCATAATTGTCCACATTCAAAACCAATTGGTTATTTTGTTGAATTTATAATTATGTTAGCACCATTTTCAAAAAAGAAATTTAATATCATATTCAAAGGTTTAACTAACTCACATGATGATCAAGATTCAGGTATTGATTTAGTTAAATGGGGGTTACTACCAATAATGGAGAAATTTGGAGTTAGGGAAATAAGTTTACATATTTTAAAAAGAGGTAGTCCTCCATTGGGCGGTGGTGAAGTTCATTTCCAATGTAATTCATTAATTCAACAACTTTTAACCATACATTCAGTAGATATTCCTAAATTTTCAATCATTAGAGGTATTGCATATTGTACAAGAGTTTCACCATCAGTAGTAAATAGAATGATTGATACCTCAAGAAAAATTTTAAAATCAACTGGTTGTGAAGTTAATATTACTGCTGATGTATGGAGAGGTGAAAATTCAGGTAAATCACCAGGATTTGGTATAACTTTAATTGCTGAAAATAAACGAGGTTGGAGAATTTTATGTGAAAATACAGGTAAAGCAAATGAATTACCTGAAGAATTAAGTGAAGGAACAACATATCAGTTATTAGATGAAATTACAAAAAGTGGATGTATTGGTAGATTTCAAATATTACTATGTTTAGTATATATGAGTATTGGTAAAGAAGATATAGGTAGAATAATTATTCATAAAGATCAAGTTGATGAGAAATTTATTTATAATTTAAGAGATATAAAACAAATATTAGGAGTTGAAGCATTTTTAAAAGAAGATGAAGAAGATAATAATTTTATAATAGTAAACGTTAAAGGTAATGGATTTACAAGTATATCTAAAAAAGTAGCATAATTGTACATTTAATATATATTTACCAAAAGGAACACCATCCAATATAATGTTGACATAAATTTTCAACACTTGTAGCTTGTTGAATTAATTTATCAACTTGAGTAGGTACATCTAAACCTCTTAATCGTTTAATATCGTTACCAGTTAATTTATCAGTAATACGTTTTAAAACTAATGCAGCTCTAGCATTTCTAGTTTCTAGCTCATTTTGTTTTTGTAATCTTACAGCTTCTTGTTCATCAATTTGATTTCTTTTCAATAAGTCTTGAACATTAATTTGTGGAACTTTAATTCCTGTAGCTTCAGCAACTGCTTTGGTTGGGAAATCAAAACCCCAATTAATTAATGGATCATATGCAAATGCTTCTAATATAGCCATTAATGATTCTTTATTATCTCGTAAAACTCTCATTACATGTTCACAAGTTATTCTAAATGAACCTTCAATTCCACTAACTTCCATTGCATAGTTTAACATTCTAGTTAATCTAAATGGAACTTTTTCAGGATATTTTTCTCTTAAAATTGCAGCTTCAAAACAATCACCAAAATCTATATGAATAACTTTACCTGTAATTCTATCCAACATCAAATTTGATGGATGTCTATCACCTAAACCTAAAATATAACCAACCATAGACATTACTGCTAATGATCTAGTATATGTTGTTCTTCTATCTAACCAAGCTTCCGAAGATTTAGATTTCAACCATAAAACTTTATATAAATCTTGACCTCTAGTATTATCTAAAGCACTTGTGAAAACTTCAACTTTTTGTAATAATGTTAAAATATCATAATCTGGAGCCATTTGTAATAATAATCTATGCTCAATATTCAACATTATACTTCTTGATTCTCTATAAGCTTTAATTAAAACATGGAATGTATCACTATTAGGTACCCAACCTAATAAACCAACTTTTGGAGATAACGGAATTGCAGGATATCTTTGAATATCTAAATGTCTTTTAAAACATTCTGGATCATTAGTTAATAAAGTATTTACTAATCCAAATAATTGCATAACTAAATTATCTTGTCTTATATCTTCATGTCCTTTTAATACATATGTATATTCCTTACCATCACTACCTGTGAGTTTCAATTTTCTTGGTCTTTGTTTTGATGAAATTACAGAAACAACAGGATCAAATTTTAATATTCTAATTATTGGTTTACCTGCTTCATAAGTGCCAGGAGCTGCTAAATCTAAATCATAAGCTTTTTCTAAACTTGGTGAAACATATTGTAATTCCAAATTCGTCAATTGCGGTAACTGTTTTGTAATTCTTCTAAATACATTATAATAAATATCCCAAGCTTGATTCAAATTTGTAATATCTTTTGTTCTTCTGAAATTTAATACCCATTCAAAAGCATCAGCCAATTCTCTTCCATAAGTGTTTGCAAATGCTTGTTCTCTCATTGTTTCTGGTCCTTTTTGTAACATTTGATGTAATGGTTCAAGAACTTCAAACATTTTATCAGTATTATGTTCACCGAAAAATAATCTAGATGCATCTTCTAACCCTTCGTACCATATTTCATGCCATAAAACAGCAACTCTAATTAATTCTCTACTTACAATTTCTGCTTGATCAACTAAACTTGCTGAATGTAATCTCATTTTTTCAATTATCGATTGAGCTGCTTTTTTCCTCAGTGCTGATTCTGATGTAATTGCAACTGCTAATGGGTAAACTAAGGCTTGTGGATGTGCCTTACCTAACTCAGTTAATAACCCAAATAATGAAGAACTAACAATTGGATTTGGTTGATGAATTCTTGAAATTAATTGAGGTACAACTTCTAACCAATTATCAATCTTAACCATATTAAAACCTTCAGTCATTGCTTGTGCAGCTTCGGGTATACCTCCAAATTTGAACCATAAAGTTAATAATCTCAACATATCTTGTAATGAATTTGAATTTGATAATGCAATTGAATGGAAAAAACCTTTGATGGAAGGTATAACATGTCTTTGAATAGCTTCAATTGGAATAATATTTGCTTTTTGATGTTTCTTTTGTTGAGCAATTTTATCGTCACCATTTGTTTGTCCATCCAAAACTTCAATTTTATAATTATTACTATTTTGACTAGTATACAATGATATCACTTCGAAATTAGCTAATGCCCAATTATGCCACGCTTTATACCATTTATTATCAAAATGTGTAGCTAATAAATAAGCACCCAATATAATTTCCGAAGTTTCTGATCTCCAACTATTATTTAATGCAATTTGCCATTCACCTTGTTTTAAAAAACATCTAGCTAATAATTTTGTATATTCTTCAACATGTTTAGGTATACCTGGACCTTCAGATGGTAATGGTTGAGTAATTAAATCATTCGGATTTAATCCTAAATCTTGTGACATTCTAGTTGTAAAATCAACTAAATGTCTTAATGCTTCTGGTCTTTGACCTTTTGCCCACATATATTTCAATTGTGCATAAACAACTTGTGGTGGAGCTCTTGATGGATTTTCTGGAGAACCTTCTTCTAATAATAAATTTAATGATTTTTCAGCTAAATTTAATCTACCTGATTTTCTACACAAATTTGCAAATTTAATCCACATATCCATATCTTGTTTTGGTTTAATAACCAATGCTCTAACTTTTAACATTCTTTGCCATATATCTACATTTCTTTGACATCCTAATAATCTTGTATTCCAAGTTTTCCTCATTGTAACTCTCTTCTCTGAATTCTGTGGTAAACATTTATATTTAATAATCTCTTCCAATTCAGCAAGCATTTGGACTCTAACAACAACACCATAAGCTCTATTATAACTTTCACTAACCAATGCAGTTACTTCAGTAACTAATAAATCTCTTGCTTTTATAATATGTGCTGATGCATCTTCAAAATTATTTCTATGTAAACTTAGTATTGCATCAAAAAATGTTTTATCTGGTGAATCTGCCTTCATTACTTTAATACAAGTATCCATTCTATCCCATTGACCAAGACCCCAAGAAGCAGCAGCAGCTAATGGAGCAACACTTCTTTTAATTTCACTCGATGAATTATCCCATTTACTTTTTGCCAATTCTGATAATTGTTCCCATTCTCCTAATGCATGTAAACATCTCATTTTACCCATTGTAATATCAATATTATCAGGTTCTAATTTTTCTCTTTCATTATAAGCTTTTAACGCATCATCCCAACGTTGTAATTTTTCATACCAAGTTTCCTTTAATTGTAAATCATGATGTAATTGAGCATGTTTTAAAATACCTATAGCTGCATCAGATTGTTGTAATTGATTATTTATACTAATTAATGATTCAATCGTAGGAGTAGTTGGTTCTTCATAAAATTCCAATTCTTTATAATGTAATGCTTTTGCAAATGCATGACATCTTTGAGCATATTGTCCTAATGTTGGAATAGCAATTGGTAACGCTTTATCATCGTGTTCCATAAATTCAGCTAAATTTAATAATATTTGATGTATTTCTGGTGGATTAGTAGGTGAACTTAATGCAATACAAAATGATTGAACCAATTCTTCTTTATGTTGAGAATACAATTCACTCCAACAACTTGCAAAACTTGCATTGAATAAATCTTTAGCTAATGGATGATAATCAGATGCTAAACCAGCACAAGCTCTAATTGCATGAGATGGACTTTGTAATAATAATTCTTTACTTAATCTACCTATCCATTCTTGCCAATCTTCTTTTGTTCGACGTTGTGATGCATCCCATGATGCTTTTAATGATGCTTGATTTACTGGTAATTTTTTTGAAGGCATATCCAGATCAGTAAAATCAAAAGAATGAAATTCATAATCTTTATAATATCCTAAATTAGTAGGTAATGGATCTCCACTAAGTAATTTTTCAATCAATTGTTCAAATTTAGGTGCATGAATTTTCTTCATCATAAATGTTTTCTTGATTAATGGAATAAATACAATAAATTCATTTCCTAATTGAATTAATAAATAACTTAATGTATTCATACATGGTTCTTTTAGTTCATCTAAATCACTTCCCATAATTCTCAACATTGGATGTATAATTCTTGAAGCCATATCATTAAGCATAACTGTTCTTGATAGTCTACCTATTGTTTCAATAGCTTGTTTTCTCAATTCTAATGGTCCAGATTCAAACATATTCATAATTGTAGGTATTATAATATCAACAAATTCTTCAATATTACTACCAAATATGACAAAACTTTTTAAAACATGAAGTGATGCTGGTCTTTTAACATATTTTTCTTCATTGAAAACACCTAGTAGTAATGTTAAAACATCAGGTAAATATAATTTAAATTCTCCTTCTAGTGATCTAGATACTGATTGAATTACTCCTATTATTGTAACTTGAAATTGTTGACTAACGTGAAAAAATTCTTTAATTACATTAAATATATCAGTTAAAAATGGTCTTATATGTTGTTTCACAATTAATATTATATCACCCAATTGTTGAAAATAAAATTTAAGCATTGATTGTTCACATGTATGCATTACATTAATTATACCAGGAATTATTTGTGGTAAAAATGAAACACATTTTAGTCCCAAAGTTTGAAAAATGTACATTATAGCTTGAATGACTTTTGTATGATGAATACTTAATGAAGAATCCTTTAAAATCTTCATCAAATTCGTTATTGCAACTGTTGGAAAATATTCCTCATTTGATGGAGACATTCCATTCATTAATAGTGCAACGTCAACAGGAGGAGCATTTTGTTCAGCTGGTATACTTTTTGAATTTTGTTCAACTTCTCTATGTTTATAAGGATCTAACGCACCAAGAATACCTAATAATCTAACAACCTCTCTTCTTATATCTGCGGAACTATCAGATTTTAAAATTGCAGTAAGCATACCTAATAATTGTGGATAATCTAATAACGGCTGAATAACATATCCAGATGATGAAGCTATCTGACCTAATGTTTTTAATGCTGCATCTCTTTTGAATGAAGAACTTTGATCTTGGAAAGTTTCAAGTAATAATGGCATTAAATCAGGTATAAATGGTTTTAAATCTTCACCTGCAACAACGGCAAGCTCACCAATACAATGAATAGCACTTGATGCAACTGACGAACTAACGTCTTTTGTTTTTGGTATTAATGTTTCAATTATTGGTTTGACATATGGTCTTGTTAAATCTTTTGAATTACCAATTAATAAAGATAATAAAATGGCACTTTCTTCTTTTTTTCTACTAGTTGTTGAATATTCTAATCTGGATAACAACTGAATTAATGTCTTGCGTAATGATGGAACAATATAAGCTGGATTTATTGACGATAATTTACTCAACATTTTAATTGCAATCTTCTTTATATCGAATATTTCATCATTTAATGCAATGAATAATAATCTAACATTGTCAGCTTGTGATAATTGAGGATCAAAACTTCCTGCATTATATAAACATGTTAAACCAGCTAGTCTGATTTCAGCTTTTGGATCAGTTATTGATAATGATAGAAGTTTTACTAGAACTTCATTTACTGCATTCAATGCATTGACGCTTATTTGATGACATATTGGATCTTTGACAAATATTTTACATGATGTAACTACTGCTGTTAATCTAACTTTTGCATTATCATGTTCAATGTATGTTATGGTACAATACCTTACAAATTCATTTAAATGATAATTTTCAAATTTAAAAAAAGCCAACATTTCCAATGCTTGTACAATTATCTTACTTTCGAGTCTTTCATATTGAGATTGAACTGAAAGTATACTATTAATACTCATTCCTGTATCCCGTGAAATCATAATCAATCTACAATCTCTAGCTAATGATTGACTAACTTTTATACTGCCATATGGTGATCCTGGAGGTTGAAACGGTTTTCCAGATAACACCAAACTTAGCAAATTTAACAATTTTTCATTAATTAAATTTGTCAATGTGGGAATATTTGTTATTGATGTTTGTAAAACATGTTGCATGTGCAGTGATAATGAACAATTTGCAAACATCATATCTAAAATATCCCTTTGTAGATGTTTAGTTAACGCTGGACCAACTGCAATTGATAGTTTTCCAATACAGTCAAAAATAGCAGGTTCTGTTTCTTTCCTACTGGCAGTATATTTGGATCCTGATGTTAAATTTGCAAGATTAGGTGCAGTTATTACATTTGAATTTTCATTTATTGAAGATGCAGAATTTACGGCATTGGCCAAAACCTGTTGAGCACCGAAATTAGTGGCATATGATAATGCTTCTCGAATGTTATCCAATATTGCATCCAAATATGTTGCCATTTGACTACCGACTTCTAATGCAATTAAACCAATACTTCTGAATATGCAACTTTTATCAGCATTTGCTACTTCGTTATGATGATTCTTGTTTTTCTTCAATTGGGATAAATAGTAATACAATGTACGATGTAAATATTTTTCAACCATTAAATCAGGATTTACCTTACATAGTAGTGGAAATATTCTTGTAAGCTCTTGTCTGATAATGGCTAATTTATGTTGATTATATAACATTGTATTTTCATAAATTTGCTCAAATTTTGATATTATGTATGGATCTTTATAATATGTTAACAATTCTCTATAAGCTAATAGTGCACCATGAATATTCTCACTTGATTGGGAACTTGTCGGTATTAAATTATATGAAGAATCATTATCATAATCATTATATTCATTCAATACTTTTGATGCTAAATCAATCAACTTTTTAATCCAATAACTTTTAGCATTTTGGTCTCTATCATTTAAAATCTTCATACATTTTTGTATTGCAAATGCTGTATCTAGTCGTATAATCAATCTATTATCTCTTAATGGTGACCATATATTTTCCAAAATTTGATTAACCAATGGATATAATAAACTAGGAGCATTATCAGCTAATGCGGAAACAATTAGAATGGCAGCATGTCTTCTATTCTCATGTTGTTTTGAATTTTTATTATCATTTTGAAGCCATTCAATGGCCCTACGTCCTTCATAATCAACAAAATCACCAGTTAATGTACCTCCTATAGTAGCAAGTTTTCCTAAAGTTTGTGTAGCTTGTTTCATAATAATTAAATCATTGGACAATATAAGGGACCCTAAATAATTTGAAAATCTAGCAGTTTTACTTGCATTTTCTTTGCCCACTCCATAATTAAAATCAATTAATGAATTTAAAGCAGCAATACCACCCAAAACTTCCGCTGGTTTATCTCCATGTAACAAATCAAATACTGTTTTATTAATTTCATTATTATATCTATTAAATTGTTCTGATGATAAATCTCTAGCTATTGAAGATAAATAATTGAGTAATTCTTGAGCATATTTTAACCTTTCTTCTTCATTATTTGAAATCAAACCTTTAAAAATCTCATTGACAGCAACACCATCAACTACCTGTAGTTGAGCAGATGTAGGTGCTGACATTTATCTTGTGAGTTGAGGGTATAATTTTAACGTTTAACAATATTATGAAAATTGATTATAGTAATTCGTGTGAGAAAAAGCGCACTACCAAAATTCAATGCTACCAAATGTATATATATATTTTAATTAAGGTACAGAAAATAATGAAAAATTTCTAACTATACTTGGACCATATTCATCATAATCTTTTTTAGTATAACAATAACTTTTAAATTCAGAAGTTTGTGCTAATAAAGACCCACCAAACCAAACAGCATTTCTTTGTTTTTTATGTGAAATAACTTGAACTTCAACACCAGTTGATTTAGTTCCACTTAACTTTTCACTAGCTCCAACTCTTTCATTTACAATATTTTTTAAATCTCTTTGTAATCTTTTACCAAAATCTTTAAACATTGTTGAACCACCACTTAATACAATATTTTTATATAATTTTTTTCTAACATCAATTGGTGAAGCTTGTATAACTTGATCTACAACTATTGGTAATGGCGTTAAAAAATCTGATGAACAAATTTCAGGGTTGAAAAATATTTCAGGTGCTAAAAATCTTTCATAACCAACATCAACTGTATTTGTTTTATTTCTATCAGTATATTCAACAATATATTGAGCAAATTTCTCTTGAGGATATTGATCAAATCTACTAAATTCTTGTACAATATCTGGACAAACATAACAAAATTGTTGCTTTATCTTTTCTGCAGATTGCAAACTAGTATCACTTTCACCTCTATCTCTTAATAATTGTTGAATAAATAATGTAATATCTCTACCAGCCAATGGAATATTTTTGATAGCAGCACCGATAACATAACCTTCAGCAACTGGAATAACATGAGTTACACCATCACCTGAATCGATAACAGTACCACTTAATGATCTATCTTGAACTTTTGGTGAAGTCCATGATGCAGCTAATGCTAAAACAGCTTGAACTGCAATATATAAACCAGCACAATTAAAACTTTCAAACATAATTTCAGCTGTACTTTCTCTATTTTCTGGTGGATTTAATGGTGGTTCAGTTAATAAGAAATAATGATCTTCTGGTTCACATCTTAAATATTTAAAAATTGAACTTTCCCAAAATCGTTCCATTTGATCCCAATCTTCAATTTGACCATGTTTTATTGGATAATTTAAACTATATTGTGAACCTTGTGCAGCATCAATTGCTTCATCGCCAATATAAAAATCTAAATCTTCTAAACCTCTTTTTGATGCAACATTTGTTGATCTTCGTTTTGAAGTACAAATTGCCGTGGGAAAAACAAAAGATGGTGAATCATTACCTGCAAAACCCAATTTTGTTAGACCTGTACCGTTGTCCATAACAACTGCTGGTGTTCCCATACTCATTTTATATAATTGTTATTAATTTTGGTTGCAATTGATCTAATTGTCAGTTATTATTTTGTTGATAAATGGAAAACTCCTAAATTTGAAGTGCGAATTGAAAAATATCAATTTTTGTTATCAACACACGAACGGTATTTATTACTAGTATAAGGTATATTAACTATGTATTTCTATTTAAGCTCTTTAATAATCATCTTTGCCACTTATAATAACATCATTAATCTTTAATATCATTCTAGTTAATTGTGTAGCTAATAATAATTGTTGTTTTTTACCAATCAATGGATCAATTACAAATAATTCTTTCATATCATTTGTACCTTTACCTAAACAATCGACACCCAATTGACTATTATTTTCATTTATTTGTTTTGCTTTTAAATTAGATAATGTTTCAATTGGATCTAAACCCGAATTTTCTGCTAAAATCATTGGAATTTGATCTAATGCACTTGCAAATGATCTAAATGCATATTGATCAATACCCTTTTGTTTATCAGCAGCTTCTGAAACAGCTAATGAACATGTTAATTCAGCAGCACCACCTCCATAAACAACTCTATTATCTCTTATTAAATTACGTACAACACATAAAGAATCATGTAATGCTCTAACACCTTCAGCAATAATCATTTCATTTGATCCTCTTATAAAACATGTAACTGCTTTTGTATTTGAACATTCTTCAATAACTAACATACGATCTTTGGTGGTACCAAATTCTAATTCTTTAATTACACCTGCAGAACCTAATTTATCAGCTGATAAATCTTCAAATCTTGGAACTATTCTACCATTTGTTGCTATGGCTAATAATTCTAATTCTGATCCACCTATCCATCTAATTGCATTTAATTGATTTGCTAATAATAAATGATTTGCTTCATCATCAAAACCCCATTGACATGCAACAATATTTGCACCTGATTTTTTAACTAAATCAATCATTTCTTTAAACTTTTGTTGTTCATATTCTTGTAAAATTTTGAATTCTTCAACATTATCAATATCTAATTTATGTTTTGTTTTTGGTTTTGGTGGTTCAAAAGGACAAGTTAAAATTGCAATTTTACAATCTTTAACTTCTTTTGGCATTTGCGGATGTGACCAATCTTTATCTATTAAAACACCTTTAATTAATTTTGAATCTTCGATTGATCCACCAACTTTTTTTTCAATTTTAATTAATTCAAAGTCAACATCTTTTCTTTTTAAATCAGCAACATCTAAAACTGCATCAACAGCCATTTTACCAAAATGATCATGAGCTTTGGAAACAATTTTTGAGCCTAATGAAGTTTTAGCAGCTTTTAATAAATTTCCTTTATTATTAATTGGCATAGTATCAGCAATTTTATCTAATTGACTGACAGCTACTCTACATGCTTCATCAAAACCATTTGCTATTTTTATAGGGTGAATACCTTTTTCAATTAATTCTAATGCTTCATCTAGTAATGCCGAAGCTAATACAACAACACCAGTAGTACCATCACCAATTTCATCATCTTGAGATCGAGATAATTCGACTAGTAATTTTGCAATTTCATTATCTAAATCCATTTGGGATAAAATAGTAGCACCATCATTAGTTATAGTTATATCACCATCTTGACTTATTAATATTTTATCTAAACCTCTGGGACCTAACGAAGTTTTAACTATTGAAGCCACTGATCTAGCAGCCAAAATATGAGATTTAGTTGCTTCTGTTCCATGTTTTCTTTGTTTTTTACCTTGATCTCTTACTATAATAAAAGGTCTACCCATTTCATCTTGAGCAACAATTGCATTTGATAAATCTGGTAAAGCTTGTGGTGCAGCAGCCATCTTGAATTAAATCAGTAAAATTTGAAGTTCCAGAATTGATTTGAAAAAAAAAAAGTTTTCGTTTCTATAAATTTCTATATAAATTGATAATGAATACAACTACAATTGATCGATGATATACTACAAAGATATAGAAGATTTGAGCAGAGTGGAAAAGGATTGAAACGACGTTGACAACTCACAAATGAAGGTAACTTACTGTATTAGCTAATGTTATCTTCATTCATTTAACTCGTCTAGATAAGAGGTATAACTCACTCTTCTAGAGGAATACAAACAGTATACACAGTTTATTATGTTATATTCTTTGATTTTTCTACGAATTAAGCTAAAAGGTGGTGGTTTTTATAATGTGTACCATCAATCTTATCACCAGGCGCTTCTCATCTCTGAAAAAATATTTGGATCTGAAAAATCACTACCAAGTTCAATATCAATATATAACATAAACCATGTCAGTTGTTGGGTCATTAATATTCTGTAATTATTGTGGTAATTTGCTAAATTCACATTCTTCATCGTCACATATTGAATGTGATGTTTGTCTACAAAAATATCCAAAATCATCATTTGAAAATTTAAAAGTTATAACGCAAAGTTCAGAAGATGCATTCCCATCAAAATTAAAATCAAATAGATCATTAGTTAAGACTACATTGAAAAAAGATGAATTAGATGAAGGTGCAACTATAAAAGAAAAATGTCCAAAATGTGGTAATGAAGAAATGCAATACCATACTCTACAATTAAGAAGTGCCGATGAAGGTGCTACTGTATTTTATACATGTACAAAATGTCAATATCGTTTTAGAACTAATAATTAGAATCAATATAAAAAAAGTTTATTTGTACATTAATCATTTATCTCTATTTTACCGTGGCGTATTCTAATTCATTTGAATTTTCATATTCATACATATCTAATGCAACAATTGCAGATTCTCTAACAACTTGAACATCATCATTCAAAAATGATTTCAATATAGGTAATACT
The DNA here is from genome assembly GCA_947670415.1 of Insectozyma verbasci. NCBI lineage: Eukaryota > Fungi > Ascomycota > Pichiomycetes > Serinales > Debaryomycetaceae > Insectozyma > Insectozyma verbasci. The sequence goes on along the minus strand of CANTUO010000002.1, from coordinate 1,001,726 downwards.
TCATCAGTTGCAATTGATCCTAAAGCTTCAGCAGCTTCATGTCTTACCATACCTGCTTCTCTTTCATCTTTTAAAACTTTAATTAATGAAGGTACAGTTACTGGATTTGACATTTGACCAAAAACATAAGCAATTTCATGTTTAAATAAAGCACTTGGATCATCAAACCCACTAGCTAATGCTAAACATGCTTCATCAGTACCAATATCTCTTAATCTAAACATGGCTCTATATCTTTCAAATAATGGTTTATTTTGATCATTTAAAATTTCTTGTAATTTTTCAATCTTTGATGGTGCTTGATCTGTAGCTAATGGAGGAGCAGGATCTATTGAAGTATATAATGATTTTTCTAAAATTTCAGTTTTTGATAAATCTGATTGTTCCCATTTTATTCTTTCGATAGCTAATTCACAAGTTTGTCTTATTTCAATAGATGGATCATTTTTAAAATAATCTTCCAACAATTTTAAACTTTCCTTATCTCCTAAGGCTCCTAATGCTTCAGCAGCTTCATGTCTAACCATGACTTGTTGATTTTTATTTGTTAAACAATCTCTTAAATATGGTGCAGCATATAAATCTTTAGTTTGTCCTAATACATAAGCAACTTCATGTTTTAATAATTCTGAATCATCTTGAAAACATTCTGCAATATATTTGATAGCCTTGTGTGCTTGTTCTTCATCTTCTGATTCAGCACCAATGGATTTTAAGTTAAATAAAGCTCTGAATCTATTTGATAATTTAGCATCTCCAGATTTATTACATAAAACATCTCTTAATTGTTCTAATGAAGCAGTAACTATATTTATTTCATCAGTCATGGTTATAATCTAAAACGATCTGATAAAAAAAAAAAAAAAAAATATTTTAACGATGAGTTACGAACACAAAAGCCGAAGATCTTTTTTTTGCAGCCATTTTTGCAGCCATTTTTATTCTAAATTTAAACTAATCAATCTACTATTAAATCTGTAAGTTTTTATATCATCGTTAATTACAATTGAATTGTCTATTATCCGTTGGAATAGTACTGGATGGTCCTTTGCTAATTCTAATTAATTTGAAAATATCTGGATAATTTTCATTTTTTCGTTCATTAGGCCATCTTAATAATGATGGAGTATTTAAACCAACAAGTAGTTCAAGTATAACTACTTTCTTACCTGAATTAAGAGTTTCTTGAATGAATGCTTTATAGTTTGTTTTTTCATGCTTGACAATACTATCATTAAATGATTCGCCCAAAAACATATTCATTCCAAAACAATAATTATCACATTTAGGTATATCACTAAACTTAGTTAGGGAATATTTTTCAACTAATTCATCCATTGATCTATAAGAATTATCTGAACAATTCTTTGAACATTGAATCTTTGAATAATTTCCTTGTGGTGTTAAAACTTTATTTGCATCTAATCCATTCTTGATGAAAAATCCATCTGCATTAGTAGTAATTACAAACCATTGTTTTTCCTTAGCTAATTTTAATAGTTCTTGATAAGTTGGAGTGTCTGGTCATCTTTTAGCATTCCTATAAAGATAAATGAAAAAATTCCATAAATCAATTTTACTGGGCCATGGAAAACCAATAGTAGCGTACAATGTCTTAATATTATATTTCAAAAATGGTTGATATTCTGTTTTGAATAATTCTTTTGACGTATAATCAAATTCTGCACTCGCAGACAGACCAGCAGCAGCACTAATTATTAAAAAATCAGCTTCGTTGATTGCAGATCTAGCTTCATCAATCAATGGATGGACAGTAGGTACTGCATCAATACTAGCTTTCTTAAACATCTTGTTCAAATCTTTAGTTATTTCCTCTCATCCTCCTCTAAGAATACATTAAATACTATTTGATTAATTGTTGTATTAGGATTTAATTCAAGATATTCATTAAATGTAGATATAGCAATCTCACTAGCTAATTCTTTTGCAAATGCAAACATACCAATAGATATACAACAAGAAGAAATTCTTTTCCCTTCTTCTTGTAATCCGTCAAGTTTTTTCAAACATGATAGATAACAATTTCGTAATTCTTCCTTATCTTTCTCTTTCACATCACCACGAACAATTGGTCCAACAGTATAAATTTATTTAGCATCTAAATTAAACCCTGGTGTGATTTTAGCCCCCTCTGTTTCTTCTTCATGTCCTTGTTCTTGTATAATTTCAAAACATGCCTGTCTTAAATCTGGACCAGCAGCAGAATGAATAACATTATCAATACATTTATGTGCTGGCTGAAAGCAACCTAATAATGCGGAATTAGCAGTATTTACAATAGCAGACTTATTTGTTAATGTTGTAATATCACCTTTCCATAATGATATAATTGTTTGATTTTTAATATAATTGGTGGTGATTGATTTAATTGATGTTTTTAATTTACTGTCTTGTTGATACTTTATAAATTTGTTAATTTGAGCATTTATGTCACCAGGAAACGGAGCAAGATATCTTTGACATATAAATGTTCTGATAATTTCGTATAGATTGTAAGTTTCCATGTATGGAATATTCTGCAGATGGCTTTTAAAATGTGCATTATTACTCTCTTTAATTAAATATTGAGTTATTTGGACTAAATCAATCAAGTTAGCCTATTTTATCGACTGTTAAAGCTTTAAAATTTGATGTACCATCTCTATTTATAATCTGAAACTTGGGGCCAAATCACTGCTTACACATTTGTGTAATGCCGCAATTGACGTGATATAATTTGGCTGCAAAATTTCATGACATTACAACTCCGTGTATATGAGCTTACTGATTCATTGGCTTCTTATCAGGTATGTCAATCATTGAGTATAGGTTATTGAAGATGAAGCTATCTTACCGTCTGACTTTGGATTGACGTGCTTTACGTTTTCAGTCGAAGTTTTTAAGGGTTGTAAGAAGTTGAGACAAGGAATACTCAGTTCAAAGTAATAGCTGGGTAACAACCAACCGTTTTGGTTGACTTGGAATCATTAATTGTTATTGGTTTTGGTATCGTCTGAACTCTATTGAATAAGGTTCAAATTATGTAAATTGCAAATGCTACCATGTCAGATAATTCTTGAAAAATATTTATACGTGGCCAATTATGTTACACTATGAGATAATTGATGCTTTCAAAACAAAAGACATATTCAATCAAAGAATTGCTTTTGAACTTCCATTAAATCATTCAAACCCAGAATCTCACATAATTCAAGTTGTAATAAACATCACTCAAAAATATTCAGATCATATCTCAAAATTAGATGCATTTGAAACTATAGCCTTACCTGAAGAACCAAAATTAATTGCATATTTACAAGGCGGTCCCGGTTTCCCATGTGCTACACCTACTTCAAATTCAAGTGTGACTAAATTGTTACTAGATAAAAACTATCAAATACTTTGGCTTGATCAAAGAGGTACTGGATATTCAACCCCAATTCAATCTAAAAATTTTAGGGAAGTAGTTAATAATGTATACGGAGATTCTGAACTAAATAATCAATTGAGATATATCTTAAGTTTTAGAGCTGACTCAGTTGTGAAAGATTTAGAAATGATCAGAAAATTTTTAATCAAGGATGAAAAATTGCTGATTATTGGTCAATCATACGGTGGTTTCTGCTGTTTTACATATTTGAGTTTATACCCAAAATCGTTGAAAGAAGTATTAGTGACTGGTGGAATCCCACCAATTGGATTTGCAGTTGATGATGTTTACGAAGCTACTTATAAACAAACCAGCGAACGGAACTGGCATTACTACAATAAATTTCCACAAGATAGAACCAAGATTGTCTCAATTTGCAAGTATTTGAAGCATCGTAACACCTCATTACCTAATGGAAGTCATTTAACTCCTGAAAGATTTCTACAATTGGGTTTGAATTTTGGAGCAACTGGAGGTACTGACACTATACATTTATTAGTGACTAAACTATACGAAGAATTGAAAGTATTGGGTCAACCTACTTATAACACATTAAATACTATCTCTCAGTCTTTGGGATTTGAGACTAATGTTATTTATGCAGTATTTCAAGAAGCCATTTATTGTAATGGGGTAGGTCTGAAATCTAATTGGAGTGCAGACTTTTTAAGAGAATCTAAATTTGAAATAAATGATGATGAAATCTATTTTACTGGTGAAATGGTTTACAAATTCATGTATGAAAATAACTCATACTCAGAGTTAGCCGAATTTAAAGATTTAGCTCATGCATTACATGAATACACCAATTGGTCAAATTTATACGATGTTGATGTTTTGAAAAATATAAGTTGGAAAGATGTACCTATCGTGGCAGCAACTTATGTAAATGATCAATATGTTGATTTTAATTTATGTAAACAAGTTAAAGAGAAATATTTTGCAAAGGATAATTTAAAACAGTATATCACATCAGAATTTTTCCATAATGGATTAAGAGCAGATCCAGATAAAGTATTAGGTTCATTATTTGACTTATTAGAAAATAACGATATAGATTAAAGATACTTATTCAATATATTCATTTGAAATAAATCCAATTCTATCATTAATTTTACCAATTGACCAATTAGATTGACTTGGTTGGTATAATGTATCAACATCTTGAAAATCAAGTAATATTTCAATTATTTCATCTTGTTTGAACGATAAATCACCAGGTTCTTTACCTTCGTAATCTGCTTTTGCAATTTTGAATTTATCAGTACTTTCAGGTAATTTATCAAAGAATGATTGTAATATATATAACTTATGACTAATACTTGATAAGTCTAAATCATTTTTGGTATCACGAGGTGCAAATTTAGTAGTAATTGGACAAGTTTGTATTTCATTTTTAGCATTATTATAAATTTTAATCAATTTTCTTTCAAATGAATTTTTATTATTCTCATTATGATAAAATGAATCATTTTGGGTTGAGAATGAACTTGCTGATGATCCAGTCTTAATTGAAATTAAATCAGTATCTGCTTCTTCATCTGAAAGTAATAAAGATTCCATAGAATCATCAGGAAGTTTATAAAATTGATTAGTAGTGCCATTCATAAAAGGTTTAGGTTCTGGTATTGCATTTTTAAGCACAGTTGTGTTTGTTCTTGGTGGTAATGATGGTGGTGCTTCTTTATTGACTTCTGGTATTTGGATTTCATCTATTTCGACAACTTTATGAGGTTGATAACAGTCTAAAATATTCAATTTTGGATCCAAATAAGTTGATGGATTGACTTCAACGATCTCTGCCAAAACTCCATTATTATTCTTTGACTTAACTTCATGTTTTCTTTCATGTAAAATCTTATTGTTCCATTTCAGTAAAAATTTATTAAAATTTGAAGTTTGATCTTTATCATCTATTTCTTCATCTAGTTTATTTGGATTCTTATCATGTATCATATTGATTGCTGACTCAATAGTTAATCTAGTAGCAGTTAAATCAGTCTCCCACTGTTCTACAATTTCTTGATATTCGGGAATTTTATCATTTATCAAACCAAAATATAATGAAAACAGTTCAAAAGCATCCATTAATCTTTCATAAGTTTTAACCTGTTGATTTAAGATCATTATTGTAATTGTTTCAACAAATTCTTCCAACCATAAGACTATATGAGGTATAATAGTCAAACATTTTTCATTCAAAAATTCAAATACTTTACCAACTTTATTTAATTCTTCTTGATATTTATCCATATGCTTCTGATCTTTTTCCAGTAAAGGAGGTGTTTTCTGATTCAATTTTTCAATATAATGCTCAAATTTATTAGTTTCCAACTTCTTTTTATTCCTTTTACTAATCAATTTCAAGGTATCTTTCAAATATTTATTCATTTGTTGAGTTCTAATTTTAATTTTCTCATCATTAATCTCCCATTCTTCCTTTATTGTAACCTTTAAAAATTCTAAAATATTTAAATAACTAATCAATTGTGAATTTACACTTTCTACCAAATATTGTTGTTCTTTCGGATGGACATGAGGTATTTCTTGAGTAGATTGAAATAAATCAAATTCATGGTAATATTTTTCAATATCTTTAAAATATAATGAATTTGGACCAATTAATTGTATAAATTTAGTTGCAATTTTAATATTTAATGAAATTAACCAGGGGAATAATTTTTTACCTAATACATGATGTTGATTAATAACAAATTTCAAACCTTTTATTGATTGTTTTATATTATATATATATTCATCTATTATTTCATCATCTTGATCAAATCCAGTTTTATGCATAAATGGTAAATGAGTTTTGACATTATATGTTAAATTTGAAAATTCATTACCAGTAGTATGATAAGCATCTTTCAAATGAGATCCAATATTTGTTGATAAATTTGTTATATTGGATGTTAATTTATCAACCATGATATCAATGGTTAATAACTATTCTTATTGGTATAGACTTTGGTAATTAATGATGCAGATGATAATCGTGACTTAATTTATTTCCGATTTGTCCTCTTCGGAATTTTGATTCTGCTTATGTAATATTTTATCTATCGTACATATGAAAGATTATAATGGATGCAAAAGAGGATAAGTGTATGAAGTAGCATTAGTTCAATATTGAGCACATTGGCTCGAGGGAAAGCTTTGAAGTTGTTTTAGTCCTGGGTGTTTACATCATTTGTTGAGCCAAAAGAATAAATTTTAGTAAACTATAGTTTGACGCTTCAATTCCAGCTTGATTCTTCAAATCATAGACGGCCTAACCTTGAATGAGATCATTCTCATTCCTGAAGTAGACCTGGTTTGTGATGTAGTATATTTCGCTCTGCAATAACCCAATCATGTATCAAAACTTTTCAAACTATTGGAATTTCTAATTACTGGGACTATAGCAACTCTTTTTATTGAAACTTATGATCAACATTTATAACAAAGTTATTCTGATAGTTAAATTGAAATTTTAACTCTCTACGCTAACTACTGAGAAATACTGCTTAAGCGGCTTTCATTTGCTGGTAGTCCTAGATAGTATAACAAGAGCCAACGCTTGCCATTTTTTTTGCAATTATAACATGCATTATGCTCTGGACAGCAACTGATGAACTAACAACGTGTCAGATGAAAAACATCGAATTCTTAATTAATTATAAGGAGTACTTTATTAATATTATCGCTACCAAATTAGCCTCCTAATCATACATTGCAAAGAAATGTCCAATTTTAAATTAGAGGTAACCATAGATTACTGAGGTACGATGTTCAATGACTAAACCATATAACCATTATCCGTTAAATGTTAAACATTGAATTAACATCCGGAATATATGTTGAAATTCTGTCAAGCTTTAAAAGCACCCTAATGATATATTACGAGGATAGAGCTAGGTAATATATATTAGCAAATTAAATTATACGCAACTTTATTCAAGTATAGTAATTACATTATTTCATCTTTTTGACTCCACATTAAATTGAAACTTTCTGGTAATTCAAATTATCCAATTTCTTCGTAAACTGCTTCTTCAATAAACAAAGCTTTTAAGGATGGGGGAAAAATACTGAAATCTAAACTTTTATTATCTAAACAGAAATTATGGACGGCAAATCACTCCAAATTTGGTGGAATTTTTGAATTTCTATTTAAATGATAATCTCCAAATATAACTATAAATTTTTCATATTTGTTAAAAATTTGACACTCATCAATATGAATAATAAAATCTTCTTTTGAATGATTACTCCACCAAAGTTCAATTAATGAATCATCAATCATATTGTATCCAAAGAGTTACCCAAGTTGGAAAATTTTTATTCTTTTTTAAACATCCCGACTGGAAATCTGATGGTTCTAATGTAATATCTAAGAATTTGATACCTTGAGAAATTTTCCACATCTAATAAAGGTAATGCAAAAGAGTTATAATTTGTACCAATTTTGGAATATTTAATTCATCAATAGATTACTATTGTAGAATTTCAAAACTTTGGAGTTTTTTTGACCTTTCAAGTACCCTGTTGACTAATTCTGTGGAGCAAAATTTTAAACCTAACCGGATACAATTAAGCTCGAAGTTGAAACCTGTTGGACCATTATCATTTAAATTGTTGATAGTTAAAAGGTCCACATTTTGAAATAATTTCAGATCTTTTGTTGAAAGTTAGTCAATAATCACTTGGGATATAAGTTCCAATTCTTTAAAAGTTTTCCTAAATGATTTGGTAATAGGATTATTTCGAACATTTAATATGACTTTTAATTTTATTGACCATGCTTACATAATTTTTAATGACTTAAATTGGAAGTTGTATGGTGATTTTCTTTGGATAGGCTTGCACCTTGTTTACTAGATTGAATAATTGTTCAAGTGATGGAAAGTTAATAATTCCAGGCTTTTCATTCTCAACTTCGTTTGCATTAGCGTTTGGGTTATTTATTGCAACAGTATTTAAAATAAGTGGTAAAACAAGCATTTTTAATTCTGGATCGTATAGAAATGGTATCGATTGATGAGCATAAAATAAACTCAAGATCATCATGGGAATCTCAATTGGTAACTCCTTAAATCTCTTTAAAAACTGAATCATAATTAATAATTGGCTGTAAAAAAAAATAGGCAAACCGTTTTTATTATGATTAACGACAAGGGGGTAGAAAATTTTAAGGTCATTCTAAGAACACTAGAGTATATAATTTAGTAAGATGCGAAGGTCAAAGTATTTATATCCAAAGACGGAATGTTGATTGAACATGAGGGTCCAATTGGGTATTATTTAACAATGCTACCAATTGCCTAACAGATATAAAATAGCTTTTAAGTTACATAAAGAACCAGAGTAAACAACGGTTGGGTGCTTTAGTAGTCTTTAATACTTAAGAAATTTTATATTTACTGCTTTTCAGAACAGAGATAATAAAACTTGGTATTGCTCGAATATTTAAGAATTCAAATTGCAGTAACTCCTCAACTAATGATTATGGGCAACAATGTTTCACTTCAACAACACTCCAAATTATGTAAACAATCTAGTCATAAACCTTTGATTCATGTATGCGATTAAAAAAAATTGAGCGGGAATATATTTGAAACAATGATAAGCTAAAAAATAGTTCCTGGTTGAAGATTTTAAGATCTCAAATTACTAATTAGCTATTAGTTTTCAAATACAGTATCCACTACGAATGTTGTTTAAATTCAGCTAAAGAAATTGACTATCTAACTCAAGTTGAAAGATGTTGTTAAAAGTAAATTCTCAAATTTAGAGCTCAGTTTCAGATGAAAATTGACTTTTGGTTCAATGAACAATCTGATCAAACTTTATCTCCGCTTGTGATTATTTGCAAACTTGAAGGAAAGCTCAGTAATTAAATGCATAACACTTTTGCACTTAGTATAATCAAAAATGACTAAAGTATTTGTTTGCTTACGATCAACAATCAATCAGTAAATATTCTACGAAGTAGAAGTTTAGAAATTGCAATTCAGATTCTAGATTTGGATCGGTTGCAAAATAATTAGCAGTTGGATGCAAAATTAAAAACAAATCGCCTTGTGTGTTAGGTTTGCATATAAAATTTTTTTGCAGCCAAAGAAATATGTGTATCGTATTTCTGTGTCATTTTATAAGGACAAGAAATTTTAATAACAGATCAAATTGACAAAGTTTTTAATAATTACCCCAAATTATACACCAAATTACAAATCACCACTAATTAATAATTGTATTTGTAAGGGACTTAACCAATTTGATCAAATAACATACACCAAATGACGGATCATTGAGCATTACCGAGAAAGTTATAGAATACACCATTTTCAAATTTTACTATAAATAAAGCATCAAATTTCCATCAATTTTTATCTTTTTTTATTAGCTTTCCAATGAAATTCATTACTTCAATTGCTTTAACTGTTTTTGCTGCTTTAACTTCTGCTGCTGCTATTGAAAAAAGAGAAGCCGGTGGTCATGATGATTACAGACCAACAAGAACTTATGATAACAATTATGATGGAGGTTATATTACTACATTCCCAGATGCTTTTGCTTTAGCTGTTAAGGAATATTGTGATGATGATAAAGATTATGGTAAACATAAAGGTTATGATACTGATTTAGATTTAGTTTATGAAATTGATGATGGTCAATTGATTTATGATGATTGTCATAAATACAGACCTTTCTATGATACTGATACTGATTGTGAAACAGATTGTGAAGATAATGATCATAAAAAGAAAAAACATCAATGGAAAGTTAGAAGTTATGAAAATGATGATTACGAAACTGATAATGAAGATTATGAACCATTTAGAGCTTTCAAACATCCATTTTTAAAAATTAGAAAAAACCAACATGATACTTTCTTTAAATTAAAAAGAACTGTTTTAAAATCTTTATATTCCAAAAAAATTGTTGAAATTGTTGCCAATCATCAATTACAAGGTGACTATCCTGTCCAACCAGATGCTTTATTTACCAAAGGTTTTTCAATTGTTTACAAACATGGTGACTGGGTTTTAGCTTTAAATAAATCAACTAAATTTTACAATTCAGCAATTAATCCACAAAAATCAGCTTTCAAAATTTATGATGCTCCAATTACTAATGAATCAAAAGCAATTGAATTAGTTATCATTGTTGTTGATGATGATAAAACAAGAAAACATAAATATTGAGTTAGTTATGAATAAGATGTGATTTTTGGTTTGCTAATTGCTTATTTTTCGGTTTTTCAGTTCTTTAATCTTTTTATTTAATTTTTAATATTCTTCTTTTCTTTACTTCATAATATATAAAATCGCATCTTGAATATTCGAATTGAAGTTGATCTAAATTGGATTCTATTAATGAATGTCTTGTTCATCTATGGTACGATCATTTGGCGCGACAAAAAAGTACTCGTGTTATTTCCAAGGCGACCTAACGAGATCTAGATCTAAGATCGCTCGCAAATCTATAGATCTGAGATCTGACACAAAAATAGAATATACCGAAAAGACGCACCAAAAAAAAAAAAAAAAATTTTAGAAAACCATTAGTTTTTAGCAATTCGAAATTAGCACCATATACTCAATTTTTTCTCAAACTGTACTGTCAATGATATCACTCAAATGTAAAAAAATGGCTCAGCTCGAATTTCATAGTTCTAAAGCGGCAGCATTTAATTTTGTTAGCAAAGTTTGATTTTTTCAGCTAAACAATGATATTTTGATGTCATTTTTACTCAAAAACGTTGAACCATGAATTATCTTTTAACTAGTATAAGGCAATATTATCACTTGGGTCTTCTACAGACATTATTATGAGTATTGTGGTAACATTCATCGAATAAAACGTCTTGAGAAATATACATATTCTACTGAATAATCAAGCAACAAATATATGCAGTCCAATGGTAGTATAACTTACATTTTAATCAGTTAATAACTCACTCAATATTCAAGCATTAATTCTCTAACTTTTTTCATTAAAACTTTAGTAAGTCTTCAGTAGTTGGGTACTATTATCTTTTAAAGAAATGTCTTTTTGATCACGTAAATGTATATTTGAAAAATGGCAGAAAATGTGAATTTGCAAGATAAAAACACAAACCACGTTTATCAAATTCTAATATAGCTGATCTAGTTCATTTAACCTTCAAAATGTTTTGTATCATTGTTTCAAGTCGCTATATTTGGTTTAAAATTTCTTCAAAAATTTCGTTTCACTCTTGAAAAATTGCTTTTATTTTGAATACCTCAACTCAAGAAAATGCAAAAAATATCAGAATAGGAGAATACAAATCCTGGTACTTTTATTATACTTAAGTCACAATTTTGATTGTGGAGGTAGATTTTTCGTAAGGTCAATTTATTCGATTTTTACCATACTTAAGAGTAGATTATGACATTTTTCAATATTAGCCCAGGTCACTAAAATCAAGCTTAGCTCCTTATTTTGATGTACAATATATATATTCTGTTGTTTAACTGAAAGTTGTTGCGCTAGATTAATATATATATTGATTCTTATTTGTTTAAAAAATTTTGTATTCTGAAAAATGGCCAAAATGACAACTTAAAAACAATCATACGTAGAGTCAATAATGTCAAATAAGTTGAATGTAATACCCAAACAAGGGGACATAGACATCTAAGGACGTTTTTTTGACCAATTGAAAAAAATGCAAAATTTCAAACGAAAGTTCGTAGAAATGTAACATGAAAGCTCCGTTTACAAACAAGCTTCTGACTCTAGTTTGACTGTAACTTTCAATTAATATCAGCTTCAGAACTACAATAATTAATCCGTAAATTTAAAATTAAGTTTTCAAAAATCGGGCACAACGATATCAAGACTTGAGATTTCAATGTGCTTCTTTGCAAATTCATACTTGAGAGATAGTTGAATCTTGATCAATACAATGCATAAATTTCAAATGTATTTTTAAAAAATTTCCTTTTGGGTATGTGACTGCATATAATTGTATATTTTTCGTGTTTCAGATCTCAGATCTAAATTTCCTATTTAGAGAATATGAGATCTAAGGTATATAATAGTAAGATCTGAGTTAATGGTAGATTATTATCTTCGTAGGGCTGATTTCTGTCCCAGTTCAAAACAGATTAGAAAAGTTAATAGTGATGTGCTATAAAATTTTGTGAAGAGATTAGAATTAAGGCTGGGACAAATTAATATGTATTAATAATAGACATAGATTAAAAAGTAAATCGACGACTTTTGAAATGCAAAGCTATATATTAGCCTGTATAAATAATCTTGACTTTGTGGCATTATATCAAATTTCGTTATTATCAATTTAGCCTTCTCGACACTCATCATCTTCAAAAACTTTATATCTCCTAGGCCATAACTTACTCATGATTAAATCAACAAATACATTCAACAATTCTCAAAAGAGTTAATTGCTTCTGAAAGAAAATTCTCACTCAAACTTGAATTTACGAATAAATAAGCATTAATCAATGACGTTTCAATCTCATCTATTAGATTCTCACTTTTGTTGTCTTCTTTAATTGTCAATAATAATTGAAACAAATCAAAATATTTCACTGATTTCTAATTTGAATCTACCAGTAATCCCTTTCAATTCCCTTATTTTCAATTGAAGGTTTATTTAGCATTTCAAGAGTTTTAGTTTCAACTTTTGTAATACTCTTACTTCATAATATAAACAAAAATCACTAACAGAGCTCAATTGATAACTTTAACCATGACAATAACAAAAGTCTTGTTCATCAGTGGTATTTTGAAGTCAAAACATATTATTGAAAATGCTACCATTTTATAAGACGCGTCAGTTAAAAAAATAAAAATAAAAAAAATAATTTTGAACACTAAATTATACCATGGGCAAACCAACTGAAAGATCATCATCATTTGATTTTGTTTTGCCTTTAATATCTACTGTTAAACAAAGTATACCCAGTAAAGAACTAATAAATAGATTATCCATCCTACAAGATAAATTATCAATATTAGATGACAATGAAATAGATTTAAATGATTTGAAATCAATAAAACAAGACTTGATCAATCCAAAATTACTTCACAATACAAATGCATCAGTTCAAGCAATAGTATCATGTTGTGTTTCTGATATTTTAAGGATATTTGCTCCTAATGCTCCATATACATCACAAGAATTATCAGACTTGTTTCAAGTATTTTTCAAACAATTTTCAAAGTTAACTATAAATTCAAAAGATAAATATAGTTTATATCCGCGTTACTTGTATTTATTGAAACGTATTGCTGAAACTAAATCAATTGTTTTAATTGCCGAACTTCCAGATGCTGAAACTTTAATTGAAGAATTATTTGATACAATTTATGAATTATCTACAAAACAAAACTTCCCACGCGAATTAGAAGGTATTGTTACTGATATATTATCTGAAATCATAGCAGAAGCTGAAATTATTCCTCATAATGTTATGAAATTAATATTAAATAAATTTTTAAAACACATTGAATCAAATTTAGTGGGTACGAATATTACTAGTCCTGAATTTAAATTTAGTTTGATTGTGTGTGAAAATAATATTGATAAATTATCAAGAATAATTGCACAATATTTTTCAGAAATATTATATCCCAATACTACAAATAGTGAAGAAAAGCCCGCTGATTCAATGGATAAATTAAACGTAATTCATAGATTATCTATTCAACTATGGAAATATTTACCACAACTTTTATCCTCAGTCATGGCATTATTGGATGATGAATTAAATGCAGATAATGATACTATTAGAATTTTAGCTACTGAAACTATAGGTCAAATGTTAGGATCTATAAATTATTCAACATCACCTCAGTTTAAAGTAAATTTCTTCACAATTCATAAAACGACATGGCAACTTTGGATAAAGAAAATTTATGATGTAAATCAACAAGTTAGATGTAAATGGGTCGAACAATTACCAAATATCTTAATAAACAATACCTATTTAACTAATAAAATTAATGAAGTTATATCTTCAAGTGCTTATAAATGTTTACTTGATACTGAAGAGAAAGTCCGCGAAGCTGCCTGTAGTGCTATACAAACAATTCCATTTAATCGTTTCGTAGATGGCATAGCAAGTAAAGAAATTATTGAAGCATTTTTCCAATTAATCAGAGAAAAACATTCAGATATCAGAGAAACATCTATTGAGATAGTAAGTAGTATATATATTAAATCTACAGAACTTGAAGAAGAAGGTAGAGAATTAGATTGTGATCCAGAAATCAAAAAGTTAATTTTAACAATACCGAACCAAGTGTTGTCATTAATTTATATAAACAAGAATAATATATCTTCGGCTGTTGACTTTGCAATATTTGAAAGATTACTACCAATAAATGAAATTGGTACAGACAAGAGAGTAGATCGTATAATTAAACTTCATCTGAATTTGGATCAAAAAGGTAAAGAAGCATTTATAGCTATAAACAAAAGACAACAACAAGTCTCACAAGTAATTAAAACATTTTTGGATACTATTGAATTATATAATCAAACAGATTCAGATAAAGAGAATAATGATGAAGAATCAGATAAGAAATCAATTGTTATGAAATTAGATAAAATTATTAACTGGTTTTGTGTTTCATTTCCAGAAGGTTACAATACTTATGCTTGTCTAGAAAGATTCTACAAATTAAATAGAGCTAGATTCTTCAATTTGATTAGGATCTGCATTTCTTCAGAAAGTGATTTTGGTACTATTAAAAACTCAATGAAAGAATTAATTACTAAATTATCAGATCCAGCAAATATAAGATTAGAAAATGAAGGCAAAAGTACCATTACTACTAAAGATATGTTATATAATATTAAACTTTTAGTTTACAGGGGTTCTCCAGTTATTTTTAATAGATCTAATGTTGAGAAATTAATTGAGTATACCAAAAATCTAGATAATGCTACAATTGCAAATGAATTATTAGAACAAATATCTTTAATCAATCCTGATGTATTTAAATATCACCTAAGATCCTTGATTGATTTAGTGGTTGGAGAATCGAATGAGTCAAAAGCAAACTTATTGAAAACAATTTATCATTTCATTAAAAAATATCAAGACTTATACCCACAAGAAATTTCATTCAATGAATCTTTGAAAAGGTTGGCAATAAATGGAACTCCAAAAGAAGCAAAATATGATATTAAAATAATTGGCTTGAGCAATACTAAAGAAATATTAACTGCGTCAATAATTACATCAATTTATCCCTTAGATGAAAAAAGCTCACAATTTGCAACTCATTTAAGCTCATTAGCTGAAATATTTTTAATTGATAGATATGCTATAATTGATAAAGAATCTGACCTTACTCCATTCATAATCAAAGAAATATTTTTACAAAATAGGAACATAAATAGAGAAGAAATAGATGATAAGAAAGAATGGATAAATGAAGAAGAAATTGAACATTCACAATATTCCAATTTAAATGAAAAATTAATTGCCATTAGATTATTTGTCAATAATTTGAAAAGTTATGCTGAAAATGATAATGAAATCAATACTGATGAAGCTAAAGAAAAAGCATTACCTGTTATCAAATTATTAATGTCATTTATTGGTAATAATGGCGAAATAGTTTCAAAAACTCATCAATCTTATCCTACTCCAGAACCATTCAAACTGAAATTAAGATTAACAGCAGGTGAATATTTACTTAAATTAGCTAAAATTCCAATCTATAGTGAAACGTTAACTACTTCAAGTATAATAAGATTAACATTTTTGATCAATGATGAGAACTATCAAGTCAGAGCAAGGTTTTTGAACAATTTACAAAAGAAAATCAATAATGAATTAATAAGTGAAAGATTTTTATCTTTAATGTTCTTTAGTGCCATTGAACCAAATGCAGCATTAAAAAATAATGTCACAATGTGGTTACAATCCATGTTTAAAAGAGCTGAATCAAAACACAATATCAAATTTGAAAAAACATTAATTAGATTAATCCATACAATTTCTCATCATGAACAATTTATATCATTACTCGAAGCTGAAAATGAAGAAAATATAATCAAAGCATATACTTTTGCTTCCAATTTTGTCATTTATTATGTTAATTTGATTGCAAAACTGGAAAACATATCATTATTATATTATTTAGCAAGTAGAGTTAAACAATTTAGAGATGCTACAATTTCACCATCAGATTATGATGCTGAAGATTTTGAAAATTTATCAAGTAAAGTATCTAGATTATATAAAGTTTCTGAGTTGAGTCAATTGATACTTAAGGAATACAGTGATTCTAAAAATTGGATTATACAAACATGGCCAGGTAAAATTACATTACCTATTGATTTATATACACCTATGTCATCGTCAAAAGAAGCTCAACTGGTCGTTACTAAGATATTCATACCTGAAAATATTCAAATTGGTTTAGTGGGACATATAAAGAAGAGACTTGGCGGTGATAATAAAAGAAAAGCTGAAAGTAATTATATAACACCTGCAAAGAAACAAAAATCTAACAAGTCAACTAGTAAATCAAGAACGTCAAAACCAGTAAAGAAAGCTAAAAAAATTGTGGAAGAACCTAGTGAACCAATTAGAAAAAGTTCAAGAACAACTAGTAAGATTAGTTATAAGGATCAACTTGAATCAGGAGACGAAGAAGAAGAGAAAGATGATGAAGATGAATTCTAAGAATACCCAATAAATGTAATACTTAAAATATACGAATAAATGATTAAAGTTCCATTCTCTTTAATGTTTCAATTTTCCTATTTTGTAACCAATCTTCACCCATTATTTTAACTCTTTGAGCAGATGGGAAACTTTTATTAGCAACCAGATTAGTCAAATCAAAAACCACCAATTCACATATCTTTTGACCTTGTTTGCCAAAACGATTTAAAAATTCAACTGCTGTTGCCTCCCACCAATTACCCAATAAAGCAAAATGTGTATTAGTGAGTAATTCATTTGATAAATTTAAAATTCTAGCTAAGAATTTCCAAGTCGAATCATAAGAATATATACCAATTTGATTTTCATCATGTATTCTTGACATTACTGACCAAACAGTTATTATTCCACTCATTCTTTCATCATATTTAGTCGTATCTTCCCATTTATTATCATCTTTATTTCTTTTATATCCCATATTTGATCTACCTTGTTCACTATCTATTGAACTTGTGAATCCTATAATATAAGGACATTTTTTAATAAATCTAGCAGTTAAAAAATATTCAAATTCGGGAAATTTAGCTAAAATACTATATGCTAAATGAGCCAATGGTATAGCTGCAAATGATCTAACTATAACTTCAGTCTCAGCTTGATCTATAATTGCTTTAGCTATAAAATTTAAAATCCATTTGAAGATAAGCTCATTTGACTTTGTAAGTTCAATCATTGAAAGCACTTCATTTGTGATTTTATTAAGTTGGGATTGAGAATTTGATAATTGACCAAATTTAGGATTTAATTTCCTTTTAAAGGGCATTAATTGTTTCTTTAATTCTTTATCTTCATTTAATTTTGAGACTACATTCGTTTTTATATCTATGATGTCTTGTTTATATTTTAAAAATTGCTTTTCTATGTTGTCATAATTTGTAAAATTTAATTTTCCAGCTTCTTGTCTCTTTTTATTTTCTAATTCTTGTTTAAGTTTCAAATCCCTTTCTTGTTGTGTTTTTATTTTGGCCTCTTCTTCTTTTCGTTTACGTTCTTGTTCCTCATTTGCTATCCTTTTCTGTTCTTCAATTCTCCGAAGTTCCTCCTCTTTTTGTTTCTTTATTTCAAGTTCTCTTTGTTTCCGTTTTTCTTCCTCCATTCTTCTTCTTTCTTCTTCTAGACGTCTTTTCGATTCCTCTTCTCTTTTTATTCTCTCTTTATGTTTTAAGATTATATTATTGACCTCATCATTCTGTAAACTTAAAATATTTGAAAATGAATTGATCAATGCATTTATATTTGATTCTTCCAATTGTTGATTTCTAGTTAATTTATTGTGCAATTTCTGATACTCTATCTCATCTAATAATTGATTCTGATTGAACACCTCAATAGTATAATTTTTAATTTGTTCATAGATATCATTGAACTGAGATTCCAATATTAGATTCTTAACATTTAATGGTTGCATTGATTTATCATGACTGGGTATTGTAACTAATGGTAATTTTTCCTCTTCCTTTTCTTCAACTTCTATACTTTTTATCACTATATCATTCTTTACCTCTTTAACCAATTCTACTTCATAATCTGCTGGTAAACCAAATCTCATACTGTAGATCTATTGTAGTACACTACTGAAATTTATTTTTCACCAATCGCTACCAAAAAAATATACATTCAAAAAATTTTTCAATTTTGAAACAAACCAATTTAAATAATGAATAGTCGACATTTTATCCGTCAATTTTCACAAACAACAACTAATTTGAAAACTGGTTATAGTACTGTATTACCCGTACATCATTTAGTTAAAGTTGAAAAAGCAAAATTAAAACCTTGTTATTCAGAAGTTGTAATACCATCAGATGATATAAGATCAAATAAATTTAAACCTACAGAAATTGATCAAGATAGAGTACAAGATCATTATTATAATACTCTAGAGTCAGATTTGTTATTAAAATTTTATGAACATGATTCAAAAACAATACCTGGTTTAAAAAAAAGAGAATGGGGCACTGATTCTCCATTTAAAGTTTTTCGAAAAGGTAAAAGAAAACCAAAAGGTTCTGCAATTGAAACTCAAGATATAATACCTATAAATTATCAAAATATACCTAAATTAAATAGTATAGTTATAAATTCATATAATAAAAATGCATTAGAAAGACCATGGATGAATATCTGTACAAGATTACAATTGGCAACAATTACAAACAAAAAACCAAAAATATTGTATAATAAATCAAACATTTTACCTTGGAAAGTTAGAAGAGGTAAAGAATGTGGTGCAAAAGTTGAATTATTTGATAGAGAAATGAATCAATTTATAACTACATTAACTGAAATTGTATTACCTAGACTAAGAGCTTTTGAAGGTATAAAATTAACATCTGGTGATACCAATGGTAATATTACATTTGGTTTAAATGCTGATGATATTTTATTATTTCCAGAAATTGAAAATTTTCAAGAATTATATCCAAATTTAAATGGTATGGATATTACATTTAAAACAAGTGCAAGAACAGACCAACAAGCTAAAACATTATTAAGTAGTTATGGATTTCCATTTTATAAACCAGTTAAAAATTCTGGTTAATTATAAAATTGTATATATATAAATGTAAATAGAACGCTACTTGGTAGCGATACTTTCATAAAATTTCTGAAACGCGTTATTTTTCAATGGGTACAGATAAATGAATGTTTCAATCATTCATGAATACAATATATTGTATTCAGATAGAATATATCAAAAGGATAAGAAATGGAGTGATGGTATATTAAAGTTTTATGAATTTAATAATAAATTGGAAATTTATAGCTCAAGTAAAGTTTTGGTGGCTATTGATTTTTTACGAGATAAACCAATTGTAACAATATTGAATAAGTGGTTGGAGATAAATAATGAGTTTAAACTACCCAATAATCAATTGATAATACAGATACAGGAACATGTTGGGGTCTATGAAAAAGATTTGACAAATGTGTTTAAAAAAGGAGATGGTAAAGTTGATGTTAAACCACGAGTAGCCATTAAGAGAAAATTGTTCAAAGAAGAACCAATACCTGCTTTCAAGATGCAGACGCTTAATAAATCCTCTGAACATGTTTCCAATGGTATATATCAACCTGAAAAAATACTACGGGGTCCATCAAGACCAAGTAAGTCATCAAGTCAAAAGTTACAAGGCAGTTTAAGCTCAAAATCAAGATTAAAAACTCTTACAGCTGACATAGATAACAAAAATAACAAAAATCTGCGAATATCCGAACCAAGTGTCATAAATAACAATAATATCAATTCGAAAAAACTTTCTTCAACTGATCTAAAAAAGAAAAAACCCGTTCAGAAAAGTTCTGTTTCAAGTAACACAAGTAACAACAACAATAAATTTATGGTCAATGACTTACGAGTACAAAACAGGAAACCAATACGAATCAAACCAAAATCATCAACATATTTTCAACATTTATATATAGATAAAGAACAAGATACATTCACACCATTATGTGTCAAAACAAATAGTTTTCAAATAACACCAGAGCCATCACAAGTATCTAACCAAGATTTAATATCAAATTCAAGTCGTGAATCTGATGTAGAGGATAATGTACCTGATTTCATTGATGATTTATCAGATTTTGATGAAAGTGAAGCACCAAATGAAATACAACAGAAATTAGACTCGCCTATAGTTCATAAAACTAATGATAATATAATAGATTATGAATTTGATGATTTATCTGATTCAGAATTAGAATTAATACAAGCATAATATATATTTTAGCAATTTTGTAATTTATACTTAATCAAATCCATCATATGGTTTATTTGCTTCTTGTTTTTTCTTTTCATCTCTCGCAACTAAAATAGGAACAGCATTAGATACAAATATTTTCAAAAGTGGAAATGATGAAATAATGAATGTAAGTGCTGGAATTGCTGGACAATTTGCAATTTTAGCTAAATAACCTTGGACTGGTAATTCTTTAGATGGTTCTTTTTGTACATCAACGTAAACATAGCTAGATGATGAATTGTTATTCGGTTGTCGACGTGGAGGTAAGACAAACTTCAGCATATCAATGTATTAAAAAAGTGGTTGTGTATATTTTAGAATGTGTTGCAATTTTTTTTGCAGCCATAATTCATACTATTTATATTTGGAAAAGCTATCTAATTTGATTAAGATTTTATTAAATGTATCTTGGTTAACTATCTTCGATAACATTATCAACCTCCAAAACAAAGCTTTGGATCCCTTTTCGACCTTATTCTTTACTTTCAATTTAACTATTTTGTTATTATTAGTTAATTTATCAACGTATAACAAAGTATTATCCAATGCTTTTCTAAATAATATTCTACTGTCATAGTTATAACTGTATGCTTCCTTAATACTAATATATTGATCCCAATCATTTTCCTTCTTTCCACTTTCAAAGAACCCATGACTGAATCGTTTTGAATCAATTCCGGGTGTAGTTAAAATTGGAACATGATAAATAAATTGAAATTTATAATTCACTTCCATCCAATTTCGAAATATATTAGCAGCCATTAATGGAATTGACTTAACCGTATTTGTGGAATTTAATAAATGTATTTGTTTCAATTCTGGTCCGTAATACAATGAACCAATTAATGAATTAGGTAAATAAATAGGTAATTTCCTTAAAGCAAACGATTTCCTTCTTGACATAACTACAATTTGTGAATCATTAAACAGTTTAGAAGTATAATAATCTATTGGTTTAGTCCATGGTATTGAATCGTTTAAACTCAGGTCATATATTAATTTATTGTCATTACAATATAATAAATGATATGAACCGTGCCATTTCTGTACATTCAATTGATATTCAACTTTATATCCCGTGAATGGTATGTTGTTATTGGTTATACAAGATTGTGATTGATCTGGTAAACAAAAGACAAGGCTGATAAGCAATATTTGAATTAAAAACATGGTTGCGATTATTAGTTTGATATGTTAAATTTATATTTCTATACAACTATCATAACCTATAGCTAAAGTCATACCCAACACAAGATTAAACATGCCTCTATTATCAACACCACTAAATACCTCCTGATCTTCATAAACTGTAATCCATCCTAGTTTATTCTCATTCGGTGTGTCATCTTCAGTATTTGACAAATAGTATAACCCGTCACTACCATAATAATACTTCTCATCAGTATCTTCATTATCATCATTGACATTGACATAAGGATTTTCTTCATAATTATTTTTCAATTTTTTCATATCTTTCAATATGTTCTTCCTCTTGAATGGTCTAAAACAGCTTAGAACTGGTGGAAATTTGACATCTTCATCTTGGTGATATACTCTCCTTGGATCTTTTTCTTTATATTTTGCAGGATCATTAGTCGTATAATTTTGATGGAAATAAATATTTCGTTTACCTATCATTTTATATTCGTTCTCTTTAATTTTATTCAATCTACTTAATCTTATTCTCGGAATTGATCCAATATTCCAAGTTCTCCGCAACGAGTCAGTAATCTCGAAATTTTTGAAATAATAAGGAAATTGATTTCTTAATGATTCAATAGGGAAGTATTTTCGAGATATTGGTTGAGTAAATGAAACTCCTTTGAACACCGCTGCATCTTCATAATTTGTTAATATACCATCGTTTAAATAAACATCTTTTGAAATACGATATGAAAAGGAACCGTTATTTTTCTCAATTATCATTAACACGTTCAAAGTACATGGATTTTTGAGAATTAATTTATAACCACTCAGCAGTTCTTCAACTTCAACGTAATAACTTGGTGCTTGTCTACAATAAACATGTTTCATATCTGGATTAGTTGTCAAATATAAATCTTTACCAAATTTAAGTACATGATATTTCCAAAATGGCGTTACCTTGGGACAAGCAGCAACTGCAGACCTTGAATTTATATTCTGATTAGCTTTTGATTTTATAGTTGAAAAGTTTCTTTTTAAATCATGAAAACCTTTTACTGATTGATCAAGTGATTTACTAAACCTTTTTGATACTTTTTGCATTGCGTCTTCAAATTCTAAATCTAAATCTTTTGAAGGTGGTGGTCTCCTTACACTTTTGGATCTGCCTATACTATTAACATATTTCAAATGATCTTCTAAATTATCAGTCACATCATCTCTAGAATTTTGTTCTATAGCAGCTTTTGATCTTGTCTCCATACCATCCTTATTATCATTAACATCTGTATTTAAGTCTATTAAATTATTATTATACGTCATGAACGATGTTAAAGCATCGGAATGATTCAATGACTATTGATTATAATGAAAAGAAACTGAATTTTTTTTAGCCCGTGGCCGCAATAAATTTCCAAGCGCGGCGGTTACCATTTTTAGACAAGGAACAATAAATACGACGCGATGTTCATTTTTTTCATCACGTCGAAATTGGGGTCATAAAATTTTTATTTTAGCAAACAAAAAATTGAAGTTGGAGGGTTTTTGATTCAATGGCTGATCTTGAAGATAATAATCCATTATTACCTGCTCCTGAAGAACATGAAGGTTCAATTTATGGTCATGATGATGAATCATGGCAATCATGTCCAAATTCAAGACAAACCTTTCGTATATGTACAAATTTAAAATTATTAATTGATAAAGTCATTCCAATTGTATTTGATAAAAATGATTTATTTGCTGCTGATTCTTCAATTTTAAATGAAAAAGTCATTGATTTAGTTTATAAAGCTGCTGGCGGTGAAGGGAATGGTAAAAAAGGTTCAAGTTCATATAAATATCAAGCAAGTATAGTATTTTGTTTATTAAAAGTTTGTGATTGGTATTGGCAACAAGCAGAATTTGAATTAAGTGATAATGAATTATTTGATTTAAGAGCATTATCTGCACAAACATTAGCATCAATTATAATTGAAAGAGAAAAAGATGATGAATATTTATTTTTAAGAATGTTATGTCATAGATATACAATTTGTTTAAATGGTGAAGATTCAACTCCTACAAATGCGTTGGAAATGGCTGTTGATATGCATTCTACAATTGTTATTGGATCATCTGGTTATCAAAGATGTATTAAATGGTTATGGAGAGGTTGGATTGTTCAATCATCAAATGATCCTCATTCTTACGTATTATATAAAGGTGCTGCTTCACATTCAATTAGAACTCATTTTGATCCAGCAAGAATTAAAACACCATTATATCAAAATATATTGGAAATATTTTTCAGTATAATTTATCTTGTATTATTTACAATTATATTAAATACTCATTCAACCACATTTTCGAATTTAGATGTATTTGAAATTACATTTTATTTATTTACTGTTGGTTCTATATTGGATGAAATTATAAAATTTTATCATGTTGGTTTGAATTATTTAGGATTTTGGAATGTTTTTAATGATTCAATGTATTCAATTATATCAATTGCTATAATATTTAGGTTACTTAGTTTAAATTCTCATGAAGCTTTAAGAGAAAGATATGATGAAATTAGTTATAGAGTATTATCATGTGCATCTCCATTAATGTGGTCAAGATTATTATTATATTTAGATGCTCAAAGATTTGTTGGTGCAATGATTGTTGTATTAAAAGTAATGATGAAAGAATCATTATTATTCTTTGTTTTATTAGGTGTTGTTATAATTGGTTTCCTTCAAGGATTTCTTGGATTAGATGCATCTGATGGTGAAAGTGATGCAACTACAAAGATTTTAATATCATTACTTAAAACTGTTATTGGTGGTTCTTCATTTGATGATATGGGTAAATTAGTTCCACCATATGCATCAGTATTATATTACATGTATTCCTTTTTATTAAGTGTTATATTGATGAATATTCTTATTGCTTTATATTCAACTGCTTATGCAGCTGTTGTTGAAAATGCAACTAATGAATATTTTGCATTAGTTGCAGAAAAGACATTGAGATATATTAGAGCTCCAGATCAAAATATTTATGTTCCACCATTCAACTTAATTGAATTATTTATAAGTCCAATGGAATATATTTTACCAACTAACATGTTCAAAAGTTTAAATTATTATGTCATGTTGGTTATCTATTCCCCATTATTATTATATATCACGACTGATGAATTATCCAATGCTAGGAGAATTCAATATAATAGATTTAAAGGATTATCTGATGATGCTAATGAAAATGATACTGAATGGGATTTAACTGATGGATTTTCCGATGCGAATAATGTAGATAGTGTACAAGAAGGTATAAGAGAAAGGAATTCACAAGTTAATAGAGAATTAAGAGAACAAAGACAAGGTGAAAGACAAGATCCAGAATTTATGATTAATATTCATAGTTTTGAAAAAGAAATCGAACAAATTGTAAAACCAATTAAACCAGCAAGTGAAAAAGGAATGAATTGGCAATTTTATGAATTATATGAAAAGATTGATAAATTAACACAATTAGTTGAAATTGTAATAACTGAAAATAAAGAATTAAACAAGAAATTGGAAAATGGGGCTTGAATAAATTTTGCAACCGTTTATAGTTTTGGCCATAGTCGCACGAAAAAATATATATAGTGTTTTTTTTTTTCAATGTTATTTTCAAGTTTAGTAGTTATAAATTGGACCAATTAGATACAACCGCAAATAGTTACTCTTACTAATGATCTCTTATTATACTAGCTAGATAACAGTTGTTCCTTCTCGCGTGTTGATGTTTAGTTGTGTAATAAAAATCGAGTGATTTGTACCATAGTTAACAAAAGATCTAAACATCAGTACAATAAAACGTATGAAAAAAAATTTTGAGGAAAAAGTTTACCACCATTAAATATTAATTAATATTACTACAAGTATATTCAAGCAATTAGTATAATATTAATATTAATATGAATCATAAATCTAACTTCAAGTTAGGTGATAATATCCATTTTGAAATATCATCGTCAACATCAAGTTTAAATGATTCAAATGCTAAAAAAATTAATAGTAATATGAAAATGCAACCACCACCACCAATTCAACAACAACAACAACAACAACAATTAAATAGTCGAGATTCATCAAATAAAAAGAAAAAATCGAAGAAAAAGAAGAAAACAACTAGTTCAAAATTGACTCAAGCTCATTTAAATAATCCTGATGAAGATTATCCAAAATCAAGAATTATTAAACAAGCACCAAATGGAGATGTTATAGTTGAAAGTCTAGAGGAAGAAGAAGAAGTGGATGAAAATGATCAAGAGAATGTCCATTCACATGAGCATCATCATCACCTCCATCATCATGAAAATAATGGTAATAATCATCTACATAATCAAGAACTGAATAATAACAATAATAATAATATTAGCAGTAATAACATACCCCATCGAAATCATAATATCAATACACATAATAATTTATGGGATTCTTCATCACTCGAAGAACAACAAAAATTAAAAGACTTTTGGGAATCATTAGGTGATGAACAAAAATTGGAATTGGTAAAGATTGATAAACAATCTATAATGAAAATGTTTAAAAATGAAACAAGACAACATTTACAACAACTACTGCAACAACTGAATAGAAATGTACAAACTTCTTCATCATCAAATAATAATGGATGTGCATGTAAATACTGTGGTAGAAGAAATAATATTATGGAAGAAGAATTGGAAAGTATTTATGATAACCATTTTGATGATATTATTGATTTTATACATGAAGTACGAGATATTAATGATTTAAATGCATTACCCGGTTTGTTATTTGGTGGTTTTCATATGTTGGAAGAAGAAAGAAGACTCCAAAAACGACAACAACAATTGAGAGAAAAGTTTGAATTGGCTGCTCAAAAACAAAAAGAATATCAAATTGCTAAAAAGAATTATGAAGAATTTACTAAAAACGAACAAGATAAAGAGAAACAACTGGTACAACCAAAACCAATTGCTGAATTACAACAACAAACTAAAAATCAACCTGAAATTTACCATAAAATTATATCACAAGATATAAAAATCAATGATAATCAAATTTTCAATAAATTACTTGATCCAAAATTATTTGATGCTTTAGAAAGTATGGATATTCAAAGAATGAAAGAAGTTGCAAATTATGATCCTAAAAATGTAAATCATATAACAATGTTGGAAAAAGCTGGTTCATTAAGAGAAATTGTACGTGATTTAAATAATGTTGATAGGTCACAATTGGAAAAATCAATGTCATATGTTCAAAATATGGGGAAAATTTTTTCAAATTTTGCAGCTTTAAATTCTTCAAATCCTGAAGATGTTGAAAAATTAACTACTGTCAATGGTTTAAATGATCAAATAACTCAAGGATTATCTACTTTTGCTGAAGATTTATTGAAAAATGATGGTAATTCTTTTATAACCA
The DNA here is from genome assembly GCA_947670415.1 of Insectozyma verbasci. Lineage (NCBI taxonomy): Eukaryota > Fungi > Ascomycota > Pichiomycetes > Serinales > Debaryomycetaceae > Insectozyma > Insectozyma verbasci. The sequence goes on along the minus strand of CANTUO010000002.1, from coordinate 974,251 downwards.
TGATGGAAACTTTATCAGAATCAAGAACTGCTCGTGAAGAATTATTAAAAGATAAACCTGAAATTCTTTCACAAATTTATGAACATGCACAATTACAACAACAAAAGCAAATACAAGAATTAAAACAACAAGAATTGGAACATACAAAAAATTTAGCTTGGGTTGATGAAGACGATCATAAACATCATCATCACCATCATCATCATCATCATCATCATCATGAATATTGTACTCATCATGACTTTGATGATGAAGAAGATGAAGAAGATGAAGAAGAAATTGACGACGATGAAGAAGAATATGATGATGATGAAGAGTATGATGACAATGAAGATGAAGAAGACGAAGATGAAGATGAAGATGAAGATGATGATGATGAAGGTGCAAGTGATACAGAATCTGAAATTTCTGAGGAAGAGAAAATGCAAGAAATTCGTCGTTTATTTTTAATTCAAGTTATAAAATTATTTCAAGAAAGATTGAAAAGTGCTTATAAAGAAAAATTATCACAAGATAGAACTCAAAAATTAATTGAAGAATTAGAAGCTGAAGAAAATGCTAAAAAAGAACGTGAATTGAAAAAATTGAAACAAAAGGAAAAAGCAAAGGAGAAGAAACGTTTACAACAACAAGCTAAAGAAGAAGAACGTAGAAAAAAGGAAGAAGAAGCAAAAGCAAAAGAAGAAGAAGCAAGAATTCAAAGAGAATTACAAAAGGCTGAACAAAAGAAGAAGAAAGAAGAAGTAAGATTGAAACGTGAGGAAGAAAAGAAGAAGAAATTGGAAGAAGCTAAAAGAAAAGAAGAAGAACATAGGAAAAAGGTTGAAGCACAACAAAAACGTGAAGAAGAAGCTAAACGTATAAAAGAAGAACGTAGAAAGAAAGCTGAAGAAGAAAGAAAAGCAAAAGAAGAAGAAAGAAAACAAAAAGAATTAGCTAAAAAACAAAAGGAAGAAGAAAGAGAAAGATTAAAACAAGCAAGAGAAGAACAATTAGCAGCTGAAGAAAAACAACAAGAATTTGAAGATCCAATATTTAAACCTCAATTTGAAGAAAGAAAATTATCAACTGAACCACCTGCAAATCATTTATTAAATCAATTATATCAAACAAGACCTGGATCACTTTCTTCTACTCCATCATCTGTTGGTTTATCAACATTGAATCAATTACATGGTACGCCTGTTAAAATTCCTCAACAACCACCAATTTCACAATATTCTTCGACTGAATTTATTCCACAATCTTTTGAAAATAGTATGTTATCCCAAAATATCATTACTTCACCTCAAACTGCGCCAATAAATTTAACAAATGGTCTAAATCAATCAAATAATAATATTAATGGTTCAATTAATCCTATGTCACCATGGTATAATAAATCAAGATTAAATTCATTAACTAATTCTAGTCAACCATTTTTAAATCCACAATTTAATTCAAATGGTAATAATAATAATAATATTGGTTCTTCTTCCGCTTCCGTTCAACCAAATTCAAATTTCAGTGCTTTTAATGCATTTGCTGATCCATTATCAAATGATTCATTTATAAGTACTCCATTGAGTGGTAATAGTAATATTTGGAATCCAACAAATCAACCAGCAACAAGCAATACTACAAATAGATCAAATTCAATTTGGAATAATCCAAATAATGTAAAACAAGAAAGTACAACAACTCCATTATTAAATAATTTAACTACAGCTAATAATAGTAATTTATGGAATAATAATCCAATTAATAACGAATCTGAATTAATTCAATGTTCAGCTTTTAGTTGTTTTCAAATTTTACAAAATTCAAATCAATTAGAATTTGGTGTTGCTCCAATTATTAAATTATATCAAAATGTAGTTACAATATTAAATAAACCAAATTTAACCATTAATCAATTTTTAAATTGCTGTCATTCAAATTCAACATATCAATTTGATTTTATATATGATGAATTTGGTAAAATTACACATGTAAAAGTTGGATTATATGGATTTAAAACATCACCAACTCCATTGAATTCACAAATACAGCAACAACCACAGAATCAACAACAACAAACTATACCACCGCCTGGATTTGCAAATAAACCATCACCGCCTGGATTATTTAATGAAACTACATCATTTTTAGATCCAATTAGTGAATTAAATAGTAATGATAGTTCAACTTTCACTAGAAGATTATGGAATTAGAGTAATGAAAAAGTATATAGTAACGAGTTCAATATAAGTATCCATCATTGTATAAATTAAACTTCTTTCTTTATCGTATTCTAGATCGTCTAAATAGTTGAAAAAAAAAAAAAAAAACCTTCAGATAATCTTAATTGTTTCTTCAAAATCAATAGTCATATGTGTCAATGGCTATTGATGTGATAAAAAGGAAATTAATTATAGTTGGAGATGGTGCATGTGGAAAAACTTCATTATTATATGTCTTCACCCTTGGTGAATTTCCTACCGAATATCATCCCACGATATTTGAAAATTATGTAACTAATTGTAGAATAGATGGTAAATCAGTACAATTAGCATTATGGGATACTGCAGGACAAGAAGTATATGAAAGATTAAGACCATTAAGTTATAATAATTCTCATGTTATATTAATTGCACTTAGTATAGATGCACCAGATTCATTAGATAACGCGAGGACAAAGTGGGTTGAAGAAGTTAAACAACATTGTCCGAAGGTTCCATATTTATTATGTGGATTAAAGAAAGACTTGAGGAAGAATTCAAATAAATATGTTCAATACGATCAAGGTAAACTAGTTGCACAAGAAATTGGTGGAAAGAATTATTTAGAAAGTTCAGCTTTAACTGGTGAAGGTGTTGATGATATTTTTGAATGTGCAACTAGGATAAGTTTATTAAATAATGAGAAAACAACAAATGGGTGTTGCATAATTTTGTAAATAGAATTAGGTTAATATAGGGTATGAGTAACAATAAGGTTTTATTCCAGTCTCTCTCTCTGACTTGAGAATAAACTATTCGGCCCTTAGTTGTACAAAATTTGGTTTAATTTTTTTTTGCCTCTGTCCCGTACATTTTTATTCTCGCTTTAAAGAAACGCCCCGGCCTCGACCAGTTGATAAAATTAAGTTTTCAAACCTATTGTCAAATATTTTTCTTGAAATTTTCTTTGTCAAAATTTAATTCAACAAATTGCTGAGATTTGTCGGAAATTTATAACAAGTATTAGCAAATAATTTAGCTAGATAATGTTGAAACTTAAGCGATCAAAAAATCACTGAACATTTTAATATAACTACTTGTCGGTTGAATAATTAATTTAAAACGGAAAAACTGTTTCAGAAAATCAATCAACTCTCGGTTATAATTTGCGTTTCAAATTAAACACTATGCATATAATATGTAATGCATTATGTAATATTTTAATTTTTTTAGTCTTTGGCTGCTAAATTTATGATTATGGCTTTGAATTCATTATACAAAGTATGGCTTCGATGTTTAATGAGATTAAACATAATTAAACATTAATAATACGAAAGTTCTTAAACAGTTCAAATTTCACAATAAAGTAAGATACAACTAAGTTTATGCGTTATAAAGTACGATTTTGCAGCCATTTCTTCTCCTATCAAATGTCGGAATATTCTTTTTTCTACGCCGCGCAGCATCAGAGATTAAAGTTTTGAATATTTCATAATCAATTATGCATCGAATTAAATTTTTTATCGATTAGATATCCCTTATAGAAAAGAAAGAGATATTATACTGTATTCTATATATTCAATTTTAACTCATTAAATTTTTGGAAAAGTTATGTCAAAGAGCCTAAATCATAATGACAATGATACCGAGCTAAGTAATACTTCTTCAAATACTGTGTTGAATAACCAACCTTTGGTTCCTGATCCAATTATTATATCAAATGGTAAAGATCAACCGATTCAAGAGCTACAAAAACTGAATTATGCTAATGAAGAAACAGACGCTGAAGAAAATAACTCGAATCAATCAACTCCTTTGGCCTTGCCAACATCATTGAATTATGATAAAAATAAAAGTACCAATGACAATAATTCATTAAACAACCAAACTAATGAATTTTCATCGTCATCAATTTCGCTAGATTCATTTTCTCTCAATAATGAGTCTTATAAGCACGATTTCGGTAATATATCAACTTTCAACAAAATCAAATTGTTCATTATTAATTTCAAAAATAATTGGATTCTACCAAATGTTGGTATTTCCTTACTTCTATTTTCACAATTTTTAAACTCCATCATGGTTACAACTTGTAAATTATTAGTCACTGATAAAGATTTCAATAAACCAATTCATCCATTACAAATTTTATTTGTTCGAATGTTTATAACTTATATTTGTTGTTTATTATACATGTTTATAACTAAATCAGTACCTGAAGCACCATTAGGACCTAAACCAATTAGAAAATTATTAATCATGAGAGGTTTAGTTGGATTTTTTGGAGTTTTTGGTATGTATTATTCTTTACAATATTTAAGTTTGTCAGATGCTGTTGCAATTACATTTTTAATTCCAATGGTTACTGCATTCTTAGCATTTTGTATATTAAAAGAAAAATACTCAATTTTGGAAGCTATTTGTTCAATTTTTTCATTAGGTGGTGTTGTTTTAATTGCAAAACCTTCATTTATATTTGGTTCAATTTCAGATAATGAAACAAATTCAATTGATGAATCTATAGAAAGTGCGAGTACTGAAAAGAGAATAATTGCTACTGTTGTTGGTTTAATTGGTGTTTGTGGTGCATCTTGTGTTTATATTGTTTTACGTAAAATTGGTATGAATGCTCATCCATTATTATCAGTCAGCTATTTTGCATTGATATGCTGCATTGTCACCTTTATTACAATTTTAATCTTACCTGGTTTATCATTTATATTACCTTCAAATTCTTATCAATGGTTTTTATTTTTCATTATTGGATTTTCGGGATTTTTTATGCAATTTAGTTTAACTGCTGGTATTCAAAGGGTTAAAGCAAGTAGAGCAAGTCTTATGGCTTATTCTGGAATGGTATTTGCAATTATATGGGATTTAACAATTTGGCATCATACACCTGGATTATTAAGTTTTTTGGGTATTTTTTTAATTATTGGTAATGCTATTGTAATATTAAAATTTAAACCGGAAAAGATTTCAAGTAGTAATGTGAAAGAACAAGATTTGGAAAATAATGGTAAGTATAATGAATTAAATGATGATTCATCGTCAATTGCATTGGAAGAATTTATAATCACAGATGATGATGATGATGGCGATAAAGATGGCGATAAAGATGACGATCAAAATAATGGTCATAGATCTTAGACTTTTTCAAACTTTTTCAACAAGTTTTATGTATTATTTTACTTCGATTGGGTTTTTTCATGGGCTTATTTATATAGAATTTATATATCGTGGCATTAAATATATTTGTTTCATAATGTGTTCAAGGCACCTCAAACTTACAATTAAATTTAGAGATCATATCTTAATTTGACAACTTTACAACTTGTTTTAATGCCGATATCATTAAAGACATCATTTGTCGTAAATCCCATTTCAATTCTGCTTGGAAATTTAAGCTCCGATATATTTGTAAAATTGGTAGACTCCAAATTCTCAATTCCAAAAAGCGATAGGTATTTTAAGTTCTTTGGAAATTTGAATTTATCTAAATTTTCGAGGTCATATAATATGCCAAGGTTGTAGATGGAAGAAAGATAGACTTCATTATGAGAGTGTCAATTATTCTCACAATAAAGCACTAAGAGATTATGAAACTTTGAGAAATAAAATTTTGGAATTTAAGGAACAACAATATTACTCTGCAATTGTCAAGTATTCAATGTTTGAACCATCTTTAATTTCAAAACTTAAAAATTATGAAACTAAAAATTTTCCGAATTGTAAATATACTGCAAGTTTCAAAGCATTGCATTATTGGTACCACAAAATGTTGATATATCAACACCCTTATAACATTCGTGACATCTTTGTATGAATCAAAATTTCAAAATGAAATGTAGTCTGTAAAAATGATCTCAGATTTATGACTGATATTAACGAAATCAAGAATCCAATTGATGACTATTTATTGATGCAAAGGTTACGTGAGAAGGCAAATAAGAAATGATGGAGGAAATAATCTTTTATTAACAATTCATGTAAATAAAATCATCTATGGTCTAAATTGAAAATCTAGGTCTTTAAAATTGTATATTTGGTTATTTTGAGACGGACTTATTATTCTGCCTTTCAGGAACTGTATCAAATTCCTATAGTCTCGTTATAGTATTCTACCATGTGACTACACCGAGATAGACCAGCTATTATCCGTATGTATGCCCTGGTGAGAATTAGAAGTTCCTCGTGTTCCATGACTTTTCACTTTGGTAACCAATCCAATTCTTTCTCTATATGTTTAATCTGTACTAAATTACCATTGACTTGTAAATTTAAGTTATCCAAGTAATCATTTGTATTCTTACTTAACTCATTTAAATTATTAATTAATTTTCTTGAATTATTTAAATTTACTTCTAAATATTCCAACTTTAAAAAATCATTTGAATTTGGCTTTGAAGGTAACAAACGTAATTGATTTATCCATTTATGATTAGAATTATGGTTATTATGGTTATTATTCTGATTATTATTTTGTTTAGAATTTGACATTCGTATAAATTTATTTTTTTTCTTTCGTTTATTTTAATCAAGGTCTTTATTTATTCTAACATTCCATTGATTAATCTATCAAATTTCCATGATTTTGAGATATCCATAGGTAAATCTTTCTCTTCTATACTTTGCTTATCTACATCATATTCATTTAGATTTTTAAAAAATTGGCAAATTGGTTTTGTATACCATCTATCACCATTCCATGTAAACCAACCAAGATGACCTCCAATTGTAGTTGTAATCATTGTTATATATGGATTCAAATTTGTTTCTGCATATGGTAATGACCTACATCCAGTAATTGGATCATCTTTTGAACTTATAATCAATAATGGGACTCTAACTTTTAAAACTCTTTGAATTGGTGATGCTAATCTATAATATTCATCAGCACAATTTAAACCAAATAATTTAGATGTAAAAAAATCATCAAATTGTTTCAAAAATTTAATATTATAATTTGATGGATTATTTTTATATTCTTCAATAAATTGATTATTTTCAAGTATACCGTGACTATTTAATAATTTTAATAAATTTGAACACATTGTAGGAGAATAAATTTTATGACCAATTATAGATTCTCTTAAATGTATAGCACCATCTGGGAAATCCCAAGGAGTTCCGAAACAACAAGCACCTTTAATTTGATTTGAAATATATTGACCTTCTTGACCAAGATAATTTGCTAAAATTGCACCACCGAGAGAGAAACCCATAAGATAAACACGTTTCTTACTATACTTTTTTGTCACTATTTCATTAATTAAATATCTTAAATCATTTGTCCATAATCCATTATATAATTGTGGTGATGTGATTGTATGTTTTGCACAACCTCTTGAATTCAAGACAATAGCATCAAAATTGTACTCATCACTTATAATTTTCTCCAATACTGCTCTTATATAAGCTTCATAAGAACCACCACTTAATCCATGTAAAACAATTAACAATGGTTTCTCATCGTTATTTTCAATAATTTCTTCTTTTGGGTCAGCAAATTCAGTTCTTGGAGGTAATTCAGATAATTGAGATTCAGGTTTAAATTTGAAAATATCATCAGATGCTTTTTCTTTGGGGATTGCAAAATCAATTGCAATTGTACTTTCACCTTGCCATTGATCGTATTTCAAAAAATCATTTGTATTTGGAATTTTATAAGTTTTATTTTCAATAGTTATAATTTTTCTTTTATAATATACATGATGTTGATTTTCAAATTTATTTATAGCAGTATAAGCAGTTTGAGTATGACCTGAAGATAAAATTGGATTTATATAAAATTGATAATTTGATTGAAATTCTTCAATTGAATTTTGTAAAATTTCTGGAACATTTATTGATTTACTTGAGTCATTTCTATTTCTAAATCTTATTGGAGTTTTAGCGATATAATTTTCGACTCTTGATTTAAAGAAACTGCTCATCGATCTAAAGTTTTGGTTGTAAAATGAGATTTGCTATAAAAAAAGATGCCGCAAAATTTAAAAGTGTCGTGGATCCTTTGAAACCGAAAAAAAAGACACTAGATCAAAAAAAAAGACACTAAACAACGAAAGTGACAATTAATTCTGACGTTTTAATATTACTATTGTATTGATAAAAATGCTCTATCTTGAGCTGAAAATGAGTTTGACTTTACTTACTAATTACTATTATGTTAAAAGTGACCACGGCCAGACGAGCTCGGTTTTATTCCTTCATTAAGTACAAGCCGCATCCAAAATAGGCATTAAATCCGCACAAATATCGTAACAATCTAGCGGTCGAAGTTCATGCCACTTGATACCAACCAAACTCTTTTATATTACTGAGAGACACTCAAATAGTAATCGTAAGTTCCACTTTCAATATTGGTTGCAAATCTATCTAAAATGGAACAGTTCGTGGTACACGACCCCCGAATATTGTCTTAAAGTAGAACAATAAGTTACAAAATTGGCAAATGGCAGCCTAATTAAAACTTATGTAATATATTACATAATAAATAATTCTTAGCTATCACTCAAAAAAAAAGTTAACCAAAACTCCTTTATCAATTTTGCTTTTTTCTTTTACTTACTTCATTTCAGCACAACTTCTTTTGCCTTCCATTGAATTTTATCAATATTATTAAAAACTAGTAATAATACTTTATTCAATAATGCAATTAGCAGTCTTATCTTTAATTGCTACTTTATTAGCATCAACAGTTGATAGTAAACAATTTAGTTCAAAATTAACCCGATTATCAAATGATGAAACTTTAAATCCTCAGGTGTTTCAAGAATATACTAATGGTTTAACTAATAAATATATTAATATGTTTAATCATCATGTTGGTAATCCTGTTGCTCAAAGTATTTTACAACAACAAGAACAAGTTCCATTTGTTGAACAAGGTAAAGGTCAATTTGAAGCTCCATTAACCAATTATCTTAATGCGCAATATTTTACTGAAATTCAATTGGGTACTCCTGGTCAATCTTTTAAAGTTATCTTAGATACTGGATCATCAAATTTATGGGTTCCTTCACAAGATTGTAGTTCATTAGCTTGTTATTTACATCAAAAATATGAACATGATGAATCTTCAACTTATAAAGCAAATGGTAGTGAATTTTCAATTCAATATGGTTCTGGTTCAATGGAAGGTTATATATCTCAAGATATTTTAGCAATTGGTGATTTAATTATTCCAAAACAAGATTTTGCAGAAGCTACTTCTGAACCTGGTTTAGCTTTTGCATTTGGTAAATTTGATGGTATATTAGGTTTAGCTTATGATACTATATCAGTTAATAAAGTTGTACCTCCAATTTATAATGCTATAAATCAAGGTTTATTAGATTCTCCACAATTTGGTTTTTATTTAGGTGATACTAATAAAAATGAAGAAGATGGTGGTTTAGCTACTTTTGGTGGTTATGATGAAAGTAAATTTCAAGGTAAATTAACTTGGTTACCTGTTAGAAGAAAAGCTTACTGGGAAGTTTCATTTGATGGTATTGGTTTAGGTGACGAATATGCTGAATTAACAAAAACTGGTGCTGCAATTGATACTGGTACTTCATTAATTACTTTACCATCAACTTTAGCTGAAATTATAAACGCTAAAATTGGTGCACAAAAATCTTGGTCTGGTCAATATCAAGTTGATTGTGATAAAAGAGATTCATTACCTGATTTAACTTTAAATTTTTCTGGTTACAATTTTACATTAACTGCTTATGATTATACTTTAGAAGTTGGTGGTTCATGTATTTCTGCTTTTACTCCAATGGATTTCCCAGAACCAATTGGTGATTTAGCAATTGTTGGTGATGCATTTTTAAGAAAATATTATTCTGTTTATGATTTGAAAAAGAATGCAGTTGGTTTAGCCCCAACTAAAATTTAATAAAAGTTAGAAATATATAAAAGTTGATTTTCTGTTCGTATAATTTTATTTTATCATTTTTTTTTTTTTTATTTTTTTTGTTCGTGCTGGTTTTGGACCAAATCAACCAGCCATCTTATACCAAGATCTTTGATTTGATTTTCAATGATTTATAAAATCATGATTTTGATTCAATTTTAAAAGTTGGTTTCTTTATCATTCAAATGTCTGTTCCTCAATTTCCTCCACCTGAATTTAAATATGATAAAAATCAACGTATTATGAATAGATTGGAAGTTGAATCAACTTCAACTAAATCATTACCAATTTCATTCCCTACTTATTATTTAGATAAATCAATTGATAATTTTAATATTGAACCAAAACAACAAGTAGATTATAATCCAATTCCAAAAAGATTTTCACAATTTATAATTGACCAACAAAATCCTTATCTTTCTCAAAGATTAGATAATTTATCATCAAGAGAAGAAGAACCATTAAGGGATATTTCTGATTCAATGGGTTCTCAAGCTACTATTTTCTCAACAAGACAAGATTCAAGTATAGTACCTACTAAAAGATCAAAATCTAAATGGTTAAAGAAACGAAATTCAAAATCTTCGAATGTACAATTAACTAGACAATCTTCAATTACCTCATCCTTAAAACGTACAAAGGCAATTAAGATAAAACAAGGATCAAAATGGTATAGGCTAAAATTGTTTTTTAAAAAATTACGTCAAAAGATTTTCAAAGTTTCAAATAAACGAAAAGTTTCAATGAAGAGATCAAAAACATTAATTAGAAAACAAAGATCAAATCCACAAAATAAACATGTTAAACAACAAATATCAAATCCAATAACGAATCCAAATTTAGGTCAACAACCAGTTTTTAAAATTAGAAAAATTGGAGATTTAAATCCAAGAGATCAACAAATTTATACTCAAGAAGATTCAAATCCAAAAGAACGACATTTATCGAATTATATTCAAGAACAAGAAAAATTACAAAAGAAACCATCACCTCCAAATGAATTTGTTCAATTACCATCTCCCAATTTTGATGAAAATTTAAGTGAATTTGAAAGTATTGCTCCTTCACTTCCACCACATTTAGATGCATCATTTCAAAAACAAATATCAAAACCAATACATAAAGATGAACAAAGTGTAGACTTACAAAAAGTTGACTCGGCAGTTGCTCAAGAAAATATTCATCAATTATGGCATTGTTATTTACGATTTGTTTTATTTAAACGTATTCAACTACGTCATGAAATTGAAATGTTTCAAAATTATTTACTTGAGACTACAACACCAGTTCAGATTAATTTTGATAAAGAATCAACAATAAAATCAGATAATGAAGTTGAATCAACTTCTTCAATCTATACATCTATTGAAACTGAAACTGATACTATAGGTTCAAATAATAAAGAAGGTGATTTTAAAGATAGAATACTTAAAAGAGAATCAATATTGGCTGATATGTTAGATTATTCATCGGAAGATGAAGAAGAAGAAGAAGAAGATGATGATGATGATGATGATGTCTTTTCAATCCAAAATTCGAATTCAATTAGATCTAAAACTTATGGAACTATAAAGTATACAAGAGGAAGATCAACCAATTCGTCATTGAAAAGAACTTTTGGCTTAGCTCATAGTTTAAGCCAATTATCATTAGAGAAATAGATTTAATTAATGAACACTAAATCGAATCATTTACACTACTTTCATCTTAGTAATTTCTCTTATAGAAATAGACATATTATACTATCTCATCTTTTTTAACTCGACTTATACAATCTTTGAATGAAAAAATAGTAGTTTTAAAATATTTTCGTATACAGCCGCTTCAGATTCAGATCTGGATCTCAGATCTCGTATCTTAATCTAAGGGTGCGAGAAATATAAAAGTAAAAAAAAAAATATATCGTTAATTATTAATTATTCAAACTAATTTAATTTCAAACACATTCAATTTCAATTCATCGTTTCACATCAATCACATTTAATGAATTTTTATCAATACGTAAAGAAGTTAATCAGATTTATCAATACAGATCATAGGGCATTACCAGAATTTAATGAATATTTAATAAATTGATTGAACAATATAGAAACTTTTAAAACGAGCCCTTCAACAAAGGCAGAAGTAAAAAAGCTTAAGAATGTTATAATTGAAAAGTGATTAGTTCAACATTATGGCATTGTTTTGGAAAATGGTGAATCAGCTACAAATGTTGCTAATATAATAACTGAATCAAACTCATATGCGTCAAATATTGAAACTGGTCAGCTCAAATAAGTTAAAAAATAAATCAATCAGAGATAATGATTCTTCAGGGGCAGACGCAAGAGAAGATTCCAATGCTGAAGATGAAATTACAAAGATTGCTTCTACAAGAGAAGAATACAAAAAATGAATCTACTAATGATCAACTTAAAGAAGATATTGCAGTAGATGGGTTTACGGAAGACAATAAAAGAACTAAACACTTCTCAATTGGCTGATAGTGCTTAGCTTGGTTGGAGTGTATATGAAGTATAAATGTACATTCTACAATATTAAAAAATTCACAAACATTAGCTGTGACATCAAAAGATGGCAGTTACGGATAAAGTGCTCTCTCATGGCCTATGTTTTTCCTGTTTCTTCCCAATTTTTCCCCAATTTTTCATAAACTTCAGTAGTATCAATATGTGACCCAATCAACACCATTACCAAACGAGTTTAACCTTTTAAACTTCAAGACGAATAGTAAAAAACATATTTAAACTTTTAATATAATAGCACTAGTGCTTTAATATTTCCAAGATTAACAAGATTAACGTGTTTCAGATCTTCGAAAATGCGCATTTTTGAATCTTAAATTTGTGCGCATTGCCTAAATAGGCAATTTTGAAAAATGAAATCTATACCGAGAAAGCAAAAAAAATACCTCTGAAAAAATCCCTAAAAATTCAGCAAATCTCGGACGGGACTCACGAGTCCAATATATACTCAAAATATATTGATATTGGTATCATTCGAGAGCCAATGTTTTGCTGAATCCAAAAATGGTAGCAATAGAAATGCTGATATTGATTTTAATGCTAATAATGGTCGGATTATATGTTTTTTCAATGCAATAAAAATGTTTGACATTGAAAAAGCTCTACAAACAATCAAATACTTCTCTTAATTATGGATATTTGAATAGATGAGCCTAGAATTTAGTGGTGTGGACAAATAGAATGTCACAAGTAAAAATGTCACAAGTAAACTTTTTATCCGACTTTTGATTATCATCGATCCAGCCATAGTTAAAAATACAAAGTAGACGAGCAAAAGTTAAATATCATCAAAATTATTGAAACAGTTATATTTCACAGTTGTAGGTAATTATTGATGTTATGTTCTCTAGAATAAACTTTGTAATTAAACTTTGTTATTTTCTTTCGTGTCCCTACCAATCGTCTCTTCATTTGGTAGTTACTTTAAAATTTTGTGTGACATTTCTAATTCAAACCCAAATCAAATCATAAACAAATAAGACAACATTCCGACATTTTGCAACCATGGGAAGTGAATCAAAAAGAATTAAAAATTTAGAAACAAAATTTAATGATAAATTTTATACATTACAACAAGAAGTTTCATTACTACGACAAATTGTCGATTTTCAAAATACTAAAATTGATAAATTATCAAAATTATATACAGATTTAATTGAAGATAATAAATTAGCCAAACAACAACATGATGAAGATGTATTAAATGCTTTAAATGATGTAGAAGTTGAAAGTCTACCAGAAACTAATGAATTAAATAATGAACCACCATCACCATCTCATTTAAATAATTTACAAATTCAACAACATCAACAAAGATTACATCAGCAACATTTACATAATCAAATTGGATTCGAAAGTAATATGGATCCTGCTTTACAAGAACCACAACCTCAACAACATCCAAAACCAATTGAACAACCAAGACCAAAACGTAAAAAAATTGAAAAAAAAATGAATATATTATTCTTACATAATCCAACTACTATAAGAGAAATATATGATGAATTTTATAAAGGTTATAAAGGACAAGAACCTTTATGTGAATTAGATGCAAAATATGGTAAACATGTATGGAGAGGTGATTCAAGAAGTAAAGAATCAAAAAGATTTCAAAGAAGAAAAAAATTGTGCGATGCTATACAGAGAGGTATGATTAAATATGGTAAACTGGCCGATGAAATTATTGATTTTATTGAGAAATTTAGAGGTGATAAATCATTAACATGGATTATGAATGGCAATTTGCCGCCAGATATAGATGGGTAGCTAATTCACGTGATACTATGAAGTCATGGAAACAATTTTTTTCTTTTTTCGTCTATCAAATTCCATTTCGCATTAAACGACTCAAGTATAAAAATTTTCACATATCTTTCTTTTAAGTATTTTAAATTATTCAAGCAATGTTATCAGCTAGACAATCTTTGAAGAAATTTTCTAAAAACTTTATTAGAGCTCAATCAACTCAAGCTGCTGCTCCAACAGGTCCAGTTATTGGTATTGATTTGGGTACTACCAATTCTGCTGTTGCAGTTATGGAAGGTAAAACTCCAAAAATTTTAGAAAATAGTGAAGGTGGTAGAACTACTCCATCAATTGTTGCTTTTACTAAAGATGGTGAAAGATTAGTCGGTATTCCAGCTAAAAGACAAGCTGTTGTTAATCCTGAAAATACTTTATTTGCAACTAAAAGATTAATTGGTAGAAAATATGAAGATCCTGAAGTTCAAAGAGATATTAAACAAGTTCCTTATCATATTGTTAAACATGGTAATGGTGATGCTTGGTTAGAAGCTAGAGGTGAACAATATTCTCCACAACAAATTGGTGGTTTTATTTTAAATAAAATGAAAGAAACTGCTGAATCTGCTTTAAATAAAAAAATTAATTCTGCAGTTGTTACTTGTCCAGCTTACTTCAATGATGCTCAAAGACAAGCTACTAAAGATGCTGGTAAAATTGTCGGTTTAAATGTTTTAAGAGTTGTTAATGAACCAACTGCTGCTGCATTAGCTTATGGTTTAGAAAAAAAAGATGGTGAAGTTGTTGCTGTTTTCGATTTAGGTGGTGGTACTTTTGATATTTCAATTTTAGATATTGGTGCCGGTGTTTTCGAAGTTAAATCAACTAATGGTGATACTCATTTAGGTGGTGAAGATTTTGATATTACTTTAGTTAGAAATATTGTTGAAAATTTCAAAAAAGAAACTGGTATTGATTTAGAAAAAGATAGAATGGCTATTCAAAGAATTAGAGAAGCTGCAGAAAAGGCTAAAATTGAGTTATCATCAACTGTTTCAACTGAAATTAATTTACCATTTATTACTGCTGATGCATCAGGTCCAAAACATATTAATCAAAAAATTTCAAGAGCACAATTTGAAAATTTGGTTGAACCATTAATTAAAAAAACTATAGAACCATGTAAAAAAGCTTTGAAAGATGCTGGTTTATCAACATCTGATATTTCAGAAGTTATTTTAGTTGGTGGTATGTCAAGAATGCCAAAAGTCGTTGAAACTGTTAAATCAATCTTTGGTAAAAAACCAAGTACTGCTGTTAATCCAGATGAAGCTGTTGCTATGGGTGCTGCTATTCAAGGTGGTATTTTAGCTGGTGAAGTTAAAGATGTTGTTTTATTAGATGTTACTCCATTATCATTAGGTATTGAAACTATGGGTGGTGTTTTTGCAAGATTAATTAATAGAAATACTACAATTCCAGCTAAAAAATCACAAGTTTTTTCAACAGCAAGTGCAGGTCAAACAAGTGTTGAAATTAGAGTTTTCCAAGGTGAAAGAGAATTAACTAGAGATAATAAATTAATTGGTAATTTCACATTATCAGGTATTCCACCAGCTCCAAAAGGTGTTCCACAAATTGAAGTTACATTTGACTTAGATTCAGATGGTATAATTAAAGTTTCAGCTAAAGATAAAGCTACTAATAAAGATGCCTCAATAACTGTTGCTGGTTCATCAGGTTTATCAGATGCTGAAATTGAACAAATGGTTAATGATGCTGAAAAATACTCAGAACAAGATAAAGCAAGAAGAGAATCAATTGAAACTGCAAATAGAGCTGATTCAGTAATCTTGGATACTGAAAATAGTTTAACTGAATTTAAAGACAAAATTGATACTACAAAAGCTGATGAATTAAAAGCTAAAATTTCATCAGTTAGAGAATTAATTGTTAAAGTTCAAGCTGGTGAAGAAGTTAACCCAGAAGAATTAAAAACTAAAATTGAAGAAATTCAAAATGACTCAATCAATTTGTTCAAAGATGTTTATAAAGATGGTGAACAATCTTCATCATCATCATCAGAACAACCAAAGTCTGAATAAATTTGATAACTTTTACTTGTATATAAATCATTTAATATATTGTTAAATAAATTGGTATATTAATTGTTTCTATACTAAATTTGCCCAAACAACCATGATTGCCAAAATTCTCTTTCCAGTTTTATCATAAATATTTTCAATTCTATAAGTATCTGCATCTCCAAATACTTCTTCTGAAGCACTATTTAATTGACCTATATTTGAAGATTTTGGTAAATATAATGCTATATTATTTGAAAATTTATAACATTGATGTAATAAATCAGGTAATGAAAAAGGTTCCATATCATATACATCAAATGATGATCGATCATAATCAGTACCACCCCACGGTGGGGAACAAAATATAAAATCAAAAGGTTTTGTTTCATATTCAAATGGAACCCACTTAAAATTTTTCGCTAATTGATTCCAATCACCCTGTAATGTCAATAATTTATCACCAACTTCATATACTTCACAATTATGACGTGTGCAATGTAAATGAGTGGAATTTATATCTATTGCCATTACATTTTCAAATTTCAAGGCAAATTGAATTGTGTTCCCACCACCGCCACAACATAAATCCAAAATATTTTTTGCATCTGGATTTAATTTATATAAATAATCAGCTATATTTTCTGCAGTAACTTCTGGTGTTACAGAATACCATAAAACTTCATTTAAACATATTCCATCATCAAATCTTGAAAATAAATCATACCTTCGACTCCAAAATTTTTTAACATTTGAAGGTAAGGAATCATAATCATGAGTCAATAATTCGTCATTATAATAGACTATATCACGTCTTTCATATAATCCTGCATCTAATCCAGCTTGATAACCATCATCGTAACCTTCATTATAGAGAGCTTTTTCTTCTTCAAACCATTCATGAGTTGAATAATATTCATCACCAGACGAATCTATATTATGATTTTCAATTAATTGTTTCTTTAATTTTCTTAATTGTCGTTTTTTCTGATTCCTATTCTTTTTCTTCTTTTTAGTTATCTTTCCTGATGTTTCAGGCTTCGTTATATTACTTGCTGTCTTACTTGATGTTTCAGAAGGTGTATCTGATTGCACATCTTCAATCTTTTTCATTTATAGAGTTTGGTTGTAAATTGAATTATTTTTTTTTTTGTTATGCTCTCGTATTATTCATTAAAATTAAACTCTATATATTTTACCTTCAGATATCATAATGTTACCACTTTCAAGTAATTTTTGAATTCCGTATTCAAATTCTGATTCTGAGAATTTGTCTTCTTGTTGTAAATCTTCATTAAGTGCATTAAGAACAGTTTCAGTAGGTGCACAACCTTCATCATTGGCAAAAATTTCAGTTTGAGCAATTCTAGCTATTAAAGTTTTAAGTGTTTGAAATCTTTCACCACTTAGTATTCTTTGTCCAGTTGTATTTTGATTTCTTTCAGCTAATGGTTGGGGTTGAGATAGGTGAAGAGTATCTAATTCTTCACTAATTTCTGGTATTTCTTCTTGAACTTGTTCTGGTTCTTCTTGTTGTTCTCTTGCTTGTTGTCTTGTTCTTCTTGTAGTTCTCGGTATTACCACTTCTTCTTCACTTTCACTTTCACTTTCACTATCAGATAATTCAACATCATTTCTTGCCTTTTTCTTTGTCTTTTTTGCAACTTCCTTAAATAATGCAAATCTCAACATTTCTTCAGCAACTTTAGCATCTTTTATATCAACAGTTTTTGATAATCTAACTTTTGCATGAGCAGTAGCTAAACGAATTAATGTTTCTAAAGTTCTTGCCGTTATTGGAGCAGTATTTCTTTGATTATTTCCAATTAAATCATTTCTTAGTGATGAATACGTTGAAACAATATGATCAGCTGCTGGTTTAGTTAATACTGGTTTTATTCTTTGTTTTGAATATTGAATATATTTCTTTAAAAATGGAATTGATAAAATTGTTGGTGTTTTTTTAGAATTGGTTTTAACACCAGCATGTAATAAAGCATTAAATTTTTCAAAAATTGGTTGTTCTAATAATTCTTGTTCATTTGTTTGATCATCACCAACAGCTAATGTAACATTTGATTTTTCTCTAATTGGTTCACCTTCAGCTAAACCAGGCGGTATAAATCTATGCATTCTTAAAACATGTTCTGAAATAATTCTATCCTTCGCAGCTTGAACATCATCAGTAACAACAAATAATAAATCAAAACGTGATAATAAAGAATCTGGTAATGCAATATTTTTATGTGGATCTTTATGAACATCATATTGACCATAAACTGGATTTGCAGCTGCAATAACTGAACATCTTGCATTCAAAGATGTATGAATACCTGCTTTTGCAATAGTAACAGTTTGTTGTTCCATAACTTCATGAATTGCAACTCTATCAATATCGGACATTTTATCAAATTCATCAATACAAACAATACCACGATCAGCTAAAACCATTGCACCTGCTTCTAATCTTCTTTCACCAGTTTCTTTATCAGTAGTAACAGCAGCTGTTAAACCAACACCTGAAGAACCTCTACCAGTAGTTGCAATTGCTAATGAAGCAGTATTTAAAACAAATCTTAAAATTTGTGATTTTGCAGTTGATGGATCACCGACCATTAAAATATTAATATCACCTCTTAAATGAGTACCATTATCTAAATTTTTTTCAACACCACCTAATAACATTAACAACACGGCCTTCTTAATGTATTCAAATCCATAAATTGAAGGAGCTAAAGAATTTGATAAAATATTGAAAATTTTTTTATCCTTTGATAATTTATTTATATTTCTGATATCTTGATCAGTTAATTTTTCTTGTGAAGCAACACCGGATGATCTTGCATGTAATGGATAAACTGAGTTTGCTAAAACAACAGTTGGAAAACTTGTATTATTATTACCACCACCACCTAATGATCTATAAACACCAACAATTTGTATACGATCACCAGGTTTAACTAAATCAACTAAATCATCATCTAATATAACATCAACATTTCTTGGTAATTGACCAGCAGGTGCAGTTTCAGGCATTTCTTGCATTGAAATTTTTTGATGATCTCTATAAGTTGAATAACCATATTCTGTAATTAATTTATTACCATCCATATCTTCAGTTGGATAAATTGCAGGAGTTTGAATAGCATCAAATGAAGTAGTATTATCTTTATATTCTCTTGCATAAAATCTACCAGTTTTATCAGCATAATGAACCGATCTAATAACTTTTGGTCTAACTAATGAAGTTCTAGTAACAATACCTTCAACTGAGATCATTTTAGATAAATATGAAGAATCAATTAATCTTGGAGTAACTGAATGTGAACCAAAAGCACCTTTAAAACTTAAATAATATTGTTGATTTGAATCATAATCTGATGGGAAAGCAGGATCATGAGGATCATAAATAGTTAAAACAGTTTCTCTTAATGCTCTTTCACAAGCCGGTAAATAATCAGCAGGATGATTTAATAAACCATACCAAAATTCTCGATCAAAATCTCTAATTTCATCAATTGAAATTTGTAATCTAAATTTAGATTTAATTAACATTTGTTTAATTTGTTGACGATAATCATTTCCAGTATTTGTATCAATTCTATCTAAAAATTCTTGAAATCTTCTAACTCTATCTCCAAATATAGCATCAATGGGTTGTTCACCTTGCGTTGAAGTATCCATGTTGGTTAGTCGAAAAAGAAAATATATATTTAATGCTGCGAAAAAATTTAAAAATTTAAATTTAAATTTAAGACGTGTTTCGTATTTAAATAATTAATTGTCCTAAATAGGAAATATTACGCTACCAGTTATATATTTCAAACTAATTTCCAATTTTCTAAAAATATATTATCAGACTCTTTTGATTCATCAGTTTTTAGTAAACTGTCAAATTGTTCAAATTCTAAAGCAGTTGCTTTTTCTTTAAATTTTCTCAGATTTTCACTTTCTAATAATGTTACATAATTCCAATCTAAGAAATCTTCTAAGTTATAATTTGGTTTTCTAAATGGTTCACCGAAAATTTTACATAAAGTAGCTATATTTGGATGATAATGTGAAGTTAAAGAATTTAATTCCCATAATGATGAATTTATAGCATTAGTTAATAATGGATCTTTTTCTAAATTATTAAATTCATCTTTTGAATTATTTGTATTATGAATCATAATCATACATGTTGGATGTCTTTTCAATAAATTGTAAATAAATGGAATTATGATAACTACACCTGGACCACTTGAAATTAGTGAAATTCTACTTAACCTTTTTATGAATGATGCTATTAAATTTGCTGATAAATGACTTGAACTTAAAAATAAATCACATAATCTAAAAAATCTTGATCTATATTTTGTATATAATAAATTTGGAGTAATTAATGAATATAATTTTGTATAAAAATCCTGATATTCTAAATTATAATTCTTCATTAATTCCCATAATGAATTAAGTGCAAGGATTGGGATAATAATTTCTTCATTTGTATTGTAACAATCAGTGAGAAAATCCATTAATTGTTGTGGTTGTGACATATATGGAATAATACGTTTATGTAATATTGATAACACGGATTTGATTTGGGGTGTGGACAACTGATTTGATAAAATGGTAGTTATACATTTTTGAAAATTTGATTTAAAAACTTGCGGTTTGTATATATTTGGTGATAAATGTTTACAAAATGTCACAACATTATTTAAATCATCTTGTAAACTTAACTCATTTCTTACAATGGTTAAAAAGTTGGAAATTTGTAATTTATTTGGCTTTTCTGGTATATTTTGAAAAAAATAAAATTGCAAATCGTAGTGGGGTTTAAATTTTTCGATAAATTCAATGACTATAAAGTTGTCAGTTATCCCATTCGATAATATTTCACCATTTTTACTCGTTAATAAAGCTTCAATTAGTTGTTTATAAGTTTGGATAGGAAATTGTGAATCATTATTATTTTCAAGTTTAATTAAATTGAGATAGATATCTAATAAATCCAATTGTAAGGATGAGTCGAATGATAATTTATCTGTAAGAAACTGACAAGTCAATTTCTTGAAATTTAAATATTTGTCAAATATCCATTTTTTAATTAGCGCCTGGTCATTTGAATCTGAGGAGTTTTTCTTAAATAAACCATTTTTAAATAAAGTTTGGAAATTCTTGAATATTAAAACTGATAAATTTCTACCTGTCGACTCTATTTCATGATCTTCTTTACTTGTTAATCTTGATTTGACTATTGATAATTGATTTATTAAAGTGATGAAATTATTAAACTTAGATGCCTCATTTATTTCATTGCTCAACTTTTTCAACTCTTTAACCGACAACAAATCATCTTCACTCGCTTTTGTTCTCTTAGATTTAATATCTGACTTACCAATCTTTCTTTTAGGCGTCATAGTAATGATTAATTATTGTATAAGATGAGATGCGAAATGTTTCAAAATTTGTTCAAGTGCACGTCTTTTTTTGTTTCACTATAAATTAAAAATCATCAAATGTTTTTTTTACACTTCTTTCTTTCTTTCTTTCTTTCTTTGTATGACCTTCCAAGTTTTATACTACATGATGAAATCTCGCGTTAATCAATATTGTAGACCCTCTTTTGAAGTTGAGTCGAATTTTCACATTCGATTCCTTTAAGTGAAATGAACTTGACCGTTCTGGGTTGAAATTGATGACGATGTCTGGACGCAACATTTATCTTGTTACATTAATTAACAGACATTACAAAGGAGAAGTTCTGATCCAATTACCATATTTCTTGAGAAGGAAAATACCAAGTACCAAATACCAAATAATAAACAATTGTCTCCGTTTCTTGTTGTTTCCTTATTTAAACTCTATTCTATTTTTTTCTATATAAAGCAATTTCTGCTGCTGGTGTTGTTGCACATGATGAAAATAAAATACACCGATTAAATAATAGAGATTTACAACCACCTACTTTTTACCTTGTTACTTATGAACAAACTATCAACAGTTTATAATTCCGTCATATTTACATTATTATTATGACTTTTAATCCTATTATAAAATATTGTATTATTTTTATAAGTGCAATTAGTTCAATTATTTATTGTTCAATATTATGTTCTGGTTCAATTATACAACATTTTATTGAATTTTTATTTGGTAAGACTAAGTTTAAACCGATTGATTATGAAACAAAAGATCATTCGTATATTCCAAGAAAAGCATTTGAAGATTTAGAAAATATGAAACCTAGTGCTAATTTAGAATATTATATTCAACATTTAAATCTCGAATTGGAAGAATATAAAGTAACAACAATAGATGGATTTATATTAACTTTACATCGAATAATTAATCCAAAAGAAGATAAAGGTGCTCAATTTAATAGAAAACCAGTATTATTACAACATGGTTTATTATCTTGTAGTGGTACATTTATTGCCCTGGGTCAAAATTCATTAGGTTTTTATTTATTTGAACAAGGATTTGATGTATGGTTAGGGAATAATAGATCTTGGTTTAAAGCAGAACATCAAACTTTAAAAAATTTATATAATAATGAAGAATATTGGAATTGGTCAGTACCGCAATTGGCTTATTTTGATTTACCATCAATTATTGAAACTATTTTATCTATTAATAAGACTCACAAGAAATTGATTCTTATTGGTCATTCACAAGGTGGGTTACAGAGTTTTTTAATGTTGAAAAATCCAGAATTTAGTCATATTCATGAAAAAATAGAATTATTTATACCTATTGCACCTGCAATATATCCTGGTTCATTATTTTATAAGCGTTATTTCCTTATTATAATTTGTCATTTTAATAAATTGGCATGGATTTTAGTGTTTGGAATATGTGCAATGTTACGTAATTTATGTCTAATGAGAAATTCATTATGTGAATGGAAACCATTTGGATATTTAAGTTATTATATGTTTAAATATTTATTTGGATGGACATGTAGAAATTGGGGTTCATCTTCAAAAGTTCATCATTTTTTATTTATTTTCAATATGAGTTATGTTTCAGTTGAATTGATGAAATATTATCTTGGAAAATTTAAACCTGAAGGTTTTGTAAAGATGTTGCACTTAAAATCAGATTATAAAACAGGTGATAATTATGCAATTAACCCTAAAAATCCAATTGATGATTCAAATTCATACTTTCCTTATAAGAAATCTTGGTTTGATCATTTAAATGTTCCTGTGTTGGTGGTTATAGGTGAAGAGGATTATTTAGTCGACGGAAAGAAATTAGTTACACATATGACAAATTATGAACATAACTACAAACAGAATGTTAATTTGTTTATTGTTGAAGTTGCCACTTATAATCATTTAGATGTGGTGTGGGCCGAAGATTTAATAGGAACAATTGGATTTAAGACAATGAAAGTTTATGAACAATTACAAGCGCAAGATAAACAAGAAACTGAGGTAGTTGATGAGAAAACTCAAAGTATAATTGAAGAAGACACGGCGAAGAATTCAAATGACACTGAATTAAATGAGAAACCCACTCCATTGCCGATAGACATACCAAAAGATGAGAATAACAATCAATCAGTACTAGTATACTAGCTAATTAATGAATAGAAATAATAATTTGATGATTCACGAGATCTCTACTAATGTACAAATATGCAATAAGAAGTTCTATTTATATTTACTTTTTATAATTAGAAATTAATAATCAAGTGCTCATCCTTTTCTTTCAGACTTAACTCTATCAGTCCCAGTGTTTACTATGTTACTTACTGATTATTCAACTATGTTTCATTATTCCATCGGAGCCACGTACATAATTAAGTTTCTCCACTAATCAAAAATAAAAATCAATTTTTTTTTTCGTCTAATTTTACAACCATTTAGTACCATTTTTAATTCATGACGTTACAATCAATACCAGTTTGGCTTGATTGTGACCCGGGTAACGATGATGCTTTCGCTATATTATTATCCATTTTCGATTCTAGGTTTAATTTATTAGGTATTTCAACAGTTCATGGTAATGCACCATTAGATAAAACTACAAAAAATGCCCTTGGTTTATTAGATTTATTACATATTTATAATATTCCAGTTTATAATGGATCAGAACTCCCACTTGCAAAATTACCAAGATTTGCGACTCACGTACATGGAATAAATGGAATTGGAGGAGTAGAATTACCGAATTATACAATAAATCAACATTCAAATAATGAATCATACCTTGAAGGTATTAAACAAGCTATAGATGACAATGAAAATGAAATATGTTTATGTTTTACTGGTGCTTTAACTAATTTATCAAAATTAATTACAACATATCCAAAAGTAAAAGATAAAATTAAATACATTTCAATTATGGGTGGTGCGTTTGGAATAGGTAATATAACACCATTTTCAGAATTTAATTTCCATGCTGATCCTAAAGCTGCTAAACATATAATACAGGAACTACAAGATAAAATTATATTATCTCCTTTGAATTTGACTCATGAAGTAACTGCAAGTGCTCAAGTTGTAAAAGAAATGGAAAGAAATGGTCATGATTCAATTATATGGAAGGCCTTTTACGAAATTTTGAATTTTTATTACAGACATCAAACTAAGAAATTAGATGGTCCTCCATTACATGATCCAGTTGCATTATATAGTTTATTACCATTCATAAGTCATGATTTTAAAAGTTATGGATATAAATATTTAAGAAGGAGGATAGATGTAGTTGAAACAGGAGAGAAAGAAGGTCAAAGTTATATAATTGATATTGATATACCAATAGATAAACAAGAAGAACAAGGTGTTTATATTGGATCAGAATTGGATGGTGATTTATTTTGGGCTAGTGTTTTAGGAGCTTTGAAAGCTGCTGAAATGCATGTAAATAAACTAGAGTTAGAAAATAATAAATAAAAGTTAACTATATATTTATAATCTATTGTAACTGTTATTGTTGTTCCGTAGGAGCGTTTTTCATGTTCTTTTCTTGTATCATATTTTTTTCTTGTAGCATTTTTCGTAAACACATGGCGATACTTTGTCCACCACATATTGTAAATAAGAAATCTATGGCAAAGAAGCAAACTGGAAGTGTGAGTTTATTATCTAATATTGGAATATAAGCCTTTGTATATAATCTCATTGGTATTATTGTTTAGTTTTTATTTTGCCACTTGATTGGCATTAAATATTGAAAATTTACGCGCAATGCATGTCACAATCAAAGGCATCAATTTTTTTAGTCGAATTAGACCAGGCCGTACAAAAGAAATAAATTACGTCATCTTAAGCGGCTTGACCAATGAAAAACTTCAAATATTCCTACTAATTGAGTTTGAGACCACTCGCTTTTGACCATTCTGCTTATTTTTAGATCTCTGAGATTGTTTGTGTTAATAGTCAGAGAGCTATGATCATATAAGGGTCCAAGTTTTAATAGTTTAATCTTCTACCCCCTAATGTCTAGTTTTAAAAATTCGCGCAGATTTCAAAGACAGCAATATATACTTGAAATTAGACTTAAACTAAATAAACTCTGAGCCACTACACTGATTAAGTTTATTCGCTCCTATAAATGGATATCCCAAGTCATACAGAGTTTAAAATAGTAAAAAATCTCTGTCTATTGTCTACAAATCTAACCTATACATCTGCACCTTCTTCTTCAACAGGAACAGTAAAAGCACCAGCCAAATAAATTGAAGGTTCATCAACATTATGATGTTGATAAGATAAAACACCAACCCCACCAGCATCAATCATCAACATTGGATCTTTATTTAATTCTTTTCTAACCCATCTAGTAACTAAACATCTAAGAATATGACCATGAGCAATGACAATAACATCACTTGGTTTATCTTCCTCCAATGACTTAGCATGAATTGCTTGTATCTTTTTAATAAATTCATCTAATCTTTCAGTAACATCTAAATAATTTTCACCATTTTCACAGCCATCTCTCCATATATTCCAAGTTCTAGTAGGTGGGTCAATTTTACGCTTATGTCTTGAATCTCTAATTTCTTGAGTTTTCAACCCTTCATAATCACCGTATTCCCATTCTCTTATATTTTGGTCAGTTTCAATTTTTAATAAATTTTTGCAATTTTCATCTAAACTTTCCAAAATTAATTCACATGTTTGTTGAGCTCTTTTTCTTGGACTTACGAAAATATGAGTTAAATTTTGGGGTTTTATCATATTTAACGGACTATTTCCAATTAATGCTTTCCCTGTATTTCTCATTTGTTTTATTCCAAATTCAGTTAAAGGAATATCTGTTCTTGAAGTATGTTGACCTGATTTTGACCATTCTGTTTGTCCATGACGGATGAATATAACTCTTGGACATGGTGTTTTAGCAGTCATTATCAAAAGAAAGTGAAATAGCCACTGGTGAAATTTTATTTCGCATGAAATTTGCAACAATAAAAAGCGCATAATTGTAAACCGAAATAACCATCAAGACTTAATATAGCTAAAATTTACTACGAATAAGACAATTACATATCTCAATTGACCACATATAACCTGAAATATTTACAATAGAGTACTTAGTCGTATATTGGCTCTAATTCGTCGTTTTGTTTCGTTTTGTTTCGTCTAATGTTATTTTTCAGAGCGGAAAAAATTATCAAAATTATTAATTTAATCATCACCATTCGTTAAATAACCAAAATCATGTCAGAGAAAAAGGAAATAACCAAAAAGATACTATCACTTTTACAAACATTACCAAAAGAGAAAATACAACATTATGCATCTTTTAAAAACTCACAAATTGCAAGATTTCAAAATAAACAATTACTTGAAACCGTATCTGAAAAAGATTTAAAATTACAATATATTGCCTTGAAAGAATTAGTAAATGATAAATATAAAAATTATTATAAATTAGATGATAAGATTTTTAAACCAAAAGCTAATCCAAAATATTATGAAAGATTAATAAGCGAAATTAATGGTGAAAAGAAAGAATCTTTATTTACTGCTTTTAGAACTGTTGTATTTGGTAAATAGACAAATTAGGTGGGACCATGTATATATATTTAATGGTTAATATAAGATATGAAACTTTTAAAAATGTAAAAAAGAGATGAACTTGATTAGAATTTGTTCAGCACTTGATAGGTTGTAAGCTTGAGGCATATTGAAGCAATCTCAAGTCATTTTGACTGTGGAATTGGGCTCTTCAATCATGCTTTGCTCTCATGACCACTCAAACTAATTTTGGAGTTGGTTTGGTTACTTTAGAGCAAGTCTGCTTTTTAACTACCATGTATATGAGATTCTACACCACTTACTGATGAAAATCGTTTGCTGTACGATTATGCAAGTCCTTCTGGTCAAGTTCAGCTCTGAAAAACCTGCCAATTATATATTTATAGTATTAAATTTTCAGATCTCGTAAAACAACACCTGGCTACAATTTTATTTTTCTTTGGTCGGGGCTCGCCAAAAAATTATCAACCAAATTTTCATTAAGATCAGCCAGTGGGTTTTCCGATGTCATCATCATTAATATTTACAATCCAACGATCTAGACCATTACAAGGTCTATTAGCAATATTCATATTCATAATTTTATATTTCACATTTTTTACATCATTATTTTCATCATCATCATCTACTTATTCACCAGAAGAAATTAATTCAATATTACAAAATAAACAAAAATCATTATTAAGTCTAGATAAAGTAGAATTAAAACAACAAGAATTAAAAGTTCCATTTTTAGATGATTCAAATTTTAATATTAAAAATTGGTATACTAATGGAAATACATTTGTTAGAAATGATCAATATATTAGATTAACATCAAATTCACAACACCTTGCATCGAATATTTTCAGCAAAGCACCTATTCAAGCAGAAAGTTTTGAAATGGAATTAACTTTTCATATTCATAATGAACAACGAAGATTAGTTGGTGATGGTTTAGCTATTTGGTTTTTAAATAGTCCTTCTAATATCGGTGATGTTTTCGGAGTTGAGAATTATTTTAATGGGTTAGGTATTATGATTGATACTTATAAAAATGGGAAACGTGGAAGTTTTCCATATGTTAATTTAATGCTTGGTGATGGTAAAACAAGATATGATAAAGGAACTGATGGGTATGATACTAGACTTGCTGGTTGTAGTGCAAAGGATGTTTTAAATCCACCTTCAAAACAAACCAAAATGAGATTAGTATATATTAAAGATGGTTATTTATCTATTGATTTTAATTATAGAGGTAAACATGAAGATTGGGAAAATTGTGTAACATTAACTGATGTAAAATTACCAAGTATTAAATATTTAGGATTATCTGCAGAGACTGGTCAATTATTTGAAAATGTAGATATTATAGAAAATAAAATATTTGCATTATATAAACCAGATGGTCAATTTGTTGAATCTATTAATGAATTAGATGAATTAATTAAATTACAAAATGAAGTAGAATCAGAAACTGCAAATATGGCAGACATTGCAAAACAACAACAACAAAAATTAAAACAAGGTGGTAGAAATAGAGCATTTAAAAAGAAATTAAGTAGTGAAAAAAGGAAATCTCTTAAAAGGTTAAAGAATGCTGAGAAAAGAATTAAAGAACAAGAACGTAAAATGAGATTACAAGAATATGGAGATGAAGATGCAACATTTATAAAAAGAACATTTCAAAAAATATTAACATTTATTAAATTTATAATTTATACATTAATTTTAATAATTATTATTTGGTTTGCATTAATTGTCATTAGAATTCAAAAACAAAAAAGAAAACAAAAAACAACTGGATTACTTGATTGATTAATTATTTATATTTTTAATTAATTCATAATCTTCATTTGATGTAATTAATATAAGTCCAAAAGTATCTCTTGAAATATTGAAAAATTTATGTAAAATTTCTCTATACCATGTTAAACCTGGATTGAAAGGATTTAATTCAAAACTTGAACTTAATTTTTTAAATCCTTTACTTATTAATATATTTTCAAAATGTGGATCAAATGAATAACCATCAATAGTTAATACAATTGAACCTTCTTTAATTTTAGATTTATTTTTTTTTAAATATTCCTGATATAATTTTCTTGATCTAAGTACTGCCCAATCAATTAATAATTGATCAAATTCAGCTTTTTGAAAAACTTTTCTAACATGAATACCAGTAATTTTAACAATGAAATTTTCAACCGTTGATTGAGATTCATCAATTACAATTGTTCCAATAGCAATTGGACTATCTCTATAAACGATAATCTCAGAATTTTCATTACTTTCTTTATCTCCTTTTGCAAATGCTCTAATATCAAATCCAAAAATATAATCACAATATTTTTGTCCAATAAATTTATTTGTAATTATACCCATTTCTTCACCTACAAGATAAGTAAAACCACCAAATATAGATAAAACACCCCCGATAATAGGAATAGTAGCTAATAAATGATAAATAAAATCATTTCTATTTCTATTGATAATTGACCAAAATTCGACTAAATTATCCGAAATTAAAAAATAATCCCATAATGTATAACCTAAAGCAATTGGTAATGTTAATGTAAGGATAAAAATACTAAATGGATGTGTTAATATGTATTTATTTAATTTAGCTTGCGATTGTTTATAATGATCTCCGTGTAATGTTATTGCAGCTTCTGTTAATTCTGGTTTTAAAGCAGATTTAGATAAGTTTGTTTGTTTATCTGCATCTAATGGTTGATTTAGATCAACTTGTTTTTGAATAGCCATATTAACCTAATAAAAATAAGATTATTAACCTAATAAAAATAAGATGAGATGGAATAAAATGAGGACCAAATCTAAATTTATAATAGAAATTGTTTTCAAGATCGCCTTAGTAATATTAATTAAATTAAAAAAAAAAAAAAATATTTACGAGAACACGTGCCATTCTATGTGCATTAATTAATATTGAACGGCTCTAAATTGGAACTAAGATGCTTCTAGAAGAGTTGACAATTAGATCCTTAGAACAATTAAAGACAATTCTTCATTTTGGCGATTGTTCGAAATGAGTAGACCCTGAGCTAAGACTTTTAAAAATGGCTGCAAAATAATTTGAAAAATAATAAATCAAGAAAATTTTTGACTTCGTATTTTTTTCTAACTGTGCAACCATTTTGTACCACTTATTCCATTTTCTATGAATTGATTTAGCTCTATTAGGATATTGAGTGCGCTGAGATCTAGCCATATCTTACTTTTTTCATGCATTAATTATTATCATTTGATTCAGTATCAGAGGTGAAAAAAAAAATTTTATAATCAACTGTGGCTGCAAAATATGTCGGACTATAAATTAAGAAGTTATCAATTAAATTAACCAAAATGTTGATTCAAGTTTTTTAATTATGCCATTATTGAGTGATTTAGATTATTCGAATCCAGTGAAATTACCAATTAATCTTGAAACTATAGCTATTATCGGTGGTGGTGCTTCTGGTGCTATTATTTTAGATACTTTATTGAAAGAACCTTCAAATATCAAAAGAATAGTAGTTTATGAAAGACAAGATAAATTGGGTGGAATTTGGTTATATAATAAAGATACAATATCTACACCAAATGATATTATAAAGTCAGGAAACTTGAATTTTGATAATGATCCACAATTAGATAATCCTTTTAAGTCTAGTTATTCTAATTATTTAATCTTACCGAAAAACACTCAGGAAAGGTTCATTGAGACTCCAAGTTATTTTGATATAAAGACCAATATTGTAGAGAGGTTGATGACTTATAGTGATGTAAATAAATGGAATGTTTCAGGCTCGAGTGAAGATGGAAAATATGTACCAGGCAATATTGTCCAAGAATACATTGAGAAATATATAGTCCGGAATATAAATGAATCAAGATTTGAGTTAAAGTTAGGTACTGCAGTTGAAGATGTTGAACGATACGATAAAGATCAAGGTGGTTATGGTTTCAAGTTGACTATTCGTACACCATATAATAAAGATCAAGATTATTGGTATCAGGATAGATTCGATTATGTCATAGTTGCAACTGGTCATTACCACGTACCTTACATTCCATACGTTCCAGGTTTGAGAGAACTACAAGAATTAAAACCTAACATAGTTCAACATGCTAAATTTTTCAGGACTTCAACACCGTATAGAAATAAAACTGTCGTTGTAGTTGGTTCAAGAGCATCAGGAGCAGATTTAACTAAATTTGTGGCTAAGGAAGAGAATACAAGAGTGTATCAATCTATAAGAAACTCGGTAAATATGAAGAAATCTAATTTTGAAAATGTAGAAAAGAAACCAGTTATAAGAGAGATTACAACTGACGATGATGAGGTAAAGGTGGTTTTTGAAGATGGTTCAATTGTTTACAATCCCGATTATATCATTTATTGTACTGGTTATTTATTCTCTTATCCGTTTTTGAACCGTTTATTTAACAATTCATTAACTTATCAAGGTCAAACAGTTGCTAATTTATATCAACACACTTTTTTAATTAATGAACCATTAATAAGTATAATTGGAGTACCTATTGACGCTATCTCATTCCGTGCCTTTGAATACCAAGCTATTTTAATTGCTAGATTTATCACAGGTAAGATTGCATTACCAAGTAGACGAATTCAAAGTGAATGGGTAAATGACAGATACAAATTAAAGAAGAATTCAAGAGCTTATCATACAATAGGTGTTGATGATGCATTAGAATACATGACTACCTTGACTGAATTAGGTCAAGTCTCCAGTAAAACACCAATTGGGAGACAATTCCCCGAGATTACTCCAGAAATGGTTCAATTACATAGAGAATCAGGAGAGATATTAAGAAAATTCTGGGATGAATATTAACTAAATATCAAATATATTAGTTTTAGATTTATGTTTTTCAATTACCCATTTATTATCCATCGAATCACCTTTTAATAATTGAAAACTATTCGATTCTCTTTCAATTTCTTTCATTATTTTAGTTCCATAATTGAATAAACTAGGAGGTGGAATAGTTGGCCAATCATCAATTTTTATAATTTTTAATTTTGAACAAATAAATGCTTTAAATACATGTTGTAATTTCATTAAATCAAATAATTTCAATTCTAAATATTCTAATGATTCACGACTACAAAATAATAAAATTGAAATCATGCGTGATATTTGATGACCGGGTGAATTTAATTCATAAAATTCAGAACTTTCATTATGTGATTTAAAACATATTGGAAAATGACAACGTTTTGAACTTAATGGATATAGAGTCTCAAATGAAAGAACTCTTAAACTGAATTTAGTCACACTTGTAAAGTCTAATGGGAATAAATTAATTTTTGAAATTTTACCTAATTTGATTTTGAGGGTGGTTATTGTAGGTGGGAAATATAATATACAATTTAATAAATCTAAACTTTCAACATCTAATATAATTGAATTTAAATTTTTAAAGTAATACAAGCTTGATAATAATTTATATATCTTAAATTCTGAAATTATAGATGGTCTTAAAAAAAAATTTAATTTATGAATACTTAAATTCTTAATAATATTAAATGTTTCATTATTTATTATTCTATGGCATTTACCAACTCCAAAACTGATTAATCTATTTAACAAATAATTAAAATTAATGAATAAGAATCGACATGTTAATATTAAAGGTAGGACATAATGTGAACCATTATCTAAATTCCAACGAATGTTTAATATTTGATTAATTATTTCAATTGGTAAATCAATGAAAGTTAACATTTGACTATTTTTCAAGATAAGAATTCAACTTATTAAAGATGAGATTTGAATAATAAAAGTTTGTAAATATTCAGTTTTTTGTTATGATTTCCTAGTTTTTACAAAATGGCTGCAACAATTTATAAATGAAAAAATGCTGCCAAAAATTACCAAACACTACTTTTGATTTATTGATATTTTAAACTATTCAGAAAAAAAGAAACAAGGAAAGGGTCTATACTATTGTTACTTCCTTATATATGATTAAATATAGATTGTATTGATAAGTATAAATAGTTATCATTTTGCAGCCATTTTATAGTGCTTCTAAAATGGTTGCAAATGGTTGCGACAAAAAAAAATAGCTTAAATTGGCTTCGATCCAATGACCTCAAGGTTATGAGCCTCGCGCGCTAACCAAACTGCGCCATTAAGCTATTCGATGAAAATTAAGACCTTTTTTAAAAGACATTCAGCAATATTCAATCACGTGCAGCAATTTCAATCTTTCTGCTGTGTTTTGTAGTATTGATTTTATTGATTTTATTGATTTTAGTGTCATGCAAGGACTGAAATAGTACTTGAATAAACATAATTAGTATTTGAGCCTGTTTGCAAAATGTAACAGCTAGTTTGGAGAGATTTAGCCGAATTCAATAGCAGCTCAACAACTAACGCTGCGCTGTAACTACTGATGTTTTAACTAGTCTAGAACAAAGCTAGCAGAAGCTGATTACAAATTAGCCGGTTCGTGGTGATTATAAGTTTCACATATTTTGACAATATTCGGTCAAAATTTGCAAAAAATTTCAATCATAACATTACCTCAAATTAAATAGATAGAACAGGAAAGAGAAACTTTAGCCATAGTTCAGAACTATGAAACATCATACACACAATTTCTTCTCCTAACACCTTCTTGTTGCCTTTATAGTTATGAATTAAGTTTGCATCAATTTCACATTTGGTAGCGTTTTATTTACATTTGCCATGAATCATATAAATTTTGAAAAATCTAAATAGTTACCCTACGAAATTAAATCAAATTGTACATAGTTAAATGGAAGAAATATATATACCTATACCACATTATCCACCATTCAAATTAAGATCATCATTAATTGATAAAGACCCAGTCATTTGGGTACATTTATTAGATGCATATATTCAATTAATTCAATTTTTATTAGATCCAAAGTCACCAAAATTAAATATAAAAAGTCAGCAACAGTTACAGGTTTTCATTAAAATATATTTATCAGAAACTGCAGAGGAACAATCTAGGATTTTTTCTTTAGGTGCTATAAATCCAGATATAACCAAAAACACATCAATTTTGAAAATTTATGTATTTCAGTTAATTAAAGATTATAGTTTTGTGAAGTTAAATCTTACAAGTGAATGTGTTTGGAATTTCATAAGGATATATTGTGAGAAGAATATAAATACTGTTAGGAATTTAGTTGAAGGTACTCACAAATCGAAATATAATAATAATAAAAAGAGTGGGAGCATTTCTCAAATTCCAGTATTGCATAAATACATTAAATATTTGATATTGAATAATAAATTTAGAGATGAGGATATTTCTACACTTTCAATTTTACTTGGTCAACATACTACAAACACAGTTACGACTTTTAGAATGGGAGATTCTAACTCAACTACTAAAAATATAAACAAAAAGTCAAATAATTCCTTGCAGTTTGCTGAATCATTTGTTAAATCATCTTGGATTGAAATGTTAGAGAAGAATTACGTATCTGGAAAACCTGTATATGCAAACACAATTAAAAATGTCATGATTATTTCAATTTTATCATTATCTACTGCAAAATTGGCAAAATTGACAATGGAATTAGGTATAACCTCAATAGATACCTTAGAAATATGTCCTTTATTTAGTTCAATTATTTTATCTGATACTTATAATGAATTAGTTCCTAATCTAGATGAAAGATTACCATTTCTTAAAAATGTCAAATTTGGAAATGGACAAGGAGATGCGATTGATGATGAATCAGATTTTGAACAAAATATAGAAGGTATTTCATTATTAATTGATTTATTCCCACAATTGACTGAACAAAAAGCCAAAATCATACTTAAAGAGAATAATGGAGATGTTGAACATGTTACTAATTTATTACTTGAGAATCCAGATTTAATAGATAGTATAACTATACCGTATAAGAAAGGGAAATCAACCGAACCTAAAGTATCAGTCAGACAAGCTTCTAAAAGGTCAGTTTATGATGAGGATAATATATCAAAGGGTGATTTTTCAGGGACTACTATTATTTATGGTAAGAAACAACGTGAAAGCTTAGCTCCATCGTCTCAACAATTAAAAAATCATACTTTGAATGCTGCATTACGATTAATGTATGAATCAGATGAGGATGAACCAGATGATACTTATGATGATCAAGAGAAAACAAGTGGTATAGCAGATGAATCAAACGATAAACGAAATAAAAAGAATAAAATGACAGTATTAGAAGATAATAATAAAGAAAGTACTAATTCTGATGGAGTAGATGAGAATGAAAGATATTTATTCAGCATTTTTAAAATTAAAGGTAATGAAGTATTTGAAAAGACAGCAAGAAAATCATCACAACGTAAAGAATTAAGAAAACAAATGAACTGGTCAGATGAACAAATTGAAGGATGGTTAAGAATGTTATTGAAATCACCAAGGAGATTTAAAATTTTAGAAGAAGATTTCTTTTATGGTGGTGGTAATCCAAATAGAGCACCTAAAATATTGAAGAATGATAGGAAGGAAGACACACCTGAAGTGCAAGATGAAAAGAAAGCTAAAGGTATTAATGATAAAGATATTAAAAGAGATCCACCTAAATCTAAAGAGCAAGTTAGACGTAATCAAGCAAGAAATGAAAAGAATAAATCAAGTAGAGCTAATCATAATAGAAAAGCTCAACATGATAAAAAAGCAAGTATAGGATTTGGAGCATTATAAAGAGATGCAATATTTAATCAGATATTGAAACTATCAGTATTCACCTAATAGATTTATTATTTGCACAAGTAAACAAGTCGCATATTTTCAAACACATTTAATATACATGTAACAGCATTCTAGATCAAAAAAGCAGGTCTTTTAAACATTAATATGATCTCGAACTTTATTTACTGATTGAATCTCCTCTGCAACATTAGTACTTAGAACTCAAGGACAATCTATTTTAAAATTAGAATCTAGATTTTCATATCAGATATACAATTACGCAACAATTTTGAGATTAAAAGTTTCCCGATGCTAGCTGAGATTGTTGCATGTGTTTTTGTTAAGGACGTTAGAGAGTAAAATAGAGCTCTGTTAATCATTGTTTAGACTTTGTATTTGTCTTTGTTTTAAAATTTTTTAACTATGGGCATAACCAAAAAATCTTAAGGGGCATAACACAAAAATCAAAAACTATTAATAGCACAAATATCCCCATAAAAATATCTTTTTTATATCACTTTTTTTTTTTTTCATTTCACAAATACAACAACATTTATCAATTGATGAATTTAAAATTAAAATTATCAAATCTATGTTGAAATCACTTTGGCTGACTAAATGAACTACAAATTCTTTAGCCGCTGATTATCAACATAAATGATATAAAATGTCAGATTACAATTTAGTTAACGTTTCTATAATTGGTCCGGAATGATTAGAAGACAATGATTGAATTTAATCTTACATTCATTATTGATTACGGTCCACGGAAGTTTGTAGTTAGATAATTGTAATTCTTTTATTTAGTTCAAAAAGGTTTTACAAGATTTGAGACAAACCAAATTTAATAAAGTCAAATTGATATAATTTTTGAAAATCTTTAAAGCTGCTTTGCTGTTTTATTTGTATATAATTTTAAATATATAATTTTGGTGTAGTTTGTGATATTTTTTACTTCTAATTTCTAATGATTTGAACTCTTCAAGTTTATAAATAAATTTTCATTCTATTACTATACATTATCTACCATCCGTAATCAAATAACATACTTACACTTTCACCATTATTTATTCTTCTTATCGATTCAGCAAATATTCTACTTACATCCAAAACTTCAATTTGATCACCTAATATTGCAACATGTTCACTTTGAGGTACTGAATTTGTAGTTACTAATTTATCAATACCTGATTTTTTAATTCTATTTATAGCATCACCACTGAAAACACCATGAGTAACTAATGCATAAACATATTTTGCTCCTTCATCTTTTAATAATTTAGCTGCACGAGTTATAGTATATGAAGTATCAACTAAATCATCAATTAAAACACAAACTTTATCTTTAACATCACCAACCAACATTGTTGTAGGAATCATTGTAGTATAATTACTATTTAATGATTTTTGTTGCGACATTGAAACACTCATTGATGAAGATGAAGTACTTGGTGGTTGATTTGCAAATTTAGCTCTTCTTTCTTTATGAATTAATGCAAATGAACATCCAACTGAATCAGCAATTGCAGTTGCTCTTTTAGCACCACCAGAATCTGGACTCACTATTATACATTCTTGATAATTTGGTATATAATCCATGATATAATGCTTTAAAAGTGGTCTTGAATATAAATTATCAACTGGTATATTGAAAAACCCTTGAAATTGAGGATCATGTAAATCCATAGTAACCAATCTATCAGCACCTGCAGTAGTTAATAAATTTGCAATTAATGTACCATTTGGTGAGATCCATTGTTTATAGCCACTTTCAGTTTTACCATTTTCATCAACTTGAGGTAAAAAGTTTACTGATGCAGAATTTGTAACTATTGCTTTTGGTTGAAAATTGACTGATCTATTGGGTATTGGCATTTTAAGGTTATTATTATTAATTATCTTCTTTTCTAATGGTGATGAACTTGAATTATTTGTTAATTCTTTACCGGATTCTGAATTTCTTGATAATGGCCTTGGTGTACTTGGTGCACTTTCAAATGTATAATATTCTTTAGTTTCTGAAATACTTGGAGCTCCCAGTAAACTTGGTAAAAATGGAATATCAGGTTGTCTTGAATATGGAAATAATGGTAATACAGCAGTAACTCTTTTTGCACTTGCAGTTTTACAAGCAGCTATAGTAATTAATAATTCTAAAAAATTATCATTAACATGTCCACAACTACTTTGAACAATAAATACATCTTTTTCTCGAACACTTTCACTTATTTCAATTGATGTTTCACCATTGGAAAATTTTTTTGATAAAACTTCAGTTTGTTGAATTGTTAAATTTCGACATATGGATTTGGTTAAATTAGGATGTGAAGTACCTCCTAAAACTAATAAATCTCTCATTAAATTGAATCAGTTAATAAATATGGGGTATGAGATGAGGATTGGCTAAATTTTGAAATTTATTTTTGATTTCGCACGTTGAATCAAATTGGTATCATAAGTAGCAGAGTCAAAACAATCAATACGTATTAGTGTTCAATTGTTTGTCAGACAAGGTACTGAAGCGATAAGAGTGATAATAAAGAGTGCACGGATCTAAATCGTCAGATGATGAATTATTGAGCATTTTACCAATATTGGTTAAACTTTACTTCTTGTTAAAACAATTTTTCATAAGCAAACAGCCGTGAAATCTCATTTATGAGCTTGAAGAGTATAATTGTCGATTTTCTGATGGACCCCACAGTTAGATCTGGTGAAAGTGAATTCTAATAATGTTTTAAACTTTTGATCTTCATAGCATCAATATTTTTTGCACGATATTGCCCTAAAGCTGGCGAGAAAAATTATTATTGTCGCACCAATTTGTCGCATTGAAAACTCCATAATTTTGAAAGCGTGTAAAATTTATATGCAGTGCAAAAGATATTTTCAGGTAATATGTATTACATAATCTAATTTATTCATGTTTCAGAATTGAATTTAATTTTGAATATTCGAAAACTATCAACAAATCATTATTATGAGAATAACTACAGAAGCTTTATTAAGAGGATTGCGTAATTTACTACCTTAGCTAATCAAATTATTACATCAAATCTAAACAAATTATCAGCTATTACCTCTTTATATGATAGAATTTTAAGAGGGTTTGCAATCCAGAAATTATTTTCATTATTCTTTCAAATTTAAGATATGAATATTTTGAGAATCCTAAGTAAGGGAATAATTGAATTTCCAACTGGTAAAAAGCTTGATTTTCACCGATGCCGTTACATTTAAAGAATACAAAACATTTTACAAATTATTGAAACATTTCAGTTTTGTGCCTCAATGCATGTTTCTCACTAAATTAACAATATTCATTGAGGAAACTTATTTTTGATCAATTTATCCAACATTTATAAAATGGCAAAAAACGTTAAATTTAAAGATAAATAGCACTTAGACCCCATTAATCGACTTCTAATATAACTAATCTTGTTCAATTAAGCTCTAAAATGTCTTGTATTTTTGTTTGAAGTCGCTATATTCGGCTTGAAATCTTTTCAAAAATTTCGTTTCACCTTGAAAAAATACTTTTCCAATTTTGAATACCTTAACTCAAAAAATGTCAGCATGCCAAAGCTAAAAGCTCGGATACATATTTTTATCATACTATCAACAGGAACTTGGTCGCGGAATTAGATTTTCTGTAAAGTCAATTTATTCAATTTTTATCATGCTTAAGAGAAAATTTCGAAATTTTTCAATCTTGGGTCAAATCAAATCTAAACAACTTTAGCACCTTAGTTGAGGCGTAGTATATACAATCAGATGTTTATTTGAAAATTATGGGCCCAAATAAGAATATACACAAATCTTCATTTTACGAAAAATTTTTGTACGGTGAAAAAAGCCCCAAATGGCAACTTGAAAAAAAAAAGTTCAAAATCTAAGGTTTGAGATGGTTGGAGTATACAATTCAAAGTTCCAGGATTCATTGAATTAGTTCTAGCTCCTGAAAATGCGTTATTAATGACTTATTAGCAAAGTTGCGTAGTAAAAGTCGCCCTAATGTTAGCGCGAGAAATTATTTTGTCACTCCGAGTCATTCAGGTATCAAAGGTAGATTAAAATTATAGTTTGACAAACACAGATATATACAACATTACCACATCTTTTTTAACAGTAATAGCATAATGCCAAGACTTATATCTTAAATTATAGTTGCTATGTAATCTTGATTTAATCTTCACAATTTTAAAGAAAAGAAGTTGGTAGCGCAATTATGTATTTGAACTCGTATTTAGTTCATATAATAAACACAAAATATGTACCATCTTAAGCCGTTAATTATTACCTGAATCGTCGTCTGCGACC
The DNA here is from genome assembly GCA_947670415.1 of Insectozyma verbasci. Classification (NCBI taxonomy): domain Eukaryota; kingdom Fungi; phylum Ascomycota; class Pichiomycetes; order Serinales; family Debaryomycetaceae; genus Insectozyma; species Insectozyma verbasci. The sequence continues at coordinate 933,823 of CANTUO010000002.1, read as the reverse complement.
GAGAAATAGCCACGTTAAAACTTTAGTTATTCACATAGCTTGTATATTTAGGGAAATGGCTGTTGCAGAATTATTCAGGTCCAAGTCAAGATTTTTGTACATTAAAATTACACAAAATGTACACAATTATAATCAATTGCAATAGTTGAAGTTAGTTGACGTAATCCGAATTAGTCTCAAGAGCACGTTAAAATACCCAATTTTTAGTCCAAATATTTGATATGATACTTATTCTTTTAATGACGATAATAAAGTATTACCTAAATAAATCAGCACATGAATTGGAGCTACAATCAAAGACCTTTAGTCGCTTCATTACAATATTGAGTCTATTTTTGCTTTTTGAAAATTATAATGACACTAGTTGACGTATTTATCATTAATATTTCAAGTTTAATAAATTAGTATCTAATTTCATATGAGCCACTTTGCGAAGCATATTTAATCCATTTAACAGTTTTATAATTTGATTTTTCTTGAACTCTTAGATATTTAACAGTTAATCCTGAACTTGAAAACATATCCAATGTAAAATCTAATGTAATTGGTGGTTTTGTCCAGTACAACAATACATCAGAATTTGAATCAATTTCTAATTGGGCAGTAAGTATATGCTCTTCATCACCATAAAATTTATTAAACTCCCAATGTATCATATTTTCTTCAGCATGACTTTTTGCCTTTTTATTCCCATTTGAACAACTAATTTTACAATCAACAATTGCTCTTGGAGTTGGAATTTTCATTACAACATTTGTTCCAACTAATTTACTTGGATAATATGATTTAATTCTGATTTTATAACTCAATTTATTTCTTCCTATTTGTTGAATTTGTGGGAATACTTTATATGGTAAATTTATATTTGAATTACAATTATATGTCATTAATTGGAATTCACCATCTGGTGGAATAAATTGTATAATTCCTTCATTTTCAAACACGGCTAATTGTACACATTGATGAAATTTTGAATCTTCTAATAAAACAACTGAATCTTGTGGAAATTCATATTGATTATGATTTACAGTTGATAATAATTTTGTATTTTCATTAAAACCAAATCTACATAATGGCATACCTGATAAATGAGTCTTCATTTGTACTGATCCCTCAATATAACTTCTTAAGATCTCACATTGTGAGGTCATTATAACATTGATTTTTTCATAAATGTTGAGGAATACTTCATTTCGACGATATTTTATATCTTGAGATCTCCAAGTAATTGAACTATTTGAAGTTTGTAAAGTTGAACTTGATGATAATGATGGTTTCATACTTGGCTTTCTAATCAATGGTGGAATTTTAAAAATTTTATCATCTGTAGTTGTTGCATTATCTAATCCAGTGACATATTTCTTCAAATAATTCAAATCTAGATTTGTAGGATATCCGAAATCACAAACTTCGTCTAATAATTCATAAATCAAAGTAAAATTATTAATTATAACCTCATCAATTAATATCAGTTCATTAATATTTTTCTTCTTACTTTGAAATAGGATAATTTTTAATAATGATTCAAATTTATATAAAAATTCAAGTATAATTGCACAGTCTTGATTTGATCTAGTCACTGCACAAATCCAAATACCTCCCGATTTAATATATATGAATGATGTTGAACCTAATGTTAAAACTGGAGTTTTCTGATCTCGATTTGATCTAGCTGATGAAATTTGATTTATTACTTGTATACGAAAAACATCAGCTATGTTACGTCTTATACCATCTTTATATAATTTAGATATTAGTATATCTCCTTTTGTATCATATATGAATAATGCTGTTATCATTTATAATTGAAAAATTTGGACTGGCCAAGATTGGAATTAATTTTTAGATTTGTTCGGATGTAAATCTTGATCGTTCGTGTCTAATTTTTTTGACCAAGCAAAAGTGACACAGGTAAACACGATTTACGACACCGGTTAATTCTGATAAAATTATTCAATTGTAAAGATTACAATGACTGATATAGGATTTAATCAAGTATAATAACCTTCTTATTATTCTCTTTGAAATCTGAAAACCTAAATTGAGGTCTTCATTTAAGAAATTATTACTACATCAGCAACTTAGCATGAGATAAAAAGTCAAAACGAATGGCTACGAGCCTTCTTTATAATGTGAATCTCATCTTCTCAACACTTAATCCTCCACGTGGTTGCTCAGGGTGTTTTTGAACTATGCGTAATAAATTGACATTTGGGCCGTCTTTTTGGCTGCAAAAAATTACAATTAAGCGGCTTCTAATAGTTTAATTACCCCTTAAGCAAAAAGCAGATAAACAGAGCTATACAGTCAATTGAATAAGACATTTCTGTGACACTAGAGGCATATAACATTATACTGTAATATCAGAGCAAAACCAGGATTTGAAATTCAAAGTAACGGACTCAAGGATACTACTTCATTCGATTTGCAATTACCGACGGTAATTACGTATGCTTCACAAATGAGATTGCGCGTATGCGTATTCAAGGCGATGCTCACTTCAGGGTAGCCTGCCAAGTGTGTTTAAAGGTTGATCAATGAAAAGTTTTCAAATTTGCATGTATGGGAATCGAGCAACGAATAAATGTAACTGGAAAATAGTACAAATATGGACAAGAAATTTATATACACAACGTCGAACCTCAACAACATGGGTAAAGGAAACTATGACATATACGGAAGAGAACAAAATTAAGTCAATGGATTATTGACAGTGTAGACTCAGGATCCTCATTGTTAATTTGGTATGTGGAGTAAAAGATGAGTACCAGTTTTGCCAGTATGAAAAGAGGCATTTATAAGTTGAAACATAGTTAAAGCGGCATTTTTTTTCCAACAGCCATAAAAATTTTCAAATAGACACATTTTTCAATTTTATTATTTCTCTTTTTTTTTTTTTTTTTATTTTTTCAATTAGAGATCTTGAAGCTTGATCAAATGAATTGTAGCACAATAGTTCAATTTCAGAGTTTCAACAAATAAGTGACTATGCAAATCTTGGTCATTATTTTTACTGGTAATGTTGAGAGATTAATTGAATTAAAACACGGTGTAATTCTCGGAGTTGAATTTTTTTTAGCATCTCTAAATCATTTTGTGTCATTGAATTTTCTCCAGATTTCGCTTCAATAAACCCAAAATTATAATAAAATCAATACATCACGCGTAACCGCCATCATCTCAAATAATCCAATTATTCGGCAAGACAATTACATCTCTTGAATATAGAATACTGCCATGGACATTTAGCCATTTTAAATTGGCCTGGTTTCAGGTTTTAAGCTTGAATGATATAAAAGAAAACATGTTAAATTGAGATTGAAATTGAAATTGAATTATGAATGACATCGCAAATTTGCAAAGAGCTGGCAACCTAGATCTGGTTAAATAAATAACAGAGGCAGTTTATAGTTTACAAAAAAATTCTGTTAACAGAATATTAAAAAAAATAAATTATTATTTTTGCTCCCACAGTTCCAAATTAAAATACCAAATTATGTGTAAAATGCCACTTGGTTTTGGGATGATTTACCACCACCACCATATGAATGGAACAAATACAAGTGGAACTAGAATCGTGTTAAAATAATTTCTTGACTAATAATATTAAACTTTTGGGCTTGAAATAATAAAAAAAAACCGTCAATGCAATTCCACCCCTCCTTTTCTTGTCACTATTTAAAAATAGAAATAAATATATAGACGTGTAAAATTATCAATAGTTGCTGATAAATTAGTATAAATACAACCCCAGATTTCTCACTGAATTTTTTTACTACTTCTATATTTGACAAATTTTGATTTTACTTCATTTCACTACAGTTGGTTAATTACATTACATTCACTTACATTTTGATAAGTTTATCGTTCCATTGAGTGTTTTTTTTTATTTTATTTTATTTATTATAATTTATTTATTATAATTTATTTATTATAATTTTCAATCATGAGTGCATCATCTATTGAGAATGGTATATCCAGTTTAAGTCTTCAAAAAACTACCTCCAACCAATCATCAACTGTAAGTAGTAAACATGATTATGTTGATTCTCCATTTAGTGGTAAAAAAGATCAAATTGATCAAGTTTTAGATGTTTTAGATTCTACTGGTTTTATTCCTGAGTCACTAATTGAATCAGAAGTTAGATGGTTTTATGATTGTTTAGGTATTGATGATGTTTTCTTTGCAAGATCAAGTCCAAACGAAATTGCTGGTCATATTCATGCTTTATATTCTTGTAAAGTGCAAGCTTATGCAAGTTCTGGTGATTTCCCAGTAATTAGTTATAAAAGAGAAGCTGAAGATCATGCTGTATTTTTTGATACTGTTGACGGTTTAAATTATCAAAAAAATAAATTTGAAGAAAGAATTGATTCAAAATATATTGATCCATCAAATTCAATTAATAATAGTTATAGAACCGAATTTTTCAGTGCTCCATTAAATTATAAAACTGATCCAATTTTAAATGGCGTTTATCAATTAAATAATCAATTAAAAGATCAATTTGTTAGATTATTTTTCGTTTATAAAAATAAATATGAAAATGCCCAAGGTGTTGAATCAAATGAAACTGATATTGAAAAAATTGGTGATAAGACATTTTTAAAAATTGCTTCAGCTAGAACTAAAGATTTATATTCTCAAGTTATTAAAGATGTTATAAATACTACTGGCCCAGTTATTAAACATTATCTAATTGAAGATTCTGAAGAATATAGAGTTGTTATTGGGTACAGACAAAAATCTTCAACAACTTATAGTTCAGCTTTAAGTGATTTAGCCAATTATTACAAATTACAAGTTACAAGAAAATATGTTGAACAATTTGCAAATGGTATTACCATTATTTCAATGTATGTTACTTCAAAATCTAAAACACCAGTTGATTTATCAATTTATCAAGTTATTAAAGAAGCTTCATTATTATATTGTATTCCACATAATTATTTCCATGATAGATTTATTGATGGTGAATTATCATTACAAGAAGCAATTTATGCTCAATGTGGTGCTGTATTTGTAACTCATTTTTTAAATAGATTAGGTCCTGAATATTCAAAATTATCATCATTATTAGATCCAACAAAATCAACTGAACATGCAGAAGTTTTGAATAGTTTAAAGAAAAGATTAAGAGCTGAAACTTATACTCAAGATTATATTAAAGAAGTTTTTGATTCAAGAAGAAATATTGTTCGTAAATTATATCGTCAATTTGCTGATGTTCATTATATTAGATCCTCAATGGAAAAGACGTTATCTTATCAAAGATTATCACAAATTACTCCAGTTGGTTCAGAATCTGAATTTGAAAAAATCTTAAATAGAGAATGTTCTCAAAATGAACATCATGCAATTGTTTTGAGAGCTTTATATACTTTTAACAAATCAATTTTGAAAACAAATTTTTATACATCAACTAAAGTTGCATTATCATTTAGATTAGATCCATCATTTTTACCAGCAAGTGAATATCCCGAAAGACCTTATGGTATGTTTTTCGTTGTTGGTAGTGATTTTAGAGGTTTCCATATTAGATTTAGAGATATTGCAAGAGGTGGTATTAGAATTGTTAGATCAAGATCATTAGATGCTTATAATGTAAATGCAAGAAATTTATTTGATGAAAATTATAATCTTGCAAATACTCAACAAAGAAAGAATAAAGATATTCCAGAAGGTGGTTCAAAGGGGGTTATTTTATTAGATCCAGGTTTAGCACAAGAAAAAGCACAACCTAGTTTTGAAAAATATATTGATTCATTAATTGATTTATTATTAAAACAACATATTCCTGGTGTTAAAGATACATTTGTTGATTTATATAATAAACCAGAAATTTTATTTTTGGGTCCAGATGAAGGTACTGCTGGTTATGTCGATTGGGCTACATTACATGCAAGAGAAAGAGGAGCACCATGGTGGAAATCATTCTTGACTGGTAAATCACCAGAATTAGGAGGTATTCCTCATGATGAATATGGTATGACTACATTATCAGTTCGTGCTTATGTTAATAAAATTTATGAAAAATTACAAATTGATGATTCAACTATACGTAAATTTCAAACTGGTGGACCAGATGGTGACTTAGGTTCAAATGAAATTTTATTATCAAGAAAAGAAAAATATGTTGGTATAGTTGATGGATCAGGTGTTATTGCAGATCCAAGTGGTTTAGATAAAGAAGAATTATTAAGATTAGCTAAAGAAAGAAAAATGATTGAACATTATGATAGATCAAAATTATCAAATAAAGGTTATATTGTTTTAGTTGATGATATGGATGTTTTATTACCAAATGGTGAACTAGTAACAAGTGGTGTTGCATTTAGAAATACATTCCATTTAAAATTGAAACAACAATTTGGTTCGAATGGTGTTGATTTATTTGTTCCATGTGGTGGTAGACCAGCAGCAATTGATACCAATAATGTTCATGATTTAATTGATGAAAAAACTGGTAAATCAATTGTACCATATTTTGTTGAAGGTGCTAATTTATTTATAACACAATCTGCCAAATTAATTTTAGAAAAAGCTGGTATTATTATATTTAAAGATGCATCAACAAATAAGGGTGGTGTTACATCATCATCATTAGAAGTTTTAGCTGCTTTAGCATTTGATGATATATCATTCCTCGAAAATATGTGTATTAATTCAGAAACTAAAATTAAACCACAATTTTATGAAGATTATGTTAAAGATGTTCAAAAAATTATTGTTGAAAATGCAAATAATGAATTTGAAGCATTATGGAAATTAAAAACTGAAACTGGTATTCCTTTTACAATTTTATCTGATAAATTATCATTAGCTATAAATAAATTAGGTGATGAATTGGCAAATTCAAAAGAATTATGGGATGATGATGTTGAATTTAGAAATGCAGTTTTATTAGACTCTTTACCTCCATTATTATTGGAAAAAATTGGTATACAAAACGTGTTGGCAAGAGTTCCTCAAGCGTATTTAAGAGCAATCTTTGCAACTCATTTAGCTTCAAAATTTGTTTATTCAAGAGGTATTGATTCAAATCCAGCCAAATTTTTAGAATTTATAAGTTCAATTAGAAAAGAATTTGTAAAACAGGGATTATTAAAATTTTAAATAATTAATTAAATATATACAATGGGATAATGCGTAATATAACTAATTTACAGGCTCATTAATCTACCTCTTCTCATTTCAAGCTGAACAATTGAATTCCTAGAAATTTGATAAACCAAATATTTGACAAACTTTCATCACTGTTTGACAATACTGTTTCTTTAGCTTTTCTAAATTGATTTATACTATGCTATACAGTCTTTTCTAAGTTTAATTGTTGAAACTTCCAATCATTCCTTAGCTTTAATTTCATTTATAATTTCATTTCTTGCTTTAACTTCTTCATTAATTTTGGTAGATACATAATCACCTAATAATGCAAATCCCATAGTTGAAAATCCAATCCAATAACGAGCTTTCAAAGGCAAAGACATCCATCTTTGATATAACCCCATATTTCAAAAAACCGAATGAAATATCTTTCAGAATTTTTTTTTTTTTCATTAATGTCAGGTCTGATTTCGAATAGTTTACGATTTGCAACCATAACTACAAATTTACCTCCATGTTGTTTAAGAATATACGCAAGAGATACGTCTAAAATATTTATAGGGACTTATAAACTAGAAGACAGTGGTCACAAACATGGATCATTAGATCTCTATACTTACAAAAATGAAAAATTGGAAATGGTTGCAAGTATAGCTACATCATCAGCAATACTAGACCTAAAACTACATCCCAGGGATCCTAATTTATTAATTACCAGTCATTCAAATGGACATATCATGATATGGAAGTATCTTGAAGATGAAGATAGAATTGAGTTGAAAGATGATATAACTATAGATGAAGAGACTTTAATAACTTCCATATTCTTCAATCCGACTCAAAACTCAATACTATTGACTTATACTAATGGATACTCAAGTATATTCAATCTAGATACTTTCATTAATGAATATTTAGACTCATTTCATGATTTGGAGTGCTGGACGGGTTCATTTGGTGAAATTAATGAACTTCAAAATGTTGTATTCACTGGTGGTGATGATTCTAAATTAATAGCTCGTGATTTAAGATCAAACAGCGAGATATGGTCATTGAAAAGAGGTCATGAAGCAGGTATAGTTTCAATACTAGCACCCAATCAGAATTGGAATTCTCAAATGTCGAATAATTTATTAACTGGTTCATATGATGATAAACTTCGAATATTAGATTTGCGAAGCGTAGACAATAATGAATTAATACTGGGGATAATACCAAGAACTAATTATACTGAGAATCTCGGTGGTGGTGTATGGAGATTAATTCCAAGTCCCGTTGATAATCGATTATTAACTTGTTGTATGTACGATGGAGCTAGAATTATAGACAATATAACAGAAAATTCATTTGTGGTTAGTAGATATTTCAAAAAAGATCATCAGAGTATGTGTTATGGTGGTGATTGGTCAATTGATGGTCAGTTTATCGCCACATGTTCATTTTACGATAAAACTGTTCAAATTTGGTCACCCAACGATATAGAATAACATATATATTTCAATTATATAAACTTAAATTTAAAGGTACTGATGATCCTCTTCCACTAGGATATAACTTCTCTCCGCTCTCCCCGAACCTTCTTGGATTTGGTAAACTATTTGCATTTACAAATTTAAATCGTTTATCATCAATCGTTATCTTTTGATTATTTTCATGTCCATTTATCGTATATGTTGACGCTGATATTTTTCTTAATGATGATCCAGCATGTTGTTGAGAATCTAAATTATTAAATTGTGATTTATTACCATTAGATGATGGTGGTGGCGGTGGAGGTGCTGCTTTTCTATTTTTTGGTATTGATGGTGTTGATGTTGTTGGTGGTGGAGGTGGAGGAATTCCACTAGGCAATGATGGTGCTGGACTTGAATAACTTGTTTCCTCTTCTTCTTCATCAGTATCAAATAAATTATCTGAAATATCATCTCTTTGTAGTGATGATATTGGTGGAATTGGTTTTTGTTGTGGTGGTGGTAATGGAATTTGAGGTACTGCAGGTGGTTTAGATTCATTTCTTGTTGGTATTTGTGGTATTGAAGGTTTTGATTCATTTCTTGTTGGTATTTGTGGTATTGAAGGTTTTGATTCATTTCTTGTTGGTATTTGTGGTATTGAAGGTTTTGATTCATTTCTTTGTGGTGGTGATATTGGAATTTGAGGTATTGCAGGCTTTGATTCTTTTCTTTGTGGTGGTGAGATTGGAATTTGAGGAGCTTCGGGTGGCTGCTGATTAAATTGAGGTATTGGCGGAGCTGAAGGTGGTGTTGGTTTCGAAGAAGTTGAATTGGATGATAATTTCGGTTTTTGAGTTGGTATTGGAATTTGAGGAATTTGTGGAGCATTCATTTTAGGTTTTGGAGTATTTGATGATGGTAATGGTGGTGATTTACTTGGTGTTGAGCTAGTTTTACTTGTTGAACTTTCATCTTTAGCAGAATAACCTTTCTTACTTCCATCCACTACAAAATCATCATTTCTTTTAGCATTGATTTGAGCTAAAAATGGCAAACCACCAGCAGCAGGAGCAGGAGAAGGAGCATTAGAAGTTTTGTTCGAACTTGATTTTGAAGGAGGATCAAAACTTGGTGGAGGAGGAGGTGGAGGTATATTATTATTTGGTAATGGTGGAGCTGGAGGTGTTGGAGTTGAAACATTTGGTAGAGGAGGTGCTTTGGGTATATTATTTGAAGACCCTTTCTTTGATGGAATTCTTTTTGGCACTGATGGAATTGAAGGGGGTAATGAGCCAGGAATAGGTGGAGCAGCACTTGTAGGTAATTTTGGTGGTTGAGGTGTTGCTGTGGATGGTGATTTTGAATCTAGTGATGTTGAATTATTCAATTTTGTAGTATTTACATGATCAAGAACATTTTTATCATCTCTTTTTGCATTTATTTCAGCTAAAAAAGGTAATCCACCAGCTGGTAATGGAGGAGCAGCAGGAACTGATGAATTTTGATTATTAGTCAGTAACTTAGGTGGTGGTGGTATTGAATTTGAAGGTAATGGAGGTGGAGGTGGTGCAGATGATTGATTATTCAATGAATTTGGTAACGGCGGTGCAGAATTAGGTATAGGTGGAGGTCCACTAGGTAATGGAGGAGGAGCAGCAGCAGATCTATCAGTTTCAACTGAATTTGTAGATCCATTTCTAATATGTGATGATTTTTTAGGTCTAGTTGGTGGTAATTTTGGTGCTGGTTTATTTATTGAATTATTTGAAGTTGATTGTTGTGGTATAGGTGGAGTAAATGAAGCTACAGGTGGTGGTGGAGCTGCAGAATTATTTGAAGGTTTAGTATTTGGCCTTGATGATGTAGGAATTGATGGAACTTTACTTGGTCTCGAAGATGCTGGTACTTGAGGTTGATTAGATTGTGAAGTAGGTATTTTTGGAGCTGAAGGAGGTGTTATACCTGCTCTATTATCAACATGTTTTAATTTTGGAACACCCCCAGCGAAGATATCACCCAATTGAGGAACACCTGTGGGAATTGAAGGAGCTGAAGAACCTGAATTTGTATTTGATGATGAAACAGCAGCTGGTGAATTTGTTGATATTGAAGTTTTTGAATCAAGTAAAGGTTTTGATTTATCCATAGTGACTGCTTTTTTCAATTTTGCACCTTTTCTAATATCACCTAATAATGCATCTCTTCCCATTGGCATAGTAGCTGGTGATCCCAGTGGTAAACTTTCGAAATTTGAAGGTGGAGGAGGAGGTGGAGGGGGTAATGGTCCTGCCATAATGAATAATTAATCAAGTCTTGTTGAAAGAAAAAGCTGTTGCTTAAAATCAATTTGGTTTTTTCTTGTTGACAATTTTTATCAACTTACACATCTAACATAATTTATGATATTTTGCAACCAATAAATAATTAATATACATTAATAATATACATTATTACTCTATATGTCTCTATTTAACTCCCCATGATAAATTATCATACCCAAATAACCATGGACCAACTGTGTGTCTAGTTATAATCATTAAAATTCCAACTATAAATTGAAATCCTAATAATATTAAACATAATGTATCTTCTCTAAATGGTCCTAACCAAACTAATGTCAAATTTATAATTGTCATATTTGAGAACTTAACAATTTGATTCTTTTCATCTCTTTCAATTTTAATTAATTTGAAAGTTTCTAAAAATCTTAGTATAAATATTGTTAAACTATTTTGATTCTTCAATTCTCCAAAACTTGGATACATTAAACCAGTCTCCACATTGAATTTAGGTAGTCTATGTCGTGGACAAGGTACTATATGAAACAATTGTGGTACTGAATATATAAAATTGATAATTTGAGGTAATAAAAAGATCATCAATGTTTTTGAAAAATGTCCAAGTATACCAACAATTGCAAATACCATTCCACTGAAATAACAGTAAGTATCTCCAACAAATACCCTCGCGGGAAACCAATTATACTGCAACAAGGCTAATGAAACACCAACAAATGGAATCATGAAAATTGCTGAAAGTAAATGTGAATCATAAGCTGCTTGAGATATATTATTTGAAAATAAATAACAAAAATCATTAATTAAGAAAATAGCAGCTAATATAATCGATTGACCAACTTCTAACCCATTTATACCAGCTAAAATATTAATTGAATTTGGTGAAAAAATTGAAATTGCAGACATATACACATAATAAAAAATACCTAAATCAATTAACTTTGGTGATTCTTTAGTTATATAATCATTTTGTAATGTTCTAAATGATAATCCAGTGATATAAATGACTAAATTATTACCATGTTTGATTATCCAATTTATTATGTTTAATAAATAATAACCTCCCGGAGCATCAGTTATAAATTTAGGTATTACAATTGAAGTAACACTAAAATCAACATAATAAACAATTAATAAAGGTAATGAAGCAACAGCAGGTAAAAAGAATTTATGTCTCCATCTAATATCAAATAAATCATCTAATAAACCTAATAAAGTAGTACTTTGTAAACATAAAATTGCACTTAGATATTCTGCTAATTTATTATGAGGAAATAATCTATTATTTGCCAATGCTTGATATTGTTCAATGTAATTTTTATTCATTACTTCTTCATTTGAAATTGATCCAAATGAAACAAGATATTTAAAAAATATAAATGGAATTAACAAAAACATTAATATAATATAAGTGGCAGCAGATACTAAACCCATAGATTCAGGTATTTCATTAACTGGTGGTGGTTTTGATAAATCTTTACCTTTTAAACCAATTTTAATAAAACTTGGACCAACTTTGGGTATAACCGATAATGTAATAATATAACCAATTAAACCAAATACAATCAGTGTCCTTAATGGATTATTAAGAGTAATTGAACATATAGAACCAACTAATATTCCCAATTTAAATAGTCTATTCATTTGGTAGTTGTTTACGTTGCAAAAAAAAATATCAATAATGAAACCATTTATAACTGGACATGAAGAATTAATACATGATATAAAATATGATTATTATGGTAAACATATAGCTACAGTATCATCAGATCAACATATTAAAGTATTTGATTTAGATTTACAAACTTCAACTTGGATTTTAAATGATTCTTGGAAAGCTCATGATTCACTGATTGTACGTGTATCATGGGCCCATCCCGAATTTTCAAGTTCAAAAATAATTGCAAGTTGTTCATTTGATAGAACGGTTAAAATATGGCAAGAACAACCTGATGAAATGAATGGTTCTGGTAAAAAATGGTTAAAATTAGCTACTTTAGCTATTGAAAGTTATGGTCCAATATATGACGTTAAATTTGCACCAAATCATTTAGGTTTTAAATTAGGTTGTGTTGGATCAGATGGTATCTTTAGAATTTATGAATCTTTAGAACCTAATGATTTAACAAATTGGGCTTTAACCGTTGAAATTCCAATTTTAAATTCACAATTACCTGCAAAATCACTACAATCAAGTTTTGCAATTGAATGGTGTCCTTCAAAATTTACAAAAACTGAAAAGTTTATAGTGGTGGCATTAGATCAAGGATTTGTTTATGGAAATTATACAAATGAAGAAAATGATGAAGAAGATAGTATGGCAAGTGGAAGTGGTGAAAAATATAAAAAAATTTGTGATTTACCAGAACATAATGGATTAATACGATCAGTAAGTTGGGCTCCATCAATGGGTAGAAATTATCATCTAATTGCAACTGGTTGTAAAGATGGTTATGTACGAATTTTTAAAGCAATTGAACAGTCCAACGATGATTTAAAAATTGAAATTATTGCAAAATTAAATGACCATAAATCTGAAGTATGGAGAGTTTGTTGGAATATGACAGGGACTATACTTTCATCAGCTGGTGATGATGGAAAATTAAGATTGTGGAAATGTAATTATTTAAGTGAATGGAAATGTATGAGTGTTATAAATACAAGTAATCGATCAGAAAATCGTGATATTAAACTGGATAATAATATATAGTCTATTTATTCTTTTTAAGTTGATTCCAAATTTCTTCCTCATCATCTTCTTCTTGTCTTTTACGTTTAGTTGATTCTTCATCAATATCTTCCTCATCTAAGATTAATAAACTCGAAATTTCAACACCGAGATAAACTTTAGCCAATACTTCTCTAGATTCTAAATCAAATACTCTTAAATATCTATCTAACCCACCTACTGCTATTATATCTTCATAAACTTGTATACCAAAAGTAGCACCAGTATTCCCACCAGTAAATTTTCCTAATAATTTGGGTGTTGGAATATATATGTCTCCAGCAGATGCAGAATGTAATTTATATCCATGATCATCTATTTTATTTAGTGAATATTTACCAATTAAATTATGAGTATTAGTTAGTATAAGCTCCGTCTTTTCTTCATTTGCAAATTTCATTTTTAAAATTGGCTTTTCACAAATTTTATAATCTTTAATTGGTTTTTTTCCATGTTTTGTGTCATATATACGTATTTGTCCATATCTAGTAGATGTAATAATATTAAACTGATCTTGAGTTCCTTCAAGGAATAAAATATTCGTTATCCAAATAGGCACCCTCATATCCAAATGATCATTTTTAACATTTTTAGCAGAATATAAAACTTCAACATTAAATTTTGATTCATAATCTTTCTTTTTGAAAATTGTGGAGTTTAGTTTATGATCAAAGAATTTTAACACTTTTAAATCTTGTTCTTGTCCACCCACGGCTAAAATATTTTCAAATTGTGGATTTATAGTCAATGCATGTAAATTTTTGATATCTTTCGGTAATTTAATCTCTATTGGTTCTATTTCAAATTTATCATCTATTAGTGGGATTATGAACATTTTACAACTTTCATAAGCCACTAGAATACTATCCAATTTTTCAATTTTTTGTAATGAAATTGGTCTATCTTCTTCATCAATGTCAATTTTGAAATTTTTCAATAATTCATACTTATTCTCTTCTTCATCTTCTTCTGGGATTGTAAAAATTGATACATTACCATCTAATCTTGAAGTTATAACGTATTGAAAATTATAATTTAATAAATGTATTATTCTTGAATCTAATCCAATAGTTGGTTCTGTAATATAATTTATAATCGATTTAGGTTTTATTCCATCTTGTTTAGAAGTATCTGTCCCCCTAACACATACCACTTCTTTTGCAGCACCTGTATCATCAGCAGAGACTAAAAACTTCATACTTAATTCAATGAGATGAGATTTCGAAAAATAAATTTTGACGCGCAATTTTTCAAGATCTATATTTTCGTCTATTTAATCAGTTTGAACTTTAGCATAATTTGGAGGTCTTAATTTTCGATCTAAATATTGTGCAAACCATACCGGTAATGCAGTAATACATAATATAACTATAACTTGCCAAATATATCCAAATGATGAAATATAATCTAAATTAAAATAATCACCAAGAAATGGAATGGATCCAATATATAATAAAAATGTAATTATAATAGTACTTGACATTATTTTATTCCATTTATTAATTGAAATACCAACCATGATTAATTCATTATAAACTAAACATGAAAATGATAAAGCGACCATAGTTTTAAAATTTAAATTATTCACCGCATAATTATTTTGAAAAAATTGTGAAATTAATTGTATTGCCGTTCCCTGGTATAATGAAATTAAAGTCCATTTAAAAAAAGTTTTATAACTTAATGATTTACCCAATGTTAATTCTTTATATAATTCAGGATATAATTTAGTTAAATGTTCATCAATATCACAATCCAAAGTTAATGAAAAAACGGGAGCCATTGTATAAATTGTAGAATAACCAACCATTAAAAAACCTTGATATAAAGCTAAAGGTTCAAATTTTGAAGCAATTGAATAAACAGCTTGAGCTACTGAAATTAATAAACCTCTATGAATTATAAATTGACTTAATTTAGCTGATCTTTTATATGAATTTCTACCATGCCATAATAATAATTTGGTTAAATAATAAAATTGATCAATACTAAAATCAGCAGCTAATGAAGCTTGTTTACCTTCTTTACCAACAATACCAATCCCTACATCTGCTGCTTGAATCATTGAAACATCATTACCTCCATCACCAATACAACAAACTCGTTTACCAGTCAATTGTCTAATTTTTAATGCAACATCTGCTTTTTGTTGTGGTGAACATCTACATGCAATAACAGCAGGTAATTTAATTGCAATTTCAAAAAATTCATTTGAAAAATGTTTCATATAAAGATTTAATGATTCTCCATCAATTAATAAACATGCATTTTGATTAATTTGTAAATATTCCAATTGATTTAATGCTATTTCTGTATTTGTTTTCGTAATTTCATGAATATATTGACCTCTAGAAACTAATCTAGCACTTATTGAAACACATCTTGCAGTTTCAACTTTATCACCAGTTAACATCCAAATTTTTATCCCTGCATTTCTTAATAATTCAATTGAAGGTTTTACGTCAATTTGTAATTTATCTTCAACACCAGTAAGACCAATTAATTCTAAATTTTTTTCAAGATATAGACCTACTATTTTTTGCATTTGTGAATCTCGATCATGCATTGCAACACTAGCTTCATCATATTTCTTTTTAAATTCTGCATAATTAGTGATTTTTTTCTTACCAATAACCAATGTTCTTAGTCCTTCTCTTGATAAATTTCCAGTTTCTTCCTCTAGCCAATCATTTGCATTAACTATATTAATCATTACACTGTCGGCACCTTTTTGCAAAAACCAAACTTCATCAATATATTGAACAACAATCCCCATTCTTTTAGTTTCTGAACTAAATGGGAAATTATGAAGTATATCAAATTTTAATTGTTTTGCACTTGATTCATGATATAAAGTAATTGAAAATCGATCTCGACTTAATAATTTTAATCCTACTGATTCACAATATTTAACAATTGCAACTTCATCAGGTGATGCTGCCTGATAAGTTAATTCACCATCATCAAATGTAGGCGTAACATTATGACATAAAGCTAGTGTCAAGATTAATTCACAAACTTTTGAACTTGAATCTTTTTTTAGCAGATGTCCGTTATCTAAATACTTTACCAAATTTGAAACATATTCTCTAACTATATCAATTGTATCAGATGCATAACTAACAACACCTAAATGAATTTTTTTTAATTCCATTTCATTTTGAGTCAATGTACCTGTTTTATCACTTAATAAATATTCAATCCTACCTAAATCTTCAGGGATTGTTGATGTTCTGACTATTGTATTTGGAATTGCTTGATCTTTTTGAATTTGTGATGCATATACAGATTTACCTAAATCTAAATTAACTCTTAAAGATACAGGAATAATTGATGAAAATAATATAAGAAATCTCATTATATCAATATACCAAGTTGATTTCAAAGGGATGTGAATAACTACCAAAACAACAGATAATGCTAATACAACAGCACATAATATTTTTGATAAACTGTTGATCTCCAATTCTAATAATCCTGTTTTTACACCAGTTTTTGTAGTATTCATCAGTTGTCTAGTCTCTATACCTGTATAAACAACCATACCAATAGCTGAACCAGATGCCAATACTGTATTTGCCCATAATGATTGATCAACAGTTAATGGATAAGTTTCAGAATCATTATCAATCAATTGACCTTCAAAATTATGAATTGATTTTGTTGGATTCCCCACTATTATTGATATTGAATTAATAATTTCTTGTATATTCAGTTGATTTTGTGTTATATTTGGAGCCGTTCTTAATTTCCAATCAGTTTCACCATCTAATTGATCAGTTTTGATAAATATTTCACCAGTATCTTCTGAAGATTTTAATAATATCAAATCAGCAGGTATTCTTCTATCTTTATGTAAATTAATTAAATCACCTACTCTTAAATCTTTAGCAGTTATTAATTTTGGTTCATTAGTTAATGACTGATTTCGATTTAATACTTCGTACAATTCAAAATTTTGTTCTCTATCTCTACGTCGTCTTGTAATATCATCAGTAGCTTCTTTCATCATAGTTACAATTAAAACAAAAGCCAAGGGCACAATATATGATGATAAATATCCAATTCTTAATTGTGGTATAATTTGAGATAATGCAACAATTAGGAAATATAAATTGAAAAAGAACTTAAATTGTTCATATAATATTACGGGTATGAAAGTAATTGGATTATATTTTGCATTTGATATTGAATTTTGTGGATATATATTTTTTGATCGATTTGTTGATTTAATGGAAATATAACGTTCGTTACTAGTAATATTACTTCTAAAATCAGTAGTACCTAATTGTTTTAATCTATCTTGATCTAATCCTTTCTTCGCATTATGGAAAATACGTATAAATTGTTTATAAAATTTTTTAAACCTTGATGAAAATGAAGTTGGTAAAGTTAATGATGGTGATGAACTATTTTGGGATAAATATCGCGACGAATTAATTAATGGTTCATTATCTGGATTTTCATTAATACTATTTCTTAGACTATTTAACTGTATAGTACTTGAATTTCGATGATTATTTAAATTTAAATTACTATTTGATCTATTATTTTTAGTATACGATGATAAATTTTTGGTTGCAGTATTTAATGCCTTATCTAATGAGTCATCTAAATCATCAAATGGGTCCATTTCATTATATGAATAATGATTAGACATACTATTATATCTATGTTTAATATTTATATTTCGTTGAATTCGTTGAATGGTATATATATATGAATTGAGTACGTTTGAATAATTATTCATTAGAAAGATCAAATATATTTTTCCCATGCGCTACCAATTATAGACGCTACCAGTTGTCTTGTTCATGGTTGCAAAATCGATTTTATAAATTTCAACCAAACCATTTTATTGTTTGGCTGCAAAATGAGCTGCAAATGGTAAACTGAAGCTATATACAGGTATCATTTGTGGAATTTGCTTGAGATAGGAAACTCGATAAAAACGTAGAAATCGTCATAAATATTTTGGCACTTTGAGTGAAAATTTTTTGAGAACTAAATAATCATTATGATGTTCTTATTCTTTGTCAAAAAGTGAGTATTATTAATATTAGACTCGAGTTGACTAATCTGTTGGTTCGAAAGTTATATTGGAATTCAATTTTGTAAATCTCTGTTTCATGATGAATACGAAAAAAAAGGTGCGGCCGAATTATCAATAATTAAACAACGTTATCTTGTCCAACAATTTGATATCATCACTAATAAATAATAATGCTGTCAGATGATGAAACTCAAGAATTATTAGTTGTTACTGCTAGTACCGCAAGTGAACATATAGCAAACTCATCTGAAACAATAGATGAAGTCCATCAATTATCAAAACAACAAGAATTTAATACATCGACCATATTTGGTAAACTAAAACAATTTATAAGATTACAACTAGGTTATAAGAATGAATTTGAACAATTTATATTAAACAATGAACCAAATGATTGTTCCTTAGTTGCTAAATATTGTAAAACTACAACTATAAATTTGACTCACCAACCCACGTTATCAAGAAATCAAATTACATTAAACACATTACATATTCCTCACCCATTAGTTAATTTTATGAAAAATGAATTACCTCCGGATTTATCAACTGAAGACCAATTAAATATTAAAAAAGAGTTAGAAGAGTCACCCATACTTGTATTTATTCATGGTTTAGGGGGTCAAATGTCACAATTTGAACCATTAATGGGCTTATTATCACAATGTTCTGAAATTATTTCATTAGATTTACCTGGGTTTGGAAATTCAAAGTTGAATTTCAAGAAAGGTTATAAAATTGTATCTGAAATATCGAATGCAGATAAAGAGAGAATATCATCAAGTGTCGCTAAAATGACTTATGATGATTTCAAAACTGATAATATAGTGAGTATAATCTTTGAATTTATACAACAAAATATACCAGAGAATAAAAAAGTGGTAATTATAGGTCATTCAATGGGAACTATCTTATCAATAAAAACAGCCAGAAAATTACCAGCTCATAAAGTTGAAGGGTTAGTATTATTATCACCACCTGATATAATTGATGATACAATAGAAGGTATTATCACTAGTCAACAAAAAACAGTAGCCATGTTGAAAATTTTCACATACATACCATGGTTATTTAATACTTTTAGAATTTGGGATAGATTAGAAGGTTTAGCTAGTGCTTCAGTTAAAAGACAATTATCTAATGAGACTTCATTTTATAATAAACTACGTCAATTTAGATGGAATATGGATGTTGAATCAATAATTACCTTAAAATATGTGAATGGTTTTCAAAAATGTAAAATATCAGAATTAATAGAAGCTATAAATAAACTTAATGACAATCCAAAAGATAAACATGTATATGAAAAAACATTACTAATATGTGGTACAAATGATCATTTAACTCCAATTAAAGGAATACATAAAATTGATAATTTATTAACTTCTAAATTTAATAAAAAAGTTTCATCAATAATTGAAGTTAAAAATGTTGGACATTCTTTATTATTGAGTAAACCTGAATTTATAAGTGGCATGATTTTAAATCATTTTGAGTCAAAATATCCTGAACGTTTACATTTATCACCTGCATGGGTATTAAAGATTAAAGCACAAATTTCAGGAGATAAATGGGGGTTGAAAAATGAATTAAAATGGTTAAATATAAAACCCATATCTTCAAATATAATAAATCCAAGAACGAATGAAATTGCACCATTATTAGGAATGAAAACTTTAAGAGAAGGTGATCCAACTCATTCTCCAAATATAGTTGAGCTGTTATTCTATGGAGATGTTGGAACAATACCAGATATAAAAGGTAATTTAATTGCTATAATTGATATATCTGCTGATATTCCTCCTTATACACCAAAATCATTTAAACAAATTACTTATTACAAATGTGCAACTGTATCTAAAGTTGTTCCTGACCAAACCGCAATCAGGAGATTTATACAATTAGTAAATGATATATTGTCGAATAATTCAATAGAGAAATCTTTAATTGGAGTACACTGTCATTATGGATTTAATAGAACTGGATTTTTAATCTGCTGTTATTTAATCGAAGTTTTAGGTTGGAAAGTTCATGAAGCAATTGAAGCTTTTAAAGCTGCAAAAGCTCCTGGAATTAAACATCCTCATTTTATAGATGCTTTATATGTTAGATACGAGAAATAGCGTATATATACGTTGAATAGATAACTAGTAATAATATAGCACGTTGTTTGTTATTGAATGGTAAAAGCCGCACCTGTATTTAATTTTTTGTTTTGTTTTGTTTTTCTTTTTTTATCAATACTTTTCTATGCGCAAAGCATAATAGCTTAACCGGTTCATCATTTGACAGTTTATATTTTATGAAGTTTGCTGAGGCTTTGAATGAAGGATTAGTACCTGAATGGCAGGATCAATATGTAAGTTATAAACAAGGTAAAAAATTAATTAAAAAATGTAAAAAATTAAAAGACGAGTATGATTTTGATGGTGGTGAACAATTGAAAAGATATCGTAACGATAATACTAACAATGATAGAACACCATTATTAGAACCATCAATTCCTGAACCTACTTATTCAAGTGATAATAATGAACCAACAGAACCAGTTAGATTAAGTAGAAGACCTTCAATTTTTAATTATTCTTTAAAATCAAGTAGTAATAAAAAAGAAGAATACCTCAAGGAGTCTAAAAAATTTCAAATTTGGTTAGATCAAGAATTACGTAAAGTTGAAGAATTTTATCGAGAAAAAGAACAAGAAGTTTATGAAAGGTACTTATTGATTCAAGATCAATTATATCAAATGAAGGATCAAAAAGCACAAATTATAATTGAAAAATCAAAACATGATAATAATGAAGGTGATAAAAATATAGCTGGTGATGTCGCATTTCATACAAAATTCTTTTTCACTGAATTAAATCGATATGATTTACCTAGTTTACCATCAATGAGATTCTTACAAAAATGGAAACAGAAAAGAAGAAGAAAAAGAAAAGAAGATGAAATTTCACTACAATTACAAGATGAAACAGATTTAAATTATGCTGAAAACAGAGTTAGAAATGGTTTAGTTCAATTATCTGCCGATGATTCAAGTACAATTCGACCAGAATCAAGTAATGAACAAATGAGTATTGATTCAGAAATAGATTCAAATATCCCAGATCAACCACAACATTTTACACCGGAACAAATACGGCAACAGAAACGTAGAGATTATTCAATTAAAAAACAACATTTTGGTGTTCCTTATTTATATGCTAGAAAACAATTAAAATCAGCAATTTTAGAACATTATAGAGCTTTATCATTATTAAAATCTTATAAAATATTAAATAGAACTGCATTTAGAAAAATTACCAAAAAATTTGATAAAGCAATGGATACTCATATAATGGATAAATTTTTAAATAAAATTGATCAAAATTCATACTTTTTAATTAGTGATTTAATTGATAAGATAATAACTCATGTTGAAGAATTATATATAAATTTTTTTGACCCTGAAACTAAAGATAGAAAACACTCATTAGAGAAATTGAAAACTATCGCATATGCTGTCAATGCTTCAGAAATGAGACAAGAATATTATGGAGAATTTTTTACATCAGGTATATTATTAGGATTTGGAATACCATTATTTGTATTGGCATTATATACTGGATTACATAAAACTTTAAATTCAGAAATATCTGAAGGTACATTCTTGTTACAAATTTGGGGTGGCTTTTTTTTATTAAATTTAGCATTTTTATTATTTGCTATTAATATGGCTGTATTTGAAAAATTTAAAATAAATTATAAATTTATATTTGAGTTTAATATGGCTACAGCTTTAAATTATAAACAATTTTGGTTATTACCAAGTTTTGGATTTGCATTTTTATCATTAATTGGTTGGTTTAGTTTAAATAATTTTTGGCCAACTAAATTCCCAGGTCGAGATTGGCCATGGATTTATTTTGCCGTAATGATTATAATTGTATTTTGGCCAGGTAATCAGCTTTATGCATCAAGTAGAAAATGGTTACAAATTGCAATTTGGAGAATAGTATTTTCTGGTTTTTATCCTGTTGAATTTAGAGATTTCTTTCTTGGGGATATTATATGTTCATTAACTTATACAATGGGTAATATTTCATTCTTTTTTTGTTTATATGCTCATCATTGGGATGGTACATTATCAGGACAACCAAGTTATCGAAATACTTGTGGATCAAATAGATCTCAATTAATGGGATTTTTCAGTACATTACCTAGTATATTCAGATTTATGCAATGTATTCGTCGTTATATGGATACTGGTGATTGGTTTCCTCATTTAGCTAATATGTTAAAATATACCATGTCGGCAATATACTACATAACCCTTAGTGTTTATCGAATTAATAATAATACTCAGAATAAAATTGCATTTATTATATTTGCATTTATAAATTCAATTTATACTTCAGTCTGGGATATAGTAATGGATTGGTCATTATTACAATTTGGAAGTAAAAATTTTTTATTAAGAGATAATTTATTTTATAAAAATCCGATATATTATTACATTGCAATGGTTTCTGATGTTATATTACGATTTCAGTGGGTTTTTTATGCGTTCTTCAGTCATCAAATTCAACAATCTGCAATCACGAGTTTCATAATTGCAATTGCAGAAATTGTGAGAAGATTTATTTGGATTTTCTTTAGGATGGAGAATGAACATTGTACTAATGTGGTTTTATTCCGAGCATCAAAGAATACTCCGTTACCTTATGTTGTTTCAAATAAAGTAGAAAAAGCAATTAAACAATTGGTAGAATTGAAATATTTAGAATTTGAAGAAAATCTACCAGAAGTGGAAACTACTGAAGAAGTAGTGGATCAAGAACCTTATACTACTGGAAGAAGAACTTCAATACAAGATGAAGAAGGTACTTTAGGACTAACTAGACGTACTTCAACTACTTCATTACCTTCAATTCAAAGAAAAAAATCAGTTTTTAAACAATTTACAGATACGTTAAATACTGCTCATATTAAAGATTTTCAAAGAAGAAAAACCAAAGCTCATCATGAGGATGATAGTGATGATGATGATGATGAGGAGGAAGAAGAGATGAGTTTACCAAGTACTAGGAGAACAGTAAGTAAAGGTTCAAAATTGGCTTCATTAAGAGAGGAAGATGAATAGAAAGAATATAGAATATAAAGTTATTTATTTATCAAAATAATCTCTTTGAGTGAAATATTAACTATAAATTTCTAACCAGTTATTACTTAGGGGGTAATTTTTAGGGAGTAGAGAAAATGGAAAAAGATTGAGAATGGTGGGTAATTAAAGACCTATAATTATATTAAAATTAAAAATAAACGTTTAATTGTTGTTGCAACTGCATATTTTATGATTTAATTAATTAATGCATGCATTTTTAGCATTCCGGATCTATTTTGTGTAACAATATGTTCGATGAGCTCCTTTTTTTGGAACCAAGAGTAAAACAAACTGCTATTTATATCACTAATTTGTGAATGTTCTTGACTCAGATTTGACTAGCCAACTTTATGTAAAATTGGATTGGATATACTTCTAGTAAGAAATTTAAGGGTCCAATTTTTAAGCTTTGAATTTTTCATGCAAGGCACGAAATCTGCAGAATCAATTTTTTCCATTGGACTTTATAATTATATATAAAGTTTATCTTTGTGTTTCAGATTTGGATTTATCATTGAAAGTTGAACTAAGCTTGGCGTGCTAACCGAAATCAATAGGGTAGTAATCTATAATTTAATTTAGACTATAAAATTGAAATTAACCGCCCATGAAAATTTAGTTGATTTTGACAACACTTTTCTTTTCGCCAATTTATATTAATTCATATAAGTTAGAGGTTTTATTATGTCATCAAAACCATATTTCAGTAGTCAATTATTCAAATCAATTAGAGAAAAAGAAATCTCCAGATCAATTATCGTAGTTACCATTCCTATTCAAACAGTTATGTTATTAATTAATGATGAATTATGTAGTTATGAATGTGAACCATCTGAATTTGATCAAGGGTTTTTTGATTTCCCGATGGATGATATTTTATTAAAAGCAACTGCTGAAAAAGTCACTGATCAAGAAACATTAGATGTGTTTAAAGATGACATGGTTCATGTTTTAGAAGGACCACCAATGTTGAAAGATAGGGTGTATGCTTTAAAAGAAGATGGTAATAGAATTTTGATTCAACCTGGTAGATATAGTGAAAATGAAAGTTAACGGTACTAATTGTTTAATTTTCTGCCTAATATATAGTTTAACTACGAATATATTCAAATTGAATAGTTTTAAACGCAAAGATGTATGCCTAATGAGATTGTAATGCTTTAATCTTAATAGATCTGGACCAAGTTTTAAAAATTTTAAATTTATGCACGATGGGTAATCTGCGATTTAATAGTTTAGATTCAACAAAAAGTATTTGTGTTTTTTGTTTTGTTTCAGAATTGAATGTTATAAAATAGCTGGCTTAATACGTTACAATCTACTAAAATTTGGTTCTGAATAGGAAAGGGTATTTAAAGATCTACAAATAGCAAAAAAATTAGACGGTAAAAATTAAAACTAAAATTTGCAACAATTAATACTAGCAACATTTTCCTTTCCATTAATTGAATTTTATGCTTATTCATTAATTAGTTAAATCATGACATGTGAACCATACTTCGTTTGAAAATGGTAGTGATTCAATTCGAATGGTCAATGTTGGAAGAGATAGAGCATTAATACTGACTACAGTTTTAAGTCCTGCAATTATGTTATTAATTTAATAATGAACCATATACATATTATTGTCAAGAAGCAGATAAGAAAGGTACATTTGATTTCCCAATGAATGAAAGCTTTTTAGAAGCATATTCTGTTAAAATAACTGATGAAGAAACTTTAAATCAATACAAGAAACAAATTGATCGCGTATTAGATAGAGGACTAATGAAAAGTGATAAAGATTATTGTCTTACTCCAATAGATGTAATATCAATTGATTCAGAGATAGATGATGAAATAGATATTACTTCATTAGTTGGAATATCAAATGATCTAAACAAAGGAGATGAAGTAAATATTGATGTACTTATTTAATTTTGTTGACAGTATGTAGCGTATATTGTTAATATAAATAGAGTTAAAAATAGAATAAATTTAAGCTTGTAAATAATAGAATACAGCTAGTTGTTTAATTTAATCGAAAAGTGGCTCAAACTTCATGATTTTATTTTGGAATTCAATAGATGAAATTAGACGGTGGAAAAATCATTACCCTTTTCACGACAACAATGCACCAAAAATTAATTTAAAATTAATTTAAATTTTGATAATACTATTCTTTTCATTAATTAATTTCTGAATCATATACTGTTATTGATAATACTCATATTTATCTATTTATTAGTTTAATAATATCATCATATCAAAGTGAATCATATCAAGGTAAAAATAAAGTACAATTATCGAAAAAACAACTGCAACTATTACTATGGCCAGTGACACAATTATGATACTTATTAACAATGAATCATATAGATATTTTGGTCAAGCAGATAAAGATAAAAGATTTATTCAAATTCAGATTAGAAGAATCTTTAATGATGGCAAAAGCTGAAAAGGTGAATGATCGAAAAACTTCGGAAAGGATGAAATTTGATATTCTCCTTATATTACCAGGTCCACCAATGCTAAAGAAAAGAGTTTTTTTGATTACTCGCAGAGGTGCTGTTCTGGCTGAATCATAGAGTTTCCCTTTCATGGCTTGTTTACTTTATATTAGTTTTAGTACTTAGTTTATAGGTTAATTATTAGTTTAAAACATCAATATAATGGAACTCTACTTCTGAATTTAAATCTTTCTAATCAATAAAAAGCCAATCTAATACTAAAAATTAAATATATTTTCTGACACGATGTAAACCAACCAATTTTCTAATTAATTTTTTTTTGTTTGGCGTCTATAAATTTATTTCTTGTAGCCAATTTGATTTATTTACTTTAATTTAGATTAATAATGTCAGATACTGAAGAAAAAAGTGTTAAATATGGTGAACTTATTGGTGATAAAACTGTGGTTCATAATGTTGGAGGTATAGTAATTAAATATGCCGATTTACCTCATCATGTTGTTGCAACAATTAAAGGTGAAGATTATTTATATAAATGTCGTGAAGTTAATTTTCGATATTTATTTCCTTTAGATGAACAATCATTTATTGAAGATGGTATTAAAATTAAAGATTCAAAATGGAATGAATATTTTCAATATAAAACTAGAAGTGATGATTTAGGTGCTGAAAAATTCTAAGATGCTAATTCTAAAGTTTCAAGGCAAATAGAGGTAATTAAACTAAAGAGTATTACTATTAAAATGTATAATTATCAAAGGTATAAGTAAATTATTTTAAAAATCCAACTCAGATTTCTGCAATCAACAATCAAAGCTTCACTTATGATGAAATCTGTACCTACTTTAATCTACGACTAAGATTAAACTGAGAATATAAATTTTACTTTTAATTTATCATTTGTTTTCAATTTCATAAATTAAGGGGGTAGAGGCCAGAATATAAATTAGACGAGAATTCAGACTTTTCTAAAATCTATTATATTTTTTTATATATCACTTTATTTTTTTATCCATTCAATTAATCCTTATAATTTATTTAAATTGAATCATGTCATTATCATATTATGATGGTACCACTTGTGTTGTTATCGACAAAAATGATTTAACTAGCAACATTCACTTGATTCTATAACTAAAAATTTAATTTTTGCGGCAATTGTTGAAGATGTATACTACTATTATACATGTCCTGAAATTGATGGTAAATATCACTACACTTTCGAACCTAAAATGATTAAAGAAAGAGGTGTTGAAATTACTGATCCAGTTGTTATTGAAAACTTAAAAAAACAAGTCAAAGAAGCTAGATGGGTAAAAGCTGAAGGAAAAGGAAAGGCAGAAGCTGCTACTGCAAAAAAAGATTAAATAGGCTGGGGCTTGAAGGGTACAAAAGTATATACATAATAATTCGTTGAGAAGATCAATGCTCAAATCTCTTTCCTCGAGTTTTTTTTCAAATCAGAGATATAAGTGTGCTAATATCTGCTATTGTATTATTATGAAGCTTTAGCAAGATATATTGCATTGTTTTGATCAATGAATTTAAATTCGATTTGGCTGCAAACATTTTAACGAGAAAAAAAAAAAAAAAATATTGAAAAATCCAAAATCATATAAAGATGATATAATAGAATGATTAAAAGATTAGTACTACTACGACCGATCATATTCAATATTCATAGAAGAAAACGACTATTTCAAACAACAACTTGCATAAATACAAATGTCAAATCAACTATCAACTTCATATCAAATACTATTTCAAATCAATTTGATTTTAATGATTCAACTACCCAAACTTTAATATCTCAAGTACCTAATTTAAAACTGAATTTAAACAAAGCAGTGGATTATGAAAATAAACTCTACACTTTATTATTGTATGATCCAATTTTAATTGACCCAAAATTATATTTATTCTTTTATTATCATGATGTCAATCGAAATGAAACAATTAAAAAATTATTAATTAAAAGATTGGTATATCATAGACAATTTAAAGCATGCTGGCAAATATTTATGGAATCATATACTTCTATTTCAGATCTAGATACATTTATAGAAACTGTTGATGGTGTTTTACATTCAAAATTTGATTTTTTGGATTTCATACTATGTATGCCCTTGGAGGATAATCATCAATTTAAACAACTAGTTAATACAATTACATATATATATAAACCAGATTTTGAAATAGAGGAGATTATTGAATTATGGTCACAATATAGTATAAGTCCACCTTTAAAAGATGATACAATCGAGTACAAGATTATATACCTTAAGAAAATGATTGATAAAGATCCTGAAGATGTTTTTTATTATATTTCAAAGTATCCTGAAGTTTTAAATTATCCAGGTTGGACAAGTTTATTACCAAATCAATCAACATGTAAATATTCACCCAGACCAAAATTTGAAATGACTGATACGATAAAAGTTTTAGACGAAACAGATACATTAAATGTATTAGATTCAGTGGATCCATCAAAGATACTACAACTCACCACCAGTCAAAATAGTATATTGATTAATATGATAGCTAGACGAATTTTGAAAAATCCAAATCCAGAAGCAATTGATATTTTATTCAACTACAGTCTTTTATTGAATGAGAAAAGCTTAAATTTATTATGTAGTCTAGCTATTGAATATAATCTAGATTTAATTAAATTACCTCAAAAATGTTTAGATAAATTTGAATCATCTTTAGAACCTCAACAATACATTCAAATCATAAAATCAACAAATAAAAATCATAAATTATGTAGAAAATTCATACATTCATATGCATACATTGCAAACTCGAAAGATTTTCAACAATTGATACTATCTGCTGGCTCAGAATTAAATAAAATTACAATACTTGAAATCTTTCGAGCTGCAATATTGAAATCCAAAATATTTGATCAATTGGTCATTATACCTATTTTCAATATACTAATTACCAAATCAATAAAAGGTTCAACTGGTTATCAATTAAACAGGTCATTAAATTTTGTACTTGATTGTTTTTGTCAATCGATATCATTAGCAGATTCAAAAGATATAGCAAAAATATTAGATATATTATCAGATTATATCCAGAGTGAAAAATTCAACTATGATGTAAATTTTAAACGGCATATCTTGGAGAGGATAATTAATCGAGTAATTGAATTTGTCATATTCACAACAAGAAAAGAAGATGCATTAATAGTGATACAAGGTGTTAAAGATAATTTAAGGGCTAATAAATGGTATTTTAGAAAATGGATAATAATGAAACTTATAATTGATGATCATAAAAATGCTATGAGATTAATTAAATTTTATCAGGAAGATAAATTTATACTTTCAAAATATCATTCCTATTTCATTTCGGGAATTTTACAAAATAGGAAACTAAAATTACGTGAAAAATTCGAATTGATTGATCGTTTGAAAAAGAAATATGAGGAATTAAAATTAGAGAATAAATTAAAGGATAAACATTACTTAACTATTGCTACTCAGTTATATATATTTAAAAAAAATAAAGAATTGGATATGGATTCGATTCGGTGGTTCTGTAAAGAGTTTAAAGACAGTAAAAAGTTTAGAGAGGTTATTAAACGGAGAGTAAGGCAAAAGAATGATTTATATAATTTAATGTGAAATGTACATACTCAATTTACCAGAATTTCTTATATTTTTGCATTTTTATCAACGCAAAGCCAATTATTTCTTTCAAGCTTTTATTGGCTAATTCAAAGGTTGATTAGTGTTTTAAATACGGTCGAAACTTGCCAAAACTTTCAATAAGAAGCAAAGACAATGCTAGCAATTAAACGCAAAGAATAACATCTGAAAAAGCGCGATCTAGATCTGAGATCGTTGCAGATTTAAAGATCTGAGATCTGACACAACTAAAAGTATACCAAGAACACGCAATAAAAAAATTTTTAAGAAACCAGTAGTTTTGGGCAACTCAAAATCAGCACTACACGCTCAATGTTTACTCACTTTGTATTGTTTATGGTATCATTCAAATGCGAAAAATTGGCTCAGCTCGAATTCGATAATTCCAACGCGGCAGCATTTAATTTTGTTAATAAAGTCTGATCTTTTCGGTAATTTGATGATATTTTTAGGTTGTTTTTGCTCAACAACGTTTTACCATGACTTATCCGTTGATTTAGTATAGAATAGAATTATCAACTGAGATCTCTACAAACATTATAATGAGTACTGTGATAATTTTATTGAATATAAACGTTTCAGAAAATTGTACATACTTTATAACATAATCAAAAAAATTGTATGCAGTCCTATGTTAGTTAAGCTTAAAATTTGATTTGTAAATAACCCCCTCGATATTCAAGCTTTTATGCTCAAACTTAATTGATTTGATTGTCCAAAAACTCTAGTTTAAGGTGAACTTATTTTTATTTAAAGAAATACAGTTTTGATCTATTTATCCTTCTTTTGAAAAATGGCAAAAAACGTGAGTTGCAAGATAAAAAGCTCTTAGGCCCCATTTATCAACTTCTAATATTGTTAATCTGATTAATCTCCGAATTATTGTATCGTTGTTTTAACTCGCTACATTCGTTTTCAATATTTTTCAAAAATTTCGTTTCACTCTTGACAAATTACTTTTCAATTTTGAACCCTTAACACAAGAAAAACTAAAATCTATCAGAATCGGAGACTAAAATTTCTACTACTTTTATTATATTCACTTCACGATCTTGATTGTGGAGGTGGATTTCTCGTAAGGTCAATCTATTCGAGTTTCCCCATACTTTAGGGAAAATTTTGAAATTTCTCAATTTTTGTTTAAGTTAAACAAATTTGAGACCAGAACATTTATTTGAGCTATAGTATATATTATCCGTAATTTTATTGAAGGTTGTGGCCCTAGCTTAATAGATACATTGATTCTTACTTTTTGAAAAAATTTTGTATGATGAAAAATGGCCAAAATGACAATTTTCAAAAAAAATGTTTGAAATATTTAGCATGTACAATTGAAGGCTCTTGATTTGATATAAGTGGTTTTTATTGCGAAAAACTGTTTGTTCATGACACATAAACCAATAAGCTTAGTACGTGTCGCCCCAAAGCTAGTGCGAGAAATTATCTGGTCGTGCCGTATCATTTATGCATTAAGTTAATTTCAATTTATAGAACAATTACATACATATCGTATGTTCCGTAACAAAAATACACACAATATTAAGGCGTATATCTCAGTTTGTATGTGTATTTTAATTGAAATTTTTTTAATATTGTATATAGATATTGTAAGAGATTGTGATAGGTATAAAGTTTAGGTATTTTGAAGATTACAAAATTAGATTTCTGTTCGAAATTGTCAATGTTTGTATTAGTAATTACCAATGAACAATTGATAGAATTTTACTCAATGTAAATTGATTAATTACATTATTCTCCAATCATATAATCAAATATGAAAATTGCAATAAACATGTTTTACTTGTTTGTTTCAAGCTCTTGAAAAGAGGGTTAATTAGTTCTTTTACGTTAATACCTCCATTTACATTACTTTAATGACGACCACCTAATTTTGATGATATGTTTGTTTCTGTTGATTTGATTCATGTTTGTACAAAAGAAAAGTTGTCAAAAATTGAAATTTTTCATTTGCGTAAAAAAATTCTGACCCTGAAAACTAAAACAGTCCATAACTCTTTAAACACTAAGTTATAGACAAAGGTGCCATATATTGTTTGACCCAATCCATCAAGATCTACCAATTCATAAAGGTCTTATAAACAGATGCAATCACTTTTTTTTAATCCGTCCAAATTCACGTGACTTTATCAAATGATAGTGCCTATACCAAAATAGTTTTCGTTAATTTTGAAGACATTAGAGCTTGTCTAACGGTTTCAAAGATACGTCATTAGTCTCTGGACCTTGTGAGATTTGATTCATTGGCTTTCATGTTTATGATTATCGCGTAGAATTTGTTGTTACTTGATTGATGGCTTGCAGGTGGTTCTAGATGAATGCGGCAAATTGAATAGTTAGTACGATATCGCTTTAAAGCAAACGCGATATACGAGGGTAGAAAGTATGTATTTTTCGATGCGAAATATATCGGACGACTTAATAATTTCTCGCATTAGCTGTGGGACGACTGGTACTAAATGTATAGATTCATAAGTCATGAACAAAGCGGTTTCTCGAGATAAATTCCATTTATATATGATCAAGATCCTCGAAGTGTATATCCTAAATACTTTACTTTCTAAATTTTGGATGTTTTTTTTTTAAGTTGTTATTTTGCCTTTTTTCACCATACAAAAATTTCGAGAAAACTAAGAATTTATCGTATTCGTTTTTTAAGGCTATAACTTATAACTGAACATCGGAATATGTTTACTATACATCAAACAAACATACTGATCATAATTAAAAATGGTTCAAACAGAAACTGAAAAATTTCGTAATTTTCTCTCAACCATGAGTAAATTCTAATAAATTGACCTTACAAAAAAATACAACTCCATACTCACAATTCAGAACGTATAGTAGTAAAACCAGCCAAAAAATTAGTTCACTCTAAAGATATACCTTAAATATTTTTGTGTTAAGGTAAATCAAAATTGGAAAAACAATTTTTCGAAAGTGAAATGAAATTTTTGAAAAAATTTCAAACATCTTGAAACCATTAATTCGGGGTTTTATGAGCCAAATAAACCCAATTTTCCATCTTAGAAGTTGCTTAACGAAGTCTAAGTATTGTTTATCTCGCAATTTAAAGAACTTTTCCAATTTTTGGATAAGGAATAAAGCAGTCAAAAATATGCTTCATCGAGAGAGGGTTTAGCATCATTCTATTAAATTCCAGTTGAAATTTTGATGAAAATAGTATGAGAGCTATAGATCAAGAATTGAGGGACTAATTCACAGAGGAAGTTTTGAGATTAGCTATGACGAGACTGCATATAAAAGTTCTTAGTTTCAGAATTACTTTTTTTAGTACGTATTTTTAATGCGATGATTTGGTGCGACAATACTCTACTTCTGGTACCGATTTATCTAATTTAAGAATTTGTAAAACATCAACAAATGTATCTAATCTTTTAGTTGAAGCTTCAACAGCATCTAAAATATGTTTTCTTGATGATCCTCTATAATTAACATAATCTAACTCATTACTTGAATCAATATTTCTTGTATTAAAATCTGTATTTTGAGTACCCATTGGGAAATATAATTTTGTAAGAATAACAATTCTTTCCCTTGGGATATTGTATTTCTTGATAATTTACCTTGAATTTCTTCTGATTTACCCTTTGAGTAAACATCAGCAGTATCATAATGAGAATGTGAAATTAATGATCAATTTAATTGAAAATAATGAATAATTATGACTTGAATTGGCATACTTATATTTTTTTCATCTATTGTGTTTTCCGGCCATAATCCAGATGGGGTTACCATATATCTGATCGGCAAATTTTCCCTCAAATTGAATATAAAACAACTGATGTAGTCAATTCTTTTTATCAATAAATTAACAGTAGTTAAATTAACAGCTACTGCTTAGCTTGTTACAGTGAAACATATATTGCAAGGTTAGAGTATTCAGTAAAAGCAATTTGATGGTTATACGCTAATTCGCAAGTTGGCTGTTGCAGATAAACTGACTAATGAAAGAAGTATGTTTAAAAACTACATATAAATTTATCAAAGTAGCTATGTCGAAACTAAATTGATTTATTCATAGCATTGAGTTTCAAAGCCGCAGTTAAAATGGCTCAATCAATTGGTAGCCCTACTCATCAGATTAAAAACCAATGATTTCTAACTACAATCTAATCAATAATTACAAGTGATAATGTGCTCATCTTGTGATTCAAATACATTTAAAGAGATAAATCACAAACCAGCTGATTATAAACCAATAACAGAAAATATCCAACACAATCAAATTAAAACTAATCCTTATGGTCCAAATCCTGCTGATTTTTTAAGTAATGTTAGTAATTTTCAATTAATTGAATCTACATTAAGAGAAGGTGAACAATTTGCCAACGCTTTTTTTTCAACTGAAACTAAAATTCAAATTGCAAAAGCTTTAGATGATTTTGGTGTTGATTATATAGAATTAACGAGTCCTGTTGCCAGTGAACAATCAAGAAAAGATTGTGAAGCTATTTGTAAATTAGGTTTAAAAGCTAAAATATTAACTCATATTAGATGTCATATGGATGATGCTAAAGTTGCAGTTGAAACTGGTGTTGATGGCGTTGATGTTGTTATTGGTACATCACAATTTTTGAGAAAATATTCTCATGGTAAAGATATGAATTATATTGCGCAAAATGCAATTGAAGTTATAAACTTTGTTAAATCAAAAGGAATAGAAATTAGATTTAGTTCAGAAGATTCATTTAGATCTGATTTAGTTGATTTATTAAATATTTATAGAACAGTTGATAAAATTGGTGTTAATAGAGTTGGTATTGCAGATACTGTTGGATGCGCAAATCCAAGACAAGTTTATGAATTAGTTAGAACTTTAAATTCAGTTGTTAATTGTGATATTGAATGTCATTTCCATAATGATACTGGTTGTGCAATTGCAAATGCATATACTGCATTAGAAGCAGGAGCAAAATTAATTGATGCTTCAGTTTTAGGTATTGGTGAAAGAAATGGGATTACTCCATTAGGTGGATTAATGGCAAGAATGATTGCAGCAGATAGAGATTATGTTTTATCAAAATATAAAGTTCATAAAATTAGAGACATTGAAAATTTAGTTGCTGAAGCAGTACAAGTAAATATACCATTTAATAATCCAATTACTGGATTTTGTGCATTTACTCATAAAGCAGGTATACATGCAAAGGCAATATTAGCAAATCCATCAACTTATGAAATTTTAAGTCCTTCAGATTTTGGTTTAACAAGATATATACATTTTGCAAATAGATTAACAGGATGGAATGCAATTAAATCAAGGGTTGATCAATTAAATTTACATTTAACTGATGAACAATGTAAAGAAGTTACAAATAAAATTAAAAAAATAGGAGATGTTAGGCAATTAAATATTGATGATGTTGATTCAATAATTAAAGAATTTCATTCAGATTTATAAATTATAATTTGTTTATATTTTTAATTAATAAACACATTGATATAATACCAAATAAAATTGACATCAAAATACAAATTTTAAATTGTTTAAAATTTTTACCCAGTTCTATCGAAACTCCTTTTGAATTTTCCACTAAATAAATTATTAAAGCAGTGATTAAATTAATTGTTGAGATGATCGTACAAATGTATTCTAATGTTGTGTACATGGTGATGACCGATATAATTGTAAAATTATGGATTAGTTTGGACCATTTATTGTGGTTCAATTAAATTGTCTTAATTGATGATGTTGATTATTATGAAATATGATAAGCTTGCTAGAATTGAATATGACTAACAAGGTTGATTACATTTGTTGACTAATTAAGCAGCAAAAGGAGTGATGGTGAACGAATTTAATTCATATAAATTTATGGATAAATTTACGGATTGGCTTTTTTTGAAAATTTTTGTATGGAACAAATTTTGTGTAACCAAATTAGTTTTTTCTTACAATTTCTGTTAAAAATCTGGGTGTAAAATGCAGCGGATGTTATGGGATCTTATTTATAAGATATACGGTACTTTAGTTTTAAAAGTAGAACTCTACCACTGTTAAATGACACTAATAATAACAACTAGTGTAGTGAATGAGATGATATATAATAAATAGTCATCATTTTATTAAATAATAATATTGAGCGAGAGAAAGAGAAACGAACGATTCAATTTCCTAATTGAGCATTTTGTTTACTAAATAATACTAAACTCAAAACGTGGTGGTCTATAAAATATTCGGTCCCTACTGTTCTATAATCAGTTGTATGTTTTTGAATTTGAATGATAAATTAGCAGATCTGAAGGGGGTCCAAATATACAACCAAAAAAAAAAAAAAAAAAAAAAAGATCTAAAACTAAATTATTTGATCGTATATTTTAAGTGATAAAAAGTATTGAAATGTTTTCTATACTTGCACCTCAAAATATAAAACATCAACCAATTACACTCACAAGACTGGTTAACTAATTTAGATTAAAATTAAATTAAAACTGTCTAAGAAATTTATCAATTATAATTGAAATCTTAGGCGGCTTTTATGTAATAAACACCATTAAATTATGTAACAAATATATTTTTTCTGTTGATGCGAAATTTATTTTTATACACTCATCTCTTAATCAAATTAAAAAATTGTTGCAACAATCAATTAATTATATATAATGGCTCCAACAAATATACAGAATAAGAAACCAAGTAATAGGAGAAGAAAAAAGAGAAGAACAGAGGATTTTTCGTCATCTTCCGAATCCTCAGGTTCATCCTCATCAGAAGCATCAGATAATGAAGAACAAGAACAACAAGAACAACAAGAACAACAGCCTACAAATGATAGTAATATAAATATAGACGATATGGATATTGATTCAGATATAGAATTGAAAGATCAAAAACAAATTAATTCAAATAAAATACCTAGTAATTTAACAATTGATGAAAAGAAGAAATTAAACAAACTATCATTTACAACTACTTCAATATCACAACTTACTAACCTCAATCAGTTGAAAAATTTAAATAATCTTGATGAGATTAATAATATATTAGATAATGAAATGAAAATTAAAAATAATCAATTTTTAAAACTAATGTCAAATGAATTTAATGAAGATTTAGATTTATTAAGAAAAAAACCAGATTTTAATGATAAACTGTTATTTACATTAGCTAAATTATTACAACTGGGTTCTAATTTATTTGATATTGATTTAATACGAGGAATAGTGGAAGAAAATGAAAGAAAAGAACAAGTATAGAACAAGTATAGAACAAGAATAAATGAATAAATAAATAAATAAATAATTATTATCTTCTTGCAGCTTTAATTAATATTGTCAAAGAAGAAAACTAATTATGTCATGTATAATAATGTGAAGGAATGAATATAGATTGATATAATTGAAAACGTGGGAAATATGAATAATAGACAACCGAAATTTTAGAATAAACGAACAATTTGATTTATTTTCAATTGATCAATCTAGGCCGCAAACTTGCGGCCATATTCAAAAACGTTTATTATACAAACATTATTTCTAATATCTCTTTATCGAATGCTCTTCACTTGAAAACCGGTTTTGCAATTTTGTTCGTGTCCTGGCTAAAAAATTGATCGTTTAATTTGTTTTGTGTAATTAAATATATTTCTATTTAACCGGTTTTGTTCCTGGTTTACTTTTCTTATATATTTATTCATATTTACAACCAATTTATCGTTTCATTATTTATTAATAATAGCATCATATATTATAGCATTAATTGGGGACACCTTTTGCTAATTGATATAATTAACATTTAATTTAACTCTAAATTTTATTTTCAACAGATGAGTGGTGACATTTCGGGTACTTCAAATCAAAGTAATAATCATGGATCAACTAATGATCAACAGGAGGATATAAATATACCGTCTAATGTATCGACGCCACTTGTACAATCAGAAAATGCTTCAGAAATTCAACAGTTTAAACCTCAACAACAATTAGTGACCCCACCCGCAACTTCACAACCAAATAATACCACTACAAGTACAGAATCTACGTCATTATTAAGACGAATTCCTTCTACTACATCAACCAATTATACTGAAGATAATTATGATTCAATGAGTATATCTACTAAAATTGTAAATTTAGCAAAACGACCCAGTTTTATTTGGATTTCATGTTTGGGAATAATTGCGATTATAATTTTTAACTTAACTTTTTTACCTAGAACTTCATTAGCTAGAGATTATAGAAGATGGCATGATATACATCTAACTAAATCAGATGTAGAGAGAGATTTTTTGCAATTAACTTCTGTTTATGATAGTGATAATGATAATGATAATGATAATAATAAAAATAATAACAAGCGTGGCAAGAAGAAGAAGAAGAAGAAGGAAGTAAATATTAAAGATCTGATTAATTCATTTTTATTAAATTTAACTGATTTACAAAATGAATATAATTTAGTAGCCAGTGATAACTTAAAATTGACAAATTATATACAATCAAATTTCAAAAAAATGGGTTTGAAAACTGAGACTACAACTTATTCCATACATGATTCAAAACCAATTAGCTCAAGTTTAAAATTGTTGAATAAAGATGAAACAGTATATCAACCCAAATTATTTGAAAATAATTTTAAAACTCCTTCATATTTTTTAAATGGCCATAATGGTAGTGTGATAAATGAGTATGTTTATGTTAATGAAGGGTTACCAAAAGATTACAACCTACTCAAGAAGAAAAATATCGAAATTAAGGATAAAATATTTATTATTTCAAATGATTTAGATAATAAAAATAATATAACAATTGGTGAAAAATTAAAATTGGCTGAATTAAATGGTGCTAGTGGAATTCTTACATATTATCAACTCAATTCTAATTTAAATCAAGATACAAATTTAAATTCTGTAATAAGTAGAGATTTCAATAATTTTAATATTTCAATACCTGCTATTCCAGTTAGTGAAAAAATTATAAAACCAATACTTGAAACATTAAGAAATGATGAAGAATTTGAGAATTGGTCATTTCATCCACGTACAAATTCGAATTTTAAACTTGAAATAACTACAATTTTTAAAAATGATTCAAGTAAATTAACAAATATAATAGGTACTATAAAGGGTATAATGAACGATGGAGATATTATAGTTGGGACGAATCGAGATTCATATACGAATAATAATCCATTATCGGGACATGTCATTATGCTTGAAATAATTCGAAGTTTTAATTTGTTAGTAAAACTTGGATGGAAACCATTAAGGAATATTAAATTTGTATCTTGGGATGGTTCAAATATGGACTCTTTAGGTTTGAAAATGTATTCTAATATATCTTCCAATTTTAAAAAACCAATTTTATCATATATAAATATTGATCAAGATGCAATTATTGGTTCTCATTTTCAAATTACTGCCAATTCAATATTTAATCATGTGTTAAAAAAAACAACCAAGTTCATTCCGTTTAAAAATGATTCATTTACATTATTTCAATACTGGAATAAACAAGATAATTTAACAATTGAAAATAATTTAGGATTACCATTATTATTTAGTACTGATTCATTAGTATTCCAACATCATTTAAATACTCCAATTATAAATGTTAAATTTTCAAATGATCAAAAGAGAGATAATTCAATATACTTGCCTAATTCAAATTATTATAATTATAATTGGTTATTGAAACAACCTGGGATCGATGATGAATTAGATTTACATGCAACATTAATTAGATATCTTGGATTATTAGTTATTTCATTGAGTGAACATGAAGTTGTAGATTATAAAACAGAACCATATTTTAAACAAGCAGAACAATACTACAAAGATTTTCTAACATGTGAAGGAGACAATTTATCTAGTTGGTCAAATAATACAATTCCAAATTATTTAATTTATAAATCTTCAATTTTTCAGGATTTGGATACTAATGAACCAGTCAAATTTGATCAAATTGTCCAACAATTATCTAATTTTTTAAATGAGACTACTTATCAATCTAAAATTTTCGATGATTGGAATATTAATGTAGAAAATGGTTTAATTAAGGATTATCCATGGTATTTATATTACAAGAAATTACAACATTTTGCACAATTTAAAGTATCAAATTATAAATTATTACATTTCGAAAAAGATTTAAAATTAAATGATAAAGATTATATATATTTAAATTTAAATGAAGATGGAAGTAGTACAACTGGTAATGAATTATTTTATGATTCAATAATTTTCAATACTCCAGATTTAAAAAATAATGAAGAGTTTTTCAAGGATCGATTTTTGAAATCTACATTTGGAAATTTATATAAGGCTATTGATGATGAAAATTTTGAAATGAGTGTTAAATGGATTGTTTTAATTTATGAAAAGATTAAAAATTTAGAGTATAAAATGACATGAAATATATACATTGTTAAGGAAATTAATGTAGGTGTTTCAAATCAATAAGGTGCTTAATTGGTGAGTCTATGTATAATGTTAATCATTGATGTCAAATGTAGGTGTTGAAAATAATAAGCTGGTAATCTAATCTGTTTAAGCTTTTTGTTTCAGATTTCATTAGTGGCACAAAATCGTATAAAATGCGCGCGCCTGGGGCTAAAAAAAATAATTCATTTATTATTGATAAAAACTTGCAACCAATTTCATTACACATCATAAATTATGGAAATATCAATTGAATCAAATGATTTACAATCGTCAAACTTACAATTAGCATGGTTATTATCTACATTAGGATCAAAATCAACAATTAGAAATAGAATGATGAGAAAAGATAATTTATTATCTATATCAATACCTAAATTATGTGAATCAATATTAAAACAGACTGAAAGTAGAGATATTAGATGGTTAAGTAATATAATGCACGGTATATCAATTATATATAATTCAAAGATTAATTATTTCATGAATGATTTAAATTTTATTCAAATGAGGTTGAAACATAATTATAATCAAATTATAATCAATAATGAAATTAAACCTACTTTAAAAAGAGTCTTATTAATTGATGATCCCAATTTTGATATAAATCAAGACATGTCAGTGATTGATCAACCTGAATGTGTTAAACGTAGAAAATTAGCTATTAAACAATTTGATTTAAATATTTTTCCAAATTTTACGATTCAAAATATTAATGTTAATGTTGAAACAAGACAACCATTTATAATTAATTCACAAGCTACTAAAATTGATCTAGTTGAAGATGTTGATTTACAAGATTTTATAATTGAAAATAATAATGATGAGGATGATCATGTTGTACCACCTGATTTTGACTTAGATTTTAATCAAGACCAAAATATGGATATTGAAATAAATTTTAATCCAATTGATTTATTAGATGAGATTGAAGAAAATAATGCTCAAGAAATTCAACAAGAAGAACAAATTGGTCAAGATCAAGGAACTATTTCAAATGATGCTAATTTTGCATTAACTACTGAACAAACAACCGAACAACAACAAAATGATGTTAATTCAGAAGTTTCAGCTCCCAGGTTAAGAAATAACAGATTAATAATCGATACTGAAATAGATTTAAGCACTTATGCTTTTGATTTAATTAATGATAATTATGAATCAAGAATGTTACAAAATCAAATTCAACGAGCACAATATCATGAACCAGTTTATTCCGGTGTCTATCAATCTACAATTCCATTAGTACAATACATTCAAAGAATCACAACTAATAACAATAGTACATTAAATTCAACAAGTTTAAATACAACAACATATCATTCAATCTTACAAAATTCATTAGTTCGTGATGTTAGAAATATCGATGTTTTTCAAAGAAATGAAAATGTTCAAACTAATGTAATTGAAGAAACAAGAAGGGAAATATCTCCAGATTTAGAATTTCGAAATGATGTATTTGATATAGATATTCCATATCCAGAAGATGATGAAATTCAAAATGAAATAATTGAAGAATTTGTTGAAGAAGAAGAAAGTTATACTGGGTCCATTATTGATGATTCATTAAATACGAAATTGAATAAATTTTTAAAATATTTAATCAAGAGATGTCAAACTAATAAAGAAATTTTATTTAGTGAATTGGTTCCATTTGTTCAAGTTGATGATTATATTGATGATGATGATAAGTTGCCTGTTGGGAAACGTGTTGCTATTAATTCATTTTCTAGTGTTTTGGCTTTGGCCAGTACTGATTTAATTGAAATTGAAGTTTTAAATCAGGAAGATTATAAATTGGTTAAACCCCAAGATATAAGAATTAGATTAATAAATGAAAATTAATATATACATAATTATATTCAAATGTGTACCCCTTAAGCATATTTTGTACTTGATTGGCCATTAATAATAGCCCCCTAAGGTA
Organism: Insectozyma verbasci; assembly: GCA_947670415.1. Classification (NCBI taxonomy): domain Eukaryota; kingdom Fungi; phylum Ascomycota; class Pichiomycetes; order Serinales; family Debaryomycetaceae; genus Insectozyma; species Insectozyma verbasci. Next base: position 891,586 of record CANTUO010000002.1, on the reverse strand, counting down.
GAAATTGTTTTAATTTTTTTTTTTTTCTACAGAAGATTAATAGTTACCGTTCATTAATTGAGGATCATTTATCAAGTTGTATAATACTCAAGTGACAATACCACAAGTTAGAAAGCAGAGACCATCTTGTAGTACTAATTAGGTAAGAGTTTTAGTTTAAAATTTTGCAGCAATTAATTTAGCCACTGTGCTTAAAATTTGGTTGCGAAAAGATTGTATAGGCAAACTTCCTATAACAACACTCAATACTTTTCTTATATATATTACAATATAAAGATAACAAAATTAATAAAGAATTAAATTAAAATTAAGACATACAATTAAAATGCAACAAATCAAATTTAAATACCTGGATTGGTTTCATCATGTTTTGCAAATTCTTGTTGAGCAGCTTCATCAATTTCTGGTTGTTCTTCTTCTTCTTCTTCATCATATTCATGATGTAATGATAAAGTTGGTTTAACAGCAGCTGAATCCAAAGTCCATGAAGCTAAAGCATTTTCAGCATCAATAATAATTTGTTTTGAAGCTTCATAACCATCATAAGCTGGTCTTGTTTCACCTGGAGTAACAGCTGAATCATCTAATAATTCCAATAAAGCTTTACCATAACCAGCAATTAAAGCATATTTTTCAGCCAATTCTCTTGTTGCATCAAATTGATAATTAAAAGCAGCTTTTAATTGTTCTCTTGTAATATTCGATAATTGAGCTTCAGCAACTAATGATTCAGCTTCAGCTCTAACTAATTCTTGTTCTAAAACAGGAATTTTTGGGGATTGTGGATCTTTATATTTTAAATGAGCAATTTCATCAGTAATCTTTTGTTTTCTGTCTCTTGATGGTTGAACTGAACCTTCAATATCTCTAATCGATTTTAAAGTAATTCTATATTGATCATATTTATCAATATATTGATCTTCTAATTCACCAATTTCATAAATTAAAACTCCCAATTTATCAGTAACATCTGAAACATCATCATCATTACCTTCACCCCAAGCTGATAATTGTTTAGCAATATCTTTTCTTTCTCTCGAAGTAACTTCAACAGCTCTCATAAAATTTTTTTCCATTTTAATAAATTGAGTTAATTTTCTACTCAATTCTGGTCCTGTTGCACCAGCAGCCGCTTTTCTAATTGATGATGATAAACCACCCGAACCAAAAAATCTATTTTTGGTTGATGATGGAGGTGGGGGTGGTGATTGCAATTGCGAAGCAGTAGGTGCTTTTGAAGATCTTAATGAATAAGTTCTATGCATCTTTAGTTTCTAACAAATGTGATATAACAAAGAAAGAAAGAAAGAAAGAACGAAGAAATATAGAAAAAAAAGAAAAAATTATTAAAGAAATGGCTTCAATAAATATTAAAGATGAAATTTGATTATATTGTTGAAAGTTTAAAACTACTAAATTAATAAAAGTTAAAAATTATAAGAGTGACTAAAAAATAATAAAATAGCAAACTTAACTAAGGGATAAAAAATTAATACCCCGGGGACCACCAATGAAACGACGATCAATTAAATGAATTGATACCACAATGGCATTAGCTCGTTGCATTTCAATACCATGCAACCAATTTTTTTTTATGTAATTATAAATGCAATTCTAAAATTGCGTTCGCATATTATTTCTTTTGTTTATTTTTTATCTTAATTTAGTAGAATATTTCCTATTTGGGATTTAGTATACAATTGCTATATAAATTTATTCAATTCTTGCAATGGTTCATTTATTAGTTAATTTATTAGTTAATTTGTTAGTTAATTTGTTAGTTAATTTATTAGTTGATTTATTATTTGATTTATTAGTTGATTTATTAGTTTTCAGTTCGATTCCCACCACTTGTTGTCTAACTTTGGATGTTGTCTAATTATTTATTTAATTTGCATACGTCAAATTTTTGTTTAAATTCAATTTCTTTTATTATAATGTCAGCAATTTATTATTTATCAAATCTTGTTCCATGCATTTAATACGACATTCCACGACACAAAACCAAATTATTCACTTCTTCTGACGTCATGAGTCGTCTCTTGGTTATTGAATGATTCAAATTTGACATTGTTCATTGGCTTGTGGTGGTGAATGATTAGTAGAAAAAACAAATTTTATGACATGCTTTAGATTCTCTTTTCAAATTCATGAAAGTTGTAAATCTTCGGATAAACTTTAATTTTACGACGGATTATTATAGGAATTTTTCGAATTTTTTGAATTAATAGACACGAAAATTTACGGGTTGAATCAATTCATAATCTATACTAAACTTTTTGCTTCTTCAATACCTTAACTCCTTCATCATTTAAGGTATGCTTCAAATTCAATTTAACTTGACTTAATAACCTACTATAATCTTCTGTTACATCACGGTATGTTGTTTCTAATTTATCTCTTCTTGTTGCATCATCCATTGTCAATAATCCTTCTTTATTCTTATCATATAATCTTTTCTTAACAAATAATCTATAATCCTTTTTATTTATATCATCAATTTGATTTTGTAATTTATATAACATTATTAATTCAATTAATCTTGAAAATTGTCTTTTTTCAAGTTTTAATTCTTTTCTCCATTTTTCAATATTTTCTTTAGTTATATTTGGTTCAACCTTATTAAAATCAAATTTTACATTATCGTTTAACATTTTCAAATCTGCTTTATCTCTCATATCATCAAATTCTTCACTTGGATCTTCAACAACAATTTCAACTATATCATTTTGTTTATACCAATATTGATATAATTCAGTATAGAATCTTTGACCTAATCCTAAATTTTGAAACATTGGTAATATTATAAATTGCGAGATTTTAATTCTAATTTCATTTTCATCTTTATCAAATTTTTCAAAACCTGGATATTTCCAATAATTATAACATGTAGTAAATCCAACTATTGATGGTTCCTCTGTTGATTCATAAATTACATATAAATTCCATGACTCATCAGAACTATCAATATAAGAACCTGCTTCAATGAATAATAATACAAGTATTTGTAATCTTTTATGTAATTCTAGTCCAATAACATCCTTTAAATTTATTTTATAAATTGAATAAGTTTTATCATTTTGATTAAATTCTGATATTTTATCACCAGGTATTTTATAACCATTTTCTTTTTCTTCTTTTATTGAATCAATCCATTTTACTTCATCTTTGAAAATCGTCAGTTCAGGTAAGAATTCATCAATAATTTTTTTCAAATCCCCAATCTCTGGATCATTTAATTTATCACTATACTTTACATTCAAAAATGGTTTAAATGTAAAATGATCAAAACATAAAAATATTGATAAGTCTTTATATCCATATATTGTTTCAGAATCTCCAAAAATTGGATAGGTAAAAGTTGGTTTGAAATTTATTGCTTGTTCTTGATTAGTAACAAACAATTTCAATGCTTCATTAGACGAACTTGTCCATAGTTCAGGCTGTAATGATGCTGCCGTAATTTGATTTGAACTTTCTGCCATGGCGATTTATTATTTTTTTAAGACGCGAAAAATTGAAAAATTCTGTTTATTTATTCTAATACTACAACTAAATCACCAGCATCTATCATATCACTATTTTTATGATATACTTTAACCACTTTACCCTTTTCTTGTGCATTCACAACCATTTCTGTTTTCATTGCTTCAACAACTATCAATGGATGATTTTTTTCAACTATATCACCAACTTCAACTAATGATTTCCAAAATCTACCTGAAAATTCAGAATATACCATAATTGCATCTTCATTAAATTTAGTATCATCTTCTTTAGTAGAACCATTTTTCTCTAATTCTGAATTTGAAACTTGTATCAATTTATTAAATTCTTCCAATTTTTCACCACCTTGAGATTGTTTAAATTGTTCAATTGATTCTGAATTTTCTTGAACCCATTCAAGATATTTACCATGATCGAAAACTGAATCAATAATTTCAACATCAAATTTACCAGCTTGCATTTCTTCTGACATTGAATCAATTTCTGATTCTGAAACTGGATAAAATTCAATTTGATCAAATGGTGATAATAACCATGGTTTATTGGAATGTTTACTCAATGTTAATTTATCCCATATAGGTAATGTTCTACCTACTAATTGATAACCACCTGGAGATTCCATTGTATATATACACATATAATTACCACCAATACCAACAGTACCATTTGGTGTATAAGTTCTACTTGGATTATATTTAGTACCTAAAAATCTATGTCTTGGGTCTAATGGAACTGCACAAGGAGCTCCTAAAAATACATCACCTAAACCTAAAACTAAAAATCTAGCAGTATATAACATATCTTTCACATCATCTCTTGTTATTCCATTTATTGATGCAATAAAATCAACATTATTTGGTAGCCATGGAGCTTCATTTCTAATTGTTTCTTGATATCTTTCAACTGCATCTAGTGTCTTTTTATCTTCAAATGCCATTGGTAATTTTATAATTCGTGATTTGACTTCCCATTTATTTATGAACATCATTTCCTTTTCATATGAAACTAAAATATCTAAAGCTTCCTGTTGTAATATTTCATCTGTAAACTCAACCAATACTGATCTAACACCAGGTGATAATTCAAATATACCTTTTGGTTTAAATTCTTTAACCATTTCTACTAATTTATGAATACGATAAGCTTTATTTAAATCAAGAATATTTTCACCATATTCAACTAATATATATCTATCACCAGCTTGTCTATAAGTAATTCTTGGTGCATTGGAAGATACTTGAAACTGATAAAGTACTGGATTTTGTATATCACTTGCATTTAAAACTGGTAAATCTCCATGTAAATTGTTTATTATTTCATTTTGTTGCTTTTTTAGTTTCTTTGCTGATTCAAAAGTAATTGGGATAAATTGTATTGAATCACCAGGTTTTACTTGACCAATTTTCCATAATTCACTTTCACAAACAACTGCTTCACAAACAAATCCACCTAATGAAGGACCATCACATGTTAATATTACAGGTTCATCCCCAGTAAAATTAACAGCACCCATTGAATAAACATAATCATGAGTATTTGAAGGATGTAAACCAGCTTCACCACCATCTTTTCTCGCCCATTTTGGTTTTGGACCTATTAATCTAACACCAAATCTATTTGAATTATAATGTACTTTCCAATGAGATGTGAAAAATTCTTGAACTGATTCAGGTTTGAAAAAATCTGGTGATCCATGTGGTCCACATGTAACTCCAACTTGCCATATTTTAGTATCATAATTTGGTATAATTGATTTGGGTATATTTGTTGGTTCAGATATTGGTGTTGGTAATGTACAACTTGAAACAGGCTGACCTAAAAATAAAACGTCACCTAATTTTAATACTCTACCATTATAACCACCTAAATTACCTAAAGCAAATGTTGATCTTGATCCAAGATATTCAACAACATCGATTCCTCCTCTAATTGCTAAATATGCTCTACAACCACTTGTTAATTTTCCAATTGTTAAAACATCACCAGATTTTATATTTAATGGTTCCCATTGTGATTTCAATTCATTATTAATTTCAATTTTGGTTTGACCACCAGTTATAGCAACTACACAATTTTGATGAAATAAAATTTTTGGTCCATTTAATGTAATTTCAATACCTGGAGATTTTTCATCATTACCAACAATTCTATTAGCTAATCTAAAAGCATATTGATCCATACAACCAGATGGTGGAACACCAATATTCCAATAACCTTTTCTACCTGGATAATCTTGAACAGTTGTATATGCACCAGGATTCAAGATTTCAATTGCATGTGGTTTATAATCATAAGAATCTAAAACTTTAGTGGCAACTTTTGCTTCTTCAAACATTTTCGAATTTGCAATTGATCTTAAATAATCAACATTTGTGATACATCCAAAAACAACAGTTTCACTCAATGCTTGACGTAATTTATTTAACGCATCTTTTCTATCTTTACCATGAACTATAATTTTTGCCAATGTAGGATCATATTCTGCAGAAACAGTTGTACCTTTTTCAACCCAAGTATCTATTCTAGCCCATTTTGGAAATTCAACTTGTGTTAATTGACCTGGTGAAGGCATAAAACCTTTGACTGGATTTTCAGCATATAATCTTGCTTCCATTGATGCTCCGGTTACTTTAATTTCTTGATTAAAATCTGGTGGTGTATTAGCGGCTATTAATAACATCCATTCAACTAAATCTAAACCTGTGACCATTTCAGTTATTGGATGTTCAACTTGTAATCTTGCATTAACTTCAAGAAAATAAAATTCATCTCTTTTTGGATCATAAATATATTCAACAGTACCAGCACATTTATACTTCATAGTTGAACCTAAAGATTCAGCAGCTTTTCTCATCTTTTGTCTAGTAGATTCAGGTAGATTTGGTGCTGGAGTTTCCTCAATAATTTTTTGATTTCTACGTTGTAATGAACAATCTCTTTCACCAACTGCAATAGCACCACCAAAACCATCACCCAACATTTGAATTTCAACATGTCTTGCATTTTCAACGAATCTTTCTAAAAATACACCATCATCCCCAAAATATGATTTACCTTGATGTTGAACAGTTTGAAAAACACGTTCTATATCTTCTTCAGAATCTACTTTTTGTAAACCAATACCTCCTCCACCAGCTGTTGATTTAACCATAATTGGATATTCCAATTTTCGTGCAACTTCTTTAGCTTCTTTCGAATCTTTAATTAATCTAGAACCTGGAACTAAAGGAACACCAGCTTTTTCAGCAATTTCTCTTGCTGAATGTTTTAAACCCAACTTTCTGATTGAATCACCTGAAGGCCCAACAAATACAATACCTTTTTTCTCACATCTATCAGCAAAATCAGCATTTTCAGAAAGGAAACCATAACCTGGAATTATCGCTTCTGCTCCACTTTCTTCGGCAGCTTTAATAACTTTATCAATGTCTATATATGTTTGAGCTGCAGTTGTACCATGTAATGGAATTGAAACATCGGCCATCATTGAATGTTGTGCATACTTATCAGGATCTGAATATATAGCTATTGATTTGATACCCAATTTCTTTAAAGTTTTTATAATTCTTACTGCAATTTCACCTCTATTTGCAACTAACACTGAATTAAATGGTTTTTTAGCTGGTTGATTTTGATAATTTTTCCAACCACCAAATTTAGTTATATCTACAGTACCTGGTAATTTATACCCAAATTCTTCACATATAAATGATTTAACCCATTCACCAGATTTTAATTCGACAGATCCAATACCCAAAGGTTCAGGTACAAAATTGATAAATGTTCCAAATTTTTCCTTTGGGATTGAATAAATTTCAATTATAATTTCAGCTCCATCTTTTTCAACTCTACGTAAACCAGGTTTTGCAATTGGACCAGTTTTGGGCAATGCATATAATTTGTAGTTCTTTGATGTTGTTGTTGATTGTATAAATTTTGCATTTACTTTTTCCAATTGCCAATGTAATTGAAATCCTTTTAAATGAGCACCAACAACTGCTAATTTAATTTGTTCTGATGAATCCAAAGATGGAGTAATTAATCGATTATAAATTTTTGGCTCATTTTTCAAACACCCATAAAAATTTGGAATTTTTTCAAAATAATTTTTCAAATATCGATCTGCTAATTCTAATAATGCATAATCATTAAATTTATGGGATAATAAAGTAATACCAAATGGTAAACCATCCTTTCTGAAACCAGCAGGGATGGCTAAAGCTGACATATCAGCTAAATTTACAAAATTTGTATAAGTACCTTGACATGAATTAACTTTTATTGGTTCATTTTCAACTTGTTCGATTGTTGGAGTTAATGGTGCAGTAGGAACAATAATAACATCTATATCTTTTAACAATTTTTTAACTTTTTGTAGTATACCTTGTCTTTTATATTCAAATTTAAAACAATCAACAGCTGAATAATTTTCACCACCTTTAATAATTTTCAATACTGTGGAATCTAAATCTTCTTTAGGTGGATTAGTTGCAAGAAAATCTTTAAGGGCGGCGTATCTTTCAGTTACCCAAGGCCCTTCATATAAACATTTTGCTAATTCAATTAAAGGATCAATACCTTGTGAGATTACCTCACAATCAATCAGTTTAAAAATTTCAATTGCTTGATTATATAATTTTGGATTTTCTTCTTCACCACACCATATTAGACTTGTAGGCAGTAAAACTTTTGGTTTTGTTGAAAATTTTAATAATGGATTTTGTGGCATTGATCTTGAATATTCATCATCTAAATCTTCACCTGCCATTATACTAAATGTTAATTGAGCATCATTTAAATTTAATGCAAATATTGAAACGCAATCTAATGATTTACAAGCTGGAACAACTCCTGAACATGAAAATACTCCCTTTGTTGGTTTTAACCCTATAATATTATTTAAAGCAGCTGGAACTCTACCTGAACCTGCAGTATCTGTTCCTAATGCAATGGGAACAATACCTCTAGCAACTACTGAAGCTGAACCAGCAGATGAACCACCACCGACATATTTTGAATTAAAAGTATTTGGTGTTATTCCATAAGGAGATCTTGTACCAACTAATCCCGTGGCAAATTGATCTAAATTTGTTTTACCAATTATTATCGCACCCGAATCTCTTAATAATTTTACTGTAGTTGCATCTTTTTCTGGTAAGTATGCAAATGATGGACATGCAGCTGTAGTTTCAAAACCTTTGACGTCTATATTATCTTTGATAGCGATAGGTACTCCATATAATGGTAAATTTTGCTTATTTGATTTTGATTGAAGAAATTTCCATTGATGTTGTAAATTATCAATTGATGCTAATGATATCCAAGCAGCATCTTGTTTATATGTTTTTTGTGATTCTAATAACTTTTTTAATAATTCAAATGATTCATTTGGTGTTGATTCATAATGAAATTTTTTCCAATCATCAACTGTCCACCCAGTATAAGACATCTTCTTATGTTGATTTAAAAAATTCAAGAAATCAATCGTTTATTTAAAAGATTCAATTATGAAATCGCCGTTAAGCGAATGGTCAATTTTTCACTTTAAACCATAATTAACTTTTTTACGATAAGATCAGATTACGCCCAAAATGGAAGGAGAAGAAATTTAGACGTGCTACGTCAAGAAATTTTTATAAAAATTGGGCCTATGTCAAATTTTACCCTGCCTATCACGCGCAAATAATTTTGATTGAATATGTAATAAACCGAAGGAACTTATGTAATTGATAATCTTATCAAAGATGGATCTGATTGGTTGATGATTATCGAGAGATAAGAGTTATAAACCTCTTTTACTAGGATTTTGATATTTGTAGCCCTTTTATCGATAGATTAGATTAAGTTTAAAATGCCGTAAATTAATCGTTAATGCAAATGTGATTATGTCATAGAATATTTATTGTAGAAGGAAAATAGCTGCAAAATTCGATCGGTTGCAAATATTTGTTTATTAAACTACTACAAATTACTTCTTCTCATCTAAAGCTTCATCTATATTAGCTCAAATATTTGTTTATTAAACTACTATATTAGCTCAAATATTTGTTTATTAAACTACTACAAACTACTTCTTCTCATCTAAAGCTTCATCTATATTAGTTGGAGTTGTATAACCATCATTTCCAACAATTTTTCCATCAACAACATGAATTTGATTAGATAATTGTGCTTGAATTTGCGATTGAATGACATGTAATTTTTCAGGATGTTCTTCTTGCCATTGTCTTAATTTATAACTTTGACCTGTCAAATCCCAATAAATGCCTCTTGCTGTAGTATAAATACCTTCTCTACTTTCAATTATTGGAGCTACTATAACTTGATAAGCTGTATACCATAACCAAATGAAGAATACAGCTACCCAACCTGTAAAGAACTTCTTTGAAAATACATAACCAGTACCATACATTGGCATTGGGAATAAAACAATTAAACATATAGTCAATGTAACACAAACTATTGAACATACTTTGAATGCATTCTGTAATAATATTTGTTCATTTGTATATTGAATTCTTTCATTACTATCTTGATCAATTACTTGACTTGCAATAACTGAAAATGTAGACTTGATTGGACTCATTTTTTCATCATCATCATTTGAAGTATTTAAATTCAATGCCTTATCAATTTCTTCTTCTTCATCAACTCTTGTAATTTTTTCATTCAATATTTTCCAATCAAAATTTTGTGGCTTGAAAATCAATGTAAATAAAATTGTAAAAACAATTGGAGCAAGTAAAGCAACACAATTACCAGTTACCATTGGATTATCCAAAAACGTATTCAAATATGTAACACTACCGGCTTCAGACTTAGTGCAAACTAGCCATGACATTATTGCTAACCCTGTAGCAATTGGCGGTGTAAATGTAGCTGCAGCCCAATTTTGACGTGAAGATAAAACAGTTAATGTTGATGGTAAAACAGCACCACCAATTATAACACCCATCATTTCATATAAATAACCCATTGAAACATTAGCATAATGTAATCCAATTGCAAAACCAGCTAATATATAAGCAAATAACACAACTGTTGTATGTGAAACTACAATCAATTTTTTCCCCAGGGCATTTGGATTAATGTAAGTTCTATAAATATCATAAGTTCCAATCGTTGAAACAGCAATTAATTCAGCACTCATTGCACTTGTTACTGCCATAAATACCATAAGTAAAGCTAAAACTGCACCTCCTTTTCCTAATAAAGCACTTGCAGCATTTGGTAAGACTAATCCACTTGAAACTTCATCAGCAGTCATTGGTCTTCCTAATGGCCAATATTCTGTATTTTCTAAGGCCAAAGCACTCAATCCCATAACCAAAGATGTAAAACAAGGCACTGGAAGCCATGCAAGTCCACCTTTAATATATCCCCAACCATGTAATTTATTTCCTCCTAGACAATCTGCCTTTGCAGAGAAAGATTTATTAAAATATCCATTATCAAGGAAGACTGTTCCAAAATTGCCTACCAAGTTGCATCTTAAGAAGTAGTTAGTACTTGTTGTTGAAAATATTTGATAAAAATCAATTTTTAGAAAACTTACACAAAAAAGATTCCGCCCGATTTTGACTTCATCGTTAAATAAGATCCGTGCGAATTCCCGTCCACTGGGCGTGTTGCGGCCAACTTGGTTACCAAATCCCAAACAGCTCCAGGCGATCCTAATTTTGAAGATGTAACAAAAGCTGTAAAGCCAAAAATCATTATAATAACAACTAAGATCACTGTATGAACATAATCAGTTAAAAAAGTAGCTTTTATACCACCGAATAATGTATAAATCACAACCCCCAAAGGTAAAAGTAAACAAGCAGCAACAGGATGCATTCCAGTTAAATCTTGAACAGCAGCTGATCCACCAGCAAGTAACATTGCAGTCACTAATATATTTGTAACTAATCCAAAAAATATATAAACAAAATGAGTAGTTGTACCATATCTTGCTTTAACAATTTCCAAGTATGTATGAGCATTTGGAGCTCTTTGACGAGCTCGAATAGCTACAACACTGAATAATATAATTTGAACAGTAGCTCCAAATGCATAAAATACAGATCCAGCTATACCATTTTTATAAACTTGAGCAGTTGAAGTCAATAAAGTAGCAGACCATGTCCAACTTGAAACAACAGCAGCAGATATTAAACCAGATTTTACACTACGACCAGCGTTTGCAAATTCTTCTGATGTTTGAATTTCTTTTTGATATCTTTTTAAAGCAAAAGTTGTTACAACCATTCCAATTGCAAATACAGCACCTAAACCAACAACAATTGCATATCCAGCACCTTGAGGTAATGGAACAAAGTCAGTCATCTCTCAAAAATATTGTCTAATGTTTATAATTGAATTTGTGGAAATTTTCATCACTTTATAAACATTATGAACTATTGTTTGTTATCTTTTTCAACATGTTGAATTGAATAATTTTGCAGCACAAATGATTAATTTACGTACACGAGATTTTAGATAAGATAAGAATTCATAATTGTGAGAATATATAACTGTATCTAATAAATTTTGAACCCTAACTGGAAAACCTGCCTTAGAGTAAGGTATCTTGCTGATTCAGGTGGCTAAATCTTTTTTGGTGCGCCTTATCAAAGTCGAATCAGATTTTGTTGTATTAAAAAAACAGGGCTCTGAACCAATAAAGGCCCGAAATTTTTAGAGTGAATTTGACGAAACGGATAGTTAAATGAACTGAATCACATTGAAAATGTGAAGAGATGCAATCTAGGCACCTTATCTTTGAAGTTATCTTTGCACAATCTCAAGATAAGAGATGCGATCTTAATCAGACCTAAATTGAAACGCTTTATCGCAAGACTTATACGTGGTGTGATACAATATTTGACTAATCTATTAACGAGATTAACTTTCGAGTTATACAACGAAAGCAATATATATCTTCCTATATAGAATATTGTAATGGAAACAATCTTGATTTAAGTATTTTTTGGTTTTGCGTAATTAAACTATATTTTGCAATTGTTCGGAATAAATTTCGAAACAATCAAATAAAACCCAAAAAGTCCTAATGTTTTCAAAGAAATTTATCTGCTTCAGTACCAAATCTAGTCTGTTAGAAATCTATTATTTGTTGGTAGTTACTTTCACTCTACTAGAAAGAGATATATAAATTCTCATAATAATGTTTCAGAGTTGGTATGAACACGATCACAAAATTACCAAAAATCTTGGAATTGCATGTATTTTTACTTTTTTTTCTTTTTGTTTGAGATTTAGATTTAGGTTGATATTAATCCTGTTATTTCACCAAATGCTTCAGTTACAGAATAATGGTTTATACATCTGAAATTTGTTGGTTTGAGTTTTTTCTTTTACGCCAAGTAATTTATTTGTAAGCGCGATTTTTATCGATAATGTTTTTTCAATTACGAGATTTTTAGTTCTATTATATTTGACCATGTCAGCCATTCAATTAATTGAAAGATTAGTCCAATGCCCTTTAAATGTTACTACTTTGATTATTGAATACTCAGGTACAATTGTTGCTAAAGCATTAATTAATGATCCTGTTTTAAATCGACCTTGTATAAACTTTATAATGAAAAAAAATTATAACCCGTTGGCGAACAATCATTTATTGAATAATACAACTTATCCAGCGTAACTTCATTTGATTGTATTCAAGATTTAATTGAACTAGTTGTTAGATATAAGATTAATTCCGAATTTGTTATTTTAATGATCAAAAAAGTTCCAGTTTATGTCAGTGTTGAAAAAACTCAAAAGTAAAATTATATAGGATGATTGAATCTCTAGATAACAAAAACATATATATTTCGCAGTTGGAGAGATATACAAATATAGTGGATTTGAGATTGAAACCTCTCCAATGTCAATTTTACGAAACTTACCATCAAATATTGAAAATTTATCGGTTAGAACTTCAATATCTGATATAAAAATGGAACATGTTATTCAAGTTAAAAGTTTTACTCTAAGAAACACCGATATTAAAGTTTGAATCAAGTTTTATCGAAAATGCCACAATTGAAAAATTTAGAAATTTAAAGAATTACATCAACTAATAAGGAGAAAATTCCCAAAATCAGTCAAGAAATTAATTTTTTCAAAAGGGGAATTATTCAATTCGGTTTATAAGTTTTCTGACAAATGTAAAAGGTCGAAACTTTAATATATCATGATGTTGTTTTCCCAACTGATTTCATTAAAAAAGGTTTATTCCCAAATTTACAGGTTACCGAGAACAGGGCAGGACCTCAATTAATAAGCAAATGTCTTAATGGCAAAAAGCATCAGTCTTGGGGTTTGAGATCAAGTCTTCCTCAAATTTGAAAAAAATAGTTTTATTTGCCGATGGTGTAATTTAATCAATCATGAATTTGTTTGCCGAGGAAATTAGAATGCTTTCAGTTGGATAAGGTTTATTTTGAAAATAAAGAAGTATTTTCCCGTCTACTTGAAAAATATTCAAATTAATAATTGTGAAATTTATAATATAAGAGATTTGAAATTTCCATCAAGTGCTAAAGTTAGTGGTAGAGTTTTAGCTCATGTCAAATCAATCCCGAAATTATTAAAGATGAAGAAGTGAGGGCTATTCGTAAATGTCTAGATAAGTATAAAAAGTATATGAATTGTTAGTTAAGATCTTCTCTATTCTAAATCTCCTTAGAATCTGTTGGGAATATTATTATGTCAGAATTCACCAGCTAGTATTGTCAATCAATTTGAATCATCTCAGCTCAGACTTTTTTTTGTGAAAGATCAGACCTTAAAACAGGAGCTTCAAAATCTCCAATAGATTTCCCATCATAAACTTGTATCTGATTTGATAATTGTGCATGAATTTGTGATTGAACAACATGCAATTTTTCTGGATGTTGTTGTTGCCATTGTTTTAACTTATAACCTTGACCAGTCAAATCCCAATATATACCTCTAGCTATCTCAAAATTTCCAATCCTACTTTCCCAAATTGGCCAAATTGCAACTTGAAAGGCCGTATAAAACATCCATATAAAAAATACCGTTATCCAACCTGTAAAGAACTGTCTTGAAAATATATATCCGGTGGCATACATCGGCATAGGGATCAAAACTAGTAAACATAGCGTTAAAACAATACATACAATCACACAAGTTTTGAAAGATTTTCCTAATGTTAATTGTTCATCGGTAATATTTAAACCCTTTTCATCTATAATATTTCTTGAAATGACTGAAACTTGAGATTTAACTGGAGCAAGTCTACTCTCATCCTCATTTGAATAACTTAAAGCATTCATTAATTCTTCTTCTTCATCAACTCTTGTAATTTTTTCATTCAATATTTTCCAATCAAAATTTTGTGGTTTGAAAATCAATGTAAATACAATTGTAAAAACAATTGGAGAAAGTAAAGCAACACAATTACCAGTTAACATTGAATCATCCATAAATGTATTTTCATAAGTAATACTACCGAACTTGACTTTCGTGCATACTAACCATGACATAATTGCTAAAACTGTTGCAATTGGAGGTGTAAATGTTGCTGCAGCCCAATTTTGACGTGAAGATAATACAGTCAAAGTGGAAGTTAGAACAGCACCACTTATAATAATCCCCATAAAAAAATAAAGATAACCCATTGCTACTCCAGTATAATATAGAATGATTGAAAACCCGGCCATCAAGTAAGCAAATGCGATAACAGTAGTATGTGAAATAAAAATTAACCTTTTTCCCAGGGCATTTGGATTTATGTATGTTCTATAAATATCATAAGTCATAATAGTCGAAACTGCAATCAATTCGGAACTTAAAGCACTTGTAACAGCCAGAAATATAATCAATAAAGCTAATATACTACCCCCAGTACCCATCAAAGCAGTTGCAGCATTTGGTAAAACTAATCCTTTTGCAACTTCATCAGCAGTCATTGGTCTTCCTAATGGCCAATATTCCGTATTTTCTAAAGCTAATGCACTCATTCCCATCACCAAGGAACATAAGGCTGGAATGCTTAACCAAGCAAGTCCACCTTTAATATATCCCCAGCCATGTAATTTATTTCCTCCTAGACATGCAGCCTTTGCAGAGAAAGATTTATTAAAATATCCGTTATCAAGGAAGACTGTTCCGAAATTACCTACCAAGTTGCATCTTAGGAAGTGGTTAGTACTTTGTTGTTGAAAATATTTGATAAAAATCAATTTTTAGAAAACTTACACAAAAAAGATTCCGCCCGATCTCGACTTCATCGTCAAATAAGATCCGTGCGAATTCCCTTCCACAGGGCGTGTTGCGGCCAAGTTGGTTACCAAATCCCAAACAGCTCCAGGTGATCCTAATTTTGAAGATGTAGCAAAAGCTGTAAAGCCAAAAATCAATATAATAACAACTAAGAGCACCGTATGAACATAATCTGTAATCATAGTAGCTTTCAAACCACCAAAATTGGTAAATAAAACAACTCCTAAGGGAATTAATAAACAAGCAGCTACTGGATGCATACCAGTTAAATCTTGAACAGTAGCTGATCCACCAGCAAGTAACATTGCAGTCACTAATACATTTGTAACTAATCCATAAAATATATAAACAAAATGAGTAATTGTACCATATCTAGCTTTAATAATCTCCAAGTATGTATGAGCATTTGGAGCTCTTTGACGAGCTCGAATAGCTATAACATTGAATAATATAATTTGAACAGTAGCACCAAATGCATAAAATATTCCTGAAACTCCATTCCTATAAACTTGAGCAGTTGAAGTCAATAAAGTAGCAGCCCATGTCCAACTTGAAACAACAGCAGCAGATACTAAACCAGTTTTAACTTTTCTACCAGCAGTTGAGAATTCTTCTGAAGTTTGAATTTCTTTTTGATATCTTTTCAAAGTCAAGGTAATAATCATCATCAATGCAGCAACTCCTAATCCAAAACCAACAACAAAAGCATAACCAACACCTTGTGATAATGGGGTATATTTCTCTGACATGTAGAGTTGTATAGTAAAAACTGACAAACAACCTCTTTATATACATTTTCAATTGATAAGCAGATAAGCTCACAAGCTCACCTCTTTATGTACATTTTCAATTGATAAGCAGATAAGCTCACAAGCTCACCTCTTTAAACTTGATTGCAAAATTTCTTGGAACCGGTAGCGCTATAATAAAGCTTATTTATCAAAACTTTGATGAAAGTAGAGAAAATTGATGTTATAATAAAAAAACAATGTATATTAATTAAACTCTTCAATATATTCCCTGTCATCGGATTTACCTTCCAATTCATTTCTAATTTCCTCCATTTCATTAGTTTGCTTTTTCCACATTTTCTTTTCATCTTCAATTGTTGAATCTTTAACAAATAAAGAATCATCAGGTCTTCTATAAGATCTGCCAAGTCTGTCCCATAATGTCGTAAATTGACCATAATTATAGTTGAAATATAAATGATGAATAGTATGACATGCTGTTCCATTCACTACTGGATCATTTGACATATAATTTCCATCATGAATCATAACAGTCCAAAAATTAACAGCTGTAAATAAAATTAAATATGATATTTTGTTTAAAGGGAAAAATAATCCATATAAATGATATGGAATACTTTGTAACCAACCATCAACTGGATGAAAAGCATGAGAAGCAAATGGAGTACAAACTATCCATTTATGATGAGGTTTATGAAGTCTTTTGTAAACTGGTGGATAATGTAAAAATCTATGAATAAAATAAATTCCACAATCTGTAAATAATATAAATTTTGGTATTTCTAAAAATATAGCTTTCCATCCACCAGTTGATTCGTTAATTTGTAAATATAATTTGGAAAATCCTTTCAATTCTAATAAAAAAAAAGGATTAGTTAATAAAACCATAATAGGTATTGCTGTAGTTGCTCTTTCAATTTCTAAGGCCATTTGATTTTTTAAATATCTTGGATGATTAAAAATCCTTTTATCAAATACAAAAACATATGATAAATAAGCAACTGAAAAATATAATAACCAACCAAATATAGTTGTAACCGTTAAAATTGATAAAAATTCCCTAAATAAATTTGATCTTGATAAAAATGATTCATTTATATAATTTCCAGCTGGTAAAAGATGTGGTGAACCATAAATTTCAGATTTATTTTGATATTGACCAAGTTTATCAAATAAATAAGTTGATAAGTTTGCAAAGTTTAAGTTGGAGTAATTAGTTCCATTTACGGAATTAATTATTGGTGGTTTCAAATTTGGTATTTGTTGATTTTCAAAAAATTTTGCAACTATTCCATTTTTTGGTAATAATGTAGCATATAATTTATCAAAGAAATAATAATCTGATATTTCTAGAACAATATCCATTTTGGTTCTTGATGATAAATTAGAATAATTGAAAGATATAAATATATCCTTGTTTTGATTTTTAGTTTGCCTTGGTAAATCCGATCGTTTAGAATTGTGAGATGATTTTTCAACCCGTCGTTTAATCGTATATTTTTTTTTTCCTGCATGATTATGTAAGATCCCATGCAACCATTCTCGATTCGGATTCTTAAGATGTTATGCAGGTACTCGCGTATTGTCAGATCATTTTGCAACCATTATGATTCGATTTATATTAAACTATCGCTAAAGCTATTTACATTATGTTTAGGTGACAAAACAATATTCGAATTATAACCTGGTGGAAAGTTTACATTTTTCATACTTGAAGTTTTATTACTTGGTTTTCTTGGTTGTAAAATTATATCATGATTTTTTAATTTTGGAATTTGTTCCAGTATATCTGGTCCAGCGGTCTTTTGATTCTGAATTAAAGATTCAAAGTCGTTTCCTGTTGTAGCTACACTTAAACTGGCTAGTTTTTTCTCAACCAATAACTTTTGAATACCACTATTAATTTTCATAAACTTGTTAAATTCATTTTTATCACAATTGCAACTAAAAGTTAAACTTAAACATTGGAATAGGATATTTTCGACACATACATCAATATCCAAATTAATATGTTGATTTTTAACAAGCTTATTATAAAATTGTAACACTTTCCCAACGATTCTCTCATCTCTACTTTTCAAATTCTTCATAATCACGAATAATTGGTCGGTAATAATAATATTATCAATTACATTTAAGTCAACAAAAGATTCAAAGGTCTCTATCAAAGCAATTTTCGTCGATAAAATAGTTGTTGTTTTAAAATTTTCACATAGAAGTGGAAAAATGTTATTTTTCAAATATGGAAAATCAATTTTCTCGATGAACTTAGGTGTGTATCGTAAAAATGTTTCTTGTAGTTTTATTTGATCATCTGACGAATCATCTTTAATAAATATGAAATTTATTATGTTTTTAATAAAGGTAATAAATTGTTTGTCATTTGTTTTATGTTGTATGATATGAAGATTTTCTGTGATAATAATTCTAGATTTGATTGATGAATTAAATAACTTTTTTGATGTCTTTTTATTATCAAACAATATTGTAAAAACTTTATCTTGAAATGTAAGTTGAGAAATTGACTCACAACTTTTTAAAATTATCAATAATGATTGTGGTATTAAATTATTATCTTCATCGACGTTTAATTCATGAAGTATAAGTTCAATTAACGTTGGGATTAATTTGTTGATAATTAATGAAGATGGTAATTGTTTTAAGATAGTGTTATTCTTACCATCGGGTATTGATAAGCCTTCTAAAAATGTTAATTTCTCATCCACTTGCTTTGTAGAAAATTCATCAATAAAACACATAGCTTTTATTAGTTTCCCATTAAAGTAATCAGTATCCAAAAATTGACCAAGATTCATTCTATCACCAGGATATCTTGCCAAACATCTTGGTAACACATTTATCAAGTTTTGTGGTATACTTATCAATTGCAAATTTCCACTCTTTTGATAAAAATTTCTCTCAAAAACTTTAAACTTCTCTTTATATTCCGAAATACTTTCCGCTTCAATTAATGGTTTTTTATTATATATAAAATAGATGACCATTGCTAATGACCAAACATCATTTGCAAAATTTAAGTTCGTTCTGGAATCAACAATCAATTCTGGTGCGGTAAAACTCAAATTCAAATTTGTAAATTGGATTATTGAATTGTTCATAATATAAAAGTTTTCTCTATCTTGTGATGATAATTCATTCAAATTCTGCAAAAATTTAAATCCTGCTAGTTTCCAATCACCTTGTTGATTTAAAAAAATGGCCGATGGGTTCAAATTCATATGAATTATTCCATTACTATGTAAAAACTGTAATCCTTTTATAATTTGTAACAAACCTTTTTGAATAGTCAAAGAATCCAAATCATTTATAGTTGATAAATTATCACCAACTGATTCAGTTGCGAAAATAAACTTTGTTTTAGTTTCTTCCAAAACTTCTAAAACTGTTAAGATTTGTGGATGTTTTAGCTTACTCAATTGATTAATTTCAAACTTTATTAATTCATAGCATTCACTTATTAAAACTTTTGGATTTCTTGTATTTGATGAAGACATTGAACATAATCTTTTCACTTGATTTTCAAATTTTGTTTTGTCAAAAATAAACACCGAAGCTAATTTACCAGTGGTTTTATGCTTAGCAGGATATATAACCCATGGTTCAGCAGCAAAAGAGGGATTTTCCAGAACATTGTACACGGATCTTATACCAGATTTTAGAAAACTGGTAAACATTGCATTATCAACAAAAAAAAGAAATAAAATTTCCATCAAAATTATGTTTGAAAATTTCAAGAATTCTGCAGAAAGATTGGATAAACCATCACCATACCTCATAAGGAAAGCTAGAAATAATCATGGAGAATTGGAAAGAGCAATGAATTCAAAAACAATTTATGTTGGTAATTTATCTCACTTTACAACTGAAGAACAGATACATGAACTATTTTCAAAATGCGGTGCAATAGACAAGATAATTATGGGCCTTGACAGAAATAAACTAACACCATGCGGATTTTGCTTTGTTATTTATAAATATGAACAAGAATCTTTAAATGCTATGAAATTTTTACAATCAACAATTCTTGATAGTCAACAACTAAGTATTGATTTGGATCCAGGGTTCCGAGAAGGACGACAGTTTGGAAGAGGTAAACATGGTGGTCAAGCTAGTCAAGAAATTAATGATAGAGGTGGGTTTAGAGGTTTTAGAGGTGGTTTTAGGTCAAGAGGTAGGGGATTTAGAGGAAGAGGCAGAGGATTTAGAGGTGGATTCAATCAAACTCAAACTCAAGTATATATACCTTCAAGAGATCCTACATTCAATGGTTAAGTTTTTAGCAATTAAATAGGATAAATACATATTTATTTATTTTTGACAATTCATATTATCATCTGCAAGGAAGTATAAAAAGCAGTTATTATCATTGTAACAAGTATATGATAAATCATGGTATTTCTGATCCGTACAATTTGGAGTTAATGGACTTAATCTATATTTATAATTCATAAATTTTTGATTAAACGCGATATCTGTGGTATTCCATAATTGTTTAGCAACATATCTATGCCAAAAAGTACCATTCAATGGAGCGTCTTGTGGCCATTCATGATTTGGATCATATGCATCCCTTGCGGAATATTCAAGTCCCCAAACAGGCTCTTCACCATTATTTGTAAAAGTTTCATTTAATTGAGTATAATAATTGTAAGCATTGATAATGTTGAAACTTTCATTTTCAACTTCGTACCATCTAAATGATGGATTGAAATTTGTATATGGAGTTACAGATTGCGCAACCCATGACATATTAATGATGTCTTCTTCAGTTGCAGTTGTTGCATTTGTTGAATACAAAATTGAAAATTGATCTCTATGAGTATGTCCATAAAAAAGGCTAAATGTTAGTAACTTCTGGAAAAGTTGTCTAATACATACTTTGCTATAGTATAAGGTGAAAATCTTTTAACAATTTTTGCAAAAATGTGAGATTGAATTGGTAAAACATCAAAATTATTACTTGGAATATGTGCCATAATCCAAACTCTTTGACCTTTACTTTCACTTTCAACTAATTCATCAACTAAGAATTTCCACTGACCGAATAAATCTGGATTTGTGGTTTGATCAAGATACGCCCATAAATTATCTGTATAATAAGCATTTGAATTTAATCCAATAATTTTTAAACCTCTATTTGTAACGTATGAAAAACCTGAATAATGCTTTTTCAAGTCGTTTGCATCTTTTTCAGGAAAATATTCATTATTGACCCAAAGATTAACCATTTCTTCAATATTATATTGATAATGATGTTGTTGATCAAATTCTAAAGGAGCAACTTGAGCATATGGAAAAGAATCATGATTTCCTAAACTTGGCATAAGAGGAATATTATTTAAATATCTTTTTATTAAATTGAAACCTAAAGTTTCAGTATTTTTGGTTATATTTGGTGTACAATGTGAACTATCATGATCAATTAAATCACCGGTAAATAATGCAATTTCAAAACTTTTATTCTTATGTAAGTTAGCAATTTCAACTAATGAATTATTCATTAATAATTCTGGAGCATCTGATAAATATGCACCAAATGAAGTTGCAGGTGAATTTTGAAAATTCCAACCACGATAATGAACAAAATCATAATAATCTCCTTTTTCATATTTCAAATCATCATATCTAGCATTTGGATAAAATGAAAATTCAAATGTATTAATAGTTGGATCAAGATTTTTATAATATGTAGTGAAATTATAATTTTTACTTGGTAAAACTTTATTATAAGATTCTGGAATACCACAAGGATAATTTGTACAATTACCTTCAGCACCAACTTGATATCTTGGCTGAATATGGAAATCAGTTATATGTAAAACATTGAATTTTTCACTATTATTTTTATAAACTGGCGGTGAATTATATTCATTCTTTTTGGCAGGCCACCAACTTTCAATATTGAACAATTCTTCAACATCAGGAGTTTTTGGTAATTCACAAGCTCTACTGTTTTTAAAATGACAATAATATTCTAAATCAATTTCACTTGACATATTGAAATTTTTGATGACATTTAAAAAATCATTATCTAAAAAATTAACGCTAGTACCTGAAGTTATACCAGAATCAAATTCTTCATTAAAATGTTCAAAGTTATCAGACTTGGTAGTGATAAAAAAATTTGTATAACCACAAGAATCTGAATATGTCGCAGTCGCTAAACAATCTTTGTATAACATTAAGGTAACAAGGTGTTCTTTATCTGGATTTTGATCAATTATGTCCCTAGCATATTTGAATTTCCCTTTACAAACATTACATGTGGTACCATTAAACTTTGACAATTGTAATAAATTATA
Organism: Insectozyma verbasci; assembly: GCA_947670415.1. Lineage (NCBI taxonomy): Eukaryota > Fungi > Ascomycota > Pichiomycetes > Serinales > Debaryomycetaceae > Insectozyma > Insectozyma verbasci. The sequence continues at coordinate 868,764 of CANTUO010000002.1, read as the reverse complement.
ATCAATGAAATTGATATCATCAATATCTAAATTTAAAAAAATATCATCAGTTATATCATCAGCTCTTTTTTCAAGTGCTTGACGTTGTAATGAACTATAACCTGGAACAGTAAAAGCGAATGAAGTTACAGCAAAAGCAATCACAATTGGAACAAAAAGCATCTTTAGCTTGTAATAATGATGAAATTGTCATATTTATAAATTTTTTGCAGCCAATATTTTTGCACGTGTATAATCTAAAATATACTTTGGTGCCGTATAATTAAAACTATATTGATTAATTAAAACGTGTTTAAAGATAGTGATCTGTACAGTCCAAGTTGAGTTTATGTCTGCTCCTATTTCGTTAATTTCACAACTTTTGAATCTTCTCTCCATTCTGTTAACGAGGAAATTCAAAATTTGCTAACTGATCCAGAACAAAAATTGCAAATCATTTAAATGAACTAAACCAAAGAAGAGAGAAAACACTCTTTTGGTAGATTAGATTTTGTTTCTGTAAATGTAATTTACAGTTCAAATAAAGGTTGTAAAAAGAAAATGGTCAGCTTTTGCTAATCTTTGGTTCTGCTTTTAAACAAATAGTGGTAGCGCTAACTTGACACGCAAATTACTTATGATGTGGTATAGTTGCTGAGCTTAGAATGATACATACCAGAGGCGAACTAAATGACATTTCATTGGTAGAGTGCTTGGGTTTATTTTGAAGTTCATCAAGCTCAATTTACTAATCAAAAGAGACGCAATAAGTAAGAGATGGTAGCGCTTAAGGGGTATTTGAATACATTAACTAACTTGTGTATTATTGAAGGAAGTAGCTGGTCGTTGAAATGCACGTTGCCCATGATTGGATTTTGATGATGTTGCTATTACTGCATCTTGCCATATTTTATTGATTGCTGATGGTGAAAATTCTTTAAATGAATTCAAATTTTCAGTTTCAGTTTTCTTGGTTTTAACAATTCTTAATTCATCTTTATGTAAATATTGATCAACTCTATTAAGACTCTCACCTATTGGATTGGTATGCCTTCTGACATTTAGATATTCTCGATTTAACCTTTCAAATTCGGTTCTTGATTGTATTGAATTCTGGGTTGACACCATATGCATCAACATATTATTATTGGAAGGATGACCATCATTATTTGTAGTTGAGTTTAATGAGCTTAGGTTGTGGTTGGAGTAGCTATGTGAGAACATTAGATTATTTAGTGACAAATTTGAGAAATTTGATTTATTCTCTAGGTTGGTAACATCCATCAATGAACTTTCTCTTTGTAACCATAATCTTTGTTGAGTTCTAGTTTCCAAATTATTATTTAAATCTGATGATGATGAATGATTAGGTTTCAAAAAATCTGAAAAATTATTAGGATTATTTAATGGAGTTGAATTTTTACTTTCATTTTTATTAAAACTTCTTTGTAAATTCAGGTAGATAGTTTTGTTTACCTCGTATGAGTTGTCTTTAACCACATTCTTGTTTGTTGTTATTGGTTTAGCTATGTTTTCAATTGGATTAGCTTTAAAAGAAATTCCACTAATTGAATCTGAATATTTTATTTCTTCAGGTCCATAATCTTTTTCGATTTTTTTAATTAAACCGGTACTTTGTGATAATAATAAAGATCCACCATATAAATTGCTTGAAAAATCATCATCAGAACTCTTTGTTGAAATCAAATCTGGTCTTGCAGGTTCTGTATTTGTATGTTCTTCAACTACTTCTAATTTCTTATTTTCTTCAAATGGAGTCGGTACATCTAAATTATTATATAAACTGGGTACTTCTGGTTCTCTATTTGAATTTGATGATATACTTGTTTGATCAAATCTTTCAGGAACTGGACCTTTAACTTTATCTGCTGGTTCATTTACATCTTCAAAATCTCCATCATCGTCATTTAAACTTAAAATTGCTTTACCCTTTTTTGCACTTGTTTTCAACCCAATGGTACCGCCACATTTAATTGAAGGATTTGATAAAGTTTTAGTTAAAGGTTGTAATCCATTAATTTTTGTGAATGATCGACCATTCCTTTTTAATGCACTATTATTTCTTCTAATTAAACCATCAGTTGATTTGGAACGATTTAAATTAGGTCTAGTTAAATTTGTAGATGAACCTTTATGACTACCTAATTTTGCTGGATGTTTTGGTTTTTGATTGTTCATGATGATCAGAATAATGAGTTATGCTCGTACATTCACGGTACACGCAAATGAAAATGAAGTGCGTGGTGTTCGAAATGATTGAAGAAGTCAACGTAAACAGAGTCAAAACTAAAATGTACACGACGTTTAGTAAGCCAGTTCGAACTGCCTACACAAGTTTTTCATCCAGCGTCAATTTAATTACACAAACTGTAAATAATTACGTCGATAAGTAACACGAAGTTGCCTTAACGCCAGCACGAACGATTATGTAGCGCCAGTTCGTATTAAAAAACGCGTACCAAATGAAAATCTTGACACTTCGTTTTGACTTATATGCAGTCTCATACTAAATTGTAAACTAAATTTGTAAATAAGTCTCTCAATATTCAAGCTCTTTCATTTCCAATTTTTTGTCATCGAAATGTCAAAATAATTGGAGTAAACTGGTAGAAATAGTTTTCTAACTTCTAAAAGGTTCAACTTTAATGACTTTATTCTAAATTTAAAAAATGGGGAAAAAACCTCAAATTGCGAGATAATTGGCACTTAGACCTCATCTAGCAACATCTAAGATAGCTGTGCGGTTTATTTGTCCCCGAATATTATATGTACGGTGTTTTCAAGAAACCATAATCGTTTTGAAATTTTTGCAAATTTCGATTCACTTTTGAAAATTTAGCATTCCAATTTTGAATGCCTTCTCTCAAAAAATAATGAGGGTTTAATATTGTACAGCAACTAAGAAATTGGGTGATTTTATTGTGATTTAGTTTAGTTATTAAATGTGGTGTCAGATATTTTAAAAGGTCGAATTATTTGACTTTGCCCATACTTAAGAGAAATTTTCAAAATTTTCCAATTTTACTTCAGATCAAACAGAAACAAGTCCAGTTCCTTCATTTGGGGTTTAGTATATATAACTTGTTTTTTAATTGAAAGGTATGGCCCTAGATAAAAACATACATTGATTCTTGTCTTTCGCAAAATTTTTGTATAATGAAAACATGCCAAAATGACAACTCAAAAAAAAAAAATTGTTTAAACTTAGAGATTTGAAGTGTTTAGAGTATATATCACCAAACTGCTGTTTTTGTTAAATCAGTTTTTATTTCAAGAGAATGTGTTGTTCATGTCATAAAAGCCAAGAGTCGCCCTAAGTCTAGCGCGAGAAAGTTTTTTTGTTGGAACGTACGATATTCGAATCAAAGTGAAATTCATCTTTTACTATATAAAGGATAAATTTAGAAAAAGTTACCACAAAATCAAGAAGCATGTAATAGTAAAACTTACATTTTAAACTATAGCTACTATTTAATCTTGATTACCAGTTGGATTCGAATTTGCAGCAGTATCAACCAGGGGTATTATTTGAATCGTTACTTGATCCCAGATTTAAAGCATCATCCACCATCATTTTTCCTCTTTTGTCAGCTCTAGCTTATTCTCTAGGATATCTGAGACCATCTGGGTTTTCTGGATCTTCTTTATCATATTTCTTTTTAGCAGCAGCTTTCAAATGTTTAAATTCCTTCTGAGCCATACCAAGAAACTTCACGTTGGGATTTCTATTCTTTTTCTTATTTTATTTCTGTTATTATCTTTTCTATCCATGTTTAACATCTTGATTTAATTTATATTTTAATAAATTGGTGGTAAAATAGAATTTAAATTTTTTGCAGCACATTATTGATTTTTACATACTAAATCCTTTACTAATGAATCTACACAAGGTACTAAGCATGTTTCGTTTATTTATAGTCAATCAACTTTGAGTTCAAAAGACTTCAACGCTTACAAATTACTTTAAGTTCATAAATTAACATTTAATTATAATTCAAAACTTAGCAAGGGGTTTTTGGTTACTTTTATGGTAGCGCGATAGAAGAAGAAGTATTGAACAGTCATTTCAAGATGTAAAAAAGAAAACTTCAACAAGACAAGCTAAAATTAATAATTTATATACATTATATATATTGATATTTACAAATCCTCTACCATATTATCCTTGTCTTTGTTTATGTTTCCCATTACTTTTACAATAAACATATACTCTCCCCTTTTTCTTAACAATAAAACAATCTTTACAGTATTTTTTAACAGCAGTTCTAACTTTGAAAGTTCTTATTGAGTTTGTTATTGGACTCTGTATTATTCTTGGAGTAACATTAAATAATAAATTTCTAGGTATTATCGTTGTTTTAAATTTGAATATATTTGTTAAAAACATTTGTTGATCTTGAAAATTTTCAAAAATTGGTAGTGGCTAAATTTCATTATTTTTTTTTTCAACACGTTATACAAAACAATCAACCAACCAAGTTTCAACTGTTCAATTGCATACTTAGCATACTTACGATTTTACTATGTCAACACAGTCATATAAAAAGCAAGATGCTTATTCTCTATCTTCTTCCCCCGATAAAATGGCTGTTTTCCAAGAATGTTTACAACAATTTAATGCTACACCTGTTAATGCTAAAAAATGTAGACAATTATTAGCTAAATTATTAAGATTACTTTATAATGGTGAACTGTTTCCATCACAAGAATCGACTACTTTATTTTTTTCAATTTCAAAATTATTTCAACATAAAGATCAATCTTTGAGACAAATTGTTTATTTAACGATAAAAGAATTATCTCAAACTTCTGATGATATTTTAATGGTTACTTCCTCAATTATGAAAGATATTCAAGGTAATGATGCTGTTTATAAACCAAATGCAATTAGAACTTTATCAAAAGTTTTAGATCCAACTACTGTAACTGCTGCTGAAAGATTATTTAAAAATCTAATTGTTGATAAAAATCCAATTATTTCGTCAGCTGCTTTAATTTCTTCATATAATTTATTACCTCATGCAAAAGATATTGTTAAAAGATTTTCAAATGAAGTTTTAGAATCTATACAATCTTTTAAACAATTTAATAGTCATCAATTTGAATTACATGAATATTATGGTAGTGCAACTTCAAATTTACCTTCAACTTCATATATGTATCAATATCATGCTTTAGGTTTAATTTATCAATTAAGAAATCATGATAAAATGGCTTTAATGAAATTAATAACTAGTTTATCTGAAGGTGTTTTAAAAAATTCATTAAGTATAATTCAATTGATTAGATTCATTAATAAATTATTAATAGATGATAATTCTTTACAATTATTACCAATTATTATCAATTTTTTAAAACATAAAAGTGATATGGTTGAATTGGAAGCTTGTAAAACATTGATTAATTTACAAAATTTATTAACAGATGAACAAGAAATGATGGTAATTGGTACTCTTCAAAAACTTTTAAGTGTTCCAAGAACAGCAACAAGATTTGCTGCAATTAGACTAATTAATAAAATTTCAATTAAACATCCTGAAAAAATTATGGTTTGTAATTTAGAGTTGGAAAATTTAATTAATGATTCAAATAAATCAATTAGTACAATTGCTATAACTACATTACTCAAAACTAGTGGTACTGGTTCAATAGAAACAACTGGTGAAGGTGTTGATCGTTTAATCACTAAAATGACTTCATTAATGGAAGATATTAGTGATGATTTTAAAATGGTCATTATTGAAGCAATTGAAAATCTTGCATTAAGATATCCAACAAAAGTTAAAAAATTGGTTGGATTTTTGACTGATTTATTACGAGATGATGGTTCATTAGAATTAAAATCTACAATTGTTGATGCTTTATTTGATTTGATTAAGTTTTTATCAGATGATAGCAGTAAACAATTAATCCTTATGAACTTGTGTGAGTTCATTGAGGATTGTGAGTTTACAGAGTTATCAGTTAGAATTTTACATTTATTAGGAGATCAGGGACCAACAACAAGTAATGTTTCATATTATATCAGACATATTTACAATAGATTAGTTTTAGAAAATTCAATAATTAGATCATCTGCAGTTATATCATTAGCTAAATTTGCTGCTGTTTGTGGTGGAATTGTTTCAAAAAATATAATTATTTTATTAAGTAGATGTTTAAATGATGTTGATGATGAAGTTAGAGATAGAGCAGCAATTTCATTAAATTTTATTAATCATCATAAGAAAAATTTAATTGTTAATGATTCAAAATATGATTTGGCAGTTTTGGAAAATAAATTGATAAATTATCTCAATGAAGAAAAATTTGAAAATGAATTTGATATTAATGAAGTTCCGATTATATCAAACGAAGAAATCAAATCATTAGAATATAATCAAAAAATTAATAAAACTGAAGTTGAAGAAGTTAAAGAAGAAGAACCAGAAGTTAATAAAGCACAAGATTTATTAAAACAACAAGAATATGCTCAAGAATTATCAATGATATTCTCATTTGGTACACTAACTAAATCAAGTTCAGTAACATATTTAACTGATAAAGAAAATGAAATTGTTGTTAGTGTTGTTAAGCATTTATTCACTGATGCTAAAAAATTGGTTTTACAATTTAATATTCAAAATACTTTAACAACCACAAAATTGGAAAATATATCAGTTATTGTACAACCAGATAATGAAGGATATCAAGAAGAATCTATAATTCCATTGGAAGAATTAAAACCAAATCAAACTGGTGTTTCATATGTTGTATTTAATTTTGATGAAACTGATATTATTGCAGGTTTTGGTAATACTTTAAATTATATAAATAAAGATGTTGATGAAGAAGGTAATGCTGATCCAAATGATGATGGTTGGTCTGATGAATATCAAATTGATGATTTTGAAGTTTTAGGTGGAGATTTTATAACTGGATTATATGGAAATTTTGAACAAATTTTTGAAAAAATTGAAAATTCATCAACTACAGCAAAAGTTATTAGTGGATCATCTTTAGAAGAAGTTATTGAAAAGATTAAAAATCAACTTAATATGCTGTTTATGGATGGTTCTGAATTTGTTTCAAAAGATTCAAATAGTCATGTATTAAAATTATTAGGTAAAGATGTTTATGGAGGTAAAATTGCAACTTTAATTAAATTAGCATTTACTGGGGGTAAAATTGTTGGTAAAATTGAAGTTAAAACAGAAACAAAAGTTTTTGGTCAAGTAGTTTTAGATAGTATATTTTAATATATTCATTATTATTTGTTATCATTTCGCGACGACCAATATATGCAATTTGGTGATCAAATTTAGAAAAAATGCACAAAGGTAAACATAAATAGATACATTACTATCTTAATTTAATTAAATATACAATGCATTCCATTTAGATCCAGATATTACTTTAAATCAATGTCATCAAAATAAAAAGAATTTGCGAAATTACAGAACATCAACTGTTTTTACACACAGACAAGCTATTATGAATAACCAAATTTGTAAACGGTTATTTCGAGATCATAGAAGACGTTCCTGGTTCCAAGTTGTTTCCAATTTAAATCCATAAATTAGAAATACGAAGATCTAAAGGCGCAAATTAGCGCAAAGACGTTTGGTAGTGCCCAAGAGGTAATGTTTTTAGCTATTTTTGAATGCGATAAACTTTGGGCTACAGAATATTTTCTCGCGCTATTTTTGAGGCGATTCGTACTAAATGAATTGAAAACATGAACAACGCAGTTTCTTGAGATGAGTACCATTTATATGAGACCAGGAGTCTAGAATTATATTTAGGATCGTTCTTTTCAATTAAACAACGAATTGTGTATATTATACCTCAATATAATGTACCAAACTGAAATCTATTTGATCTTAATCAGAATTGAAAACTTTCAAAATTTTCTCCTTAAGTATGGCAAAAATTTCAAAACAATTTTGAGCTCTTTAAAACGGCAGATATAAAATCCTTGAGGTTAGATACACCAGATCAGATAATCTAGAAGTTGCTAGATGAGTTCTAAGTACTGTTTATATTGAAATTTAACGTTTTTTCTCATTTTTTTAATGGCTAATAAAGTAACCAAAAACTAGTTTTGCGTGTTGATATTAGCAAGAGAGACTCTAATTAGGCTGAATCAAAAAAAATTTAACAACTTCAACTTGACTATGAAGGGAGTAATCTGCAAATTAAGTTTTAAGGTCAACTATTGAAAACTGCATATAAGCGGTTTAGAATTATCAAATAATTTGAGGTATCAGGATTTAGACCGACGTAAAGCGGCAGTAAAATTTTTGGTCTCAAAGCGAGCGCTGGTATTAACGCTCGTGCCAAATTTAATTTTAGTACCTGATTTCAAATAGATGAAGAATATAGACGGGTTGAAGGGATACCTATTCTAAACTCTGTATTTAACTTCTCATAAATAAGTTTTTAGCTAAATTCTATTGTATATTTATACTTTGTCTATATTGTTTGTTTTCATAAATCTTTTTAAAAATGAAGTTATCCAAAATAATCCAACAAATGAACCAATAAAAATTAATAATATTAGTATAACATTTCCCTTTTGTTCTTTTGCAGCAGTTGGACATGCCATATGAGATCTAACTTCAAAAAAATATGAACATTCATTAATTTGTCCAATAAATGAAATTTGAGCTTTTGCAGAAATTTCGCGATCACAAGTAAATGATAAAATTGTTGACTTTCTTAATTTTTTACCAAATGAATCTAATGTATTTTCACAATATGAACCATTTTCATAAGTTAATGTTAGTTTTCTACCTCTAAATTTTGGGGTGGTTGAAAATTCACCAATTGAAACATATTTATGTTGATCGTTTATATAAAAACCACCAATTAAACTTTGATTTACATTATCTTGAATTTCATTTAAATTATCATGATGTTGTTTAAATGGATTTGAACATATCCCTAAAGTATAATTTTTACCTGAATCATAACCTTTGGCATTAAATGGTAATGCTTTACCTTCGTTTGAAATTGAGGAAAGACCACTTAAATCTATGTAACCTTTACTAATTGGATTATAAACAGTACATGGATCTAATTTATGCTCTTCATCATCTTGTTTTTTCAATGGTTGTTTCGGTATTGTTTCTACTTCTTGTTTTGTAAATGTGAAATGATTACTTATTGAGTCAAAAATTGGATAAGATTGGTAGTTATTTATTGACTCATTATTAGTTTGAATCAATAGGAAACATATTATAATAGTTAATGTTAGTATGGGTAGTATTGTTCTTCTTACCAATTTTGACATTATTATTTTATACTTGGTTTATCTTTTTCGTATTTCTTATTTTTTATTTTTTTTTCTTATTTTATTTTTGGTTTTGTTTTAGTCACGTGAGTTTAATTTGACTGGGAAACGCATCACGTGATTTTCTCGAAAAGACATATTTCATTTTATTGGCAAGGCAAATATAATACCACACCGAATTGATTAATGGATAATTGGGTTAACACTGGATTTGACGCATTATCAAATGTTAAATTAAGTGATGCTAGTGATATACTAAATTTATCAGATCCTTTACTATCTAAAATCATAACTTCAAAAAAAGCATTACAAATATTAGAACAAAATTTTATTCAAGATGGTACTGAAAATTCAGAAAATAAACTGATTATACAATTATTAATGGCTGCTTGTGATGGCGATTTAGTAACTTTAGAAAATACATTAAGATCTTCAAGCTCAATTGTAAATCAATTATTCCCAACAAGTGAAAATGGAGTATCACCATTGATATATGCAATTTGTTTTAATAATTTTGAAACAATAGAAAGTTTACTTGAAAATCATAATGCTGATCCTGATGTTTATGATACTTTATTATATTATACTCCATTAATGTGGGCAATTCATTTTAATCAATTACAAGTTATAAAATTATTATTAAATCATCAAGCTGATCCATATTTATCACCACAAAATAATAATATAAATGCAATTTCATTAGTTGTACCTGAGAAAACTGAAATTTATGAATTTTTCAAATCGCATAACTTGTTAAAAACAGAAACTGATCAAAATGATATATTTAAACCAAAAACATTCACTCCAGAAAATGATTTTGAAGATGATTTGACTAGAAAATTAAAAATGCAGACATTATCAAATACCGTGGAAGAAGAACCAGAAGAGGATATTGTATATGACGAAGATAGTGAAGTTAATTTATTTCAAGATTCAGCATTACGACAAACTCCCGAATTTGAATATGATAAATTATTACCTGAACAATATATCAAATTTAATGATAGTGATATTCCTTCATTATTAGACTATGTTTTCAATTTAAGATCAAATACTACTTATCAACATAATACTAAAATACCTGCAAGTATGATTTTCCAATTAATTAGATATTCTCATTTAAAAGCAAACTCTAAAGAATTGACAGAATTTTTATTTGAATCATTTTCAGCTAGATTAAGAACTGTTACAAATACAAAATCAGGTGCTTTTAACATGGCCTTACAAGATAATATTTTAGGTGCTGGTGATATTGTATTATTAAGTTATTGGTTATCATCATTACAATTTTTACATTTTTATTTTTGCAAGAATGAAATTTATAAAACATATCCAATGTTTCTACAAGAATTAATTAATTTAAGTCAAAGTTTAATTGCTTCACTATCATTTTCAATTAATTCAAGATTAAATTTATTAGTTGATGATTGTATTTTAAATTTTACAAATTTGGTTGATGTTTCAAATGTATTATATGCGAAAGATTGGAATTTATTCAAAAAGAATAAATCACATCCAAATAATTATGATGATATTTTAAATACTCTATTCCCACCATCACAAGATGAATTAATTAAACCATCACCAATTAGATATTTACAAGTTTTAAGTGCTTTAGATTATGTATTGAAAATTCATAAAGTTCATCAATTTGTTCAAATACAGACATTTTCATTAGTATTTTATTATTTAAATTGTATTATATTTAATCGTATAATTAGTCAATCTAAATATTGTTCAAGATCAAAAGCTTTGCAAATTAGATTAAACATTTCTACTATTGAAGATTGGTTAAGAATTCATAATTTTAAAGTAAATAAGCCAGACACTATAAGTATAGACAAGTTGGTCGATATTCAATTACACAATGTTTTAAATGTGAAACCTGAATTAATTCCAGATAATTTAATTTTTTATTATCAAAGCTTATATAGTGTTGGGAAATATCATTTATCAACTACAATTGAATTATTACAATGGTTACAGTGTATGACATCATTATCAGATGAGGAAAGTCTAATCAATACTATAAATCAATTTGATTCACTAAATTATTATCAACTTTTTAAAGTTTCTAATAAATTATACAAGTATGAAGTCGATGAACCTAAATTTAAGAAAAATTTAAATAATTTAATTAAAAATTTAATGAATCAACATGGTGAAAACCAAGTTACTAAAAATTCTCAACATTATATGACTCAATCAACTTTATTGACAAAAGAAGTTTATGTTTATTTAAATCCAAATCATATATTTCCAACCTCAACAATTAGTTTAACTGAACTTATCAATAGTTATGGATCAGGAATTGGTGGTGTGAAAGTACTAAGGGCTAAGAAATATCAACCGAGTTTATCAATTGCTATTATAGATGATATTGATGAAATACTAAGTCATGATGATGATGATGAAGTTGAACAAGTTAACAAAGAACCACATGAAGATGAAGAAAATGAAGAACCTGAACATATTAAAGGTGATGAATTATTCAAACAAGTTCAAATGCCAAATTCATTATTACATAAACATTGGGGTAATGCCGAGAGTGAAGATTTTGAATCAAATCCTTGGTAACTTTTATAGACTAAATAAAAACAAATATAAGCCACTAATATTACTACGCGAAGAAAAATTGGTTACATCAGAGATCTAAAAATAAGGTACGCATTTATTTAGCCCCTGATGCATGAAAAATAAATGAATAAAAAAATTTTAATGAAACAATGAACAATCAATGATATAAATTGAGGAGGCTGTCCAATTTCATTCCTCAATAAAATGAATTTTTTATTATTATTAACCTTCATTCCACTCGTTTTTACTTATGATGGTTTTTTAAGTCTTTCGTTAAATAAATTTCAAGATCCAGTTGAAGAATTAATCAAAAATTTTACTGATTTATTTGATGCTCAACAAAAAACAGTTGGTGATGAAACTGGTTCATTTCAGGTTGAATTATCAAATGCTAGAACGTATTATTTTATCGATTTAAAAGTTGGTAATCCTCAACAATCAATTCGTACAATGATAGATACTGGAAGTGCTGATTTATGGTTTATTGGTAAAGATAATTTACAGTGTGCAAGTAATGGTGGAACAGTTGATTGTCAATTATATGGTACTTTTGATGAATCAAAATCATCAACTTGGCAAACAAATAATACTGCATTTGAAATTGGTTATTTAGATGGAAGTGAAGCCACAGGTATAATGGGAAAAGATGGTATTGAATTTGCTGAAAATTTTGCTTTAGATAATGCTGAATTTGCAGTTGTTAAAAATACTACTGAAAATATTGGTGTGTTTGGTATTGGATACTCTAAATTAGAATCTACAAATGCTACTTATTCAAATATTCCAAAATTATTAAAAGATCAAGGTGTAATTTCAAAAGTTGCTTATTCAATTTATTTAAATCTGAAAAATTCAACTCAAGGTTATATCTTATTTGGTGGTATTGATTATGCTAAATTTGATGGAGAACTAACTGATTATGATATTGTTCCATTTCTGGGTCAATATTTATATTCTCAAATTGCATTATCTCATATTTCATTTTCATGTAATAATTATACTGGATCTAATAATGGTCCTAGAGTTGGAGCTGTTGCTTATAACGGAACTGGCTCATTTAATGGTGCAGTTGATATTAAAAATCAACCTGCTTTATTAGATACTGGTACAACATATACTTATTTATTACAAAAACAAGTTGAGAGTTTGGTTAAAAACTTTGGTAATTCAAGTTATAATCAATTATTTGGAATGTATAATGTTCCATGTTATATTGGAAATCCAGGTAATTATTTTACTTTTAATTTTGGACAACAAGGATATCAAGTAGACGCAAGTGAATTTGTAATTAATAATCCCGTCGGTGGTTGTTTGTTCACTATTTTAAATAGTGTTGACGGTAGTTTAATCTTGGGTGATAATTTCTTAAGATCAGTTTATGCATTATTTGATTTAGAAGATAATAAAATTTCATTAGCTCAAGCAAATTATAATGATAATCATCAAGTAGTCCCCATTTATTAATATATATACAAGATTTCTATATTTTTGATACAAAGTTGTTCTGTCTTATTTTCTTACCATTTTCTTTTGATAATTTTATCCTTCTCCATCTTAAAAAGTTTTCATCTTTTATCTTATTTAATGATTTTGTTTTATCCAACATATTCCATAACCAATCTGGATATTCTGAATCATCTTTTGCAATTGGTTCATCACCTTTATTATAAATTTTTAAATTTAAAACAGTTCCTGATTTACAAGATGATTGATTTAGTATACTAGATATATTAAACAGTCTCTTCACTACTATAGGTCTTAGTCTTAACATAGTAAAGCCTTTGGTTGGTATTAAAATTTTTCAACTATCGTGCGTTTGGAAAAAAAAAAAACATCAACATTTTTTTAAGCTAAGTGAAAAATTTATATTATTTCTTTCTATATATATTTTGATTTATAATGCCACCAAAGAAGAAAGGAGTTGTTGAGAAACCAGTTTTATTAGGTAGACCAGGTAATAATTTAAAATCAGGTATTGTTGGTTTAGCAAATGTCGGTAAATCTACTTTTTTTCAAGCTATAACTAGATGTCCTCTTGGTAATCCAGCAAATTATCCATTTGCAACCATTGAACCAGAAGAAGCAAGAGTTATTGTTCCATCAGAAAGATTTGATAAATTATGTGAATTATATAAACCAAAAAGTGAAGTTCCTGCTTTCTTAACTGTTTATGATATTGCGGGTTTAACAAAGGGAGCGCATGCTGGTGAAGGTTTAGGTAATAATTTCTTATCAAATATTAGAGCTGTTGATTCTATTTTTCAAATGACTAGATGTTTTGATGATGCAGATATTATTCATATTAATGATGAAGTTAATCCAATTGCAGATTTAGATATTATTTTAGATGAATTAAGATTAAAAGATATTGAATTTGCTCAAAAATATTTGGAAGGTATTGAAAAAATTACTAAAAGAGGTGGTCAATCATTAGAAGTTAAACAAAAGAAAGAAGAAGCTGAATTAGTTAAAAAAATTATCGAATTATTAGAAAGTGGTCAAAGAGTTGCTAATCAAACTTGGACTGCAAAAGAAGTTATTACAATTAATGATATGTTATTACTAACTGCTAAACCATGTATCTACTTAATTAATTTATCAGAAAAAGATTATATTAGAAAAAAAAATAAATGGTTATTAAAAATTAAAGAATGGGTTGATAAAAATTCTCCTGGTGATATGATTGTTCCAATTTCTGTATCATTTGAAGAAAAATTAGCAAATATGTCAAGTGATGAAGAAAGAGAAGCTTATTGTAAAGAAGTCGGTGCTCAATCTGCTTTACCTAAAATTATTATTGCAATGAGACAAAAATTAGATTTAATATCTTTCTTTACTGGTGGTCCAGACGAAGTTAGAGAATGGACTATTAGAAAATGGTATACTGCACCACAAGCTGCTGGTACTATTCATACAGATTTAGAAAGAACTTTTATATTGGCTCAAGTTATAAAATATCAAGATTTAATTGAACTTGGTGATGAAGCAAGTGTTAAAGCTGCAGGTAAATTATTACAAAAGGGTAAAGATTATTTTGTTGAAGATGGTGATATCATTTATGTCAAAGCTGCAGAAGGTAAAGCTAGATAAGATATGAATGAATATATTATGATTAATCTATTAAGTATTCTCGATTTTATGTGTGAAAATGATGTAGATTTAGAATAGTCAATGCACAAAACAATACCGGTAATTATAAAACTGTGACAAATCGATTTTTTTAATCATCTTTGACCTATTGCCAAGTTTGAATGAAACTCTTCAGTATTCTGTTTCAAATATTATACATAAGCTTTTCATTATAAGCGATTCCTGTATATAATTAATTTTTCCGGTGTCAAAAAAAAAAAAAAAAAAGAAATTGAGACCCCTTGCTTCGGACGAAAAAAAATAGAAACTTCAAAGTTTTGTACAACCCGACGCATTAATTTTGAAACCACATGGACCTAATATAAACAATAAGATATACTTAAAGAAATAGCTACATAAATAAGAAGTAACTGATAATAACTATACGAACATAATTGTGAAAAATCAGTGTCACTAATTACCGTTTCCCGATTTCAATCTCATAAAATCTCAACAGGGCTTAAACTTTAATTATTTTTTAACTAACTTCAAAAACTTTCCATCATATTCATTATTCATGAAGATTCAGATATTGCAATAACTCATTATGAGACTAACAGTTAAGAAATTGCTACTATCATTTTTGACATTATTATTATTGACAATTACATATTTATTGCTACAATCTTCATTTTCACTAGACCAATTACGAAGATTATATTATTCATTTGAAAACTATGACCTTGAAAAGTTGAAATCTGACTCTTTAGAAATCAGAAAGAAGTTACATTATACCAACTATATTTACAGTGGGTACAATAATTTCACATCACATTATAATCATAATCTAGATAAAATAAAATCCATACCTTTAAATGAAAAATGTCATACTTTTTATAGTCAGTTGCTTGAATCTGATCCACAATTCAAATTTAAAGCGTTTAATTCAGTCGGTGAAAGATTGGATAAATCTTCAGATCGAAAAGAAATGTTTTTCAAAAATGAATTGAATACTTTGAAAAATGAACATCGCAAGGGTCATCCGGATAAAGAGTTTATACCGACATTAGGAATGAATAGAACGATAGAATCCAAATATTATGCAAATTTATCAAAAACACAAAGAGTTATACAATCAATGGCTGATACAGCAACTATCATTAGAGTATTTGGTAAATGTTTTTTAAATAATGATAAAATTGATGATTCTTTAAACAAACTAAGCTTGGAATTTAGTAAAAGATTATTTCCGTTTATAACTAATTCAATACCTGTATTTAGAAAAGCTGGTACTACTCAAGAAAACGGTTGGCCAGTGGTTAAAAATGATGAAATAGATTATAAAACTCAAAATTCAGATGAATCAATCATGTTTTTCAGGGACAATAGTAAAGGCAAAGGTATTGTAATATCAGCAACTTCAAGACATGCGAAAGATTTACAAAGATTAATACGTATATTAAGAGCTTTAAATAATCAATTACCAATTCAAATAATTTTTAAAAATGATATCAATAAACGAAATATGGAATTATTAGAAGCAGCAGCAGTTGCGGATGTTGAAAATGTATTAGATCAAACAACTTCACCAAATGAACATCAAAATCATTTACCAGAATTAAATTTATTACAAGAATATAAAAATTATGGATCTGATTTCCCCAAACAAGATTTAACATTCGTTAATATAGTATCTTGTTTAGAAAGAGGTTATAAATATTCTTTTCCAGGTTATTCAAATAAAGTACTTGCATTATTATTTTCAAGTTTTGAAGAAATAATTTTATTAGATGCTGATACTATACCATTAGTCCCTCCATCTGAATTTTTTGAATCAAATGAATATCAAAAATCAGGTACATATTTTTTTCAAGATAGATCATTACGTGATAATAATGATTTTATGGAGACTAATTTTTTCAGTAATTTATTCCCAACAAATGAAAAATCAATTGAAACTTTATTTAATATCCCTCAAGTAACTTCAAAAACAATGAATAATAAATATATGACAGGTTGGAGACATTTTCAAGAAGCTGGAGTAGTTGTATTTAATAAAAAACAACATTTTCTTGGATTATTAATGATGTTTCCATTAAGTTTATGGGCTGAACCTGTTCATTCTTCAATTTGGGGTGATAAAGAAATGTATTGGTTAGGTTTATCAATGGCAGGTGATGAAAATTATGAATTTAATTCAAATGCAGCTGCTTCAATTGGTGAAAATACAATATTACAAAATCGAAAATATTATCCAAATTCAAAATCAAATGAAGTTTGTTCTACTCATCCTGGTCATGTAAATTCGGAAGGTAAATTGTTGTGGATAAATTCAGGTTTTAGTTACTGTAAAAAAAATGGATATTTTAGAGATAGAGTAAAATATCCATTTTCGACTTTTGAAAATAAAGAATTAATAAGTTTATTTCAATCTCCATTACAAATTAAAGCTGCTTTGATACCACCTGATCTACCAAATTATAGAGAACCAAATCTGCCAATTGATTTTACAACAGAATTGGAAATTAAAAAATCTTGGAAATCTAGAAAGAAAGATACTGATGAAATTAATAATGATTTAAAAACAGGTGAAAAAAGAAAAGAATTTATAGAAGATTATGGACCTCAAAAGGGTTGGGTTAAGAATCCAATTTGTTTTGGTTATATGTATTGTGCTTATGATAATATTGAAAGTTATGATTCAAATAAAGAATTTGATACTGGAAAATTTTATGAATTTAATGAAGATGAAAGACGAAAATTTAATTATCTTGCAAAAATTTGGCATACTGGAGGTTCAAGAACTTTACCAAAGAAAAAGCAATAGATTTAATGAATTATTTTTTCACGTTTATGACAACTGAATGTGTAGCCATTGGTTTGATTAATTTATCAACTTGATAACTTGAATTATCGACATACTCTTTTAGAAGCTCATCTATATGTTTCTTTATTTCTTCTTTTTTCATTGGTTCGAGATCCGTTATATATGATCTTGTCTCCCAATATTTCCAAACATCTATAGGTTTAATTAATTTATCATATAATGCAAACAGATCTAATATCTCTGTGTCAAAATATTTGTTATCTTGTTTCAAAACTTCTCTCCATTTCCCATGTCTATATTGTGGAACATTCAAATCAAATGAGTAAATATATTTAGTTACTTCTTCATTCCATTTTTGGATTTGGAAAAATTGCTCGAAAACTTGTTGATCATTTTTAACATTAAAATTCAATTTATCGTAATATTGAGTACCTGCGTTAAAAAACTTGGAATCTTTGACTAGATTATCTTGAGAAGGTGAAGTTAAATCTAAATTCCATATGAGTCCCAACTTACCATTTGGTTTTAAAATTCTATTTAATTCTTTTAATGCTTCTTCATCAGCAAACCAATGAAAACCTTGAGCTATTATAATTGCATCAACTGAAGAATCTTTCACTGGAATATCATAACTTGATGCTAGTATCTTATTTTCAACTTTAATTTGTGGGAAGTTTTTAGAAAAAGTTTCAAGCATTCCTTTACTTGGTTCAACAACTAATAAATTATCCTTCCATCCATTATCCACTAAATTTTTTGTGAATTTTCCAGTACCACAGGCAACTTCAACTATTCTTTTATCATTATCAAATATAAATGTATCATTTTTTTGAGATCCTAAACCTAATTGAGCTAAAAATGGATTGACTAAAATTGGTGTAAATGTTGGTCTAAAGATGTCATATTCTGAATGATTGGAATTGAATGAAGAAATAGCAGTTTGATGAGCTGTTTTGGTATTCATTGAACAATTAGATCTTAGTATATTTGGTATTAATTCCTTCAACATAGTAATTTCCTTTTTGTCAGGATCTCGATACGAACAAAGTTTAAAGTTTTAGCATTTTCCTAAATAGGAAATGTCGGAGATATCAGGCTAATATCGGATTTAAAAATAGTAATAAGATTTATATGTTTTGAATCAGCAACCAGAGTCCATTTACCATCCGTTTTCAAACGGCAACTTGTAATCTTAAGATCATTCATGTTTTCAGGAAAGTAGCTAATTGCCGACTAAAATTCAATTTTATTCAATTGTAAATTTTTAAGCTTTTTAAGAAGATAAACCGAACCATAGAATTTCAAATGGTATCAACCATCAATATCTAGAACTGATAAAGTATTAAGGAAGTAAACATCATTTTCTGATAGCGATATCAGTAAAATATGGCCAGTCTTGAATTTGAAAATTTTAAAATTGCTAGAATTATAGCCATCATATAAACTCCAATCAAAATTTGTTTCTATTAAAGCTAATTTCGATAAATCAATACATGTTTTGATTAATTGAAAATTTTCAGTGAACACATTCTTAAGATGAATAGTCATCAATGATGATGCAAAGTACAATGGTATGTCTCTCAGCGGCTAATCCTCATCTGACTCTTCGTCATCTGACTCATATATATCTGACTCTTCTTTATCTTCAACTTAAAATTTAAGATGTTTAAAATTATTTGCTTTTTGAAGTATGTCAAACACACAATTTTCCATACTATGATTAAATTCTAATGATTTGCAACTATTGTTGTACTTCTCCTCCCATTCATAAACCAAGCATTAAACCAATCAAATCTCAAATGTTTGACTGAATTCATTGTATTGATATATTTGAAGCCATCAAGAAAACGAAATCTTAAAGTTTATAATTGTAAAATCCTCTAGCCTAATCTCATGCATGATTAACACCAAAATTCTCGTCTTCTATATTCATAAATATCTTGATACGGAGATTCATTAACCCATAACAATTATGCATCAAAAGTCGAATTTATTTTTAATTAATCTTATTAAATTAATTTTCAATCACCGAATTCTCGTTCTGAAACAAATTATGATTCTAATTATGTAATCAAAGTTACACAAAACTAAGAAATCTTAGAGACCAAAAATTTAATCAGTCTTGCATAAGATTTCACGAGTTTGTAATGTTGGCTACTTGCTAGTAGTAGAGATAGAGAACTACATCAAAACATAATTTTAATTTCTCTCTTAATCCTCATTATATATTAATTCTATAATTTCCCATATTTCCATATCTCATTAAAAATTTATCATATTGTTCTTTACACTGTAAATTACTATTAATTTGTTTCAATACTTTTACATTATTCAAAATTTTTTTCAAAGTTGAATGATTTTTCGATATATTTATCTCATTAGCAGTAGATAATAAATTATTCCATAAACTAACATCAAAAATTTTATATCTTAAAAAAAATTGTATCAAATATGCCAATATCTTATCTTTCTTGAATGAAATTAATCTATTTATGATTTCAATTTTTCTTGATTCATCACAATCAGTCATCCATATTCTTTGAAAAAGTTTCATCATGTTAATTTTCTTATCGAAAAGTTTCTTATTTAAGATCATATCCCAAGTTTGTATATCAAATGTCGAACCTTGATCGAAAAGCTTGAAAAATTTTTGTACTCCTACTTTATAATCTATGGTTAATAAAGTATTAAGATTCATATCAATGTTTGATTCTTTTGGTTGTTTTGTTATGTTTATGTTTATGTTTAAATATTTGCATGTTTCAACCATACTTGGTGATAATTTAGCATTTTGAATTTCTTGTTTAAATTGTTGTATCAATTCTTGTTTGAATATTTTGATTTGTTCTGGTAATTCAATATAATGATTTTCTGTATCTTCAAATTCATTAATCAAGACTGAATTAAATTCTAAATTGATTGTTGATTTATGTAATTCAAAAGATTTATATAATCCATAAATATTATCCAGTTGTAGTGAAAATGTCAAATAAGATTGTTTAAAAAAATTTGAATTATATAATTTTGTTGAAGTTAAAGCTGATAAATGATCAATAATCAAACTTAATAATTGATTAGGTTTTGAATAAAATTGTGTTTGTGATTCCAAAATTTCCAATATTAATCCATTATAGTTATTAATAGAACAATATTCAATCAATTGAATTAATACATTTGGAGCTATTAAATGTTCTTTAAATAACATTTCTTTAACTAATTGAAATACATTTTCATCATTTTGATTCACAATATTTAATGATAATAAAACATCTCTACAACTTATTGAATCCTCTTTAATCATTTCTAAATTTGAAATGTTTTGAAAATCTTCAGTTATTGAAACTCTATTATATAGAGTCCATGCATTTTCATACATTCCATTTTCAATTAATTTACAAATGAAAAAATTATAAAATGAAATTGACATTTCTAAATTAACAGCTTGAAATTTAGACAATAATTTGAAAGTCTTATTATCAATTCCAAATTTAAAACTATATGATTTTAAAAATGATCCAATTAATTGTCCAATTTGTTCTTGAGAATAAATTTTTGAATTTTTGTATTCTATCAATATATTATCTAATAACTGTCCAGCTTGTGCACTATGATTATTCAACATTAAAGAAACCAAAACTTTTTCATAGACTTTGATTTCATCTGACGTTGACTGACTTAATTTAGTATATTGTTTATAAAATTTATCTATCAAGTTGTAAATCTCATTGTGTTGGACTAATTGAAATTGTGTAAAACATTTAGAAAGATCAAGTATTGATAAAATATAATCTTTATTTTCAACCTTGGTGTCTAATAATGGAATAAATGATTGTAAAATTTCTTTAGTTAATAATTCAGGATATTTATTCAATGCAGATAATAATTTTGGAAATACAATAGTTAAATCTAAATCTTTAATTGAATTAAATAATTCTAAACTTATTTGAACAAATTCTTTAGCTTTATTATTAATTTGTTCTAATTCAAATTGATTAGAGATTGGAATTTCTGAACATTTTAAACTTGAATCTAATAATTCATTGATTACCAAATCAAAAGTTTCATTATTTGGTTTTGTGGTTTGTAAAATATCTTGATACACAGTTAGTAAATTAGTCAATTTATTTTCAATATTTTCAATTTTTAATTCTGAATCTAAAGATCTATGAATGATTGATTTGAGTACAATATTGTAAAGTTCAATTGAAGGTAATTGTAAATTATTTCTCTTAACTGTTTGATATAAAGGCAAAATTAAGTTAAAATTTTCAGATTCATGTGCATTTAGAATATTTTTAACTTGACAGTCGATAAATGAATGGTCGAAATTGTCTTCTTGAGGTAAATTAGTGATCTTCTCCGTTGTTATTTCAGGAGTTACTTGTTGGTTAATTTTTGTCGTTGTTGAAAATGATCTATTTGATAATGAAAAAACTTGTGAAAATATCCCTGATGAAGTTGAAGGTGAATGATGAATTGGACTTGAGTTATTAAGTACTAAATGAATATTTGGTTTATAATATACCGCAGCAATAATCTTTCTTAATGACTTTTTAACATTATCAAAATTAATCAATGCATCAAAAACAGCCTTTGATATTAAAAATTTAGCAGACAAGCTTAAAAACTTGATATGTAAAGAATTTCCTCTTCTTCTTCTTTGATGATTTCTCTTTTCTTTGTGATTTTGTGCAAATTTATAAATTCCAAATCTATCATTCATCTCTAATTGTTTTATAATATAATGTCTTATATAATCATTATAATCTTGTTTTTTTCTTCTCCTTTCTGAGTCTCTATTATACATTGAATAATAAACACCATAATGACCATCACTTATACCTAAAAAAGGATTTTTATCACCATTTGAAGTGGTATCATTTTTAAAATGATATTTTTTAGTCTTTTTTAAATGATATAAATTTGTTAAAGAATTTAAATAATATCTTGAATTTAAATAAGGATATGACGATTGAAAAAATTGTTGATTTATATGTGAATCATTTGAAAATTTACTTGAAAATTTACCAGAAAATTTTGCAAACCGTATAAATGAATTAAAAACCATGATTATTAACTACCATTGAATAAATAAAAAAAAGCGAAATAAAAATGAAGTGAATAAGCAATTAATAAATAAATAAATAGTAATGAATAATTAAAAAGTGAATGTAAATCCAAATAAATGGATCTGTGATAGTTTAATGTTTGGTATAAGTTTTTGGTATAAAATTGGAATGCGTTCTATATATTTATTTATATATGACTCTAAAAATAAATTCTAAAAAAAAAAATTTTCTAACCCCGGCGCTACCAAGTCAGCTTATGTAATAAGATCTAAGGGATCAGATTATATTTTACATAATCATATTCCATTACTACAAAACTTGGCAGTTTGAGTCAATTGTAACATAAAGAGTGAGTCATGGCTACAAAGTATGTACACTATATTATTGTTAGAGAAGGGTAAAAAGTATCTCATCTGGTTGTAAAAAATTAGCGTTACACCACTGAGTCCAATTGTGATTCGAAACGGTTATAGAAACAATCCGATTCTAGCCAATCAAAATCGATCAAATGCGGAATGGAATTACGGATAAAAAATATTTTTCAGCCGATTTTTTACGTCGTGCGTTTCATTACATAATCGTATATATTAAATAGCGTCAAATGTTTAATGTTAATGTTTAATGTTAATGTTTAATGTTTAATGTTAATGTTAATGTTTAATGTTTAATGTTGAATGTTGAATGTTGAATGTTGAATGTTGAATGTTGAATGTTGAATGTTGAATGTTGAATGTTTAATGTTAATGTTTAATGTTAATGTTTAATGTTTAATGTTTAATGTTCTATTAATGAAAGTTCCAATGCCATTCGTAATTCTTCGTCTATATCATTAGATTCTTGTTGTATTTCACCATTTGTAAATTCGCCATTTCTAAATTCACCACTAATATCAGATGAACCTTGTTCTTGTTCTTGTTCTTGTTCTTGTTCTTGTTCTTGTTCTTGTTCTTGTTTTGATAATTCAAGTATTCTTTGAAATTCTTCATCATTTATATCATTATTATTACTATTATTATTATGAAAACTTTCACTCATTGCTAATGCCATCTTTAATTCTTCTTCTTCATTATCAAAATTAGTACCATTATATTTATCAAATAATTTCTTTGTTTCATTTGATTGATGTAATTGTCTATCATATTCTTCAATACCATCTTTTATTTTCTTTTTATTTATACTTTTACTATTACTTCCCGTATTCACTTTTGATAATTTCTTCTTCTTAGTTGTAGATATAACATTTCTTTCACCAAATTGAAAATACTGGATGACATCAGCACAGACAATCAACCCGTTCATTTCATGATTATTCGGATTCAATTTAATCATGTTTATAGGCACAAGATTCTCATGTAGGAAATTATACCTCTTTGGAAACTTTATTGATATTTCTCTTATGAATTTACCCGTGAAAATATCATATAAATTAGTTAATCCATTATATCCACCAACTGTAATAACTGAAGAATTAAATGCAAATGAAGTAATTTCCATTAAGTCAGATCGCACAACAGCATTATATAGACCAACTGATAACTTCTTATGATTCAAATCTGGATAGAATTTGAGTATTGGTTTAATTGTTGATGCGTCAGTTCTTATATTCCAAATCATTATACTATTATCATTTAATAAATTTCCATAAAATAACCCATCCTGACCTATTATATTATTATCCCTGTTTAATAATTTACTGCTTGCTGTAGTTTGGAATTGTGAGTCAACAATATAAACATCTTTTTCAAGCTCAAGGTATTTCTCTTTTATAAAATCAACTTTATTGTAATCAAAAACCTTTATCTTGTTCTTATAATTCAATATAATGTTTTTGGATCCATAATCTACATCTAGTGTGTTTTTATCTTTGATTATTTCCTCAATATGTGAAGAACCACTCTCAATTTCAAAACCAATTTCATGTTCTGTTATTATCTCAAACGTCTGGAAATTTAATATATATACATGACGACTTGTATTTACTATAATATACTTGTTAAAGTCTGATTTGATATTAAAAATTACATGTTCTTGTAGTTTTACTTCTTTAATTAATTGTCCTTGTAAATTCCAACCTTTTAAAACACCATTTGAAGTACCACTAATAACATCAATATTAAATTTTGACTTATCAGGAAATGAGTTAAGTAAAATACTACTTATTGAGTCTCTAGTATCCTCAAATTTAATTAAACTTAATCTTGAACTTACAGAAGTACTAGTGATCAAATTTTTTAAATATATTTTACCTCTTCGAGTACCAATAATCAAATAATTCCAATTTAAACCATAACATAATAATTTATCATCATTTTCCAAGATCTGTCCCCCAGGTATGAAACTCTGATTTTTACCATTTATCAAATTCCCACTCGTAATATTACAACTTCGTTTATCAAATAAACAAATTTTATCAATTTGAAAATCTGTAAGTATTTGATCTACTAATTTATATTCATTATTTAATAATTGATAAATATTATGTATAGATGATGATTTTTTCCAATTTCTTGCAATTTTTAACCTTGTAAAATATTCATTCATCCAATTATTTGATTTTGTTAAAGTTGGAAAACTGGTGATGTAAAGTGGTAAACCAAATCTTTTAGTAAATGATTTCATCCATGTTTCTTTATCATTAATTACAAAATTCCATTTCTTACAAACTAATCTTAAATTATTTAAATATATTGGATCAAGTTGACTAAAAATAAGTACTAAGATTTCTATTGGTAAATGATTTATATTAATAACTTCTTTTGTTATATTTTCATTATCATCATGTAATCTTATACTATTACCTAAAGTATCTTGTTGTAGATTCATTGAATTTTATTGTTATATTTGATGAATCACTTGCATCAAACTCCAGAAATGAGATTGAAAAATAAATTTAACGCGCGCGTTGGATGGCAATCACCACCTGGCGATTGCCAGGCGACTTCCTTTTTTTGTTTTGCGGCCAAAATATACAAACAAATACCACGTTTTAGATTTTGTAAACAAACAATGCAAATCAAGGTTGCAATTTATCTACAAATGGTAAATAATATTAAAATATATCTTGGATTTATAAATACTCTGGCTGAATGTGTCACAAGCATCTTCTGGAAGAATTCTACAAATGGAATAGAGAAATAGAAAGAAGATGATGAAATTAAGACACAAGAAGGTAGTAAATCAACCACAACGTGTTTCCTTCACTTTATAGGCAGGGTTTTGGCAATTTTTAGAGATCATATACCACTAGATCTGTTCCAGAACCTTGAAGATCGAAATCAGGTAAATTTCTTGTTTCGATGCAGAGTTGAAGCGCAAGTCGCCATAGCTCGTTCTCGTACATAAGCAAAACAGGTCTTTGCAGTACGGACTTCCACTATAAGTATTATCAAAACCTCGAGTGTAGGGCATCCTTACGGTTGAATCTTGTTTCAGCATGCATACGCACGTATCATATTTTGCTCCATAATTTTTTTAAGCGTCAAGCGATCGGTAGGAAAAAATTTTCAAAAATTTTGCAACAAATTTTCAACCCCGTAAAACGAATAATCTTATTTCAAACATGTCAGAAGAAGAAGCTCAACAAGAAGAAGGACATGTTGAGATTAAAGAATTATTGTTGAAAATTCAATTACCTAAATTTTTGTCAAATGATATAATTGAAATTCCATCAAATTATGAAGAAACAATTTCAGATTTAAAACAATCATTAGCTATTTTACCAAAAACAAAAAATTTAACAAATTATAGTATATTCATAAATGGTATTGATTTAAATGAAACTAATTTTAATTCAAATGATATTTTAACATATAAAGAAGTTTCAAAAATTGTTGGCCTTGAGGAAGTTTCAGAATTAGGAATTGAAATTAAAGAAAAACCATATAATTTAGCTGCTATTTATGATCAAATTCTTAGGTTTAGAGATAATATTGGTTCACATTATGTTGATAAATTAGCTACTGATTTTGGTGTTTCATCTGGTGTTACAAGTTTTAATAAAATCGAATTAGACGAGACTATAGAACATGAGGTTAAAGAAGGTGAAGAATTTAAATTATCTGATGAAGAATTATCAAAAATTAAATCAATGACTGAAAATTTCATTCCAAATACTAGATTAGTAGATATTACCAATTTTGATAATGTTGATGATAATTTTAAAATTCCAATAAAATCATTAACTGTTTCACAATGGTCACCAGTTCCTTCATTTCAAAAACAAAAAGGTGATTTATTATACTTGAGCTTGACTACTTTAGAAAATGAAATTTTACAAATTACATGTCATTTTTCTGGTTTTTTCGTTAATAAATCATCATCAGTTACGTTTAATCCTGATTTGAAAACTAATGAAAAGGGTAAATTTTACAAATCTTATTTATTATATGATTTAATTTCAAGTATATCTCCATTATTTTCAAAAATAATTGAAGAAAATGAATCTAATTTATATAAATCTACCGAATTTCCAGAATCTTATTTATTACCTACAAATTCATTTTTATCATATCCATGGGTAATTCCACAAAAGAATTGTAATGTTATTCCAGATATTTCAAGATCTCAATTACCTTTAATTTCAAATGGTGTTGATGGATCAGATTATATTAAAGAATGGAATAATGATATTCAAATATTAAAAGAATTACCATCAAATTCAATTCAAGAAAGAATTATAAAGGATAAATTAATTCATAAAACTTTATTTGAATTTAATAAAATTGCAACTGATACTGCTATTGAAATTGTTAAAGGTAATTTATCGCCAATGAATCCAAATGAAGAAAAAGAAAAATTTATATATCTTAAAAATGGTATTTTTTATTCAACTGGTAATGCTACATTAGATGTTTTTGAACAAACTGGTGGTGAAGAAGCTTCAAGATATGTTTCAAGTAAAGATTTAGCAGCTATTAAACTTTTAAATAGACATTCAACTGAAGGTATTTCAAATTTAGTTACTTGTATTGTTGATTATATGGGTAAAAGAATTATTTGTCAAGCTCCAGTTCCTGGTATTTTAGATGCTCCAATTAATGAAGATAATGAAATTAGTGAAAAAGTAGTATATGGATTATCATCAGATTCAACAAAGATAAATCAAGATCCTTCATTTGAAAAACCTTTAAAACAAATTGCTGAAATATTCCATTTAAAACCTCATAAAGTTGAAGTAAATGAACATGTTAAATCTGAATCTGAATTAATTGTTTCTAGAGATACTAAAGGTTTAAAAGGAACCGATGGTAGAAATTATGTTATTGATTTATATAGAACAACTCCAAGAGATATTGAATTTATTGAGGAATTTTTTAATAAAGATTCAACTTCTTATCCTCACGGTGAAGCTTTAATTAGACATGAAGCTATTAATGAATGGTGGAAACGTAAAGTTTCAATTTTATTAAAAGAAGGTACTGAAAAATTAGAGAAAGAAGGTAAATTAAAACAAGGTGATGAAACAAAACCACAAATTGCATTATCTACTGATCAAGTTGTTTTTAATCCTGATTCTTTTTCAAATGATTTAAATGAATCAAAAGATGATCAAAACGAAGTTAGAGAAATTTCAAAATTTGTTAAAAATATTTTAATTGAAGAATATTTAAATGATATTAAAACGCAAATGGTTCCATTTGATGGTGTTCAATTAACCGAAACATTCCATAGAAATGGTATTAATATGAGATATTTAGGTTATGTTGCACAACAAATTGAAAAGAAATTGGGAGAATATAAAAAAGAAGTTGAAGAATTGATTAAAGAGAAAGAAAAAGAAGAAGTATCAAAAGAAGAACCAAAAGAAGAAAAAGACGAAAAAGAAGATGAAAAAAAGAAGGAAGAAGCACCAAGTAAAGCTAAATATGAAACTGTTATTGCAAATTACAAAACATTACAAAAATTAATCATTATTGAAATTGTAGCAAGATCTTCAAAACATGTCTTGATTCAGTTAACTAAAGATAAACCAACATATTTAATTCCAATTGTTGTTTCACATTTTCTCAATTGTTTATTAGGTAATGAAATTTCAGAAACACCAGAAGTTATAATTGAAGAGATTTATAAATCATTTTACAATGCTGATGAATTTGAATTTACTAAATTTACGCATTCAAAAGTTATTGCAATGGTTAAATTGGAAGCACTTAAAAGATTTAGATTTAATTTACCTGAAAATTTCACTAATTGTAAATTACAATTATTTAGAGAAATTTCAATCAAATTTGGTATTCAATGGAAATCACAAAATTATTCATTTACAAAAAACCAACTCGAACAAAGTCAAGAAAACATCAAAATACAAACTATCGAAACAAAATCATCCAAGAAATCTAAAAAGAAAACTCAAACAATTACAGAAAAGACAATTATTAGAACTACAACTTTCTTACCTGAAGATATATTAAATTTCTTACCAATTATCAAGGACTCATTATACAAATCAAGTTTAATTGATGAAATTTTTGCAAATGCAAGAAATAATTTAATTCAAGGTGATAAAGAATTGGGAATTTCAATGATTAATGAATTATTATTAATTCAAGAAACTATTTATGGAAAAGTTAATCCTGAAACTGCTAGATTTTATTTAATAATTGCTCAATTTTATCAAGATTTAGAATTAAATAAAGAAGCTGCAATGATTGGTAAAAAAGCAGTTATATTATGTGAAAGATCATTAGGTTTTGATTCATCAGATACTATTACTTCATATATGAATTCAGCATTTTTTGAAGCTCATAATAATCAATTGTCAAATTCATTAAAATTATATCAACATGCAATTAAAATTTGGTCAATTACTTATGGATTAAATCATCCAACTTTAATAAATACATTGACTAATTTATCCGATCACTTACTTGGTTATAAATTATATAAACAAGCTAAAGAATTTTTGGAAAGAGCATTAAAATTATCAATTGAATTGAATGGTGAAATTTCCGAAATTACTGCATTAATATATTATAGAATTGCAAATGTTGACGTTAGTCTTAATTTATATAAATCATCAATTGAAAATTTTGAAAAATCTTATGAAATTCTTAAAAAATTTGTTGGTCCAAATGATACAATGACAAAACAAATTCTGTCATATATTGAAAACATTAAATTGTTAATTAATTATATGAAGAAAGAAAATGGAAAAAAAGCAATGAAGAAGAAATCTCCATCACCACCAACAAGTTCAAGTTCTAATGGTTCAAAAAACGGTAAGAAATCAAAATCAAAAAAATCAAATCAAACTTTACCAGACCCTGAAATTGCAAATCAATCAGTAGATGCAATTTTAAACTTTATTGAAGGTAATACAACTTCAAAATCAAAAAAGAAATAATGTAAATAGCTGTAAATAGTAAATTATATAAATGCATTAACGTTAAACATATTTACAATCTATTTATGTTCTTGTTCTTGTTCCTCTTCTTGTTCCTCTTCTTGTTCCTCTGGTTCTTTTTCCTCTATGAATTTAATAAATATATTTCTAACAAATCTATCATCTTCTTTTATCAATTCATTCAATTCTTGTTCATATTTATTCAATGTAGATAATGTTAAATTTTTTTGACTTGTTTTTAAAACTAAATTAATATTTGTATTTGCACCTGATGATAAAACACTCAATTGAGCCAATTTAAATTTATTATAATCTTTATTAATTAATAATTCTTGAGTTATTATTCCTTCAACTTTTGTATATAATTCTGAATTTTTTGGTTCACCACGATCTATTAACTCATACCATGCTTCCTTTAAAGTATCCCAACCTGCTTTTATAATTAAAATTGAAACACCAATACCACCAATTGAATCTAACCATGCAACATTAAATAAAACACCACCAGCAACGGTTAATAATGCAACTACAGCAGTTAATGAATCAACTCTATGATGCCATGCATTAGCTACTAAAACTTTTGAATTTGTTTCATGTGCAATTTGCATAGTTTTACGAAATAAT
This sequence comes from Insectozyma verbasci, assembly GCA_947670415.1. Lineage (NCBI taxonomy): Eukaryota > Fungi > Ascomycota > Pichiomycetes > Serinales > Debaryomycetaceae > Insectozyma > Insectozyma verbasci. The sequence goes on along the minus strand of CANTUO010000002.1, from coordinate 837,982 downwards.
AATTCTTTAACTATAATTGAACCTCCAGCTAACCATGCAGCATTTATATTTGGAATTTCTCTATGAGTTGATAAATCAGTACCTGTATGAGTATGTTGTACATGACTTGTAGTAGTATCTGTATGAGTATGATTATGACCAATATTAATCAGTGCAGCAAATTCGTACCAATTATAAGGTAATATAAATTCAAAAATTTGTAATAATGAACTCCAACCAACTGATATACCAGCTAATAATAAAATAGCACTAACTGAAAAGGAACCAATTGTTTCAATTTTACCGTAACCAAGAGGGAATTTTGTTGGAGTTCCAATTTTAGCAGCAACATTAACAGTAGCTAAGGTTAAAAAATCAGCCAACATATCAGAAACAGAATGAATAGCATCAGCAATTAAAGCTTGTGAATGGAAATAAACTCCACCAATTCCTTTTGATAATGCTAAACCTATATTAACTAATAAACCAATCCATGTAATTCTTACAGCTGGATTTGATTTAATGGAAGAAGTGCTAGCAGCTAGAAATTCATTTGGTTCGTGCATTGAATGATGATGATGTAATATACTACCACCATGAGAATGAGTATGCCCTTCGTCAGAATGAGAATGAGATTGTGATGAAACAGGTTTTGACTCTTTTGACTCTTTTGACATTTTTGAGTGAAATTTTGTAATAGTTGAAAAATTGATTCTATTTGGTATTTTCAATTGAAATCGTAGTATTCTTGATGGGAATAAATGTTTACTACTTAGTTGATTGAAATTTGTCAGTATTAGTAAATTCATTTTTCGTATAAATTTTTTTCTCGTGCTTAAGAAATGGTGGATCAATTGACGAATAAAACTTGATAATGAATTGATGAAGACCGAAATAGCTTAACTTATACTCTTGGTGGTACTAGTCTTGATATTGGAGGAAAGGCTGAAAGAGATGAAATGTTGATAATTCGTACTCCAGTTTTTTTGTTGAATGCGACCGAAATCGATTGCAAAATTGATTGGTATATATTAAACTAACTAGTGAGTTACATTAGTTGTTGAAGTAATGATGTTGTTGATGTTGTATTATTATTAGTATCTTGTTGTTCACCATACATTTTCTTTTCTTCTTCCAATTGTTGTTTTAAACTATTTATTTTCTTTTCAATATAATATTTATCTTGTGATTTAAACAATTTTTGCTTCAATTCTTCACTTGGTTGTCGTATATGCATATAATTACAAAGTTCACCTCTTTCACAATTATTCATATCATAAGCTCGACAATGTGCTTCATTAAAATTATCAACTGGTGTTAATTCACAATGTATAGGTCTATTATTGAACCATTGTTGATTTAAACTTGTATTTGCCATAGCTGCATCTGATGAATTATAAAATTTAACATAAACATTACCATTTAAATGATTATTTTCATTTTCACAAACTACAATCAGTTGAACTTCAGCTATTAAACTAAAATGTTTAAAAATATCAATATAAAATTGATTAAAATCATCTTGTAGTCTATTTGAATCTATTTCATCAATATTATTATTTTTATTTAATTTTGGATTTTCATATAAATTATGAATTAAAATTGTTTTTGATGTTGTAGGTTTAATATGTTTTTTAGAACATTTTTCTCCATGTCTACAAGCACCTATTTTGGAAAAAAATGCACATGATATATTATTATCTGATCTATATGATTTATAGTTATTCTGATTGTTTCTATGATAACTCATTGTGATAAGATGGAATTTGCCTCGCGATTTTTTTTTTTTTTTTTTTTATCGAAAACTTAAGAGGTAGAAAAAAATTAAGGGGTAATCGTAAGTCGTGTATTTTTGCAAATTCTGAAACAAACTCAGTTTGAATCTTTAATGAAATATAAACTAGTTGATATTCAAATTAAACTTTTTCATTACTTGAGATGTGTAAGCTTTGAGCCTCCTCTTCATAATCATCAGTGTCTTCTTTTCCATAAACAAGATCACTTTCATCAAGATTACTCTTTGGACCAACGTACCATTTATGAGCATCAACAACAAACCAAATTGTAGCAATTAACAACGGACCAAAAAAAACAACACAAGTCCAATTCATTTCGACTGGATTCAAGTTTGAACCTACAACATAAGGGAAACATAAAATTGGGATCATTAAACCAACAAATGAAACTGTTACCCAACCGATTGGTTCTGAATATTTACCTAAATTCCATGGACCTCTTTTAAATGTTTTCCTAGAGTATGTGATTTTGAGTAAAGTAGGAACTGTAAATGAAACAAAACCAGCAATACCACCAACTGAAAAAATAGCACCAATAGCAACATCACCAGCAAACATCAATAATAAAAATAACTGTCCAAGAAGAACATTAATAACAACAGCATAGATTGGAGTTTGAGTTAATGGTGAAACTTGTTTCCAAAATCTTGATAATGGGAACAAACCATCTCTTGAGTAAGCATAAGTCACTCTGGATGCTGCTAATAAACAATTTTGAGACATGAAGAATGAAGATACAGCTGTTAAACTAGTTGCAGCCACCACCAACTTATACTTCATTATTTGACTCAAATATGTAACAAACGGTTGACCTAATCCTTGAGGATCTTCTGCGATTTGATTCAAATCCACTAACGTGTAAGCAATTGCAATCATAAACAAAAATCCCACACCACCACCAATTGTGGATGTCATAACAATTGCTCTTGGAACAGCAATTGACGCATTAGAGCATTCTTCTGCAAGACTAAAATGAGTTAGTAATAGCATTATAAGATTCATGTTGATTGTGGTACCAATTACAAAATTTGGAATTTTGGAATTTTTTTGGAAAGCCACCAACACCTCTTTTTATGATGAATTATACGTGCTGGTACGGGCTGTCATATCCCAGCATCAGCCAGATAACGCCTAGGAAGCTCATCAAGAAGCTAATTCCTTGTGGCCAATCCGTTTGATTTGTTAAAGACCATGCAACGGCATTCTTATTAAATTTTTCAGTCACGTTACTAATTTCAATTCTATCATTACCAGCCAATATCATAACGAACACAACAGTTAAGAACACTATATTACATATAGTACCAAATGAACCAATTTGTGAAACATATTTTGTAGGTAAAGTACATATTAAACCACAAACAACCATAACCCCTGTAGTCAACCCATAAACATGACCAGCAGTAGGAGTATAATTTTGATCAGTTAATGAATACAAAGCCAACATTAAACTAGCACAAGACCAACTAACAGATGGAGCAGCAGTAATTTGACACATCCAATTTGACCAACAAGTAAACCAAGTTAAATAAGCTTGATATTTCTTTGGAGCTAATTGTGAAACAGCATATGGAGTCCCCGCAGAACAAGGAAAAGCTGATGCAATTTCAGCCATTGATAAAGCAACTGAAGTAATGAAAATAATAGCAATAATCCAAGGTAATGGTGACATACCAATAACTAATTGTTGATATTCAAAACAAGCAGCAATTGAAGGTAATAAACCTAAAACAGCAAAACTAACAGCAAAAATTGTCCATAGACTAAATTCTCTTTTTAATTCTTGTTTATAACCCATTGCTAAAATCATAGCTTCATCCGAATCAATAACATGATCTACATTGATAATAATATCTTTATTGGATAGTATTGATGTTATGTTTAAATCATCAACATGGACCTGTGACATCACAGGTGATAAATTTAAAGATTGAGTACCAGACTTCATCTTGAATAATAACGTTGTGATCTGCAAAAATTAAAATTACAATGACATATACATCTATATTTATAGAACTCTTCTCTTATCATTATCATTATCGTTAGCGGTAAAAATTTGTAAATATTTGCCCTGCAGCGTAAGTAAAATATTAAGTTTACATGCTTTTCTGTTGATAAGAATATTTCTTCTTTTATAATAAGGCTGCAAAATAATAATAAAAAATTCTTTTTTTTGGACCATTGATAATTAGGAATCTTGCAGCACAAAATGAGATTTTTTTTAACTATGTTGAACAAACATACCTGGACGTTATTTGTTGAAGATTAACCTAAATTAACCGACTTATAATAGAGATTAAATGAACCATATGGCATCCAATTCTATTTGAAAACTTAACATTGTCTACATCTTGGACCTCCACTTTTGCTTAAACATTAGGAGGAGAACATTTTGTCGTTTGTTTATCCTAATCTATTGAAACACTTTCGCTTTTAAATTTGTTTCAAAGATGCGCTCGTATTTCCCAATTAGGAAATTAAAACGTAACCAGTTTATCAGATCTAGAAAGATTATAAGCTCTTTATACAGCGATAATGCAATCTCATATAAAATAGATTCTAGAGATAAGATGAGGCCGGTACATTTTGTACAGCCTTTGCAAATTTTGTGACTTTGCCGTGATTTTTCCACAAATTTTCAATTTCTACATTATATCTCACTCACAATGATTATTTATTCCAATTTCTTGATCAATTATAATCGATCAAGCTAATAGAATGACCATTCGTATGATTCGTATAACACTGTTTTGGTCGTATTAATAGATTCAGTTAATTGGCCCCACATATTATTTTTCAAACGGTTATTTTGTTTACAACAATACACGACAAAAATATTGAAAATTTATCAAAACTTGCAACCAATATCAATAAATGTTTAAATCAATAACATTAAGATGGATTACACAGATAATAATAGTGCTATGTAATTTAATTGGATTAGTTATTTTCTTACGAGGGTTTTTCCCATCAAAAATTGTTTTACCTGGTCATAATACATTTTCAAATGATTCAAATCCATTTTTATATGACAATAAACCACAATTTGATAAATTTATACTCATGGTAGTAGATGCATTGAGATCAGATTTTTGTTTTAGTAATGAATCAAATTTTCATTTCCTTCATAATTTAATTAATAACGGTAATGCCATTCCATTCACTGCTTTTTCAAATCCCCCCACGGTTACATTACCAAGATTAAAAGGTATAACAACTGGAGGAACACCTAATTTTCTTGATGCGATTTTAAATGTTGCTGATGATAATGATAATTCTCAAGGGTTACATAATCAAGATTCATGGATATATCAATTTCAAACAAATAATAATAATAATAATAATAATAAGATTATAAATTTCTTTGGTGATGATACTTGGTTAAAATTATTTCCTCATCTGTTTAATGAATTTGAAGGAACTAATTCGTTTTTTGTTTCCGATTTTGCTGAAGTTGATAATAATGTGACGAGACATTTAGATACACAATTATTGAATAATCAATGGCATGGTTTAATTTTACATTATTTAGGATTGGATCATATTGGACATAAAGGTGGTCCAAATTCAATCTATATGAAACCAAAACAAATTGAGATGGATAATATATTACTGAGGTTGTATAGTTATATTTTGAAAAATCAAGATACATTGATTATATTAATGGGTGATCATGGAATGAATGATATTGGAAATCATGGAGGTAGTTCAATTGGTGAAACTTCAGCTGCATTAAGTTTAATCTCACCTAAATTCAATGTGAAACAAAAATCTCCATTACCTAAAAATCAAAATTTTGACTATTATCATAAAATTAATCAAATTGATTTAGTTCCTATATTATCCAGTTTATTAAATTTCCCAATTCCAAAAAACTCATTAGGTGTAATTTCGAAAGAAGTATTGACATTATGGCCAGAAAGTCAAAGATTGAAAATCCTTAAAGAAAATAGTAAACAAATTATGGATTTATATGTTGCAAAACACGGTCAAACTGAAAAATATGAAAAGTGGACAAATTTAAAAGATGGATTAGATGAGCATTATGAATTATTATATGAAATTCAACAGGAAATGACTACATCGGCTACTAATTATAATTATCACGATATTATTTTGGGAAGTGCAATTTTATTCATATCTACCATAATTACAATCATCACTTTTAATATTTATTTTTTCAATGTTAATAATATCAATATTGGTTTAATTGTATTTTACGAATTATTTGTTTTATTATATTCTTTACATTTTCATGGATCTTCATTAATTGAAGAAGAACACCAATTATGGTATTTTTTCACATCTATTACATTATTATACCTTGGTGCATATTATTTTGATGCTTTCAAATCAGTTCAAAATATGGGATTATATTTAGTTTTATTGGCTTGCGTTAGAATAATTCGTTCTTGGAATAATAGCGGTCAAAAATATTCATCAAATTTCAATATTGCATATTTTTTGACAGAGAATATTACATTGATGTGGATATTAATTGCATTGACGTATTTTGTCATTACATTAGCTGTTTATGTTCAAGGTGGTGTTTTATCTACTTTTCTTTATGTTTATAAAAATTTTACAGATGCAGGGACATTAATTTCATTCATTTGTATATTTGTATCAAGTACAATTTCATTCCTGTTTAAAATCCTTCAGAGTTATATTGATGGTAGAGAACTTCCAGCACCTGCTAGATGGTTGTTAATTTGGATTTTGCATAGTTATCATATAGAACCAAACACCAGCGACATTAAATTCAAATTACAAGAGATAAGTATTTCAGTTTCACGATTAGCTACTGGTTTTATATTTGGTACAATGTTTTTAAGAATTGTATTTGGTACATTAAGAAAGATCAGACATGGAACAATAACAGATATATGTAATATCATTACATTATTTTTAATTCACCAAACTAAACAAGAAAACATACCTATCTTCCTCATACTTTTCATTTCCAAATTCATAATCTCAAAATTAACATACAAGAAATCATTAAACATAGATCAATATATCCTAACTGTCTCCACCTTAATCTTATGTTTTCAAAATTTAACATTTTTCAGTTTTGGAAATACAAATTCATTAGCTACTATTGATTTATCAAATGCATATAATGGTGTAGAGTCGTATGATGTATTCCTTGTTGGTTTATTAACATTTGTTTCAAATTTTAGTGGTGTTATATTTTGGTCATTAAGTGGTTTACAATTACTTTTTGAATCTAGTTTACTTAGATTTGAAGGAGATCTGAAATATGATTTAATACATTATCCAAGTTTAAAAAAATCAATATTTTGGGTTAAAAACTTGATTACATTATTCTTTTATGCCGTTTCAGTAGTTAATTTGATTGGATCATGTATAAATCTTAGATTTCATTTATTTATATGGACGGTATTTTCACCTAAATTATTATATTTTGGAGCTTGGACTTTATTTGTAAATATTTTAGTAGATTTATTTATATCTTGGATAATTATATATATATAAATTTATTGTAATAATTGATCTCTATAATGTGGTTGATTATTTATAAATTTAGCAGCTCTTCTATCATTTAAATCTTCCATTTTTTTAGATTTCTTCCATGTTCTCTTTTGTTCAGCTATTTCTTTTCTATCTTTTAATGTTAACATATGTCTTGTTTCTGCAGCTATTACTGTTCCTTGACCTTCAGTTAATATTCTATCAGGTGGTAAATTTTGTCTATAATATCTTGCATTTGATCTATGCCCAACAATAGCACCAGAAGGTAAGATTAAATCATCGCCATCTTGTAAAATAGCATCTTTTTCAACTGGTGGTAAATCTTCTTCAGAATCTACTTCTTCACCTTCTTCTACATCTTCCCAATCTACTTCATCACCTTCTTCTTCCTCATCATTATAAGTTGATGAAAAATCATAGAATTTCGATATTTCTAATTTTTCATCTTCTGTTTCATAAGGTATTCTCATATGTCTTTTATTTAACATATGTTCTCTTGCAGCGTCAGTATTTCTACCTTGATAATTACAAGCAATACAAAATCCAAAACCAATTTTTTCAGCTAAATATTCAATTAATCCTGTTTTATCAACTAAATAATTTGGTTCAGGGATATATAAACCATGAGATTTAAACATATGATCTATATTCTCATCTATTGATTGAAAATTGTGATTATATTTACGATGAGCGAAAAGACAAGTTGTTGGTGGAATTTCAGTCTTATTTGATAATTTCTCTTTAAGTAACTTCTCCTCTTCTTGTTCTGGAGTTAACTCCAAACATTCAACTTGTTTTGTTATATTTTGAATTTCTTGATCTGCCTTGGGCTCTTCAGCTAGATTTTCTTGTTCTTTTAACATTGCTTTCTTAGCTTGTTCTAATATAGCTCTCTTTTGTTTCAATATTTCTTCCTTCTGTTTTCTTCTTTGGTCTTTCTTTGTTTCTTGTTTAGTTGTTTCTTTTGCAGCATCTTGTACACTTGCATTTGCAACTTTTTCATTAAACATTTCTTCATTTATAGGAGGTAATTGAGCAACTCTTCTTTTTAAATTATATCTATGCCATTCTGATTTCATATGACTTCTTTGATCATCAGCATTATTAAATTGTAAATTACAAGTATTACAAGTGAAAACCATCTTGGTATAAATTTATAGCGATGAGATAAAATCAAAAAAAAAATATATCAATCAAAAATTATGCCAGGCGATAAACAACAACAAGATGACATATTTAAAGATATACTACCGTATTTAACGAACACTATAAGATCATCGACTGGATTAGCTGCTCAAGATATAAATTTTTATAAATCAATAGATTCTAATTTGAATGAAGATATAACAAATCAATCAAAACGATTATTAAATATTTCAAATAATTTAATTAAATGTTGTAATAATTCGTATAATTTAGAGTATGGAGTTGAAAATGTTATTGATAAATCATGGAATGGTATAAGTCATATATTTGATTCGATTTTTGAAAAATTAGATTATGAATTTGATCAATTAAATAATAAAAATCAAAAGGGTAAAGAATTACAATATCTAGATGATGGAAAGAAAGAAATATATTCTGGGAAAGTTCAAGATAAACCACAATTACATTTTAAAACACCAATAGATAACTCGGAGTCAACTCCATTTAAACCAAAACTTAAAATTAAACCAAATTCATTAAAACCATTAAATGAAAATCTTATAAATCCAGCACCAGTATATGAAGATTCAATTGAAATTATAGATTCTTCATATTATGAACAACCTTATTCTTATGAAATTGAAAATCAACCATATCCTTCAAGTATACTTGAAAAATCAGAACCTATACCACCGAAAAATTGGAATGAAACTGATGCTATATGGGTAGATACGGTTGAAGAACTAAATAAAATGATTGAAAGTTTAGAATCGTCTACTGAAATTGCTGTTGATTTAGAACATCATGATTATAGATCATATTATGGATTAGTTTGTCTTATGCAAATATCAAATAGACAACAAGATTGGATAATAGATACATTAAAATTAAGAGATGAATTAGTGGTTTTAAATGAGATATTTACAAATCCACAGATTATCAAAGTTTTTCATGGTGCTTTTATGGATATTATATGGTTACAACGCGATTTAGGTCTTTATATTGTTTCATTATTTGATACATATCACGCATCAAGGCAATTAGGATTTCCTAAACATTCATTAGCTTATTTATTGGAAGCTTTTGCAAATTTTAAAACATCAAAGAAATATCAATTGGCAGATTGGAGAATGAGACCTTTAAGTACTCCAATGAAATCTTATGCTAGATCAGATACACATTTCTTATTATATATTTTTGATCAATTGAAAAATCAACTTATTGAACAAGATAAATTAAGTCAAGTATTGTATGATTCAAGAATGGTTGCGATCCGAAGATTCGAGTATACAAAATATAGACCATTAATAAATGGAAATAATGTATCATGTCCAATAATGGCACAAAATCCAAAGGAACCATATAATAATATAATTATACAATATAATGTACCTAGGTTTAAAAAACATATAGTTGAAATATTGTACAATTGGAGAGATATAATTGCTAAAGAAGCAGATGAAAGTGTTAGATATATAATGCCTAATCAATTATTAGTTTCTATTGCAAATTTGAATGCTCCGGTTGATACAAATAAGATATTAAATTGTTCAACTTATGTTTCTGAATATGTTAGATTGAATGCAAAAGAACTTGCCGAATTGGTAAACAGAGCAATTAAAGATATTGAAACTAATGATTGGGAAATGGTAGATAGTTGGAATAAACCAATAGAAGAAACAAGAACTGTTGATGTTAAAGATATTGAAAATGTATTTAATTTATTAAAGGAAAAAGAGGAAATATTTGAAGCAACATTGTTGAAAGAAAGTTCTAGAGTGTTTAACGTACATGATAATTTATTGAGTTTGGAAATTACAGAAAATGGAAGTAAAAAAAATGATTTATCACAAAAAGTCATTGATTATTCACTATTAGAAGAGAAACCAGTACAATTACATATTGAAGAAATACCCGAAGAGATAGAAGAAGAAGTCATAGAAGAACAACCACAACCAGAATTAAAAGGTAAAGATACATTATTTACTAAAACTCATACTGATGAATTAATCACACTTAAGAAGAAGAATGCAAAACAAGTACAACATCATAAAAAACAAGATAACACCGCCAGAATTGATTTTGCAAATGCTGATAAGATATTAATAACTGATAACAAAAAGAAATTTGATAAGAATAGAAAACGTAAATCATTTGATCCATATGGTAAAGATGGAGATGGGCCAAAACCAGTTAAAAGAGCTAAACCAAACACACAAGGTAAAACATCAGTTTATAGATCAAAGAAGTAGTTGATGAAATATATCGATAAGCAATTATCGAACCACAAGCGTTCCTTACTCTGTATCCTGGCTGGATTTTGTCTGTATTCTGGCCGGTTCCTGTCAATCTCTTATAATTCTTTCTGTATACTAAATTTACGACGCGCATTAAAATGAAAAATTTATACCAAGTATGGTTTTACCACTGAATTTAATTGGAAATTTAACACCAAATGAATTATCATTCCTTACTGAAAATGAAATGATAACTATACTACCACGATACTCAATGAACAAAATAGATCTAATAGGGGTATGTAATAATTATTTCAAAATTTTAATTTACTAACATTTTAGACCTCCATACCTAAATTAAGAGCAATGAGAAGAGAGAAAGTTCCACTTTGGGTTGCATTAATATTAAAATCACAATCTAAATGTAATATAGTCCCTCCTGATTGGTTAAATCATCAATATCTAAAAGATAAATATGATGAAGAAATCCGCAAAGCTAATCAATTTAGTGCTTTACCTTTTAATTGGTTAGAAATAACAAAGATATTTCTAGATAATGCATCTGATGACTTACAAGATTCAACTGATGAAATAAGAAGTATAATACAAGATCTAAAAGAAATACGATTAGTTAAATCAAGAAGAGGGTTAAAAGAATTAAATGAATCAAATATACAATTGAATGGATTAGGAATGATGGAAATTAATGAAATTAGAACATTTGTAATACCCGTCATGAATAAATTACGACAATTACATGATACAACTGTAAAAGAAGAAGAAGCAGAAAGTGATGAAGATGAGATGTCTGAATAGAGTAACAAACAATTTTTTTAACCGCGTTGAAAAACTATGACTAAACAACTTTCAACATTAACCAAACAATTCATATCAAATATAGAAACTCATAAATTGACTACTGATGCTAAAAGGAATTTAATATTATCAATATTGAAAAGTACAACTACAAAAAGAGAAGCTAAAAATTATTTAAATAAATATCAATCACAATTTGATTTAACCCTGGGAAATAATACTCAACGAGATTTACAAAGAGAATTATTCATTAACAGATATTTAAAGAAACAGAATCCATTCTTACAAATATATAATCATGATGAGAAATTAAACAAAATTCCATTACGAATTGCAATTTTTAAAATCAAATTTACGAGCATTATAAATTGGAAAGGTATTGCCGAAACATTTGAAAGATTAATTAATCTCGGTATTTCTCCTATTATATTACTAGATTATGATCATGTAAATGAACAATTTAAAAAGAAGGAGTTGTATATGATAGATCAAGCAAATAAATTATATTCAAATTTGAAAAATTTAGAATTACAAGTTTTAAGATCTATACTTACTGAGGATAAAATAGACTCACTAGAATCAATATTAATTCCATTATATCAAGGTATCATACCCGTCATACAACCAATTGTTTATGAGCCAACCAGTTGTGATCAAAAATTTATAAAAAGTGATGACTTATTATATAGTCTTTGTTCATCATTGATTGCTAAACGTACTACTAACTTATTAACTATTGAAAAAATTGTCTTTGTCGATCCAATGGGTGGTATACCATCAATTGAAAGGTCAAATGCAAGTCATGTTTTCATAAATTTATCACAAGAATATTCAGATATATTATCAGAATTATATATTGGACATATAGGACCACTGGAAAGAGATCTACATGTGAATAATTTGAATAGTATGAATAAGATCTTGAATTTTATATTTGATAGTTCGAAGAATGATGAAACGACGGGGATAATTACCACACCAGAAATATTATCAATTAATAATGATCAATTAAATCCAATTATCTATAATGTATTAACTGATAGACCAATTATATCATCTTCATTACCTAGTTCAAACAAGAGAGTACCACAGTTATCAACTACAATTATAAAGAAAGGTCTACCTGTGGAAATTTACGATGTGGATAATTTCATAGGTGATTTCACATTGGAGAATGTATTCAAGGTGGTAGATAAAGATAAATTAGTCGATTTACTAAATGATTCATTTGGGAAGGAATTAGATGTTGATAATTACATCAAAAGAATTAATAAAAATATTGCAACGATAGTCATTGTTGGAGATTACGACGGTGCTGCAATTATAACTTGGGAATATGCAAATGGAGAAAAAGTTGCATATCTTGATAAGTTTGCAATTGCAAAGAAAAATCAAGGATTACCAGGAATGGCAGATGTTATATTCAAAATTATTTTAAGTTCACATCCACAAGAATTGATATGGAGATCAAGAAAAGTCAATCCTGTGAATAAATGGTATTTTGAAAGATGTGTTGGATGTATGAGTAATGCAGACTCACAATGGAAGATATTTTATACTGGTGAAATATTCGATAAGAAAATTAAGAGGAATAAAAACGGTAAAACTGGAAAAAATGTGGTAGATATAAGTAAGAAGCTATTACAATATAATGAAATATGTGAGAATATAGAACCATCATTTCAATAGAATAAAATATACAATCTACCATGATTGGCTGCAAATTGGCAATTGCGCTTTGCTTTTATATCATCGCGCGCCTGTATTTCTTTATTCCGTGCAGGGCCATTTATGGATCAATTTTTCTGTTGGGTTTATTGTAAAGCATGGCATCAACAATAAGACAACGAAGAATAGAAATAGAAACAGAACCAGTAACTAATGAAACTCCATTATTAAGAAGATTACATTATTATCATGAATTAGATGAATGGCAACAAGACAATCATTTTATAAAATCAGGTTATGTAAAAAGTACAAATTCATTCAAAGCAAGTTTTAAATCATTATTTTATCTTCATAATGAATCAGTTAATATTTGGTCACATTTAATACCTTCAAGTATATCATTTTGGTTAATTTTATATTATGTAAATTTTCAATTGATTCAATATGGTAATTATTTGGGTATTTGGGAAAAGTTTAATTTTATTCAATTTGGCCTTGCTGTTACATTTTGCATGTTTATGTCTTCTACATTTCATTGTGTTAAATCTCATTCTCATAAAATATGTAAATTTGGAAATCAATTGGATTATTTTGGAATAATTATCTTGATTACTTGTTCATTAGTTTCAATTATTTTATTTTCATATTATGATCATTTTATATACAAGACATTATTCACTTCAATTACATTAATTTTAGGTACTATATGTACTGTCCTTACACTTGATCCAAAATTTGCAACTAATCATTATAGACCGTTTAGAAGTGGTATGTTTATATTATTTGGCTTGTCTGGAGTTCTCCCAATTTTAAATTCGGTATACATGTTTGGGTTTCAAATTACAAGGGAACGATCAGGTTTGATTTGGTTGATTTTAGAAGGTGTTTTTTATATATCTGGTGCTTTATTATATGCTATGAGAGTACCTGAAAGATTTACACATATAGATGAGTCTGAAGAAGAATTATTAAATGATCCAAAAGCTGGTATGTTTGATATTTTTGGTCATTCTCATCAAATATTTCATGTTTTTGTCGTTATTGCTGCTTATTGTCATTGGAGAGCTTTAATTGAATGTTATCATTATTTACATAAAGTAATCTTACCGAATATGTGAAAAAAATTCAATCATCTCCATTGAAAACGTTATAATTAGACTAGATAGTACATAGAATATAGTTAGATACTTTAATTGGCATTAAGCTAAAGACATTTCTAATATTTCTCTATATTGCATCCATTGTTTGACTTTTTGCACGATCAGATCTAATCTTGATGGGAACATTGATAATTTTACCTTGCCATTCAATTTGGAAACAAGGCAATACATTAGGAAGATCAAGAGATGAATGGATTTTGGCTCCTTTTCAAATAGATGGGAATGATCACTTATGCTTCATAGAACATATCACAAGATCAGTTGAATTATTAAAAACCGATTCAGATGCATATTTAATTATTTCAGGAGGAAAGACAAAGAAAGAAATAGAACTATCAGAGGCAAAATCATATTATAATTTGTTATCTGAGCTATACGGAGAGGTATCTAGAATTGGTCTTGAGGAGTATGCTCGAGACTCATTTGAGAATGTCTTATTCTCAATATGTAAATATTGGTCAATTCATAAAAAATACCCAAGTAAGATCATTATTGTCGGATTCGAGTTTAAGAGAGATAGGTTTGTTAGATGTCATTTAAACTATGCTTTGGGATATTCGGTAGATAGAACAGAGTATATTGGAAACTCACCAACTCCAAAAGAAAATTTTGACGAATATTTGCAAAATCTAGGTAATAGTGAGTATAGGAATTCCCTACGGTATTTTCATGCCGACTATTATGGTGTTAATGACCCATTGAAAGGTAAGAAAGAAAGTAGAGATCCGTTTAATTCAAAACCAATTGAGAATAATATGAAATTGGTGCTTGATAATGATGAATTATGGAATTTGTTTAAGGGTATACAGGCTGGTCTAAGTAATAATGAGATTAAGAACATTGCAAACAAGATTTCGTGGAATTGATTGCGGTGTCAACTTAATGATGCTTTTATAAATGATATGATTGGTTAATAAACGACAAATTTCAGATGTTAAGATTGAAATGTCAATGCTAATTTTAATTCCAAGATGTTTACTTTAATTAATACTGAATGTCGGGAAGGCTTTTTGTATTGGTTTTTGGTTTATTGTTCTGTAGTTTGAAAGTAGCAGCAATGTATTATCTTCGAATTTGTGAACTTAAGCAAGCGCAAAAATGTTTGATATCGCGCGATCTTTATCTCAGATCTTTAATTTTTGAGATACGAGAAGTGACACAAAACAATGTATACCATAAAAAATTGATTGCAAAATCCCATAAGTTTTCACCAAACTTTGACTTGCTATAATAAACCCAATTTTTTTGCAAAACATGTTGTTCTTAATATCATTCGAAAGAAAGCTTAGCCCAGTCTGAGTATAATGGTTTCAGATGATCTGATTTGAATTTTAATGGGAGTTTTTTAAAGGAAAACCTGAAAAGAGGTACTTTTAAAGCTTCATCGAAATTAAAATAATATTATGTGTATTTACACCCATATATTTAAATCTATTTCATATTTCTTCTTGCTTGAACTGCTTTACTTAATTTTGTCAACATATCAACAGTAGTTTCCCAACCAACGCATCCATCAGTAATTGAAACACCATATTTAAGATCATTTTTAGATCCACCAGCTGGTGGCATAGCTTGTTTACCAGCATTAATATTACTTTCAATCATAACACCAATAATTGATTTTTCACCTTGACTAATTTGATCAGCAACATCTTGTAAAACTTTTGGTTGATTTTCAAAATTTTTTTGTGAATTATCATGAGAACAATCAACCATTAATTTAATATTTGGATTTGTTGATTTAGATATAGCTTCTTTAGCATCAGAAACTGATTTTTTATCATAATTTGTAATTTTTTTACCACCTCTTAATATAATAAAACAATTATCATTACCTTTTGTTGTAGTAATTGCAGCAGTACCATTTTTTGTTACACCCATAAAATGATGACCTTTTGAAGCAGCTTGAACAGCATCTAAAGCAACAGCTAAACCACCATCAGTACCATTCTTGAAACCAATTGGAAATGAAAGACCTGAAGCTAATTCTCTGTGTAATTGAGATTCTGTTGTTCTAGCACCAATAGCACCAAATGATAAGAAATCACTAAAATATTGCGGTGATATAGTATCCAACATTTCTGAACCTATTGGAATACCAGAATTTGTTAAATCAGAATACAATTGTCTTGAAATTCTTAAACCACGATTAATATCAAAAGAATTATCAACATCTGGATCATTTATTAAACCTTTCCAACCAACTGTAGTTCTTGGTTTTTCCAAATATGCTCTCATAATAATTAATAAATCATCCTGTAATTCATCAGCTAATTTTTTCAATCTAGCAGCATATTCTAAAGCAGCTTCAGGATCATGAACAGAACAAGGACCAACAATAACTAAACATCTATCATCTTTACCTGATAAAATTTGACCAGATTCATATCTACCTTTAATAACAGCATCTAAGGATTCTTTACTTGCTCTAATTTCACTTTGTAGTAACGCCGGTGAGATTAAAGGATTATATCCTAAAATTCTCATATCGTCGTACTCTTGTGGAATTGGAGTTTTACTCATGACAGCTTAAGTTCTTATTAGTATTTTTTTTTCAATGAATGAGCATCGTTTAATTACAGTGAAAAATTATTATATGTACACCAATGAGTCATATAAACACGTTGAGATTAACAAACGTACATACTAACATACAAAGAATCGAGTGATTTTCAAAACTAGAATCCAAGAGCTCTTCATTTAAGAGAGATACAAGCTTCATTTTCTATCGTAGTGTCAATGCACGGTCGTACCTTTTTTTCGCACACAAAATATCAGCAAAAATATTTCTAAATACCGTTGTAAGCGAAAATCATAGAACAATAGGTGCTCAATATGAGGACTTTATATCTGACATTTAGTCTAGATCAAATACATACCAAATAATTGATCTATGACATTTCAGCACAGCAGATATTCTCAATACGCTCTCAAATTTAACACTTTTATTTATATACTTTAAATAGGCATCAAAAATTTTTTTTATTGAAATTGACACGACCTTTTGCGCATAATCATAGCGCAAAATTGGGATAACGAAACGCAATTTTTTATCTTGTCTTCAAGTTATCTTGTTTTTCATGATTGAAAAGCATAAAATATTCACCTCATTCTTTATATTTGGTTTATTAAACAATATACTATATGTTATAATATTATCTGCTGCTATAGACTTAGTTGGTTCATCAACTCCAAAAGCAATTGTATTGTTAGCTGATATTTTACCATCATTTACGATAAAGCTTGTTTCTCCATTTTTCATTCATTTCATACCGTATAATTTTAGATTATGGACGTTGGTAGGTTTATCCTCATTTGGAATGTTGCTTATTTCGTCTACTTATAGTTTTAAAATATTTGGTATTATTTTAGCTTCTTTATCTGCTGGTTTAGGTGAAGTTAGTTTTCTACAATTGACACATTATTATAAAGAGAAAAATTCAATAGCTGGTTTTTCAAGTGGTACTGGTGGTGCTGGATTAGCTGGAAGTTTTTTATTCATGTTGTTGACCAATTTATTGAAAATAAGGATTTCACTTGTCTTGTTATCATTTTCAGTAATTCCATTTGGTTTCATCTTTGTATATTATGGGTTACTACCTCCAAAAATAATTGAATATGAAGCTATAGAGGAAGAAGAAACAATTGATATATCGTCATTTAGTTTTAATTCAACTATTGAGAAAATCAAACCTTTGGTTATTCCATATATGATTTCACTTACAACTGTATATATTTCAGAATATGTAATCAACCAAGGAATATCACCAACTTTGTTATTCCCTATTGAGGAGTTGCCAAATTGGTTATTTCAAACTTATAGAGATATTTACGTCGTTTATGGATTCTTATATCAATTGGGAGTATTTATATCGAGAAGTTCCACAATCTTTGGCTTTAGATTTAAAAGATTGTATGTATTATCATGGTTACAATTTGTCAATGTCATAATTTGTCTAATACAATCCATGTACAATTTCCCATTTAAAACTATTTGGTTATTAATGATAGTCATATTTTATGAAGGTTTATTGGGTGGTTTATCTTACGTTAATACATTTTTATCAGTTAGCGAAGATATACCAAAATCTAGAAGAGAATTTAGTATGGGTTCAGTAAGTTTAAGTGATAGTTTGGGTATAGTTTTAGCAGGATTGATAAATTGGTGGCTTGAACCAAAATTGTGTAATCATCAGGTTAATATTGGAAGAGATTGGTGTAAGACTGGATAGGTTATATAGAGCTATGCAATATATAAAGTAACATACGATCACTCTTTGTTTTTCATTTCTTGATGATTCATTTGTTACACAAAATTTACGAATTTCTGATTCCCGCGGAAATAAAATTGAAACAAACAAGGGTACTTTATTCATTGACTACTATGTTTAGAAACAGGTTTTACAGCTCAATTCCTAGATCACTTACTCGGTCGATTCATATCGCCGCATCATTACGTTCCAATTTTGCATTTGTTTTTGACATTGATGGTGTTTTAATCAGGGGTGAAAAGCCTATACCACAAGCTAAAACTGCTTTACAGTTATTAAATAAACATAAAATCCCATATATTTTAATGACAAATGGTGGAGGAGTACATGAATATGAAAAAGCTCAAGAGGTGGAACGTATACATGATAATGAAATTAAAATTGATCCATTACAAATTGTTCAATCACATACACCCATGAAAGCATTAGCTACATCTTCAAATTCATTTAATCGTGTATTGGTAGTTGGTGGAGTAAATGACAATGCAAGAAAAGTGGCTCTTGATTATGGATTCAAAGATGTTATTATTCCAATGGATATTGTATTAACTGAGCCATCAATTTCACCTCATCATACTTATTCAATTGAACAACTAGAAAAATTTGCAACAAAAATGGACCTTGCTAAACCTATTGAAGCTATTTTAGTCTTTAATGATCCAAGAGACATGTCTACTGATATTCAAATTGTAATGGATTTATTAAATTCAAAACATGGATTAATTGGAACAAAACGAGATATATACAAAGTTAGAGATAAGAAAGATCCATCAATTCCAATTATATTTTCAAATAATGACTTCGTATATAGTAATGATTTCAGTTTACCTAGATTTGGTCAAGGTGCATACAGAATAATTATCAAAGAGTTATATAAAGAAGTCATGGGTTTGAAAGAAGGTGAGAATTTAAATAGCTTAATCATGGGTAAACCATTCAAAATTCAATATGACTTTGCTCATCATGTATTAATAAATTGGCAGAAAGAAGAAAAAGATACATTTCCATCATTGGGTCATACTCCATCTTCAACTCCATTCAAGCAAATATATATGGTAGGTGATAATCCTGCTAGTGATATTGAAGGTGCTAATTTGCATGGTTGGGAATCTATTTTATTAAGAACTGGAGTTTATAAAGATGAAGATTGGGATTACATAAAGGCAAAACCAACAGTTGGTGTTTTCGATAATGTTGAAGATGCAATTAGAAAGGTTTTACAAGATCATGGTATGAAAGTAGATGAATAGGTGATATAGAATTAATATAGAGAAAATAGATGATATTAATTCCTTGAGTAGAATTTTTAATTTTGGGTTCAAAGAGTCTATGAAAGTATTGGATATACAAGGACTTAATGGAATCTACAGCAATGTCTTCCAATTACAAGATGGGACATAATCTGAGTCCATTTATTTTCTCTTTCGATCTCTCAGTTGATTAATGGTTACGTTAAACTGCAGAGTTATTGCTAAAATTTTCAACATTTAGACCTCTCTCTGCAACAAAATTTTGAGCAACCGTAGCTCTATCAGCACTTAGAGATGGTAACTCGAGAATTATTTATGCCATCAAATGAAAGTAGTGCTGTAGAAACCATGTACAAACTTTAGTTATTATCTTTGATATGAATTAGCCACTTATACTTTTCGCCGCACGCATAGATCTAGATCCAAATTTTAAAATCATTTGAAATTCTTAACATTCCGTAACTTAAAGTGTCCAAACTAGTCCAATATCTTATCGCGCCAAAGTAGAGTTGTTAGCAAATCAACAGACAGATGCAAAGACAAAAATCAAAAAGTAAAATAAAGATCAGACAATATCAGACAATAAATAATTGATTTTACACGAAAGATCAATGTAATTCGCTTATAGCAAGATTGTATAGCCGGAAATATGATAACATGATCGTCAATCGACAATCGACAATCGACAATCTTAGCAAATTGCAACCCTTTAAATCTTTGAATTACGATAGCAATGATATCCTAACCCTCAACCAAACGTACAACTATAATTTAGCAAAACACAATTTTCTATAGTTCTGGCTTAGGAATTAGGTTAATTCTTTATCCCACCAGATACATTCCAATGTACAGCAACTAATTTATAAAATTTTTTCGTTCCATTGGTAACTCAAAATTAAAAATAAATCAAGGCAAAAGTATAAACATTTTAATTAGTTTTGTTGGCTATGAAATTTAATCATATAAAGTGGAGATATGATATATTTTTTACATCTTATTGAATCTATGTTTATGATTTGACGTTATATTCCCATACACTATTTGATTGGTCAATCGATTGATTAACAATCTATTATCTCTATTCATGCATGGAAATCCATTGATGGAAATGGAAATACACACAAAAGAAATACTCAACACAAAACTAGCAACGACAGTTTTTCAATTATATTGAAGATGACCAAAGTCAAATTGATACGAAAGACTTTCCATTAAGCTACATGTATTTACTTTCAATGTTTGTTTTTGCTTCATAACCTATACGTTCGCAAAATAACTGATGATTTTTTATGAGTTATGGTGAACATCTCTAAATCTCGTTGTAAATCTGACACAAACCCAAAATCATAATAAAATATTCTATAAAAATTGCGCTTTCAGATTCACGAAAAAAAAAAAAAAAAAAAAAAATAGAAATTTTGAATTTATTATCTCCTAATTATGCATATTATTCTCTTAGGACTACTACCCTGAGAAGCATTATTAATTATAACAGTTATAAAACATTATACTCTAGCATATATTATTATTCTACGTTAAAAATTAAAATTAAAATTAAAATAAATAGATAGTTTTCTATTGACGAATTGAACCATTATTATTATTAGCTTGATTAAGTATTGGAGGTAATGAAAAAGAAGCTCTATGTTGATTTATAGGAGGTAATTGAGAACCAACGTGTGCAACAACTTGAGAAGCAACTTCACCTTGTTTTAAAGTTTCTTTTAATAAATGTTTCTTCAAACTTATTCTTCTACCATTTTTACCTTTAGTAACTTTATTGTTTAAAACTTCTTCAGCAGCAACAGCGGCACCTTTTCTTTTAACTAATTTAGCATGATATAATCCGCAAGCATTACATAAAGTTCTAACACCTTTTGGTCCTCTTCTCCATTCTGGAGTTTCAGTCGTACCACATCTATGACATTTATTTGTTGGTTTATTAACAATTTCTGGTGGTGGTACTACTTGATGAAATGGATATAAAGCAGCACCATTTGGTGGTAAAAATTGTTGGTATAATATAGGATGGTGAGGATGTGCTGGATGTTGATAATATATTGGTTGAAAATGTGGATGATGAATTTGTACTTGACCATTTGGTGGTAATTGCATTTGAATTGGGATATGATGTGGAAATTGAGGGTGTGGGTGTGCATGTATTGTTGGTGATTGTTGATTTGGAACTCGTTGTGGAACTTGTTGATAATATTGATAATTTGTAGTTGGAGAAGTTGAAGCTGAAACTGAAGCTGAAGCATTATAGACAGGTGGTGGTGGTTGTTGCTGTGGTGGTTGTGTTGAATTTGGATTTGAATTTGAATTTGAATTTAAAGATGGACTTGGTAATTTTGGTTTAGCTGTATAATTTGAATTTGAATTTGATATTGGTACTGAAATACTTGGTAAACTAGTACTAGTACTAGTACTAGTAGTACCGTGTTTTGGAGATGATTCTATACATGCTTCTTTTTTAACAATGGTTGAACTTTTATCTTTAGTTAACTCATTAATAGATGGTAATCTCATTGAAGGTATTACTGATGGTAAAACACTTGAAGACATCACAATTTATATAAAATTACTATCAATAATGTTGTAAAAAATAATAAAATTAATGATCGATGGATGATGAACGAAAAAAATATTATTTTTTATATTTTTCTTTCGTATTGAATGTGACAAAATTTAAAGTGAAAAATAAACGATCGATTATTGAAAATTTGATAATTGAAAAGTAGATTTTTGAAGCTTTTGAAGATTTTGAAGATTTTGAAACCAATTTTAAGAGATTTATATTTATATTTATATTTATATTTAGAAGAATAACAGATGAAAGTTAAAAACGCATTTTTCTTTTATTAAAGTAAATATGTATGAAATGTAATCTCAATATTTTAAAACCTAAAATATTTGTTTAAAAAAGAATTATGCTTAGATTATCTTTATGTTACATTTTACATTATAAAATTAACTTCTATTATTTATCACTATGATTCCGACAGACAAATTATTATAACAAATCAATTTATAATATCTTTTATCGTTTATCTTTTGTCTTTTGTCTTTTGATCAATGATGGATGGTCTATGGTAAAGATTGTGGCATAAATAATATTAATAATAATAATTACAAGACCTTTTCATTAAACCTCTGATTGAACAATATCCCTTAAATTAATCTCAGTTTTCTTGTAGTTTGAGGAAAAGCTTATTTTGAAATCAGTCAAAATCAAAATCAAAATCAAAATCAAAATCAAAATTAAAATCAAAATCAAAATTAAAATCAAGTTATGAGCATACATACATACATACTTCCTAAATTGTCTGATTTAATGTGGCCTTGCCAATACGTAAAACTACACTTATTCAATCAAGTTCAAAACCGTTATTAATCAATAAATAAACCCTATTGCTGAAAATAGAACATAACCTGTAGTTGATTTTTTTACTCAGCGACGGATATTTCAATTCTGTATTATCTCCCCGAGCAAATCTAAAAATAAATAATAGAATCTGTAATGATATAATAATTCTTTTTATTTATTTCTTGAATTATTATTATAATAATTGGTACTTAGCGAATTATTATTTAGCAACATATCAATAGAATAATTTTTTGAGGCAATTTATCATTTTATCAACAATAAGTAATTGAATTACTTTAGTATTTTGAAAGGCGAATATTATTATTTCTGTCAAACACAGAGAGATAGAAAAAAAAGATTTGATTGTTTGTTGACGACTATTGTTTAAAAAAAAAAAAAAAAATTGCGCTATTTGATTTTTGATTATATTTGATTAAATGACAAAATCTAAATCTTAATCTGAAATTAACTTTTTAGTTAAGAGCCTAATTAAAGGTTAATGTATTATACATATATCGACGACATAGTTAGGGTTTGTAAATTAAGGGAAAAAAGATGAACTAGGGATTTTATCATATATCATATATCATACATCATACATACATACATACATACATACATACATACATACAAGAAATTATCAAGCAAATGATTAAGGTCTCATCAGAAATTATCAAGCAAATGTTCAAGGTCTCATCAGAATTAATTGAGAAGAGAAAAATCTTTTGATATAAGCTTTTCATAATGTATGTTGTTAAAAGTGGAGTCGTTTAAAAGCCGTATATTACATTACATGGAATAAGTAATAAGTCCACATCTTTGTGTATCTTAATTTATCTATTTTGTGATACTTTACGATCAAAATGACAGAATCAATTTTAATTCATTCACATAACCATATACTGTATATTTGATCTTTTTTTTTTTTTTTTTTATATCTTGCATTAACCGTGGATAAAAACTGACAACCAACGTAGATCTTTTTCGTTAATTATAAGATTTCCTAATCTCCTAAACAATAAAATCTCGTAACAACAATTTACTACAATCAAAACCCTTCAATATAAGCTTTTATTCAAAGTAATTCTAGATGACCCTTTTTTTTTGACTCACGGGAATAATGGAATACAACCCACTCAATAATAGAAAATTATCTTGGTGAATAATATATTCAGATCTCAACTATGAAATTGCGCAATTTTTTGACAAGAATAAAAAATATTATAATATTATTAAGATTCTTGAAAGATAAGTAAAGGTGCATAATTTTGAGTTTCTTTTGCATCTGAAACATAGATTTAATTTGAAATAGAAGAAAAATGGAAGATCTTATTGATTGATTGGTTAAATACTTATCCCAAAATTTATATTTCCAATTCCGTCCGTTTGTATTGTCATTCCCACTTTTTAATTTTAGTAATGTAATAACCATTTGACTTTACCCCGTCAAATTATGATCATAACCATCCAATTAAATTAGGTATTCCCCTCTCGATTTCAGTAGTTTTAGGCAATGAAAAAGTATAACTTATTAGGGTTTGTGTTTGTTAATTCTAGATTTCTAGATTTCTATATTTTATACAAAAGCTTGATTTGTCAAAAGATGTTAAGAAAAATCTTTGAAAAAAAAAATAGCCCCCCCCCCCCACGTGCATAGAGAGAGTTTTATAATATACAATATGACGTTTGATCAAGATCCTTTGATAATCACACTCTAAAAAGTTTATCTGTTGATCACGCAATTTTAGTTAAAAACTCAAAATCGGTCCGATGTATAAAAAGTTGAAAGACTTAATTTTTAACAATTGATTTTTTTAGACGTTGGAGTTTGGAATTTAAAAAATCTAAATATTGATTGACTATTTATTAATTTTTATCGTTGATCTCTGATAAATTCAATAGTAAATAATCGTGAAATTTGTATTGTGTTACTCGGTACTCCGATCTTATATGCAGTCTTTTGTATTCGTTTATACGATCTCTAATTTTTAGATAAAGTGTCTGATACTTAAACGGCTTAGATTAAGTTTTAGATTTAAAGATATTGTATTAAACGGTAGATATATGGCTTATTATGTTGGCTTATTATATTGGCTTATTATATTGATAAGGATAAGGACTGTTTTTGTAGACAAAGTTTGAAATTTTAAATTCTTTGATTGATCAATAATATTGTTGGCTGCGAAATTAATAGTTGATTTTGTGTTAGTCTTTAGTTATAGTATAAATTGGACTTAAATGAGGGACTTAAATGAGGTATTTAACTGAAATTTAACTGAATGAATGTCATCAGCATATTGCAATAGCTTTGAAATGCGTTATTTAGGTTCCTCTATGTTTTAGGTAGACATTTTAGTGACTGCAAATTACGTAAAATTCAAGTTATATTCTTTTATTGTTTTATTGTTTTCACTTAAACTGATAATCAAAGTATTTGATGCTACTTCTGATAACTTATCCATGGCAATAATTTATGGACAATAAATCGAGGTAAGACTGTTAAATTTGAAATAATTGTAAAAAGTGAAAACTTAAAGATTAATTTAGCAAGGCTGAATAAGAGCTCAACAAGCATATAATGTGCGTACTTATGAATCTAATATATGACTTGAATCACGACCCATTTCCATGCCAGTATTTTCCAAAGTCAAGTCGGTTTTGGTCAATCATTTTCAAAATTCTAGTTTATAAATTTAAATTCTTCAGTTACAGATGGTTTGCCATAACAGTAGACTCAGAAATTCCTACTGTATTAGTGTTCCATTTCTAGAGTATTAAGCGAACTGTAGTAAAGTATGTCAGTGAATCTTTGCTTCTTTCAAAAATTTAAAATGTTGCAAAATCAATTGGATCTTAAAATTTGACCTTTTACTATTCCTTGTTCCCAAAAATTTGATTTTAAGTGAGTATTCTAGTATATCCAAGGTAAATTTATTTGCAATAGAGTTAAGAAAGTTAGAGTGGAGTTATGAAAGCTGCATTTGTTAGAATTCTATATACTAACTATAACAAGTTTAATCATGCCATCACGTGCCTTCGTTTTGGCTACAATTCAATTTATTTATTTTAGTCCCACATATAAACATTTAAAACAGACTAGTCTGTTCTAGTTATAGAATTCAAATTAGTTTATATTAGGATTAGTCGCTTTGGATTGATATGGTATTTGGTAAAATATTGGCGCTTGGTATTTAATCAAACCAGAGGATGAATCATAAGAAGAATCAAAAGGTTCGTTCTAATCTCACGAAATTGCTAAATCAATATATGTTATTTGAAATCGGTCTAATGCATTTTTTTACTTAAGCTGCAAAAATTAAGTTTCAAGAGAAAGCTTTTAAATTGATACTCAAAAAAGAGTTGTTAAAATCACAATTGGTGCATCATTGGCCTCAAGCAAATAATCAGAATATGTTGATCCTGTTGTTGCTGTTGTATCAGGATGAAGTCTAGATCAGGAGAAGGTTGATTTTAAAATTTTACAAGTAAAACAATTTTACTTCCAACATTTTAGGGTTTTTAGATTACTTTGCATTCTTTAGATCCAAAAGCAATTAGGTATTCAATTTTATTTCAAGCTACTGAAGTTTCCAGATCTTGTTACGCTGATTTTATATTGGTACGAATTGTGGTTTTGAAAAATCAATCCATAGCTTTTCATCCTAATACTTAATCTTTATCTACCTCATAGTTGAGTGATTATAAATGTAATGCCAACACTTCCTAATTTGCAAGTTTAGTTTCGTTTATGCTTCGAGAAAATTTACATGCATCAACAGTTTGCAACAAATGAAGTTATTTTCTTAACTAGAAGTCAATAAATATTTTATGATAACGCACTCTTCTAGATATCATATTTTAAGTTTACATCGTCTTAGCTAGTAGGTCTCCACTTCATATTGAATTCTCAAGTTATCATATTACATTTTGCAGTAATTTAATTGGTAGCATTTTCCTTTCATTTTTTAATTCAAACAAAGAAAAAGAAAAAAAATTGAAAACTTCATCAACCATAATCTTTCATTAACTATACCAACAATACCAAAGCAAATTCAATAATGGCAACTGAAAAACACGAATATCCACCACTCCGTAAGTAAAATAACATTTATGAATTTTAATTTTTGGACTTATAAACTAACAATTTTTTTAGCATCTCAACAAGAATTGGATGATCATAATGTACCTTTTTTCCATAGAGATAAATGTGCTGCTCATCTAATTGAGTATTATAAATGTTTAGATAAAGGTACCTCATTTTGTAATAAAACAAAGGATGAATTTTATAAATGTCAATATATTGCTTTAAAAGAAAGATTGGATGCAAATACAAAACAACATCATTAGAGAAACAACTATCATATTGAAATCATTGAAAACACAATGTTACAACTTACTAGGCAATCACAAACAAAAGGGCTTTTTCATTTACATTGTACAACTCAACGCTTAATTTTCAATCAAAGTCGACCAATTACATTAGCTATAATTTTACACCAACAGTAAAGCACACCATTATATCATATTTGATGTATACATCATTAATAATTGTATCATAGCTCATAAAATATACATATTTATAAAGGAAAGAAAACCTGAAAATATATCTCAATTTACTTTAAAATTGCCCCAAGCGGTTTCAAAGATGCCCGGGGCTTTCTGAGCTCAAAGAAGAACTCGTCTACACTCTCTACATCGCATATCTCTTGGTCATTTAAATCCATTCAGTATCATTTTTAAATTTTGCAATCGATAATCCTGTATATTGGTCTATTCTGACTTTGCAAACATTTTTATTGGGTAAAGAAAACGAAAAATTAATATTCAAATAACCACACAAGTATTATGTCAGTAACTGAATTCCCACCATTACTTTCACAAGATGATTGTCAAAAATATAAAGTACCTTTGAAATGGAGAGATAGATGCGCTGCTTATTTTGCATTATACCAAACTTGTTTAATTAGAAAAAGTGCAAATAGTTCAGTTGATTGTCATCATGATAAACATTCATGGGAAGAATGTGAAAATTTAGATTTAATTAAAAGACAAAAGGAATTAAAAGAAATAAAAGCTAAAAGAAGAGAAGAAATAGGAAACTAGGGAAGAAAATGATTTTTAACGAAATTTTTTAATGATGAAATATAAAACATGAAAAAAAGAAGAGGTCCACTTGTTGAGTATTGCATTGCAGTTATTTGGGTTTCAAATGAATAGATTTTATTAATATACACGAATTGTACAATATATTGACTGTCCGACATGAGAGGATAAGCCAATATTGGTTTGAGATGTGAAATCTTTTTGAAATTTTGAAAATATGGCAAGCAGGATCAATGAAAAACAAAGCATGTTAATGAGTTGATTTTCGAAGAAATTTGGACAGCTTGGTTGTAGACATTTTGATCAAAATGAAATAAGTAAATAAGAAACAACTCCTACAAATTAACCAGTTGGCCTTATCAGAGAGAAACAATAATTGACCGTGCTTCTAATATCGAAATTCACTAAGAAAGAACTTATAAGACTGGATATCTTCGAATCTAATGTTGAGTGAGACTATAAGAAGCTTAATAACTCTGTGACTAATAATGAGCCAAGTCTGTTTTTGCAGCCATGATCTTCTCATCGCGATGCTACATAATCTCATATCCAATCGATTCAAATTTTAAAAGAAACAACAGAAATTGATTCGAATGAAATGGATTCAAATTGAACTTACAATCCAAATTCAGTACAGATCAAGATCTAAAATGTAACAATAAATAATAAACATATTCAATCTTCAAATCATGAATATCAAAAACTTAAAGTTTCAGATCTAATTATTTATTGTCAGATTCAATTTGTCTCCGCTGTCCACACTCTATAACTATCTAACTACAGTGATAAAGCTCTATCTTATAATTCGGAGGTTTATTAAAATACTATCAAGGAAAAGAAAAAGAAAAGGGAAAAAGAAGTAGAAAAAGTTGGTGAAAATTTAGTCGATGATATACTACAAAATGGTCGTGTACATAGCCCAAGTATATATTTAAATTTGTAGCCATTATTTTTTTTATTTTTCTCGACTAAATTTATATTCAACAACCATAATGGCAAAAGATAAAGAAAGTAAAGAATTATCAATTGCATCTACAGAACCAGTTGAAATCTCAATTGAAGATGATGTAAAAGAAACTAAAAATAATGACACTAAAAAAGAAGAATCAAATGAAGAATTGGAAAAGGAATCAAATAAAGAGAAAGATTCAAAAGATTCAAAGGATTCAAAAGATTCAGAAGATTCAGAAGATGTTGCACCTCCACAGCCACCAAGACCAAAAGATCCAATTCAACAAATTACAGAAGATTTAAAAGAAGCATTTCCAAACATTGAAGAAAAGTATATCACTGCAGTTTTAATTGCTAGTCAAGGTAATTCTGAATTATCATTTAATGCATTATTATACTTATCTGATCCAACATATAAACCAGAAATAAATATAAAACAAGAGCAACCCCCAATTTCAAAATCTTCAAAATCAACAGAATTAACTGACGATGAATTATTAGCACGTAAATTACAAAAAGAATTTGAATTGGAAGATGAAAGAAGAAGAAGAAAACAACAACAACAAAGACGAAGAAAAGAAAGACCACTCCAAGAGAGACCATTAGATGACGATTCCGAAGATGAATTTTCTGAAATTAAACAACAATTTCAAGAAGGTTTCACTGAAGCTAAAGAAACTATTAGTAGTTGGGTAAGTGGAATAGCTAAAAAATTTGACCAAAATTCACAACAGCAACATCAACAACAAGGTAATACAAGTGGTGAAGAAAATCCAAGATTATTTGGTGCTTTGGGTGGTAGTTCTTATAATGATAAAAATAAAAAATTTGCAAGATTTGATGAAGATCCTGAAATTATATCTAATGATTTTCATGATAGAATTAAATTAACTGATAATGATTTAGATGATGCACCAATATTACCTAAAAGAAAAGGAAATAAAGAAGAACAACCTAAAAAATGGCAAAGTGAAACTACTACTAATGCTAATTCTGATGCGTTTTTAGTTACTGATTCTGAAGATGAAGAAATTTCAACTGCTGCTGCAACTACTGGAACTGAAAAGAAATAAAGAAAAGAAATGAGGAGTGATATTGCTAGTTTATATATATTTTAATGAATAATTTTGTTTTTTGTGGTTTTGAATTTGTTTTATTTTAGTTATTATTCTTCTCAAACTCATTCTTATTGAGTGTTAAATTTGCATATTGAGTATTTGACTGCTTTAATCAACTTTTTGTGATTAGTTTAATAGTTAATTCTTCGGATGGCTTTATCATGCATGACATAAGCGAAGCGCATCGAAAAAAAATATTTGACAAATCACGGGGAATTTTTGAAAGATGCGAAATTGAAAAAGTGAGACTATATGATGATACAAGAAGCATTAATAACACATCAAGCCTATTATTTATTGGCTGAAGTAAAATATTATAAAATTTGAAAATGTAAGGAAATGGTTAAAAATATTATCGATTTTGTAACTCTTCTTACTTACCAAAGTACCCCCGTATTTTGCTTGAGATAAACAAGAAAATCCTTTTGAATCTCCTTATTTATTAGAGATATATGTCATTCTGTGTATCACCCCTTATTAGTGTTTGATAAACTGTTTGATAAACTTATTTTTGTATCACAGAACAAGTGCTGGTTGTTTTAAACTGAACAGTGTCTTGGTGTATATTTCTTAAGGGGTATTTTTTGTAGCCAAATGGTCGGACTCGAAAAAAAAAAACAATCTCACAGAGTTAGTTAATTTCATAATTATACTCAAGATATATATATATTAATTTCTATGCAGCAAATTAACTCCTAACCAAATGAAAACCCAAAATCAAAAATTTTTTAAGATAAACCCTATTTGAAAAATAAACCAAATTGAATTAAACAATAACTAAAGACAAACAAACAAACAAACAAACAATAAATGATTCAATTACTTATCATCAAATAATTTCAAAACATTATATAATGAACCATTATTATTACTATTTACATCATCATCATCATCATAATCAGCAGCATCATCTCTTTTCAATATTCTTTGAAATTCGTTATCTACTTCACTTAAAGATTTATGATATTTCGACCAATTTATAATAGGAGCTTTACTAATCTTATGTGGAATAGGTAATACAATCTCCCTTTTCAACACTTTTAAATAAAATTGTACCAATTGATTTTTATTACTTCTTTCAATTTTTGATTTTAGTTTCGCTAATTGTTGTATATCATGTTCAATATCTCGTTTTTCATTTCGACTTAGATGTAATGAAGATGATAATGTTATATAATCCACATTATCTGAAATATGTGTAATTGTATCATATGGTGGAGTTTTTGGAATTTGTTGAACTTGAGATTGTTCTAGTTGTTGTTGATGTTGTTGCTGTTGTTGTTGTTGTTGTTGTTGTTGTTGTTGTTGTTGTTGTTGTTGTTGTTGTTGTTGTTGTTGTTGTTGTTGTTGTTGTTGTTGTTGTTGTTGTTGTTGTTGTTGTTGTTGTTGTTGTTGTTCTTCTTCTTCTTCTTCTTTTTTTTGATATTCCAAATGATCTAAATCATCAAAATCATCCTTTGGAGTAAGTAAAGGAGAATTATGATATTCTTCTTTAAACTCTACTCTTTTCTTTTGTTTCATTATCAATGAAAATGAATAAACTTCAAGATTTGGTTGTTAAAATTACAATTATATAAAATTTAAATTTTTTTTTTTTGACTGTCCGGATTTTTAAACTCACCCGTTTTTTTTTTTATATATGTATTATTGTTTTATTATAGGTGTAATATTTTATTATTTCGATAAACAATTATCTTTTATGTTGCAGATTGGATGTAAGGAGATTTATGATAGATAATAAGGGGGTTTTGGGGGTTTTGGGGAGGTGTTGAGAATGAACAGTTAATGATTTAGATAATTTTGATGTGATGGTTGTAAATCGAACAGTTGTTGATAATGAAATGAATAAAAATTTTACCGACGACGGGTGGCAAAAAAATAAAATGAAATATTAAAATTGCTAAAAAAAAAAAAAAAAAAAACTTCGACACACAAAAATGGAAAATTTAAGAACGCATTGCATAATTTGTTTGTTTGTTTTTAATTATGCAGTATTATTTAGTATTATCAACAAAGTCGTGTAATCTACTCTAATTTTTGTAAAAAAGATTTAGACGAAGAAAAATACTGAACGCGTCTTGGTATAATTGGTATAATGGGTATAATATGTTTAAATAAATGAACTAGATCAGCTATGTTAGAAGTAGCAAAATGAGATTTCAGTATTGATTATCTTCCAATTTAACGATTCTTTGCAATTTTTTCAATGACGAATAAAGATAAAGATAAAGTGATCTATATTATGTTTCAATGGAATTAACAAACATCAATTTATTTCAAATAGTGTGAATCTTCAATGAAAAAAGTTTGAGAGGAATAAATCTTGATTTACGGACGGAGTTATTTATAGATTAAGTTTCAAGATTAAACTACTGTGAGACTGCATATAAGTTGTTGTAGAATAATTATTTTTTTTTATTTTTTATTTCTTAATGCCATAAGTAATAAAATTTATCGCTTAAAGCTCAAGGCGATTCCGTACTAAGTTCATCGGACCCATCGACCCATACGGCATGAACAAAACAAAGTTGAAAGAGAATACAACAAAAAAATAAATTATAACATTCATTATTAATCAACTACACTTTATGCAACACGTGCAACCCAAACCAATATCATCAACTAGTAATCATAAACACCTAAAAAACAAACACCTTTCCAAATCAATCAATTTCAACTTTTAATTAACTCTTTTCCTCTTTCTTTCATTTTTTTTATCATCATCAACAACTTGAGTAACTCCCATTTCCACATAACAACCCAAAATTTTCTTAACACCAACTACTTCCACTGTATTTCTTGAATTAAATATAAACTTCTTTCTTAATATTAAGATTTAGGTAAATAGATTATATCTTCAAAAAATTTACATTGCCATTCCTTAAGTATTTCTTCTGAAAATTGGTCTCAATAGTATGTTTGAATTCCTTTAATTTTAGGAATGAAAATCTATTATCGAAATGATGATTTGGATACCTACCTGCAATCTTTCAATGTTAAACAATATTCCAATGATTTGATATTGGTAATTGCACGAACATCTCGTATTTTAATTTTTTTTTATTAATTCCAATTTTTGAACTTGTGTAGCGAGTGTAAATTGAGGAACTAATGTGATTGTCTTCTTATTCACTAATTTTAAATTTCTTCATTGATGTAATATACACAATATCAAAACTGTAGTTCGAGGAGTTTGTGATATTAGGGAAACAATTCCGAGATCTTCTGGTATATTTTCTACTTCTTCATCTTCTACCATATTTAACGCATTGAGTTCTTGTAAATTTTTAAAAATTAATTTGCACTTCTTCAAGAATATAAATTCATTTTCCTTCTTGAATCATCAGACAATTTGGAAACGTCGAGTATGACTTTAGATGTTTAATCTACGAATGTTTTTAAATGAATCAGGTATGGAATATAATCACGTGAAAACTAATCCAATCTGTTTCTTATTTTTTTTCAACTAAGTGAGCTGATTTTGCAAGAGTTTGAATCCAAGTTGTGAAATCTTCAATTTCGAAATCCTCAATTTTGAAATCTTCCATTTTGAAATCTTCATTTAAACTAGATAAATTTGACTTATTAACTGTTGATTCTCTACTACTGATAAATACCCTTTGAAAAGACATTTCAAAGCTAATGGTTTCATAACTCTATCATATAAAAAATACATAAATGATGTTCTAGTAAGTATTTGATAATATTTCTTATAATTTCATAAGGTAAATCTCTAAATGTTTCAACTTCATTCTTTTAAAATTTGAAATTATACATGTTGAATAATCATTTAATTTAAGACGCGTTTTTAAAAATAGAAAATAAAAAAGAGCTACCAAGTGACTTGGGTTACTTACTTTTTATATCTATTTACTCTTTGGTGGCAATTGTTTCTTATTGCCACTTATGTAGTTTTTAGCCTTATTTACATCTGTTTTCACTTCATCAATCATCATTTTATATCTCCAAAATGTCCCCTTTTCATCTCTTAATTGTTTTTTCTTCTTTTTTAATTCTTTATTTATAATTTTAAATTGTTGATCATATGGAATACCAGCCTCTGCTTCTTTTAATGATTCTTTACCGAATAAATAATCAAATACTCTTCCATCGGACCAAAAAAAACCTTTCCTATCAACTATCCATGATTTAGTCCTTCCTGATGGTAATTTTTCATTCAATACGAAAAAGAAAAACCCCTTATCTGAAGTTCCATAAAATCCCTTTCCCGTCCATATCCTAGTTGTTTTTCTTCTTGATAAATTGGTTAATGGGATAGTATATACTGGTGTTGGTTTTCCTGGGATCAAAGGATACCCTGTAAATTTAACATATTCTTTTGGACCAGGTAAATACCACATTCTTCTAATTAATTTAGTAGGGAAAATAATTGATAAATAAGCTAAGGAGAAAACTGCAAATGAAGGGA
Organism: Insectozyma verbasci; assembly: GCA_947670415.1. NCBI lineage: Eukaryota > Fungi > Ascomycota > Pichiomycetes > Serinales > Debaryomycetaceae > Insectozyma > Insectozyma verbasci. Next base: position 803,195 of record CANTUO010000002.1, on the reverse strand, counting down.
CCAAATATAAACCGAATGATAAAAACCAATCTCTTTTTCTTATTGTTTCATTTGTTTCTTCTTTTTCATTCTCATTATATTCTTTATTAGATAAAAACCAAGACCATTCTAATAATACACAACCATATACAAAAAATACAAATCCAGCTGCAAAGAAAATAAGAAAGTATAATCTATGTGGTTCTGCTTCATATATTAATTCTGGTTTTGTTTTATTTTTTAAAATTGTGATAACTTGTTTAAAAGTAAAATTTTTACCAACTTGTGGTACATTAGGCCTTGGCAATAAAGTAGGAACTGCTTCTTTACTTAATGGCCATTTAGGGATTCTATCTTTTAATGTATTTGTTTGAATTTCTTCGCCTGGAATATGTAATTTTAAATGATTCCATTCTTCTTTTGTTGGTAGTTGTTTCTTTGATTGATTTGATTCGGGGAGGTTTGAATTAAATCTAATTATACCTATTGGTTTAATACTATTTCTTAATAATCTTCTGTTTAATATATTCATGTTTCGTGAAATCATCATCATCGCATTGAACGAGGAAATTAATAATTTTTCAGTTCAAAAAAATGGCCCTGGTAATAATTTTTTATACCCTTCATTTCTTTATTTTTGGTACTTTTGATTCTGCTCTTTTTAATTGAATTGGATATTGACCAATATATTTCCCATTCATTTCTTTGAATGCTTTTAAATAATCTTCACTACTTTCAAATGCAACAAATCCAAACCCTTTATTTTTTTGCGTTTTTTTATCAATCGGTACATAATAAGCAGATAATGTTTCGTATTTATTAAATGATTGATTTAATAAATCATTTGTAACATCTGGACCTAAATTTCCAACAAATAATCTAAAATGTTTGGGATTCCATTTTGGTTCTTCTATTATATTTGTTGTTTTTATATTTTGCATTGAATGTAAATAACTAGCTGCTTTTTTGGCACTTATTCTTTGTCCAGTTTTCTTACCCGTAGGTACAGTAGTTTTTTTATTAACTCTAGACATATTTGTTGTGTTGATAATTAGTGTTGTTTCTTTTCGTATTTTACGATGGTCTTCTCAAAAAAATAAATAATCAATGTTCTATGTTTATATTATCTGAAATTGAAGATTTAGTACGAATACCTCCAAATACATTCAATATTCCAATTCAACATGCTATAACAGATGAATTACATAAGAAATATTCAAACAAGATAATAAATAACTTGGGGTTGGTTGTTTCTATCTGGGATATATCTGATATTAAAGATGGTTTATTAAAACCTGGAGATGGTGGAAGTTATGTTGGTGTTACATTTAGAGCTATTGTTTTTAAACCTTTTAGAGGTGAAGTTCTAACTGGTTGGGTAACTGAATGTAATCCAATGGGTATAAAGATTAGACTTGGGTTTTTTGATGATATTTGGATACCTAAAAATTATTTATTTGAAGAATGTGAATTTAAAGAAGTTGAAAAAGCTTGGGTTTGGAATATGGATGGTAATGAATTATTTATTGATATGAATGAAAAAGTGAGATTTAGGGTAGAGGAAGAAAATTTTTATAATATAAAGCCAAAGACATCAAATGAAGCCTTGGGATTGGAGGAACCAAAAAATAAATTACCTGCTTATTCATTAATCGCATCTTGTCAAGAATATGGAATGGGTTGTATATCGTGGTGGGATTAGGTAAAGATAGAATATATAATGTGAGATTTTTCAAATTAAAATAGATTAGATCACTGCTTCATTGTTTATATAAATTAATTATATTGCATATATTCACTTGTTGAACTAAATTTCAAGTTACCTTTTATAACTTTATCAACAGCTTTTAAAAAATCTTTTTCATTTGCAACTTTTCTTCTTGCTCTAATTGCAAACATACCAGCTTCTGTACAAACAGATCTTAATTCAGCACCAGTTGCATTTGGACATAATCTCGAAATTAATTCCCATCTTATATCTTTTTCACAACTCATTGTTTTTGAATGTATTCTAAAAATATTTGCTCTTCCTTCTAAATCAGGTAATGAAAATTCAACTTTTCTATCAATTCTACCAGGTCTTAATAACGCTGGATCAAGGGTATTTGGTCTATTTGTTGCAAACATCACTTTAATATTACCTCTTGGATCAAAACCATCTAATTGTGTAATTAATTCCAACATTGTTCTTTGAACTTCATTATCTCCTCCTGCTCCATCATCAAATCTTGCTCCACCTATTGCATCAACTTCATCAAAAAATATAATACATGCCTTTTTAGTTCTCGCCATTTCAAATAATTCTCTAACCATACGAGCACCTTCACCAACATATTTTTGAACCAATTCAGAACCAATAACTCTTATAAATGTAGCATCTGTTCTATTTGCAACTGCTCTAGCACATAAAGTTTTACCTGTACCTGGTGGTCCATATAATAATATTCCTTTTGGTGGATCAATACCTAATTTAACAAATCTTTCAGGACTTAATAATGGTAACTCAACAACTTCTCGTAATTTTTCAATTTGATCTTTACATCCACCAACATCAGAATATGTTACATCAGGTTTTTCTTCAACTGTCATCATTGTAACTGATGGATCTATTCTTGGTGGTAATGGTAATTGAATTTCATATTTATGACGATCAACTCCAACTCTCATACCTTCTTCAATATCAGTTGGTGATACTCGTTCGCCTAATCCAACAACAAATTTAGCAATTTGTTTAATATTTATAACATATTTTGATTTTGTATCTGCATTTTGTAAACCAGAAGTTGAAGTTTGTGGTTGTGTTGCTTCGATAATTTTTGTACATCTTGCAACTTGTAATGATTGTTCTTCTTGCATTCTTTGTTTATCACCTAAAACATCCCATAAATGAGGTGGTGCTAACCCAGTATCAGATTCCTTTATACCTATATTTTGTTTTATTCTTTCTTCAATAGTTTTTAAATCTTTTTCAATTGTTTTAATTGATGTAGCATAAGGAGCAGCACCATAAGTTTTTAAAACTTGTATATCTCCTTCACTTAAAGGGACAATTTTATCTTGTTTTTCTTCATCTTCTGTTGGAGCAACGTATTTATCCCAATCAGCTTTTGGTGGCATTTTAACTGACAGTGGCAATAAATTATGAGAGAAGAAAAATAGAGAAAAATAGACGAAAATGGTAGCGACAATTTTATATTACTGAGTATAAACTTATACGTTTACAAGTCGTTAATATACTATTCTTATCTTCAGACATTAATTGTATACTGAGATCATCTAGATTGGTAATTAGATTATTGATCTCTTGATTGATTTTATCTTGATTTCTACCACTTACATATTTTAAAATATTTAACAATTGGTGTAAATAACTATTGAAATCAACAATTTTAACTCTTAAATTATCTTCTTCTTCAGTTTCAAGGAAATGTATAAATGTATTTATACTATAGTTTAAAACATTGAATAATTGAGCATACCAGAATAAACTTGATGATATAGATATTTTATAATTTGGTTTTTCAGATTTATCAGACCCTAAAATCATTAAAGTAAATGAATAAAAAATAAATTGAGATGAAAATCGTATTGATTTAGTAGTTGATAATGAATCTAATTCAGCTTGTAAATAAAAACTTTGAAAATATAACCATGGTATTAAATCTTGTAAATCTGGTTGTTGAATAAATTTCTGTCGAATTTCTTTGGTGGTGGTTGAACTCCATTTACCTACATCTCCCGAAATTTTCAGTAAATTTTCATTTGAATTAGTTAATAATAGGTCTAGAATTGAATCTTGAAACTTGCAAAGGGTGATATTATGATTTATTAATGATATATTTTCATTTTCATAAAGTGGTGATTCTATTTGGCCTTGTGTGATGTATTTATAATTTGGAAACTGTGACGGTTTCTTAGATAATAAACTATATTCCTTGTCTAAATTATGTATGGACCAAAATATTCTCCTTGTTTCATCATCATCATCATCACCTTTTTTATAAATTTCAAATTTTATAACAGCTCGATTTAACATTCCAATTAAATTCCATACTAATTCTCCATTCATCGAATTTATACCAAATATAGTTAATAATAATAATAACTTTAATGCATCTTTATTATATTCTGAAAATGAAAAATTCAAAACATCTATTATTGAAAGCACACTTTTTTCTTTAAAAATTTCTGAATAATAGTTGGTTCCACATTTTGAATCATATAATAAACAACCAATACTTAATAATAAATATAAATCTAAATTAACAATTGACTCCTTTGCAAAATCAACTTTTGACAACTTTTGCAAATATTTATCTTTATTTAAAAATGGATATTTAAAAGTATAATTTTCAAAATAATTTAATGCAAATATAATAGGTGATATATTAATAGCTTTTAAAGTTATAAATTCTTCATTTAGGTTGGTTGTTGATGATGTAGTAATACTATTATAATTTATTCTATCTATTAAATTTCTATCCACTTGTTTTGCTCTTCTTGCACTTGAAGCTAAAGCGGCCGTTGGCATACGCTTCTTGGTAATTTTTCTTTTTGTTGGTTCTGGTTCATCAGATAACAACGAAGATACAGATATTAATTTATGACTAGTTACTCCTTGTTTTAAATCAGGTTTTGAAATTTGTAAAACTTGACCTTCAATTTCTTTTTTCCTCTTCTTTGATCGATTTACATATTCACATTCAACACCAGTTCTTTGACAATGAGAACATTTAGGATAAGTTCTACTACATTTTTTCTTTAATTTATAACATCTATTACAATTACTTGGATGATGAGTTTCTTTAGTTTCAATTTCTGGAGATTTTATACTATGTTCAACTTTTGATTCTTCAATTTCGGATATAATAGTCCTTAAATTTGATTGATTTGGAATAATTGTAGTTGGTGGTTGTGATAACCTAAATTTACTAGTAATAGTACCATTACCCATCAGTTTTTTGTAACAAAAATCCATTTTTGGTTGGTTTGTTGTCTGATAAGAAATATTTGGTTGTAAATAATTTATAAAATTTTTTCTATAAAATATAAAAATGGTAGCGACAAAAATTGTGGTGGTCATTTCTTTTATTAGTAATTTTTTTTACTACCACTGTCGCTTCAAAAATTGTGTGGCGGGTCGGACTTAGCAATCAGTCACGTGCAGTATTGTGGATTTATTATTAACTATATACAAATGAGTCGTCTATACGGGCCGGTTTATACAGTAGTTGGGATTGTTTCAGTTTGGTCAGTTTGGTCAGTTTGGTCGAATTCTTCCCTTTGTATTTTAAATGCTTCCATTGCTTTATCTTTCATTATTTCCAACATTATACTTTGATCTTTTGGACTATATATTGGTAATGTTTCATGTTGAACTAATTCTAAATTCCAATATTTATTTTCTCCCTTTCTAAATTCGTTTTCCCAATATAATCTAGTTTCATCTAATTCAAATTCATCTATAACATGACTTAAATCTGCAATTGCTTCTTGTGCATATGTTGGTCTATATTGTCCTGAATACCATATATTACCATCATCATTTTTTTTTCTCATATCCATTGCTTGTTGTTTTTGTATTATATCTCTTGTTCTTCTTAAATCTAATAAGCCAGTAAAAGCAGCTATTGCATATTCATAATTTTTAAAATTTGCAATACACATTATTCTCCATAAATCTTGTCTTCTACTTGGTTTTCTATTTTGCCAATTTGGTAATTGAAATTGTGATTCTATTTGATCTTGATGGAACGCAGGTACTTGTGAATATAAAACTTGACCTGAGAATAAATTTTTAAATAAGAATACTTGAGGTGCTAAATTTGATTCAATTAAATCTGATTCTGTTTTTTTTTTACCTTGAGCTAATCTTGCTCCATTTTGTTTTCTTTGTCTTAATTGTTCAATGAGAAACTTTCTCATCTTCTTCTCTGCTCTTGATTTCATTTGACCCATGGTTGTATTGTATTATTATTTCTTATTTTCTTATTTCTTATTCTTTATTAATTTGTTTCAGAAGTTGAAAAATTTTTGTTTTAAATTTGAACCATTTCCACGCATCAACAAATTATCACCAAATGATTTTATCATGTCTATTATATTTATTAATATATATAGTAATTACTATATGGTGTTATTCATTGTATAATCAAGAATTAATACAGAAATATTCAAATAATTTATATATACCAAAACATTTAATTAATAATCACCTCAAACAAATTGCAAATGCCACTCGCTTAGATTTAATAGAGTTAAATATTGATGAAAATACAATTCATGAAGATGTTAAACCAACAGTTAAATTAGCACCTAATAATAAAAAAAATACAATAATCGGAATATTATTTAGTATATCAATTTCTTCTAGTATAGGGTTAATTATATTAATGATGTGTGAATTAGGTGATCATTTTAACGTTGATTCAAGATTATTGATGTTTAAATTCACAATTGATATTCTAATGTTTTTGCTAGCTATCGTTATACCATACTTTATTATAACTATACTTCTAAATCAAGACTTAATACCTCGAAAATCATATCAAATTGGATCTACAATTGGTTTATTCATACTATGGTCTTATATATTACATAAATGTGGTGATTTAACTCAAGATTATAATCCAAGAGGTCAAACTTCAAGGAATTTAATAGAGAGAAAGATTAATGAGGTCTCAATAGTCGGTATTACTATTTTAGCTATACTTTCGGGAATTGGTTCAGCTACAACTCCTTATAAAACATTACCTATTGAACATTATATTAATAAAAGTAAACCAGAGACAAAAGTAGGTGAACATGATATAAACTCAGCTATACAATATTATAATAATACTACATTATTATTAGAAAAAAGACAACAAGAACTAACTAAATTACAATTTGCAACTGGTGGGACCATATATAATTTACCTAGTGCTAATAATTCCGGAAATCTCGCTCCAAAACGTGGAATACTACATAAAGTACAGTCATTTGCAAATTTATCAGTGGCTAATACCCAAGAAGAAGAAATGGAGACTGAAATAAAGTCATTGACTAAGCTCAGAGACTCTTTATATAATGATTTACTTAAGTTGTTGAAGAAATTTCAACAACAATCACAAAATAAATCAACATTAGATTTAATACTAATTTATGGGAACTATTTTTTAACTGGTTATTGTATTTATCGTATACTAAATGTGTTTTTTATAAAATTACCATTATTATATTTCACAAAAGAGAAGATAGTTGAGTCAGCAGTTGTTGAACCAGAAGAAGCACCATCATCCAAAGATGCATTAGCTATAACCTTATCAAAATTAATACTATCAATTATATCTGTACCCATGTCTGAAGCACAATTAGTCAATCAATTAAGTTTCATACTATCTGGTAGTTTATTTATATGCTCATTCTCAAATGTGTTGAGAACATTTCAATCCTTCAACAAGTTTTTTAATCCAGATTCAGAATTTACTAAAAATTGGTTAAAGCATTTATTTATTGCTGAATTATTAGGAGTTTATGTTATTGCCACTGCATTATTAATCAGAACTAATTTACCCACAAATTTATCAAATCAAATATCCAAAATCTTATCATTATCTGGTAGTTCAAATGGTCGTACGACATCAGTTGAAGAAGTTGTATTTATAGACAATTGGTTTGATAAAATATTTGCATTATCATGTATAATAACGATATTAGTTATTGTCATTGAGAAATTTCTTGAATCTGAATCGTATTCATATGATGAAGAGCTGTTTATAGAAGGTTCAGAATATAAATTGGCATAATTCTGATATTTTGCACCCATTTTATTATATATTTTCTGAGTAGTGAACCCATACCAAAAAATTTTTCAAACCAAATTTACTAGTCAATACTTAAGTTCAAGATTTCTAGATTCAAATTTGTAAATACATTGAAGCTTTCAAAAATGACAGTTTCTAAATCAACCAATATTCCTTTCTCAAGAGAATCTTTAGAATCATTATTAAAAAGAAGATTTTTTTATGCTCCTTCATTTGAAATTTATGGTGGTGTCGCTGGTTTATTTGATTTTGGACCACCAGGTTGTGCTTTTCAAAATAATATAATAGATGTATGGAGGAAACATTTTGTTTTAGAAGAAGAAATGTTGGAAGTTGAAGCTACTATGTTAACACCATATGAAGTTTTTAAAACTTCTGGTCATGTTGATAGATTTTCAGATTGGATGTGTAAAGATTTGAAAACTGGGGAAATTTTTAGAGCTGATCATTTAGTTGAAGAAGTTTTGGAATCAAGATTAAAAGGTGATAAATTAGCAAGAGGTGAGACTATAATCGAAGATGATGATGATAAAGATAAGAAGAAAAGAAAAAAGAATGTTAAAGAAATTAAAAATGTTAAATTAGATGATGAAATAGTTGCAGAATATGAAAATGTTTTAGCTCAAATTGATGGTTATTCTGGTCCTCAATTGGGTAAATTAATTGAAAAATTTGAAATTGGTAATCCTGCAACTGGTGGAAAATTAGAACCACCAATTGAATTTAATTTAATGTTTGATACTGCAATTGGTCCTTCAGGTAATTTAAAAGCTTATTTAAGACCAGAAACTGCACAAGGTCAATTTTTAAATTTCAACAAGTTATTAGAATTTAATAATGAAAAAATGCCATTTGCTTCTGCTTCAATTGGTAAATCTTTTAGAAATGAAATTGCTCCAAGAGCTGGTTTATTAAGAGTTCGTGAATTTTTAATGGCTGAAATTGAACATTTTGTTGATCCAGAAGATAAATCACATCCAAAATTTAATGATGTAAAAGATTTAAAATTAAGATTTTTACCAAAAGGTGTACAAGAATCTGGTTCAAATGAATTAATTGAAAAATCAATTGGTGAAGCTGTTTCTTCCGGTATGGTTGATAATGAAACTTTAGGTTATTTCATTGCTAGAATTTATTTATTTTTAACTAAAATTGGTACTGATCCAAATAGATTAAGATTTAGACAACATATGTCAAATGAAATGGCTCATTATGCATCTGATTGTTGGGATGCAGAATTAGAAACTTCTTATGGTTGGATTGAATGTGTTGGTTGTGCTGATAGATCTGCTTATGATTTAAGTGTTCATACTGCAAGAACAGGTGAAAAATTAGTTGTTAGGCAAGCATTACCAGAACCTAAAATTGTTGAAGAATTTGAAATTGATATTGCTAAAAAGAAATTTGGTCCAAAATTTAGAAAAGATGCTGGAAAAGTTGAAAAATGGTTAACATCAAGAACTCAATGTGAATTAGAAGATTTATCAAAAGAATTGGCAGAAAAATGTAAAATAAATGTTGATATACCTGAAGTTGGTGCAACTGAAGTTGATTCAGAGTTAATTAAAATAGAAAAAAGAACTAGAACAGAACATATTAGAGAATATACACCAAATGTTATTGAACCTTCATTTGGTATTGGACGTATATTCTATTCAATTATTGAACATCAATTTTGGGCAAGAAATGATGATGCCGATAGAGGTGTTTTATCATTACCTCCATTAGTTGCCCCAACAAAAGTTTTGCTAGTTCCATTATCAAATTCACAAGAATTACAACCAATTGTTAAAAAAGTTTCACAAATTTTAAGAAAAGAAAAAATACCATTTAAAGTTGATGATTCATCAGCTTCAATTGGTAAAAGATATGCTAGAAATGATGAATTAGGTACTCCATTTGGTATAACTATTGATTTTGATTCTATTAAAGATGAATCAGTTACTTTAAGAGAAAGAGATTCAACTAAACAAGTTAGAGGTTCAATTAAAGATATTGTAGAAGCTATAAAAGATATAACTTACAATGATGTTAAATGGAGTGAAGGTACTTCAAATTTACAACCATTTGAATAGATTTAGAATATACATATATTAACCAAATATTTCTTGTAAAAATGCATCTGAATTTGGTTTTCTACCTAATAATTCTTCTAAATTATTCATTATATCTTTTGAACCACCTGGTTTTAAAATTATATCTCTATATCTAATACCATTTTCAACATTCATTGGATTTTTTTCAAATAATGTATGGAAAATATCAGCAGCATAAACTAAAGAGTACAAGTACCCGTAATATCCACTTTCATAACCACCAGCAATATGACCAAATGAACTATAACCTTTGGTTGGATTGTTATCACTTGGTAATAATGTAACATCTTCTCTTAATTGATTCCAAATTTCAAATAAACTTAATTTTTCCAATTCTGATTCTTTATCAATTGTATGTAATTTCATATCAAATAATCCAAAGAATAATTGACGTAATGTAAATAAACCAACATTTACTTTCTTTGATCTAATTAATGAATCAATTAAATCATCACTAATTTGTTCACCAGTTTTATAATGTGATGATAATTGTTTAATTTGATCTTTTTTCCAACACCAATTTTCAAGCATTTGTGACGGTGTTTCTACAAAATCTCTTTCAACTCTAGTACCATGAAATCTAGCATATTTAGTTTTAGAAACTAGTGAATGTAATCCATGACCTAATTCATGTAATAATGTAACAACTTCACTATGTTGAAGTAATGAAGGTTTCTCCTTTGTTGGTTTTGTAAAATTACAAACTAATGATGTGATTGGAGTATGTCTATCTCCATTTTCTTCTTCAAATCCAGGACCTAATCCAAAATTAGCTGCATGCCCATATTTACCTTCTCTTGGATGTAAATCGATATATAACCAACCTAAGAATTCAGGTTTACCGGATTTGATGTCTTGGTAGATAGCAAATTGATGAACATCTTCATGCCATACAGCATTTGGATCTGATGTTTTATTTTTGACAAATTTGATATCGAAAATAGTTTCATAAATATTCATAATTTTATCCAATGTTGATTCTAATGGGAAATATTCAGCAATTTTAATATTATCAACTTGATATTTTCTTTCTAATAATTTTTCATTATAATAGTTATAATCCCAGCTATATAATTCATCTTCAGGTTCCAAACCTCTAGATTTTAAATCTTCAGCTTTAAATTCTTTTAAAGTGGCCAATTCTTTACTTGCTACTGGTTTCAATTTCTCTCTTAAATCATTCAAGAAATTTAAAACATTATATTTTGTCTTTGCCATTCTTTCTTCCAATACATAATCAGAATAAGTTTCATAACCTAATAATTTTGCAATTTTAAATCTAATTTTTATAATTTCGGTCAAAATTGGATCATTTTCAGATACTCTATTTGAATATGCTAAATTTGCAACTTTTCTAGTATTTGAATTATTTGCATGTTTGAATAATGGAATTATATCAGGATAATTAAATATAACTTTTAATTTCCCATCATCTAATTTTTCATATGAATCAATTACATCTTGTGGAACACCATCTAATTCTTCAATTGTAAACGCCACATATCCTTTATCTTCATTTAAATTCTTTGAAAATTGAACTTGTAAATTATTTAATTCAACTTGTAATTTTTTGACCTTTTCTCTTGGTTCTTTATCTAATGCCAACCCATTTCTTTTAAATGCAGTAATAATCTTATCTAAATATCTCTTAGATTCACCATCAATTGAATCAACATCTATTGATTTATATAATTTATCAAATATTTTATAAACATCTTCTCTTGACCATTGTTCAATTGAATTTTTTTCAATGATTTCTTCACCTTGCGTTGACGCATCTCTTAATTCTTTGTTAGTAGATACATGTTGATAAAAAGTAGCTTGACCTTCAGGAAATCCATCATTATTAGCCTTAATTGCAAATGGTTTCAATACATTATTTAACGTAGGTTCAGTAATATTGGCAATTTGATCAAATAATTTTGTTTCTGAATCAGCCAATTTTCTAGAAATTTCAACAACTTCTTCTGGTGTAGTTTTCCAACTTGGATATGACTGATTTTTAATTAATTGATCAAAATCTATTTCAGTAGACATATTGTAATAATAATATAATGAAATTGATAAAATTAGTATTACAATATGATACATAAAATTTTGAAAGACGGGGAAAATGCGCTTATTTATACCGCGATGAAAATGCCAAGTGTTGAAAATTGGAGACGCCAGAATTCCGCACCGAATGGAATTTTTTGGGTTTGATCCATTGAATCATAGGGCTTGATTTAAAGAGTCAATTTTAGATAATATTCTGCTTAAGAAGACACTGTGGCTAAAACTCTGTCTGATACATAAGAAACAATTCATTTGGTCTATTATTTAGCCTCTACAACTAAAGGTCTTTGAATGTCGTGTGATCTTTTAAATATTGTGGCATTACAATTTAGGTAGAAGACGCTTTTTGGTACCACCAAAGCAAGAAACACAGTTTATGGCTTCAATTTTCGCTGTAACTTAATGCCAGGCCGCTGTAAGTTCAGTATTTTTTTCAAACAGTTGATTGATCAATAAAATTGATTATTAGTAAACTAAAAGTCTATTGTAATACACTGCAGTATTAATTGAAGCTGAATCATAAGAATTAATGTTGTGACAGGTGGAACTAACCTGGCACGTGATGAACTTTAAATTGTTATAAATTGATTTGACCATTCAAATGGTCAACCAGTTGGGTGAATGGTCTAGTGGTATGATTCCTCGTTTGGGTTTAACAATTTGAACAAAGAAATTCGAGGAGGCCCTGGGTTCAATTCCCAGTTTACCCCAATGATTTATTTTTTGAATTTTTTTTATCGTCTAAATTGGTCAAAGGATAACAGTTTCTTCATTTTTTTTTATGAACTTCATGCGTAGTTGATGTTAAAGGTTATTTTGCTCTACGTTGTATCAATTAGGACTAAACAAAGCTACTAAATCTTCAAGTGTTTGTAATACTTCATAAATTTTTCAAAATTTGGTCAAAAACTCAAACTATTCTCTTAATTATAACAAGTAGAGAAATAACTTTAGCTAAATGGAAATTACACAATACAGTACTATTATCTCAGACTTACTACTAAGCACTTATTCTTAGACAATATGTGGCAAAATTCTTTGTACCATATTCTATTATACTACACTAAGAATTTAATTTTGACGCATGGATGGTTGGGTGCGACAAAATAATTAATCGTGCTAACTTTAGGGCGATCCGTATTAAATGTAGTGGTTTATATGTCATGAAGAATGCATTCTTTCGAGATAAAAAGCGGTTTGATAAAATCAGGACCCCTGAATTGTACATCCTTTTACTTCAATTTTTCAAATTCAAAAATTTGTTTTTTGACTTGAATTTTTGGCAGTTTTTCGTCTTACAAAATTTTTTCAAAAAATTAAATTCAGTGTAAGTTCATATTTAGGGCCACAAACTTCAATTAAACAACGAATTATGTATACTAAACCTCAAACTACGATGCTGAATTTGGTTTTAGGTCATCTGATCTGAAGTTGAGAAATTTCAAAATATCTTCTCAAGTATGGGGAGAATCGAAGAAATTGAACTGACAAAAAATCTAACTCCACATTCCCCATTCAACATGTGAAGTAATAAAACAAGACAAAATTTTAGCTCACTCAAAGGAAATACATTAGATATATTTGTGTTAATGTATTCAAAGGAAAAGTAACTTTTCATAAGTACTTGAAAAATTTTGAAAAAATTTTAAAGTGATTTTAACGTTTTGAAACCATTACTACCGAGTTTTTATGGGTAAAATAAACTAAATCAACTATCTTAGAAGTTTCTAAATGTAGTCTAAGTACTGTTTATTTCGTAATTAAACGTTTTTTTGCATTTATTAAATGATGAATAAAGTTGACAAAAAAGTGATTCATTGAAAGATTTTAGCATCATTCTACTCAGATTTAATTGAAGTTTCAGAGAAAGAAGTTCGAGAGCAATAGATCTAAGATTGATGGACTTAATTACAGATTAAGTTTTGAGATTAACTACGACGAGAATGCAGGTAAGTCAATTTTGTTTCAGAACTAATTTTCATGATATAAATTTCTCGCTTGAATTTAGTGCCAGCGAACTACTTTTCTCGTGCTAAGCTCGGGCGACTTGCATTAGCCTTTTTCGGCTTATATGACGTGAATCAAATTTTTGTATGTTGAGCTATTATTTTGCAGAAATCAAGGATTACGTACAGATCATCTATATTATTCATTAAACTACAAATACTTCTATTAATTTACCAAAATCTAAACCATCACGACTATGCATATCGAATATTTTAATTCCATCTAAATTGAAAATACCTTTATTCACACCAATTAGTTGTATTTCAGTTTCAAATACCATATGAGGATCCAATGGCCCAATTCTAATATCATTATTTAAAATAAGTACACCTTCATCATTATTATCAGCTTTTAAAGTATTATATAATGAATATAATTGATTTTTATTATATATTATCAAATCATTAGTTTGATTAGGTAATAAATTTGATGAAGAACCATTATTATTGTTATAATTTGAACTGTAAACTGGATTAAAATTAATTGGATTTTGTACTAGTAATGATAAATTTAACCTATTCATTGAATTATTAATTGCTTGAATTTTCCAACTTGTTACTTCACCTAATTTAATATCTAACTTGCCTATAAATGTTAATTTCAATCCCGATAATGATGAATTGTTATTTGTGGTGAGGTTCACAGTCACTGATGAACTCATTGATGGTTTTATTATCTTTTTTATTGATTGATTACTAGCAGTTGGACTTTTCAATTTATATAAACTATTCATCATTGCTTTTTGTCTTATATTTGTAGATTGTAATTGTGAATAATTGGAAGTTGTCTTTAAGGCATTGTTTATAGGTGGTGCAATTAGACTAAAATCTAGATATGGTGTCCATTCAGTTTGGATAATATTACTTATATTATTTTCATTTTCATCTTGTACTATCAATGATAATTTAATCGGTATTGGTTTTGATAAATTTGTTTGATTTTCATTATCATGATTTATTAATTTATATGTGAGATTAATTGAGTCAGAATATTTAACTTTTGCCGGTATGTAATCATTCAAAGATTCAACTGAACCAGATCTGAAATTTAAGTTAATATCAAGAATTTTAAAATAATAATTTTGATGATTTAACATGGATAATAATTCATCTGAACATTCAGTGTTTAAAGTTGCTAGTAGCATATTATTTCTACCTGCTGGTTTTGTAGATTTTAATTTGATAACTAATGATACAGTGACTGGTATGTTTATAGTTGTTTGAATTTTCTGTGACTCTTTAACTTCTTCTTCAATTATGGATTCAGTTTCTGGTTCTTCGATGAAATCACCCAATTCAGATAATAATTTTTTTTTCATACATGGTTCAAAATTTGGTAACACGTATTCTGTTTCTTGTTGTTCAATTTTCAATTCTTCATCAATCAACGTAGCCGTGAGGAATAAATGTGGATTATTTAATCTTTTCCTAGGATAATTAACACTGATTTCAAATCTCCATACCGTTGTACCTTCATTTTCATACACAATTGCATCTTTATCAAGTAGTATGTTTATATTATTTTCATTTATTGGATTTTCATTTGAATCAATAGTTAAATCTAACGAAATTTTTTGACATTTTTTAGTACATATTACATAACCAACTATGGACTCATCAAAAAACAATAAACCTCTCGGTATCACATCATTTAACTGATCTATTATAGTATCATCATTGATTATTTTCCTTGTTGGTACAATTATTCTTAGGGCCATACTTTGTCTCGAGTTTCAAATCTAGACGCGAAAAATTTCAAATTTACTCGTTTTGAATAAACATTACCTAACAATTCTATATTTCTATTAATAACCTATATAAATCCCACCGTTTCTTTCATCTAATTCATTAACTATATATTCCATTGCATCTGATTTTGGATGCCAACCTAATTTTGCAGTACATGATACATTTTTTAATAATGGTAATCTTTCAGTTAATGCAATATATAAATCAATTGGATCTAATCTTGTTGAAGTACCCAACATTCCTGAACTATTAATATATAAAGTTCTTAACGGTCTTGGATAATCTAAAAACCCTAAATTTTCTTCATCGAAAAACAGTGAAGATACATAATCAACACTTATTTCTAATACTCTTAAATTTGGACAATAAAAAAATACTTGATCTAATGAATCTTTTCTTAGTCCAGGCATTGGATATTGTATTTTTAAATTAATTAAATTATTTCCTATTCGAGATAATATTTGTCGTAATCCTGAATCACTTATATATGGACAATGTGCAAATTCTAAATGAGTAATCAGTTGTGGAAATTGTGATAAATATAAAAATTCATCAGATATACCACCTGATATTCTTAAAAATGTTAATTTTGGAGGCCAGTTTACCAGTTTATAATCATGTATTTCGATTGAAGATCTAGGAAATGATAAAGATTCTAACTTAGTCAAATTCCGTATTGATTTAAATAATTCTTCTAAGTTTAAAGTCTCAGAAACTAATCTAAGATCAAGTATTTTTAAATTAAAACAGTTTTTTAAACTCATCATTGGTCCAAAACCAAAACTTGTTTGAGGTGCAACAAATGATTCTAAATTTGGCCCTGCGGTTTTTAACAATTTTGCAACAAATGCATTTTTACCAGTTTGAATAATATATGATAAATCTAATTGATGAATATATTGACCTAAACTTTTATTATTTGATATACTACCAACAAAATTGAAAAAATTTGTAGCTTTTAAATATGGTGAATCATATAAAATTGGTAAAATAATCATGTAAAATAATTTACAAACTCTCATTAACTTCGGTTTTAATTTGCCAGTAGCATGTAGTATTTTAAATATGTTTACAAATATCTCGGCTGGAAATTTCATCATATCTTTTTCTTCATGTTCAATTTGTTTAGCTTGGTCATAATCAGGATTAAAACCTAATACAGCACATTTTAAAACATCTATTTTTTCAAATTTACTTAATGGCCATATTTTTCCTTTATAATTTGGATTTCTTAATACATAAATAGATCTTAAATTAACACCTTGTTTAAATTTATTTAAATTTGTTGTATATAATGATTCTTCTTGTTCATTTTCTTTATCTTCATCATCATCTGAATTTTCAGCATAATTATTTGATCTATAAACGTATCTCCTATATGGAGCACGTATTTGTTTTGCCCTACGTTTATTAGCTATTTTGAATAGATTTCGTTAAGTTGTAAATAAAGTTTTGATGATAATAAATTTCCCCATCAAATTTATTTTTCAAAATTGTGCTACCAAATTGTGGATTTCTTTTTTTGCAGCTAAATTTATATAGAGATGGCAAATTAAATAGAAGACAATAAATATATATTATGCAACTATGGAACCATCATCAAATAAATCTAATAATGCTTTATCTATCCAATCACATCCAGATGGTGATATTGGTGAATTTTGACCCATATTCCAATCTATTTGATCATCTATCAACATTTGATTTTGATTATCAAGGGTATCTTGATATGAATTTGATTGATCTATTGATGATGCTAAACTTGAAGTTGTTTGCTGTTGTTGTTGATCTATTTCAATATCTACATGTGGTAAATAATCTCTCAATTTTGAATACAATTTTGGTTTTATCGTTATTAATGATTCTCTGATATGTTTTGCCAATTTATTTGATAATTGCCAATGTTCAGCTATTGGATATATTGCACTTAATGCTAATTTAATGTATTCTGTATATATATCCAAATCATCTCTGTTTAATCCAAGGTTATTATATGAATCAATTTGTAAAGTTGTTTCTAACCATATATATGCACTTAAATGAACTAATGATGATAATGCTAATGCACAAGCAACAAATGGTGTTCTTTCCTGTACTTTAGATGCATTTGTATCGATTAGTAGTTCAACTATTGAATTTGCAGCTTCTATAGTTTTTCTAGTTTCAATTGTAGTTTTTGAATCTGATTTTAATTGCGTTGGTAAATCTTTTTCTTTAATTGTTTCACCACTGCATTTAGGTAATTGTGGTGAATTAATTTTCCAAAGATATGAAAATGGTCTATGTGCAAATATTTTTGCATAATTATATAATATCACTGATTGATGTACACCTTCATTTATATCACCATTTTTATGTATTAAACTTGGAGCTTGAAATAATTGTGGATTATTTAATCTCATTTCCCAACTTGATAACTCAGCCTTAAGTTTTGTTAAAATCATTTCATATGGTTTCTTATTTATAATTTGTACATTCATTTCAACTGCTTGTGTAACTAATTTTGCAGCTTCTGATCTACCTTTATAATCAAATTCCTCTCTTGATGGAGAAGTTGGATATTTAATTGATCCTAATAACTTAGAAACTGGTGATATAGTTTTACCATCGGCAGAACCAATTATAACATCAAAAAAATGTAAATCCCAGAATACTCTTCTTGAACTTTCAATAATACTGATTTTAGATATATGAGATAATCTAGGTGAGTGAAATACTTCTAACTCATTTGAATCAGTTGTTGGTGTCAAAATATTGACGGAATCTACCAGATCAATAAAATCAATTTGCAAAGTTTTGATTAAATATGTACAAAATTGTCGCAATTTTTTGCTCAAAGAATGTAATGATGATATATGAGCTGTTATTGCAGTTAAAAGTAAAACTTGGATGGATATTAGATCTAATAAACCAGTATTTTTAACAATTTCAATACATTGCGTTATTCTATCAGATATCAATTCTGTATTTTTTGCGTAAATAGTAGACGTTTTGCCATCTCCTATTATTTTTAAAATTGGTAATAATTCTCTTTCTATAGATAAATTTGAAAAATATATGAATAATTCTTGTTTTGATGGTAGGAATGGATGACTTTTGTGAAATGTTTCATAATAGTTCCGTAGTATCTCCTCTTTATCAAATGTTGATTCATTCATAAAATTGTTTCTATCATGTACATGTAACTCAACATCCAAATCTTGAAATGAGCTAACTCCATAAAGAGGTTCCTTACTACTAAATAAACAATCCAAATTATTCATATTATTCTCCAATTTAATCTTTTTCCTTAAGCTTTCAACCATTTGTTGTTCATGTTCATTTAATGGATGATCCAGTCTTTTATCAAAATAATTAACAGCACTTTTACCAGGGCAATTTGAATCTTGACAAACTGAATGATCTCGAGCACAAGGTAATTGATGAATCTTATCTATTATATCCTCATTTGTACTTATAGAACCTTCACTATTCTTCTTTTGACCAAAATCTTCAATTTCTGCAACAAACATTGGCATTTCAGGTCCTTGATTTACATCATTTACAGTCATTTGATTTTTCTTCATTGAAACTCCTTTTTTTCTTGAACCACCTCTATGACTAGCAACATAAGTACATATTTTATTTCGTTTAGTACAATTTTCACAAGTTGGTTGATTACCATCACATTTAAAATGCCTTTTACGACACTCTAAACAAGCTGAACTAACATGTTTTCTAGGTTTGACATGTTTCTCTTTATTTGGTTTATCCAGCATCTTAATTAATTTGAATTCCTGTATTTCTCTGAAGATTATATATCAATCATATAAAAGAAATGAATTACCAGCTAAATTTCTCAAATCTGTTGGTATAGGTTTTCAATCATTTTTTATCTAAGAATATTTTTAACTCATTTTACATCCGACACGTGATAACGGCCGCCCGGGGTTTGAATAATTACCGTATAGAGTAATTTAGCGGTGATTTCACTAACTATACGGAATTTGAAATTATATACGCCACAGAAATCGTTTAATAAGCTTTTAAGTTTATTAATTCTTAACTCTAGATCGTTGTTTGATTAGTCAATAGTCTATTTGAATAGATCTTGATATTCTATATCATTTTGAGTGAGTTGTAACATGAAATGTTATACTCGACTTGATGTTTCATTTTTGCGAATTTGTTAAACGAAAAGAAGTCATATTTTTTGGTGAAAATGCCATCTGAAACAAGTTTACCACCACCAACATACAAAGTAGTAGTATTAGGAGAATCATCAGTCGGAAAAAGTAGTATAGTTAAACGATTTACAAATAATACATTTGATATTCATACTTCAAATACAATTGGTGCTGCTTTTATAACTAAAGAATATATTTCAAAATCAAACCCAAATAGATCAATTAAATATGAAATATGGGATACTGCTGGTCAAGAAAGATATCGAAGTTTAACTCCAATGTATTATAGAAATTCAAAAGTTGTTTTGATATGTTTTGATTTAAATAATTTTGAATATACTCTCAATACTGCTAAATATTGGTTACAACAATTAAAACTTAATAGAAATAATGATGATAATGATAGAATAGAAATACGATTAATAGGTACAAAATTAGACTTAATAGATGATAAAAATTTAGAAATTGATAAAAAAATAAATGAATTTATTAAAGATGAAGAATTGGAAGATAATCAATATAATATTAAAAAATTTCATAAGACTAGTTCAAAGGATAATGTAGGTATAAATGAATTATTTGATGATATATTAGATGACATAGATGAAGAGTTTTTCAAGAAGTATTATGAAAAACTACAAAATGAACCAAATGATCAAATTGGTTCAATGTTAAATGCAAGAAAGGCAAATGCTTCTAATTGTTGTTAATATATAATTACATACCCTTTTGTCGCCAATACTCTCTTTTGATATCTTTGTCTAGTAATGATTTCGGTTTTTTAACTTGTACATTTTCTGGATCATAAGGTTCATCATCAGTATCATCATTATCATCATCATCATCATCATTTGCATTATTTTCATCATCTGAGTTTTCTAGACTAAGATAATCCTCTATCAATTTCTTTGTATCTTTCGCTTTATTTGTAATTGGTGTTGTTTCTCTTGGAATATATTTATCTTCTACATCATCACTCTCATCAGTCATATCTGAAAAATAATATTTATCATTACCATCAGCACCATCACTTTGACTATCACTTTCTTCATGATTTATTAAAGCTGTATTTGAAACTTTATCTCTATCATCATTAAAATCTCTTTCTTTACCTCTATAAGTTATGATATCACCTAATATAGATGCATTTAATCTATCTTTATATGATGCAGAATGTAATTGATAACATTTGGCAACTAATAGTTGATAAGCACCACCAAATGCTTTCTTTAGGTCTCTTAAATTATATGATGACCTTGTTATATTATTTCTTGGATCTGCTGGATCTTGAATCACTATTGAAAATGTATTTTTACAAGTTACCAAAACTGGATGACTTCCTTTTGTATAATACATCGGTGCTTCTGTTTTTGGTTCTAATGCTATTATCAAATTATCATAAGCAAAATTCCTACCATATAATTCAAAAAATTCAATTAATAAAGCACCTAAATTTTCCAATGGATCAATTGAATTTGTAGATATTTTAGGATGTAATCTCATAAAATGATAGCACATAATTATAGTAGCATATCCACCTAAACCACCAACATGTACATTATTTAATTTTCTAGATCTAAGAAATTGTTTTATAACTAAAACCAATTCTCTTAATCCTGGAGTTGAATCGAGCCATCTCCGTATTCTTTTAGCTGCATCTAATCCATTTGTTCTTTCAAATGAAACATCTATATGAAAATTTGATTCTGGATCTATAAATTTTATAATTGGGACTTTTGCATGAGCTATAACTTCAACATTTTTAGCTAAATTTTTAGCTCGGAGGAAAGTAGACAATTGATATAATCTTGATCTTTCTTCATAATCTCCAGTTTTTGAAATAACTACCATATCTATATCAGAACCAGGTAAATATAAATCAGTAGCACAAGAACCAAAAACTTGTAATTCGGTACCTGGCCAAAATTTACCAATATGTTTTTTCAATCTATTAATAACATTATTTCTTAAAGTAATTTCATCACTTGATGGGGATATATAATTTACAAAATCTTTGATTTCCATAGTGAGCCAATCTGCAATTTCTCGTTGTCTTGAATGATCATGATTTTTAACCCAGGGGTATAATGATTGTGAAACACCATTTATTACAGTCACTCCATTCTCATCAGCACTTAAAATACCATCATCTGATAAATCATAAACATCATTACTTACATCATTAGCCTCATCAGAAGAAGATGAAAATCCAAAACCGATAAAATCTTGATTTTGAGTTAATTCATTATCAACTTTGATATTTTGTTTTTTAGCAGATAGTTCTTCAGCAGCTGGAGTCACTTCTATACTCTCATCTTCACTTTCACTATCTACAAGTATTATTTCATCAGGGCTTTTAGATTTCTTTTTATCATAATCAAATATCAATTCTGAATCTGAATCATCATCAATATGTTTTTGTAAATGTTCAAATGAATTTTGTGCAAGTAAAACCTTGTCATCTTGAGATTGTTTAGTCTTCTGTTTCTTATTCTTCCTTTTCTTTAGCTTTTCTGGTTGCTGCTGTTGTTCTCTTTTCCTTTTAGTAGCCATTAATCTTTGCAACTGGTTTATTCAATTTTTTTTTATTTTGAAACGCTACCAAAAATTGTAAGAAGAGATTAAGTTTATACATTTAATGTACTAGATACTCTAGATCCACCTAATTCATAAGCCATACAGAGTGATAATGCTATGGATATAATTATGAACAAGCACAGTTTGACTTTTTTTGAGTTAAGCACCAATAGATCCATGAAAATTGATATGACAATGGCTAATTTCAAGATCGATTTCGAAAAATGCGGTGAAAATAATGATAATAGTTCAAGTAATATCAATTCAAAACAGTAGAATGGTATTCTTGAGATCAGATTTATTTCAATTAGTTTCTTTGTTTCAGTATCCTCAAAACCTCTTAACTTTTCCTCAAATTCATCTTGTGTTAAATTCAAATGATTTGGATCATTTTCTTCAAATTCTAAATCTTCATCTTTTTCATTATTTATTAATGCTAGTGGTTTAGGTTCATATAATGTCAAATTACTTTGATCTATACTTTCTCTTCTATCTCGGTTATCATTAATTATAAATCTATTCCATTTCATATCATTTAAAAACAATAATACATCTTTTGAATTCTTCCTTGATGTTTTATTCTCAGCTTTGATCATTGAATAAATAAGCTCCTGGTAGTCTAACAAACAGTCATTAACTTCTCCATGAATTTTCATCATTTGTTCTTGAAACCAATGGCTGAAGTTTTTATAATTCATATTGAAATACCATTTAATAATCTTATTCCTTGCTTCTTGTGGATCTTGTTCATTTTTAACTATATTTGTAAATGGTAGTATCCCACAACATAAATAACATAAAATTAAACCCATTGAATAAATATCACTTTCATAAGTAAAATCATTGACAAAATTTTTGGTAGGATCATCTGTATATAACCATAATTCAGGACTTGTAAATTCTAAAGTCCCAGTATTTCCTCTTCTTTCATTAAATTTCAAATTCTGTTTTAATTTAATATTATTCTCTATGAATTTCCCTTCACCAAAATCAGAAACTAAAACTTTAGGTAATTCAAAAACTTTCAGTTCAAACTCATCTATATTATCAAAACTATTAATTTGTTCATTTTTTTCATATTTTACATCTAGTAAACAATTTGATGGTTTTAAATCTCGATGTAATATACCATGTTTATGTAAATAATGTACACCATTAGCTACATCATGAAAAAATTTCCATATTTCAAAATTAGATAACCAAGATTGAGCAGTTTCTGTCATTTCACCATTTTTTTGTGCCCTTCTTTTCTTTCTTTCATTTGCTACTTTATCTTTCCACGATAAATTTTCTTCAATTGTATAATTTGTACATATTAAATCTTCAAGATGTCCACCATCACAATATTGTTGTAATATATAAACAAACGGTATCTTTCTATCATTTTTACTATCATCTAATGGTAATATATATGCTGTTGATTCTTCAATATCTCCCAATTCTAACCAAACGTGATTATATCGTATTAAATTATTTTCATTTGCTCCTTTTACTGATAATTCATATAATATTAAAACTTCATTTAAAACTTGTTCCAATAATTCAAATTTATTACCCATACTTATTCTTTTAACTGCATAAGTACCCAAATTAATATCATTTAAAACATGTGTAACTTTGAATACTTGCGCATGAGCTCCAGAACCTAAAACAAATGGATATATTTTCTTGAAAAACTTGTTGAAATAACCCTGATTGAATACTCCTTCAGGTATACCCTTTGTAGAAGTTGAACTTGATTCTTTATATGGGATTTGACCCAATAATTTGAAATAATCACTATGCATAAACAAATTTTGTGGTAATTTAGTTGAATCAGGTAAGTTAAATAAATTAGATAATCCATTAGTAGTTGATCCTCGTCTTGATCTAGCACCTGTATCTTGATATTCAGCCCATTGAAACCCGCAATTTGGACATTCAGTTAAATTTGAATTTTCAGAAAATATAAATAATGGAGGAGCTTTGGAAGAATTGGAATTTGTTCTTTTAGTAAATCTTTGAAGATCCGGCACGTCTTGATTTTTTGTTGTTGTTAATAATTGAATGGTATTTTCTTGTGTATCATGTAAGACTATTAAACCTTCATTTGGATTATGATATAAAACAGCTTTATTAGAATTGTAAGGAACAATTGACATTTTAATAAAAATAAACTAAAGCTAAAGTTGAATAAATTCTAAGATATATTCGGCAATCATGGAATAATATAAATTATTATTGAACTGTTTGATAAATCACTAAGATGTTATAGATTTGAATGGAAAAATATCCTCGCGGCGTAATTCAATTTTGAAACCAGACGTAATAGAAAATACAACGAACAGACAAAACTATGATAAACTTTTCATTAAACATTGTATATACAAATATTTACCTATTTGACATTTCTTAATTTAACCATAAATTGTAACAATTGTGTTTCTATTTCATATTTATCTTCATTTAATAAATTGGATAATTCTAGATCGGACTTTTCTGATAATAATTTGGTAAGTTGAGAAACAGTTAATTTTGAGTAATTGGTTGGAATGAGTTCTTTAGAAGGACCAGTTTCTTTGACAGCATCATCTGGAGTGTGGGATTGAGGTGGTAAAATATCATCAACTTTAGTAATTGCTAATGATTTATTATCGCTTGATTCAAGTTCTAAATGATTGATTTCTTGAGTATGACTTTCAAGTACACTCTCTCTTCTTTGTTCTGTTGAAT
The DNA here is from genome assembly GCA_947670415.1 of Insectozyma verbasci. Lineage (NCBI taxonomy): Eukaryota > Fungi > Ascomycota > Pichiomycetes > Serinales > Debaryomycetaceae > Insectozyma > Insectozyma verbasci. Next base: position 778,050 of record CANTUO010000002.1, on the reverse strand, counting down.
TTTTATCAATATGAGTAGCTGCTTTTCCATTATCTATATTATCAATTTTAAATGAATTAATTTCACCTGATGATTCTTCAAGACTATTACTTTTTGGAATGGTAACCGATGAATCATCAATAGCTGTTCTAACTTTCTTATTAGTTGTTGCAACGTCTTTATGTACAGTTTTTCTCTTAGATCTTCTAAGTGGTATATTTTCTTTATTATTATCTTGAGTATCTTCAATTGAATCTTCATTTGTATTATCTTGAGATATTGAATTTGTTTCCAATTCAGAAATTTCATCTTCTTTATCAGTCATTGATGATGCAATTTCAACCTTATTTGATTTATTATTTGAATTTTTTAATATTAACCTTTCAGACACTGATACTTTAGATTTACTTCTAGTTCTCTTTGAAGCCCTCTTTTCTTTAACCCTTTTGGATGATTTGGATTTAACTTTTTGATCAGAAACTATATTTTTTGATGAATCAATTTGAGAATTATTTATAGCAGATCCTTCTTGTTCAAGTTGACTACTAGCACTATCCATAATTTCCACGTTTGTAACTTTTGGTTCATCTATTTCAATGCTACTAATATCTTGTTGTAAATCTTTATTTTCTATATTATTAAAATCTAAATCCGTTCTTTTAGCTATATCATTCTTTGATTTAATTAGACTGCCATTATTGCTCAATCTTTTCTCTGCTATAATTTCTGATTGAGCTACTTCAACTTGAGTCTCAACTGTCTTTTCAATTTCTTGTGGCACACTGTTTATATTTTCATTGTCTTTACCATTAATCTCAATATTACTTGAATTTGAAGATTTATCACTGCTTTGAGCCATTTCGCTATCTTCAAGTACACTCTTTCTACCATCGTCTTTACCGTCATGAGCATCAGCCATAATTGTATCATGTTGAGTGTCAATTTCATTAATTTTATCTTGATTTTCATCAGCTTGATTAATTTCAATTCTATCAGATGAAGTATTATTTGTATCTTTCGAATTATTTAGACTATCAGGTAATGTATCTGCATATTCATTCAGTTCTGAAACCTCTTCTTGTTTTTCTTCATCAGATTTATCATCAACTACAGCATCTGATACAATATTTCTGTCCTGAATTACAATTTCTTCACGTTGAATGTCATGTACTTGAGCTTTTTTCGTTCTACCATCGATTTCATCATCGCCATTAACTAAATCTATTCTTTCTGCAGTTAATTCAATAATTAATTCATCTGAATCTTGAGTTAAATCAACTACACCACTTTCATTCTCACTTGAAACTAAACCAGAATCATCATTATCGTTCATTTCAACATCATGTACATTAGTCTCATCTTTATTAGCTTCATGTTGTTCTTTACTTTGTTCTCCATTTACTACAGGTTTATTAGATGACTCTTTTCGTAGTTTATCTAAACTTGTAATCATATCACTATCTTTGGTTTTTGAATTATCTTCAACTGTACTTTGTTCTGATTCATTAGATGTTTTAAATACTTCAACTCCATTTTTGGTTTGTTTATCTTCATGTGAATCTTCCTCTGATGGTGTTTTAGCGACTTCTACTCTACCATTAGCATTATTTTCAGGTGAATTTTCTTCTGTAAATGTCTTAGCAACTTCCATATTATTATTCTTTACTTTATCTTCAAGTGTATCTTCTTCTATAGAATTATTTTCTTTAACAGTATCTCCATCTTTCATTTCAACATCTTCAGTATTATTTCTTGTAATTTTTTGCATATCACTCTCTAGTGAATCGTCATCATTTGATTTAGCAGTAGGTATCAAAATATCACTCTTGGTAGATATAGAATCACTAACCTCTTTTAATTTCTCACCAAACATTGGTAATTTAGAAACATCCACAAATACTGTGACATTTAATCCCAATTTAAACTGACTCATAACGCACAACTTATCAACAAATGAACTTTCTTCATTTAATTTCAGTTTCATTTTTATATAATTTAGGATTATGTCACAAGTAGGCAACAATACATTCTTATACCCCAATGCATTTTCTACAATTTGATCCAATAATTCATTTAATTCCAATTGAAAATCATTCGCAATTAAAAATGATAACGTATGTAAAAACAACTCTTCTTTTAATAAGTTGATCTTGATGAAGTTTATCACAAATTGATTTATATACCTATTTGGAGCATTCTTAACCAAAACCAAAAAGTATTCAATTATCTCTGGATTCCATGATTGGATACGTAATTGATTCAAACATTTAATTAATTCTTCATTGTCTTGTATAGTGACAATTTGTTGAATTACATGTTTGACAAAAGTTTGATAATTGGATTTATAAAATGTGCATATCTCACCAAATAAATTCAATGATTTTCGAGATTTATCTAAATGTACTTTATTCAATGAATCAGTGAATATTTGAATTACATTTTCTGTCGCTAATTCATTTTTCAAATAATCAGCAATGAAAATCAAACATTTTTCATTATTAAGACCAATTAAGATAGATCGAATCACTTCCATACTTTCAATTTTTGATAACTTTGGTATTGCAAATTTTAGTATTGACAAGTAAATATTCGTGCTTGATTCCCCATCTCTATTAAATGGTTGAAATACGTCATTTAGATTGAAAATCAACCTATGGATTAATCTCACTTGTATGTTATTATTTTTGAATAAATGAGCCATTGCAATTGGTAAATTATCAATCACATCACAACTACAAGCTGATAATTTTAAACCTTCTTTTTTCATAATTGGTTTGATACTTATCATGAATGTATTCCATAAGTTTATCTTTTGTTCATTACTTAAATCAGATTTGAAAGTTGATATAATTACTTGCATTACTCTATCAAATTTAGAATGGATCCATCTTGTAGGTAGTGAATTTATCTCTTGTAAATCTATATTCTCATTTGATAATATTCTCAATTCACTATATCCTTTCTCATTAATTGGTGTTAATTTTAATAGTTTGTATAATATATCTAATCCTAATCTATTCACTAATTCAATTGAACCATTTTTAAAATAAAAATTAAAAAATGTGGGTTGTATGATCTTATCCCAATATATATATAAATGTTTTGATGGTTGTCTCATTACTGATGGATTCAAAAGTAGGTGTAATATACCAATAAATAAATTATGCAATGCAAATACGACCTCATTAGACATTTCAGATTCAAATATCGTGAATGGAAATGTAATTAACTTAATCTTACTTTTTAAAAATTGATTAATTAAAGCTGTATTATCCATTGGATTCTTTCTGTTAATTAATTCAACTCCATTCCTTATACTTAATAGATTATTCTTGCAAATGTTATAAATTACAATTTTCCAACTATGTAATCCAATTATTTGAGTTTCAACAGTTGATCCAAAACATGCATAAGGTATTTCAACCCATTTATCAAAATATTTCCATTCATCTAATTGTACTTCCTCTGAAATTAACATAGTTATAGCTACCCATAAGTCCATCGCAAGTTTAGTTTCTCCATCATTCATTAATTCTTCAATTCTAAGTATAACCACATCAATAACTTTAAAATTTTGTCGATTTAATGACTCTGTATCCATTTCAACTAATCCATTATATAAAATCGATCTAATATCAGTTGGAACATTTGAAGATAAAAAATGAATTATAAATTTCGATACTTGTTTATTATCAAGGAAAGTTTTTGCAATTTCAATAATTGAAAACATGGCATTTGCTGCAACTTTGGCATAAAACGGAGGTGCAATGTTCGATATATTGATTAATAAGGTAGGCATCCAATGACCTATATTTTTAGCCATTATATTTGGGAACAAATCTGTGAAATTTCGATAACAAAAGTACCTCTCATTTATTAATGTTGCACTTGGGAAACTTTTCATGTTTATCAATGTGAATAACATCTTTTCAGCCAATGCATAATTATCACACTCGATTAAGATTCGTTTTTTCTTACTACTTATTTTAAAATCTTTAAATATTAATATGTATGCTGATACAATTGCTTTTGATACTTTTGGATTAGTTAATATTGAACAAGCATGATGATAGATCCAAGATATATTCTCCATAGGTAAAAAATTATTCAATTCTGAATCTGATAATAATGAATTTAATAATCTAATAGCTTGATTAATTACTCTAACTTGAAATGGATTATTTTTGGTTGGTGATTCAGTAATTTCAGGATTATTAAATAATTTATTCTCTATCTTTTCTACATCTTTGTTTATTATACTTGATAATTGTTGAATACATGATTTTCTAGTAGGTGAGTTTGGAAATGGACTTGTTAAATATTTAATTACTGCTTGTTTACTATTTAATTTATTTATATGATTTAAAGTAGCATAAACTTCAAATCTTTTATTAAATTCATCAATTGAAAGAACAGTAATACATCCAATTATTAAATTATATAATTCTTCTGAATTTGACAGAGATGAACAAACAGTACCTTGAGTCCAAAAATTAGGATCTGAGGGGCTCAAACCTTGTGATATCTCTATTTGTTCTTCTTCTTCTTTAACTCTTCTTAGATTTTTCATCTCCATTATTGTTGCATCTATATTTAAACTTAATGGTTTTAATATTGATCTACCTGGTGTTTGATTTTTATCTGGTGAACTTGGTACATAAGTTAATAAATCATCTGAAAATGCAACATTTTTCTTCTTTCGTGGAGATGGTGTAAATAATGAATTATCTTGTGGTGGTGGTGTTGAATATTTAATTGGTTGTTTTATAGGCGATGAATTTATTTCAATATGACGTTTTATTGGACTTGAAGGTTGTGAATCGATTTTAGGTGGCAGTAGAATTGGTTGTGGTCGTGGTGAAACTATTTCTTGAGTTATATCATTTTCAGATCCCTTTAGTTTCAAATTTACAAATTTTGATTTTGGAGTTGAAGCATTACTTGAATTTTGATTTGATTTTGCTTTTCTACCTCTGGTTGCAACTGGCGAATTTCGATTTGATTTTTTGGACGTGTTGTTTGAACCTTTGCTTCTTGTTCTAGCCATTACCTAATCAATTTGTAGATAATTTATGATATTTCGAATGTAATATAGCCTAATAATGGATATAAAATGCTATGGGATGGGTATAAGTTCTAATGTAAATGGCTAGAATATCAAATAAATTTTGATAAAAAAAAAATATTTTAAATTATACGCGTAATTACACAAAACTGAAAATATACGCTACCACCTTAGATTCACGAGAAAGAGATCAATAAACAAGGTATTCAGAGAATAACAGCCCAAGATTCTCTATAAGTACGCGTAATATTGACGTTTATTACTCTGTTTTAGTTTTAGCTAATTTAGGCGAGCGACTATCATCATTTTCTTCATCTAAACTTCTTTTCCTAGAATTCACTTCTTCTTCTTGTTTGATCTCAGCCTTATCCTCGCCATTAGCTTCTTCAGGTTCTGTTTCATTACCACTTGCCTGTTCTTTTACTTTCTCGTCACCATTTTGTTCAGTTTTAACTTCTTCTATTTCATCTTCTTCCAACATTTCCTCATCTTCATCATCTTCAACTTTTTCATTAATTGGGATTGCATTTTTTAACATCTCAGATAATTCAAATAATTTACTAGTTCTTTGAGATCTTAATAATCTCCAAGTTAAAGCAGATCTCTTCTCTTTTAATTCTTGTAATTTATCATCATCTTTGACATCACTATTTTCCAATTCTTCAATTTCGTATTTAACATTCTCCAATTCTTCAGAATTCATATAAACATCAAACTCTTTAAATTTAACACCTTCATCTTTTTTAGGTCTCATTTTTCTAGTAACTTCAGAAGTAACATAATTATTAAACAATTTTGAAGTTTTATACTTTGCTATTTCTTCATGTTTCTTAGCAACTTCTTCTAATTCTTCAGTTGTAAGTATTTTATCCTCAAATAATGATTTTCCGGTCTTTGGATCTTTTCCATATAATAAAAACCCCCACCATATTCTTTCTGAAACTTGTACATGATTTGCCAAGAATGCCAATTGAGAATTAATTCTTTTAATTTCTGAAAAAAATTTGAATTTAATATCATGATAATCTAAATATACATTATTGGGAGTCAGATCGTCCGTAAAGTGTTTTGTATTTTTTGGAGCTCCTACTGAATCAAGTAATTGATTTTTATATTTCTCAGTTAGATCCATGAAAAAGAATGAAACCATGAATATTGAAAATAATATGGATACTCTATTTTTCGGTATTTCTGTTAATATAGTAAGATGTCTTTGATCTATTTTTTGTTGTTCTTCAAATTCACTCTTATCTAAATTAAAAGTGGACAAGTAATAAGTTTCAGGATTGTAAATTTTCTTACTATATTTCTCTTTTTTCATCTCTATTTCCTCTTTTGATTTTGGTGGTTTTTGGATAAAGAAATCTGGCAATTTATGTTTCTCAGTGTATGCTTTCTCTTCTGCTAATAATTGATAAAATACCTTGATTAATTTATTAGTCAATGATGTTAATTGTCCTTGGTTTTGTTTTCTAAGATAATACATTGGATTATTTATTAATTTTTGAACATCAATTAAATCTTGTGAAAAAACATCCTTGTAAATTTTAAGATTTAGTGGATCTCTTGCTGCAACATCAAAATATTTATTTAAACCAGTTTGATCTTCAAATGAAAGACAATTTGACATAAATGCTTTAACTCTATACCTAAATGTATCTGCATAAGTATCCTGTTTTTGAGTATTAAATGTCTCATTTATAAAACTTGAAATTCTTGATGTTTTGGTTTTGGTTTTAGTTTTAATGTAGTATTTATTAACTAATGGTTGGAAACAGTATAAAAATTGTACTCTTTCTGTTTTGTCATTTTGATATATTTTAGAAATATATAATTTCTCTCTTGTTTCCATAAATGTCCAAAAATGATTAGCATAATTAATTGAAAAATTTAACAATTGCTCCATAACTTGTTGAATACTAGAATAAAAAACATGTTTCATGGTTTTGGATTTATCATTATTCTTGAGTATAACCACCAAGATATAATCTAATAACAATGCAAGTTGATTATAATATCTAGTCATTTCTGATTCTTCTTTATTCTCTGTCGTTTCTGACCCTTGTTCATTTGCCAATATTGAATTTAATATTTCATCAAATATGTTATGAAAAGCAGCCTTGATAATAAATTCTTTACCTACAGTATCTAAAACTTGATTAAATTTGGTAATTTCAGCTTCTTCAGTCTCTGTAACATCTTGTAGTGCTTCTTTATCTATTTTGAAACTCGATTCAATTTTATCAATTACATCCTCAACTTGACCATTTTCAAATTCTGATTCATCTGTTATATTATCAACATAATTTTTATGATATATATTACTTTCCTTCTCATCTAAAAAGGACCTTATACTATTTTTCAATTGTTCAATCGATTGTAATGAATTTTCACTCATTCTTGAAGCGACTGGTATAAAATATATTTGTTTCAGAATTTTCAGCGCATTAAATATATTGAAATTCTATATTACACTATTTACAATTGGAGCCGTAATCTGGCCCTTTTTAGCTATCTAAAGCATCCTCACTGCATCCTTACAGTGTCGGCTTACCAGTCAAAGTTCTTTGATCGAAGTTTCTTCTTTTCTGAGTGTTTTTTCTTATTATGTTTCTTTCTTTCGTTATGATCTATTTCTAATTGTTGCCATTTCTCTTTATCTTCTTCACTTACTTCCCCTGCAAAGTATACATTTAATTTAATTTCATTCATTAGCCTCTTAAAACAATTTTCTAAATTAACTTCTCTATTTCTTTCAGTATCGCATTGTATCAATAAACCATTTTTAGGAGTAACATACCTTAAATTCTTCTCTTTAAGTTGGTGCTGTATTGGTTTTGGTATCCAATATGAAGTATTTGGAGATAACCATTCACCTGAGTCTAAACTAATCTGAGCTTTTGATGAAGTCTTATTAACTTTTTGACCACCAGGGCCAGATGATCTACTAAATGTAATTTTAAAAACATGTTGAGGTATCTGACTATGATCAAAACTATCTAACCATTTCTTTGCATTTTCAATCTCTGACTCTGTATAAATAGAGTTATATCGTAGAAAATATCGACCTAAAAGTATATTTCTTCGTAGTAAATTCTGAAACATGGTACGAGAAAAAAAAGTTATATAGGTGCTAGGTATATATATATATATATTCACATTTATAATGATTTTAATACTTTTGTTGCATCAGATACATCAACTGAAGTATTATCTGGTTCAATAAAGCTATCTACTATTTTACCATCTTCAACAACCAAAGCATATCTTTTTGATCTTTCATTACCAAATACTTTTGTAGCATCAAATACAACGCCCAATTCTTTTGAAAATTCACCTCTTGAATCAGCTAAAAATTTAACTTGATTAGTAAATAATTCTTGTGTTAAATAATTACCAAATGATTTCATTACAAATGGATCATTAACTGAAATAATAAAAAATTTTGAAAAACCTTTATCATTAAAAGCTCTTAAATTTTTAAGATAACCTGGAACATGACTAGCAGAACAAGCAGGAGAGAAAGCACCAGGAATACCAATTAAAATTGATTTACCGTGAGCAGTTTCTTCAGCTAAATTTATATCATTACCTGGTGACCCGTCGTATAAAGTGGTTGAAGGAATTGAATCTCCTTTAGCAGCATAAAATCTTCTACCAATTGAGAATAATGGTCTAGTAGTATTAAATCTAAGCATGATAATGTTATTATGAATATAAAAACAATTGTTGTACACAAGAGAGAAGAAAGCAATTAAATTATAAAATGATCAATGTCGCGTTTTATTTCATGACATTGATTTTGAGTCATAGAATATTCGAAAAAAGAAAAAACATTTGACAACCAATTAGTTACCCATGGCAGAATCAAATAATCAAGAGAATAAACAAGATCTAACTCAAGATGAAGCTTTAAAATTATATACAAATACTTTAAATTTCAATGTTATAAGTCGTTATGATCCAAATATTAAGCAATTATTATGCCATACATCTCATTGTGTAATATATCATTATAATGAAGAAGAAGAATGGATTAAAACTGATTCATCTGGTCCTTTAGCTTTATATGTTAGAGATTTTAAAATACAGTCACAACCAAAAGCTTCATATCATGATTTACAAGAATTATTTTGTTATGGTTTAATATTAATGAATAGGTCACAACCTGAATGTTTTTCATTGGGGTTATTACCAAATAAAATAAGTAAACATTATTTCCCTAAGGGAGTTAATTCATCAAATGTACTGGAAATGGAAGTTGAATTAAATGACAGTTTAATAATTGTTAAAAATCTATTAGGTGAAATATATGGATTATGGATATTTAACAAAGAAGATAGAATTAAACTATTCAAATCTATAGAGTTTTGTATAAATAGTGAATCAAATATGATATAAATTGCGAAAATGCCCCTGTTTATTAGTTGATATTTCTTTACGAGATCAATCTCTTATATAGTTATTCTAAACCTGCATATAGTGATTTTTTTTTTATTTGGGTTTCAAAGAAAAATAATAAATAGTGAAAAGAATTATACCAGTGTAATTTAACCATTCCCAATAAATGATGCAACAACCAAATAAACAACAATTGCTACAACAGCAATTGCATCAACAACAACAACTTCGACAAAAAGCACAATTTATGAATTATGCTTCAACTACAGAAGAAATTTTAAAAAAATATTCCAAATATCCACCTTCTTTAACTTTGCATATTTTTGAAAATTATTATAGATTTAATAATAGTCAAGATTCTCAAATTATACCAAAAGATTCTCATATGATTAAAGATTTTTTAAAGCATGTTATAAAAGAAGAAATTCCAGTTGAAATGTGTGAATTATTAAAAGATTTTTCAATAAAACTGTATGATGGTTGTTTAATTTTACAAGTTTATGATCATAGAAATTTCAATAAACAACCGAAAAAGGAAGAAGAGAAACAAGAAACTCAAGATCAAGCATTTGCTAAACCAAAATCATATCGAACTTTATTAAAACCAACTCCATTATCTATTTATTATGATTTATTATATCATACTGATTCTGCATTAACTAAATTTACTGATACTTTATCATTACAAATGGAATCCGAGATTTTAACATTGACAAATAGAAAATTAAATTTATCTGTACTTTTGAATCCATATAATTATGATTTATTAAAACCTGACACCGACGATGAAATTGAACATAGAGAACCAGTTCATGTCCCACAAAGGAAAATACATCAAGATGAAATCGTACTACATAAATCATCAGAATATGAAGAGATTATGTTATTATTATCAAATAAATATAGAAGACCAGATGAGTCACAAGAGAACAAATTGGTTATTGTTAATTCAAGTTCAAATTTACCTGCTCCTGCAACAGCATCAGTACCTCCTACAACTACATCAACAAAACCATCGAGTAAAGAAAATTCAGTAGGTATAGATTCGAAGAAGAAGAATAATTCTGAGAAATCTTCAGTTTCAGTTCCTGCTCCAACTACGCTTACTCAAAATCCAGTAAGAACAACTGGTCAATTTATGAGATTAAGATTAATTGAAGAAATAAGGAAAAAGAGAGAAGCTGAAAAATTCCAACAAGAAGCTAATATTCAAGCTCAAACAAGTGCTGTAGTTAATGATAATCTACCTGCTAATTCACCTCCACTACCACCACCACCACAACCACAACCACAACCACAACCACAACCACAACCACAATCAATACCCCCAGCACCAAAAAGAATAAAAAAAGAACCAAAGAAACAACCAGTTGGTAGTTCACAATCAAGTCCAATGCCACAACAAGTGCCTCCCCAACTAATTCCACAACAACAGCAACAGCAACAACCAATGCAACAACAACTGCAACAACAACAACAACAACAACAACAACAACAACAACCATCAATGATACCTCACCATAGTCCACAATTTAATAGTAATTCAAATTCACAAATGCCATCAGCTTCAAATACACCAATGATGAGAAATAACAATGCACCATATCAAGCAGCTCCAACACCAATGAATAGTAATGTACCACAACAACAAAATACTCAAGAACCTCAATCACAACAACCTCAGTCACAACAATCACAATTATCTATCCAACAACAACAATATCAACAAATTTTCCAAAATCTGTTAACTCCAGAAGAACAAACACAATTTAAACAAATACAATCAAAAATGCAAATATTAGCTCAAATGTCACAAACTGGTATAGCACCAAACGGACAACAATTAACACCACAACAAAAACAACAAGCATTACAACAAGTTAAAATAATGCAACAACAATTAATTCAAAAATTTCCAACTTATTTCCAAAGATTAAAACAATTTCAGATTTTTCAACAGAAACAAAAACAATTACAACAGGAGAAGTTAGCACAAGCTCAAAATGGAATGAATAATCAAAATCAAAATCAAAATCAACAAGTACCTATGCAAAATAATCAACAACAGTTTAATAATGCCCCACAGCAACAACAACAACAGCAACAACAACAACAACAACAACAACAACAACAATTACTACTACAACAAGCTGTTAGTGATGCAAATGGGGAACCAAAGAAGAAAAGAGCATATAGAAAGAATAATTCAACTGCATCAAATTAGAGTCATATATGTAGAAATTTTAATAAAACATCATAAACAGTAATGTATATAACAATTATCTCTGCTCAATCTGGACTTTTATTAGTGCTATTTATGTCTATTATGAAGGTTTCATTAAGGCTTTTTTTATACGTTTTTGAATCAACAGGTGTAATACACTTCAGCCTGCGAAATAAGGTACAAAATGTAACCAATTGCTGGCGGTGTAATTATTAGGAGATAGCTAAACATTTGCAAGTCTATACAAAATTTTCTTTTGTCCCAACCAACGAATCTATAAATTCAAGCTAATCTCCTTGTTAAACAGTTCAGTTAACATCACCAATTGTCCAATAGAATCCACTTTTAGATTAAATTTAAAGATTTTACAATATATTAAACAACTTAAAACACAAAACATAAAAACAATAGTATATAAAATAAACCAAATACTTCCCAATTCCCTAATCTTGACTAATTCTACTTCCATAAATACCCATTGCAATAATTGTACCAACAAAATAAACTAAACCTTTTGCAACTTCTTTAGTTATAGTTTTGATAGTTGAATTTGAATTTGAATTGTCTATTTTTTGCTTTTTTCTCAATGGTAATTCAATTGATGAATGTGATAAATCTGATGAATCCGATTCAATATCTTCCTCCTCAATTTCATTATATTTTCTTTTCGAATTATAAACAGGTGATTCAGCAAATCTATCAGTTGAAATTTCCTTTGAAAATATTTTTCTTACTTCGTATCCATTTGATGAAATTCCTAAAGATGCTAATGTTGTTTCATTTTCTTCATCAGATTCACTTGTATTTAATTCAGAATCATTACTATCTTTTGAAATACCTCTTATTAAGCTTAATCTTTCTTCATCTTCATTTGCACCATATATTCTTTCAAGTTCTTCTCTCTTTAATTGATTTCTAACTTTTGATTCATCATCTTTTGAATTTTCTTCACCACTTGATATTTCTAAACCACAGTATCCTGAAACATAAGCAGATTTTAATTTTTCAAAATAATCAACACTATCTTTTCGTTCATTTTCATCTTCTAAAATATCTAAATTTGATTCATCTGATGATTTATCTTGTTCATCATCAACTTCACTAATTTCATCATCATCAACATCAATTTCTACTTCTGATTCAATACCAGCATCTTCATCAACTATTTTACTTTCTTCAGCTTCACTAGTATTTTCATTAAATGTAGATCTAATTTCAGTACAACATGAGCCGCCACCACTCCAACATTCGCAACATTCATGTTCAGTTTTGTCATTATCACTTAAACTTTCTTCTGCTTCTTCTCCTTCTTCTTCTTCTCCTTCTTCTTCTTCTTCTTCTTCTTCTTCTTCTTCTTCTTCTTCTTCTTCAGCTGAAATTTCAAAAACTCCATGTAAATCTCTAGCTTGTTCTCCATTTTCATTAAATGTAGATTGAGTTGTAGTAGGTTGGGTTGAATATTTATCAGTTGCAGCTTTTGAAGGGATTAAATCTTTTGAATTTGTAGTCGTTAAATTTTCACTTTCTTCTTCATTATCAAAACGTACTTCTTCTTCTTCTTCTTCTTCTTCAGGTGTTAGAATATATTTAATATCATCTTGTTCTTGATCTTGAAAAAATGAATCATTACCTGCACCATTATTAGTATCAGTTTCATCTTTAAAACCATCATTTTCTAAAACTGACATTTTTAAAGTATTATTTTTTATATTAACCGACAATTTAATTTTTAAACTTAAATTATCTCCAAATTCTTTAATATCAATCCATTCATTTGATTTAAATTTATCAAATATATTTTTTAAAAACGCAAAACTTTTGACCATTATTAATTTAATTTCATCTTTATTTTTAAGTTCGATTGGTTTGAAAGGAATTAAAACTTTATCATTTACAATTGTACCAAACATTGAACCCGTATCTTCAATTTCAAATTTATTTGAATTATAAATAATTCGTGCATGATTTTTACTCAAGTTTTTATTTTCAAAATTTAAATTAGTTAATTTAGCTTCTCTATTTTTCTGGGACGCTCTTTTAATTGGAACACTTTGTTGATGATTAAAAACTATGATTCTTTGATTTAAAGACATAATATTTGATTTTTGGCACTAGTAAACTTAAATATGATAATTGGTTGTCAATTTAAAATTAATAAGAAAATTTGTGTGGTAAGTAAGAATCAAATTTTTAAGGAGTAAATAAATAAAAAATATGAGTAGTGCTTATCAGTAAAAAAATTAAAATAATATACGATCCCTTATCTATTTTTGGTCACAGTACACTACTTTGTTATGCTAGTCCATATTTTTGCAGCCAATTTACTGAATAGTTCACACGACTTTTCAAAATTGATGGCAGATTTTTTTTACTGCCAATAATTCTAAATCTACAAACGACAATTCAGACGGATGAATGTAGAGATTTCGTCCTAAGGAGAATAAATATACAACTGTTGATTTGAAGCCGGAAATAGTTCAATTAAACAGATAGTGTAAACGAAAGTAATAACTTTCATTACAGCTTATCCGTCAAATTAACGACTTTCCTATCTATCAATGCTCTCAAAAAACGTTAAGACTATTGATGATTAGCTTTCGGTATCAAATTACTGGTGACTATCTGTTCAAAAACTCAAGGAAGTCGTATTACTTACGATTTTTTGAACAATAAAATCGCACAATTGGTAGCGCTGGAAAATACTACTTCATTACGCCTCTAAAGGACCATTGAAACGGCCTAAAAGGGTAGTTTTTATTGTAACTCAAAGGGAAATGTCTTATTACAATGCATAATTTTACAAATAGTAATTGTGTAATATGACTGTATCATAATAATTAGTTAAGGTTCTGATGTTTTTTATATATATTTTTTTAATTAATACTCTTTACAACACGTCTTAATTTATTAAAGTAGATTACAAAAGTTATTGTACTTTGAATTTGATGAAATTATTTTTTGTAACCTTAAATTGGAATATTTTTCATTTCTCATTGCTATTGAAGTACTTTCATTAGCTGAATTAAAAGAATTGACTGAAAAATATGGTGGTGTTTCTCCCAAATTTATTTATCTTAAACATGTCGTTGAAAATCCCAATCCAAGTACTGTTGATTCTGAGACTAATGCAGACGGTCATTACGATATCGAAGAATGGAGTACATATTTTAACAGCATCAAACCCAATTTGATTTTAGATACTAATGCAGACGGTCATTACGATATCGAAGAATGGAGTACATATTTTAACAGCATCAAACCCAATTTGATTTTAGATACTGAGTCAAAAGTTTACTTAGAACTTCACAATTCAATTGAGATATATTCAAAGCTTGAAAATGTAATTTATTTTAAAACTTGTTTTTTAGCATCCTTTGGACTTTATTTATTAGCTAAATGGACTTAGTTGGTTTGTTTATCAATTGTGGGTCTTGATACTAAGAGGGTTATTCCAGATATTACTTTGAATTTAACAAGTTTGAAAGTAAAGATTAATAAAGTTTTCCCATTATGCAACAATTTGAAAAACTTAGTCATTGGTGATTGGGAAGGCGGATACTGAGATGATGCGGCTGATTTTCAATTTCCAAAATCATTGAAAAGCTTAGAATTAGATCACCCAATCAAAGAATACGGTTCTTTACTAAACTGCTAGAAATTGACAAGATCAATAATTCTTGTTTTCCAAATGTGCTTTTCGCAGGTGCATCAGCAACGAGTATTATAAGTTTCAGGTTTCATATTGATGATGGCTTTTGGTACGATTTTGGTTACAGAAATGATGTGTAAACCATATTCAAAGACGCGATTAGTAAGTCTGCAGCTCCCACAACCTTAAAAGTCTTCAGTTTGACCTGATATTGGTTTCATGTTTGATGAATTTGAATTGAACGAAATCTAGATCTTTGCAATTACAAGATTTTGAAATTGTCAAATATGAATGGAGTTTCAAATTTCCTCCTAACTTAAAAACAATTTCGATTGCTGGTTGTGAATTGACAAATGAAATTAATGTTGTTTGTCATAATTACTCAAAATCAAAAGAAATCAATTTCATATACCGAAAAAATATTTTCAAAATGAAACAAAAAACTCGTAAGTTTATTCGTAATTAGAGCAAATCTGAGTTAGAGTTGATTGAATCGAATAGAATGAATATATAACTAACACTAAACTTATATTCTGTATGTAGCTAATTTTGAAATAATCTTATTGAAACATTGCTTCGATGATAGCATCATTTTTCAAAAGTTGTTGGTTAACTTCAAATGGTCAATCGAAACCACTACATCCAAAGCTTTGTTAATGATTGTGCTTTAAAGGTCGACGGGTAAGAAATGTGATTGTAATCATTAAACAAAAAAAAATTGAAAAAAAAAAAAAAAAAAAAAAATGGAATTCAAATCTGAGATCGTCGTATTTTTATTTTTGTTTTTAGATCTGGTGCGCCACTTAAATAAGGGTCCTAGTAATAAATTTAAACTTTAATCTACGAAATCAATTTGAAAGTCCACTGGAAATGAATTATACGCTTAGCTTTTAAGCTTAATTATTCCTGTGGAACTCGTTGTTGCGGATATGTACAAGATCAAAATTTAGTTTTTATTTTCTTGTTTCGGGTCAATTTAAAAACGTTAAACGGGAATCTTAGAATTCAGTCAATTAATTGCAAAAATTTCATTTTTCATTCTGTCATCGATTATTTAATATATCATAGGAATTACTTTAAATTTAATTAATCAATTGAGAGAATTGCCACCAGAAATTATTGAAAACATTTAAAGATTTATCAATGTTAAAGTTGCCAGATTTTTTTTATATGATAAGATTTTGAGAAATCATGGATCAAGAAGGTTATTAGAAAAAAATTGTTATTGTCTGTGACTATGAAATTGATGACTGAGATTTGGATGACCACGACTTAAAATCTACTACACATGAAAATATGATTGTAGAGATGCTGTTAGACTTCATTCTTTAACTGAATTAACGATAGTTGTTAAGAAATATAATATTTATTCAAACGTTATCTACACAAGACGTGTTATTCAAGAAGGTATTAATCCAAGAGATCATTATGATAGTGAAATTGAATCTGATTACGAAGCTGAAGAAAAAGAAGGTGAAAATTTCATTCCAATTTTAAATAAATTCAGAGGTGAAATGATTCTTGATGTTAGTAGTTGGAAATTTTCAGACTAAATCGATTCGTTTAGAGTTTACTCAATGCTCACTAAACTTATTTGAATTCAAAGCTGAATTATTGCAGTTACCGGATCTTGGAAGTATCCACAAGAATGTAATGAGTTTAACTATTGCTCGTTTTTTCATGAAAGTGGTAGTATTTCATAAATAAAATTCAATTTGGTTAGTTTAAGAATAGGTTATACCTGTCAGCCTGTTTGTGACCAATGGTTTCCAAAATTGATGTCACTCAAATATTAGAGCTGGAGTTGGTTATTGTTACTCCTGCTCCAAACAAAATTAACTTTCCAAATACACTAGTAAAAGTATCCATTGGTGGTAATCTGGTTGAAAGTTACTCGTCATTATTGAAGTGTAAGAACTTACAAATTTTGATCGAGAATTCACATTTCCCATCGGTTTTGTTTAATGATAAGTCTGCTATTCTAGCTATACTTCGAGAAAGCCTAATTATGCTCGTGATTATAAATTAATTGGCAGAATTATGAATACAAGTGAGTATGACCATAATGTTATGCATTTTGTTCCCAATGATTCATCAAAAAGTTTAAAAGTTCACAATTCTGATATTTTACAGTTCAATTATTGGAAATTCAACTCAAATCTTAAGATTTTACATTTAAGTGATATTGAATTTCATTACTTTAGCGGTAAATTTGAATTTCCACCGAACTTAAAAGATATCTCCATCTCGGGATGTTCATTTGAATATGATGATACTGATAAAATTGTTCCTCATAAATATTCAAATAATACAAAATCATTCAATTTTAAGTATACTAGTGCTTGTATTTCCAATGCAGATACCTAACTTAGCTACTATTCAAAATTCCAAGTATTGATTTAAATGGTAAGTATATGAAAACATACGAATTATATCAACAGTAGCTCAATTTTGACATTAATTGTGACGTCCCAGATGATTTTAAAGTATCTCAATCTTTAGACCCTCTGCTGTACAATTTCTAAGGCTAGTAAGATTACTCTGACTTCCATTGAACTCAAAAAGCTACAATAACTTTGCTTACTATATGTTGATATTTAGGCTGCAAAATTTATTTTTTTTTTTTTTTTTTTTTCAAATTCTCGTTCTTCAACCTCGATACTGAAATATCATGTCTCATCATGGTTTCATAGATGATAACAAATACCTTGAAGAATTAAATGATAATTTCTTTATATACTATGATGGGAAAAGAAACAGAACCAATGGGAATCAAATCACAGAAGAGATGAAGAATTCATCAAAATATTATAAACATTACCAACCAATCCTAGATTGGAAAGTCATGAAAGAACGACAGAAAACTATTAGTGCAGTATTAGTATTATGTTTAAATCTAGGTATACCACCACCAGATGTAATTAAAACTTCACCATGTGCAAAATATGAAGCTTGCATCGATCCAACAACTTATAATGATACTAAAAAGGCATTGGAAAATATTGGTAAAAATTTGCAAGCACAATATGAAACATTATCAATAAGAACAAGATATAAACAATCATTAGATCCATGTGTTGAAGATGTCAAACGATTTTGTAATACATTGAGAAGAAATGCAAAAGAAGAAAGAATATTGTTTCATTATAATGGCCATGGGGTTCCTCAACCAACATCCAGTGGTGAATTGTGGGTTTTCAATAGAGGTTATACACAATATATTCCAATATCATTATATGATTTACAAACGTGGTTAGGTGCACCAGTAATTTTTGTTTATGATTGTTCATCAGCTGGTAATATTCTACATAATTTTAAAAAATTTGTTCAAAAAAGAATTGATGATGATAATGATGGTAATCATGATCAAAGTGCTCCATCGCTAACATCTGCATATTTAGATTGCATACAATTAGCTGCATGTAGAAGTAATGAGTTATTACCAATGAGTCCAGATGTACCAGCTGATTTATTTACTTGTTGTTTAACATGTCCTATTAATATAAGTATTAAATGGTTTATAATGCAAAGTTCATTAAAGATTTATGATTCATTACCAAAAAATTCAATAGGAAACATACAAATACCGGGGAAATTAACTGATAGGAGGACACCCTTAGGTGAACTAAATTGGATTTTTACAGCTATAACAGATACAATTGCATGGACATCATTATCAAGACCTATATTTAAACGATTATTTAGACAAGATCTAATGGTTGCTGCATTATTTAGAAATTTTTTATTAGCAAAAAGAATTATTCCACATTTAAATTGTAATCCAATTAGTGATCCACCATTACCTGATTCAGTTAGGTTTCATCCAATGTGGGACTCGTGGGATTTAGCAATTGATCAAATATTATCACAATTACTCAAAAATGAAATAGGTACATTATCAAATAATTATCAACATTCGACATTTTTTGAACAACAATTAACTGCATTTGAAATTTGGTTAAAATATAATGGTCCATTTACAAAAGAACCACCAGAACAATTACCAATAGTTTTACAAGTTTTATTATCACAAGTTCATAGATTAAGAGCATTAATATTATTATCAAAATTTTTAGATTTAGGTCCTTGGGCTGTTTATTTATCATTATCAATTGGTATATTCCCATATGTTTTAAAATTATTACAAAGTCCAGCACAAGAATTAAAGCCGGTTTTAATTTTCATTTGGGCAAGAATAATGGCTATTGATTATAAAGGTACACAACAAGAATTATGTAAAGAAAAGGGATATAATTATTTTTACCTAATATTAAATAGTAATCAACCTGTTAACAACTTGATAAATGATGATCATAAAGCAATGAGTGCATTTATAATAACATTATGTATAAAAGATTTTAAAAATGGTCAAAGATTATGTTTTTCAACTGAAATAATAAGTAATTGTTTGAGATTTATACAAACTAGTGAAAATCCATTGTTAAGACAATGGTGTGCATTATTATTATCACAATTATGGAATAAATATCCTGATGGTAAATGGATAGTATTGAAAGATAGATACATTAATCATTTATTAACCCTTATAAATGATCCAATACCCGAAGTTAGAACTTCAATAGTTGTTGCATTGACTAATTATTTATCAGATCTAGATCAACCAGATATTAGAAAAGATGAAATTAGACAACAAGATTTAAATATAGCAAATGCAGTATTAGGGTTATTAGGTGATGGATCATCAATGGTGAGAAAAGAATTAATTTACTTCATGAATAAATTTGTACAAACATACTCAAAATTTTTTTTAGTCGTTGCATTTAATCAATTGGAAGAAGAAATTGTGTTGATAGATAATGCAAATTATCTTAATGAGTTTAGAAAAAGATCTCCAGCATATAGTTCAATCTTCAGCTCAGTTTGGAAAGCATTACTAATCTTATCAGAAGATCCACACTGTGAAGTACAACAATTGGCAGAGACATTAATAGATTATATAATGATTAAACTAAATCAGAGTGAATTATCAAGTCTAGTTAAAGAGATGCAAAATAATTTATTAAGCAAATCTACAAAGAATATAAGCGAGAGTTTCACAATAAACAGACCAATTAGAGTTCAAAGTGGACAAGTCAAAAAGAATGATTATAAAATAGATGGATCAGTTTTGATAACTAGATCAGTCTCGGCAAATCATACAGACGATGTATCAGATTCAGAATCAATTACTTCCAAAATTAAAAATTTATCAATGTCTAAATTATTTAAAAGTTTCCACATTAATGACGATAATGAATTAAAAAACCTAACAAGATTTTTAAATTCAGCTCCTGTTAATTCAACTTATGGTTCTGAATATAGACCAAAAAGTGCATACTATAAAATTAGAGATTTAAATAAATTTCCTGAATTATCAAATGAATCTGGGTTTTTTGAATATAGTTGTGAATATTTTCAAGAACCGCAAATGTCTAAAAATGAAGCTGATGAACCTGGATCAAAAGATTTTGTACAAAGTTTATGGAGAAGAAATAGAAATGAATCAATAATAAACGAAACACAACCACAAAAAATTGTGGCATTAAGAGGTGATTGGACAAAGGATGTAAGGATACTAGACAATAAGACACAACCAAAATGTATCAAGTTTACACAATTTGAAAAGATTTTAGCTGTATCTGATGAAAAAGATAATGTAACAATTTGGGATTGGGAATCAAATCAAATAATCAAGAAATTTTCAAATGGTAATCCATTTGGTACGAAAATAACAGACATAAAATACTTAAATGAAGATGATTTACCATTACTATTAACTGGTTCTTCCGATGGTGTTATCAAAATTTATACAAATTTTCACAATTATGAATATGGAGATGATAAAATTGAATTAGTCACTGGTTGGAGAGCATTAACTGATTTATTACTTACTTCCAAAAGTTCTGGTTTAATTTCAGAATGGCAACAATCAAGAGGTTCATTAGTAGTTAGCGGTGATGTTAAAATTATTAGAATATGGGATGCTCCTACAGAATTATGTATACTGGATATACCTGCAAGATCATCATCATCAATAACATCATTAACATCCGATCAAGTAGCTGGTAATGTATTCATTGCTGGATTTGATGATGGTAGTATAAGAGTTTATGATCGTAGATTAGATTCAAGAGAATCAATGGTTAAAACATGGAGAACTACAAAATATCCAAATGGGAAAATTGAAAAAGATTTTGGATTTGGGTCAATTAGAAATGTTCATATGCAAAGAGGTGGTTTTAGAGAATTAATTTCTGGTTCATCAGATGGTTATGTAAATATTTGGGATATAAGATTAGATGATCCTGTTTTATCTTATAAAAATTTTGAAAAATCAATGAGAACAATGGATGTACATGAACATGCTCCGATATTAGCTACAGGCTTAAAAACAACTGATATTTGGTCAACTTCGGGTGATTTATTAACAAATTTAAAATCGCAACAAAATGATAAATATTTATCAACTAGAGTAACTGCAAATTATTTATCTACATCAGTATTTCATCCACATAGAATGATGTTAGCTACTAATTACAATCAAGACAGTCACATTAATATTTATACATGTACTGATACATTAGTTGAATATTAAAATATACGCTACCAATTTACTCTTCGCTTCAATTCTCCATCTCGGATCTTATTATATAAATTAACTACATGCATATATAATATAAAGTAAAGTCCATGTCATTAAGTTATAAACAACGTGTTATAATGAATCAACAAGATAAGAATATAAGTATAGCTCAACGAATGATAAGTGCATGTTCTGGATCATTTATAACTTCATTAGTAGTGACTCCATTTGATGTAATTAGAATCAGAATTCAACAACAGGAAATACTACCCGAACCATGTTGTCAACAACATTTCCCTAAACATTATAGTTATCATTTAAAAACAACTCCATTACTAAAACAACATCCACCTGAATTATTTTGGATTCATAATAAATACTGTAATGCAGCTGAAAATTGTACTAAAATAACATCAACTTTCCAAGGATTTTCACAAATTATTAAAAATGAAGGTATATCTACATTATGGAGAGGTTTATCATTAACCTTACTAATGGGAGTACCATCAAATATAATATATTTTACAGGTTATGAATATATTCGAGATCATTCACCAATTTCAAAACATCCTTTAAATCCATTATTTTGTGGTTCATTAGCTAGAATTTTGTCTGCAACTTCAATAGCACCATTCGAATTAATAAAGACAAGATTACAATCAATACCTACTGGTACAGGTACTTCACAACATGTTTTAACTCATTTATTGAAAGATTCATTTGAATTAGTTAGGAATGATGGTATTTCTACATTATTTAAAGGTTTGCAAATTACTTTATGGAGAGATGTACCATTCTCAGGGATATATTGGTCATCATATGAAATTTTGAAAAGTCGAATTGCAATTTTTTTGAATACCGATTTTAATACTAATCATCAAGATGATTGGAAAGTCTTTACAACTTCATTTTTATCAGGTTCTATATCGGGAAGTATTGCTGCTTTCTTTACACAACCTTTTGACGTTGGAAAGACAAGATTACAAATCACAATGGAAGAAAATCAACAAGTTAAAAAGACAAATATGTTTAAATTTTTATTTAACATATATGCAACAGAAGGTATTGGAGCATTATATTCTGGTTTTGGACCAAGAGTTTTTAAAATTGCCCCTGCTTGTGCTATAATGATTAGTTCTTATGAAATTGGAAAGAAATTTTTCAAAAATGGTAATAATAAAATAAATTAATGTATATAGAGATTATAGATTTATAGACTACCATTTACTAAGATTTAATACTTTATATTAATTCCAATGTTCACTTGATTGATAAGACAATTCTCCAATTGCATCTGAATTTCTTAAATGATCAAATTGTGAATGTGAATGATTTTGTTTTAATGTATCTTTATGAATTGAACAAGGAATATTTGTATTCTTTCTATTGCACTCAGGACATAATGACTGAGGAGTAGGTAAATCATAATTTCTTAAATCAATACCTCCATTTCTATGATCTCTATTTTCTCTATTTTCTCTATCTTCTTTTCTTTGATATTTATTTGGTGATACTCTAGCTATATCATTATCATTATCATTTCCATTTCCATTCTTGTTATTTTCTAATGATGTCAAATATGTTATAAAATCATCACTTGCTGCTTGTAATTTACCAGCTTGAAAATTCAATTGTAAAGCATAATCAATTAAACTGTCTTTTAAATCATTGTTTATCAGTTTAACAAGTTGGGATTCAACTACATTCAAAGCAACGTTAACTTCTTCTAATTTCTCTTCAAGTAATATTGTTTTACTAGCTTTTACACCAAATTTATTTCGTGATTCTCTTAATTGTGACTCTAATTTGATCTTATCCTTAATTAAATTCCTCTGTTTTGTCTCTCTATTTGAAACATCAAGAAGCGAAACCTTCAACTTTTCAAGTTTGTCAATCATGGACATTTTGAAATTATTATTATTTTGTAAAATTAAATTTGCATAAGTTCTTAATACCATTGAACTTTCATAATTCGGAACAGATGATGAATTAGCCCAATTGCCTAAATCAGTATATAATGAAGCTTCAAATTTCTTTGATTTATTATCATGGTTTATCATTTTTTTAATATTTGTGATTAAATTATCAATTGTAATGTTTGAAAGTTTAATATTATTTTCATTTTGATCAATTGGTGAAACGGCGTTTGTGGCTGTAGTTGATGAAGTAAAAGTAGATTTTGAAAATACTTTATCTATTACCTTTTGAAATGCTGATGGTGATCGAATATTGTTAAATCTATTCATATATGATAAACGCTATTTCGCAAAAAGAAAATAAACAATAAATTAATTAAATTGATAGTAATCATAATCAAACAAAATTTGAGTAATTATAAGGCCAGTTGATAAATAATGCATATATTTAACTGTCTATAACAAAGCAAAATCTTTCTAACCTGTATGCGTTTCAATTTTTACCTGTGTCACTACTGTTTTTGGAATTTCTTCATTTCTTTGATACTTCTTCATCGAGATTTAAACCAGTAATTTCCCCAATTTTAGTCTTCAAATATTCACCTTGTATTTCCAATGATTTTCCACCTTCTTCAACATTCTTTTCAATAGAATTAACAAATCCTAAACCTTTTTCGATTGCAAGATTTTGAGTTTTAGTAAATTCTGGTAAATTCTCATTTTCTAATTTATACAAGAAACTCATAGTATTATCAAAAGTATGTGGTAAAAAGTATTTAAAAGTAACTAAACCACCCAATGGAGGAAGAATCAATCTTGACAAAATGGTTCCTCTTGTTCTTGCAATTATTGAACCTGTTAAAACACCAATAAGAACATATAATGAATTAGGTAAAAGGTCTTCTTGTCTATAATGTAAGCTTGACAATGTGTCAGTTATTTTTCTTTCTTGATTATTGAAACCAGCATATGATGAGTTTATAAAATCAATTATTCTTGATTTAATATTTTGTGTAGTTTCTCTAAGACTTCTAAATAATGATTCTGTTTCTTTTGTAGATCTAATAGATATACCATCAATAATTTTATTAGTTCCTAATGATTCAATTTCAGAAGCTGGTGCCGAGGTAATTGTACCTGGAATTGGAGTTATTTGGTTATCATCTTCATAAAACTTTCTTTTTGATTCGTTTGAGATCATATCTCCATTTGTAAGAAGCAATGGAGTGAATAATACAGGAATATAACGTATTGATCTTAACATTGTTTGGTTATTTATTTGTTGATAAGATTTGAAAAATTGAAATTTTATTTTTTCAATTGCGCATTTTTTCATTCGATAGGGCCATCTTGAAAATGTTAAGACTACGAAACGGTTATACCACAAGGTTATACTCAACACTAAATAACTATGAGTTCATAAAGAGTGAGAATGTAATACTAAGGAATACATTTATTTCACCGTTTAGAAATGAAGATGGTAGTTTAATAAAAGGTAAAAATTCAAAAGAAGCAAGATTAACTGATAAAACATTGGAAGGTAAAGCTAATCATGAAATAAGTATACTACCAGAACCTATTTCAAAAGTAATACAAGATCATATCTTACCAGAACATCAACCAACTCGTCTTCGTGAAAAAATACAGAAAATATACCTTGAACTTGGTAAAAATCAAATACAAATTGCTCCTACTACATCATTAGAAGTTAATGCTCGTATTGGTGGTTTATTCCTACAGGACTATAGTCATGTAAAACAAGTGCTAGGAGAATTAAAAGATAGGAAAGAAAATTTTAGTCCACAACGTGTTTTAAGTATTGGATATGGTCCAGCTACTGGTATAATTGCGTTAAATGAGTTGATGAAGGATGAAAAATGGACTCCAGTTGAAAAGGAAGCCTATATTATTGGAAGGAAGAATTATGAAATGAAGAAAAAGGCAAAAGTGATACTATCAAGACAAGAAAGTGAAAGTAAGGATGTAGAAAAGGGAAAATTAGTAGATCACAAAGAGTTAACTATAGAAACTAAGTTGAGAGACAATTTACCAACTAACAAACAATACGATTTAATCATTCTTGAACATTCTTTACTATCAAAAGAGTACAAATTTCCAAAAGATATTGATGAAAATATTAGAATGGTATTAAAATTGTTATCTCCCGGTGGTAATTTAACTCTCATCGAACGTGGTAATTCTGTTGGCTTTGAAAGTATTGCAAGAGCAAGACAAATTATGATTAGACCAGAAAGTCATCCAACCGAAATTGGAAAAATCCCAAGACCGTATCTTAGGGGATCCCGTATAAAACCACAAAGACGACCATTTAAAGATGATGATTTAATAATTGATGAAAATTTACAACAAGAATTAAATGAAAAATTTGGTGAATTGACAGAAGATGAGATTAAATTTGACGAGGAGGATGATTTTGAAAATTATGAAGTTATGGAAATACCACAAGAAGAAGAACAAGAACAAGAACAAGAACTTATGGATTATCATTTATCTGTAATTGCACCTTGTCCACATCATAGAAAATGTCCTTTACAATTGGGAGACCCAAAATATTATAAAATACCATCACATAAACATAGATTGAATTTTTGTTCATTTACTAAGAATGTTGAAAGACCAAAGTATACAATTGAATTAAAGAAAGGATTAACGTTAGCTTCTAAGTGGGATAAAGGTGGAGAGAGTTTAACTGGTAATTTAGATAGAAAAGAAAAGAAAATTTATGAAGGTAAAGGTAGACCTGGTGGTAAGAATTATGAAACTGGATCATATTCATACTTGATCGTTGAAAGAAGTGCTAATGATAAAGAAACAATAGAGAAGATAAATCAAGCTCGTAAGTTTAATAATTTTGATCATAAAGATTTCATTAAAGATAGGACTTATTGGCCTAGAATTATCGAAACTCCAAATAAAGGTAAAAGTCTAGTACAATTTTCAGTTTGTTCAAATGAAGGTAATGTTGAAATGTTTAAAATTCCAAAATCAATGGGTAAGGAAGTGTATCATGATGCTAGAAAAGCTCAAATCGGTGATTTATGGCCAAATGGATACAAAATAAGAACTGTGAAAAATCAATTAAGTGACACCAACAAAGAAAAGTTGGACTATTTATATAAAACAGAAAAGAAGACTTTTAAAAAAGAACAAAAGACTAAAGTATGGAAAAAGATCCAATCACAAGACATCAATTCATTTTTTGATGATGAAACTGAATTAATGATACGTAAATTTGAAAATTCAAATAAATTAACAAAACAAGATCGTAAAGAAACAAAATATAATGACAATAATGACAAAATGTAAATTGGAGAGAGAGTTTATATAGGTGTAAATAATATTTTAATGTAAATAAATCGTTTATTATTATTATGACCTATAACCTATTATTGAATTCATGCCATCATCGTAGTTATAAAACGTTCACACTGCTACCTGTGACCTTTTTATACAACTAAGCATAAAAGATAAATCTATCATATTACATTTATCTCATTTATCTCATTTACTCATTTACTGCTATTATAAAAATGTTAATGTACTCAAGAAATGAAAAACCTCCCTTATATGTCCAAGTTTTTAGTTTATTTTCTTCTAAATGATGAACCTTCAACTAATTTAGCTTTACCACCAGTTGGAGTACTCAATAAATTTGAACATTTTTCACAAGTTATAACAGTTTGAGCATGACTGAAAATTGTAGCAATATTAAAACAACCAGGACATTTAATATCAATAAAATATGAATTTGGTTCTTGTACTAATCTTTTTAATTTGTGTTGATGTTTTTCAGTTTGTGGATTTGGATGTAATAAATCTTGAACTAAAACCATGATGAATGTTTAAAATAAGAAACAAACGAATATGCTTTTCCATTTATAATGAAAAGTTTTTATAGTGTGGCAAAAGATAAAAAAATTTTCACCTTGAATTTCTTTTGTTTCACATTTTATGTGCACAAGACATTGAAATAGTATTAAAGAATTGTATAGAATTGTATAGAATAGTACAGGCATGGACTTTTATATCCATATATCCATTGCTAAACCAGAAATTAGAATAAACAGAAATGCATTTCTTATTATGAAACATCGAAGTATTTCTCAATTTTTCAATTTGGTGCATGGTCAATTATTAATATTTCCTAATTAGTCTTTATTGATTTTTTGATCTGATGTGGTAGTGTATCTCGTCAAGATTTATATAAGAATCATATGGATTTTATGTAATTATATCTTAAGTAATTATGCTAGTTAGCCTTATGTAATTTTTTAATTATTTTGCCATTACCGATTTAGTTTGTTTATGTGTTAATTCCGATATTAATTCATATTTTAATTCCGGTTGAAAAATAATAAACTCATCTCTAAATATAATAACCGAATCTAAATATTATTAGTGAAGAAGAAAAGAAACTCTGAATTAAAGCTTATTAAAGCTTAAGTTTCTCCAGATTTCAACGTGGTTGTTTAGATTTTTCAACTACGAAACCCTAATCAATACTAGGCGCTTCTTCAAAATCAAGCTATAACCTACAACCTACAACCTACAACCTAATTACCTAATTATGAAAGTTTAATGACGAAATTAATATTGTACTACTAATATCAGAGTGACAATCTTGAAGTACAAAATCTCGAGGAATGATGATGAATGAAGTCCAACGTTTTATAATTTATGATCTAGACCAAAAAATATTATAAGTGTGGATGCTTATAAAATACTGCAAAATTAAGCTTTTTCATTTTGCAAATCGCAAATCGTAATCTAGGACTAAAATAATATTACACGATTATTTCATAGTGATTAGTTGATTTGCTAGTATTGTATTTATTATTATTTGATAAGGTTTAGACCATGTAAGATCCTGGTTCCATTGTGTAAATGTAGTTTAAATTCAAATCTAAAACATCCACAAAACTTTAAAATAAACACGAAAACAACCGAAGGTAAAATTAACTCAGTTACAAAACGTTTCAAACATCAATTGAAGGAGTAGACAAAATTGAATAACAAAAAAAAAAGAAAAACAGTGGAGACTTGTACCTTGATAATATAACATCTTTTGCAATAGGTGATGATGATTTATTAATTAACTCTACAGCTACTAACAATACCATCTCTGGTTGTCAATTGATGATAACACAATCTCCAAAAGTGAAAATTCTTATTTTCATGAATAACACAAAATCAAAAAAATATTTAAAAAAAAAAAAAATAAAAAAAATAAAAAAAAAAATTATATAAATATAAACACGAAAGAATCCAAATTTTACATTCTCAGTAATATGTTATGTATGTTACATATTTAATAAAATAACCACTTCAAAATCGTATTTAATAATTAATTACCCCTTACATTTACAAGCAAGTCAAATTAAATTATCATTATTTTTACAAAGTATCATTCCATCAATTAAACGCCAGTTTATCATGACAGAGAAAATTGTAGGCAAACCATCATCAGCATCAAGTTCTAATTCCATTGATATAATAACTAACAATTTGAATAAACAATCAGTATTAGATTCATTTCAGTTTCAAGATACTGTTTTCAAATCATTTACATATATAATTATTTTATTACCTACTTTAACATCGATCATATATCCAAATTCCAACGTTTCATATTTTTCAAATAATGAACAAATAGGCAATTTTATAATTGATTTATTAACAGTTTTATTAATTAGTTGTGTTGTTAGATTTACCATGGAGTGGCCATATAATTGGTTGAAGAAATTAAATCAAACAAAAATGAGTTTATTAAAACAAGAAACAGGAAATACTCAAAAGAAATTGTTGTTAATTAGAAAGATAAATACTTTTGAAATCATTGCATTAATTTCATGTCTTGTAACATCAATTTTTAGCTCAATTTTATTAATTTGGACAAGAAATTATACAATTATTGATGGGAAAAGAAAGAGAATGGTATTTAATAATGTTAATATTGCATTATTACAATTTTGGTCAATTTTTAGAATTATAATTACATTTACTAATATGTTACAATTTACAAGTTTGAATGAAAATGAAGTTGATGAAATGTTAATTGATCAAAATATAAATAGAAGTTGGTATTCAGATTTGAAATATTACTTTTTACCAAATACAACGAGTACTTTATTAATTAATCAGTTACGATGTGATCACAAATCAGAAGTTGACAAATTAAAACTGGATATGAAATTATTAAAGAAACAAATTGACAAGGAGAAATCTACAACCAAAAGTAAATCAAGTAATGATACTTCTTCATTTACTCCATTCCCATTGAATAAATCTCCAATGGGCTCACCTACTCAATTACTATCACATTTTGAATTTTCAGATACAACAATAACAAATAAAAAGAAATCATCATCCCCAAAACCAATAGAACAAAAATTACCATTTAATATGAATTTAAATTCACCATTGAATACAATTATGGAGGAAGATGATGATTTAATTGTCGAAACTCCTACTTCCTCATCATTTAATAAATTTGATTCAACTCGTTCAATTGAAAAATCATTAATTAAAGAATTAAACGTCATATTCAAATCATTATCAAAAGAATTAACAATATCAGATTTAATTAAAAATCCAAACTTGGTTAAACTAAAAGTATTAGAATCTTTAAATGTATTACTTACTCAATTTTCACAACTTCAAATATTGAAAATTTTAGTTTATGAAATTTGGGATAATATTTTATTACTTGATGTTTTTAGACATCCATTTAGATCAATGATCAATTTAATTATAAGAATTCCTTACTTGATAGTCAGAGCTTATTTTAAATATGTTTTATATTTACCTGTTGTCATATTTTTCAGATTATTCTTCATTAAACCGATAAAC
This sequence comes from Insectozyma verbasci, assembly GCA_947670415.1. Taxonomy (NCBI): domain Eukaryota; kingdom Fungi; phylum Ascomycota; class Pichiomycetes; order Serinales; family Debaryomycetaceae; genus Insectozyma; species Insectozyma verbasci. The sequence continues at coordinate 747,363 of CANTUO010000002.1, read as the reverse complement.
TTAATGGGTTTCATCGTTTACAATGTCTATACAATATTAATCAAAAAAGAAACAAGGAAAGAAATGAAAATAGATAATAAGAAACAAACTTTGAATAGAGAGAAAGAAGAATTTAGAATGAAAAAGTTTCATTTAAGTCCAGTGATTCCGAAAGAGCCAAAAATAACTACAACAAATAATAATATTAGTAAATTCAATACTAATCCTAATTATATAAATAGGAATAATTTCAAATTTGATGATTATAGTAATTTGGATAGAAATTATTCAAATAGATTTAATAATAGGAAAAATAATGGGTTTAAAACTGGGTTTTATGATGATTTATATACGTGAAGGATATACATAAGCATTTTATGATTAATGTCTTACTATCTCTTATTTTTTTATTGAAATTTATTCGAATTTTATTGTTGTTATATAGCTACCTTAAAATTTTGCAGCCATTTTGCAGCCATTTAGCCCTACCATGTGTTATTTAATGGGAAGGTCACCAACAATACTTGAAAAAAAAAAACATTTAAACCTCAACAAGTTGTAATTTAAGACTTTTATAATTCGATTATTAGCATGACTATGTTAACCTTTTGCATTTTATAAAGGTGAGCAACTTTATCAAAGTATTGAATTAGTTAGTAAACCAAAAAGTGGTTCCTGGTTTACGTCATATTATCCACTTGTGACCTCAGTCGAATCAGCCAGACCAATCGGTTCACAAGAAAGAACTCGTTCTCTTACTTGGTCATATACCGTTGATGGGGTTCTTTTCGTACTATAACTCCAAAACGGGAGTATAGACAAATCATTAAAACATTATCAATTTACGAAATTGAAGTTGAAGAAGTGGAAGCTATAATCGAAGAAAAATGCCTTAAAGTTAAACCTTGGATATATTCAAGTATCAGAGACTATGTTATTATTAGTTGTTTCGAAGAAATTTGCAACTTCAGGTTGGTCAATTGAAGGTAATAATTTGTTTGATGATGAAGATGTATTTGATGAGTTTTCTAAATCCAAGAGGGACGTCGAAGCTCTTTTCGGCATGTGTGAGGATGGCAACGATGGTTACGCAATTTATGCTGGTGGTCAAGGATGTATGACAATCGATGACGTTTATGGAGTTCAAATACTTGATGAGCCAACAGATGAACCAGTGAAACAGAAAATGCATCTACTGCAAATGATGGGACAACTGAGATAATTCCTGAATTGACAACAAGGTGGGTAGACTCAACTAGTCAAGCACAAGGATCAGCAACATCTTATACTACAATATTTACAAGCTCAAATGATTTAGGTAAATTAATTAACTATTGATGTGGCCATTATTCATATTGATGAAAATAGAAGTACAAGTACTCAATACGTTCAATTAACAACTTCAAGATGCATAACTACTAATGGTGTTTATACTATGGCAAATGGAATTGTTGTAGAATTAATTTAAGGAGATTTCGAATGGAGATATGCTTCATTGATAACTAATTCAATAACACCGACGCGAACATTGACTAAATAGAGTGATATAGTTCCACAAGAAACTAGCGAGTTGTCAATGTCTATTCAATATGTAACTAAAGTTATTATTGATTATGGGGAACAATATGCAAAAGGTGAACAAGGTGAAGAAATTACAATTGTTGAAACTATAATTTATTGTGGTGAAAAACAATGCAAGAAAGGACAAGAGAATTAAATCAACTACATGAATTATATTTTGTGACTCTATCAAAGTATTCTGATCAAATCAAATCAACTTGCTTAGATCGTTGCTATTCGATTAGTTAGCTGCTAAGTCATTTTAATAACTAGCCCAATTCCCAATTAAACAGTATGTTTTTGCAAATTACGCTTGTTAAAAATATATAAAAGGTTACAAATAAATAATTTCACTACCTTTTCAATTAGGAAAATCCCTTGACCATAAATACAAATTGATTTTGTTATTAATATTATTATTATTATATATATAAAAAACTAATTACAAATAAATATAATTTAACTTTTATTCAGTCATTCTTTCAATTCCTTATTGAAATCCACTTAATGCATTTGTAAATTGTGAACCACCAGCTTGTTGATATTCAATCATAAATTCTTCCAATATACCAAAAGCAGAAGCAACTCCAACAATTACAGAAACTCCTTTTCCTAAACCTCCAAAAAATTCACCAATTACAGCAACAACAGCAATTATAAAAGCACCAGAAACTGAAGCAACTGGAATAATTCTATTAAATTCTTTCGTTATTGAAACATCACGTTTTCCAGAAATACTTATACCTTGGTCTTTAAATTGTTTTGAAATATCTCTTGGAGAAGAACCAGAAATAAATGACCATTTATTAGCAAACCAAGAAGATAAAATAATAACTGCAAAAGCCTCAATTATAGAAAATGCAAATGAAATAATAGTTGAATTTAAAACTTTTCTTGATCCATATAATTTAAAAGTCAATGTTGGGAAATATGGAGATAATGCAAAATTAAACAAATAATTGAATATTTTCAAATTTGCAATTATTGTATATGCAAATAATAATGGTAATGCACCACAATATAATAATTTGATTGGATAAATATTATTCATTCCTCTCATTTTAGTTGATCTAATCGGAACTTCAATTCTAAAATTTTGTAAACCAATAACTACCAATATTGAGAATAAGGAAATATAAAATTGAGTTAAATTTGGAAATTGAATTCTTGTAAATGCATGATAAATTTGAAATGCAGTTTCTTTTGGACTAAAAATCTTAAAATTTTTAATTAAATTTAATGAAGCACCATAAGTTTCAAATTTATTTGAATTAACTAAAGGATAAATTTCAACACCAACTAAATCAGCAATAAAATTTGTTGCACTTTCTAAAATTAAAAAACATAAACTACCAGATCCAAATCCATAACCTTTATCAAAAATTTCAACCAATAAAGTAATTATCCATGACCATGAACAAAGTTGTAAACCAATTAAAAAATATGAACCCCATGGAATATTACCACCAATTTCAATTGGATTATAACCTTTTATAACATTATCAAAATATCCAACATAAATGAAAATAACAGTATAAATTATAGCCAAAATGAATGAAGTTAATTTTTGTCCAGTTTGAAATAATTCTCTATCTAATCTATTTCCTAAATTAACATTAATTAATCTTAATCCAACAGCAATTTGCCAAATAAAACCTGAAGTTAAAACTGGTAATAAACCAAATTCTAATAATGTACCTTGTTGCATACTGAAGATTGATCTAAAATTATAAAATGGATCTTCAATATAAAATTGTGCATTTTTTTTTAATCCATAAATTGGTAATTGTCCAAATAAGAATATTACAGCACAACTAACCGTATATACTATTCTTTCATCAAAACTAATTTTTTCAAATGGGTATTCTATTTCTGGTAGAATTGGTAAAAAGAATTTAACCAAATCTAAAAGACGAAATCCTGCCATTATTATACTATTTTAACTTTTGTTTGATTTCAATTTGATGAATCTTGAAAAATTTAATGTTTTTTTTTTTTTTTTTTCGACAATAATTTTTTCCCACTACTTTACTACTAATTTAGAAATTCATCGCCTGGCGCGAATGAAGAAATGATTGGACTTAGATATCGAATGAAAATTAACGACTTATCGAGTGAAAATTAACGACTTATCGAGTGAAAATTAACGACTTATCGAGTGAAAATTAACGACTTATCGAGTGAAAATTAACGACTTATCGAGTGAAAATTAACGACTTATCGAATGAAAATTTACGACTTATCGAATGAAAATTTACGACTTATCGAACGCATTTAGTAATAACAATAAACCAAAATATATTTCGTAAAGAACAAAGAATAAATTGAGCCAAACAAAAAAAAAAACTGGATTTAAATGTCGACTTACCTACAGAAATAAGCTATGTATAAAATGATTGATCATCAACCCTTACCTTCCTAGTAATTCACTAAGCTGATGATCTAATGATCTAAAGTGGGGAGTGTCTGTTGCGAATCAACAGTGGGTGTTTTCTTTGCATGAAGAGAATTTAAACGATCATAATGTTTTTTTTTTCTATGCATTGATTGATATTGGCAACCAACAATTTTTTAATCATTTAAGAGAAACACGAACTCAACAAAGCAAGTCTATGTCGGAGAATGATAACTTGATCTTGCTGATTGTTGAGATTAAAGGTGGAGTAAAAGCTTTGGGATAAACCCCATGTTTATTAAATCTAGGAAACTCCGAATTGTCATTTTTTTTTTTTCTGTTTGCAGCCACCTTAACAAAATTTATTGAATGGCTTAAAACTATGGTCAAACGGTTGTTAACTTAAAAATTCTGTCCTGTATATAGTAATATGCAGAATATAACTTTGGTTGCAAATGTTATCAATCTACAACCCAATTATAAGATGAGCCAAGTAACCTATATAATCAATTGATCTTTTGGCTGTAAAAAGTGATTTGCTAATTAAGACCATCATAAATCATAGACCTTTGAACCTAGATTGGTTCTATTTTTAAGGATAAGGTTTTTAAAAGATCTTATCAATTGCTGCAAAAAGCGCCACACGAAAAAAAGTTAACAATTATAAACAATAGAGATAGAAGTTTAAAAATAGATTGTATGTGAACGAGACTATAACCTTTGATCCTGATAGAAATACATTTATACATTGATTAATAAACTATACAAAATTAATAAAAAAAAGTATCTAAAAATACCAAAATCTAATAAAATGGAACAAAAAATAATCCCCCCACCTAACTTTGTTGCAATTACCATTACATTACCTCTTCCTTTTAATCATTGTTCTCGTATTAATCTTATCATATATCATTCCAATTTGTAGTACCTCCAAAACCAACACCACCACACATTATCAATGAAGAATTATTAGTATTTGTATCAGAAAATGTATCAATATGATAATTAATATTCTCTCTTTGTTTTTCTTTTTGATATAATGGTAAATCTTTAGTTAAATAATTGATATAATCAGTTGTACCAATATTATAATGTCTATGTAATAATAAATCTTCTTTATTGGAATATAACATATTATTATTAATTAATAACTTGTATAATATTTGTTTTAAAATGTTACTATCATTATATGACTCTTTGGAGAGTAAATATTCTCTAATATTCATTAATTTATGAAAATCTTTAACTTTTTTGATATCTTCTTGATTCAAATATTTAAATAAATCATCACCATAAAATTCAGATAATATCTTCTTTGACTCTTTTAATGTAACTACACTACCTTTTTCTTCCTCTTCTTCTTTTTCTTGTTGTTCATCAGTATCTAATTCCCAGCTTGCTACATTTTCATCAATGATATCTTGGTTGTTATTCACTATATTCGAATGATGCCAATTATTAATTTTAGTAGATAATAATTGATGTAATGTCTCAGTTTTAGATTGTTGGATATTTGTATCATCTTCTCCTTCTTCTTCTTCTTCTTCTTCTTCTTCTTCTTTTTCTTGTTCTTGTTCTTGTTCTTGTTCTTGTTCTTGTTCTTGTGCTGATTCCTCATCAGACTCTATCTCATCTTCAGTATTATTAAATTGTGAAGTAGTGTTTGTTAATGATAAAATATCACATTTATCGTTTGTATTCGATGTACATTGTTTCTTTGGATTAAATAAAACATAACTTGATTGTTCATCATCTATAATTTCTAAATCATCATAATCTGATAATATACTTGATGTTGTATCATATTGTTGTGATGATTTACTAGTTGCTTGATTATTAAGTTTATCTTTATTTACACCCGATTTGAAAAAAGGATTAACAGACATGATAGATTAAAATATAATATGAATAGATCTCTGTTATTTGTTGATTTGTTGATTTGTTGTAAAATAAAATATTAATAAAAGATTAATGTTACAAAATAAATAAAATTACTTGATATTATTTACTATTTATATATTTTGATTTTACTATTCTTATCTAATAAAAAAAAAAAAAAAAAAAAAAAAAAAGTGTGTAAAAAGTCACGAGTTGATTTCTTAAAATGACTAAATTTGCTCTATAGTTAAGACTAATACTAATAGAGATCATATTACGTGTTTATCACTAAGTATCCACCATAGATTAATTATTTTACTCATACATAGCATAGAATTACATCTAGATCTAGTGGTGAATAACAATAGGAAGTAAACATCGGTGAATCGCAGGGCATTCATTATTTGACCCACTTTCCATTATTTACGGAAATATTTCTCCGATATTCGCACTTATAATAATTATAAGCTATGATGATATTTAAGTTAGTATTCAGTTATATACTCGATGTATTCTATTTGATTTGTAATTCAGATAGGGGTGAAAGACATTTTGTTTATATAAAACTGTTATTGGATAATCATATATCATTTATAAGTAATTCAACAAATCATCATTAAATGGAAAATCAAAATTGATGGTAAACATACTCTTTCTATTAAAACTGGTTAATAAAAATTTTTTCGTCGTCTAAAAATTTGTAAATAATTAATAAAGAATTATGTCAGATTTATTCCTGCATATAATCATGATGAATTTATTACAGCTGGAAAATTGATTATATATAAATTGATTCACATTATATTTTTCATTTATTTATTAGATTAATTTCTATTGATTTGAGTTTATTTGAGTTTAGTTTATAATGGCTGTTAAAGGATTAGGTGCAATTGATCAACAATACGATGGTATGTAAAGAATTATTCGTTTGCTTGTTTTTTTTTTTTTTTTATTTTCTTAACTAACTTCCCCCCAGGTTCTTCATTAAGAATTGGTATAATTCATGCTAGATGGAATAAGAAAATTATAGATTCATTAGTCAATGGTGCTGTTTCTAAATTGAAATCATTAGGTGTGAAAGAAGAAAACATAATTATTGAATCAGTTCCTGGTTCTTTTGAATTACCTTTTGGTTCAAAATTATTTCATGACAAACAAAAGAAATTAGGTAAACCATTAGATGCAATTATTCCAATTGGTGTTTTAATTAAAGGTTCAACTATGCATTTTGAATATATTTGTGATTCTACAACTCAACAATTGATGAAATTAAATTTTGAATTAAATTTACCTGTTATATTTGGTGTTTTAACTTGTTTGACTGAAGAACAAGCAGAAGCAAGAGCAGGTTTAATTGAAGGTAAAATGCATAATCATGGTGAAGATTGGGGCGCTGCTGCTGTTGAAATGTCCTTGAAATTTAACTAATTGATGAATTATTTGTGAATATATACAATTACATTGGAAAGGAAGACAATTGAAAGTGACTATAGACTGAAAACTTTACAGTCAACTCTTTAAATAATCCAGAGAGATGCCTATAGTAGAATGATCGTGCAAAACTTAACGAAAGGTACAAAAATCTAAAAATCTTGAGCAAAAAATAACTTAAACAAACAGTAAGCACTTGAAACAATTAAAGAAAAGCATACAAACTAATATCAACCTTTAAATCGATCAAAACATCAAAACCTAAACTCGAGGTTGGTAGTTAAAAACTCTGGCACGTACCGCAAAACTGCTTGATATTTACCAATTAGTAATCGATTTCCAACAACAACAGGACTGGATGGCCAAGCTGGTTAAGGCGTGAGACTGTTAATCTCAAGATCGAGAGTTCGATCCTCTCTCTGGTCGTTCTTTTTTCAGAACAATTTAAGTTGTTTAACTACATTTTTAATTTTTTTTCGTCTAATTTTTAATCGTCACAAAATCGAAATACCATTGTCAATCAAATAATCTAGAAGCTCACTCTTTTTTTGCTTTCCGCCTGTTAATGTTCAAATTGCTCAGATTTTAGTCTTTCTTTTGTACTTACTTTGAGTAAATGTGGGCGATTTTTACAAGTTCAATATTTTAGCATATTATTTCAAAAATTTATCAAAATTTAAAATTTGGGTGAAACTAAATACGTGATGATTGGTTCTAAAAGCTTATCAGTAAAGTAGTTATTCTCATTCAGCATTGGATTTCAAGTACTCTAAATGGCTTTTGAAACTATTGTCAAATAACTTACAAAAATAATGTACCATTATTTTATAACGATAACATTTGGCGCGACAAAAACGATTCTCGAGTTAGCTTTGCGGCCACCTCGTACTACACATATCGGCTTATACATTATGACCAAAAAAATTATCTAAAAATAAGAACATGTTGAATGAAATAAGGAGCTTCAATATATATACTCTACATATCTTCAACTATGAATTTCGATAATTTTTTGAAGTTGTCATTTTGGTTTTTTCACCATACAAAACTTTTGCAAAAAATAAGAAACAATGTGTGTTCATCTAGGGCCATAATCTTTAATTAAACAACGAGTTATTTATACTACACATCCTTCAATGATGCTGGGCTTGTTTTGAGACCTCTCAGCGAAAATGGAAAAATTTCAAACTGGAGGAAAATCTGAATAAATTGACTTTACAAAATATCTAACTCCACAATCAAATTCATCATAAGAATATTATAAAATTATCAAGATTTTACTTCTTGTACGCTGATAAACCTTGCAATTTTCTGTGTTTAGTTATTCAAAATTGGAAAAGTCATTTTTCAAGAGAGAATCGAAATTTTTACAAAATTTTCAAACCGCTTTTGGCGTTTAAAGATCATGAGAAAAAAGGTCTTTGTCGTCAAATAAACTGAATCAGTTGTCTTAGAAGTTGTTAAATGAAGTCTAAGTATTGATTTTCTTGTAAAATAGCGTTTTTTTCCATTTTTTAAATGAAGAATTACGTCTCAAAATTGTGCTTGATCAATGAATTCTGACACCAATCTTTTCCGAATTCATTTAAATCTTTAATGAAGTAAGTTGAGGCTCAGAGCTTAATTACAGAGGGAGTTATCAACAGATTAAAATTTAAGATTAACTATGATGGCGATTGCATATTAGACAGATGTAAAATTTTTTGTTACATTAAATAAATCAAATCAATTCAGTGATTGAAGAAGATATATGCTTTAGATCTTTTCAAATTATAAAAATTATACCGTAAAGCTCAAACAAAACTACATAGATTATGATAGCCATAAAACATACAATCATATACTAATATATTTAATTACATCTATTTATCATGCTTCTTTTGCATCACCTTTCTTTGGTGGATATTCAGAAGTATCAGCACCAGATTTGGATTCACACTTACACCATTCACTTTTAGGATAAGGTTCCATTGCTTTAGGAATATGGCATCCACATCCTGAATAAGTCTTTCCGGAGCATACGTCACATTCAACCAGTTTACACATAGTTTTTAATTTATTTGTTTGATGTTTCAGATTGATAAAGCGAGATTGGATCTAATTATAGACGATCAAAAATGGTGCTAAACAGAGTCAGACGTTTACAAATCTCGCATCATTACGCTGAGAAATGCATAATCGTGTTTCATTTTAATTTTTGTCTCCATTAAAAAGTTCGATTTTTCTTGGTATCATTTAATTACGGTTCCTTTTGATTAATAATCTGTTTTAGACTTTACTCAGAAACATTAATGTATCTGCATCTCTACTAACTGAAGATCATCGACTTTAAATAAGACCTTTACGAGATTTACTGACATTTTCGAATACTACCCGGCGCATAATTAACAAGCATTTAATAAGGTAGTTTGTTTAAAGAAATTGTATAGATTAACATTTGACAATCACGTTCGTTTGATTTGAAGTATGGGATTAGTAATGCTCTTGCTTATTAATTGACTAAATTAGAAAATTTTTCAACTTAAAGTTTCATCAAGAAAATTCTGAAACACGATTAGTCATTAGCAGCACATTCTAAGTTCTAAATGCCTACGCTTGGCTAAAATAAGAATCATCAATCTCTGAAAAGAATAAGCAAATGCAATGTCATATAGGATTGTATCATTTTGAACAAGATAACTTATCATTATTAAATATATTCTTTTAATTAACATTCTACATCTTAGTTCAATTGAAGCTCACTTGTTCTGTTTAGTATTAAAGATTGAACCCTTCAATTGAACACTTGAATCAGGGTGCCGCTTAATTATACTTGACTTATACGGTACGAGATTTAAAAACTTGACTTATACAGTACGAGATTTTAAAACTAGCTCACCCGTCATACAAGAAGCTCTTATGGCCAAGTTGGTAAGGCACCTCACTAGTAATGAGGAGATCCCAGGTTCGAGTCCTGGTGAGAGCATTTTATTACTTTTTACCTTTGTCTTAGGCCTAATTTTTTTTTTTCTAGCCCCATATTTTTACCAATTGATGCGAAAAATAAATGCCAAATATTTTTCATGAAGTATAATCCAAAATATATATTCAAATGTGGATTAGAAATACATACTCAGTTAAAAACAAAATATAAATTATTTTCATTATCTCAAACTAGTTTTGGTGATTCACCAAATACAAATGTTTCATTTTTTGATTTAGGTCTACCTGGAACTCAACCAAAATTAAATACAGAGGCTTTATACTTGGGCTTAATAGCATCAAAAATATTAAATTGTCAAATTCAACCGTATTCTACATTTGATAGGAAACATTATTTTTATCCTGATCAACCTTTAGGTTATCAAATTACACAATTTTATCATCCACTATCTAAAAATGGTTATTTAAAATTGAATGAAAAATTTGATGGAGTGGATAAAACTATAAACATTCAACAAATTCAATTAGAACAAGATACGGGTAAGAAATATAATGATAAAACTATAGACTATAATAGAAATGGTATTCCATTAATTGAAGTTATAACAGATCCAGATTTTGAAAATATTGACCAAGTACAATCATTTGTTAAAAAATATCAAACATTAGTTACCCATATGAGTGTATGTGCTGGTACTATGGAAACTGGAGCAATTAGAGTTGATGCAAATATAAGTGTGAATGATAATTCAAGAGTCGAGATTAAGAATTTAGGTAGTTCGGGTGAAATTGTTGATGCTTTAAAATATGAATATAATAGACAGATTGAAGCTTTAGAAAATGGTCGAAGTATAATTCAAGAAACAAGAAATTGGAATGGTAAAACTACTGAATCATCAAGGTCAAAGGAAGATGCAGTAGATTATAGATATGTACCTGATTCAGAGTTACCGGTGATACGAATAGATGAATCAATGAGTGAAGATATTGGAAAGGAATTACCTGAACTTCCAGATGATATTTTAACTAGACTTACTAAAAGTTTGGAATTGAAATATGCAAAATTTTTATTGAATACACCTGAATTATTACAATATTATGATGAATTCAATCATTCAGATAAGAATAAATGGATATTTCAAGAACTATTAGGACAATTTTCAAAACTAGACAAGCAATTTGATTCAAATATAATACCACCAAAAACACTTCAAGAAATCATCAATTTAAATTGTCCATTAAGTGAAAAGAGAAATGTTGTAAGAGAAATGATACTAAATCCAAGACCACTATCCGAAATATACAAACAAGATTCACCAAATATAAACATAGATCAACTTTGTAACGACATAATAAACAAAAACCAACATTTAGTTGCAAAATTACAAATACAACCATCAGTTTTACAATCATTAATAGGACAAGCAATGAAACAAACAAGAGGTAAAATACATGCAAATATAATCAAGGGAAAATTTATAGAATTATTGAAACTTTAAATGTACATAACTAAACTTTAGCTTTAACTTCATATTTATAGCCAATATTATCATCCGACTCTTGTAAAACATCTTTAATTTCGTGAAATTCTTGCAAGACATCTTTAAACTCGTGGAATTCTTGTAAAGTGGGTTGAGTAAATGTAGTTGTACTACTGTATTGAGATTTACCAGATTCAACTTTAACAAAAGTAGTTTGTTTTGATAATGGCGTATCTGAATTCTTTTTCAATCTTAACCAACCTCTATACATCGTCAATGCATCAGTACCAATTCCAAATAATAAAAAAGTCAATACTGATAGAATTGAATTCACAATTCTATCATAAAGTAAGAAAAACCCAAAATCATAGTATAAAATTACATCCCAATTTGGATGATGAACCTCATCCCAATTAAACTTACCAGTACTGTTCTTAGCTTGCTCAACAAAGTAATAAACTGATAATGGGAACATTGCAATTATAATCAAGAAACTAAAAATCAATAATCTTGCAAATCTCTTTATGTTCAATCCTGAATTTGTACATTTAAAAATATCCTTAACGTCTTTCCTCTTTTGCAAGTATTTATAAATTGTCAAGATTGCAAAGATAAAAGCTAATATACTCCAGATAACTGACCACATTGAATATAATCCCAAAGTTGCAGTAGTTGCTGAATAATTAACAACACAACCTTGATATTTTACAATACCATATCTTGAACCTTGAATAATATATTGTGTACACATGATAAATATTGGAGTAATTAAACAAATTGATAATTCAATTATAGTCTTTTTCCATGACCATTCCATAAATAATGGATTCTTTGCACATAAAATCATGTATAAATTCATTGATAAACATGCAATTGCACAAATTTTCCCACTTGAAGAACCTGCTTCAAGTTTAATAGTTAAATCACACCAACCTTTACCATCCCAAACTTGATCAAAATTCTCTGAACTCCAAATTAAAGTATTAATTGAACCAATTAAATTGACCAACATTAACCAAAAGATTAATAATGTAGCAGGAATATTTCTACATTTTATATGCCACGAAAACGCAGGAATTAAAAGAATAAATGATATTAAAGCAAAAGAAGCTGTACCAGCAGCACCTGGATTCATTTTTTAGGTCTCAAAAACTCGACATTTTGAATCTTTTATATAATTTTTTCAATGGTTGCAAAAATTTCCTATTTAGATCTGCAAAGGGTTCTCAAATTACGAAAAAAATCATCTTTTTTAGCTTAACATTCCCAACATAAAACAATAATAAATTACAATAACATAAATTACCAAATTAAGCCGGCAAAGGGAATTATTTCTAACACAAAAATAAATATATTCTTAACTATATAATAATGTCTTTTAAAATTTCATTTGAACTAACTACGCCAGAAAATTTTTGATTCAAATATTTTAATAATTCAACAACTTTAACTTTTAATTCATCTTTTGGAAATTGTTTCAATGCTTCAATATTTTCTTCTCTACCTAAAGTTGATTCATTAAATAATTTAATTCTTTCATTTTCAGCTTTAAATACACCTGCAAATATTTCAACAATTTTTGGTGTTTGGTTAATTATTAATTCATTATTTGTTTCATATAATTTTATGATTACTTCAAATATAGGGGTATTCTCTTCTAGACCAGTTTCTAATGGTAAAAGTTCTAATAATGATGGTAATACATGTTCTAATGGTACAGCTTGTTCATTTTTCAATATTAATCTTGCAACACAACCACATGCATTTGCATATGCTCTATTTACAACATCTTTAGCTTCTTCATCATCTGCTGAACCAGATTTTTTATCAACTTTATTAAGTAATTGAAATAATAATTGTAAAATATGTTGATAAGTTGATGAAAGATCAATTGGGGAATATTCAACGATTAAACCAATACCATAAGCTGCATTACCTTTAACTTCTATTGATTTATCATTTTCTAATTTATCGCTAAATGATTGTAATAATTCTTGTGAATATGGATTTGATGCTTTCATACCACCAACCATTTCTGCAATAGCACCAATTGAACCAACTTTTAATGGTTTTACTTTACTATTAAATTTACTCAATATAACATCTTTAAATGATGTGAAAATTTTAACAAAATCACCTTCTAATGCTAATGATAAATTAATCAATACTTCTAATGCACTTTCATTTAACATAACATCAGTTTCTGATGAATCATCAACATCTTTTGGCATCTCTTCGTCTTCAATTTGACATGGATGTTCTTTTTTCAATAATTGCATTAATGAAATACATAATGCTTCTAAAGCTTCTGTATTATTTGGTTCAACAATGAAAATTGGTCCAAAATTATATATGGAACTTGAAATACCATCCAATATGCATGCAACCATTGTACTTTCAAATTCTTCTTCCAACATTTTAGTTGAAATGTTTCTAATTTTTGCAATTAAACCGTAAATAATATTATTAACATATGATGGTTGAATTCCTTTTGGTGGTTTGAAATCTTTACCTTGAACAGCAATAAACATAGCTTTAACAACTTTGAAAAAACAACTTAAAGCAGCTTCTCTCATACCAAATGAATTTTCAATTTGATCTGCCAATACTTCAACTGTTGGTTCAAGATATTCAAAGAATTTTTCACCAGTACCAACAGCTAATTCACCTAAAGCAACTGATGCAATTTCTTTTTCAATAGTAATACCAGTATGAACTTTAAATGGATCTGCTTCTTCATCATCTTCATCATCTTCATTTTCTAAAGCAATACTAAATTCATCTTGTTGTAAACATTCGATAATTTTTGGAACAATATTACTTAAGAATCCTGAAAATTCAGCACCATAAACTTTAGCCATATTTGCAATAAATGCAAAACCTGATTCTCTAATTCTTGAATGTTCAGAACTTAATGAGTTATAAGCTGCTTCAACTAATGGTTTAGCATACTTTGAAAAAGATTCCGAACCAACAGCTCTAGCCATTGTTGAAATATTTTCAAATGTAGTTGCTCTTAATTCAATATCATCTTCGGTCATACCTTCAACAGAAGCACTATTTGTAATAAAAGGTTCCAATTGTTGAACTGAAGCTTCAAAATATGGAGTAAAAGCTTTACCACTTGCAAAAGCAGTTGAACCAATAGCTGAAACAATTGCCGTTTTTAACGTTGATGTATTTGCTTGTTGCAACATGTGGAATAATTTATGCATCAATGGTTCAATATAATTACCCATTGCATCATGACTCATAAATTCAATTAATACATCTAAAGCATTACAAGAATATTTATAAGCCATAACAGATGAAGCAGAATCTATTATTTCAATAATCAATGGTAATAATTGTGCATGATATTCAGTAATAATATCTTGTAATTCTGATGTCAACAGTGTCAAAGTTCTTAATGCAGCAACTCTAACTACTAATTGTGGATCTTTTAATCCATTAACTAAAGCTGGAATAATTTTGGAAACTTGATTTGAAATAAAATCTGGAGCTCCAGATGAACAAACACCAATAGATAATAATGCAGCTCTTCTTTCAAATTGATTTTGTGACGACAACATTGGATGTAAAGCTTCAAATAATGGAGTTATAACTTGTGACGGTGGTAATTCAGCAGCTAAAACAGCTAGTAATCTTAAAGCCAAAGTTGGTGGTGAATTTTCTTCATTTTCATTTTCTTCAACTTCATTTTCCAATTCATCTTCAATATCAATTTCTTCACTTGCAACTTTTAAACCAATCATTGTAATTTGTGGACCTAATTTATTTGCAATAATTTTAGATTTTTTATAAGAAACAGTTGAAATTAAAAATTGTAAACCAAAAATTCTATATTCTTCATCTAGTTGAGTATTTGAAACTAATTCTGAAATAAATGAAATAAGATTAATTAAATAATCACCAATAAATTTAGAATCTAAAAATACAAATCCATTGAAAACATTAAAAATTAGTCTTGCTGATTCTTGATCATCACTTGCAATAACTTCTTTTAAAACTTCAACCATTCCTGGGATGGTAGCTCTAAATTTACTTGATAATTGATCACCAGCTTCTTCATCTTCGTCTAAAGTTTGTGAAATAACATCTAAAGCTAAAACTGAATTGATTCTTGCATCTTTTGAACTTGAATCTGATAATAAATTACCAAATAATGTTAAAAAATCATCAATATGAGGCAATAAACTTGCAATTTGTGATTCTAGCAAAGCAAATAATGTGAAAGTTGAAACTTCTTTAGCTTGTACTTCATTACTTTGAACCGCATTTATTAAATTTGGTAATAAATCAGGCCATTGATTATGATCTAAATCAACTTCACCAATGGCCGCAACAACTCTTGAAATTAAATTTCTTAATCTTTTATTCTCTTCTGAAAAACTTAATTTTAATAATGAATTTCTTAATTCTGGTTTAATTGATGAATCAACTTTCTCCCAATTATCTAAAATTAATTTTCTTGATTCAACTGCAGCTAATTGTTTAATTTCATTTTCTTTTGATTGTTGTAAAATTGTTAATAAAGCAGGTAAAGCTAAAGGATTTGGATAATATTCTTTAGCTAATCTATTCGATGCTTGTTTAATTACATTAGAGTCAGGAACTAATGTTTGTTTAAGAGTTTCCTCTAATGAATTTGTGAATTGGGCATCCATCGTGATGATGATAAAAGAGAAATAATTTTTTTTTTTTTTTTTATTCATTTTTTATTTAACCAAATTAGACGATGAATTATTAAATATCAGTTAAATTTACTGGCATTTCTCTTATTCTAGTAGAATAATGGATCTCAATGTCTTTTAGGGTTGAAGCATCATCTTTGGTAATTAAATTAATAGCTGTACCTTTTCTTCCAAATCTTCCAGACCTTCCTATTCTATGTATATAATTCTCTTTATCATTTGGTAAATCATAATTTATAACTAATGACACTTGTTGAACATCAATTCCTCTAGCCCAGACATCTGTCGATATTAATACTCGTGAATTACCTGTTCTAAAATCATTCATAATTGACTCCCTTTCATCTTGTTTCATGTCACCATGCATTGATACAACTGTGAAATTTTGTTTTTTCATTTGATCTGCTAACCAATTTACTTTTATTTTAGTATTACAGAATATAACAGCTTGTGTAATTGTTAAATTATCATATAAATCACATAATGTATCAAATTTCCAACTTTCTTGTTCACATTGGATATAGTATTGTTTTATTCCAGATAATGATATCTCATCTTGTTTAACTAATATTTTAACTGGATCAGTCTGAAACTTACTTGTCATTTCTAGAACTTCTTTTGGTAAAGTAGCTGAAACAACAACAACTTGAACACTAGGTGGTAATGCTTTATAAATTTCATAAATTTGTTCTTTAAAACCTTTCAAAAATAATTCATCAGCCTCATCTAGAATCAATATTTTAATATTTCTAGTTGATAAATTACGTCTTTTTATAACATCTAATACTCTACCTGGAGTGCCACTTACAATTTGTTGACCTTGTTGTAATTTCTTAACATCTTCACCAACATTTTTACCTCCAATACATGCATGAGTATGAATATTCATATAATCACCTAAATGTTTCACCACATTTTGAATTTGAACAGCCAATTCTCTAGTTGGTGATAATATTAATGCTTGACATTCTTTTGATTTTGTATCTATTACTTGTAACATTCCAATTGAAAAAGTAGCAGTTTTACCAGTACCTGACTGAGCTTGAGCTATAGTATCTTTACCAGAAATAATTTGCATAATAGCTCTTGACTGAATAGAGGAGGGTGCTTCAAAACCATAACCATAAATACCTTTTAATAATTCCAGTTTTAACTTCATACTTTCAAAAGTACGATGTACTTTGATCCCTTTAGTTGATTTATGACTAAATTCTATCTCATTGTTTACATGTCTATCAAAATCATCCATAATAACTTGTGAAACAATTTACGAAACAAATCATCTCGGATTTTTTTTCCCATGGTAGATGACATCAAATATTATAATATTATTAGGTGGTGGCCATGCTTCAGGAAAGAAAACTACTGCATTATCATTAAAACATGAACTAGGGAAAACATTAACAAAGAAAATTGAAGTTTTAATAATTGATATGAACGAATTTAAATTTGATAATTTTACTAAAAATTCAATTGATTCAAGTATGTTTAATTCAAAATCATCAGCAATTACAATAAATAATAATCAAAACCAATTTCCAAAACTAATACCATCTAGATTTAAATTCGATGAATTGAAGCTGTATATAAAGTGTCAAGAAGGTGGTAATCAGAAAATTTTAATCGTACATGGTTTATACGCATTATACGATAAAGAATTAAGAAATATGTCTCATATTAAAGTTTTTATAGACTCAGATCCTGATACTAGATTAATACGGTGGATTAGACGTGATGTTTTAAATGAACAAATAGATACTTTAGAAGGTGTTATAAATGCTTATTTACTCGGGGCAAGATCAGAAATGTCAGATTTTATATTTCCAACGAAAGAATTTGCTGATGTTATAATGCCTAGAGGTGCTGAAAATAATGCAATTAATTTAATAATTGATGGTATAATGTCAATGTCAAATTTAAATGAACCAATGCACTTACCAGAAAATTATTTAAGACCTCATGAATTTGGTAATTTTAGAAGTGAAGTATTTGATGTACAAAAAAATACATTTTATGATTTAAATTGAGATTATTATATACCTTTTATATAACTAATTATTGGATCTTTTTCAATTGAATATAAATCACCCATACTTACAATTTGTTCAACACTTATTAATTCTCTTAATTTTTTATCTGAATTATACCAATGTTTAATTAAATATGGCATTTCATTTGATTTTAATTCATTAGTGAATCCAGGATAAATTTCAAAAGTATTATGCTCAATTAATGATTTTAATGAATAATAAAGTCTTTTATATGATATACCTGATTTTATAAACATTTCAACAATTATTCCTTTTGGTGCTTTAACTGTTGGATTTTCATCATATGATTCTTGTAAATATTTAGCAATTAATTTGACTAATTCATCAATGGGGAAGACTAAATCATTAGATGATAATTTTGAACCACGGGATATAAATTCTTCATTTAATAAAATGTAAAATGGTTTATCTTTTGAACTTTCATAATATATTTTTTCAAAAAATAATTCCCATCTTTTAAGTATATCATCACTGTTTTTATAATCTGAAAAGTTGAATATTAATAATGATAAATCATAGTAACCTAGTATATCGGTATAATTATTGAACAAATCACTTATTGACAATATTTTGAAGTTTAACGCATCTATTGCAATTTGTTTATTCTCTTTTGATAATCTTGTATCAGATTTTATTCTTGTAAGTATATCCAATTGAATATTCGAAACATCAAATAATTCTTGTATTACAGAAGCTAATTGAATCATTTTTTGTCTTAAATTGGGAGGACAAACACAATTACAGAATCCATTAGCTCTTGATAAATATTCAATTCTTTGACTCAATTCTAAATTAAATTGTGATATAGCTAATGCATATAAAATCCTTGCAGCATCAAAGTAATTTTCCCTTTTTGCATGATATAACCATAATAAATCACTCATTGCTAAATTATTTTCAGATTTTTCTTCTAAATAAGTTAATATAAATGGTGTATTGATTTCTAATAATCTTTCCAGGACATTTTGTTGTATAAACCAATCATAAAATGCATATTGAAAGTCTTTATCATTTGATGCAAAACATGTATCATATGTAGTATCTCTAATTTCCAAAAATTCATTAATTAATAATTGATTCTTTGTTTCTGTTATTTTCAAAGCTTTTAAGTCAACTTTTACAAGTATATTAAATACAATTTGATAAAGATTATTCTTCTTTTTAGTAATTTCAGCAACATCAGGTTTTATATTGAATTGTGTAGTTGTGGCTACTTTTAAATTGTTACCTAATTTTTGAGCAATATTTAATAACATTCCAACTGCACCAGCATAAAATTCCAAATCCAACATTATATTAATTGAACTCTCAATATTTTCTAATGTTAAAGTTTCATAAGCTTCTTCAAATAATAATACAGCATTTTGTAAACATTTAATTTTTAAATCATTATCTCTTATCCCTATCTTTTTTGCTCTTGTTAAATTTTCAATTGCTTTGAATATAAATACATCATTAGCAGAACAAAATGAACCACATCTAGTTTGTAAACTACTTGCAATTAAATCAATAGAACCACCTTTAAGTATATTTTTATTAATTATAGAAGATAATAAGTCTTTGACCAAATTCTTTACATCATTATTTGGTAATAATAAATCTTTAAATGAAATTGATAATAAATTAGCTTGATTAACTAATGACAAAAATTCAAATATTTCAGTAAAATTAGATTGATTAATTTGAATTTCTTCAATTAAAACCATAAGAAAAGATAATGCTTCTTTCATTGAATTCAATGATTTTATAATTGATGTAAATGCAATATGTTCAGCTCTTAAACAAACTTCACTTTCAAAATGATTTGGATCAGATGAATAATTTGGAGCATTTAAACCTTGAATATTAACACCATTTTCAATGAAAAAATCAATCAACACTATAATTGAACCAATAAAATATTCAACTTGTTTCTTATCTATATTTAACCCTTTAATTAATAATTTACTATCTTTTAAATTTGAAATGTCTATATCTCCATTACTCATGATTTTAATATTTGGTAATGGTGAAAATACTTTTAAATTCCAATAATCTCTTAGTAATCTAGCTATTAATAAACAAGTACCATAAAATCTATCACTTAATACAACTTGATCAACTGTAGGATGTAAAATATTTGACGTTTGATGATGAGGTATCAATTGTTGTGAAGTATTTGTTTGTGTATCAACTAATCTTGCACCATTACCACAAGTTGAAAATAAAATTTGTGCCTTTCGTTTATAAATATCATTAGCATTATATTCACCATATGAACATGCAAGATATAATAAACTAGAACATGTTTCTTCATAACCATTTTCTTCAATAAAATTCTCTATAACTTCATCACTCAACAGTTTTAAAATTTGATCTGATGTTCTAAATTGATATATTATTATTCCGAAATTTGTCAATATTGCAAATTTCAATGGTTCCTTAGTATATTGACTAGCTGCAATATTAGCATAACCATTTGGAGTATTTGTAGCATTCATTGATGGTGTTAATTGTACAATATCTTGTATATAAGTGAATGGTTCATCATTTGAAGCATGTTTTATAAATTCCGCATCTTCAACTAATTTATTATTCTTTTTAAGATATCCATAATTTGCAGTTGCAATAAATAATTTATCAGATTTCTTTGTCTTTTTAGCACATATGAAAACTCCAGGACTTATAATTTTAGCAAATTTTGTATTTTTAAGTAATTGTGATTTTTGTTGATTGTCAATTAATTGAGAAATATATTGTCTATCTCTTGTAAATTGATCCAATTCTGGATTAGCATTTGGTAAGTCTCTAGTTGGTGGGAATTTAATATTTACAAGATTTAATTTTAATGCATTTGCAGCTGAAAATGATGTAGTTAATAATGATGAAAAAGTACCAGTAGATCCCAATTTTAATAATATACGACAACCAGTACTTGTAATTGCAATTAATTGTATTGAATGTGATTCTTGTTGTGTAACTTTATAAATATTTATAATTTTAAATCTTTCAAAAATTTTTAAATTACTTGCATCAACAAATACACTAGATGCACTTTTGAAAATTTGACTTGGTGTTAAAGTACTACCTTCATGTAAATGTTCAACTTGTTTTGTAAATTTATAAACTCTAATAACTGATTTATTAGATAATGAATACAATATATCTCTATCACCATCAATTTCCAATTGTACTATACTTTCAGGTACATTAGCATTAGCATCACCAGATGCAAACCCAAAACCTGGTAATTTATTTGGTAAAACACTTGATAATCCACCTTTTGTTAAACAAACTTTATCACATTTATTTTTAGTGAATGTAGCTTTATTTGAATAATCTAATCTCCATATATTTATACTACTCTCACCTGTGAAATAAATGTCATTTGTTTTTGGATTAACAACTATAGTATTAACATTTAAGCCCTGGGTAGATACAGATAAATGAGGGTTAAAAATTTCCAAATTATTCATACCTTTATCATATTTTACAATATAAATATGGATATCATTTGTAGTTGCAACTAATAATAAATAATTAACTTCTTCTAAAAATACACCCTTTTTTGGTTTTACCAATTGTACTTGTAAAATTGAATGTTTAATTTGGTCAATAGTTAAAAATTGTGATGATTGATTAAATGAAGATTGTGGTAATTTATAATTCCAAAATATTAATTTATTATCAATTGCAATCCAACTTCTTTCAATTTCAAGAAATAAACCAATTTTTTGAATTTTATTAACTGTTTGATATTCTTCAAAAAAACGATCGGGTAAATCCAATTGTTGTAATTTTTCAAATCTTGAAAAATCTTTCAAACCATTTTCATAATTGAAATAATAATTATCTAAATTACCTTCAGTAGATTTATTTAAAGTTTCTGAATAAAAAATATCATGCGGTATATTTGAATCAATTTTATTTATATTTGATATAAATTTTGAACCTAATTGAATCGGTTGTAAATTTGCAAAATCAGGTATATTTATTTTATAATTTGCTTCTTTAACTTCTAAATTACCTGGTTGAATAAATCTTTTTGATAATTGATTTCTTGATGAAGTTGATGATTGTTGTTGCAAATCTTGATGAAATTGTAATGTTCTATCATCTATTATTTGATCATTTAATTTTAAAGATGGAGATATATATTTATTTGACGAATTTGAAGATGTGAAATGATTCAATCCAGTTAAACCTGGAACATGAACTACCATTTAAGCAATGGATATAAATCTATTTTGACCGCTCGATTGTTTATAATTCAAACTGAAAAAAAAAAATTCAAGACATCAACAGAATTCAAAATAAGCAACAGAAAAAACAATTAATTTACACGACCAATGGATTTCAATGAGATATGATTGAAATACACCATAGATTGCAATGAATCATTGATATTGTATGGTTTGATCGAGATGACTAGAGTGTAGATGATGATAGATGAGTGCTGGAAATTTGCTTCGAGCTTCAGCGGGTTTTCTAAGCGAAATTACACCTCTAACCTCTTTTTAAGCGGTAGATTATGCCATATGGATCCAAAGTTATCAGATTAGCACGGTTTTGACGTCTTTACCATCGTTTCAAACTGCTCTATCTGTCATTAGCGTAGCTTCACCAGTAATTCGCAGATTTCTCGTATGATTTTTTCGTTCCCACTCCACATCGGGCGACCAAAAAGGCGCACAAAAAAAATATTTAGCCTTTCACCGGCCCAAAATAAATATTTAATCTTTCCCCGGCCATGGAAATAAATTAATCCGAATTATATATCACAGTCTTTTTTATAAAATTAGCTATGAGGTTACTTATCATATTCGCTCTTTTAAGTTGTATTGTTAATTCATTGCCATTATTATTTCAAGATTGGTCATTTCAACCATTATCATTATTTAATTTTGTTAAGAAAGATCGTTTAATTAAATTAAGTCCAACTATTTATCAATTAATTTCTGAAGATGATAAATTAAAATTAAGAAAGAAGAATATTAAATTTATGGACATCACTGAACAAATTCCAATTGAAGAAGCTTATGAAAGAGGATTAGTTAATAAACCAAATGCATTTTCATGGTTTGATTCATTATTTTTCATTGGTTCAAAACAAGTTACTCATTTATCTAAACAAATTCCAGTTTATAATTATCCAAAAACTACAAAATATAATTCAGAAGTTAAAGAATTATATAAAAATATTGATACTGATTTAATGTTTAAAAAATTATCAAAATTTACTTCATTTTTTTCAAGATATTATAAATCTGAATCTGGTGCCCAATCTGCAGAATGGTTATATAATGAATTAGAAAAAATTATTAAACCAGTGAATGATAAAGTCAATATTACAAAAATTCATCATAATGGATGGGATCAATTTTCAATAATTGTTTCTATACCAGGTGAAATTGAAGATAAAGTTGTTATTGGAGCGCATCAAGATTCTGCAAATTTAATTTTACCTAGTGTTATGAGAGCTCCAGGTGCTGATGATGATGGAAGTGGTTCAATTACGACATTAGAATCATTAAGGTTAATAATTGATTCATATAATAAAAATTTGTATAAACCTTATAATACTTTAGAATTCCATTGGTATTCTGCTGAAGAAGGTGGTTTATTAGGTTCAGTTGATGTTTTTTCAAGATACTCTAATGCTGGTGAAGTTGTAGTTGGTATGTTACAACAAGATATGACTGGTTATACTCAAGGTTCAATTGATGCTAATGTTGAACCTCATTTTGGTTTAATTAATGATTATACATCAATTGATTTAAATAATTTTATTAAATTAATTATTAAATCTTATAATTCAATACCTTATCATGAATCTCAATGTGGTTATGCTTGTTCTGATCATGCAAGTGCTTTAGAAAATGGTTATCCTTCTGCATTTTTAATTGAATCAGAAATGAAATATACTAATAAATATATTCATTCAACTTTAGATACAATTGATAGATTAGATTGGGATCATATTAAAGAACATGTTAAATTAACTGTTGCTTTTGCTTTTGAATTAAGTTTAGCTAAAGAATTACATTAAATAGAATAACTGAATAGATATTGTTAAGCGGCTTTCAAAGGTTTAAAATGTTAAGCGGCATTACTTCTTATCTACGATACGGCAACAAAATGGTTTGATAACATAACAAAAAAACATACATACTCATCCACACTTTCTTCAATGAAGTTGCTGTTGATATTCTACTTGTTTGTGTTGTCACAAGCGTTTCCATTAGCTCAAGAAGATACAATTTCATTGTATAATAACGATTTAAGAATTATCAAGACTTCACCAAACGAATTTAAAATTGTTTCAGAAGATGAAAAATTGAAATTAAAACAAGAAGGTGTTAATTTCATTGATGTTACTAATTATTATCCAATTGATGCTGTTGTTGGTCAGGAAGTACTAGCATCCCCACGCACAAGATTAAAAAATTTGAAAGATTGGTTTAAACGACCTAAACAAGTTGATGATGAACCAGAGGCTCCAATTTATAATTATCCGATTAAAGCAAATTATGAAAAGGAGGTTCATTTTCTTTTTGAAGGTATAAATAAGACAAGAATTGAAGAAAAACTTACTAAATTTAGTTCATTTTGGACAAGGTACTATAAATCAAAATCTGGATTCGATAGTTCCAATTGGTTATATAAACAATTAATCTCAATTTCAATACATTCAGATTTGATCCAAATTGAAAAGTTTCACCATAAAGAATGGGATCAATTTTCAATCATAGCACGTTTCAAAGGTGAAATTGATGATATTGTTGTAGTTGGAGCTCATCAAGATTCAATCAATTTGAAAGATCCTTTACATGGTAGATCACCAGGTGCAGATGATGATGGAAGTGGATCAATGACTATATTAGAAGCATTTCAATTATTAGCTGAAGATAAAGATTTCAAACCTTATAATACTTTAGAATTTCAATGGTATTCTGCAGAAGAGGTTGGGTTGCTTGGATCTCAAGATATTTTCAATACTTACAAATCTAAAGATAAGAAAGTAGTAGCCATGTTGCAACAGGATATGACTGGTTATACTAAAGATACAATTGAAGCTGGAATTGAGGTTCATATAGCATTGATTCAAGATTTTGTAAGTCAACCATTAAATTCGTTTTTGAAAATGCTATTTGATACTTATAGTGATATACCTTATCATTTAATGAGTTGTGGTTATGCTTGTTCTGATCATGCTTCAGCTAGAAGAAATGGTTATCCAAGTTCATGTATGTATAACTTTAATTACTAATAAGAGAACAACTGTTACTAACCTTTTTAAGTTATGATGGAAGCTGTTCCAAATAGTAATGCTAAAGCTGATTGGGGTCATTCTGAAAATGATGTAATTGATCAACTAGATTTTAACCATATGAAAGATCATGCAAAATTGACAATTGCATACGCTTATGAATTAAGTTTAGCTAGAGATTTATATTAGAGACTCGTACAAGTACGTACTTTTTACCTGGTTATAAATTAATAATTGCGCGTTACGTGCTACGTGCTACGTGCTACGTGTTGCGTGTTACGTGTTACGTGTTACGTTTTTTATATTTCACTTAGATATACAGTCTTAATTAGATTCTTCAACTTCAACTTCAACTTCTCCTTCACCACCTTCTTGTTTTTTACCCCAACTAATAACCTCAAAATTTCTTTGAACAAAATTAGTTCTAATTGAAGTTTTTTGAGTTTCTGGATCTTCAAATTTTTGATTTTGTAAATTTGCTTCAACATATAATAAATTACCAACTCTTAAAGTTTTTTCTAATCTTTCTAATTGATTCTTATCAAATACAGATAATTTAAACCAATTAGTAGTTTGTTGATCTTTTGGACCTTTTGAAACTGCTAATGAATAAGTAGCATAAGGTACACCATTTACACTTTCTTTAAATTCAAAATTACCAACTCTACCAACCAATTGAGCCTTAGCAAAATTAGATTTAATTGATGAAGAAGCAAAATTTCTTGAAAATCTTAACATGAATACTTGTGGTTATTGTTTTGAGTTTGAAAATTGTTTTTCTAATTTTCTTTTCGTGTGGTGAATACCAAAATATTTATATAAAAAAGGCGACACAATGAATTTAAGACACGCTTATTTTTAGACGCGCGCGGTGCTGGCTACCAATTCCTATCTGAAACAAAATTGGGTCTAGAAGTAGAAGGAATAAACTAGAATCAATACATCTTGTTATCCCCTATCTAGGTTTTCTATAGTTTAAATTTGGGAAATTTAAATCGTATGAAGATTTAGATCTAAATCTTTTAATTGGTTTAACTGTAGTTGAAGTTTCTGAATTTGGTGGTGGTGTTTTAATTGGTTTAATTGTAGTTGAAGTTTCTGAATTTCGTGGTGGTGTTTTAATTAGTTTAACTGTAGTTGAAGTTTCTGAATTTGGTGGTGGTGTTTTAATTGGTTTAACAGTAGTTGAAGTTTCTGAATTTGGTGGTGGTGTTTTAATTGGTGTTGTTGGTTTACTGTTTAATGACATTTCAATATTTAAAAGAGGTGTTTTATGTTGTTTTGGAGATTGTGATATTTTAATAGATAAGTTTGATTTAATTGAATTCCTTGATGAAACTGATTGAAAAGGAATTAATGATGATGCTAAACTGTCATATTTTGAACTATTATTTAAACCGAATTTTAATGAATTTTGACTATATATTTCTAAATTATCCGTTAATTCATGTGTTCTTAATTGTGTAGTTTGATTGTTTTCAATTATTAATTCTTGAGATTTGCATTCTCGTGTAATATTAAATTCAGATTCAAATTGCTGTTGTTTCTTCTGAGTAATTATCCATACATATGAATTATCATACTTTCCATCCTTATTAAAACTATTCAATAAATTTAATTCTGATTTTGTTACCATCCCAACCAATTTTAAAATTCACTTTTTGCAACCAAATTTAAAACAAAAAAACAAAAATATATAAAATGGTTTGAACACAGTACACGACCTTCTGGTGATAAGAGATAAGCTTAAGTTAGCGAGAGGTAGTGTACCGATCAATATATATATATATTTTAAATATATATAAACAAAAATCCCTTATTTTTCTTATCAGTCAGGTTTTTTTTATATATCATTAATCAACAAAACATCAACAAATAACAACAACACATATTACATATTACATATTCAATACAACATCAATTAATCAATCAATTAAAAGTTAATAAATCACATCAACTGATAATATAAATTAGATATAATTAGTATGTAAACAAATTAAAAGATGAGTGAATTTGTATCAATTAAAAGCCAGTGGCAATTTGTGGGGATTAATCGGCTGATACTTTAAAATTCAAATTAACTATGAGAAATACTAACAATTTAGTAATTACAATGAGATCTCAATTTAAAGACGAACATCCTTTTGGTAAGTACTTAAATCCACAGGTTTTTTTTTCTAATGATTTAATACTAACATTTTTCATTTAGAAAAAAGACAAGCAGAAGCAGCTAGAATTGCTCAAAGATTTAAAGATAGAATTCCCGTTATTTGTGAAAAGGTTGAAAATTCAGATATTCCAGAAATTGATAAACGTAAATATTTAGTACCTGTTGATTTAACAGTTGGACAATTTGTATATGTAATTAGAAAAAGAATTAAATTACCAAGTGAAAAGGCTATTTTTATATTTGTTAATGATATTTTACCTCCAACTGCTGCTTTAATTAGTACAATTTATGATGAACATAAAGATGAAGATGGATTTTTATATGTTTTATATTCTGGAGAAAATACTTTTGGTTCGGAAAAAGTTAAATTAGATTTATCAACATTAGATTATGATAATATTCCTAATGATATTTGAAGAGAATTAAGTTCTAATAATGGTTTATGAATAGTTGTAAATTTGGTAAATTTTCAAGTTTAAAGGTTGAAATTTTTGAGATTTTGAATTATTGTTTAGTTTGTGGTAATTTTTTTAGTATTAGTTTTTATAGGTAAATGTAAAAATTACCTTTGAATTAACCATTTTACCAATGTTTCACTTTTCTTATAAGCCGCAGGTTGTAAAGAAAATTATTTGACAGGGTGCATATCATTAATGAACTTATTTTCAATATTCAATTTGATACTATTTACATTTACAAGTTTATTTAAACTAGAAGACATTAAAAGAATTAAACCAGTTGTGATATGGCATGGTCTCGGTGATAATTATAATTCATCAGGTATACATCGAGTAAGTGAAATAATTAATGAGATTTATCCTAATACATTTATATATTCAATTTATTTAGATGAAGATCCTTCTACTGATGAACAAAATTCATACTTTGGAGATGCAAATATTCAAATAAGTCAAATATGTGCTCAATTATCAAATATTACTGAATTATTTCATGGTTTTAACATTATTGGATTTTCACAAGGTGGTGTCCTATCTCGAGGATTAATTGAACGCTGTTCTGGGCTTGTTGTTGAAAATTTCGTCTCTTTTGGATCTCCTCATCTTGGAGTATTAGAAGTTTCGATCTGTGAATCTAATGATTGGATATGCAGACGTAGAAATCAACTTTTAAAAAGACAAATATGGAACGATAATATTCAGAAACATTTAATACCCGCTCAATATTTTAGAGATCATGAAAAAGTAGAATATGCAAAATATTTAAAGTATTCTAATTTATTAGCTGATATAAATAATGAAAGAAAATTTAAGAATAAAACATATGTTGAAAATATGAAGAAATTGAATAAATTGATATTAGTCAATTTTTTAAAAGATACAACAGTTATACCGAAAGAAAGTTCGATGTTTTATGATTATGATAAAGAGAAAGATATAGTTATACCGATGATCGAAACTGAAATCTATCAAAAGAATTATATCGGTTTGAAGGATTTAAATGAAGAGGGAAAAATAGTGTTTTTGAATATTGACGAAGCACACATGAGAATAAGTGATCAGTTTATACGGGAATTATTCATAAATTTCTTTTAATAAATTACATTTCTTTATCTAGGAAATCTAAAATCAATTGTATTTCACTTTGATTTAATTTTGCAACTTCTTGTTCTATAATTGGTGTTGATAAAGTAGTCATATCTCCAAATGGTACATCATCAGTTGGAATATCTGATTCTTGTGCAATACTGTTGTTTGATTTAACTTCTGTTTCTAAAATTTGATATATTTGAAGTTCTGATAATGCAACGAAATTATTATTACCATTTTGTTTAGTAGCACCAGCAGTACCATCTCCTTTTTCTTTAGTTTCAATTACATCCTCCTTGCTTTGATTACTAACAGCTCCTTTAACAGTATCACTAATATCATTATTACTTTCATTCTCTTCTACAGGATCAGATGGTTTAATATCAGGAACGACAGTTGATTTTATTTCATTTGATTGTGCTTGAGGTGTTGATTGACTAAATAAATCATCACAATCAAAATCAACCATGTTTGGTTCTTCCGGTACTTTTTTACCATCAGAATGTGATACATATTTCTTTGGAATTTCGTTCAAACCTTTATCATCATCAACATCTTGTTCAACAAATTTTGGTTCTTCATGTACACTTTCATTATCATCAACATCTAACTCAACGACTTTTGGTTTATCATGTACATTCTCATTATCACTTACAAACAACTTACCATCTTGATCTTCCTTTATTTGAGATGATTCAAATAATTTTAGAACATTATAATCTTCTATATCAGAAGAAGAATCAAAAAATGTACTTAAATGAGGTTTCTTTCCATCACCGTCTTCATTATTTTTAGCACATTCATTATCACCAATTTTAAACACATATGATTTCTTAGTTTGTTGTTCTGGAATTAAATTAATAACATTACTTTTATTAACATCTTCATCATCAGGATCACTAAACAAATCACCAAATTTCCTCTTCCTTGCTCTTAATTCAGTAACTGACAACTTTGGAACTTCTTGTAGAGCTCCTTCTTCAATAACTTCTTTAATTCTCTTCTTTTTAACTAATCCATTTTTACAACATAAATGAGCACAAGTATTTTTATTTTTACATTTATGATTACATGCAATTCTACCCTCCGGGATAACAGGCTGAATAACTTCTTCTACCATATTAATCTCTTCTTGTTCCTTCCATAATTCTTCAAATCCATCATCTTCATCAGTATCCCATTGAGGTATGAATTTTTTTAATAAATATTCATTTAATCTGATTTCTAAACTTTGGTGTGTTTTTATCCCTGCTATCTGTTCCGTACTTGCATTTACATCAATCATAGTCTCAATTTTATTTAAAAAACATTCAATTCTGTATAATTGACCATTACCTACTTTTCTAACGGGAATTCTTCTGAAATCAATTAAGGAATTCCCAATACTGCTTATTACTTGGACATATATCGGTTTACTTTTGAATGTAGATACTGGAGCATTTACTTTTAAATCTATAGCGAATTTCAATCTGATTTGATTATCTACCAATTTTTGATCCTCAAGTGTAATGGAAATAGTAATTTCAGGAAATGATGACAAAATCTTGTAGATTTTCATTCCAGCTCCCGTTTTCAAGTCTAGGAAGTATTCAATTTGTGATGAGTTTAATGATCGACCGTCATTTAATGAATTTATTCCATGTTTGAAGAATTTTTTAGCATTAACTGTACCTACTCCATCTATTTGTCTTAATTCATCTGAACTATCTTCCCAACATTTCCCATTCACACATCTTAATAAACAACTTGTATTAATTAATGATCCAGCATCTTTCTTCTCAACAAACACATCCAACATCACCATTAAAATTCTAGGTAAATGTTTAAATACATAAAATTTATCACCTAAAAAACTTGAATATAACTTCATTGATCCATTATAATTTGGAAATTCAATACCCCCTAATTCAAATTGAATTATACAATTTATTTTATTCAATTGTTTCATGGGATACTTTACACTTTTATTTATTTCCTTATATAATTTCTTCTCTACATGTTTTAATTTCAAATCTGCAAATTCGGAAGATTTGGCAATGAGATCTAACAAATCAGTAATTAATAAATTTTTAACATTGTTATGAATTAATAATTTCATGGTTTCAAATTGAATATAATGCATAGTCATAGACATACCATAATTTGTACATTTAAAATCATGAATAAGTTGTTCTTGTTCAAGTTCCCTTATTTTAGATTTACAAAATTGAACAATATCATTTGAAATTAAATAATAAGTTGGATTAAGTAAAAATCTCACATATAAATATGTCTGTTTTATCCATTTTATAGCATCATTCAAATCCATAAACGTACCAACTGCCATTTCAGCAATTAAATGTTCATTAAAATTTAAATGTAAACTACTTTCAATCTTCTCTGTCCCCTTGATTAATCTTTCATATTTTAATTTTAATTTTTCATTTGTCATTATTACTGCACACCCTTCATCTTCAAATTGAGGACGACCTGCTCTTCCCAACATTTGTAAAATATCAGTTTCGGCATATTCTTTAAATCCATTCTCATTCCAACATCTTGTCCCCTTTATGATTACTAAATAAGCAGGTAAGTTTATACCAACAGCTAATGTTGAAGTACAACAAAGAAATTTAATCTTACCGTTTAAAAAAGCACTTTCAATTTGTTTCCTATCGGAATATGATAAACCAGCATGATGATAAGCAACTCCCTTTTTAACTAAATTATATAATTCACGATCTTTTAAGTTCAATTCAATTCCGCAATTAATTGGTGTTACAAATTTTGCTGTCTTTTGACAACTATTTCTAGTTGAACAAAAAATTAATACTGGTTTATCATTTGAATGTAAATTTATAATCTCCATTAATTTCGTATTTAATAATTGATCAAATTGAAAATCATTAAAATCTTTAGATAATTTATATCTATATACAAATTTATTCAACTTGACTGCACGATATTCATCACCAAAACATAATGTTTGAGCAGGGAGTATTGATTCATCATCTAATTTTAACCATGTGGAAATATCTTGTGCATTTGCAACAGTTGCAGAAATGGCTAATATTCTTAATCCAATACATATTTTCTTCATTCTAGTAATTACTACTTCTAATGTCGATCCTCTATTCTCTTTCAATATATGAATTTCATCAACTAATAATAATTTAATCAATCCAAATAATTTATTATAATCTCTCCATCTTCGAGATATCATATCCCATTTTTCAGGAGTAGATATAATTATATTTGACTTTCGAACATTCTCAGCTTCTTTAAATCCAGTATCTCCAGTCAACATCCCGCATGTAATACCCAAACCTAAAAATTTTGAGTTCCAATCAGTTAATCTTTCATTACATAATGCTTTTGTAGGAGCTAAATATAATACTTTAAATTCAATACTTTGTTTACTAAATTCTTTTAATATTGCCAATTCAAATAATACAGTTTTACCTGATCCTGTTGGTGAGCTAATTACACAATTATCTTGAGTATTATATATTGACGGAAAACACTCAGATTGCATTTCATTAAATTCTTGAAATGTAAAAATGTTACGTAAATTAGGTGGTAATACATCAATAGTTAATCGTTTTGATGATAATAATGTAGTATCTAGAGTTCTAAATGAAAATGAACTACTGGGTATGATATTTTGATTTTTATTTTGAATTGATCTACTTGAAACATCTTCAACATCATTCGAAACAATTTTTGGAGGTGGAATTTTAAATTGTAGTTGATCAAATCTTTTTGAAATAGTACTTGTATTACGTGGTTGTTTTGAAACCTCATCATCATCAGAAAACTCAGGTAGATCATCAATTGAATTATCTGGTTCGAATAAACGTCCTGTTCTATCTCTAGATTTATTAAATGATGTAACTTTTGATTTTTCGCCGTTATTATTTCCAAGTATTCGTGGAGTAAATTGTCGTGAATTATTTTCTTCAATTGCATTGCCTTTTCCAAGTATACGTTGAGTTAATTCTTTTGGTTTATTATAAGCTGTAAATTTATTTGGAGTAACTTGTTTTGAAGGACCTAATGTTTTAAACTTTTTAGCTTTAGCAGGTAAACCATCTTCATTAATTGAATTATTACTAGAAATTTTTTTAGGAGTTTTAGGTTCCGATTTTTCTTCATTTATAAAATCCAAGCCTTTGATACTAATTGCACCATCTTCAAAAGCACTGTTACTTCTTGAACTAATACTAATAGGTTGAGGA
Organism: Insectozyma verbasci; assembly: GCA_947670415.1. Lineage (NCBI taxonomy): Eukaryota > Fungi > Ascomycota > Pichiomycetes > Serinales > Debaryomycetaceae > Insectozyma > Insectozyma verbasci. Next base: position 713,789 of record CANTUO010000002.1, on the reverse strand, counting down.
GAAGCTAATTTTTCAGCACCAGCATTACCATCTTCCTTATACTTAAATCGATTTAGTGATTCAGCAGCACTAACAGTTCTTTTAAAAACATTACTATTCGCCTCAGTTAATGGTCTTTTTAAATTACTATTGTAATTATGATCTTCATTTAATGGTCTAAAATTATTATCCTCATATAATGGTATTCTGAAATTACTATAATTAGCTTCATTTAATGGTACGCTAACATCCTTATTATTGTTATCCTCATTGAATTGAAAATGAATTGGTGATGCTAATTGTGATGGATCTGGTCTAATCAGCACAGGGCGATTTTGAATTGGAATTCTCTTCCTATAATCTAAATTAAGATTAGTACATAAGTAAAGTCCATTGACTCATCTCTCAGGGTAATTATCTACCTTTCACATCATCATCATCTTCATCACTAAGAAAATCTTGTAAACTCTTTAAAAAAGACATTTAAATTAAATTGGTTGCAAGTTTTTTATGTTTACATTAAAAGAAAAAAAAAAAATAATTTGGTGATAATGAGTGAAATAGATAGGAAAACAAGATTAGCTGAATTAAGGAAGAAGAGACAAAATAGGCAGAAAGAAGAAGAGAAGCTACTGACGGAAGAGCCTATTAAAGATGAAACAATAAAAGAAGAAGAAGCAGAGGTTGTAGATGAACCAACAATATCTGAAAATGATAAATCTAAGGATATACAAGGTGAGACAGTGAACCCAGTTGAAGATGAATCTATACCTTCTAAAGTATCATATACTAAAGATTTAAAAGAAGATCTAAGTAAATATTATCGTAAAGCTAATTTAAAAACTACTCTCAAATTAAATAAAATAATCCAAGATAAATATATACTACCAAATTAGGAAGTCTACAATTCTCCAATCAAATTTCATAATTCTGATTTTTACACTAAACAAAATAAATATTGAAACCGATATTGAAAAAAAATCTTCAACAGCTTATAGAGTAATATTATGATCAATAGAATTGCATTGAAATCAGCTGTTAGACCAGCTTCAAGATTGGCATTCAGACAAGCTCCAATTGGTGTTAGATTTATGTCTACTCCTACTCCTGCACAACAAGATCCAAAACAAAAAGCATCATCAATTATTGAAGCATTACCTGGCACTTCATTATTATCAAAAACTGGTATTTTAGCTACTTCAGCAGCAGCTGCAATTTATGCAATTTCAAATGGATTATTAATTATACATGATGAAACTATTTTAGTTTTAACATTTGCATCATTTACTACATTAGTTGCTAAATTTGTTGCACCATTATATACTGAATGGGCAGATGGTGAAATTAAAAAAGTTAGGGATATTTTATCTCAATCAAGAGAAAAACATGTTAAAGCAGTTGAGTCAAGAATTGAAAATGTTGGACAATTATCAAATGTAGTTGAAGAAACAAAAGATTTATTTAATTTATCAAAAGAAACTGCAAAATTTGAAAGTGATTCATTTGTTTTAAAACAAAAATTGGCAGTTCATAATGAAGCTAAATCTGTTTTAGATTCTTGGGTTAGATTTGAAAATCAACAAAGACAAATTGAACAAGAACAATTGGCAAATTTTGTTATTGAAAAAGTTCAAAAAGATATTGAAAATCAAAAATTTCAAGAAAGAGTTTTACAAGAAGCTTTAAATGATGTTGAAAAATTATTTGCAAAAAAATAAAAACACTAACCTAACTTAGTTTAGTTAAAAATATATATATTCTAGAAAATGAAAAGACCGACAGATCAGATAACAAAGAATGGAAGAGATAAAAACCCTGTAAGCAGTTTAAGTAGGGCTTATTACTCTCGGACTATCTCTCACAGCTCAAATAAGTTAATAGGCTATCAATTAATCATTATATATTCCTACAGTATTATTCATCATTATAAATTTTTAGTAACTGAACTAGATGGTTTCCACAAATGTAAACTATTATCATCACCAACACTAGATAATAACCAATCATCAGCTAGACTCCAATCAAAATCATTAACACCTAACATATGACCCAAATGTTGAAAAAAAGTAGGTTCCGTTTCATTTGCAAAATTATGTAGCTTGACTGAATGATCTGTGGAACTTGATCCCAAAATATTATGCTTTTTAGGATGCCATTTGACTTGAGTTATAGAATCGTTATGAACTTTAAACTCACCAACAACTTCTTTCAAATTCCTTAAATCGTAAGTTTTGATATAACCAGCCGAATCACCAATTGCAAAACCAGTAGCAAATGAAGGATTCCATGCAATTGAATTACCACTAATCAAACCATATCTTTCATTAACAATATTTTCATTTGATCTAATATCGTAAATTTTTAAATTTGTGTCTGTAATACTACTTATTAATGAATCATGAGTAGGTAACCATTCAACATCATTAACACCACCATCTACATTCCAATAATTAATTTGATTCATTTCATCATTTTTATACTTTGTAATATCATATAAATTTAAAATTCCATTCATATCACCACTGACTAAATATCCTTCTTTATTTTTATTCCAATCAAGTGCAAAAATATCCACAGAACTTTCAACTCTATCATTTTTTAAATTAATTTGCACTTTATTTAATTGATCACTGATTGTTTTATTAACATTTGAATGTTTTGTTCTTTCATAAATGACTAAATTTCCTAAATTATTACTTGATGCTAATATGTTTGGTTTTTGAGGCATATATTTCAATTTATTAACATCTCCATTATGATTTATCTTTTGTAATGTTTTAATCCTTATACTTGGAATTTGAGAATTATTAATTTCAATTTCACTTTTATCATTATTAAAATTGATTTTATTGTGATTTATATTTGATAATAATGGGATAGGAGTTTGTAAAATTGAAATTGAATCTATTTGTTGGCCCAATGTGAATGTACCAATTAATAACCTTTGAATTTCAATATCTTCATTTGTTGAACTATATAAATCAGGAAAGAATTGACACGTTAAACTTGGCCATATTAAAGAATGAGTAATTAAATAATCATAAAGAAATGGGGAGTTTTTCTTCCATATTCGATAACTATGCTGTATATTATCTGTAATTGGACCAGAATCCATATCTGTGTCTACTTGTTCTTGTAATTGAATAGCCATGGTGGTTATAAATTAATTAAATCAATTTGTTTCAGATTTTTTTTTTTTTTTTTTTATTTTTTTACGCGTAAGTGAAAAAAATAAAAAGTTACAAGAAACGAAAGAAAGAGAAAGAGAAAGAGATCTCATCTACGATATAGAATGACTGAAAGATTGAATAGTTCTAAATTGGGTACTAAAGATTATTGGAACGAATTTTATCAAAAAGAAATAGAGAATTTTAATGAAAATGATGAAGATTTAGGTGAATGTTGGTTTAATGATTCAAATGCAGAAGATAAAATGATACAATATATAATTGAATATATAGAAGATAATCAACTAGAGAAGGTTAATTTTTTAGATTTAGGAACTGGTAATGGTCATTTATTATTTCAATTATATGAAGATTTAAAAGAGGAAGAAGTAGATGTGGAAAATTTCAAATTTACCGGCATTGATTATTCACCCGACTCCGTCAAATTTTCATCAGAAATTGCAAATAAGAAGTATCCTAATATTGATTGTTTTAAATTTGAGCAAGTAGATCTATTAACTGAAAATTATACTGGCAAATATGACATTTTATTAGATAAGGGAACATTAGATGCAATTGCCCTTAATCAAACACCAATAATTAATAATAAAATAGGAATGGAATTATATCCTTCCAAAATTGAATCATTGGTGAATGAAAATTCCATTTTTTTAATAACTTCATGTAATTTTACAAAAGATGAACTCATAAATATCATAACATCAAATTCAAACTTAAAATATCTGGATGAATTAACATATCCTAGTTTTCAATTTGGAGGGATAAAAGGATCAACAGTAGTTAGTTTAATATTCAAGCTTTAGTTGCACTTTCAATTTTTTCAATTAATTCATTTCTTATATCTTCATTTGAAAATTTTAATAAGTATTGTATTGGTTCTTTTGATTCATTTATTGAATTTAATCTAAAATATTTCCCTGGTGTTAAACTTGATTCCAAACCTTTTAAAACTTCTGTCTCTTTAGTCAATTTATAATTCAAAATCACTTTTAATAATCCATTTGATCTCATTACTAATCTATTCAAACTGTTGTCACTTTTCTTTTGATTTAAATGTAATGGTCCAACACCTCTTTCTTTCCATCCTTCAGACATGTTTTTAAAATTCAATTCAAATAATTTAGCAGTACAATTAAATAAAGATTTTTCATCTTCTTCTCCCGTTGTTTGTTCAATTGGTGTTAAATCTACTTGTTTATATTCTTGTGGTCGTGGTGTTGACTCTTTATCTATCATTGTCTCCTTATCTTCTTTTTTAGCTTCTGCTTCATCATCAAGGAATGATTTCTTCTTTAATGATTCTTGAAAAGCATTACCAAATCGAGAATTTGAACCAAATCCAAATGATGATGTTATTTTACTAGTATTATTATTAGTTTCTGTTTTTGTTGGTTTTAATGGTGTATTTTCTTTATTTCCAAAACTTGTAGTTGCTCCAAAAACAGGTTTAGGACTATTTGGAACTGTTGTAGATTCATTAAATGAAGATAATGGAGTTTTAGCAGGTGATGAAGTTGAAACTGAGCCTGTCGCAGCTGTATTTTTCGGGAATGAAAAAGAAGGAGCTCCAAAAGTAGATTTAGGTTTGAAATTATTTGTTATTTGTGGTCTATTTGTTGTAATTGTTGGTTCTCTAGGTGGTAACGGTGGTGGTACAGTATTATTTTCATTCTTCACTATTACTTTGGCTTTTGAAATTGTTTCTTCTTTTCCTTCATCATCATCTAAATATAATATATTTTCCAATTTTTTAATTCTCAGTTCTAAATTATTTATTTTATCATTAAAAGATCTTGTTACTTCATCAATTATAGATTGTTTTAAAGCAGCATTATCATTTTTATTAGTCTCTACTTCTTCTTTTGTTGTTGATTTTGATCGTTTTAATTGAATTGAGTTATCTAGTTCATTATTCTTATCTTCTTCTTCAGTATCTATTTTTCTCTTAATTGGACTTTCTTCAACCATTGTTGTTACAATTGTTTCTATTAATTAAAGGAATAAGTCAAAATTGAAAAAGAAGCAAAAAAAAAAAAAAAACAATGAAATTTAAAGATTTGATGAATTAGGAACAATATGAAGCCGCATGAAATGGTTCACCAAGAGATCGTTAAAGTACTATATATTCATTATGAATTCATTAGACTATAAACGCTTTTATGTTCGTATGCTAATTGGAAAATGTTTTATGCCCTGAGAGATTAATCTCCTCTTCTTATACTTCTCATTGATCTATCACTCGATTGTGATTTATAACTTGGACCAGTTGGTAATTTACCATTAGTATTCAATGCTGCACTTGGTCCAGTAGGTAATTTACCATTACTACTTGAAACACTTGAATATTTTGCATATTTATCTCTCATACTAGTTGGACCAGTCGGTATATTTGAAATCCCATTATGAGGTGGATTAGAATGACGTAGATGCAGTGTCATTTGTTGTTGTTGATGATGACTATTATGATGTGAATTATTATTCTGATACGATCTTTTTGGTGGGATTTGTATATTTGGATTATTTGCAATATTCATTCTTCTTCCAGTTGAAGCTACTGATGAATATTTTCCTGTTCTAGTATATCCTCTTCCTCCTTCATCTCCCCCCAATCTTCTGGGGTTGAAATTTCTCATAATTCTCGATCTTTCAAAATCTATCAATACTTTTTTACCATTATTTAATTTTAATCCAGTTTTACATAGGTCAGAAACACAAGATTTAGCATCATATTCAGAATTAAAAATTAAAAAACCATAACCTCGAGGTTTCCCATCTAAATCTTTAATTATTTTAATGTTTTCTACTGGACCGTATTTTTCAAAATATTTAGTCAATTCTGAACCATTTTCTATTTCATATGGTAATCTTCCTAAAAATACAGTTTTATAAGGATCCTTAGTAAACGTACCATTTTCTTCCAAAGTTTTTAAATATTCTGGATCATTCCATTGTTTAATTTGTCGTTGTAGATTTTCTTCCTTTTCTTGTTTTTTCAAATTTGCGTTTATTTTCAATTGATTATGACTTCGTATTTTTTGTTGTTTTGGTCTTAATTTTTTTATCTTATTTTTATTTTCTTCTTCAATTGTAGATATGTTCTTTACATAATCATAAATGTATGATTTATAATTTGTTATTGGCGTTATATTTGATGTTTTACGTAATTGGGGTGGGTAATCATTTGGTTCAACATATTTAAATGGTAGTTTTGGTTTAAATAAATTTTGTATACTTGTGGGATATTTGTCATCTGACTAAATAAAGGTTAGTACTTTCTCATCTTATAATATCTTATAATATCTCATATTACTTACCATATCAATATATATCAGTTATCTGCTGCAAGTTTAAATTGATTTGATGTTTCAAAATTAAAAAAAAAAAAAATCGCCAATCGTGTACCAACCAATATCAACAAAATTGAAACAGATTTATATTTTTATTTTCACTCCACATTTGACAGAAAAGAGAAAAAACCACAGTTTGTTCAATTGAGCTGAAGATGTTTGGTGATAATAACGGTGAACCAACTGAAATTTATAAATACAATGAATCATTAGAATTACATAGCCTCCCTATTTTCACTAGATCCCAATTATCTAATTATAATGGAGAAACCAGGGACGAAATTTATGTTGGTATAAAAGGTTATATATATGATGTTACTTCCAACGCTCAAAGTTATGGTTATGGTAAACCATATCATGTATTCGTTGGAAAAGAAGCTACTAGATTATTAGGATTAAATAAATTAAAAATTGATGATTTGGATGGGAAAGATACTTGGGATTATTCAGATTTGGGTGACAAACAATTGGCTATAATTGACGATTGGATTAAGTTTTTTAAGAATCGATATAAAATAGTTGGAATTATAGTTGATCATGAAGGAGAATAAAGAAGAAAAAGTGCGACAAATTATTTATAGATTACAAAGTTCTTTTAATACATGGAGTTTTAATACATGGTTTTATTATTTATTGAAAGTATCTATCTAAAGACTCTACTAAGCTGTAAGATTAGTCAATCTCCAATTATTGCAATCAAAGATTGACCTAAATTTAAACTTTTTAAGCGCGATCCCAGGGCATAATTTACAAAATCTCGATATAAAGGTTCGCATTGAGTGTAAGGGTTTGTCAATTATCGTATCAAATACGACAAATAAAAACAAAACAATGCCACTTTGAAATGGACATATTAAATAACTTAATGTTTCTTGTTTTTTCTTCGGATAACAAGGATAAATGCGTAACACAACCTTAGTTTACTTCAACTACTGCAAGAGAAGTATCCAGCATAATAGCTTATATTCCATTAAGCAAGAAACTACACATTTTTAGACAGAATCAATATGAAATTTCAGATCTAAAATTGAAAACTCTGTTGCAAGAAGAAAATTTTTTTTCTTTTCAGGTACCACAAAATCTCTATTCAATCTCTTAGTCTTTAATTGCAACAATGATTAAAGATTTGCAACATAAACCCTGGATCGAGGTAGAATTGCTCAATGCTATATAGAATTCCTTCATCAACCCAATAATGACCAATTTAACGCGCTCAAATATTACTGAACTCCGTTAGAAACACGGTTATAAATAGATTTGCAAGGTAAAAGCAAGAGCTGCTAAATATAAATTTCCAAAAAAAAAAAAAAAAAAAAAAAAAAAAAATTCTATTTTTGGCAACTAGTACACTACCATATTTGAAATCTCTCTATATTTTTACTTGTTTTTAATACTATTAACCAATACTAATACCAAACAGTTTAATAACAATTTACCATTATTCATTCTTTTATTCATTATATTTGACAATCTTTTAGAAACACGAGAGTTAATTAATTTATTTGTCAGATCTTATATTTATATCTTTCATTTAATATTATGGATAAAGCACGTTTAAGACAAAATATACTAAATGGTGAACAAGATATTGATGCTTTAAGTGATGGGTTACATAGTCAAATGATATCACAACCATTACAACAGCAAAATAAACAAAAATTTCAACCGGCTTATTTGCAACAACAACAACAATTTTATAATAATCAACAGCCCCACGCTCAGGCTCAAGCTCAACTGCATACATTTTCATTAAATTCAGCCTCAACTATGGGAAATGGAAATGGAAATGGAAATTATAATTATGAATTTTCAAATGGTGGGACTCCATATACTTCAAATGCATCAATCTCACCTCCGCAATTTCAACAGCAAGTACCTATGCAAGCTGCATCATCTAGAAAATCAAGTTTAACATCACAATCTCAATCAAATATTAATAAATTTTTCAGAAGAACCAAAAATCAACCACTTTTTGATGATGAAACAGGTGCTGATATTCAAGATTTAACTAGTGGTAATGTTTCATTTGATGATATAACTCATATTAGAAATCGAGGTCCTTATGGGATTAGTAAATCTTTAGATACAACTCCAATTATCCCTACTTTAAGTTCAAATAATCCAAATCCAGCAAAAGCAAGTAATAATATACAATATAGAAAACAAATGAATCAACAAAAGAAAATGGCAATGTTAAATGGTGCAAGAGCAAATAGTTTCGCAAATGGTATAAATCCAATGAATCAAGGACAACCACAAGCACAAAATCCACAAACTCCACAAGATCCAAGGTTTTTAACTATGAATTATCCAAGAACAATGTCATTACAATCAAATGGTGGATCTGCACGAAATATGTCAATGCAAAATAGGCAAAATCCAATGTATATAAATCATCAACAACAAATGGGAAATAATCCAAGAGCAATGTCGCTAAGAACTGGTGGTCCAATTCCAATGCAAAATTATCCGCAACAACAATATCATCCACAACAAATGAATGGTGGTCCAAGATCGATGTCATTGATGAATAATAATAATGGGTATCTACCTCAACAACAACAACAATTTCAAAATTATCCAAATCAGTATCAACAACAACCATATAATCCAAATGAACAATATCCAAGAACAAAATCATTAGGTGGTTATAATACTTTTAATCAACAACAACAACAACAACAACAACCATTGAGAAGTCAAAATATCATAAGAGGGGATCCACAAGTATACATTCAACAACTTTCACAACAACAAAATCAAGCTTTACAACCTCAGGTACCTCATCCGGTATATGATCAAAGTTTTAATTCTTCAGATTCTTTAAAAGATGTACCTGAAGAAAAAGAAGATGAAATAAGTAATAAAAGAGATAATGAAGATGATGAAAATGATGTTATATATAAATTTGATAATGAAGATGCTGCCACAGCTTCAAATTTATCTAGAAAATCAACAATAAAGAAGAACAATTCAATGAAAGTTAGAAAATTGAACCTATTTAGTAATAATAATGCAAGTAATGATTCAAATAATACAAGTACTTCATCAACATCAGCAAGAAGAAAGCCACCACCAATTTCACCAATTGAACAAACTCATAAAGAAAAAGAAATGCCTGAGCAAGAACCTGATTTAAATGAAGTGGAATCAAATTCAACCTCATCTTCACAATCATTCAATACTGTAGATTCATCACGAAGAATAACTACTTCAAATAGAACTCTTGATTCTGATTTCCCTTTTCCAACAGCTGACATAAAGGCAGTTAATGAAAATGATAATTATGAAAAACCTACAATTCAACAACAAAGACAAGTTTCAACATCTCCATCATTAGCTGAATCTCAATCATCATATAAATTAAGAGAAAATACAGCATTTAATAATTTTAAATCAAATTATCAAGAAATGACACCATCAGTTAATGAATCATCAAGTTCATCAAATTATGACACTTCAACAATTGCATCAAAACAACAACAACAACCACAACAACAACAGCCAATCACAAAACGTTCAACATCAATTTCATCACAATTGAGTTCAAAATTATCGAGGAAATCATCTGATAAACCATCATTTTTCAAAAGATTATCATTCTCATCTAAAAAGAAAGAGGAACAACAACAACTTCAAGAGGATCAATCATCATATGTCTCTTCATCATCTAATGAAGATGTTAAATCTTTACAAGCTGAATTATCACTCATATCGAAAGAATTCGCAAGTTCAATTAGGAGAGAAATATCATTAGAACAAATGTTGAAGAATAAAAGCATACAAAAATTACATTTAGACGAATTAGTTAAAATTACGAATCAATCACAAATTATAAGTGATCTTGAAAATAAATTAACTCATCAAAGGACAATAAATATGAACAGAGATGCTTCAAAAACACAAATTTATGAAGAATTATTAGAAAAGAATGATAGACTTACTGAAATGCAAGAAAGAGTAAATGAATTGACAATTGAAAAACAAAAGAATGTTGATCTCTTAAATAAATTTGAGAGTTTGGAATTAGGTAAAGAAAATAATGATGTTGAAATATATGTTAATGAGATCAAATATCTCAAGAATCAAAAGAATGAATTAATTGAAACTGTTAATAAATTAAAAATGGAATTGGATGTATCTAATAAAAAGAATGAGAAATTAATGGAGAAGAAACTCGGTGGTAATGGTAATAATAATAATAAAGTTAGTGGGTTTACTATCGTAAGTCCAAATCGTAAAAGCTTTTTAGTTAATGAATAGAAACTTAATGAAATATAGATTTTTAGAATTTAAAGTCCTTATTGTCTATTATCTTCTATAAATTTCAATATAACTTTTCCAATCAATACACCTTGATTGTTTAATGTCTCAGTATGATATTTTGCCTTTTCATATTCTTTCAATTCAATTACACCGGCATCAAACTTCAGTTTTAACAAGTCTAAAGAATAATCAGTTTCAAATTCAGGATGTCCTTGAAATGTCAATATATTTCCACCTATTATTCCTTGAATTGCACAATTTGAAGTCGATCCAATATTTAAATACTTATCATCATCAGTTAAAGCATTAGGTAATCCATAGACAATATCACGATGAAATTCAATTAAATTTAAATGATTAAGTAGTTCTTCATTGTCCAATTTTAATTCCAAGAATGGCGAGTTCGAAATTTTGAAAATTTCTGTATTGAGGTTTATTGTAGCAGTACCTAATTCCCAACCTTTATCATTTCGATCAATCTTACATCCTAAATTCTTACAAAGGATCTGATGACCAAAGCAAAGTCCAATGGAGGGTAAATTTGATGGAACTAATTGCTCAGTTATGAAATTATTCAACCTATTAATCCATTCAATATCACTTCTAAAACTATCTGATCTTGATCCAGTCAAGATAAATCCTATAATATAATTATTCTGTAAATTAAGATTTAATTTTGAATATTGACCATTTAAAAATTCTGAATTTTCTGATTTTAATTGATATTTGACCGTCGGTGGTAATTGATTTGATGCTTTTGATAAGAAATTTATTGTATTGTCTCCGAAATCTCCATATTTGGAAGTGATGTTTGGTATTTCATCATCTAATACTAATATTGCAATATGAGGAATGGTTTCTTTATCTTCTGTCATATATTAAATCAAAGGTTGTAAATTATTATTTATTTTGATGTGGCTGAAAATAAATTGTTTGATATACTGATACTGCATATAAATTGACAATAGCCTAATTAGGAAAATGGTGCCGTGTAAATATGATAGTTATCAATGACTTTTTGCAGCCAATTAAAAGAAGCACTGGATAAGTTACAGTGTACTTTTTAGACTGTCTAATGTAGAGAGCTACGTTTAGAGTAACTACTCGATAACAAAATCGGGAATGAGCTAGAGAATTAAGACATTTTTTTGACATTTTGGTGAAATCTCTACAATAATCGATTGATTGAATAATTAGTCAAGGATTGTAGAAGACAGACAATACATATTCTGGACTCATGTGCTTCGTAAATGTAACTTCTGTTTCAAATCGATATTCTAATCCCAATTATAATAATTTCAAATTGCCAAGTCTGATATTATCCGCTAAACTAGTTGAAATATTGAAGCCAACGGCATTCACATCCCAGAATAAAACTTAGGTCTCACCAAGACCATTCAAATAGGAAACTTAGATCTCACCAAGACCGTTCAAATAAGAAACTTAGATTTTACCAACACCATTCGAATAGGAAGGTCAAAAATCCCATTGGTTAATGATAATCTGGTATATTCTTCAACTCAACTGTTATCATCACACAGCGTGTATTCTGACACAAATCTTACATAACTTTTGCGTGACTTATTACATAATTTTCAAATAACTTGTTAAGAAATAAAAAAAAATTATCAAGACAATTTTATCACAGTTTTTATTACTTACTAAACAAATTAACCATTCAAAACAGTAATAATCATATACAATCAGCCATTGAAAAGACATTCAATTCATACTCACATTAGCAATTGATTCAATAAATTTTGTTGTACTTATTATCAAAGACATTTTCACACTTTCAATCACATTCATTATAATCAAATTTCATGTCTGACCAACATATAGATCAAAGAGTTGGTACGATATCCAATTTATCAGCAGGACTAAAATCCGTATCATTAAATGATCAACAGCAAAATGAAGTCAATTTAAATTTATTACAACAACATTTAAAAAATGAAGTAAATAATCAAAATAATAATAATAGTCAGAACAACAGTCAGAGTAATCAATCACAATCACAACAAATACAATCTAGAATTTCACAATTTTTTCAAAATCAACCAACTGAAGGATATACATTATTTTCTCATAGATCAGCACCTAATGGCTTTAAAGTTGCCATTATATTATCCGAATTAAATTTACAATTTAATACAATTTTTCTTGATTTTAATAATGGTGAACAAAGAGCACCAGAATTTGTAACAATAAATCCAAATGCAAGAGTACCTGCATTAATTGACCATTATAATGAAAATACATCAATTTGGGAATCTGGTGCAATTATATTATATTTAGTTCAAAAATATTTAAAAGAGAACGGTAGTTGTAATTTATGGTCAGACAATTTAATTGAACAACTGGCTATTAATTCATGGTTATTTTTTCAGACTTCTGGTCATGCTCCAATGATTGGTCAAGCTTTACATTTTAGATATTTTCATTCATGTCCTGTTCCTTCAGCAGTTGAAAGATATACTGATGAAGTTAGAAGAGTTTATGGAGTTGTTGAAATGGCATTAGCTGAAAGAAGAGAAGCTTTAATTATGGATTTAGATGTTGAAAACGCTGCTGCTTATTCTGCTGGTACCACCCCATTATCACAACTGAGATATTTTGATTATCCAGTATGGTTAGTTGGAGATAGAGCAACTGTTGCTGATTTATCATTTGTACCTTGGAATAATGTAGTTGATAGAATTGGAATTAATTTAAAAGTCGAATTTCCTGAAGTTTATAAATGGACTAAATTTATGATGAGGAGACCAGCAGTAATTAGAGCATTGAGGGGTGATTAATTAAACACATGTACAATTTCTTACATAGCTATTCTTAAATGTATTACTTTTTTCGATCGTATATTTTATTTTTTCATCTCATCGGATGAATTCTGAAACATTTGTATTGGGAGATGAAGCTTTAAATAATAGTAAAAAATCTTTGAATGCATTAAGGTCAAATGATCAAGAATCGATAATATATTTAATAATCAATGTTAAGAAGAAATTAATAAGGTCAAAAGATTATATACAACGAATTATACCAATCTCAAATAAAATAAATGCCTTGACGAATAAATCAGTATTATTAATAACTAAAGATGATCAAAGTTATAAATCTGAATTATTGAAAGACGAATTGACTCAAGATATATTTAATGATATAATACCAATAAGAAGATTAAAGAAGAAGAATAAAAAAGAATTAGTTAAATTATTTAAAGAAAGTGATTATATAATTGCAGATCATCGAGTTAATAAATTCTTACCAAATATTCTAGGGTCTATATTCTATCATAAAAATAAGAAATTACCATATATTCTACAAATGGCAAGACCTACAACTGATAAATCAAAATTAAGAATAAGTAAAGAAAATAAACTTAAAGATGATAGATGTGAGGTAAAATATGTATATAAACAAATTAAAAGCATTGTGGAGAATACTAGTTATTTACCTACTGATGGTGATTGTCTTTGTATTAAAATTGGAATGACTAATGTGTCTACTAATAAAATAATTGAAAATATAAATGATGTGATTAATTATTTACTCGATGAGAAGAATTTACCAAATGGAGGTGTTTTGACCTTGAACCAATTGGGCAATATATATGTTAAAACTAGTGAGAGTATAAGTTTACCAATATCAATCAAAGAAGAAACTACTGAAATTAATGAAGAAGATGAAGCAAATAGTGATTATGACTTTTAATAATGGTTCAATACAATTATTTGAGAGTCAATACTACTTTTCATACTTGAAAGCTTTTAAATTATTGAATAATCTAGGGGCAGAGTGTGATAAAAATATGATTTGAATAATTTCAGTACAATAATAGGTATGAATAATAGGTCACTTTCGAATGATATATGATGACGACAAATGGAGCCCCAAAAAAATGTTACAAAGGTAACGTTACATTCAACTCAACTAGTTTCAATGGTGTAATTGATTCAATTTGTATATATTTGCATGATTGATATAGACAACTTTTTCATATTTCACAGCGAAATAACTCTACAATATTTAAATTTCAATTAGCAGAAAGGATTGATATGGAATGAGAAAGCTAAAGAGACCTTAATGCTTCTAGTTTTATGACGACTGAACCGTTCCAACAGTAGTTATCTTAAAATTTGCAAAATTAAGAATTATATCGATTTGCAACGAGATATGTATTTACTACTTTGCACCTTTCATCAAAAATAAACAAGAATATCTTTTAAATATAGATCAATTAATTTGAGGTCATTTGACATTGTTATGCGCTAGTAATCTATGATTCAAACAAAAGTTGCCAAAAGAAAAGTTGTCAATCTGTGGACTTGGTTTTGTGTAACAAAAATTGGTTTTGATTTTGCTCCTTAATAACGAGATGGTAGCGCAAGGACTAAATTGCAAATATCTCGCGAAGTAGCTGATTTCAGGGAAGTATAATTATAAGCTTTAAAACAAGAGCTCAAGGTCTATTGTATAGTAGGCTAAATCAGTTGTAAGCGTTATTTTTTCCAGTTTTGGTCCTTAATTGACCTACCAGAAAACTGGAAACTATTTGAAAAACTTAAGCGCTACCAACTGTATTTGCGCGTTTTGACGCAAATATTATTTTGCTTCTATTGAAGCTATACAAAAAACAAGTTAAACGTTACTAGGATCGTCCTAGGAATTATCTCATTAAAGTTTTGGATAGTTCTTGTAGCTTATTTGTGTGGTGAATTAGTTAATATTCTCTCTTCTAATAAATAAACTCATTTTATTCAAAAAGATTTGCATCTCTTAGAACTTTGAAATGCAAATGGATCCAAAAAATATACAATCTGTTTATTCAAATACTGTTTAATTCAACCTTTCAATTTTTGAAGAAACACCAAAATGACATTAAGATTCTCTTGATCAATGCTGCTTGATTTAAACCTTGCATATCTATATACAATGAGGTTCGGTCTAATGAACCTACCAGTACAAATTGAGGCCGAAGAGCCATTCCAAATCGTTGAATGGTTACTTCTTTACAAGTCTCGCATTTGGCATCACTAACGGCCCAAAAATTTTTAGTAGCTACAATACATTACTCAACAATTGACTTATCATGAGCATATAGTCAACTACGTACACTATGTGACATAGAATGACGTTAATTTCAAGTACTCATTCAAGTTACAAAAGTGCATAAATCCCCAAACCATTTACAGTATTTCAACCGATGGAGAATCGACTACATAGGTCCCTTGATTTTCAATGTAGATATATTAATCACTTAGCGATTCATTGTTCCACAATCAATTAATCATGGGTTCTCATTTTCCTTTTATATTTACTCAAATTACAAGGAGAATTCTTTCAAAACTTTTGATCAACAAAATTTAGACTTGAGTTGGTGCACACGTCAAATATATTTTGCAACAATATTACAATATTAAATAAACTATATTTAAACAATGATCAAACTGAGTCGTAATTACGAAGAGATAAACTTGAGGATGTTTTGGTGAGTCTTAACAAGTAGTATTTCTAACTGAGAGATATACCCAACCTAAGCTCATAATATTTTAATGTTCATAACCTCATCATTGATATTCTTTAATTCCGAGATTTTCGAGACACATGGTAGTTCTTATTAATTTTTCTTAATTTAATATTTCTATATTCTTTAATGAATCGAGATGATGAAATTCAAAGTCCACCGCCTAGTTATGCTTCTCATATAATATCAGATATTGGATCATCAGCTCCAATTCAATTCTTAAATAATTTAATCACTGATGAATCAGATCAAATTGAAAGAGTTGAACATTTTAAATATAAGCAACAATTAGAAAGAAAATTAACAGTTACTTCGGTTATTGGATTAGGGTTTTCTGTCATGGGTGTTCCTTTTGGTTTATCATCTACTTTATGGATCGGTTTAATGGATGGTGCTAATGTTACTATATTATATGGTTGGCTTACCGTATCTATATTTTCATTATTTGTTGTATTGAGTTTATCGGAAATTATATCGAAATTTCCTTCTGCGGGTGGCGTTTATCATTTCAGTGCATTATTAAGTAATGAAAAATATGCATCGGTTGCATCTTGGTTCTGTGGATGGTTATTAATTATTGGAAATTGGACATATGCTATTTCGATTATGTTTTCAGGATCACAATTTATACTAAGTATATTTGGATTGAAGGATGTACAGTATAAAGAAGATAGATTTTGGGTTTTGGGTGTCTTTTACTTATTGCTTGCATTTAGTGGATTTATAAATTTCAAATTTTCAAAATACTTGGAAAAGATTAACAAATTATGTATATTATGGACTATCTATGCTGTTTTGGTTATTGATTTTTTATTAATTTTCTTTGCAAAACGAACAAATTCAATCAAGACAATTTTAACAACATTTGATAATTCAAGAAGTGGTTGGCCTGATCCATTAGCTTTTTTAATTGGTTTACAAAGTTCAAGTTTTTCATTAACTGGTTATGGAATGTTATTTTCAATAACTGATGAAGTTAAAAATCCAGAAAAGAATATGCCAAAGGGTGCAATAAGTGCAATTTTAATAGCTGCAGTTACTGGTTTTATATTTATAATTCCAATATTAACAATCCTACCAGAGTTAGAGTTATTACTTGATAATAAACCAAATATTATGCCAATTGATTTAATATTCAAAATTTCAACTGAATCTTATATAATTTCATTTTTAATGGCTTGTTTATTGATTGGTACTATTATATTTCAAAGCATTGGATCTTTAACTACTGCTTCAAGATCAACTTATGCATTGGCAAGAGATAATGGATTACCATATAGTGAAATATTCACCGAAGTGAATTCAATTGAACAATATATTATACCAAGAAATGCTTTATTTTTAAGTATGATTGTATGTGCTATACTAGCAATTTTAAGTTTAGTTTCATCTAGTGCATTTAATGCATTTATGGGAGCTGCTGTTGGTTCATTAGCACTAGCTAATGGAATACCTATATTTTGTTTAATGATGAATAAAAGACAAAAGATAAAGGGGTCTGTCTTTAAATTGAAAAAACTAGGATGGGTTATTAATTTTATAAGTTTGTTTTGGATAGTGCTTTCGATTATCATACTTTGTATGCCTCCAGTTATAAAACATTTAAATTTTCAAAATTTCAATTATGCCATATTTGTAATGATTTCATTTTTGATTATGGTTGGTGTAATTTATAAAGTATGGGGATATAAGAGTTTTACTGGTCCACAAATAGATACAGATTATTTTGAATTAAATAGTTTGGAAAATTCAACAAGGATAGAAGATGCAGTACCGAATGAGGATGAAATAGATTCATCAAAAATAGAGGAAGCTGATAATGAGAGTGGATTTATAATTGAACAATCAAAGAAGAAGAAGAAGAAAGGATATGACAGATTAGGTGATGATGATGATGATGATAATACAATTATTGGATCAATCGAAACTACACAAGATGATAAATCAAATAAAAAAAAGCAAAAAAATGGGTATCAAAAGCTAGAAACTGATGAAGATAATAATACAGTATTATTCAATGCAGATGATACTAATTAATGAGTTATGACCATATATATAGATAGTAAATACAAATTATAGAGTTCTACGTGAATCATATTTCATTTGTTAGTGCGATAACTGAAAAATGCAAAGAAAAATTAAAAATTAAAAAAAAAAAATTTTGATAAAAATCAATCTTAATAAGAAAATCATATATATTTATAGATCATGAGTGCTGATCATACAAGAGATCCATGTCCAATAGTTATATTGAATGATTTTGGTGGTGCATTTGCTATGGGTGCTATAGGTGGTTGTGTTTGGCATGGTATAAAAGGTTTTAGAAATTCACCATATGGAGAAAGAGGTTATGGTGCATTATCAGCTATAAAACAAAGAGCACCAAGAGTTGGTGGTAATTTAGGTGTTTGGGGTGGTTTATTTTCAATATTTGATTGTTCAGTAAAAGCAATTAGAAAAAGAGAAGATGCCTGGAACGCAGTTATTGCTGGATTTTTCACAGGTGGTGCATTAGCAATAAGAGGAGGTTGGAAACATACAAGAAATTCAGCAATAACTTGTGCTTGTTTATTAGGTGTTTTTGAAGGTGTTGGTATGATGATGCAAAGATTACAAGCTCAACCAACAATGGCACCAGTTTATCCAGAAGAACCACAAGCATTAGCTGCTTAAACCTAATAATGAACCGTTTTAATAGATTAATGTAATATCTCATGTAAATATATATACTTTATATAACAATTGGTAGTTACTTCTTATAAATTCTCTAAATTTATATTCGCTCCAAAAAAATAAAAAGAACGGAAATCAAAAATTGATTATCAAGGATAAAGTTTAATTTAAGATTACAAACCATACTACAACTATAATAGAGAAACAGGATTAACAATAGTATCTATATCAATTATCAAGGTTTATTTCATATATATTCAATTAATAGTGCAATTTATCTTATCATTGTGAAGTTATTACTCATTTTATTAGAAATTTTGACAACCATTATCAAATCAAAGTTAAAAATCAAATTACTTTAATATTTACACCTTAGAAAACAATCTTTATTGTATTATAATTATTAATCTGTATCACTTATTCACTCAATGGCTTATAATAATTTCAATTATAATAATCGACATAATTCAATAGGTGGGAATTGGCATTTACAATTATCATTACAACAACAACAAGCACAACAAGCACAAGCACAAGCACAAGCACAAGCACAAGCTCAACAAGCACAAATGTCATATCAACAACAATTGGAAATGCTATCACCTGAACAACAACAATATTATATCCAACAACAGCAATTGAAACAACAACAGCTACAACAACAAATACCTGGGTTTAGAAATCCATGGTATTCAAATCAACATATATCTACTTCCCCAAATTCACAATCATCATCTCAATCACCTACAAAATCTAATCAAATTCCACTACTACAACAACAACAACAACCGTCAATAAATAAAAGATTATCATTTACAAATCAATTACCTACTACATATGAAGATAATAATAATAATACAAATATACCACCATATATTCATCCACCAACTCGTGCTGATAATCCTTTTAATCAATATTTTGCAGATCAAGAAGTTTCATTAAACGATCGTCGAATGACTTCTGCTTTAGATGGTACACATTATAATCCATATAACAATCAACAAAATTATACGCAATTACATAATGGATATCAACAACAACCTACATTTAACCCCATGATACCATCAATGTCAAACACTAGAAGATCTTCATTAGCTGCCATTCCAAATTATCAAGTTCCAAACGTACCGTATGCCCAACAACAACAACAACAACAACAAGGTGGTTATTATGTAAGTCCAAGATTAGGTAGATCACCACTGATTATACAATATCAACAATTTCAGCAGAATCTACAAAATCAAAAAATCACAAAATACCGAAAAGCACCAAAAGCTAGAAAAGTTTATAATAAAGTAGATTTAACTCCCAAAATTCATCAACAACCTAAGTATAGAAGATGTTCAGTTAATTCAATTCATATATCACCAGTTAATGCATTAAGTGTATATTTAACCGAATCTTATTCATTATGTCAACCTAAAAAATTTCAATATTCAAAATCAACCAATCCTAAAAGAGTATTGACAAAACCATCAGATGCAAAATTTAATAATGGATTTGATAATGAAGAAAGTGATTATATATTATATGTGAATGATATTTTAGGAACTGAAGAAGGAAGAAAATATATGGTTTTGGATTTATTAGGATCTGGTACTTTTGGACAAGTTGTAAAATGTCAAAATTTATCAAATCAAACTGTTTGTGCTGTAAAGGTGATTAAATCAAAACCAGCTTATATGAATCAATCATTAACAGAAGTGAGATTATTAGAATTTTTAAATACAAATAGTGATGGTAAAAATTTTATAAGGTTGCTTGATACATTTATGCATAAAGAACATTTATGTTTAGTATTTGAATTATTAGCATCTAATTTATATGAATTAATCAAACAAAATCAATTCCAAGGATTAAATATGAAATTGGTAAAATTATTGACTAAACAATTACTTGATGCATTATCACAATTGAAAAATTTTCAAATGATTCATTGTGATTTAAAACCGGAGAATATTTTGTTATGTCAACCTGATAAACCAAATATTAAAGTTATAGATTTTGGATCAGCTTGTTTTACAAGACAAACTATTTATACATATATACAATCTAGATTTTATCGATCACCTGAAGTTATATTGGGGCTACCATACACTGAATCTATAGATATGTGGTCATTAGGATGCATTGTTGGTGAATTATTTTTAGGACTTCCAATGTTTCCTGGTACTTCAGAATATAATCAAATTTGGAAAATTGTAGATATGTTGGGACCACCACCAAAACATATGATTGAAGTAGGAAGAAATTCATTAAATTTTTTTAAAAAATTACCAAATGATGAAAATGGGAAAAGTCAATATGAAATAAAGAATTTTGAAGAGTATTTTCAATTTCTAGAGAATAAGAATAAGAAAGAACAACCAAATAAAAACTATTTTAAACAGAGGTTATTAAAAGATATAATTACAAATTATAAAATGCCAACCAAGAAAATGACTACATCAATGATTGAAAAAGAATGTCAAGAAAGATTACTACTAGTTGATTTTCTTAAAAAGGTTTTAAATTTAAATCCATTAGAAAGGTTAACACCACAAGAAGCATTAAAACATCCATTTATTAATGATGTTAAAACTATCTAACTATTAATACATATTAATACATATATTTTAATTATTGAAATGTTTGATATTTTCTTAATTCAGTCAATAAACTTTGTAATTGAACATCACTTACTTTATTAGTTAAACTAGGTATTAAACTTTTTGCTTCTTCTGAATCTTCACATTCTAAAGTACCCAATTGAGCTAATTCAAAAGGATGTAATTTTTCATTACAATGTTCACTAAAATCTTTTAATAATTTTTCAACAGTTTCACAACTTGATTTATTTTTAAACCTTGCAAAATTAGTCAAATAATTCAATGTTTTATGTACAATTTCATTTGAATTTGGTCCTGCTAATTCTATATTTGATATTTCGTCTTCTTTTACATCATCATCTTCATCTTGCTCAATTTCTTTTTTATCATTATCTTCTTCTATATTATCATCACCCATCTCTATATCATCATTATTATTTAGATCATTTTTTGTATTATCTAGTGATTTCTGTAGTTGTTGTTGTTGTTGTTTCTTTTTCGGTTTTTGTTTCAATTTTCGTTTTTTTAAAGCTCCTCTAATTATTAATCTTGCTTCTGAAATACCTAATGCTGTTAATTCAATTTCTTCACCATAATTATTATATTGTTTAATTTGAAATTCAGGACCCAATTTTAATAATGCAGCATTTTCTTCATCATCTATATTTTGTGTAGCTATTTTTCTTCTTCTAACACCTAATGAACTAGTACTAACGTTCATAATGTCTATTCTATCTATATAGGTTGGTTTGAATGTTTTTGCTGATAATTTTTTCAGAACCAAACTTGGTAATGACTACACGAAAAAATAGAAAAATTGAAACATAGTAAATAAGATGACTATACTTGATTGAAGTACCAACTTAACCAATTGAGATCAGCGGGTATGAATTGGTTACGATCGTGACACTGATTGTATGTATGTAATTCAAAGTGTCTTATTCGTAAATTAACCAGATCTTTTTCCATCTCGTAAATTTGTTTCACATCTCAATTAGTAATTATTTTTTTAGCGCATTTTTATATCTTTGTTTAATAGAGGAAGAAGTAATTGTTAAAATGGATGATGATGATATGTACGATGAGTTTGGTAATTATTTAGGTGGTGATCAGATGGATTCAGATGATGAAAGTATATATTTACAAGAAAAACCAGAACAAATACCATCTCAATTTGAAAATAATACCACGGCTTTAATTAAACATGATGTAAATATAAATCAAGGTGAAATAATTTACGTACAGCCAAATGACTCAATTACGGAACAACCAGTGATTCAACCGAATATAGAAAGATCAATGAAAGTGGAAATAGAGGAGGAAGAAACAGATTCAAATTTGAAATATTCAAGCACTTATCTTAAAGAATTGATGAATAATAGTCCTGAAAGAATACGAAATGTTTCAATTTTAGGCAATACAGGAAGTGGGAAAACAAGTCTTATTGATCAATTAATATATTATACTCATAAAGTAGATAAGAAGAAGAAAAATTTACGATATTTAGATAATCATAAATTGGAAATTGATAGAGAGATGAGTATTAAAGCTTCTTCAATTACGTTATTGCTTCCTGATGTAAGAGATAAATCACATGTTATAAATATAATAGACACACCTGGACATGTCGATTTTAATGATGAGGTTTTGGCAACTTTACATGGTGTAGAAGGTGTTATTTTGGTACTTGATGCAGTTGAGGGTTTAACTACTAGAGATGAGATTTTAATTCATGAAATTGTAAAATTGAACTTACCTATAACTTTAATTTTAAACAAGATTGATTCATTGATTTTAGAATTGAGATTACCTCCTAATGACACATATTTAAAATTGGAGACTGTAATTGAAGATGTTAACGAATGTATAAGGACAAATGAACATTATAAAGATTATATACATAAAGGAAGGATATCACCAGAGTTTAACAATGTGTTCTTTTCATCTGCTAAATATGAATTCATATTTAATTTGAAATCATTCACTAAAATGTATTCAGATAATCAAGAGTCAAAAACGCATGAGGACGAGTTTTTGAGTGTATTATGGGGTGATTATTATCTTGATGAGGAAAATGGAAGTATATCTAGTTATTCAAATAAAGGTAAACTTGAGAGATCATTTGTTTCATTTATTTTGAATCCAATTTATAAAATTGTGACATATACTTTAACTCATGAAACTGGAGATAAACGATTAAGTACATTATTATGGGAGAATTCCAAATTAAAATTGCATAAGAAAACATATAATGAAGAACCTCAAATGTTACTAAAAACTGTGTTTAATAATATTTTTCTGGATTACGGCAACAAAAGTCTTGTAGTTACAATTCAAAAAAATGTTACATCTCCATTAGAGGTCACTAAAAAGCAAGGTATTGAGTTTACTTCAACTATAGGTCAAGTTTTAAAATTAGTTGAATCTTCGAATGGTAAAAAATTTTCAGCATTAGTTAGATTATACAAAGGAAGTTTAAAAACTGGTGATAAGGTCAAAGTATATGGAGAGAATTACAATATAGACAAAGAAAATTTTAAAATCGAGACAATAACTAGAATTTCCATACCTCAAGGGAGATCAGACATATCAATTAATGAGGTCAGCACAGGAAACATAGTTCTAATCGAAGGTATTGATTCAATAATTAAAAAAGGTGCAACTATCACAGACATAAACACAGAATTAGCAAAATCATTTTCAATTCTTGCTTATTCTCGAAATTCAGTTTTTAAAGTTGCTGTTGAACCATATAAACCATCAGAATTACCTTTATTGCTTGATGCATTAAGAAAAATTGATAAATCATACTTATCTTCAATTATAAATGTTGAGGAAAATGGTGAACATATCATAATAGCACCTGGTGAATTATACATGGATTGTATATTACATGACGTTAGATTATTTTTCAATGATGAGTTACAAATTAGAGTAAGTGATCCAATGGTTAAATTTTCAGAAACTTGTATTGATATGTCTTTCACGAAAATTCCAATAAAAATAAATAATATGGCAATTTCAGTAATTGCAGAACCTATAAATGATGCAAAATTGATACATAATTTAGAAACTGAAAGGATCAATATGTCTCAAACAAAGAAAGAGATATCAACTATTCTTAAAACAGAACATGGGTGGGATGTATTAGCAGCTAGATCATTATGGTCAATAAGTTCAGATTTAAACAATCCTTCGATCTTACAAGATGATACACTAGAAGGAGAATCAGATAAGACAATATTAAATGAAATTAAAGAACTAGTAGTTACTGGATTTCAATGGGGTGTAAATGAAGGGCCATTAATTAACGAGCCTATAAGAAATGTTAAATTCAAAATACTTGATTTTATTACAACTACAGATGATATTCAAATCAATTCAGCTCAAATTATACCAATAGTTAGAAACTCAATTTATACAGCATTATTATTAGCACAGCCTAGATTATTAGAACCAGTTTATAAAATAATTACAATATGTACTTATAAATCAATCAAAGTTTTAGAACAACTATTAAATAAAAGAAGAGGTTATATTGACAACAAGAGAGAAATTCCAGGAACTCCATTATTTGAAATTATAGCATATGTTCTAGCCATTGACTCATTTGGATTTCATTCAGATTTAAAATTTCATTCTCAGAAACAAGCTAAATGTCAATTGGTCTTTGATGGGTGGGAAATTGTTCCTGGTGATCCTTTGGACGAAACTAAACAAGTATCAAAATTGAAACCTGTAGATGATGAAGAAGCATTAAGTAGGGATTTCATGGTTAAAACTAGAAAAAGAAAGGGAATTACTGGTGAACCAACAGTACAAAAGTATATTGATAATGATATATATATTAAATTAAAAGAGAGAAATTTAATTCAATAGAATATATAGGAAATTCTAAATTAAATAATGATCCATGATAATTGATTCTTTCTACCCCTTCTTGATATGATATATGAAAACCACCAGGACACCCATATTTTGATCTAAACAATCAGTCTGCTAATTTTTACTTTTTAAATTTAATTTAATGCTTTTCAAATTCAGCTCCCCTACAGACCGTTATATAAATAATAAAACCACAAGTTATTTAATCCTTTCACCTTTTGAACTTTTAATCTCCTAATTTTCTTTTCTTAGTCTCAGATTGGATTTCTTCAAATTCAATACTTTCAAACCCACCGTTATTTTCTAAATTCTCTACTAAGCTATTAAATTTTGTGATAAATCTAGGCTGTGTTGATATTTCTAAATTTATGGATTTTGGAATTTTAGATTCATCTTTTGTGCATTTACATAATCTTTTAAATAAATCAATAAAATCCAGTATTGTTAAATCTTTACAATAAACATTATCTTCTGTTATCTTACATTTACCCAATTGCGGAAATGATAACACAATTTCATCGCAAACTTGAAAATCAAAATCAAGTCTTGATGATCTTAAAGTTGCAAATAAGTCTTCTATTGAGATATGAATATCTGAAATGTCATCAAAAATAGTAGATGTTTCTGAACCAGTTGGAAATAATGGATGAGTTGAATTTTGATAATTTAAATGGATCGGAATATTAAATTCTGAGTCAGTTTGATCTTTTCTCAATGCATCAATTGCATCTTCAAATTCAACATCACCTTCATTATTTGATTCTGTATTACTTTCTTTTTCTTCAAGTTCATTATTAAAAGCATCAACTTCTGGATTTGCCATTATTTTATCTCTTGCTAAATTCAATTCATTACTTGCTTTATACCTCACATCTGAATTTTCAGCACGTTCATCTACTACTTCTTTAGCTTCTTCTAATCCTTCAATAGCCCTTTCACCACTATCTTCGACATATTTCCTATCTTTTTCTCGTTCCCTATCTTCAATAACTTCGTTTCTGATACAGTTTGTTTCTTCAGCTAATTTTTTTCTATTATCATTTTTATTAGCTTCAATATCTGCATCTTTATCTAATTTATTATTGTTCATATGTACAACTTCATTAATATCATCTCCTAATTTATTATCAACAATTTTATCTTCTACATCATCTGTAATGTCATTAGAATCTCGAGCAGATTGAAATATTTCATCCACTTGACCACCAATTTCATTATTTATATAGGTATCTTGATTCTTATCATTTTGTACTTTATTTCTAATTTCATTAGATTCCGAAGCAGCTTGAAATCTATCATCCTTATTATTTGCATTACTTGATCTCTCATCCCTTTTGTTGTCATTATTTGATCTCTCATCGCGTTTTTCCTCTGTTCTTGAATCTGATCGAAAATCGGTCCCCCCATGTTCTTCAAGATCATTTTTTAATTCTTCAACATCATGTCTTAAGTCATTTGTCTCATTAGCAGATTCCTCTTTATCATTATCCACATCATCATAATCTAACTCAACATGGTTTTCTAAATTGTTATTACTTGGTGGTTGTTGATCATTAATTTGTTCATCTAGTATTTCAATTTTATCATTTTCAATTATGGATTTTCCTGGTTCTGTTTGAATATATTCTTCTTCTAAATCAGTGTCAATAATATCATTATCATTATTTGTATTCTCCTTCACGTAATCATCGTCTTCATAATCTAGTATCTCATCATCATTATTGATATCTTTTGAATCATTATTCAATTCAGAATTTCCTATTTCGGTCACTTCATTTGATAATTCGCTCATGTTTGATAAATCTATTCAAAAGTTAGTATATATATTGATCTAATTACATACACAGTCAATTGAAATGCTGTATTTAAATTGATTAATTGTAATGAAAAGATTAACAATTGAGTTTTTTTGCCTTGCGTTTTGATAAAAGTTTAATTGTTTCAGAATTGCACGACGGTTGCAAATTAGTATACGATCTGTGAAACAGTCAAAATATCGAAGTTATACATGCCTCTTAGCTGAAGTGTCCATAGACTCTGCTGATATCTCTCAGCAAGCATTCTGGTGGATTTTTAAAAACTGTTTTCCGAAAAACTGCATATCCCTTCAGTGGTTACTTTTATTCATTCACAATGAAAAGTTTAAAGCATTTCCACTGCTAGTACGTATAGGTATTATTACTAGGACGTCTCGAGGTTGCATTAATCTACTATGTTTACCGATTTTTGGATGTAACCGATAAAAAATTCGACTTTTATCAATTATGAAAGTTTTTGCTTATCCGTAGCCATTTAATTCAGCATAACTATGCTCACCCTCTACAATTGAAAAATTCAAGCGTTATTTATTTTGGCGGGATACTAAGAGATATTTTGGCAAGATACTCAAAAAACGCGAGTATTTTAATAGTCATCGAAAATCTCTGTTTAACTCTACCTGAAAGAGTTAAGATACTCATGCGCCCTCAAACATTAACTGAACTAGATAATCAATTATTCACGCTAACTAAACCATGCTATAACTTCAGTTTCCGTAACTTTATTATCAGAAGTAGTATTCGCCGTATAACGCGATTAGTTTGGTTCAAGCGTCGCCTGGATGCCAACGCGAAAAATTTTTCTGTTGCACCCAATCTTCGTATGAACAGTTTTCACTTTTATGGATATTTCTGAAACAGTTTTGACTTATATGCAGTCTCACAATCGTTAATCTAAAGTATACATTTTTAGTGCGATAAACTTCGGGCGAGTAAATAATAGGGCCACCACGTATTAGACAAGTTGGCATATATTTATTGAACAGGGCATTCTCCTCGGATAAACAGCAAATAAACAAAATCACTAGCTGAGAATTACATACCGAAGATATTTCAAACAATGAAACTCAAACATTTTTTTTGGATTGTCTTTTTGGCCCTTTTTCACCATACAAAATTTTTTCAAAAAATTAAGAAGAATGCATAATTTAATTTACGGCAGTAACTTCAAAGTAGAAGATGACTTTTACATACTAGACTCTTAATTAAGGTACCGAACAATATTTCATTTCGTTTAGACTACAATAAAGAAATTACATAGTTTTCTCTTAGGTAGGGCAAAATTGAATGATTTAACGTCATTAAAAATCCAGCTACACAATAAAAATTGTGAATTGAACATGATAAAATTAACCGAAGTCTTAGATCCTGTAATCTGATAACCCCTAAGAGTTTTTGCGTTACGTTATTCAAAATTAAAAAGTATTTTTTCAAAAGTGATTCGAAAATTTTGAAAAGATTTCAAACTGATTTTGGAATCTTCAAATTATTATATAAATAATATTTGAGATTGAATAAACCAAATAAGATGTACTAGGTTGCTAAATGAGGTCTAAGCACTATTATCTTGGAAGTTAATGTTTTTGAAATGAGCAATAAGCAGATCAGGATCAGTTATTACTAAAAGATACCAACATCAGTTTAATGCAGATTTTCTCAAGCCTTAATTCAAAGACTTTGACCCTTTCTACTTTAATATTGAGAAAGTTATCTACAATTAAGTTCTAGGATTAACCATTTAAAACCTGCATATAAGTCAAATTTGTCTTAATTTACTTTCTGTAGTATCTTCATTCTCGCCAAAAGTTAGTGCCATACAAATATTTTCCTCGCAGTACCTTTAGGGCGATTCGTACTAAATGCATTGGTTTATATCTCATGAACAACAGATACTCTCGAGATAACTGCTACTTTTATTACATAGAGCCTTAAATTATATATTGTATATACTTTAGATCTTTGATTTTAAATATTTTTTCTCCAAGTTGTCATTTTGGCCCTTTCTCATCATGCAAAAAATTTGCTAAAACTTAAAACGCAGGATACATGATAATTCGGCCATAAATTTCAATTAAACAGCAAATTATATATATTACACCTCATTCGAAGATGCTGGGTTTAATTCCAGTGGCCCTAAATTTAAAATGAAAAATTTCGAATTTTTCTCTGAACTATGCGGAACTTGTAAAAACTGATCTTACAAACATTCTAACTCCACAATCACTTCTTAGACTGGAGTATGATAAAACTATCCAATTTTGTAGATTCTGTTCGGCTATGAACCTCAAGATTTCATTAGGGAACGTACTCAAAATTGGAATATTAATTTTTCAAAATTGAATCAAAATTTTTGCGTTTTGCCATTTCTTAAATGAAGGATTACGTGATCAGAATTAAGTGCTTTTTAAGAAATCTGGCACCAGTGTGCTCTAAACAATAAAGTATTTCATGGATTAAATTTGAGACCAAGAACTTCATTGACTAAGGATTTATTCAGATTTTAAGCTTCAAAAATTTCTATTATAAGACTGCATACAAACCGAATTTGTTTCAGAATTCATTATCTTTATATCAACGTATGAAATTACAAATCATCTTTCTTTTATGTTAAGAGTCGATGAAAATATAAAAGAAGAGGTTGAAGGAAAATAAACAATTTCATATTAAAAAACTATAAAGCCCAGACTTTGAAAGTTTGTGGTTGAGTCATTGATAATGGTTTTAAATCATCTTCATTTGAATTTGATTCAGTTTTAGTTTTTTCATCACTCGAAGGATTTGTATTACACTCTTCTAAAACTTGTCTACTTGGTTTAAATAACATTTGTTTAGCATCACTCAACAAATTTTTAACTTGTTCATGATTATTATTATTTTCAAAATTACTAGATTCTAAAATATTTATAGCTTTATCTAAAGTTTTTATAACACTAATCGTTGATCTAGTTAAAGTTAATCTATCTATAAAACATTCTTCTTGTTGTTTCGTTATATTTTGTCTTTCACGTTCATAAATTTTTTCTAATTCTTCAACTTTTTTCAATTTTGTTTCAATCTTGTTTAATTCATGATTTATTATACTTGAACCAATTTTATGCATTTCTCGTTCTTCATAACTTGAAAATAAATGACTGCGACCACCAATTACACCTAATGTTGTAGCAATTGCATTTTTTGAAGTTGGTTCAATCTCTTTCATAGATCCATTTTGCAGTTGAATTGAATCTTTTTGTTCTGAAGCTTGTGAATTATCTTCTCCTTCTCCTTCCTTTGCATCTGTTGGTTTATCATGATGACCAACTTTATTTTTAATATAATCATCAACTGCTTTTTTAGCGGCATCTGAAGCAGCTTTAACTACATCTGAATCAACAAGTTTGGTCAAAAAAATTAGGTTGGACAATACAGGATTATCTAGTGAGCTTATTGGATAATTTGATGCATACTTTAATAAAGTATTTTCTTTTATTGGGTCAAACTCTTCTTCTAATGGAATTTGTAGAAATTTTAAAACACATTCTTCTGGAGTTTTATTTCCAACTTTAGATGCAATTTTATACCAATCATTTTTGAACTCCTTGACAGCTTTAATTAATGAATTAGATTCCTCAGATGTCCAATTATCATCTATTTTTTGCTTTTTATTTGGTTCTTCTTTTATTTCCGATTTTCTTTTTTTTATTTCACCATTTTCTAATAATTCATTTATTTTACTAGTATCTATATTTATTTTAGGTGCAGTTTCAAAAGGAAATAAACCTCTTGGAGTATCATATTTAACATGGTAATCTCCCGTATATGGTAAATCAACCAGTTGACCATTTGGTAATTTTTCAACAGCATAACCTGGTTTAAATTGGGGTTTAACTTGATAATTGATTAATCCCCATTTCATCAAAAAACGATGAACTCTCATTAAAACACCAACATCCCCAACCAAATTACGTCGACACGAAGTCAACGTAAGAAATTCGTTTGGGTTCAAACGATATGAATTAATCATAAAATTCCTATAGTTAACATAGATTTTAGGTGATTTGGAGGGGTGGTTTGTACTGAAAAATTCAGGTAATGATTGTTTTTCTATATTGTGAATCTTCTTCATGTTAAACCAACTAGCATATGATGGTACAACTATTAAATGTGTTTGTTTATAAGTTGGTTTTTGTTTCACTTTATCTTCATCATCATCTTTTTCAGATATCACTTCTTCATCTGAGGAATTGTCATCCGATTCATCTGGCTGTGGTTGTTTTGATGGTAGTGATACTCTTGGTTTCGGCGGTTTAACTTCTCCATCATCACTATCACTACTCCTCATTTCTTCATCTTCATCTTCATCTTCTTTCTTCACTATATCTTTATCTGTATTATTATCTTCAATTGGTTTTTTGGAATTGTCATCTTCTTGATTATTTTGGTCGGATTCTTCACCTTCTTCATTATCATTATTTTCATCATCATTTTGCTTTTGTTGATTTTCTTCCTTTAATTTTTCTTCTTGTTCGTGCTTTTGTTTCTGTTGAATACCCTCTTGTTCATGTATAGACTCTTGATCTTCTTGATTTTGTTGGTCTTGCTCCTCTTGTTGTTGTTTATCGAGTGGCTGCTTGTTTTGATTATTTTCATTAATTTTTGCAGCAGTTTCTTCGGGTATTGCAGGTATTGCAGGTATTGCATCATCTATATAATACATATCTACATCATTTTGATCTTGATCATTAGCTTGTTGTTTAGTTTCTTCTTGAGGAAGGTGAATCAATGAATCTGTATTTGAATGTTCATTTACTGAATGCTCTTGATCTCCGAAATTTCTCATTTCTTCTAATTGTTTTTCATCAGCTTGTGGTAATCCATCATTTTGTTCATTATTGTTATCTTGATTTGATGATGTTGATTCTTCTTGTTCCTTATCCATTATAGGCAATTGTTTTAGGTTCTTCAAATGGTTTGGTCAATACAAATTGTTTTGACTTTTTAAGAGGTTGGTTAACTTTTTTCTGCATAAAATTACACGACTATTACTTGCTATTAAATCTGAAACAAGGTGAAATTATGATAGAATAGAACAAAATTACAACAAAAATACAACGAAAAGCTTTGGTAAGCAGTTGACTGAAGTATATATAATTGAATAGAGAAAGTGGTTTGATGTCTGTGTGGAATTTTGGTGCGCAAGGTGATTTTTCTGCAAAAAATTTGCTGCAATTGGTGAGAGCTAACGGCGTCAAGCTAACCAAAAAATTATTTATTAATCTACGTGAAATGTCTGATTGCTGAAGGTTTGATCAGATTGAGCTGATTACTATTTGACAGTACATCGAGAGTGAAAGCCTCACTTTTCAATCATGCAGTTTTGGTTTAATATTGAGAAAATTCGAATCGACTCTCCATTTTAGTTTAACAAACAGATATCTTTCTTTGGTGCCTTGAAGCGTCGAAATTCGATACTTTTAATTCATTTGTATAAAGTATTATGAATCCAATGTCCATATACCATCTTGAATTTGACACATGTGACAGTAGAAGAATCTTTGAAAGTTTTACATCAATAAATAAAGAAAAATCTTACATAATGGAAAATTAGAAAAAGCAAAAAGTACAAAATGGATAAAATAAAAAGCTTATCAGATTTCATCTTCAAATTTTCGAAAATCTGATTCAAACGTAAATAAGCGCAAATAGGTTTAAGATTATGAAATTTATATTTCTTGACTTACGGTATTGCCCTAACTCTATACACGTGATACATTAGTCCGGTAAATTTTTTTCGTGCGAGATGCCGAATAAATACGTATCACAAAATTGTATAATACGCCCAATAATAATTATGTTAGTACTAACAAAATATCAACAGTGCGTGTAACTGGTACCAAATTTTAGTGCGAAAAATTATTGTAGTGAAAATTTTAATAATACTTTTTCATTATTTACAATCAACTTTTAATTTAATATTCATCAATAATGGTTCGTTACGCTGCCACTCCTGCTAACCCAGCAAAATCAGCTTCAGCTCGTGGTTCATATTTAAGAGTTTCATTCAAAAATACCAGAGAAACTGCTCAAGCAATTAATGGTTGGAAATTAGAAAAAGCTAATCAATATTTAGATCAAGTTTTAGATCATAAAAGAGCTATTCCATTTAGAAGATATAATTCTTCAATTGGTAGAACTGGTCAAGGTAAAGAATTTGGTGTTACCAAAGCTAGATGGCCAGCTAAATCAGTTAATTTCATCAAAGATTTATTAAGAAATGCTCAATCAAATGCTGAAGCTAAAGGTTTAGATTCAACTAAATTAGTTATTTCACAAATTCAAGTTAATCATGCTCCAAAACAAAGAAGAAGAACTTATAGAGCTCATGGTAGAATTAATGCTTATCAATCAACCCCATCACATATTGAATTAACTTTAACTGAAGAATCAGAAGTTGTTGAAAAAGCTCAAGAAGATAAAAAAGTAAGATTAAATGCTAGACAAAGAGGTAGATTAGCTTCACAAAGAAGATTAACTGCTGCTTAAATATGAAGAATAACACTTTTTATATTGAACCAATAAAATAAATAAAAAAAATGCTTAATGTACAATAGAAACTCATTTACGAACGTCGAAGCAATAATTGCATTCTTAGTCTTGCATTCATCTTAATTTATAATCTACGAAATCCTTAAATATATATATACCATAGGGAAATTATGTCACTCTTTATTCTTATAAAGATTACTACGATAAGTTTTAGGCTATTTGGTTTAGACGTTGTACAATAAGTATAGCTTAAGAATCTCTTTATGTTTTATATTCTTGAAGTTTAAATATGTTATCTTAACTGAAACATGGACTCCAGATCGTTGTATGCCCATTTCTCATGGTTTCGTTTAACTAATCTCATTTAAACTTTATGACCAATTGAACCAAGGGAATGTGATCAATATAGTTGCTTCCCAACATAGTTATTAAATTGCAACATCATTAAAACACGAGCTTTAGTTTGATTGCAAAAAGGCAACTGGTAGCATATATAAATCATCCTGTGTATAGAGACCAACCAATAGTAATGTAAGAAAATTAATTACTATACAATTTATTACTACGCACTGAAAATTCCATCTAATAATAAACCTTACTATTATTATCAACAACTAACAGTCAAATAATAATGGCAGGTCCTCCACATCCACACGCTTATATGGGCTGGTGGGGTAGCATAGGCTCCCCAAAGCAAAAATATATTACTTCATATTCTATTTCACCATTTGCTGCTAAACCATTTAAAGATGCTGGTTATAATGCTATTTTTAATACTTTTAGAAGAACTAAAAATCAATTCTTATACGTTGCAATTCCATTTGCTGTTATATGGTCAATTTGGGCAAGAGCAAGAGATTATAATGAATATTTATACACCAAAGAAGGTAGAGAAGAATTAGCAAGAGTTAATGTTTAAGATTATAGCATAAATATATATACATTGTCTATTTGGATCTTTTATAAACTTTATTTAAAAATGCAGTTAATACATCCTTTTTTAATCCATTTGATTCATCAATTTGATCGATTTGTTTTCTTAATTTTTCAACAATTGATTCTTCGTAATCATTGTAAATCTGTTCAATATTCATTTCTTTAAATAATTGTTTAACTGTTTCTTCACTCTTATCATCTTTTTTACCATAATTATTATCTAAAATTTCACGTTGTTCTGGGGTTGCTTTTAATAAAGCTTGATTTATAACCCAAGAACATTTATTATCTTTTATATCCGTTCCAATTTTACCAATTTGTTCGGGAGTTCCAAAACAATCTAAATAATCATCTTGAATTTGAAAATATTCACCTAATGGAATTAAAATATCTTTGACTTGTTTTAAATCTGATTCTGATGAAATTCCACTCATATACATCGCCAATGCAACAGGCAAATAAAATGAGTAATAAGCAGTTTTAAAAATAACAATGAATGAGTGCTTATCTAATGAAAATTTAGATAAATCGACATATTCCTCATCTGCAGTAACTAAATCTAATAATTGACCTAATTCAGTTTGGAAAGTAACTTCATGGAATAAATCTAATAAATCGACATAGTAGCTGTCTTTTTTAAAATGCTTCTTTAAGATCATATAAATAGCACCTTCTAACATAAATGAATCATTAATTGCAATGTTTCCAACACCTTCTACTAAATACCAACATTTTTGACCTCTTCTTGTTTTTGATTGATCCATCATATCATCAGCGACCAAAAAATAAGCTTGTAATAATTCAATACACCAACCTAATATAGCTACTTTTTTATATTCTTCATCTGATAATTTGTCAGCTGTTCTATTATTTAAAATTGCAAAAGTATCAACAACTGATAAACCTCTATTTAATTTACCACCTGGTGTATTATAATTTAGATTTTTTACAAACCAATCAATTGCTTCTTGTGGCATTTTATAAGAAACTAAGATCTCTTTTAATTCTTCAACCAATTCATCAAAGACATCAATAAATCTTTTTCTAGCTACTTCTTTTGAAGACATCGTATAATACTCGTTGAAATAAATAAATTTTCAAACTATTTTTATACGAGATTCGGAAAAACACCGCGCATACGAAATATTTTGCAGCTAAATTTATACGTATATTCTACTAATGTCTTCTTTTACTTTTACCAGGTCTTGATGGTTGTTTACCCTTCATTTTCTTACTTGAAAATTCTCTAATATCTCCTGATGATTGTGCATCATTTTTTCTATTACCTCTTTTCATTCCACCGTTACCATATTTTGCATTTTTAGCTAATCTTTTTGAATTTGGTTTCTTTCTTTTTGAATCTCTTTCATTTTCTTTTGTAGCTTCTTCTAATGCAATTTGAAAATCATCATCATTACTAATTTCATTTGCACCTCTTTTCTTTTTTAAAGATTTAATTTTATCTAAAGTTTCCCTTTTTTCTTTAGCTCTTTTTTGTAAAGTTTCATGTTCAACTTGTTTACCGAATTTTTTCAATTGTCTTTGTTTTTTAGCATCTTCACTTGCTTTTTTATTTGCAGCTTCTGTTAATAATTTTTGTTTTAATTTATCCATATGTTCATCACTTTTAACCATTTCTGCAAAATAATCAATTGGTCTACTAAATGGTACTTTTAATTTTAATAATGATGATCTTGCTTGTTTTACAGCATCTAAACCTTGTTTATAAAATGATAATTCTCTTTCTGTATCATCATAAATATCTTTAATTTGAATTTCAGATTTTTCGGCACTTATAATTGATTGATGTTCAATAAATGAATGACTGGACCATGGCAATTCAATTCTAGCTAATGAATCTCTTAAAGCAGCGGTATTGTTTATTGTTAATTTTGTATGTGGTACAATATCTGCATCTGAATCAACTTCAACATCTGATAATGGTATATCTTCTGCCACTTCTTCTTCTTCTTCTTCTTCTTCCACGTCTAATTCTTCGTCTTCATCTTCGTCGTCATCTTCTGATTCTTCGTCATCGTCTTCTGATTCTAATTCACTTTCACTTTCACTAGCTGCTAATTTTTCAAGATCTAAACCCTCATCTTCTTCATCGTCATCTTCTTCATCTAATTCGTCTATTTCTTCATCCCCTTCTTCTTCTTGTTCTGGTTCAGCTTTAGCTTGTAATTTCTTTAATTTTCTTTGTTCTTTTTTAGATAATGTAGCACTTTGATAATCATCTTCTGTTTTCGATTTTGATTTATTTGATTTCGGTGATTTCACTATTGGTTTCTCAATTATTATTGGTTCTTCTTCTTGTATTTCTTGTTTCTTTGGTTTATCATTTGTTTTGGTCTTTATCTTATCTTGATTTTCTTTAGCTTGGTGATGTTTCAATTGTTGTTTTAATGTTCCTCTACCCATGATTTAATTTGGTTTTATAATGAGATGAGATACGATATTTTTTTTATACGCATTAAAAATTAGGCTGCAAAAAATTCAAATTATATTCATAATGATCAGAATAGAGGTATATATATATTACTTTATAGTTGAGTAATAATGTTTCTTGCATCCTTACTGTATCTTGTAATCAATATCATTTAAAAAAGTTTTCCCACTTCCATATTTCCACCATCTAGGTAAACATGAAAACACATTAACATCAACAGTTTTATTAAAATCCTTAATTCTTAATCTTGGTTTACATTCACATCTCTTTTGTGCTCTTAGTTGTTGACTTGATGGACAACTTAAATAGGGTGCATGATAATAGCCAATATCTTCAAAATGATGTATTTGATTCTTGTCCATTAATAAAGCAAGAGCAATAGTATGAACAGGAGCATCACCCCATCTTTCATAATAAAACCCACCAGCTTTATCTAAATAATTGAAAAAAGTGTTATACTCTTCAGATCTAAAAAAATTCAAGTTCCCAATTTCAAAATTTGACCAAAAATGACATAGATTATAGCTTGAATTGCTTGGAAATAATTCAATGAAATGATTGAGTGATGTTTCATTAGTGGTTAAAAAATCAATTGAATTGTTTGGATGTATCAATTGTGGGTATTCCTTCATGAATGATTCAACAGTTTGCCATAATGTAGGTATTGTATTCTCATATTCCAAGAACGTTATAATAAATCCATACATTTTATTTTTAGTACGAAGTAATTCAAATGGATCATATTGAAAATCACACATGTATTCCACATCGGGTTCAACTCTAAAATACCAATCATAATTTAATAATCTCTTTTGTTTATAAAAAAATCCCGAATTGAAATGACACATATTTCGGTATGATTTATAACCTCCATAAATGACTGACTCTCGTGATTTGTTCAAATTTTCTTCCAATTTGGTTTGGTTTATATGTGATGGAGGATCCCAATCTTCTCTTGGTACTAATTCATAATATGTTTTACCAGAAGCCATTAACGTAGTTTGTTCTATGAAATCATCATCAAACGGCTCTTCATTTAGGAAAACCCATGGATATTTATAATGTCTATTGAATCGATCTTCTAATGATCTCATTGATGATAAAGCACCCACGAGTTCAAAATTTCTAGTTAGCATCACCATTGTAGCATTTTCTTTACCTATTTGAGTAGTATCTTTATATGGTAATTTAGATTCAAGATATGAATTGGAAGCTAATTTTGGATGTCCTTTTAATGTTGAATTACAAATGAATGGTGATGAGTTGGGTGCTATACTTGTTCTACTTTTACCATAATGATTAAATACATAATAATAATAAATAGATAATAATATACCAATTACTATAACTTTAACATTGATCATAGATTTTTAAT
Source organism: Insectozyma verbasci (assembly GCA_947670415.1). Lineage (NCBI taxonomy): Eukaryota > Fungi > Ascomycota > Pichiomycetes > Serinales > Debaryomycetaceae > Insectozyma > Insectozyma verbasci. Next base: position 675,231 of record CANTUO010000002.1, on the reverse strand, counting down.
CAACTAAATTTAGAATTGTTGTTCTTTTTAAACCCCCAAATATATTTTTAACGAATTTTTTTTTCCATGGTTTAAAGAAATTTTGCAGCCATTTTTACTTCAACAGAATTATATCATGACTAAGCAAAACGTGAGACATATATAAAGAATTGTTGATTGTCTTTGATTTTGTTTTAATTAAAGTTGTATGAAGTTTCAATCGATAACCATATCAAAATATAAAAAATTCCGAAAAACATTCGTGAAATTTTACTCTCAAGTGCTACCTAGCTGTAACCAAACTCATTATATTCTCAAGTGCTCTTTTTCCGTCTTCTACTTTCTAACTTAGCTTCAAATTCGGGTGTTAATGTTTAGTGATTGAAATGAATTTTGGTCGTACGTATGTCTCACAAATTTTTTGATTGGTCGCAATCTAGTGCGAAAAATAATGTGTCGCATCAAAATTGATACGAGAACAATGTACGATACAACATACTATATTAATCAACAAATTTGCACGATAAGTTTAAAGGATAAAGCCTAAAAAAATCCAAAAGAGTCTTTAAGTCTGGTTTGAATCTTGAGCTGAAAGTACTAATTCTTATCGTTAGTAAATAAACAATTGTTTCCAGATTATGCAATTTTTATCAAAATTTTGGAGCTTTTAAACTTTGGTCCAAAATAAATATACTTTATATCTCATTTCACAAATTCTTCATTCATGATAAAACTTCCCTTCTCTTGTAATTGTAGATACCTAGTAATTTTATTTTGCTTACAGTTTAATCAAATGTTTTAAGGAATAGTCCATTCACTATAGTGTTACTACATAGAAACCATAGATCGGCTATACAATTTGCCGAGATATAAATTTTTTTTTTAAGGATGTACTTCTCGCCCAAGATTAGTGTCTCAATAATAATTTCCTCGCGCTAGCTTTAAGTCGATTTGTACTGTATGTATTGGCTTATATTTCGTGAACGACTTATGCTCTCGAAATAAATAACATTTATATGAAATTGGAAGCCTGGAATTATGTATCCTACATACTTTAAACTCTTGAATTCGAACATTTTTTTTTTAAGTTGTCATTTTGGTTTTCTTCATACAAAAACTTTGCAAAAAATTTAAATCTGTGTGTCTTTTTATTTTTGGCCATAACTCTCGAATAAACAAGCAATTATATATATTGTACCTCAAACAAATATGCTGGACTTTATTCTTGTCTCTCTCAACCTGAATTGAGAAATTTCAAAATTTTCTCTTAAGTAAGGCGAAAATCGAATAAATTGACCTCACAAAAACTCTAATTCCACATTGAACATTTAGACATAAGTATGATGAAACTATCCAAATTTGTAGTTCTGCTGAAAATATGCCTTAGATATTTCTGTATTAATGTATTCAAAATTGGAAAAGCAATTTTTCAAGAGTGAAACAAAAATTTTGAAAAATTTCAAAATGATCATGGCAACTGGAAACCATCACACACAACATTCTTGGAGTTCAATGAACAAAACCAGATATCTTAGAAGTTGCAAAATGAGGTCTAAGTATGGATTATCTTGCAGTTTAACGTTTTCTCCCAATTTTTGAATGAGATATAAAGTCGTCAAAACTATGTTTTAGTAAAGGACAATGGTATAAATTAACTCTGGATTATCAGTTGCTTACGATGAATGTACTTTGTGCATTATATCTTGTGTTTGAAGGAGTTATTTGCAATTAAATTTTCGAGATTAACTACTCGAGGACTGCATATAAGTCGATATAGAAATTGTTTTTTTAAAGTATGAATTTTATAACGCGATAATATTTTGTGCCACAAAATAAATTATAACCCAGTTAACGCGACTCGTACTAAGTTTATTGGCTAATTCGTCATGAAAACCACGTGCAGCAAAAACAAGTATATGGGGTTGTGCAAAACTTTGATATCTATCTATAGCTAGTTGATTTGCCTCGATAGGTTTTGTCTTGCGTTGTTTAAGCTCGATGTATTGCATAGTAGCACACGGTAGCGCTCTTATGCAAGTACAATATCGTTTTATTTGGGTCCATTTCTGCTGCTAACAACTACTCCATACGTTAAATTAGCATCATATCAGCTTTTTCAAAGCTTTTTTTGCTCCATTTTGCAAGTTAATCTCATATAAAGTTGCAATACTTTACTATCTTAAATGGTAGCGTCGTGATTTGGTTGCGGTAAGGGTAGATTTAATTTAAGAGGTAATGTTGATAATGCGCTCCGAATTTGATTAGATCTTCTGAAAATCATAGTCTATGTTTTTTAGATGTCTATCTAAAGAATTCTCCCACCGATCTTGGATTTTGTTAATTTTAAAAGAGATATTTCGATTTTTAGTTTTCAAAAGTCTTGTTAACTATGGGAGTGTGATCATTAAACTAAAAATACACCCTTCGGGACCAATCAGAGACATATTCCAAGATCCTGCTCCACAAACAAAAGCTTAGCAAAAGAAACTAATTTTACTGTATTGGAATCTTTTTGACGCTTCTGCTGAGTATTTCTTAGTTGACCTGATAAAGTTGATCAATCAGAATATCGTTTGAAACAACGAAAACCACTCAAGCGCTACCAAACGCATTTTCACTATTTAACGCAATTTTGCCTCTTATTTCTGAATAATACTTGAGATTCACAAACTTACAGTTATCAGGATCGTTTTTTAGCATCCCAAAGATACCCGGATTATGTTTTCAACGTTTTCTCGTAGCGTATCTGCGTCAAAAATAATTCGCAAACTTCATGAAAGAAACCTAAAATTACATTTAAATATCATTTCAAAACAGGTTCATATAGACAAAGATGCGGTTCTAATAAGGTAGAATGAGGCCAATGGTGGTTTAACTTGAGAGTTTCTCCAATTGTTAATTATTTGAAATACAATTGGTAGAAGGTAAATTTTGCAGCCATTTGAAGTATCACTAACCTGCATATAAACAATAACCAATAGAATGCAATATTTTAGTAAAAAAGTAATAAATTACATAATACAATTTCCATTGCAAAATTTATTATTCAAAATTTAACCAATACAAAATTTAACAACTACGAACAATAGAATCATTTACATTTACTTGTAAGTATCAACTACATTTTACATAAAACAACAAAAAACAAATTTGTATTTTTAACCCCATCCCATATTTATTTATTAAAACACAATGCTTCGTAATATATCCAAAATAAAAACTACAACCAAATTACCAATACGTTGTTTAGCTACTACAGCTGATCCAGCATCAAATCCAAATAGAATTCATGGTGGATTAAAAGATCAAGATCGTATATTTCAAAATGTTTATGGTACTTATGGCCATGATTTAAAGAGTTCTGAAAAAATGGGTGATTGGTATAAAACAAAAGAAATTATATTAAAAGGAGATAAATGGATTATCGATGAAATGAAAAAATCAGGTTTAAGAGGTAGAGGAGGTGCTGGTTTTCCTAGTGGATTAAAATGGTCATTTATGAATCCACCAGGTTGGGAAAAAAATGTTGGACCAAGATATTTAGTTGTTAATGCAGATGAAGGTGAACCTGGTACTTGTAAAGATAGAGAAATTATTAGAAAAGATCCTCATAAATTAGTTGAAGGTTGTTTATTAGCTGGTAGAGCAATGAATGCAACAGCTGCTTATATTTATATTAGAGGTGAATTTTATAATGAGGCAACTATTTTACAAACCGCAATAAATGAAGCTTATAAAGCTGGTTATATAGGTAAAAATGCTTGTGGATCAGGTTATGATTTTGATGTTTACATACATAGAGGTATGGGAGCTTATATTTGTGGTGAAGAAACTGCATTGATTGAAAGTATTGAAGGTAAAGCAGGAAAACCAAGATTAAAACCTCCATTTCCTGCAGGTATTGGTTTATTTGGTAGACCAACAACTGTTGCAAATGTTGAATCAGTTTCAGTTGCTCCAACTATTTTAAGAAGAGGTGGTGATTGGTTTGCAAGCTTTGGTAGAGAAAGAAATAGTGGTACAAAATTATTTTGTATATCAGGACATGTTAATGAACCATGTACAGTTGAAGAAGAAATGTCAATACCATTAAAAGAATTATTAGAAAAACATTGTGGTGGTGTTAAAGGTGGTTGGGATAATTTATTAGGTGTTATACCTGGTGGATCATCAGTCCCTGTAATGCCAAAAACAACATGTGATAATATATTAATGGATTATGATGCTTTAAGAGATGTTGGTTCTGGTTTGGGAACTGCTGCTGTTATTGTTATGAATAAACAAACTGATATTATAAGAGCTATACAAAGATTTGCTCATTTTTATAAACATGAAAGTTGTGGTCAATGTACTCCATGTAGAGAAGGTACTACTTGGTTACAAAAAATGATGGATAGATTTCAAGCTGGTCAAGCAAGTGAGCGTGAAATTGATATGATTTTTGAATTAACAAAAGAAATTGAAGGTCATACTATATGTGCATTGGGTGATGCAGCAGCATGGCCAATTCAAGGTTTAATTAAATCATTTAGACCAGTAATGGTTGAAAGAATGAAACAATTTCATGAACATCATGATAATAAAAATGTTGGATATGGTGGTTGGATTAAAGATGGTAAAGTTAAAGACGGAATAGTTGTAGATAATCCAAAACCAGCTCATCATTAAACATTGCATTGTATAGAAGACATTAAAATATATATTAATCTGTTAATTATTATCGACTGTTTGTCCTTACAAACATCCCATCCTTTCCAATTGATGAGCATCGGTTGAATAATTTTTCAATCTAAACATTTTTGATAACAATTTTTTTTTTTTTTTGCAATATTTTATTTTTATAGCCTTGGGTAAATTTTTCAACAACCAGATACACTTGGAATAATAAAGTTGTGTCGCTGGTTATAGATTATTAATAGACTGATACTGTATTACTGATCACCGATCTGTTCATATTTCATCATTTTAAACTAATTTTAAAAGTGGATTTATAGATTTTTCAAACTCCGAAAATGAGATTTTCAATCATATATGCATGGTCAATTTTAATACTAGGTGTAATTGCAACTATAGAAAACATTGATGGATCAATTGATGATGTTAAACCACCCCATAAATTGAATGTTCAACTTTTAGAAGATGAAGATAATCATCCAACACCTGAACATTTGAAAAATCCATTAGATCCATATAAATCAGAGCCAAATGAAGAACCAGTTTCTTCTTATAATTCATTCATTATATCATTATCTATGATTATGGTTACTGAATTAGGAGACAAGACATTTTTAATAGCTGCATTATTTTCAATGAAAAATTCAAGATGGATTGTATTTTCATCTGCTTGGTCATCGTTAGTTATAATGACTATATTATCTGGAATTGTAGGACATGCATTACCATCATTAATAAGTCAAAGATTAACCCAATTTTTAGCATCTGCATTATTTATAGTATTTGGGTATAAATTATTAAGAGAAGGTTTAAGTATGTCAAAAGATTCCGGAGTTGAACAAGAATTGGCAGAGGTTGAAGAAGAAATAGCAAGTAGTAAATTGAATAATCAATTAAACAACATAGAAGGTGGAAGTACAACTGAGAGTTCTTCCAAGTCTTGGTATGATGATTATTTAAATCAAATTTCCAATCTTGCATCATTTATATTTACACCTATTTGGATCCAAGTATTTATAATGACTTTTCTCGGTGAATGGGGAGATAGATCACAAATTGCAACAATTGCAATGGCTGCTGGTAGTGAATATTGGTTTGTTATAATGGGTGCAATAATTGGACATGGATTATGTACAGCAACAGCATGTATTGGTGGTAAATTATTAGCTAAAAAAGTATCAATGAGAAATATAACATTAGGTGGATCAATTGCATTTTTTATATTTGCAGTGTTATACTTTTATGATGCTTATTATAATATAGAATCATAAAACACCCACACACATAAATTTTAATACTTGATTAGGTTGAAGTGAGGTTTTTTACCATTGGAAGTTATCTTTCAATTCAATTTCTTCTTTTTCCAACTCCTTCTCGTTTTTTATCTTTACCTCTTGTTTAGCTTCTGGTGTTTCCATATTATCCAATTCTTCAATTGTATTGAAACCATAAAATTGAAATTCATCACGTAATTCAACTAATTTAGATAAACAAAATAAAGTAAATTCATCATTAAGTTTAGTTTCATTTGATTCCAATGTGGACTTACTTGCATTTATCCATTCATCAACTTCAGGTAGGGCTTTTTTTCTTAATAATGTAGTTAATAACCCTTCTTGTTGTTGAGTTGGGAAAATTGGAGTTGGATAAACATTTGTATTGAGTAATAATTCTTCATTTGCTTGTAATATTGATGCAATTGAAGTTAATTGAGTAATCAAAACTTGAAATTGATTTTGAAATTGATTGAAGTTTGGTAATTTAATCTTTGATGGATATCTATTATGGTTGTTGATTTGATCTGCTAGTTTCTTTAAGGATGTATGAATTTGATTTAATCTATTTCTAATTGATTCTAATACATCGAATGGTATTTGATTAAAATCAGTTGATGATATAGTAATTGGACTACTACTACTGCTCATTTGATATTTCTTAATTTGGTAATTTTTTTTTTTGATTTGTTTCAGAATTGTAAATGGTATAAAATGATAAGAGGTCAATGGAGTTTATCACAAGAATTTAAACAGAATGAGAAAAGACAACAGAATAGAATACAACAGAAACAGAAACATGAATTTATGATGAAAAAGCTACTGAAAATAGATCCAATCAAATTATTCTATAAAATTGAGAATTTGGAAAAGAAGGAAAATAAGAGTAAAACAGATGAACATCACTTAAATTTATTGAAAGATGATTGGGAATTTATTGAAAAGAATAAATTACATTTAAAGAAACTAGAAAAGCTTAAGAAAGAATTGGAAACTAAAGAAAGGTTGAAATTAAAACAAAAAAGTAAATTATGGGGAGATAAATCAGTATATTTCAATCCTGAATTAAATGCTCTAGGGAAAGTGCCGAATGGTTATAAGAACTTGACTATTCCATTGAAAGAGAGAGTCAAATATGAACCAGATCCATTAATTAAACAACTAAATATCAAACTACCAACTGGTTCACCACCTCAATTTTATAAATTGATTCAGAATACCTCAAAATCAATGAAATCAGAAGAACCAGAACAAAAAAAGATTAAGCTATCCGATCCTTCATGAGATATAAGTTATAAGTGTGCTGTTTATTGGCATACTTACATTTTAACATCCTTACATGATTGCATCCTGACCATTCTTCATGAGTTATTTCTAATTCTACAATATCTATTTACAAGCCAATTATAACTCAATTGGATAATAATCTAACTACCAATTCCCAAGTACCAAACATTATAATTGAATTAGGTACAGTTCTTAATAAATGAGGAGTTAATCCACCATACATACTAGCAAAACCCTCCTCTTTAAAAACCAATTTAAAGCATTGAATTAATCCCGTGTATTTTGGTTTACCAGTTGATTCCAATGGTGCTTGTCTTAATCTTGTACGAACAACTTCATGTGGATAAGTAATTAATGATGCCATAAATTTAGCTAATCCTGCAGCTCCTGATCTAGCAGACCATTCTAATATATGATCTTTAGTAGTTTTATTAATGCCATGTTCTCCATGTATTTGTAATGATCGTTTATTTATAAATATTCTCATTTGTTCATATAAAACCCATTGAATAGTAGATTCAATACCACCTAGATAACTTGCAGATAAACCTTTATATAAAGAAGTAAATCCCTCATTCTTTATTATATGTTTAAAACAATCAAATGAATTTTTAAATTTTTGATTTGATGATTTATCTAATTGTAATCTAGTTTTAATTAACCAAATTGGATTAGTTGCTGTAGAAGTCACAAAGCCAGCATTTATACCTGAAACTAAATGCATCCAAGTCTCTTCTTTTTTGTTTTTTCCAAAATTATTCATTAGCCATGATTTAGTAGCTCCATAAGTGAAAAAATTTATTGATCTAGCAGGTATAACACCAACTAAATTTGGTCCTAAACCTTTAAATAGTGATCTTGCACCTTCGTTAATATACATATTACGTAATACTGATCCAGTTTCAGTTAAATGTTGAAATGTTTGAATTATTGGATTTGATGATTTTATAGTTTTATTATATAATTGATGATATACATCTGATTGTAATCTTGTTTTTACTACATCTAAAGGACATGTCACTACTGCTCCTACAGTACCTCCAATACCACCAGCTACGAAATGAACCCATGGTTTAGTTTGTTTAACATCTTCTTTAGTTAATTTAGAATTACCCTTGGGTATGGCATCTTTTATCTCATATTGATAACCTTGTTTAAAAGTTGATGATCGTTCATCCGACGCTAGGAATGGATATGCTATTTCTGCATCCTTTTCCAATATTAGTAACCTTTCTTCTTCACTTTTCTGTATTCCCATTTAACAATTCGTATTAAAGAAAGTTGCAATAAAAAGCAAATTTTTAGATGCTGCGAAACATGCGCTACCACATTGGTATGAAACCGAATATAGTTTTATATTTTGCGCCCAAATATTCTATTTACATACTATACGGTAAGGATGTTGGTAAGGATGCTTACTGTTTACAATGTTCATTGTATCCTTACAGTGTTTCAGCATTCTGACTTTACCGCATCCTGACGTTGTTGCATACTTATTTTAACGATTTTATAAAATTATCCAAATTATATTCATCTTCATATTGAGCTTCATCCCATAATTCACCCAATTCACCAACAGCACCAGCAGCTTTACCAGTTAATCCACCAGTCAATTCATCAGGAACATTAGCACCACCATTACCTTCAAATCCATTTTCTTTATCACCTTCATTACTCTCTGCTAGTTTTCCATTCTCATCACCAACGTCAAATAAATCCAACAATTGATTTGTATCCATTGATTGTAAACCTGCATTCTGTTGATTTACAATAGTTGAAGCAATATTCATTTTGAATTTTTGTAATCCCATAATTTTTTCTTCTAATGTATCTTTTGTAATTAATCTATATACATTGACAACCTTTTTTTGACCTAATCTATGTGCTCTATCCATTGCTTGTAAATCATTCATTGGATTCCAATCATGTTCTACAAAAATAACCGTATCTGCACCGGTTAAATTAAGACCAAGACCCCCTACTTTAGTGGTTAATAATAATACATCAATGGAGGGATCTTCGTTGAATTTACGAACTATTGATTGACGATCACGAGGGTCTGTTGATCCATCTAATCGCATATATGTAACTGAAGGTAAGTGTTTTTTAAGTAATTCGTTTTCAACCATATCTAACATATCTTTCAATTGACAAAATATCAAAGCACGATGTTCAGATATAACATTCTCAGTCACTAATTGAGTTTGAACTTGTTTTTTTGATTTCTTGGTTGTGTATTCACTATCTTGTGATCCAATACCACATTCTTGTAATAATGTCTTTAATGATAATAATTTAGGAGCATGTTCAATTGATTTAATCGTTGAATTTTTCTTCTTTAATAATAACTCTATCTCATTATATTTTGGATGATTTGAATTTAAAATTAATGCTGGATGATTACATAGTTTTCTCATGTATTGTAATGCTTGAAATACGTGTGATTTATTTTCTGTTACATTTTCTTTAATTGAATCTTTTTCATTTTTGGCAAAATCTTTATATAATTTTTTTTGTAAATCACTTAATTCACAATAATAATCTTGAATAATCTTTGGTGGTAAATCTGATAAAACATCTTCTTTTAATCTACGTAACATAAATGGTAAAACTTGTTTATGTAAAGATTCTAATGCCAATGCACCAGCTTCTTGTTCTTTTGATGATGTTTTTGAATTCCTACTTGCTGCAATTGGTTTTGCAAATTTTTCATGAAAGACTTTTTCAGTACCTAAAAATCCCGGCATTAGGAAATCAAATAATGACCATAATTCCAAAACATTATTTTGTATTGGAGTTCCTGATAATATTAATCTATGTTCCGCTCTTATTTTTTTCACCGATTTTGATAATTTTGATGTTGAATTTTTAATAATATGACCTTCATCCAAAACACAATAATTATAATCTTGACTACTCAAATATTCAACATCATTTCTACATACATCATATGAAGTTACAACAACATCAACTTTATCAATTTGTGATCTTAATGGAATTCTAATACTTGGATTTCCAGCATATACTAAAACTGTCATAAATGGAGCATAGTGATTAATTTCTTGTTCCCAGTGACCAGTTAAAGATGGAGGACAAATGACTAATGAAGGTAATCTTCTATATTCAATTGCTTTTGTCAGTTCGTAATTTTCTTGTCTTATATGATGATCACTCGATACAATACATATAGTTTGTAAAGTTTTTCCCAATCCCATATCATCACATAATATACCATGTAAATGATATTTATTTAAAAATGCTAACCAATTAACACCTTCTTGTTGATATTTACGTAATGTAGCTTTAATTGAAACTGGTAAATCAAATGGTTTAATTTTTGAAGGATCCATCATTTGTTGAATAAAATCACGTTCTCGATCTCTACCTTCTAATAATTCTTTCGGCATATCTTCAGGATCGGGAATACCAGCTTCTAAAGGAACTAATTTTATAATTGATGCAAATGTAGTAGTTGCTAATACCCTAACATCATGATCTGAATCACTCATTCTACCCAATACAGGAACGATTAAAAACATAACATAAGGTAAAATATCAGAACCCATTGTTGCTGAAATATGGTAAATCGTTTCGATTGCACCTTGTCTTTCTTTTACATTACCTGCATTTTTCAACATTGGTAAAACTGAATCAACAAGGAAAATAAATGATTTAGTTGGAACTACTGAACAAATAGTAGCTAAACATTTTGCAGTTGAATATCTAAATACTGAATATTCGGATTTCAAACCTGGTAAAAATAAATTTAGATTGTCTATTATTATTGGATATAATGATTTATCAAGTTTTGGTAATAATGCTCGTAAAATACCCAAAGCATCAATTATAGCTTGACCTTTTAAATCATCTGAAATTTCAGTTATTGATAAATCTTTTAATGGTTCAATCATAATTTCTTTCAATTTTGGTAATTGATTAAATAATTCAGGTCCATATATTCCTAATAATTCTTCTAATGACATCAATGCACCTTGTCTTTTTATTCTTGCTTCGTGTACTGCTCTTTCATGTGCTGCAATATCAGCAGCATCAGTTGAAGCTTCTTCTTTTCTTAATGATAGTATATTATCTTTATATATCACATTATGATGGAACTCAGGCACTTCAGAAGTATCAACACATAAAAATGCACATAAATTCTTGATTATTTTATCAGCTGCTCCTTTTTTATTTAGTGTATTTAATTGTTCAATCAATTTTGCAATTGAATATACTGATCTTTTTTGTAATATTAATGTTTCTTCAGATTTAATACTTTCCATTAATGATTTAATTATTGGATTTAATTTCTTAGGTACCCCAGATAAGGCTAAGACTGCAGCTGAATAACTTGCTAATATACTTGTTGATCTTGATGTTTTAGCAAGGTTCGATTCATCTATTGCTATTCCAATTCTATGTCTTGCATCTTCTAATGCTTGATTTGCCGATAATTTATACGTTGTAGATAAAGATTTTTGTAATTTTATAAATGTTTCATTAACTATTTTTTCAGCATTTTCAATACTGAAAGCACCTGGACCAGCTTCAAGTTCTCCTTGAACTACTACTGGTAATTGAGGCATCTTAGATTGTGATAATTTAGCAGTATTTACAAAAACATCAAATAATTGTAAACATGAAGTTCTGACTGATTTGAGAGTAGGTACTAATTCTCTAAATGATGGGAGATTTTGGTCTTGTAGTGTGTTTAATAATGGGGTTGATAATAATTCAATTAATGAGTCTCTAGGTGTTTTATTTCTCTCTTTTAATGCCATTGCATATTCTTCAATTATGATTGAAGATAATAATTTTGAAGTAGCATGAGCTGAATTTATATAATTTAAGATTTGATGAAATATACCATTCAATATTTCTTCATCTTCAATATATGATAATGTTCTACCAAATGCTTTTGTAGCAGCACATTTCATTGCTATAAATTTATCATAACCAATTAACACCACATCACCTCTGTATATAGGAGCATCAATATTAACTTTTAAATCTTCAATTGGAATATCTAAATCATCATCTTGTTTTCTTTTCTTATTTTTACGTTCTTCATCATCTAATGAACCCATAGATTGACCAGATGGTCTAATTATATAAGTGGTATTCATTTTATAATTATGTCTTGCAATACCAATTGGAGTCATAGTTAAAGTTAATAATGCTTTAGATTGAGCTATAAAAACATCATTTATTTTAGATTTGTCAAGTTCATTTAAAATTTTCTCATAAACTTGTGAACTCAATTGTAATACTTCATTATTTTGTTCAACTAATAAATTTTGATAAATTAATCTTAATGCTTTTGAATCAATCCAATTCTTTGTACTTGGATCATCAATTGATAAAAATTCTAATAAAGTACGTAGTACTGCTTTTCTAACATTTGTAATTGAATGTCTTAAAAATGGATATAATCTAGGTACTAATTTTTCAAATGAGTTCAATTCTGGATTTTGTTGCATTACTTGAATAACTTGTTTATGAGAGCATAATTTTGCTAATAAATCCATTACTGAACCAATTGAAGCTGATAAATCATCTCTTAAATTAATTAAACAATCCCATATTACCGATAATAATGTCTGTATGACTGAATTTCGAGTATTTACAAATTCATTAGCAATTGGTAATAAAGTTAATGCAGCTACTGATTGAACATCATCATCTGATTCTCTTAATCCATGTAAAACCATATTGACAACTTTATCAAACATTTCTTGATTCTTTAATAGTATATCAGTTCTCACACTTACTAAATATCGAACTCCCAACATACCACCATGTTTAGCTTCCCAACATTTAACTTTTAAATCTTTTTGTAATACTAAATTGTATAAACAATCAAATGTTTTAACAACCGTTTCATCATTTAAATGTAATAATAATGCAGCTAATGTTTGAGCACCAGATTCTCTAACTGGTGCAACAACAGTATCTGAAACATAATCACCAAATCTATCAAGACAAAATAATATACATAATTTAACAGCCAAATCTTCTAAAGTAGCAGCATTAATTAATTCATTTTCAATTCTTGATTTATCCAGAGTTCTACCTGCACTTTTACCATGTTTTCGAATAATTTCTCTTAATCCTAATAAACTACCATGTCTTTGTTCCCATTGTGGATCAAACATTCCCTTTAGTAGAACTTTATATAAATTTTGAAATTGCCATATTGAATCATCATTTTGTGAAATTATTTCGGGTAATTTAGTTTCTAAAACTAATTTTTCACCACCTTGTTGGGATGTAATGTCATAATTTGGTTTTTGATCTATATCCATTTGATCAGTTTTGATTAGAGAGTTTTTGATATCTATAGTTTGTGGTTGATTTTTGAGTTTTTTCAATCTTCTCTTTTCTAGAGCTCTTAATCTTGCACTTGAATTTTCTTTCTTTAACGGTGGTGGTGTTGGTAAATCTTGTTCTTGTTTAATAGGTGCTGGCGATTCATTAGTTTCAGAATCTATAATTTCTTCAGCTTTTGCAACTAATTTAGTACTACTTTTTAATAATTCAAATAAATCAATCAAATCAAATTTTAGTAGACTTTCTTTTAAATATTCTTCTGCCTCGGGCTCTTTTTTAATATCAACATCAATTTCTTCATCTTTTATAAATGGTTCTTCATGTTCTTGTTTTATTTTAATTTCGGTCTCTTCTTGTTTTATTTCCGGTATTTCTTCTTGTTTGACTGCAGGTGCTTCTTGTTTCATAGTTGTTTCTTCGTCTCCTTCATTTGGATCATAAATTGGTGAATGATTTACAATACCACCTATTGCTCTTGCTGATGATATTCTAGTTTCCCATTTATTTGATCTTAAATATGAATAAACTTTACCTAATAAATTTAAACTATCTTCAGGATGAGCTTTAGCTAAATCAGATAATTGATCAGCAGCAGTATTTCTTATAAATGGCGTACCACCATCTAATAAAACAATTAATCTGTCCAATCTACTACTACTACTACTCATAACAAACTATGAATTCTATAATAATCCAGTTATTTGGTTGTTGGTTGGTTGTTTGTTGTTGTTTATTTGTTGATTGATTTTTTTTGCTGCTTCTTTTTGTAGTGAAAAATAAATTAGGGGGCTTCTTATACAGAGCACTGAATTACTCCTTAAGATTTACATTACTATATATATACAAATTAGTTGAATTTACTTTCTCTGGATTCTCTAACTTCTTTCTTCTTATTCAATATATCTTCTTTTGTTGCCTTATAACTAATATTTGTTTCTTGATTCATTGGATTTTCTGGCAGTTTTTGAAATTCTTTAAATAAAAGATTCTTAATTTGATTTAATCTCAATCCTGGATTTTCTTTTCTTACTTCTGGTAATCTTCTATCTTCAAATGCTTTAAATGCAGCTTTGACTCTTCTTTCTGGATGTTTATCTAAATCTTTATTTTCAACACCACCACCTTGAGAAGTTAAAGATAATGCTTCTAAAGCATTATCTAATCCACTGGCTGATAATTCAGGAATATCCTTGTTGAAATCTAAGAAATCATCAATTTTACCTGTTCTTTTAGCTGCTATTTTTTCACTACCTCTATTTTTCAGTTTTGTTGCTTTTGAAGGTAAACTTGCTTCTTCAGCAGCTAATAAAGCATCTCTTTCAGCTTTCTTTCTTGCTGCTTCTTCTTTTTTAAATTGTTCATCTTCCTTTTTTTTATTTCCTTTCTTTGAACCTTGATCCCATTGAGCAGCTTCTTCTTGTTCTAATTTGTCGAGTTGTTCTTGTTTTTTCTTATTTGCTTGTTCTGCTTTACGTGCATTTCCTTGAGCCTTTTTAGAATTTTCTCCAGAAGTCTTCTTAGCCATATTAAACTAAATTTGTCAATTCAATATTTCGTTGTTCGTAGGGTATTTGTTAGTTGGTGAAAAAAAATTGATCTTTTGCGAAATGTGGAATAAAGAAATTGAATATGCGGCGACCGCCATCGGCCACAAACTATGGCGCGTTTCAAGCGATCCTAATGTAAATCTATCAGCCTAATTAAGCCCAAGAGATTGGACGAGTTCGAGGGTGTTTATAATTTATTTGGTCTAAATACTGTTCTACCAACTAATTTGCCACTCTTTAAAGCATCCAACATCTCTGGAACCTTTTCAAAATCAACTAAGTTAACATTTGGCTTAATTAAACCTTTTGATACCCATTTCATACACTCAATTTGTTCACTCGAATTACCACCAAAATTAAATATAATTTCAATTTCTCTAACTGCAAATAAGAAATTTGGAATTAATAATTTAGAATTCCCTAAACCAACCATTACAATCTTACCTCCTTTCTTAACGAAATAATTACTTAAATCTAAAGTTTTTTGTAATCCAACAAAATCAAAAATAATATCAAAATGTTGTGGTTCATACTCCGATTCAGATAAATCAGTATAAAATTCATTAGCTCCATATTCTAATGCAGTTTGTCTAACTTGTTCTTTCATATCAGTAGCAACTATATAACAACCATAATTTTTCAATATTTGAACTCCATTTAATCCTAATCCACCACAACCAATAACTAAAACATTAGTAGTTGGTTGTATATAATTTTTCACTTTTTGTATGGCATGAAATGGAGTCAATACTGAATCAGTAGTAACTGCAGCAACTTCATAACTTACATTTTCAGGAATAGGTAAAAGGGTTCTTAAATTTCTAATTAATAAATATTGTTGATATCCTCCATCTTCATTCAAACCATAAGCTTGAATTGAAGTAGTACATTGACCATCATTTCCAGTTCTACAATTATAACAATTACCACATGCAATTGCGATAGTTAATGCAAATCTACCACCAATTTTATAGAGTGGATGATTTTTAAAATTTTCACCAACTTGAGCTATTGACCCTGCTATTTCATGTCCCATTACAAATTTATCTAACGGGTTTGGGGTTGGCATTGGACCTGCTTGTAATAAATGAGGATCAGATAAACATAAACCACATGCTTCAACTTTTAATAATACTTCATTTGATTTGGGAGTTGGGATTGGTAAATTTTCAAATCTTTGAATTTTTTTATGGTTTAATTGATAGCCGAAACCTAATTGTGATTGAGGTAACATGATAAACTATTGATGAAGCGATATCAACGTAGGAATTGTCTCTATTTATATAATTTTATAGTTTTGCGGGGGGTGAAATATTATAATTCTTTAAATTTGACTAAGATCGCGTATCACTTACACATTGGTCAAAAATTTAGTCAATAAGAAACTTTAACCTTATAATTAGCCTCAATTGATATACTTCTATGTATTGATCCAGTGTTGTATTGACTCCCCAATCAGTTTTGGTTATAAACCTCGTGGTAAATCAGTTATAAAACCGTTGTAAAATAATTTTGATTTAACCGAGAAAATTTAAAATTTCGGGCCAAAACCTAAAACTCCACACGGATATATTATTCAATAAATGTGGTGATAATTCCGTGCACTTCAAACTATACCAAGTCGAAATGAACAATAGTTTTGTAATTGTGCAAGTCGATAAGCACTCAAGACTAAGCCATTGATGTTGCAGAGTTACAATATCTTTAAATAAATGTTATTTATTAAAATGTACATATAATCTATTTGCTACTTCTATTCAATATTGTCTTTTAACCAAGGATTTTTGACAACTAGACCTCTCTGCTCATATGGTTTCTTGTCATACTTATATCTTAATCTTAATGTTAAACTATCATTACCGAGAATAATACGTATAAAATCAACAGCAAGAAAACCAAAAGGTAAATTAAATGGATCCTATATTAACAAACCTGCTACTTTTTTAAAAATCATCCTTGATATTCAATTATAAGAATTGATCGAGATAATATACTTTGAATTGAATTCTTAAGTGGCAAAATGACATTGAAGATTAAACTAATACCTTGTATTCTTTATATACTTTAGTTTGATTTTTCAATCTCTGTTAATTCCATAAATTCATAATCTTTGTACAAAATAATACAATATACATTTTGAGATCATTTAAATTTTCAAATAAGGTAGATTTGATCCTTTTCAATTAATATCCACTATGTTACAGAGTAGGACAACGCTCGTATACCTTCATTGAAATGGCTGCAAAAAGTTGAAAATTTTTTAAGTTACTAAAAATTAGACGAGCAAAAAATGCAACCAAATAATCAATTCAATTTAACTGCAATGTTGAAGAACAATCTTACCAATTAATTCAATTCACACCTTGGTAAGTTTAAGAATCCATCAATGACACAAACTATCCAAATACGACACGACAAGAAACAAGAAAGTGAAAGTGGTTCAAACACGACCAAGGTTTAATCTACGTAATTTTTTTTTTTTTTTTATTTTTTTTTTTTTTTTTTATTTTTATTTTCGACCGTACCTTTTGATTCAACGTACCATGTCAACAACAGATACAACTTCAAAACCGTTGAATGAGTCAACAAATAGTAACTCATCAATTCCAACTATAACAACAACAAACTCAAATAACAACACAACAGTAACTTTAACTGAATCAGAAACAACATCATCGGTTCCACAAGCTAATAAATTTAAATCTTTACTTGAATCAGATCAAATTAGTCAAATTTTAAATTCAGATTCAGCATTAGAATTACTTTTAACGAGATTGAAACAGTCATTAACTACAAGTGAAGAATTTAATAAATTTATCAAAAAGAAGGCTCAAATCGAAGATGAACATTACTGTCAACTTAAAAAATTTGCAAATAATCAAAGATCACAATTAAAGTCCAATATAAGGAATCTTAAGAATGATTCATTACAATTCCAATTAGATTCAATTATAAGCTTTGATGAAAATTTGTTCAATGTTGGGAATAGTTATGTTACTGCTTTGAATCAAATGTATGATGAGTTAAACAGTCTAATTTCCACAATTTCAAAACAACGAAAATTGATTAAAGACGAACATAGAAAGAAAGAGAAAGAATGTTCAGATAGTATTAGCTCAGCAGAAAAAGCAAAAATTCGATATAATCATTTATGTGAAGATCTTGAGAGAATTAAAACTTCCGATCCAAATAAAAAACTGTTTAGTTTGAAAAATAAATCATTGGAACAACAAGAGGATGAATTGGTCAAGAAGGTAGATATAGCAGATCAAGAATATAAATCAAAAGTAAACATTTGCAAGAAATTAAAAGATGAATTATTAATACTCCATCGTCCTAACAACACCAAAAAGTTAAAAAACTTGATTTTAGAAATGGACATCGCATTGAATGTTCAACTTCAGAAATATGCAACTTATAACGAGACATTGATTTTAAATTCAGGTATTTTAATTAGTCCATTATCTAATACTAAACCAAGTATGAAATTTATGGCTAATTCAATAAATAATGAGAAGGATCTATATGAATACATTATAAAGCATAAATCAAATGAAAAGAATAAAAGTTTAGTGACTATAGATTATAATGTTCATCCATCATTAATCAAAGCTAAAGATATTGGAAAACCATTTTTTATAAACAAACCAGCAAACAACGTCAAGGCAGCAATGAATAAAGATCCAGCTAGTGCAAAAACAGAACTACCACCACCACCACCAATAACAACAACAACCGCCATCGAAACTACAGAAAAATCAAAATCACCACCTGTTTCATATTCATCATTGGATCCAGGCACTTCAACACCTTCAACACCACAATTAAATGGTCCAAAATCATTAAAAGTTGCACAACCAACATTTGGAATCTCAATTGAAAAAGTCATACAATTTGCAGGTATTGAAAATGTTCCATTAGTAGTGAGAAGATGCATTGAAATAATAGAAACTTATGGAATTAACCTCGTTGGAATATATCGAACATCATCCAACGTCAACCAAGTAAGTAAATTACGAGATTCAATCGATGAGAATTTCACAAACTACCTCAACATCGGTAAAGACATAGATAGTTCAAACGTGTACGATTCGGAAATATTCTGTATAGCAAGTTTGCTCAAGTTATATTTTAGTAGTCTTCCAGAACCACTCGTGACTAAAGATGCATCTTTGAGTTTTATAGACACGGTGAAATCAAATGATGAACATTTCATAGCTAAAAAATTACACCATTTGGTATTTAGTTTGCCCGATGGTGCTTATTTTACATTAAGAGCAATCATATTCCATTTGAACAAAGTTGCAGCCAATGAGAGTCGAAACAGAATGAATCAAAAATCTTTGGCTATTATTTGGGGTCCTGTTTTGTTTAATGATAATTCAAGTAGTGCTCAAGATTTAAGTTATAAGACGAAGGTGGTTGAGGAGTTGATGAGTATTGCTAATGATATTTTTGAAACTGATGATGAGTAAGGATGCTGTAAGGATGTAATGATGATGTAATTAAAATGTATAGAGACATTACGAGATTAGATTAATAAATATATATTATTTATTTATTCATTAATCATTAACTTTTTTATCTACTTTTTATTTGGTTTTTGATGATTGAAGGAATTTAAGGTTGTCGTTGTTGGCTAATGCTCAAAATTTTGAAATAATGGAAATGACAATTTAGATTCTTACTTCCGAAAATATCTGAATAACTTTATTTTTCTAAATTGAACCCATCCAACCTCTTAAATGCTCTTTTTATAATCTCCAACAAATCATAATTCAACACAATAAGAATAAAATCTTCTTCTTCTTCTCTCTGTAACAGATTGAATTTACTTGGTATCTCAAAATTCAGTTTATGAGAATGAAAATTTGAATTCTTAATCTTGAAACCACTATAATACCTTGGCCGTATTGAATTAACCTTCTTTAATTTCTCCTTCTCCTTTTCTCTCACCTCTACAATTTATCATTTACATAATCTCATTAATACATCATAAATGGAATCTTCTTCTTCTCCTCTTTCTTTGGTTCTTCTTTCTTATCCTTAATATTAAATTTAGGTGGTTTATTAACCCGATGAACAAGATGACTAGTCCCATTATTAACTAAACTTTTAACCTTAAAATTATTCTTATAACTAGTCTGTCTTCTAGCTTTCTCCTTCTCAAGTTTTTCACGTTCTTCAGCTTTGATTTTCTCAAATTCTTCATCGGAAATACCAAGAATCTTTCTCTTTATATCGTATATATCATCTCTAATCATTTTATGAAAATCATCGGAATCAATAATTTTATCCTGTATATCTTTGTCAACGATATTTAAAATTGAATTGTCTTTTGAGTTCAATATTTCTCCCTGGATTAAAGCAGCCATTTTTCCTTTATTTTTTAAGAGTATATTTGGATCATTTTTGATTTTTTGTTCAATCATTACTTTAAGTTTTAGTTGTAAATTTGATGATGTTTGTGATTTTTTGAAGTTGTCGACGAGGGTTTTCCTTGTCTTGTCGAAATTACCATTCTTTTTATAGATTGATATTAGTTCCTTGGGATCTGTAGACATGTTGATAAGTAAGGATGGATGCAGTTGTTTTGTTATACTATGTATTGATGAATGAAATAATTTTTCGTTATCCAAAAAAAATAACCAGGGCCATTTTTGATTCTTTTGCATCCTGGTATATTAAATGACAAGTACTACACCAATTAGTAAAATATTGGACTTTGGATCAACTACGAGTTTAGAAACAACAAGAAGTAGTTCACATTTATCAACATCAACCAAGAAAAGAATAAAATTGAATAATGAACAAACCATAATTAATGAAACAATATTAAATCAAGTAAAACAAGATAAATTAATATTAGAAAGTACAATTGACTCCATACTATCAGGTCAACCATTACCACATTCCTATAGTCAACTATACATCTTACTTGAAAGATTATGTAAATTTAAACATATTGAACAATCAAAATTGGTAGATATAATGTATGATAAAATTGAACAATCATACAACTCAATAAATTTACCTACCAACAATATAGAGTCATTTCTTAATGGGTTTGAAGAATGGTATGCTAAATTAACTAAATTGAGTCAGGTGTTCATCTACCTAGATCGGAACTATTTATACCCTCACCCCATCAAAAAGACAATATTGGAATATGCGATGAGTTTAATAATAGATGATCTACTCACTGATGGAACAGAATCATGTACTAAATTACTAGATCAACAATCTGAATTGATGCTAGAGTATAGACAAAATGGGTATCAAGGTGATCTATGTCGAAATTTCACAAAGTTACTCGTGAGGTTAAATCAGGTCGATGATAAATTTGAATTTCATAATAGATTATTAGAAGATACAACGAAACATTATGAAGAACTCCGAGACGATGAATATACTATCCAATTCACAATAAATGCAATTTATAAAGAGATTGATTTTTGGAAATTCGTAGGTAAGGATGGTTCATTCATAAATGAACTCTTTCTTAAATTACGTTGGTTATTAATTTTTTCAAATTTCAATGAGTATTTACAGTACAACATTGGTGAACTATTAACAACTCCAAAATATTTAAAGATCTTATATGAGTATTGTAGTCATACTGATGATGATTTCGGGTATGATAGTATCTCAACGTTGGTTTATCAATGGGGAATGCATGTACAATATGTATTTCATTTGATAATTGATGAGACAAATGATGTTATATCTGAATTAGTTAGTCAATATCAATCATTTAAAACAATTAGTGATACTTATTTTAAAGATAATGATAGTTTTGAATTTGAGATCCGCAATGGATTAAGTAAAATCATAAATAAAGATACGGAATATAACGTATCTATAATTTTACAATTGTGTAAGTATTGTGAACTATATTTCAAGAATAAAACTCAAGATGATTTTCAAACATTTAAAAATAAAGTATTGCAGATATTCAAAGCTATTAATAATAAGAATGATTTCTTTATTGCATACAAAAAGGATTTGTTTAAACGATTACTAATGA
Organism: Insectozyma verbasci; assembly: GCA_947670415.1. Taxonomy (NCBI): domain Eukaryota; kingdom Fungi; phylum Ascomycota; class Pichiomycetes; order Serinales; family Debaryomycetaceae; genus Insectozyma; species Insectozyma verbasci. The sequence goes on along the minus strand of CANTUO010000002.1, from coordinate 653,113 downwards.
ATAAAAATTTGAATTTAAAGGAAGAGGAAGAATTAGCTAATCTGTTTATATTATTGACTGGTGAGACTGAATTGACTATAAGTTTACAGATAATGTTCCAGGACATTAAAAAGAGTAAAGAAATGACATTTGTAAATGATTTAGACATTGATTTTAATTCATTGGTTTTGGATAGTAGGTATTGGCCAGATATAGCAAAATCAAAAACTGATATTCTCCTACCACCACCATTCAAAGATCTTTTAACCAACTTTAATCAATATTATCAGAGTATTAGTGAAAGACATAATAATCAAATTTTAGATTGGAATAATTATAAATTACATCAAGTTGTAATTGATGGAAATTTCAATAGTGGCAAGATAGAGATTAATTGTAATTTATTACAAGCTGCTATTATTGTATTATTCAATGAGAAGGAAAGTTATACATTTGAGGAATTGAAAGAGGAGTTATCAATAGATGAGAAATTATTAATTGACATCCTACATTCATTTGAGAAATATCCGATCATTACCAAGAATCGTGGTGTTTATGTATTTAATGAAAAGTTTACTGATCGATCAAACAAGATTAAACTCCCCCGAATTAAAGAATCCAGAGTAGTTGAGGATAAGACTAGAAAATTAATTGAAATTAATCGATCTGAAGAATATAAAGCTTCTATTGTAAAGATTATGAAACAATCTAAAGAATTACATATGGTTGAGTTGTTGAATTCATCTATTGAATATTTACAAGAGAAGAGACCTGTTGATGTTAAGGAATTAAAATTACTGATCCAACAATTGATTGATACTGAATATTTGAAAGTGGAAAATGATACAGTTATATATATTCCGTGATCTGATATGATGATATTGAGGCATTATAAATGATATTGCTGCATCCTTACATTAAGTTATAGAATTAATATTTGAAATTCAACAATCAATCGATACTGAATACTTGAAAAATGAAATGACATGATTATATATACTTCATGATCTAGTAAATGGCATTAGTGATTCTTTTTGCATCCCTCCCTGTTATTATTTGGAAGTTCAATTTATCAATTCAAGATCTGATTGATTTCAAATTTCACGATTATATACATTCCATAGTCTATAGTAAACATATAATTTGTATCCTTATATATTATTGACAATCTAGAGAGATGAATAACTCAAAATGGTATAATTGATCTCGTCTAAGTGCAACTACATGTATTTTCGTGGATTCGAAAGTAATACGATTTTGCTTGGTTGCATCCTTACATGCAATTTGACATATAAAATCCTTATATGAATTTGCATCTTTTTGGAAGCAAGAGAGCTCAAAGTAACCCTCAATTGAATATTTAAATACAATTATATATTTCGTAAATTCAATAATATATGATATTTTAATCAATTTTAACTATTTGCATCCTTACAGTATCTTTACATCCTGACAGCATCCTGACTATACAGGAACATCTTCAGGATCAACATCTTTAATCCAATGTTGACCAAAAATTGGAATTTTCTGATAAAAAGTTTTTTGAAATAACGGCCAACCTTCAGTAAATGTAGCAGCAGCTCCGAGGGCAGCACCACCCCATAATGTCAAATTAGGAATATAAGATCTAATTAATTCTGGATTTAATTTACCAAAATGTGATAAAACTTTATAAGTTGGACCTTTAACGTAAGAAACCATGATTATTGATTACTCTTGATTAATTTTTTATTTGATTTTTCATTGGAAGAGAAATAGAAAAAAACAAGGCACGTGATTAGAAACGTGATATGTATTTAACTAGTTATCTACAATGGTGTTTGTTGCATCCTTACTTCCTTATTAACAAGCATCAGGTTGACTTAATATATAATCAATTGTTTGACCAACAGTTTTTAATCCATCTGCTTCATTATCTGGAATTTGTATATTAAATTCATGTTCTAATTCCATTACAACTTCAACAACATCCAAAGAATCTAAACCTAAATCATTAATGAATGAAGAATCTTCAGTTATACCATTTTTTGTAGATACTTTATCATAACCTTCTAATAATTCTATAATTCTTTCTTTTGCAAGATCTCTAGTTAATGAAGGGAAACCAGCATATGATCTAACAAAAACAGGACCAGAACATCTTTGTACCGTTCTCAATGGTAATTGTCTAGTTATCAAAGAAGGTCTTATGATATTTGAAGTAAATGATTTTATAGTATTTCTAAACATTATTATTTTCAATCGTCTTTGGTTTCGAATTGATTTTTTTTTTACTGGTCAAAAAATTTTTTCAAAACCAAATCAAAACCAACCAGGGCCAATTCAACATGTTTAAATCAATATTTAATATGAGCAGGCTGATAGCAAAGCCAATAATAACACCGTATTTGCAATCAATCATAAATAACAATTTAATACGTTCTAGTTTTTCTCAATTTAGATATTCCACAATTAATCAAATTCAATTTAATAAACATTTTGATCCAATAAAGAAAAGACCAACTAAATCACCCGATTTACAGAATAATCCATTCAAAAAGGGAGTAATCCTTAAAGTCATGATTGTAAAACCAAAAAAACCAAATTCGGCACAAAGAAAATGTTGTAGAGTTAGATTAACTAATGGTAAAGTTGTAAGTGCTTTAATTCCCGGTGAGGGACATAATTTACAAGAACATCATGTTGTTTTAGTTAGAGGTGGTAGAGTTCAAGATTTACCTGGTGTTAAATATCATTTAGTTAGGGGTTCTAATGATTTGGTTGGTGTTCAAGGTAGAACTACTAGGAGAAGTTTATATGGGGTTAAGAAACCTAAACTCTAGGGATGCAAAAACACTGTAAGGATGCAAATACACGGTAAGTATGCTGAATAATAGACTACATGTATATATTGATAGAAATACGTTTGTACCTTGGAAATTGTTGTTTTTCTATTTTCGATTCCTTTCCCATCATTCTCTACACATGCAAGAATGCAAAAACACTAGAAACACTTAATGATAGACATGTATATATTTTTCCTATTTTACAAATATTCTTCCGCTTGGAGTTTCTCTAGTTTCAATTACTTTTAAATTCTTTACAATTGCAACAAAACAAAATTAACAACAAACAACCCTAAATTGCATCCTGACTTGAATCCTGACTTGAATCCTGACGAGAATCCTGACGGCACCCTTACTTAACAAAAGTTCTACCACTAGCAGTCTTCCTAGTCTCAATAACCTTCCCATCATCATCTAAATTCTCAGGTTTAGCTCTATTTAAAATCTTCAAAAATTCTTTAACTCTAAATCTCATTCTTGAATGCATATAAGCCTTGGAACATTTAATATGATAATGGAAATAAGATCTAAATAATTGAATATGAGAAATACAATTTTCACGTTTATCACCAATTGTTAAATGACGAGGAAAAAGCACAAATGTGACGAAATGTTCACCTTTCTTAACATCGTTAGCTATATCTAATGGTGCTTCAGTGTTGTATAATACCTGGGGAGCAGTTTGAACTGATCTTTTCCTTGCGTCGACAAACTCCTGTAAAAAGACTTTTCCAAAGATCTTATCTGTCTCATCTTGAAACATGGTGGAAAAAATTATAGTAACACGATCGAATGATGGTTTGAGATAGATTGACTCGTTTAGACCTCTGTATTTTATAATTATTACTTTTTCATTTTGGAGTTCCATTTGAACTTCTTCTGAATATGTATTGACATTTGCATATTTTTTAAACAACTCATCATATCTTGAAAAAGCAGCGCAGAAAGGAGCAGCCATTGAATTTCTCTTCAAGAGGGACAATTCATTAATGAGTGATAACTTGAAATCTTGATCTTGATCAAATGCACTTTCCAAATCTAAAATGAATGAGTAATTATAGCCTTGTTCTGCGTCTGTTGTTGATAATACTGATGAAAATGGTTGATATTTTTCTGAGAGGATTTGAGTGACTCCGTATTGAGCTAAATCATTCCAACATTTTAAATTTATTGATATTAATATTTTTGTCTTATTTTCAATTGATGATAAATGGTACGTTGTGAAATCAAAATCTGAGACTATTCTATCTAATGATTTAAATGTATTTGAAAAAATTCTTTCTGTTAATGTACTTTCAATTAATAAATTATTTTGTTCAATTTGTAACATTGGATAACTAATGGTTGATTGATTGTTGAAATTTGGATTTTGTCGATCGGGTTGAAAATTGGGTTGGCGTGAGTTTCGCTACCAAGTGTGTTGAAAAATTGAGATTACATTATTAGAAGAAAACTGTACTGTTTTGTTGCATCCTTACCTTTATTTATTACTTCTATAAATACCTCTTTTTATTTAGACATCATTGTGTATACTGTATTGTCAGCCTTACCATTTTTGGCATCCTTACTGGGATCCTTACTGCTTACATTGTTCCAAAATAATTCTTCAGATTCAATTCCCTAGACCAACCAGGTATATCTTCACCACTCCCACCAACAGGTCTTTCCAAAACAACATTTTCCAACCCCAAAGCATCTCTCAACCAAGGATGATTTAACATCCCACCAGCATCAGCTCTTTCTTCAGGTTGTAAATTCAACATAGGTAACAAAAAATCAGCAATTTCAATAGAATCCGAAATTGAAAATTTATATTTTTCATGGAGTACATCTTTTAAACCCCATGGTTTTAATTTCATAATCCTTCTTAATTCATTTCTAGAGTTGAAAAAGTCTCGAGTGTGATAAGACTCCTTTAACATTGATCTTGGAAATTGACCAATTAATTCAATAATTTGAGCAATGTGATCATCATCTTTATTATAAGTTTTCCCATCTCTTGGATCAAATAAATAATCTCCAGTGAGTAATTCAAAAATGAGACAACTAAAGGACCATAAGTCACTGGAACATCCCCAATGATAACCTAATAAAATTTCAGGACTTCTGTATTGTCTTGTTTGTATTTCATCTGTGAAATGATGATTACACCAACATGCATTCCCTAAATCTGCAATCTTGACTGAGATTAATTCATCTTCATTTATTATAACATCAACTTTGGAACTTTCATTTAATATGTCTTGATTCGGTATTTTTACAGGATCTATTTTTGTTTGATATGAATTTGAATTTGAATGTGAATTAGTTATAGACATTGAAGAAAATGAATTATTTATATCTTCATCTTTATTGTTTGTTTCTGTGGTTGTATTTATTATCATTGGAGTATTTGAAACAGTATTTGCAAGACCATGTACATTTGTAAATGATTTATTAAAAGTTCTTAATGGAGAAGGTAATGGTTGTGATCCAGTAATTAAAGTAGTTCTTCTAGATCTTCTTCCAGATCGGCCTAAACTTGGATTCGCAGAATTTTGAGTTGAATAAGATGATGATGGAGTTGCCTTTATTTTCTTTTTCTTTAATTGTTTTGCTTTATTTTCTTGTTCTACTAATTTAACAATAGTTTCAACATCTCCAATTTCAATTAAAATATTTTCTGGTTTTAAATCAGTATGTATAACTCCACATTTTCTATGTAAAAAATCCAAAGCAGATAATAATTGTTTTGCAATTTGTTTAACAAATACAATTGGAATTCCTCGATGTTTATATTTCCTAATTAAGCCTAATAGATTCTCACCAAGGACTTCAAATACCATGACTACATGAACTCCATTAGGACCTTTATGTGTAAAAGTATCTAATAATTGAATTACATGTTGATGACCTGGATGATGTATATCTGAAGTAGTCACCATATCTAATAATTTAATTTCATCAATTGCTGTTTCTGTATAATGTTTAGCTGATCTAACTACTTTTATAGCAACATGACAATGATTATCATTATTTTTTGCTAACCAAACAGTTGAAAAATGTCCCCATCCAAGTTTACGAACTAATGTATATTTACCATTCTTATACTCTTCTCCAATATAACAAGGATGATACCCACCAGGAACATAATCTTTAAGATCTTCTTCATCAGCTGGATTAAGATCAGAATCTGACTCAGAACTAATATCTTCTTGTTTATCTTGCGCTTCTTTTTCCTCGTCTTCTTCAAAATCTGTTTTTAAAGGGGATAACTCAGGTTTGAATGGTTTGGAAGATGAAGGTGTAGTACTTACATAAGGAACACTATGTTGAATTAAATTTGGTAATAACTGTGGTGATGGTTTGAAATTATCTATAAAATTGGATGAACTATTTGAATTAGTTGAATCTGTTGATAATTTTCGATCAATATCATTATTATTTTGGTGGTTATTGTGTTCTGCTTGCTGTATAGCTATAGAAAGCTTTGATTTAGTATTTGGCATAAAATTGTGAAAAATAATTTGGTTGCAAGTAATTATTAAATTGGTTGATATATATATGTATATATAATTTTTTTTCAACCGATAAATGAAGAATGTGAAACAAAATAACCGTAAGGATGCCATAAACTATCAATAGTTTATAAGTATACAACAAACTATAGATATAGATGTAGATACAGATATGGAACCATTTTCTGATTGTTTCTAAACGGTATCGCCATCTGTTTATTTTGTAGCAAAAACTCTACATCCTTACTGGAGCGTATAGTTATTATATAAAAAACGTTTATTATGAATTACAAATATATACAAATAATTGATTTATTTCACATCCTTACTAGTTTTCCATTTCGACATCTTCATCTTGTTTAGATTGTTCTTTAGTTTGTTCTTTGTTTTTATTAGCTTCTCTTTGAGCAGCCATTTTTTCAGCCATTGCTTTTGATTGAGCTTGTTCTTGTTTTTGTCTATATTGTTCCTTCTTTTCTTGTTCTTTTTGTAAATATCTACCTTTAATTAAATTACCCAATGAAGCCAATTCTTCATATTTTGCAATGTATTTTGCCTTTGTTGAATCTTCACCTTCATCATATAACCAATCTTCAGTTTTCATCAACATTGATGATAATTTTTCCTTTTCTTGTTCATTTGCAAAATCTTTATATTGATCATCTAATTTACCTCTTAATTCATAAATATATTCTTCTAATTGATTTTTCTTTTCTTCTGTAATTGCAACTAATTTATCTTCACTAACCATTTTACCTTCTTCTTCAATAAATTTTTGTAAAATTTTATCTGAAAGACCAGCAGTTACTGCTTCTATAGATAAATCAGATTTTTTAACCAATTTTTTAACTTCTTTGTATTCTGGTTCTGCATCTTCATCTACTTCTTCACCTTCTTTAGGTTCAACTAATTCTTTAACAATTTGTTCTTCAACTGTATATGCTGATTCAATTGTATAAAATCCACTTGGATCATTTCTTAATTTAATTTTTGTTGCAATTGATGATTCACCTTGTGATGGAACAACACCTGAAATTTTCCATTTTGCAATATTATGTTCTGTTCCCTTTGGTAATTCATGTGATTTTGTATATTTTGCTTCAATTTCAAATGATGGTCCTTTTCTAAATAATGTAATAATTTTTGTACTTGGAAATAAACCACCTTTTGAAAATACTTCTAAATGATCTTCATCTTCATTATCTTCTTTATCCCAAAAATATGAAACGGTATATTGATTATAATCTTCAAATTTAAATGGTCTAACTCTAACAGTTGGAGAATGACAAGCACAAATATATGCATTACCTTTAGCAATTGCTTCATCTTGATTTAAAGTAAATGATAATGGTTTTCCAAAAATTTCAGAAATTTTTTCCTTTACAATTGGAATTCTTGAAGATCCACCAATAACTTCAATTGAATCTAAATCTTCAGCTTTTAAATTTGCTTCTTTTAATGCAGTTTCAATTGGAATATGAATTTTTTCCAATAATGGTTTAACCATTTCTTCCAATTCATCTCTTGTTAATGAACTTGAAACATCAACATCATTCATTACACTTTCAATATTAAATGGAGCTTGAGTATTTGCACTTAAAACTTTTTTTAATTTTTCAGAAGCTGTTAAAACTCTATAAAATGCTTTTGGTTGTTCTCTAACATCAATTTTATATTTTCCAATAAATTCATTTGCAAAATGTTCAGCTATAGCATAATCAAAAATTCTACCACCAAAATGTTTATCAAATGATGAACCTAAAATTTTTAATTCACCTTTTTTAACAGCAGCAATTGAAACTTGATAAGAAGAATGACCAACATCAACAAATGCAACTTTTTTAAATTCATCTTCCGGTAAATCATTTGCTTTAAAAACTCCATAACCAACAGCAGCAGCAGTTAATTCATTAACAATTCTAACTGGATTTAAATTTGCAATTTTACAAGCATCAGCAGCTGCTCTTCTTTGTTTTTCAGTATACCATGAAGGGACAGATAAACAAATATCAGTAATATTACCCTTTGTTTCAGTATAAGCAGTATTTTTAATTTTATCTAAATACATTGCCAATAATTGAGTTGCATTAAATTTATGCAGTTTATTTAAATATTTAACTTCTGCTGAAATACCACCATGACCATCTGGATGTAAAGGAACAGTAAAATATTTTTCTTCAATTTTAAAATCTGGATGATTATGAGGTAAACCAACAATTCTTTTTAAATTTTCAACAGTATTTTTGATATTTGAAGTTTGTTGATTTTTACCAGTTTCACCAATATATCTTTGTCTTGGACCAAAACCGATCAAAGAAGGAGTTGATCTATTTGAAACTTCATTTACTATAATATCAATACCTCTATTTCTTGCACAAGCAATTACTGTATTATTATTACCTAAATCTACACCAAATGGAGTTGACATTCTATCACTAATTCTATTATAAAAAAGACAACGTTTTATACAAAATTATTGCTGAAAAATTCTATGAATTATATACAAAAAAAAAATTTACTATGGCAGTCGTGCACTTGGGCAAGATGAATGTTCTGGAACATACGTATACATATAGTTATATACATTTACTATATACGATACATTTACTATATACGATACATTTACTTATTATATACTTTGTTCAATTATGGTAAGTAATGTCATCCATCCATTGGATTGAACTAATTTATGATAATCGTCTTGTGTTTTTGTGGTTATATAATTAGTAAGTAATGTAAATTCATCTTCATTAAGAATGTTTAATTTACTTAAATGTATTAAAAAATGAAAATTGAATAAGTTATCATCTTGTATAAATGTATGTAAACTTTTCATATTTTGTAATTCTTCAAATAATTCTCTATTTTCAATTGGATAATGTTTTGTAAACATTGGGTTTGGTTGTAATGGAAATGAATCTGATAATGAAACTAATAAAAATTCAACTGGAAATGAAGGTTTTGCATCATATTTAACTTCTAATCCATATTCATTTATTTTTGAGTATTTTATATCAGGTACATATCTTGTGTCATTACTTTTATTAATATAAATTTGTGATGGTTGAGTACAACCAGATATTAGATCAGCTTTAACTAAAGCTTCACCAGATGTAGAAACTTGATATGATCTTGGTTCAATTTCACCTCGTAATCCACCAGAAATAACACAAGTAACAAATTTAGAAGAAAATTCACCATCATTTGACCATTTAGTTTTATTTGGATATTTTATTTGAAATTTTGATGCCATTAAAATTTCTAAATTAGTTAAAAAATATGAATCTTTATGTCTTTTACAAATAACTTTACCATCGCCAGCATCTGTTAAATCAGTAAAAGTTATACCAACTTTATATAATCCAAGTTTTTTCGCAATTTCATCTATTTGATTTATATCTTGTAATAAAGTAATACCATCAACTTCATCATGTTGTGGAGGTTCATAAATAGCTTCAACAACAGCTTTAATTCCCAATGGAATTTTTTCAAATTTTTCATATCTACCATATAAATAGCCAAATCTTTGTACACCAGTATTTCTCCAAATATTTATAAAATCATTTAAAATTGAAGAATCTGAAAACTCAACATGATCAACCATTCTAAATTTTTGTAATTGTAAAGTAATTGCTGAAGGTTGACATTTTGAACATATTCCCTTTGGATACGGTTTATGACCTTCATTACAATTTAAATTAATTTTAAAATTGGGATTCTGTAATGGTGCAATATATGATGATCCATTATGACTTTTTGCCAATTGTTGTTTAACATAAGAATGGAAATTTATATGTTTTAATGAGTGTTCTTTTCTATAATCTTCATCCCATGGAGGTAATGGAGAACAATAATCACACATTCCTTTATCACCATGTCTACACATATTTGATTTTGAACGTTTAATTAAACCTTCATTATTATTTAATTCTTGATCAATAGGTAATTCTAATGATTTAGGTTCTTGCTCTTGTTCTTGTTCTTGTTCTTTTTTCGTGGCTTTATAATCTAAATGTATTAAATCTCCATTCTTAAATAAATTTGAAATATGTTGTCCTTGTAATTGATTTATTGGTTGTAATTGATTTTTATATTTAATATATATATCAGTATTTGGTATTTTTTTATTTAATTCTAATATAACAATATCAAATAAATCACTGTCATTAACAGTTAATCTGAATTGACCAGCATTAGATCTGAATCTTAATATCATTCTTCAGTTTCTTAAATATTGCCACTGCAACTCGTTACTTATTAGTTAAAGAAAAAAAAAATTATTCAATATATATTTTTATACAATTCGATAGATCACCAAATACTTTACAACTTATTAACTTCACTTTAGACTTCTCTTCTTCTTCTTCTTCTTGTTCTATAAACATCTTCTCTTTAATTAATAGATCCAAGTTATTATAATTATTTGGTTTCTTTTCAACATATTCCATATTCATTAAATCCAATTCAATTCTTATTCCAATTATTAATGATTGTGGTATTATACATTTATAACCTTTTTTATTGACTTCTATATTGGAATATACATCATTCTTATGAAATAAAATATCTTCTAAATCTTCTTTTAAGTCTTCTATTATATTATCTAAATAATTTTTTGATAATTTTATATGATATTTATTTTTTAATGTTATTAATGATTTTTGATTAATTGATAATGAAGATGGTTTACCATTTGTTGTTGATCTTCTAACAAATACTTTTATTGGTGTTGATATATTATCTGTTATTTGCAAGAATATAATTTGTGGTGGCATCTTGATTCGAAATTGATCACGATAGGAAATGGTAGCATTTTTTTGGTTGCGAAAGAACAAGTTTTTTATACTTGGTGATAATGATAATGAGTTATTCATATAGAGTAAACTAGTTGGTTGAGTGCTATATTAATCATAGCTATATTATTATTGACAATTTAAGTAGGAATATAGAACTCTAATAGAGAAGCAGCATCTTTTAGTAATTGTTGTTGATCATCATTATCATTATTACTCATAATTTTAAAATATTATTAATTTAATAATAACCTGGATAATAATAAAACTATAAACTGGTTGTAAGTCTAAACAATATGGTTGTAAATTAATACTTTTGGTGAAAATAAATTTTGATTAAATAAATTTCAAGCTATCGTATATTTTTATTATACAGTACCAAAATATTAAGAGGTAATTATACGATCAAGTGAAAAATACAACCACGAAATATATATAAGACTTATGTTTCTTATAAAATATTAATCAGTCGATTTTTATATATTATAACCAATAAACAAGAGATTAGTTTGACTATTGCTTTTTTTTACTATGGCTTCATCAATTGAATGGTGTCAACTGTTGCATATTCAGCTGCTATAATGACCTAAAATTCTTCCATTTTTCAAAACTTTGTAAGTTTTTGGTCTTGATAATCAAAAGTCTGATATAGACAGTACATTAAGTTAATGATTTTGATATTAGAATAGTAAAATATTGATTTAACAGTCTGCTTCTCGAGCAATTATTACAAAACTCAAAAGAGGTATTTAAGAAATAATTTTATATGTATTTATTAACTAATGTAATCTAGACAACTTTTGCTCTTTATCTTACCAGTTAATGATTATCTGAATTACTTTGTAGTTTTTCTAATCCAGCTATAATTTTTTAGCACCATTCTTCTTCTTACGTCTTTTAGATTTGTTTTTTCTTTTTGAAGTTTTACCACTTTTTCAATAAGGAATTGAATGAATGTTTATTGGTCGTTTAGTAAGGATCTTTCTAGTTTCAAGAAATAAATTATTCAGTGGTGGCTTAATGAGGATCTTTTTAATTTCATTTGAATTTTCTGGACTTAAATCGTCACTTAATGGTTCAAAAGCTGATTCTGAATTATTAAATGAAACAGCTTGTTTAATATTCTCATTTGCGTCAACTGTAAGTGATTGTTTATCTAATGGTAATGCACTTAATGATTTAACCATTTTAGTATTAAAAATTGTATGCACTTATAATTCAAATAATTAGTAATGATGGAAATTGATGTGTAATCTGATTATGAAAAAATAACAGCACTAGAAACTAATAGAGACATTTTATACTTTTGAATAATACAATCTAAAATTCAAGTTTACGTTTATTTCAGATCTATATCTGATTATATGATATGTTTTAAAAATAGGTTATACTCAAAGATCTTTGCATTTTCACTATTCAAAGTAAAAGAGGATGTAGTAAGATATATAGAACATTAATTAATGTAGTTTATATGACTATACAGCTTTTAGTTATTAAGTTGTATGATTTTTCATTGAATTGAATTAGTATTTAAATTCGTCGTCTAATTTATTTTTTGTTTCAGTTTTGTAATTTAATTTCCCAATTTGGACTGCGGCATTTTAACCTTAACATCTCAATGATTTCAATGCACAAAAATTTGATAGATATTACTAGAATTTAATTAATTAACTAACAAACACTTGATTAGTTTTAGTATAAATAGTTGTCGATTCTGACATAATTGAGTTTTTCAGCTAAAGGCTTTTAATTTTTTGTTTGATAATAATCCTTTATTTGCATTGATTAAATCTTTTTGTTATCTCCCACTGATTCATTCAAGAGATAGGAGAGCTTATTGACAGAAAAGTTGAGTAATTTTGTAGACCATAAATTGTATTAATGTGTTGGAATCTATAATTGTGCTGCCAACTTCAAATTATTGGTAAATTTCACTAAGATCATTTTCAACCATGATTGCATTTGGATCGAAGCCCATTACTACAACTACAACAACGATCAACATCATCTATTTGAATTTGATGTTATTCCAGAGTGAGAAAAATGGGCTCTCATTCTGAGGATAATTAAACAACATGGTCTGTTGCTTATTATAAAATATTTTTAAGTTCATGAAGTACTACAAAATGGCAAGTTTTACTGTTCAAGTTCTGATAGTTTCATTTAAATTTAAAGGAAACTCTCATTATTTGGATGTTAACTATGATTAGAACGAAGGGATGTAATGATTGGAATATGCGGATCTAATAATTCGTGGTTACAAGATGTCGATATATCTTTGAATTTTGGTCATTAACAGCGAAATCAGTCGTCTTAACACCAGCTCTCGCCCCGAGGGAAAAATTCTTTAACCGCATTCTCGTTTTACCTGGTTGATTACTTCTCGACCCAGATGAAAAAATTTCTGAAACAAATTTTGGCTTATATGCAGTCTAGTAGTGATTAATCATAAATCTTAAATCGTAAATTACTCCTTTTGTTTTCAATATGTCGATATCAAACCTTGTTCAGCAAAACTTCAATCCGTTAAAATTCAACTGATACCAGTACCTCTTAGTACGACCTGATATTGATTGTTTACAGCGGTTTTTTAAAAATACAAAAAATGCTAATTTGAAAGATAATCACTACTTAGACCTCATTAGCAACTTCCAAACTAGCTGATTAGGTTCATTCTCCAAATTAAGTATATATATTGGTTTGAAGTTACCAACATTGATTTGAAACTTTTGCAAAATTTTCAAACCACTTTTCAAAAATTGATTTCAAATTTTGAGCACCTTAGTATAAAAAATTTCGAGGTTCATCAGAATTCAAGAACTACAAATTCAGATACTTTTATCATATTTTCATCTTGAATTTGGTTGTAGAGTTAATTCTTTTGTAAGTTCAATTTATTCGATTTTCCCTACAGTTAAGAGAAATTTTTGAAATTTTTCAATTGCTGCTGAAGTCGAAATTACTTAGGTCCAGGGCACTAAGATGACGTATAATATATATATTCAGTTGTTTACTTACAAGTTTTGGCCCTAAATAGAATCTACTCTGCGTTTTCATTTTCTGTAAAAGTTTTGTATGATGAAAATTAGCCAAAATGACAACTCAAACAAAAAATGCTTGAACTTTGATATTTAGAAGATATAGAGTATATAATTCATGGCTTTTGATTTTATATAAATTGTGTTTATCTCTGGAGAATTCACACTTCATGACATATACGCAAATACATTTAACACGAGTCGCCCAAAAGCTAGCGCGAGGAGAATATTCTTTCGGGGTTAAATTTGATCCAGAACTATATAAGTTTGAAAACTATTTCTGAAACAAATTAGTCTTATATGCAGTCTCGACGAAGTTAATCTTATAAGTTATCTTGTAAATATATCCTTGATATTGAGGTTCTCGTTCTCTGACATAATTCATTGAGAAACTCAGTTGTTTTTGAGTAAACTAGTAACGATTCTCGATAAACTAAAGAAAGTCAACATTCACAGTTTCGTTTAATTTCTGGTATTTCAAGTTGTAAAAAATATAAATCGGTTTATAAGATGTGATTTATGCTTTAGATCAAATAGATAAGCGAATTCACGTTTTCCTGCTTATGCTTGGCGGGTTTGATGTTTAAATACTTCTTAGAGTAATGAATTTATTCTTGCAATTTTCGAATGCAAATTCAATCAATAAGAGAACTTTTCAAACAGTAATATTAATTAACCGAACACTCCGTAAAACAGCACAGCTTCATATTTTAAAGTAAATTTCACATAACTGTTTGAATAAGCTTTTATACAAAACATATGAAGTCATGAGACAAGAATTTATAGAAGGATGTGAAAACAGAAGTGTCAAAGTCTACCCGTGAAAAATTTAGAAAGGAATTTTGATAATAATTTTGATAATAATTTTGATAATAATTTTGATGCTTATTACGTAGTCTACTCAATCAGCGTTAGAAATACATTAAATTTTATTCTATTTATTGAAATTTTCTAAAATCGTCTATCTGTTCTACATGTCTGACTTATGTCGATGGTCATTTATTGTTAAAATCAAACAAATTCTATTGCACTAACTATACCAAAGACTCTTTAATCTTTTGAAACATCACACAAAAATTTTCACTAACATGAACTGGTTCAATTAACAACATACCACATAATGAAATTGAGCACGTGAGAAATGTAGTTTTCAAAACATTTTTACCACCTATTTCTTATTTCTTTAACCAATTAATTTCAAACAAAAGACATATCAAACATATTACAACACCAACTAAAGATTTGGATGCATCTATAAAAATTTTTTCACCATAAAAATGACTTATATCCTTATGATTATTTGTAAAATAATAATAGGAGTCAACATATTGAAAGAAAGAAAGAACCAGAAAGTATGTAATTAAACCACTTAATAGTATTACTCTAATCATATGAAGAAATTTAAATTGCCAAACCACGACAAATGGGTGAATGAATTTATGATCGCTAAGTCGACGCTTCTTCTCTATATTGCATTGTTTAACATTAGTTTCATCCATGAAAGCTGGTGAATTCAACAATTAAAAATAGTTTAATTGGATTTAAATATTTTGATAGTATTGTATAGATCTTGATTGAATAAATAGACGTTTACAAAATCCTTCAAATAATCGATAAATAGAGAAAGCGCGAGACTCAATTATATTCAACAGTTCGTGATTAAATCTATATTCGCAAGAAATTCAACGATAATAATTTTTGGTTGAAAACTCCAAGAAAATAGAAGTCGTGTATAAATTTACAAACTTAATGTTACAAATTTAATGTTACAATAATAAATAATAGAATAGTATTCAAAAAACCCAGTCCACGTGAACGTAATAATAAATTTTGCCCAGCCAATATTTTAAATAACTTTGATTAAATTTTGCCCATACGGTTGGTTGATTGGCTCAAAAAAATACAGAAAAGGTTTACAAACCATTTTGAAGTATTCTAACAATAATAAATAAAATTATTGCATGAAACTAACCTATCTCTGATAATCATCAATTTTCAAAAAAGGACACCTGTCAATAACCGATCTAAATAGTTTGCAAATCTTTAAAGGGTTTAATATAAAAAAGAATTTTCTAGAATACTCGGAATTTCAACGGAATTTCAACGGAATAAATATTTTTGTAAAATGACCACGCCCCTTTTTAATACTAATATAAGCCTCTCTTATTTCTATTTATATAAGGAAATAATAACACAATCGCCACTGCTAAATAATTTGAGCTTACACTACTTTTTTCATAATAGATTTTTTCAACTATATAAATATAGCAGTAGCAGTTGACAATTTATAATTGGTTTTTTTTTTTTTTTCTCTTCTTCTATTCAATATTGATTTGTTAACAAACTTTCAACAAACTTTTATTAATCAAGCAGCATGTCAGCTCAGGCTATTTCAAAATTAGATTCAAAATCAACTACAGAAATCGTTAGTCCATGTTTTAAAACTTCTTTGGCTCCACGTAAACGTGCTAAAACCGATGAAGAAAAAGAACAACGTAGAGTAGAAAGAATCTTGAGAAATAGACGTGCAGCTCATGCTTCAAGAGAAAAAAAGAGAAAACTTCTTGAATCTCTTGAAGAAAATTATAAGAAATTATCATCAAATTTTGAATTGGTTTATAATTTATTAACAGAAAATCAAAAACAATTAATTCAAGATAATTTATTACAAATTGATGAAGTACAAAGTAATTCAAATATTAAGAAAAGAAAATTATCAACTACTACTATTACTTCAACTACAAATTCATCATCATCACCGTCATCAGAAGAAGAAAGTTCAAATTTAAATTTATTTACTCCTCCATCAACATTATTATCACCACCTGAATTGGAAATTTCAGATTATCAAGATGTTAAAATTGGATATCAAAATGAGGTTCATCCAGCACGGATGAGTCTTGTGACGCTCTGCTCTGTAGCATAGAAGCATCACAATGGTCTGCAGAACCTTTTGATGTTTCTAATTTTAAACTTGATGATATTAATGATATTGATAACAATAATGATATTAATGATATTGATAATAATAATAATAATATTAATAATAATAATGATAATAATGATGATAATAATGGGTTTTTAGATGAGTTTTTGGATTTTAATGGTGAATTTAATTTTTAATTCTTTCAATATTGGGTAATTTAGTTTGTTGGTTTTTGTTTAATTTAATTAATATATATTGATTATTAGTGTTCATATTATTTTTTTTTTGTCACTTTTTTTGTCACTTTAATTTTTTCACGTTGCAAAATTTGCAGCCATTTTCAATAATTCAAAAATTCCATAACTTTTGACACAACTATTTTGATAAGATATGTTTCAAACAAATAATACTCACATTTCATTGAACTATAGTTAACCCGAGTTTGGTAATTGTACGTTGTTGATTCAAATCTTTTCGACATTTGGTTTTTACTCGGTGCTATTGTTTCGAAGAATTTCTCGTATTCAATAGACAAAACATGTTTATTAATCTTAATCGGTCAACTTTTTAGTTATATAAGTTTTGATTAGAGTCATCTTAACCGGTCAACTTTGTAGTTATATAAGTTTTGATTAGAGTCATTAAAGTGTTCTGAACTAACTTTAACTATCTGCAACAATTCAATTTGACCAACGGTTTGAACAAGTAGAGTTCGATTAGATTTGCGTGTAACTTTTGAATTAATACAATTGAAGTCAATTGTGCCATACAAACCTCACTCACAATTTTCTGAGCTATCAAATACTCATGTTTTTAAGCATAGATTTGTTGTAAAATTTAATTTCGATGGTCAATTGTTTCAGATTTCTGCAGCTCAATACATACATCATAAATTTTGTAAAATTTCCCACTGAAAAGTGCCACCACCAATCCAGAGATAGTTGTAGATTACGTTATAATTGTTCACTTATTCATTTTTTTACATCATTACTAGGCTTACAGCTCATCATCAAAAACCGCTTCTTTCATTATTGACGAATATGATTCAATTGTCAAAATTATGATTCAATTTTTTTTTTTTTTTTTTTTTTTTGAGATTCTTTTCTGACTACAAATGAAATCAGTGCTATCAATTCAATCTCATGTGGTACATGGATTTGTAGGAAATAAAGCTGCTATATTCCCATTACAAACACAAGGGTGGGATGTTGATAATATAAATACAGTTGATTATTCAAATCATACTGGTTATGGTTCATTTTCAGGTTCTACATTATCGCCAGATGAATTAAAATCAATATTCCAACAACTTATAAATCTAGATATTCATTATGATGCTATAATAACTGGATATATACCAAATTCACAGTTGATAAGGATTATAAATGACTTCATTAGAGAGTACAAGCTTTCACATCCTCATTTGATATATTTACTTGATCCAGTCATGGGTGATAATCATTATTTATACGTAGATAAATCCTGTGTATCAGAATATCAAGAAATTTTGAATAATAAAATAGTGGATATAATAACTCCAAATCAATTTGAATTGGAATTATTGACGAACATTAAAATAGAATCAAAATTTAACCTAGTTAAAGCTATAAATTATTTACATGATCATTATAATATTTCAAATGTGGTGATCACTTCAGTTGTTGATGTATTTGAAGATGATTTAATACATTGTATTGCATCAGTAAAGAATCAAGAAAAAAAAATTGAGTTTAGAATACCTACTATTAAATCATATTTTACTGGTGTTGGAGATTTATTTTCTGCTTTAACATTAGATAAATATTACAAGATCCAGAATAAAGATGGAACCGAGAGGTTATCAATCGCTATAAATCAAGTACTTACAATTATGGAAAAGACATTAAAATTAACCTCAAGTATGAGTAATAAAGATCTAGTAGGTAAGATTAACGATGCAAATATGAAATATTTCGAATTGAAAATTATTGAATCAAGAAAGTTTTATGATATTAACGAGTCAAACTTTATAGAATATAATATAGATTAATTTTTTCATGGAGACTAGTAATAAAAATTTTAAGCGCGTATTGCTTAATTAGGAAATTGATTTTCATTTTCAAGATCAATTTTTCAATAATTCGAGATCTAAAAAAAAAAAATTGTGGGTAAGCATGATTAAGGTGTTAATTATTGGTTCTGGTGGTGTTGGTGTTATGTCTGCATTAGCATTGACTAATAATAATAAATGTGAGGTTACTTTAGTCGTTCGTTCAGATTATAATTTGATTTTATCGCAAGGTTATTCTATAAATTCATGTACTTTTGGTGAATTCTCCAATTGGAAACCTCATAATTTGGCAAGTTCAGTTGAAGATGCTAATCAATATGGACCATTTGATTATATAGTCTTATCAACAAAGAATGTCCCAGATGGACCAATTACTTGTGAAAATATTATAAAACCTGCTATTCATGGAAGTGAGACTATTATATTATTACAAAATGGTATTCATATAGAAGATGCAATGTTTAAAGCATACCCTGATAATTTAATACTTTCAGGAGTTTCCATAACTGGTTCAACTTATTATGATGGACATGTTGAAAATGTAGGTAAAGATCAAATTTATCTTGGTGATTTTAAAACCACCAACAGAAATTCAGATTCCGATGCCAAGATTCATCAATATATGGAACTTTATCAAGATCCAAATGGTCATAATTTTATTGAAGTAGATGAAAATGTTCAAAAGACAAGATGGGAGAAATTAATTTATAACTCAGTATTTAATTGTATTACGGCATTAGTTAACCTAGATGTAAATAGATTACAGATTAATAATTTAAATGAAGAATTAATTAAACCTGCAATGTATGAAGTTATAAAAATTGCAAAAACGGAAGGCATAGAATGTGATGAATCTAAAATTGAAACTTATATTCATATAGGTGATGGATTATTTTATTCACCTTCAATGTGTGTAGATATGAGAAAAGGTCAATTAATGGAATTGGAGATTATATTAGGTAATCCTATTAAAATAGCTAGAAAGAATAATGTTTCAGTTCCTATTTTATCTACAATTTATTCATTATTGAAATGTGTTCAATTTAGATTAAAAGAAGAAAAGGGATTACTTAAGATTAACCAAGATGATTTTAAAGGTAATTCAAATGATTATGCAAAGATATTTAATGAGAAGTATGTCTGAATATTCTGTCTAATATTTATGTGTAACTTCATATGTAAAAATATACATTAGCATTTATTTATCGATTGAATAAAAGCTCTCTTAGATATTGTCTTAGATTGGTTAAACTCTGTACTTAATCTTCAAAACTTGTTTTATTACCAATAATCGTCAATCAACCCTTCATAATTTCCATATTGTCGAGTAATTTCTCTGCAATAATATACGCGTCAGATTATAGAGGTAATTTAATGTAAAAGAAAAGTTGTCATATTTAACACCAAGTAAATACTGGTGGCTTACTAGTTTCTTTAACCAATCGCTCAATAATAACTTTTTTATGTTGTGTCGTAGCATTCGAATCTGGATTTGTTCTACTAATTCTTTCATAACCAGATTCATAAATATTTGGACCATCTTCATTATCATTAATTATTTCTTGAATTGGATTTAACAATGGAGTTAATTCATTTTGTTGATAACTTGAATAATTTGAACATTGTATATCTTTACCATCAGGCAAGTACATTATATCGTCAAATACTAATAAATTTTCCCTTCGTGTCAATTCTAAAGGTCCAGCATAAGGTAATTTTAGAATCTCAATTATATTAAAGGCTTGACCCTTAAGTACTGCTAATTGTTTATTCCACATACGCTCTTTGAAATCTTGATCCTTCATAAATACTGCTTTTAAATCAGGTACTAGTTTAGACCACCAATAACGAGATGTAAGTAAAGGTAGATAATGATCTCTTGTTTCTTGTGTGAATGGTTGCCCTATAATTGACAATGGAAGAAATAACCAACCAAAAGGAAAACTCCTCCATTCATTTGGATGCTTCCAAGGAAAAGAAAGACCAGAATCAATAGCACCCATTTTTATAAATGGTTTAACCAATTTCTTTTCATCATTTGTCTTCACTTCTTCCCATTCTATTTTGATCATAAAATTCTCCAACCCTCTATCTGTATTTCTCATTAAATAATCTAGTATTACCAATTTTTCAATTTCTTTTTGAAACTGTAACATTGATGACTTACTCCAATGAAACACATAATTACATTCATTTATATCTACCTCCATATCTGATGAGTCTGGTAATGCTACTTTGTCTATCGGTATAGGATAAATTTTAAACCAAATATCTGCATTTATATAATTGTTTAAAAAAATTTGAAATGAACCAATCTTTGCAGGTTTTGACCTATCCCAAAACTTATAATAAAATGTAGGAGCTTTTAATTTTACAATTTCAGTATGTGGAACTATGAATGATCGCAAATTTTTATCTAGTATATAAGCAGCACATTCTGAAACATAACCCAAATTTGGAATTAAACATGATCGACCAAAACAACAAGGAAAAAAAGTTCTATGTAGCCATTTTGTCCATTTTGGAGATAGAGGACCATAAGGTTCTTCATCTTTAGGTTTGAATATCCCTGCTTTATATAGCGTTATATCAATATTGAAAATAAAATATGACCCTGATGATCCGGTAGTTATACGTTGAGGATAAATATGATCAACTTCAAAGATCCTTTCTACTTGTGAAATTAAAATCCTGAATTGTTGATCAGACATGACTGTATCTGTTATACCCTTGGGATTGAACAATTTTGAATGTGATTCTAAATCTACTTCATTATTAATTTGTTTGCCATTATATCTAAAAACAGAATATTCAATTATATATTTATCTTCTTTTACTGTTTTTGGCTTTGATTTTGTCCAATTTGTGACTGGAATAATTATAGAATTTCTAAATCTGGTTGTAAAGTTGAAATTTGTTTCATCCAAACTTGCTCTCCTTGAGTTTGGCATTGAATTTGAATTACCAGATGGTGTATTTGGAACTGAATTCAGTTTTTTTAATTTACCTTCATGCCAACTATTAGATAATGGTATTTTGGGTCTTGGTGGTGATTGAAATGGATCAATTGAATCATTTGCATCCATGACTTAAAATTGCAAATCACATTCTATTTTAAAAAAAAAGCCGCGTACCAAAAAATAAAAAAAATTATCTAGTGTGGTTTTCGTGAAAGAATTCGTATGAAATCTAATGTTATATATTAAAAATGGTATTATAAACGAAAAGAAAGTGAAATTGTCAACGTAATTTTTATTTGAATTAAATTTAAATGAAGATTAATGCAGCTCCCATCATTATTGGAACATAAAGGTATAATTTTAATGAATTTCCTGAATTTGTAGCTTTATTTTGTGTTGAAGCAGTAGATGTTTGTGCTGTTATCCATGATCTGGTACTTGTAGATATTAATTGATCTCTATTTTGATTTGATGTAGTAGTTGATTGTTGTGTTGATGTAGCTTGTGATTGTGGAGTTACTGAAGTTGAACCATCACCGAAAATATATTGATTTAATTCAGCAAATAATCCATTTGCTTCTAAATCTGATAATATGCTTTGTAATGCACTACCATATTTACCCCAATATTCAGCCAATGTTGATGTAATAGCTGATGAATCACCAGTTAATAATGAACCAACAAATGTAACTATTGCAGTTGGATCACTTAATGCTTCATCAACCAAATCTGTAATATTTAATCCTGATAAATCCAAATGGAAAGCACCTGAATTGATAACTGCACCAATTAAATCACCAGTCAAATTAACATATGATTCAGTTGAGATAAATCTTTTAACAAAATACACAGCAAATCCAGTATCATTTAAAGCATTCAAGAAATCTTCAGCAATTGAACCAACAACTGGGGATGAGACAATGGCACCACCTGCATTAGCAGCAAATGAGGCTAATGAACCAGAATAAGCATTTGAAGTAGTTGAAGCAGCAATTGTACCACTTAATGATGATGAACTTGTATTTGCTCTTGCTGATGATCTTGATGATTCGTCTATACTTGATGATGCACTAGCTCTTGATTGTAAAGTATCTAAAACAGATGAAGCTGAAGTTCTTGCTGATGAGATTGATGCTGATTGTGATGATCTTAATGAAGTACCAGTTGTAGTTTGTGAAGCTTGTTCGGCACTTGCAGCTGCAAATAAAGAAGCCAATTGAGCAGTATTAATTGATTGTGTAGATTGAGCTTGTTCGGCACTTGCAGCTGCAAATAAAGAAGCCAATTGAGCAGTATTAATTGATTGTGTAGATTGAGCTTGTTGTTGAGTAGTCTGTTGTGAGTTTGCTTCAGCAGTAGCTTGTGCAAATAATGAAGCCAATTGAGCAGTATTTATAGATTGTGTAGTTTCTGCTCTTTTAAAAATTTCCATTAAATCATTTCCTGGTATTAAATCTCTTTTTGCCAATAAACCTGAAAAGATATATAATAAAACATTCTTTAGTGACAATACAATTTTATCAATTAAATTTACTAAATATGGTCTAAAATTTTCATCCAATAATAAACCATCTAATAATGATCCAACTAAACCTGAATTTTCAACAGCACCTATAATTGCAGAAATATTCAATTGTGATGCTAAAGCACCAAGTAATGAATCACTTGAACCCAATGAAGTTAATGAATCTAATGAAATTGTTATATTTTGGCCCTGGAAAAAATTACTTGTTAAATTAGTTAACCATTCAACTCTTGACGGATCATCAGCAATTGCATCTAATAAATCCCAAATTATACCAGATTGATTTACAGCTAATAATATATTACCAATAATCTGTTCTGTTTGTTCATCTCTTTTTGATAAATCTTCTTGATGGAAAATATCCATTAACTCATAATATAAATTTACTTCTTTCTCATCAAAATTTGATTCAACAAATGAATCCAATTCACTTTGAAAATCAACATTCTGTGGTATAATTTCAAATTGTTGTACTGGTGTTGCAGGTAATGAATAAGCTATTGAAGTCAAAACACCAACAACACTTATTATTATTTGAGTAAAATGCATTTGATATTAGATAAACCCAAAAAGAAAGTGATAAATAAATTAATAAAAATTAATAAAAATTTAAATGCCAAAAGAATAACTTGAATAAAATGGAGTAAAATAATAAAAAAATTAATAACTTAAAGAAAGTATAAGCATTTTTGAAATTAATGAAAATAGTAAAATCTCTTGCCAACATAAAATTAATTTAATTAGACCACTTTTGTGACTTCATTGTATTTGTCGATATTTCATCTGTAAATTATAAAAGATGAAATGTAAAATTGGTTGTCTAACTATAAATGGTTAAGAGAGAAAAATTACATTTCCTTTTTTGGTGATAATTTTGTTTCAAATAAAATATTTATATGCAGGATGACGCAGGTCAATGTCAGATCTTATTATTTGACATGCGAAAAATAGAGAGATCCCGAGGGTATAATAAGCATTGAAGAGTAATATACAACTTATACTAGTAGAAAAATGTCCCAAGAACATTGTACCAATTCAAAATGAAAGCAAAAGCCATACTTCTCTGTATTTTCATCTTTTTTTCATCTTATTTTCGTCTTATTTTCATCTTATTTTCATCTTGTGTTTGATAAAATCATAACCTTCCTAATTGGGAAATAAATGATTTTGAATTTTTTTTTTTTTTATTTTTTTTTATTATTTTTTTTTTTTTTTTTTTTTTTTTTTGATGAGAGTGGAGTGTGAACACAAAAATGAATTATTAGATAAAACTTTTTTAGTAATAAGAAGAAAGAGAGATTATAATCAACAACTTTCTCATATTTTATACAACTTTCATTCTAATAATCAATAGCTAATACTAGTGTATCATTATTTATTACTCACCTCCTTCTTTTCAAGCTTCAACTCACTTCATCGATCGTTTGTTTTATAATATATCATGAGATATCTTTCTAGAATAATTGCAATAATATTCCTTCTTTTCAATATTGTATCAGCTATAGATTATGGCAACTACGATTTTATATTAGATGAAATAGATTCTTTTGATTTGGATTCATTATTAAAAAGAGCAGATGAAGCTACTCCAACTAATAATGCCACAGTTCAACAATTTGTTTCGCTCTTTCAAACCATTGGTGCATCAAATATTATACCTGATATTTTATTAGATATAACTTCTTCAGATGAAAAAATGGATAATTTAGGTAATTACACTTTAATGTTATTAAATGTTTTAGAATCTGGTGATTCTTTAAATACTACATTTGAAGGAATAAATATCGAATTAAATACTACTGAAATCATTAATGCTGTTTTGAATTCTGGCTTAATTCAAAGTACAGCTCAAGGTTTATTATTAGATGATCAAAATAATCAAGATTTGGCAAAATTTGTTGGTGAAATTTTAGCAAGTCCAAATAATGTATGGATTGGTTGGTTGTTATATGGTTTAGGTGATGGCCATGATTTAACTTGGGATTATTTAGCAAATTTAATTGTTAATACTACAAGTGCTGCCAATACTGATTCTTCAAATCAATCCGAAATTGATGTAAATCAAGAGGGTTTAAATGAAATCGGATGGGATTTTTCAAATTCATCAAATACTAAACGAGCTGAATTTGATGAAATTATGTCGTCAAGGTTTACAAGAGATGAAAATAATCAATATCAAGGTTCATTAAATCAATTTTTAAACAATATAATTAATACAATTGCTCATTCTTCAATGATTCAGTCTTCAGTTTATGATATTTTAATTGCTTTAAATCAATCTGATATTTTAGTACCTACTGTAATGGAAATTTTAGATAATAATCCAAATTTAGGAACTTTAGTTGATCATTTAGCTTCTGCAGTTTATTCAAGTGGTGTTTTGAATAATATTGACCTTAATTCATATTTCGTATATGCTAAAGAAAATGATATTTTAAGTGACGCTATACAGTTTGTTTTAACTGATCCAACTTATGCTCCTGGTATTGCTAAATTATTACAAAGAATGGATTATGCTGGTTATTATCAATATTTACAAGATAACATGTGGGGACCACATAAAAGAAACTCAAGCAATTAAAGACATTATCTTTAAATAGTTCGTATACCTTAATTTTAATAAAACGTTGTAATTTGTTGATTTATTACACCAATTTGGTAAGACAAATTTTTAGCCACACCCAATCAGGTAGCGCAAAATTTGGCTGCGAAAAAAAGAAATACGAGGCTTTACCTAAAATTTGGTCCAGAGTTTCAAATCAATAAATCAATCGTATATCCCTCTCGTGACTCATAAACTCTATATACATGTATAAGCTAAAGACCTAAACTACTCATAATACCATAACCAACAGTTACAATAACTAAAAATGTAATAATCGACGCTGGAATGCCACGAGTCATCAAAGTATTCACAGTAATATATGGTTTTCCAACTGGATCTCTTAATCCAACAGCTGTCATATTTGGGAAACCACTTGAAGGTAATCCCATACCTGATGAACAACCTAATGCAACACCCATAATTAATAAATTCGTATGTGCACCTAAAGATTGACCAACTTCTAAAATTAAAGGAACAATAATCAATGCAGCAACTGTATGACTAATAAAAGTAGATATTACCAAAACTAAAGCACCAAAAATAAACATGATCAAAAAAGCTCCATAATCCATAATTTTTTTTTCTAATGATTCGGCAACTGTTTTCAATAATTCACTTGCTGTTAATGCTTTACCTAATGCGATACCACCACTAGCTAATAAAACAATATTCCATGGATACATATTTAAATCATCAACTTTTAATAAACCACTACCAAAGAATAAAACAAATGGAATAACTGAAATAATACCCGATTCTCCAAAAGTACCTTCAATTTTTGATTCAACACACCATAATATAATTGTAACTATAGTAACTAACAATACAAATATTTGTTTAACAGTCCATCTATCTTTAATAGGTTTGAATTTTTGTAATTTAACTTTATTAACCTTAAACGTAAAAATCAATTCCAACCAAATTATTATCATGGCTATTATTGAAACTGGTAATGCAACAGCAAACCAATTACCCCAACCTGGATTTGGACTCATATATGTAATACCAATAACATTTTGTGGCGAAGCAATTGGTGATGACATACCTGCCAAACCACTTGAAAATGCAATACAAAGCACTAAAGCTTTTGCAGTATCTGAATCAGTAGGTAATGTTCTTAATAATGGTTGTAACAAGGAATAACATAATACTGGAGTTGCAACATTTGAAATCCACATTGATAAAAATAATGATAATGACATCATTGCTAATATGACATTTCTTGGTTTAGTACCTGCAAATGCTAAAATCCAAGAAGCTGCAATTTTGGCAATATTATATTTTGATAATGCAGCAGCTAATGTGAACCCACCTATTAATATCATAATTGTTGAATTCCACATAGTTCCTAAAATATACTTTGAAGCTGATGTTGCATCCATGACTTTGCCTGTATCATTATCTTTAACAATACGACATGTAACACATAATAATGGAATGAAAATACCTGTTGCATATAATGGAATGGCTTCAGTTGCAAATAGAATAATACAAGCGACTAAAACAGCTAATGCTCTACCTTCAACTGGATCATTTAAAGTTTTAATTGAGATTAATATAACAAATGCAATAACAGTGATTAAAATTTTAACCATTTGTATAGTGAATAAAAATGCTGGTAAACTTATAACTTTATTAGTTTTCCAAATTTTGATTTCTTTCATTTGCATATACAACATCGAACTTGTAGCATTTGCTTCATCACCCATTTTGTTATTTTGAGTAGCTGCATTATCCAAATCTAAATTGTATGATTTCTTTTCAATTGATAATAAATCTTTCCATACCGTGTTTCTTTCAAAAACAATATGATCTCTTAAATTTGATTTTAATTCATTTTTAACACTTTCTAAATCTTCTTTTGTAGTTTTAATAGTAACACTTCCTATTAAAAATGCATAGATTTTGACAATAGTATCTAATTTTTGTTCCAAACTTTGAATTGTAGCATGTTCAAATACTTTTGAATTATTTGGGAGAAAGTTATCAATAAAATCTTGTTTAACTGAATAATTACAGATCTTGTCGAACTTCTTACATATTTTAGTAAATCCAATTCTATTCAATTCGATAAATGATTTCAATTCAGATAAGTTAATAAATAATGAAACTGCTTTTCTTTTCAATGCAACTTTTAATTGAGTTTTGACATTAAAATCAGTATGATTTAATAATACAGAATCTTGTGAATGATAATCTTCATCATCTTCTGAATCATCTTCTTGTACTTGATAATGATAGTCTCCTTGCTTTTCCAAGTCAGTTGAAGCACTAGTGCCTACGTGATCTTCAAAAACAGTGTCAGAAAATTTTCTATGATGAGCAAATTCATAAGCATTTGTAGATTTGAAAACTTCATCGATATCAACATTATTCTTCTTTAAATCAGTGATTAAATGTTCATAATTTTTAGAAACTTCTTTTTCTTTAGCTTGGTAAAATTTATTGATTTTATTCAATTCAATTAATAAATATTTAGTAAATGCTTTTAATGGATCAAATGTCATAGATTTTGAATTTGAATATGATTCATCATCTTTGTCTATAATATCTTGGATTAAATTTGACGTGGATGCTTCAATTGAAGAGTTTTCAATATCAAATGATTCAATTTCATTCAGAGATTTTGTTTTCTTATCATTTGAATCACTATCTTCATGAACTGTGTGTATTTCAAGCAATTCTAAATCTGAATCACTAGATTTATTTTGACGCTTAAATTTATTAAATAAATTCTTTGTTATTCTCTTTTTCAAGTTAGTTTTAGATGAAGATGAGCCAATGACAACACTATTTTTACTATAATTTGAATCTTTAAAATGTTCCACCAATTCACTAATTGTAGTTGTATTCGTGCCTACTATGAAACCTTGCGTTTGATCTCCGTTATGTTCAATTTGTTCTTGTTGTAATTTATAAATTATCTTTTTTAATGTTGGATAGTTCAAATAATCATCTCTCCATTCAGGAACAGCATTAAACTTTAAAGAATGAGAAAACTTCATACTAGCCTCAATGGTTGTAAAATATAATAAAGTTTAGACTGGACCCACTCTAAGAAAATAAAATTTGACAGAATAAAATATTTTCTTAACTTAGTTAACTGTCACACGATGCTTAACTAAAAAGAAATTTAGAAAAAAGTCGAAGAACGATCGGGTTTTTTGATAAAAATTTAACTGTTTTACATGCAGAATGTGTTAAAGGACACCCCACGTGGGTCTTTTAGATGAACGAAAAAGCTCATTCGTCAATTGATGCACAAAGTAAAGATCAAACTGATAATTAAGAAATGCCTCTTAAAAATTGCTGCGAAAAAAAAAAAAAGAAAACATTTTTCTTCGTGCGCCAGGGACCAAATTTTTTGGTTGCAAAAAAAGAAATTTAAAAACAATAAAATAATTAATCCAGAGTTTATCCGAAAGATCTCAACCTAGAATCAGATTTAGTTTGTTAGATGTTGTTAAGCTAAGTTCCTTGGTCTTTGGAACAACTGTAATCGTAATAATGGTTAATAAATATTGAAATATCTTGTTCGATCACACTAAAGAATATTATCCATTTTACCGGGGGATTCTAGCATCAAAAGGATGAGAAAAGCAAAGATAAAAGCTTAACTTCTCTTATAGTATCACCGTCACCTGTTTATCTGGTTTAAGTCTATCTGGAACCGTATCAAAATCAGGAGTATATCGAATAGGTGGTTGATGCCTAGTATGCAGTATTTACTATAATGATTTTTTCAAAATGTAACCACAATTTTTTTACCACCGTCTAATCATACATTACGAACCTTTTAGATGGAAAATTTAAATGTCTCAAAACATATTACATGAAGAAGACTATATACTACAACGAACTAAAAAACTACCAATCAATACCTTACCTTCTTCCGATAATTTAATCTTAACTCCAACTGCATCGATTCCAATCAGGTTAAATTCTCCACATATACCAATATCAGAATTATCATTAGAAAATAGGCACCATAATGAAAGAAGTACCACATCGACGCCACAACTAAAATCTGAAACAATATCGACTGGGAATACAAATTTTCAAATTGAATCACCACCACCATTAACCAACTCATCATCAACTACATCAAACAACAATTTCATGCCAGTTCCATTTACCAATGACTTACCTCAATTATTGCATAAATGGACTCATACCCATTCAATACTATGTTGTATCTCATATCAAAATTTAATTTATTGTGGGACTCAAGATGGGAAAGTTTTGATTTTTGATATTACTACGTATTCCTTAAGAAATGAAATTATAATATCAGATAATCAACAATCTCAAAGTGTTTCTGTTTTAACTTTATGTTTAAATTATGATGGATTATTATTTGTTGGTGGTTCTGATTCATTAGTTAGAGTATATGATCAAAATCAATTCACTTGTAAATATATAGTATATTCATTAGTTGACATTGGTGATATATATTCATTAGCATGGAATGAAGAAAATGAAACATTATACATTGGAGCTCAAAATGCATCTATTTTATGGTGTAAATTAGATAATCAAATCAATACAGTTCCAAATATTGAAAATTTACCACATTTTAGATACGATAAATTCTTTGATTCAAAAGGACCAGGAGGTATAAAGAATACATTACAGACTAGACATGAATTATTACGAAAGAATTCATCAAATTGTGAAAAAACACCAATTTTATACCAATTAATTGAATGTAACTATGATGATATTATTAGATTTGCACATAATGGATATGTTTATTGTTTGGAGTTTATAAATTCTTCAATTGGTGATTATAATGAATCTAGTTATTTGATATCTGGTGGTGGTGATGGTATAGTTAACATTTGGTCAAATAAATTAAAGAAAATAGCCAGTTTACAAAATGATGAATCAATATTATCTATGTGCATTTATGATTCTTTATTATATGTTGGATTAGGAGATTCTAATATTAATGTATGGGATTTAATGACACTACAAATGATTAGAACTTTTCAATGTGAAGATCAGGAAGTTTTAAGTTTGGATATTTATAATGATTCCTTGTATAAAGCATGTACTGGTTTATATAAAATGTCAATGAAATCTACTGATTGTATCAAGATGGAAACCGAAATAATCAACACTACAAAAATTTTCACTCATGAATCAAAGACTTTCTTAGTTGCTGGTGGTAATAAATCATTATCATTATGGGATATAACAGACGATAAAGAAACTGAGGAATCTTCAATATCAACCAACTCCTTTAAATTTTCAAATGATGATTTATTAATAATGCTCAAGAAATATATTTCATTTAAAACTATCTCCAAATATCCAGAATTATATCTTGAAGATAATCGACATTGTGCTCAGTTTCTAATTAGATTGTTTAATAATTTTGGTGCTTATCAAACTAAATTATTACCTGTTAAAAATGGAAATCCAATAGTATTTGCAGAATTCAAAAAGAATAATAAGAATTCAGATTCACATTCTAGAGTATTGTGGTATGCTCATTATGATGTTGTTGATGCTACTAGACATGAAGCAAAAGAGTGGAAAACTGATCCTTTTAAATTGGTTGCAAAAGAAGGTAATTTATATGCAAGAGGTGTCTCAGATAATAAAGGTCCAACGTTAGCTTCAATTTTTACAGTTGGTGAATTATACAATAAACAAGAATTAAATTGTGATGTTGTTTTTATAATTGAAGGTGAAGAAGAATGTGGATCAATTGGTTTTCAACAAGTTATAAATGAATCTAAGAACTTAATTGGAGAAATAGATTATATTATGTTATCAAATTCATATTGGTTAGATGATGTTACACCTTGTTTGAATTATGGATTAAGAGGAGTTATAAATGCTTCAATTACAATTAAATCAGATAAACCAGACAGACATTCTGGTGTTGATGGTGGTGTAAGTAGAGAACCAACAATGGATATGGTTCATTTATTAAGTTCATTAATGGACCCTAAAACAAAAGATATTAAAATCAAAGACTTCTACAAAGACGTCTTGAAAATAACTAAACAAGAGGAAGAATTATATGATAAAATTAAAAATCAATTACCAAATATTGATATTAATTCATTACAATTAAAATGGAGAAATCCTTCATTAACTATTCATAAAATTCAAGTATCTGGTCCAAATAACAATACAGTCATTCCACAATTAGTTCAATCTACCATATCAATACGTATTGTTCCAAATCAAGATTTAAATACAATTAAAGAAAATTTGATAAATAAATTAAGAAAAGAATTTGATGAATTAAATTCTGAGAATCATTTATCTATTAATATATTCTATGAAGCTGATGCTTGGATTGGTGATCCAAATAATAAAGTATATCAATTATTATATAAGAATTTGAAAAAACATTGGGCAATGGAACCTTTATTTATTAGAGAAGGTGGTTCTATTCCATCAGTTAGATTTTTAGAGAAATGTTTCAATGCTCCTGCTGCTCAAATTCCATGTGGTCAATCAAGTGATAATGCTCATTTAAAAGATGAAAAATTGAGAATTATAAATTTATTTAAATTGAGATCAATACTAACTTGTACATTAAAAGATTTATAGTTTATATAATACATGCATTGATTTCCTTCTTAGACCTTCGATTGAAATAACCAACTCGATATAATTTCTTCTCTATGATCAACTGATTAATCTCATCTAATATTCTCTCATCTTCTTCATCTTCTTCAAAATCATCATGATTTACAAGGTCTACATCCTTATCATACCATATCCAAGAATAATGGGAATTGGAAATTGAAGAACTTGATGAAGTTGAATTTGAATGTGAATTGTTTGTACTTGAAACTTTCAAATCAAGGTTTGATCTAGCTTCATCTCTTTTTGAGTTTAAATTAAATAGTATCTTCAACACTTCAATACATGATAATTTATGTTCATATGTTAGTTTAATGTAATTATAACTTTTATCTATTGATTTTGCAATAATTGGAAATGTAGTATGAATAGTATATCTTTGTTTAGTACTCGTCAAACCAGTAGAAGTACAACAAAACTCGGCAAAAGTCGTTAGGTTTGGATTAAAGCAAAACACAGTATCAAATTGGTCTTTATATTTGGGATCAACCTCATCTAGTATGACAATATTATTTTGTTTGATCTTGAAATGGTCTAAAATTATCAAAATTTCATTCATTTCTTTCTGTATATCATTCAATAGCACCAATGTCCTACCCTTTACTTTCTGAATGTTAATGTAGAAAGGTAATAAAATGTCAAAGATAAAACAAACATCATGTAAACTCACATTCTTATGAATTGGAATTAATAATTTTTTGGGAACAGTGATAAATTCTTGAAATCCTCCATTTAAATCAACACCATAAGTCAAATTACAGCAACAATTTGATGTTATTGAAATTGGATCTGTTGAAGTATGACTTCTTTCAACTTGACAATTGGTAAATGGCCATACTAAATATTTAATCGATGAAGCACCGCCTGTTAATTTCCCAATAATTCTAAAACTTGGAATTACTAATGAATGTAAATTATTAAAATCAGTTAAGTAGTTTATAGCTGACATTTTAACCTTAATTGTTATTTTAGACGAATTCAAATCATTGTAGTTATGTCGTATTTTTTCATTTGGTAGTTTTATACATTGAATAATTTTATTTTCACCAGGGTGATACATTCGATTGTTAACTAATCCATGATCAACTGAAGATGAAGATGATGGCATTGAAGGTAAAAAATTTTTAAATTTTAGTCCAATTCATTTGTTCAAAGAGTTAAAACTTAAAACTTTAATACTTTAAAACTTTAAAACTTTAAGCGGTGCATTTGTGCCTTGTGAAATTTTCTACGCATGTAAGATCTAAATTTTTTTAAGCGAGGGACAATATGCCGGATAATTTTTCATAGCACAATGATGTATCGAACAATACAAAATACAATACTAAAGAGCCGTTGAATAATTTTATATGTATGTAAGATGGTTAGTTACTTATGTGTATTTAGTTATGTCATGAACTACTTATTATCCACGTTTGACTACTATCGTTACTGTATGTATTAGATTTTTTTGCTATAAAAATTCTTGAAAACACAAAATCAAACTTTTAACTGTAACCGAATAAGATAGATTATTAATTATTTTTAGTTGGGTTGGGTTAGATAATTAACTTGTCTTCGATCCCTTTGAAGCACGGATATGGTAATTTTTTTGTATTATTTCCAGTCGTTCATTTGCATGATGATCGTCTATGAATTCCAATTGTAAAAATTTTTTATGCTAAAATAACTTCGAATCTCTATACTATATAGACTAATGGTAGTTATAAATGAACTATATCTACTCTTTCATTAGACAATTAGGTATTTTCCTTTAGACTCCAATTGTTAAAATAATTTTATTTAAATCAACAATTAAAAATATTTTTTTTTTCGACCGAAATTGGATTTTTTTTTGCGTAACTTTTTAGTGCTACAAATTATTTCTTCGCGCTATTTTTAGGGCGATCGGTGCTAAGGGTTTTGGCATGAAAGTTAGAAACAAAACATTTTTTTCAGGACATTTACCATTTGTAAAAAATTCTGAGTCGTGAAACATACTGTGCACCAATATCAAACTTTATAATTCGAATATTCATATATTTCAAGCTTCAAAGTTCAAGTATATTATTTTTTGAGTAGTCATTTGGGCCTTTTTTCACCATACAAAATTTTTGCAAAAATGAAAATGCATTGTGTTTTCTAATTCACGCCCATAACTTTCAATTAAACAACCAATTAAATATCCTATATCGCAAATAAAGGTCCTGAACACAATTTGAATTGAATGGAATTAAAATTGAAAAATTTCAAAATTTTCTCTGAAGTATGGGAAAGTTTGAGTAAATTGACCTCATGAAAAATCTAATTCCACTTTCCCTGTTCAAAATTGTACATGATAAAATAACCCGAATTCGTAGTTCCCGTTCGAAGTATTTCTTGAAATCCATTGAGTTAGGGCATTCAAAATGGAAGAGTTAATTTTTTAAAGGTGGTTTGAAATTTTTGAAAAATTTTCAAAACGATTATGGCGCCTTGAAAACACTATGTATATAATCTTTAGGATCCGTTGAGTTGAATCTGTTATATTCGACGATGATATCTTGGGTTTGAGTGATGATTATCTTGCAAAATAGCAATTTTTGACCTTCATTAAATCTTGAATTAAGTCATCAAAATTATGTTTATCCAGCGCATATTAATTTCAGTTTACTCGTAATGGGCCGATAATTATAATGAAATTAGCTTAACTAGAAATGCTTTATTATTGAAGGAGTTATTTGAAACTTAAGTTTCAAAATTTATAGTTCGGGGACTGCATATAAGCAAGTTTGTTTCAAAACGATTTTCGGAAGTGCACATTTTTGCTTGCGAAGATTTGGTGCGACAAAATAATTTTTCGCTCTATGTTTGAGACCACGTCGTGAAAGGTTATACGATTCATAATCTCGACGTCTACCATATTTCAGTTTTGAATTATGATTACATGTAATGAAATAATTTATATATTTAAATATGCTATTTCGTATTACTATTCTTCCTTTTTCTTTCTTCTTCATCTATTAAACTTAATCTCATGGCTTCTTCAATCATTCTTTGTTCAATATAATCACCAGCATTACCTGAACTCCTATTATCAATAATTAAATTACTTGCATGTATTGCACTTGCAGTTGCTGCTTTTCTTGCCAATTTATTCCTGCTATTTTCTAATTTTTTATTCCAATCTGGTCTTATATAGTCGGTATAAATAATTGGTGGTGGAGTTGAAGCTGGGGATGGTTGAGCAATTGTAGATAATAATTTATAATCCATTGGAGCTATCCCATTTATACCCGTATGAATATCTAATGGTGGATTGTATGTTACTCCAAAATCCGTCATTGCACAATAAGGGCAATTGGCCGGTTGTGATATCAATTGTTGAGGTTGTGGATCATTTGATGTTTCGTGTGGTGGATGAGGATCCAACCTTTTGACTTGAGTGAAACACTCAGTGCAAATAGGTTGAAAGCAGCAATTGGATATATTTAAATGTTTTGGATAATATAAAAAACAGATTGGACATTCCAATGGATTTTTGTATAATTTGAGGTATAAATCATTTGAAAAACATTGTTTATCTTGAATCTGCTTCATTTTATGAAACTTAGCTTCTTCTTCCATTTGTAATTCTTTAACTCGTGCAACTAATGATTTCAACTTGGCTTTCTCTTCTTGTCTTTTATAATAATTTGACAGTTTGTGAATCTTGTGATTATCCACATCATCTTCCTCTTCTTCAATTTCATTAAAACCAGCTTCAGGTGCATGAAGAGTAAGTTGAGAACATAAAATAATTATTTCTTCATCTGTCCAACTTGTATTATAATCTTGTAATGGAGTAAAAAATGGAGCTAACTCACGATTTATAATTAATTTCCTTACTATATCACAATCATAATCTAAATTTGATTTATAAGTTCCGTAAGGTGCTAAAAATCCGCCATCTACATTTTCATCATATTTTACAATTAATTGCATATAATGTTGTTGCTGAACTCGATCTTTTTCTTCTTGTCTTTTTAATTTCCTTAAATCTGTTGAATTGGTTCTTTGATGACCATTCGACTGAGTAGTTGATGAAGATGTAGTATTTCTTCTTCTCTGTTTCGTTGATGATGATGATGTATTAGTAGTTGTGAATTCTGAAATTAATGAATTAGATCTACTTCTTGTTTCCTTTGTAGGTACGTTCCCCATTATTAGTTGGTTAATTGGTTGTAAATTAGTATTGTGCTTCAAAAGCAAGAGATTGTAAGTTGTATATATAGGGGAAAACATAACTTTCACACGACTATGCAGTTCACTTACTACACGTGATTGATCAGGTGATTAAATGTATATTGACTCTAATCTCTAGTTAATCCTAATCCTATTCCAACTCCAATCATTGCAAGTGCTGCTGAAACCCAAAATAAAAACATAACTAATGAAATCATCTTTTGAGCCTTACTAAATTTCTTTAAATTTAATATACCATTTGTTTTATTATTATTATAATAACGTAAACCACCATAAAACAAATTTGATCTAAATTTATCATCAAATAAACCAATGGTTATTAATAAATAAATTGGTGGTATAATTAATCCAATTAACATTAGCAAAATAAATTGTAACCACGGATAATATACTATATTATATTCTTGTACTTTTTCTTCATATTGTCTTGGTAAATAAGGTAAATCATTAAACTGTTTTTCATTCAATATTATATTCTTCTTTGGTTGTGATAATACTAATCTATCTTCTACTTGATGTGGAATTTGTTGATGTAACGATGTAGTTGATTCATTGGAGGAATGTGTTGCAGAATCTCTAATTGCAGATCTAGTACTTATTGGAATATCATTATTTGTATATGCACCTTCTGGTTTTTTTGGTATTTCTTGTATTGGTGGTTGTGGTGGTGACTGCTTTTCATTTTGACTATTTCTATTTTCATAATATGACCATCTATTCTTTGATTCATCATAATTTTTATCTTGAACTTTATACAACATTACTGGTAAATCATTTGTCTGATCCAAACCAGCTGTCATATCATTAATTTGAGGTAATGGTATCCTTGGAACACCAACTTTAGACTCTACAATATTTGAGTTTCTTGAAATAACATCAGATTGTCTTTTAAATGAATCTGAATTACTACTTCTTGTGTGATCATAAAAACTTTCTAAATTTTGTAATAATTCACCTGATGAAATTGATGATCTAACTGCACTTTGATGTTTTGAATCTTTCAACATAGTTTCAGTAAACATGTGTGAAGTAGATGTTTCAGTTGGTGTGTGATTGTCAAAAGTTGGATTTATCATTGTTTCTTCTTGTAACAGACCAGCTATTATAGAAAAACTTTGACGCTGTTCTGATGAATTCGATGTACGGTTTGTATTATGACTTGAAGGTGTTTCATTAAATGTTTTTCTTGGTGTAGCTAATGGAGTAATTGTTGGATCTGGATAAGTTGGTTGGGTAGGAGTACCTTGATTAGTAGTTTCAGAATCATCACTAAATGCAACTGAAGCTCTTAAGGAATTTCGTTTATTTGAATTTATTGGTTCAACTTTATTTTTATGAATTTTATATCTCAATGAAGTAGAACTCAAAATGCTATCACCAGCACTTAATCTATGTTCTTCAATATTTTCAGATTTTGGAGAATTATGAGATAGCCTTTTAAGCATGGTGTTTGATCTTACAGAACCATGTGTTATAATTTCATTTTTCAATTCTTCAGTTTCTTCATTTGTTAATTGAACACTAGTTGGTCTACTTTCTCTAATTGAAGTTTCATCAAACTCTTCTTGAAATACAAAATCTTTTTTATTAACAGGTTGTGTCTCTTTTTCATATTCTTGTAATATTGAATCTATAGATTCTGCATCATATTGTTTTTCAACATTTTCATTTGATTCATCAGATTCAGTATCGGCAAAATCATCAACACTTGCCTTTTGTTTTAAATAATTTTGCTGTGGTAATAATATTGGATATGGTTGGGGTAAACTACTTGATTCTGAACCTAAACCTGATGATCTTGATCGTATAAATTTAGGTCTTAAATTAAAACTAAATCTGGGAGACTTTGTAGGAGTTAAATCAGTACCCACATTACTTTCATTTTCTAATTCAGGTTCTTCATTTATCGAATCTATTGAATATGATGATAATCTATTTTTGAAAAAGAACGATTTTAATGATTTAGTTGGTGAAGTAAACTCTTCAGTATTTGGAGATAATGTTGTCGACCCACTTGATGACAACGGCTTAGTTGGGGTTGATAATGATTCATTTAAAGTTGTACCACTTAATGGCTGACGGGTAGGCGATGGATTATTAAACTCTAGTTTTTTCTTTTTGGTGTCCTCTTGACTCATGATCAAAGTACATTAATTATGTTTATAATATGGGTATTACAATTTGAATGATGTTATATATTAAAGCAGCGGTTATAATAAATAAAGTTTGTTGTAAAGTGAATGAATATTAGTTGGTATTAAATGAGTGCGGACAATGAAAAAGTAATGTTACAAACTTATTCAACCAAATGGTGAAGTATGATAATTAATTGAATGACTCCTATCAAACTATAATCTAGTAAATGATGATGTAGTACGGTTTGATTGTTGTTTATTTCTTGTTAAACGCAGATGAACAAAATACACGCAGAGTAAAAAAAATTTCTCTTCAACAACCAATTTGGTCAAATCAAAAACATCAACACAAAATCAACAAATATTATATTTTCTTCGCTAACAAGAAAATATTTAGACGACGACCAATTGGTCCGATCAATATATGAAGGGTTTAGTGATAACTCATAGCTATATTGACCGAAGTATACCATTTATCAAGGTCGATTCAAATCATAATTCTTTTCCAATAGCCAATAAGAATTCGGTATATATTTTTGCTCGTTTAGCCGCACACCAGATCTCAAATCTAACTTCTTTCCATAAATAGAAAAAAAAAAACATCTACATAATAGCACGTGATTTACAACTTTTTATGTATTTTTAAATCTAAACTTAAACTTGAAGCTATTAAAAAACTGATAAAACCGAAACTCTCGTAATAAATGAAATATCTTTTGACGTATTACATTGGTATTAATTTGTTGATTTCTAATTACGTGCTATAATTAAAATTGGTTACTCTAACTGCCCTGCAGTTAGAATCATTGTTGTATGGTTGATTTAATAATTTGATCTTCTTTTTCTTCTTCTAACTTTTCTTTTTTTACATGGATTTGATACATTAGCATTTGTACCTGAATTTGAGTTTCCACCGGTACTTGGAGTATTTGTTGATGGTGGATTAGCAACTGATGGAACACCTGATCCAGTACAAGTACCTGAATAAGCAGCGAAAGCAGTTTCTGCAACAGTTCCTAAAGTATTTAAGTTAACTAATTCTTGGAATAATTGAGTAATTAAACCTGATTCTGTTAATGCGTCTAAAATTGAACTTAAATTAATTAAATTATTAGCCAACATTGCTTTAATTAAATCAACTGCAAAATTTAAATAATTTGAATTTGTTAAAACATCTCTAACTACTGAACTTGCTAAACCAGATTGATATAATGAATCTAATAAATTATCAACTACTGAATCTAAATCTAATCTTTTATCAACAATATAAGGTTGTAAAGATTGATCATCTTCATCTCTTGTAATTAATGAATTGACACCTTGATCAATTAAATCTTTAACGCTATTAGCTAAATCTGAAATAACTTGTTCGGCTGCATTAAATAATTCAACATATAATGAACAATCTGAAATTAAATCATTAATAACATTAACTGCTAAATTTGAACTAACTAAAGCATCTAAAACTGCTTGTAATGAAATAACACCACTTTTCATAACTGCAATTAAAACATTAACAATAATTGGTTCAAAAGTTGGTGAAGAAATAAAGTAATCTAAAATTTTAGGAGCTAATTGTGTTTGATTAATAGCGGTTAAAACATCAGTGACTATAGCATAATCTCTTCTCATTAATTCCATATCTATAGCATCTCTTTTTTCAGTATATGAATTAATGTGTGCAACTAAAGCATCAATATCTTGAGCTTCTCTTTTTGATAATGATGAAACTTGTCTTTTAACTAAAACATTTTCGGTAGTTGTTGATGGAGCTGCCGAGATGGTTGATAAAGTAGCTAATAACGTTAAAGCTGTAGAATATTTCATAATGATTAACGAATGTATGAATTAAATATGGTTAGGTGATTAATGATTTG
Source organism: Insectozyma verbasci (assembly GCA_947670415.1). Lineage (NCBI taxonomy): Eukaryota > Fungi > Ascomycota > Pichiomycetes > Serinales > Debaryomycetaceae > Insectozyma > Insectozyma verbasci. The sequence continues at coordinate 612,091 of CANTUO010000002.1, read as the reverse complement.
CAAATAAAAGAAATGAAGCTAAGTTTTAAAAAAAACAATATTTCGAGTCGATCATCAATTGACAAGGGCTTTTATATATATAATTTATGAGAGACGTAAAAATTCTCGAATATCTACTTTATAGATGGTTTAATTTAATTTTATGAATTGGTGTTTTTACTGCAAATGGTTGTTATCCCAATTAGGAAATTAACTAGGTCCAGCGTCTAAAGAAAAATAAAAAAAAAAAAAAAATTCTGCAACATTCTAAAGTTTAATGAGCATCAAAATTGGCTTTATATCGCTTGACTTTATAATCAGTGGCTTTTATAAATTGATTGGCAAACAGTAAAGTTAATGTCAAGTTATTGACGGACTGTTTGAATGGCTTGAGCATTGTTGAAATAAAACTACGTAATTAAGAAAGAATCAAGAGTTTATGTTATAATGTCTCACTCCTCAAATAGTAATAATAATAATGATATACGTTTGTCCCTTCTTTGTACTACCCCGTAAAAAAAGATGTTATTGTTTTAATTCTTGTCATTTTATACATTTATGGATACTTTATTACTATTTTAAACATAAACTATTTACCACCTTACATTACTTTTTTGAAAAAAAATTCATTAATGACGCTTGTTTTTTATTATTTGTGTCTGATTTTTTTGTGACATTGACTGGTTTATTAGATTTTTTAGGAGGTGGTCTTTTGGACTGTGGTTTGGTGACTGGATTTGGTTTTCTACGAACTGTTATATAACCATCTTCATCTACTTCTTTAGTCATTTCTGGTTCTTTCGGTTGTGCAGTTTCTTCTTCTTCTTCCTCTTCTGTGACAAATAATTGATCATCTTCTTCTTCAACATCGTTCATTTCTACATCTTCTGGAATTTCTTCTTTTTTTGACTCTAATTTAGGTGGTTGTTGTTCTTTTTCATCATCATCTGTAAATTCAAAAGTTTCTTCATCTTCAAACATTTTAGCTAAATCATTTGTACTTGTTCTTGTAGCTTTTTGTTCAACTTCTGATTCTTCCATCTCATCATCTTGATTATCATCAACTATTATTCTGTCTTTTGGTTTCTTTTGTTCTGTTTTTCTTGACTTATACTGTAATGTGGGTTTAGAAGATTCTGTAGATGGTCTTTTGGCAGGAATTGATGAAGCTGATTCTGCTGATGGTTTTCTAGATTTATAATGATTTGATAATGATGGTTTTGCAGCTGATACTTTTCTAGATACATAACCAGATGATAATCTATTACTCTTAATTTCTTTCTTTGGTTGTTCTTTCTTAATTTCTATAACTGGAGCAGTAGGTTGTTTTATATCAATTTTTTTAATTATTTCCTGCTTGATTTCTGGTCCAATTATGATACCATTCTTTTCATATGTTTTAATTAAACTTAAATCACTTTTATACTTTACTTCTTCTGCCGCAATTTCTGAATTTGTTAACTGTATATCTTTCGAAATTAAACAATATACGTGTATAACTGAGACCAGCTTAAATTTAGCAACATTCTCATCTAATTGTGATTCATCTGAACATAATTTAATCGCCCTTTTATCTTCTTTGTCTAAACCCGTTATTATAAATGATGCAGTTAATTTTAATTTGTTTTTTTGATAATAATCATATAAAATCTCTTTTGATTTGTTGATAGATAAATTTAGTTCTCTTGAGAATTTGTGATATGTCACTGGCTTGCTGTTTTTAATCAATTCTGTTGATAAATATTCAATTTCCTTCATTGCTGAAGATGGCATGGTGATAAAATAAAATTAATACGCGTCCGAAAAAAAATGAGACATTGAAAATTGACATAGAAAAAAAAATTGTTAAATCATGAATATATTATTAATAATACATAAATTATTATACTATATAAAGGCAATCGTGATGCTTATTACTATTAAAGTTCATCCTTTACTGGTTCCAAAGGTTTACCACCGTTTTCAGCTTCTAATTTTGCCTTTTGGTCATAATATGCTTTTCTTTTAGCTTCTCTTTCTTCTAAATTACCACCCAATTTATCAATCATATCAGGAGTAACACCATTTGAAATTAAAGTTCTCCAAGTTCTTACATTTTCAAAACCATTTTGAGCATATTGATAATCTAAAATTGCTTTTTGAATATTTTCTTTACATGTAGCAACAAATGGACCATATTGAACAACTTCTTGATCTAATTTTTTACCACCAACTAGAATAAATTCTAATAATTCATCTGAATCTTCTTTTGCTGAATTTTTACCTGTTATATAATCACCTTGTTCATCGAAAAATACATTTTGATATTGATCAATTTTAGTATCATTATTTAAAATTAAATGTTTACCACTTAAAACATAAAGGAAATAATTGAAACCTTTTTGCAAATCTTGTTTAAATTCACCAGTTGGTTTAACTTTATAATAATAATAATTTATTGGAGTATAAGCTAAATCTTTTACAGATTCAACACCATGAGATTTACCTGAAATAACTTTAACAATAACTTTACCATTATCAGCTTCAACTTGAGGAATTTCCCATTCTCTTAAATCTCTATATCTTGGTTTTGAATCTTTTAATGAATCTGGTAAATCAACCCATAATTGTAAACCAACAGCTGGAGATCCATCTTTACTTGGAACTGGCATTTCTGAATGAACAACACCTTTACCAGCAGTCATAAATTGTAAATCACCAGGATATAAAATACCTTTTGAACCAGTAAAATCTTCATGAGCCATAGCACCATTCATAACTAATGTAATTGTTTCTTGACCTCTATGTGGATGTTCTGGAAAACCATCTTGACCTGATGAAGTAAAATGATCAAACATTAAAAATGGATTAAATTTTCTTTGATTTATAATACCAATTGATCTTCTAACTGTTGCACCAACACCTTCTGGTTGTTGTCTAGCAGTGACTATTTTAGCAATTGTTCTGGCTGATGACATATTATTATTTGATACTTGTTTGTTATATAATTGTTTTGAATAAATATTTAAAGGATAAATTAATAATATTAAAAAAATTGGCAAAATAATTGATAACGAGAAATTATTCATATATTTATACTTGTTCGGATTTGTGAAAAAGATTATGATGATCAGCCGTTTAATATAAGTTGATAACGATGGTTGATCAGTTGATAAATTGATAATCTTTTAATAACTATTTGTAATTTAATAATGGAAATCTTCCAGAAAAATAGTGAATTAATAAAAGTCATTCATATCTCTTGGTATATATATACTACTTTATTGGTAATAGTCAATAGTAATTTATTATTAAGTCCAAGTTGCTAATTTTTTACTAATGGGAATATTATGTAATCTATTACAAATTTATGTTTCATATATTATTATGAATATATGCACGATTACTTATTTTTAATAATTCATTACAAATTTATTACTTTTTATTTGTTAATTATTCGCCACTTCTTCCCGGTAAATATTTGATCTAGATTGTTCACTAATTTATCCGTACTCGTATTTTTATAACCGATTTATTCCTTAAAGGTTAATCTTTTTGCAACCATTTATTTGGTTCTAGCAAATACATATTTTGTATCCCAGATTACATCAATTTTAGTATCATCATCCCATTTCATTTCAGTCTTTAATTCATATACGAATTTTTCTGCTATGTCATATTTAGAACCATGTTCAACCATCCAAGAATGATAAGCACTCCAACTCTTGACATAATTTAAAAACCAAACCATATCAATAGTCTTCTTAATGAATAACTTAGTATATTTGTCACCTTCAATACCATCTCTATCTACCAAGTACTCATTTCGGATCACATCCGTGAATAAATTATTTGGTGGTTCAATCTCTCTCATCAAAGTTCTTAAGTAGTCATGACCTGGCTGTTGATAATATGGACCCATATATTTCTCATAACCATCTTCTATTTTTGAATTATAAGTATAATTTGTATAAATTTCATTAGCCTTAGGATAACCTATGAATATTGGATCTTTATATAACCAATAAACTAAAGTACTGTTTGATTTCAAAACACGATGACACTCTTTAAAGAACCTTGGGTGGTCAAACCAATGAGCAGATTCACCAGCTGTAATTAAATCAATTGAGTTTGGTTCTATTTCACTTGGTTGTGATTCTGCCGTACCAATCAAAAATTTGACTTTTGTATTTTTGTTCGATTTGTTGCATTGCGCAATCATTGATGTTGAAGGGTCAGTTCCAATTACATTATTGAAATATTTTGTTAATTTAAACGTTACAAAACCTGTTCCACATCCTAGATCGATCGCAATGTCTCTGTTTCCTTTATGATATTTCATTAATTCGTCATAAAATTCATCTGAATATTGTGGTCTTGAATCATGGTAATGTTGAGTTTCAAATTTGGTTTCTGAATAAGCTGACATGTCCGATTTTTGTTGAAGTCTCTTATTTTGCAGCAATTTGATCTACTTTATATACTTAATTAAACCCTGTAACGCGCCGGTATCGGAGCTGATAAAGAGCTGTTAAAATTGACTAAAAAGTCTACACAATATCAAACAAGACTCGCAAATGTGGAGAGACATACAATTACTCGAATTGTTTGCCACGATCGTACTTGTAGTCAAGCCTACATTTTTTTTTCGAACATTTTTGCAAAAAAATTAAAAGTTTGTATGTCTAAATTCATCTCTAAACTAAAATCAAAGGCGATAATATACTTCGTGATGATGCTTTTGGATTTAAGTTGAACTGAGCGTGCTTTATCTTCTACATTCTGTGAAATAGACTGTTTTATCATTTTTTGCAGCCATTTTAATTGATTGATAAAAGCGTAAATTTTAAAAAAAGAAAAAAAAAAAAAACTGAAACAAATTCATATCATTAAATGTCAGATTCCAGTAAATCATCAAATGTTAATTCTTCATCATTTGCAAGTATATTAGCTGGTGTTAAACGTATGAGAGAAGAATATGGAGGTGAAGAACAACAAGATAAAGAAATAGTCAAACATGCAAGAATCCAAAAACAAAAAGAACAATCACAACCAACACCAGCATCACAACAATCACAACCAGAATCAACAACATCACAACCTAGAACTAAAATACTAGAGAAATCACAACCATTGCAACGACATACATTAGATAAACCAACTGCAAAACCGGTACCTCCTACCAAATCGCAACCACAACTCAGAGCATCAAATAATGCACCACGATCATTAGGTCCTAGTGAAATTTTAGTTGCTAGATCACAAGAAAAGAATCCACTATTAAAAGATTCAATGATGAAGAATATAAGTTGGAAATTTGATGCTAAGATCTTGTCTGATTATTATATAAATTCAACATTTCAAATTTTGTTCCTTTCTCTAAAATATCATAAATTGAGACCAGAATATATATGGAATAGACTTAAAAAATTAAACAAGGGATCAATTGTAGATGATGAACATGCGAAAAAGAAGAATGATAAGAATTTGAGGATATTGCTTTGTGTTATTGATATTGATTCATATCATGAGACAATTCGAAAATTGACTGATTTTTGTATAAAACATGATTTATCGATGGTGTTAGCTTGGTCATTTGAAGAGGCTGGGAATTATATCGCATTGGGTAAACATTTTGATAATACTCCAAATAAAGTGCTGAAATCATTACAAGGGTTCAGAAAAACTGATTATAATTCAAATTTAGTTGATAGTTTAACTTCAGTTAAGTCAATTAATAAAACTGATGTTTCCAATTTACTTGCAAATTACAAATCATTCAAGGAGATAATTTTACAGAATTCATCACTGTCTAATCTTAATGAGAGTGAGATAAATAGTATTACGGGGTTGGGTACTACAAAGTTGAAAAATTTGAATTCGATGTTCACTTCTGATTTTATATTAAATAAGAAAACTAATTAGGTACAACAGTTTGCTCCTATTCCATTTCTATCACTAACTTCCCCAATAGCTCATACTTCCAACACTCTTCTTTTTCTAATCCATTATTTTCCTCTCGTTACTATTTAGTATCACCACTTTGCTGCTCCTGTTCTTTTTCCATTTCTAGTACTTTTCTTCTCAATATTAAATTTATACCATTCAACAACTCATTCTTTTGAATCAATATATCTTTTAATTTCTTTGAATCAACATCTAATTTTTTAATCTTCTTATCGTAAACCACCTTAGAATCTTTTGCAGATTTCTCAACATAATAACCAGTACCTATATCAACTAAATACTCATTTCTTTTCAATATTTTACCAGGGATATATAATGAAGAAGTCAATGGAACTAATAAATTCTCTTGTTTTGAATTTTCAACATTGTCTATTGTACTTATACAATCTTTTAATTTCAGTTGTGCAGTTTGTAAAGCTTGTAAAGATTGAGTGAAATGTTGTATTTCAGAATCAATATTCTTTCGGAATTCAATTAACTGTTGTGGTGGTAAACTATTAAGATCAATCTTGTTTGACATTGGTAAAAAACTTTTGATAGTATAATTTTTTTTTTTTTTTCAATTTGCATCCATTTGATTCCTAACGCAAGGTAATTTATTATGGGAGCCGATGGTGGTACTATAGCTAAACGACAAGATATACTTGCATTACATTCAAATTTCAAGGATTTGGAGAATACAAAGGCAAAGAAAGGAGATGGTGATGAGATAAATAATAGATTTACAATATGTCAAATATCGTCATTGACGTTATTTAAGAAAGATCCAATAGTAGGTGATTACAAAGGTAATCTATTCATAAAGGAGAAGATACTAGAGTATTTATTGAATGTGAAGCTTAAAAAGGTGAAGAAAGAAGAGAAGTTTAATCATATTTCATCAATTAAAGATTTATGTCAAATTAATATTACTTGGTCTGTTGTTAAAGATGTTCCATTTGTGATATGTCCAGTGACTAAAGAAATACAAAAATATCAAACTTTTGCATATTTAAGATCTTGTCATTGTGTATTAAGTTATAAAGTATTGAAAATTAAAAACTCCAAAGACTCAGACTCAGAAATTAAGTATTCTTGTCCTAATTGTAATAAGGATTATGAATTAATAGATATAGTATTATTAGATCCATTAGAGAAAGAAGAGTCAAAATTGATAAACGACAAAAAGTATGAATTTTTGATAGATGAAGGTTTAACAAATTCGAAATTACCCAAGACAAAGAGCAAGAAAGATGAGAAGAAGAAAGGAGATGAAATACCTAAAGTTGATGAGTTTATAAGGAAACGAAAGTTAATAGATGACGATTCATCAATAGATCTACATAAAAAAATCAAATCTTAAAAATATATTAATTTAGTATAACCTTGGTTTATTTACATGTAACCTCTTAATATCTTGGTATCATTTCTCCTCTCCTTTTCTTTGTTCATGATATTGATTTTCATCAAATGCTAATTTCTTTTTATTAAATGGTGACCAATCCGAATTTGCCCAAATGTTAAAAGCTATACCACCACCACCAATAACACATATTCCAACAAGACCTAATACAGTCAATCTATGTACTACATCAGTAGCACGTACATGTAAAGGAAGTTGATTCTTATTTAATCTTATAAATGATGGTCTCATAATAAACTGATGTATATCTGGGATTTGATTTTTTTTTCGTGCCATTTTTTAAACCAGAATAGAACGAAAAGGAAGAAGAGTATAATACTAAGGTATATATTCTTATAATAGATATTTTAACCATTCTATATTAATTATCTTGTTCTCAATTAATGATGGATTAGCATATATCAATTCTAATAACCAATAACCATTGTATAATTTAAAAATACTAATCAATTCTTCATTTCCTTCATTTAATTCATTTTCAAACAATTCCTTAATTATATAATCCAATATTTCTAAACTTGATTTATTTATCAGATTCATCATTTCTTTATTTACTTTTGTATTTTCAGCTAATAAACTATCCAAATTTTTGTTTAATAAATGTTCAAATTTTTTATAATCTATATGTCCAATAGTTAATGATTCATTTCCTTCATTAAATAAATTATCATGCAATGGTTGAATAGCTTCATATTTCCCAATATCAATACTTACAGGAAACTGTCTTGGTTGTATACCTTTGATTATAAATCTTTTCTTCGGTTCCCCATTTTCTTCAAATGTTATAACTTTAGCTTCTGCATGTGGGAATGCCTTTGTTACATTTCTAATAAATTCAACAGCTGCTAATAATGGTTGTAATTCTATATTATTTGAATTTATCCCATTAGTATTCTTTCTTCTTGAATTTGCATTCCAAATTTCTTCAAATTGATTTTCATAAGCTTTCCAAATTGAAATTTGAGTTACTTCTCCATGTGCTGAATTTGTCGGTTCATAACAACAATGTAACCATGCTGAAGCTCTTGCTGGTTCAGTCATATTAAGAATTAATTTATATAATTCATCATTTAAATCTGGTGCTGATGTAGGTATACCTGAATATAATGATCTTTTAGTTAAATTTAAATGTGGAATAGATTTTATAGTTGTACTTGGTTCATTTAATGGTAAATTCGAAACTATTAATTTTGGTAATTGTTTAATTAGGGTGATATAATTTGATCTTGTTGATTTTAATTGTAATAATTTTTTCAACCTGTACCTTTGTGAATCAGGTATTGAATTTGGATAATTTTCATTCAAGGCTTTTGAAAATACATACATTTTAACGAACTCTAAAACTGTATTGTTGATTTCATTATCTTGGATTAATAAATTATTTATAATTTTCTCTAATTGTACATCTGTAATTTGATCAATACAATTATTTACAACTTTCATTTCTTCATCATCTTGTTCCATTCCTTCATTTTCATTCTCACTTTCTTCTTCTTCTTCATCATCGTCTTCATCTTTTACTTTTGCATCCTTATCCCAAATAATCAATAAATGAGAAATGCATTTCAATATACCAACATATAAATATTTGTCATCGACAAATGTCAATAATTTGAATAATAAATTGAATAAAGGATCTGATTTGACATTATCAATATAATAACATGTTAAAGGTTCTAATAAATCAATTGTATATACCAAACATTCATTAAATTGATTATCAAATTTAATTAATTCATTATATGTAATTTGATTATAAAAATCCTTATTATAAAACCAATGATATAAAATTTTTAAGATATCTATGAGATTTTTCTTGAAATTTGGTAATTGTGATAACCATTGTTGATTATATATATCTTGAGCCAAATTTCTTAATGTCAATAATGAATCTAAACTAAATGTTAAAATATCTTGATCTAAATTTGCTAAATTTCCCTCATTTATAATCTGCCATGGTTTATTTAAATATTTAATTAATTCATATGCTATAAATGTATCATTTTCAAAATTTATATATGGATTTATTGAGTTTCTTGCTAATGTGCTTAATGCCCATTTAATTTCTGAATCTATATTCAGTTTCAATGACATTTTAATTCTTTGTAATTCTGAAATACCTCTATGATTTGTACCTAGTGGTTGGTATTGATTGTGACTATACATAAAACTGGAAGAACCATATCCATTTATTGTTGATTCTTGTATGTTACCATTTGATGAAACTATAGTCCTTGAATGGCTAGCCACTGGAACTATAGATGGAGCCATTATGAAACACGAATTATAATTTTGGGTTGTCGGTTTGTTTATTAATACTAGTTGGTTTTTTTTTTTCATTGAATTTCGTGTAAATTTATCGACAAATCACGTGATAAAATGGTAGTATATAACGATCAGATTTTTGATGATAAAAAATGAAAACAACGATGCCTATTGTATAGTTATTTAATGCTAACTATGAGAGTTTTCATTTGTTAGATGGTAGATATTGACAATCTGTGTTTTCACTTCTAATCTGTTGCTAATTTGAGGTTATTGGCTTTTTGAATCTAATCTGTTCTAGTATGAGAATAGAGTGGTGTGTTGTACGAATAGTGTGTAGAGTGATTCGTGGTTTCAACACTTTCAAGCAAGTATGTCTAGATTGCTAATCATTATATAGGTGTATATATATGGGCATCGGGTCATTTATTAACATTCACATTTAAATGAAGTTAATGTCGTACCAAGGCAATAGGATCTAGTCAAGGCAAAAAGTGAAGTTTACTTTGGATTAACGTTCGAATTGTCCTGTTTTTAGTAGTTTCAATTAAATCAATTGTAAATTAATTACTTTAGGTAACTTTCGACTATGCTACATTTAAATAGACTATTGGTTTCGAATGTGTAGCTTCAATTTTTTGGAAAATGACGGTGAATTTCATAGTTACAGGTAAAATCTAAGCTCAAAATCTATCTCCTGAAAAAATACATCTGTACTATTGGCTTTGCAATTCGAGGTTATCGTATAAGATCGGCTTAATTATCAGGTGCTTCTATTATCATACCTGATCAACGAACTAATTTTAACGCGATGAAAATTTATTTATACCAGCTGAAATTTCCATCAAAAACTTTGTATCGGATTCCGATTTTTCTAGCTATGAAGTAACCCTTTTATAGCGGTAATATTTCTAAAGCAATCTGAGCTTGGTCTTTTCTTTGATTCAGGTTAGTGGGCCTATTTGGAAAATCATAATTCTAGTTTGAAACACGTTGATGTTTAAACTAAAATATTTTGTGCCGCATCAATGAAGAACAATCAAGGTTAACATTTAGTATAGAATTTCAACTGAATTACAACGTGAACTAATTAAGTTTAGTATCCCCATTTTGAAATTAAACGTTTAAATTTTGTCAATTATTCTGACCGATCAATCTAGGGCACGTTCTTAAGAACTATAAATATGAACAAGATCTTCAAATGTTTTATAAACTAAGATGAAATTTTTATTATTATTGTCATTGATTGCCTTAGTATCTGCTTTACCTCCTCCAAGTGAATCAATTGACAAAAGAGCTGAATCTTTTGTATGCCCCTCTGGAGCTACAAAATGTCAAACAAGATTTAAGAAAGCGTCTTTAGATATCGAAGTTAAAGATCAATATTCATTAGGTAAAATTTATGGTGATGACGGAAAGGAATTACCTGTTTATATTGTAAATATTGATGGTCAACTGCCAGGGTACGCATTTTTTAACAATTTTATATAATTTCTTTCCATCAATATTAACACATTCAAGAAATGCATGTAATGCTCAAAAATTCATTGTCAATAACTATAACAATGATAATTACTTTAACAAAGATGGTTATATTGTATTGGCTCGTGGTTCTGGTTATGATAGAGATCAAGTTTTAAGAGGTTATTCATGTTCTTCAAGCTCTTATCAAAGAGATGAATTTCCTCCAAATAGTGCTAACTCAATCATGGAAAAAGTTACTGACATTAGTGTTCTTTGTATAACTGCACTGGACAATGAGATTGATGGATGTAACCTCCTGCGTTTTTTCACTGGTACAGCTGCGAAGAAAGCTACAGGTTCATCGCAATGTGTTACTAATGATAATACTCATTATCATCCAAATCAAGCTAGTTCCACTCCAAGAAATTTTCAAATTGAACAAGGTGAAAAATTTGCTGTTGTAATTAATACTAAAAATTCAAATGGTTGTAAAGCTTATACTTGATCTTTATATAATAGATTTCATTATATAAATGGTTTGTTTGTTAAGTGTAATAAAAGAGATATTAATAAGATCTGTCGATCTTTTCTCACGTTTGAGCAGTGTCTTAATTTACCACGTTCGAAAATACGCGCAAATTAACAGCAACACGCGCGATTATTAAAATTTGACAACCTAGGAAATCATAAATCAATTATTCTGACATCACAATTTTACCAACATGTTTCATAACCAACCTGGTAATTTGATTGAAATGGTGTTCCAATATGTACCTTTGACTTATATAAGACTATTGGTATACTCAATTTAATTTGGTCATATTGCTAGGCATACTTTTTTCGAAAAAATAGAAATTTCGTCACAGCACTTTTATGTATAGCTGGGGTTGATTTTAGGTAATATGAACAGTAACATAAAAATTGAAAGTTTTTAACATTTGGATTTGCAAACTTTGAACCAAATATTGTAGATCCACAGCTTGGCCATTGCCAGAACTCATCAGTTTAAAAGAGTTAGTAATTAAAACTTGGGGTATTATTGAGTCAATGACACTCCCAAACTCACAATAGTAAATTCAAAAGGAATTGAGAAATTTGACTTTTCAAAATGTAATAAATTAATGTCTATTATAGTTGAACAACAAGCCGATTGTGAACACCTGTACAAGGAATCATTAACAACCAATTGTAAAGCAACTGTACATGTACAAAGAATCATTAACGACCTTTTACCATTTTAAAAGTTTGATTTCAATTATATTGAAAGACGAAAAAGCTACTTTCTTAAAACTTAAAGAGGATGAGGAAATATACATACGTGGATCAAAATTGGTCAAGTCAGATTTGAATTCTAAGGTTCGTCGTATAATCACATTAATACCAAGACTGATTTGATCTAGTAAATAATAGAAAAAATACATGATCGTGTGCATTCATTTATCCATATTTACAATTGATCCATATGCAAGTCTGTTTCGACAATTTGAAGACCTTAAGAATAGGACTTTTAATAAATAAGAATATAGAATCTAATTAAAAATGGTTGCAAAATTAGACAAGCGGAATTAAATCTATTTTAGGTAATACTTTTCGCGCCTGAAATGGTTATCTTAAAAAAAATGGTGCCGTTGGAAATCTCCAAACTTTAGATTTCATTCTTTATAATATTTCATTCTTTATCATATTTCATTCTTTATCATATTCATTCTTTATTAATTGTACTTATGAAGTTTAACGGTTTATTAAGTGCAATTACGATTGCATCTAGCATTTCGGCATTATCTTTTAACCAACATGATGATCAAATTGTTCTATCAAATTTAAATTCAGAAAAATCCCATTCTCCATTAAATGAAATTTATTCTCAATTTGATACAGTTGAAAATAAACAATTTATATCCAAAATTTGGTCAGACTTATCTAGTGAGTTTTCGGAAAATAAATTAATTCAATTAGTTAATCAATTTAATAATAGAAAATCATTACCGAAAAATAACCAATATAAAGCATTCACTGCAGCTTCAACTCAATTTGAAACTTTATCAAATGATAAATTTAATGATTATTCGTTAAGAATTAAATCTACCCATCCTGAAATATTAGGTTTAGATACTGTGCAACAATATACTGGTTATTTAGATGTTCAAAGTTTAGATAAACATTTCTTTTATTGGTTTTTTGAAAGTAGAAATGATCCAAAAAAAGATCCAATCATTCTTTGGTTAAATGGTGGTCCAGGTTGTTCAAGTTCTACTGGTTTATTTTTTGAATTAGGACCAAGTAAAATTAATTCAACTTTACAACCTGTAAATAATCCATTTAGTTGGAATAATAATGCCTCAGTTATATTTTTGGATCAACCTGTTGGTGTTGGTTATTCATATACAAATAGTGAAGAAGTTGTTTCTACAGAAGCTGCTGCAAAAGATGTATATGTATTTTTAGAATTATTTTTCCAAAAATTCCCACAATTTATTCAAAATGAATTTCATATAGCTGGTGAATCATATGCTGGTCATTATATTCCAAGATTTGCAAGTGAGATAATTAATAATGCTGATAGATCATTCGAATTATCTTCAGTTTTAATAGGTAATGGTATTACTGATCCTTTAATTCAAGCTGGTTCTTATAAACCAATGGCCTGTGGTGAAGGTGGCTATAAACCAGTTTTAACACCTGAACAATGTCATCAAATGGAAAAAGATTATCCTAAATGTAAAATTTTAACTAAATTATGTTATGATTTTCAAAATCCATTAACTTGTGTTCCAGCTCAAGTTTATTGTGATAATAAACTATTTCAACCATATGCTCAAACTGGTTTAAATCCTTATGATATCAGAAAAAAATGCGCTGATGAAGGTGGTAATTGTTATGTTGAAATGGATTATATGGATGATTATTTAAATTTAGAATATGTTAAAAAAGCTGTTGGTGCTGAAAATATCGATATTTTCACATCTTGTGATGATACAGTTTTTAGAAATTTCCTATTAAATGGTGATGAACAAAAACCATTTCAACAATATGTTGCTGAATTATTAGACCATAATATTCCTGTTTTAATCTATGCTGGTGATAAAGATTATATTTGTAATTGGTTAGGTAATTTTGATTGGGTTAATCAACTAGATTACAAAGATGGAGAAATATTTGCTAAAAAACCTTTGAAACATTGGAAAACTTTGGATGATGGTAAAATAGCAGGTGAAGTTAAGAATTATAAACATTTCACATTCCTTAGAATCTACGATGCTGGGCATATGGTGCCAGCTGATAAAGCCCTGGAATCTTTAGATATGGTCAATAGATGGATCAGTGGTGATTACTCATTTGGTCATAAAGATTAAAAATTGTACTAAAAAAGTTTAAATTACATGTTTTTAGAAAATAAAAGTATTTATTGCAAATTTTATTACTTTCTGTTTGTTTATATTTTTGATTTCTTGGCTGGTCTATGACTAAAACCCTATGTTGTAGGCTGATTTTGAAAAATGAGATCAGATCAAATGCAACAAAATGCTGTACACGAAAATTTATTACACAGAGTATATTCGTGCAAAAAATTAGGAGACTCTTTATTTTTGTGGTTATGCTTGTTTGACGTCTAGATGAATCCGTTTGCAAAATCAAAGTGAAACAAAACAGACAATGATAGTAAATTTAACCGATTTTACATTGTAAAATTTTTTTACGATAATAATTTTGAAATTAATTTAATTAAAACGGTAAAAATTTTCACGTCTAGAATTCAGATTTACAAAATGTGATACCGCATTATTTTGAAGTTCGTTGCAATTTTTACAGTTGTCAAATTCCTCTTGACTTTTGAGCGTGTGTTTCAAAATCTGATCTCATCTCTTTCAAATATAATATTCTGATTTGGAAATTCGAGAGCTTAAAATGTGCAATTCTTCGACGAAAGAGAGTTTTTGGTAATGCACTACCATCAAGAAAAATCTAGTTTGAGTTATATGATTACCGTATTTGGAAGTTTTATATAATAAATATTTTACCCGTGGTACATTTCCTTATGTTGATTTTTTTTTTTTACTGGCTATTTTTCTTAATTTATTTTGCAGCTAAATTTTTAAGATCACAACTGAACGTTGCAAAAATCATCATCAATATTCAATTATTTATAAATCTGGTGGATCGAAAATTTTTCTCTTCTTTTCTTTTCTTTTCTTTCTTCTTTTTCTTTATCCAAACTTTTTACATTCCTTTGTATAAACAAAACTAACTTTCATACTTTCGTTAAATAATTAAAAATGCAATTTTCAACCGTCGCTGCTTTATCAATTTTATCTACCGGTGCTTTAGCTGCTTTCCAAAATGCTACCACTATCACTACTGAAATCACCGTTACTGGCTATACTACTTACTGCCCGGAACCAACTACTTTAACTTTAACTGTTTGTGATGAATCAAAACTTTGTGCTCCATCACAAATTGTTGTTACTGAAGCTCAAACTGTTACCGTTACCGAAGAATGTGTTGTTCCAACTTCATACACTACTACTGATGTTACAGTCACCAAAACTTATACTTGTACTGATGCTGCATGTAAACAACCAACTCAAGCTCCGGTTGTTGAAGAATCATCATCATTAGCTGAAGAATCATCATCATTAGCTGAAGAATCAACTACTTTTTCAACCGCTTACGTTAATATTACCTCATACGAAGGTGCTGGTGTCAGAAACGCTGCTGGTGTTGCTGCTGGTTTCGCTGCTATTGCTGCTGCTTTAATGTAAGATTTATTGATTTGAATCTTATTTTCGTTTAAATTACTTTGTTTTAATTACCAATAATTAGAATCTGGTGGGTCATCTTTAGAGATTTTTGCATTTCATCAGAATTGAAATTTTCAATTGCACGTTGAATTAAGTCAAAACTTTTTAGAATTTCTTTTATGTAATATTTTTAAATGAATTATTTATTATTATTCGTATTTCTTTGTTCAATTACGAGTTTGATAGAGAAGCTATGTTGATTTAAAACGTGCTAAAACTTTTTCTTTCTATAATTTAGAATCTATATCCATATATGATTCTTCAACTCCTTCTATAACCATTTCTGAATCATCTTCAACATCTATATGGTAAATCTTTCTTGCATAGACCATGCAATAAGTTAATGAAGCTACCCATGCAAATCCACTAACAATCACCGTATAATTCATTGTATCTTTATCAACTGCTTTCTCAGCTGGAAATTGACTAATGATAACAATATAAGCTCCAAATAAAACTGAAATCCATCGTACTAATGGTGATAATATTTTACCTAAGTAAAATTTCCCTGGTCTAAATTTTGATCTACCAAATGTTAACTAAACACTGTTGGACATGCCCAGCATAAATAATTACAAGCAATGTATAATGTAAATACAGCATTTGTGGCTACCGACCCAATTAAAACCAATAATCCAATGATAATTGCTGATATGGCACCAAAAATAACTGCATTTACAGGAACTGATAATTTATGATTAACTTTTTTGATCCGAAAGCTAAATGGTGATCCATTATCTCTTGAAAATGCCCATATCAGTCTACTTATAGCAACTAAAATAGAAGCACCCATTATAAATTGACAAATAGCCATGAAAATCACAAAAAGTAAAGCCCATTTCTTACCTAAATTGACCAAACGCTAACCCATATTTAGATTCAATTAAATCACCTTGAATATCATTAGTTCTAGTATAGAAGTTCATCACTATAATTATGATAAATCCAATTATACCACTAGCTGAAATTGATCCTAAAATACCTATTGGACTAGTTCTTGATGGATTTGAAACTTCTTCTGATTGATGAATAAATGAATCAAAAGTTCCAATTGTCCAACCAGCAGGCAAAAAAGCCAGTGATACTTGTGTAAGACCAATAGGCCAATCTGAATAATTTTTAAATTCACCAAATACAAATTAAGCAGATCTATAATTAGCACCAACCAGCATTGCAATTATATAAACTTTAATTTATGAATGTATTAAAGACACATGATGTAGTTTGTAAATGACCACAAAATTTACTTGTTGACATCGAGGTAATTAATAAATGTAAAACAGTACATGCAACAAAGACACCCTAAACTTTAGCCTGAGTTATTTCAAAGTCTCCATCTTTAGAAATACTAACAGCACATAATATTTCATTACCAAATCCAAAATTTACAGAAACTAATCCAGCAATTAAAGAAATTGAATTTGTATTTCCAATTAAATACGATAATATAGTTTTAACTTTTGGTGGGGCATAATAATTGGTCCAATAATTATAAACCATAAACCACCAGATGTACAAATTGAAGATCCTGATTCTGATATTGCTATACCAATAGTAAAGATGAAAATCGATGATAATAGCCAAGCCCGAAGTAAATCAGCTCATCCAGCAATTATACCAGTTGAGTAAATTGATGCTATACTTGGTAATAAACCCATAATACTAAAAGCAATACCAAAACAGAGAAAGGTTGAGAAATTACGTTTTAATTCAGCTTTATAACCTACTTGATCTAATAAATCATCATCATTGTTCGATAGTATTGGATTTATTATATGATTTTATGATCATCTTACTATCTACTTGGATTATTTACAATAATAGACTATATTGTTAACACTTTAGTATCAATTTAAACCATAAAAGCCCTAATAAAATACACGTGTGTCCAAATAGGGTATTTTTGATTTTTTTACGTGCAAAAACACAAACTTCTGAAACATCTCGTTTTACTTAATAAAAGTTATTTTTCAAATTTTTTAATATACTACCAACAACTAAGAATCAAAGATGGCTACTGCGTATGTTTAAGAATATAAGTCTAGCATCCGGTCATGGTTGCTAAGACGTTGATTATAACTGCTAAATCCTTCAAAGCTTAAGCTCTGAAGGTGGTGAATATTGTTTGAATTGAATAATTTTCAACTTGCAATATTTCACTTATACCTGTTTTAGGTATTTCTTACAGAAATGTAAGGTATTGTCATTTGTCAAATCTTGGAGATATTTATTGTCTTTTTGACTATGATTAAATTTGATTTACCAAGGGAAAATTAGATTATCTTGCAGCATTTATTATAACTTCGTTTTAGCCAATGCTTGATATATCTGTTTTCCTCTGAGTAATAAAATGGGTTTTAATATGATGTGAGGTAGAATGAACTTGGCTGTTCAGTTCTATTTTCATTTGTTTAACTTTTGACATTTGCAAAACATCGAATATTCTAACTCGATATTTTTCTTACTTGAGGGAGGCATTTTTTGCTAGAAGATTTTGAAAATCTTCATTACTAACATGGTCATAGTTTATTAAACAAAATCACTGAAGCTGTTTTACCAGAATCAGCACAAAAAAAACAAAAAGCTCAAGAAAAAACTGCTGCTGAAAGAAAAGCTGCTAAAAAAACTAGAAAATTAGTATGTACTTATCAAATTTAATTACAAGGTGTTTTATTTTATTTTTGAAGATGAAAATAACCTTTTTGATTATGGCTAGCTTCGGCTGTGTTGTCTTTCAGTTAACCATCTTTCGGGACTGAGAAAATATGATCAAATAAACCTTGAAATTTAACAATTTGATTACTAACTTCATTTAGAGCTCTAAAGAAAAAAGACAAATCATCTTTGACAGAGCTGCCGCTTACCAAAAAGAATACACTGAAGCTGAAAGATCAGTTATTCAAGCTAAAAGAGATGCTAAAGCTGCTGGTTCATACTATGTTGATGCTCAACCAAAAGTTGTTTTCGTTGTTAGAATTAAAGGTATCAACAAAATTCCACCAAAACCAAGAAAAGTTTTACAATTATTAAGATTAACTCAAATTAATGCTGGTGTTTTTGTTAGATTAACCAAAGCTACTTCAGAATTAATTAAATTAGCTGAACCATACGTTGCTTACGGTTACCCATCATTGTCTACCATTAGACAATTAGTTTACAAAAGAGGTTACGGTAAAGTTAACAAACAAAGAATTGCTTTATCAGACAATGCCATCATTGAAGCTAACCTCGGTAAATTCAACATTTTATCAATTGAAGATTTAATTCATGAAATTTACACTGTTGGTCCAAACTTCAAACAAGTTAACAACTTCTTATGGCCATTCCACTTATCAAACCCAACTGGTGGTTTCAGAGCTAGAAAATTCCAACATTTCATCCAAGGTGGTGACACTGGTAACAGAGAAGAATTCATTAACCAATTAGTTAAACAAATGAACTAAAAAGGTTACTGATTCATTTCTTTGATATTTGTTAAAGAGGTTATAAAAATCTATATATATTTTAATTGACTTTTTTAACTTTTTAATTTTATTTGATTTTATGTAGGTTTTTAATGGGATTTAATACGTTGATTACCAATTTATTACTCTATATATTAGTTGTTCTAAAAACGGTATTCGTCTCCATATTTCAAGCACTTGAAATCTATGCCCGTAATTATCATACACATAATTGAACTTATCGAAATATTTTGATGAAGTTATATAATAAAAAATTGCAAACACGAACCGAAAACATGCATTGATTATATTTGCAAATAATAAAAACGTTAGCACTAAACTTGTTATATTTAATATGAATATTCTGGTTATTTTATTATCTTGTTTATATTTAAGCAGCATATAACATTGTTTAATGATTGGTATACTTATTAAAAAATTCTTAATCTTTGATTCAGTGTTTTGTAATGCAAATTTCTCTTGTAAATTATTTATTAGTTTATCTTGTTCTAGTATTGTTTTCTCTAAATCTTTCATTACGTTGTTAATCTCTAGTTCTTTCTTTTCATATTGTTTTAACATTGATTTATATTCCTTACATACTTGGTCCAAATTTTTAACATGAATATCTCTATCTTTAAGCTTATTTAATAAACTTGATGTTTTGGATTCACCTGGAGTTTTACTCAATTCTTTTTGCATACTCTTTATATAATTATTTAAAATCTCAATTTCATTTTGTAGTCTTTCAATTTTAATCTTTTGTTCATTATTGTCTAATAATAATCTATTATACTTAGATTCATATGATTCAATAGTTGTAGTTTGTTCTCTTATGAAATCATCACGTTGTTTAATTTCTTCCCAAGCTCTCAATTTTGAAACTGGTTGAGTTATATTTTCATTTGAATATTCATCAAGACATCTTCGTACATCTCCACAATCCATCTTAAATCTACTTACAAATAGTTCTTCCAATGAAGCATAATGCACTGAATTGATTAAAAACTGTCTGAATTCATATTTATTTAATTTTCTAGTTGGTTTTTCATGAATAAATTGATCAATTAATTTGTTTTCTTGCTCATTAAATATTGAATCAATTCTCAAAATTTTTTGAATTTCATTAATCAAAGGTCTAGCTTGTGACATGAATATATAATCAGCATTACCCTTCGTTATTTTCCAACTAGTTTCTATTAATTCATTAATTGCATTGGACATATATTTGGTTGTAAACGAAAAAATAAACAATAGATTTCGCGAAATATGTATGGAATATAAATATATATTTGTACATTGAAATTTTACATACTTTCGTTTTAAGTACTTGAATTCCTAGAAGTTATAGTAGTTACAGATACCATTGATGGTAACATTTTTGATACATTTTGTAAATCTGGTGTTGATTCTTTTATTTCATTTGGTTTATCAGTTAATTCGTTAATTTCTCTTGAAATATCTAAATCAAGAATTTGATCTATTTCTCTCATTATAGACGATTCATTAATTGTGGTTTCATTAGCGGTTATCGGTTTTCGATCTCTATTATCTGGTCCTATACTTTTTGATTTAATTTCCATTACCTCTCGTGAACTTTCATTATGATCTTCAATTTTGTCATCTGAATCAGAAATTTCTTCGACATCTTCATCTTTTATAATTATATTATCCGATTCCGAATTTGGTTTTGCGAAATCTTTCTCTTTTTCGATGTTTTGATCTGGATTGGGACCTGCCTTTTCAATATCCTTATCTATAGTGTGATCTGAATCAGAAACTGATCTCTCAGCATCTTGATCTTCTTCAATTTTGTCCTTTGTTTCAGATGCTGCTGCCTCAACATCTTCATCTTCTATTATTGTGTGGTTTGACTCCCAAATTCGCTCTTCAACTTCGTTAATTTTTTCAGTTGTATGACTTGATTCTGAATTTGGTTCTTCAATTTCTTTCTCTTCTTCAATCTTGTCATTCGAATCTGATAATTTTTCTTCGACGTTTCCATCCTCTTCAATATTGTGATCTGATTCAGCGACTGATTCATGAACTCCTTTATTTTTAGATTTTTCAATTACTTCCTTATCTTGTTTTAATTCTTTTTCAGTTGATATACTCGGTCGAGATGAGCATTCACTAGTTGAATGAGACTCTTTCTTATTTTTTGATTCTCTAACACTTGTTTGAACTTCTTTGTTGCCTCTAATATCAGCTGATTTTTCCTCAACAGACGAAATTTCATCAATTTTATCAACAAATTGTTCTTTATTTTCTTCATTGCCCAATTCTGCTTCAGTTTTACTCTTTATTGTCTCTTTCATGGTGGTACCACTGAAGTTTTTTGTGGTTTCAGGAAGTTGTTGATTATTAGATCCAGACAATTTCTCTTGGGTCCCGTCTTTACTGACAGTTTTGTTACATTTCTTCTTCTCGGCGACTCTTGGCGCTCCTTTATCTTTCTTCTTATTCCTCGTTGAAGCCGAACTTCCATTACGACCATTAGTTTTAACATTAGTTCTTGCTCCATTTTTAGGAATTATTTTAAATCCTTTGTCTGATTCCTTCACCTCCTTAACAAATGGTTTTTTGCTTTGTGATTGATATTGTACTTCATAAATCAATTCTCTTGGTCTTAAATGTTGTTCCTTTAAATCTTCTTCCATATTGCTGATCAAATTCAATATCATAAACCATAATTCACCAAAATATATACCTGAACCATAAAATTTTCTAATGATGCATTTTAAATAATCCAAATTATATCTCAAATCAGAATTTATTGACATATTATTGATATTTCCTTGAATTCTATTACAATATTTATCAGCAATATCTATTATATCCTTCATCAATTTCAATTCCTTTTGTGGCGCTGCTTTTAAAAGTAATCCTGTAGTATAAATTTGTTTTAAACTTGCATATGGGATTTGTCTATCTGAAACTCTATCATTAGTTTTAGCATCAGCTAAACATATTGGACATACATAATTTTCACTATTTGCAACTGCATTAACACAACCCACATGATACCATTCTAAACATCTATCACAAGCAACCATTGTTCCAGACTCAGGTTCTCTACATATACAATAATATTTTGCAGTTTCAGTCTTTTTATTTCTAGTCAAGTAGGATGTGCTTTCAGTACATTTATCATCATCATTAAAACTGTATTTTACCTTATTATACAACCATTCTAATTTCCTAAGTAAATCAGGATTAACTGCTGATTTATCTACTTCAGTATTCTTTTCCAAAGTTGAAATTATAATGATTCTGCGGAATTCTTGTAACCAAATTGAATTGATCCAATTTTCTGTTTCTGCAACTGCATTAGAGATAGCACTATTGTTAAATTTCAATCCGCTGCCTGTCATTAAACTTTCCAATTGCTTAATACCTTCGTAAGTACTTTGATCAAGATCCAGAAACTTATTAATTAATGCTAAATTATCATGAAGATTAGATAATTCAGTATAATTTTCAAGTGAAATGAATAATTTCTCTTCATTAAATCTTTCAATAATTTCATTTAATAATTTTAAATCTAAATCTGTTACATAATGATATTTCAAAAATCCAGAAATTTGTTGATCAAACTTTTGACTTGCAATCAATATATCTTCCACCCTTTTCATCATCTCAACATCGTCACTCGATAATATGTCAATACCTGATTTATAAAGCGCTGCCAAATCTGTTATTGTAAATACTTCATTTCTATCAGCATATGGATCAACTCCTTTTTCTATTAAATTATAAAATCTGATCCATTCTAACCTTCTTTTTACTCTGATTAAAAAGTTTAATGAGGGTATTTCAATTCCGAATTTTTCACCGAAATTTATCAAATTTGTAATCTCCAGGAATGATTTATTCTTTTTAGATAATAATGCTCGACTGGCTTTGTCAAAATCTACAATTTCATTCTTAAGCTCCAAAATTTCTTTAATTTCTGGACTTGTAAAATTTACTTTTGGAATTTTTGAGATCAATTTCATTAAATCATCAAATGATGGACATGTATCTTTCCTATTTATATCACTTGCGTTTCTTATTTTTTTTTGATGCTTAATAGCTAGTATACTTTGACAATCTTCAATGAATTTATTTGATTTTGAGACAAACTCTCGTAAATTTTCCACTTGCGAATAAAACTTTTTAATTTCAACGTTTTCATCACTTCTGTCCTTCGTTATAGATGATGTTGATAAAGCTGTATAAATTTTCTCACCTTCTTTTAACAATTGTCCATAAGCTTCCAAAGTAACTTCATATTCTTTGTTTACCGCTTCTTCATATTTTGCATTCCAAGCTTGATAATCTATACTATAATCACGTAATATCTTATGAAATTTCTCCAACTGTTCATCTGAATATACGCATTGCATTTCAATATTATAATTTTGTAAACTTTTCACTTTTTCCAAAAATGAAGTCATTGATAAAACAATTGGTTGTGCATGTGCATCAAAAACAACTATTCTTGTTGGATATGCGTTTTCAAACGTGTCATCTGAAATCAGATTTAAGTTATCATCAATAACAACTTCTTTAACTTTTAAATCTCTAATTTGATTTCTTTGTTCAATTTCAAATTTGTATAAATCTTTATAAACTAATGCAATTCTATCAAATATTTCATGATTGAACATTATATGTCCACCTGTATCATATGCTATTGCTAAATCGATAATCATTTTAAAAATCAGTAAATTTGGTAAAATTTTTTGTTTAAGTAACCATTCTTCTCCTTCAACTGCATAATCTAACCAATGTTCTGTTGCAAAATTGGCCTCCTCACTAAAGTTGAATCCATATGATATTGTCGATGAATATGTTTTAGGAAACTTTATGATATATTCTCCTGGTTGCTGAATAGTAGATGTAAATTTAATCTCATGTTGTTGTAATAATTCTGGTGTAATCATAAATTCTTGATTATATTGAAATTCTTCTTTTTTTAGTAATTTGTTCAATTTATCATCTTTCAAATCTAATCGTATATCTCGCTTGGTAGGGATGATATTATCTAGAGTTCTGTGTAAAATATCATAATCAATTTCATCGGAAGCAAGTTTTTTTGTAAGTAAAACTAAAACTCTATGGATATCGATTTCACCTTGATTATTTATATTTGCCCTATTTTTATCTTTATTTATTTTTGAAAGTAAATGTTCAAATTTGTCAAATTCCAGTTCGGGTATAAAATACCACTTTTTACAAGCACCAAAGAATTGATAATTCATTAATTGAGTGAAATGATCTTCACAAGTCCAATTTTCAGTTGAAAATGTCATTCCAATATTTATTCTTGTTTCATTCAAATCTTGATTATTTACATTTGAATCATTTAATGCACCAAGGACAGAATTTGGTAAATGTGATAAATTATTTAAATTCCATGGATGTAATGCTAATTTCAACATTTCACTTGTTTGATGACTATTTGCGTTAGGTTTATCAGCATTTAATGCAATTTTATAATTAATCAAATCATCACCCATTCTAACAAAAGCTGATCCGTTTATTCTTGAAGGTATATCTTTGCCCATTTCTAATTCAAGACCATTTTTCAAAAAATGACTGACTTCACCTCTTGCATATTGCCAATACAAGGATTCAAATTCATCCAGTTTCACAGTATCTCTATTAAAATTCAATTTACTATTCTGTATTAAAAAATCTTGAAATTTCAAATCTTTTTCCATAAATTGTCTTAAATTATATATTGATGAAATACTAGGAGATGATTTTGATTTCAGCTCATCTTGATAATTTGATATTTCCATCATACATTTATCAAATTCTGTTTGTGGTCGTATTGATGTGTACGTTAAATCTTGTGAACGTCTGTTTCTTGTCACTATCTCTTGTATCGTAAATGTTGGTGGTTGTTTAACTTCAACTAAATGAGGTGCATTTAATAAAAAGCCTTTTGCACTTTTTAAATTTACTGATCTTCTATAATCTTTAGCTGATCCAATTATCAACGGTGGAATTGTATTATCGGATCTTGCTCTTTTATTTGCTGCTATTGGCTGAATATTTCTCTTTTTATTATTAATTCTTTCTTCATTTTGCTCCGTAAGGTACAACTCATAAGGATATAATAATAATTTATATGTTGAATCCAATAAATCAGTTAAAGGTTTTGCAATTTCTCCTTTATAACCTAACTCTCTACCAACTTGAGGCCACAATCTATTATTAATAACTTGGATGAAACCACCTTTTAACATTATTGATTGAAATAATTTATACAAATCCAATGGTCGGTTTTCAATCATTGGTAAGTTGTTTAATGTATATTCTGATTTATTATCTGACTCCGTCAGGAATTTTTTGAAATCTTTACCCTTTCGAAATTCAATCAATTTTTTATGAAATGATAATCTTAAATATAATTCATCATCGGGTGGATTATTCAACAATTTATTAGTTTGAAACCAGAATAAATTAGCATTGACTTGTATATTTTTATGAAATGATTCTTTTTCGGTATCCGGTAGCTTAACTTTAATTGCACCAAATTTTTCACCTTGATCTTGAACACTTTTTAGAAACGAAATTGGATCTTTGAGCTGTTCTTGAGTTAATTCATAGCATGGAATTTCATTACTTATTGCTGTAGGTTCAATGTTAATTTTCTTAGGCAAATTATCAAAATCAATTGGTGCATTGCCAGAATCTTGTTGAGGATATAAAAATGGATTATAACTTATACTTGATAAATTCCCATTGAACAGTATCCTTTTATTTTCATCATTAGTTGGTGTATATGATTTTAAATCTGGTAAGGAAATTTTATCGAAAAACCTTGATGTGCTTGGGAAATTTGATTTTTGTAATTGTTTTATCCAAGTTGGATCTTGAACTGGTTCATCATTATAAGGGGAACTAGATCCTGTATTATCTGTTATATCTTCATCATCAATATCTAGAATACTCCTTGGTAACTGATTGTCCCTGGGACTAATGGACATATTTTGTTCGTCAAATTAATTCAGTTGATAAATAATACGATAAAAATATATTTTTCTGAGATTAGAAGAAATTCTTGAAAATTTCAAAATTAAGCCTAAACAAACTTAAAATGAGCTTAAATTGAGGTTTCTTGGTTTCTAATTCAATATTTGCGTCTAGTTTTGATGGTAAATTCACGTAGAACTAAATAGATAAAAGAGCTTTTAAAGTTAATTCGAGTAAATCGAAAATTCGATTATTTAATTGATTACCCATTGTTTAGATCTAAAGATTACTTCAAAGTTAAGCGCAATGTTCCAATTCTAAGTTGATACTTGCTATTTGGTTTCCTTCTTTGAAACTGTTCATAATAATCAATCAGTTATTTAATATGCGCTATTCTTTTACCAGACGAGCTGGAGTTCAAAAAAACCGTCTCTGGCAAAAGAAAAATGCAACTGATCGTCTAGTATATCTCAAATAACATCATAATAGTCTTAATTTTACTTCTTCACTACAAATTACAAGGTAGAAGTGGATTTAAATAAAATCTCGTGATTCAATGTCTGAAAGACCTGGCGGAAAAGTTTTTCCGGAAGAAAATGGCAATTTGTCCGAGTGGTTAAGGAGAAAGACTTGAAATCTTTTGGGCTCTGCCCGCGCAGGTTCGAGTCCTGCAGTTGTCGATATTTTTTTTTGGATGTATGATTTTGGTCGTTTTTTGCTACTCTGATAGCTTAATCTCTTGTTTCGGTTTGTAAAACGATGTCCTTGGATTCAAACAAGAACAATATTGTGTAGATCTCAGATTTTATTGATATCAAAGGTGAGGTTCTTGTCTTTTAATTCTTTTAAATTTATTTGATAGCGCCGTGCATTTTGCGCGATGCTGCGGATTTTATTTTGTTCTTAATTAAGTGTTGCTAGACTTTAAGCTCAAATTGTGAACTTCAGTAATATAAGATAGCGACCACAATCTGAGATATAACACTTCGCTAATATATATTATGTAACAATAAAAAGCTAATTTTAGATGATATAAATTTAATGTGACTTTGATGCCTCTGATTCGGTGCGACTGATTGATTTCTCGCGCTAGCGTTAGGGCGAGTCGCTTTAGATTTATTGGCTTATATCTCATGAGCAACGCAGCTTCACGAAATAGTGATAATGAGATCAGAAACCTCGAATTATATACTATACATACTTGAAACCTGAAGATTCAAAGTTTTTTTCTTTTTAACTTGGATTTTTGGGCTTTTTCCACCATACAAAAAATTTGTAACAAATGGAAACGAAGAGTACATTTTATGTTGGTCCACAACTTTCAGTAAAACAATGGATTATATATATTATGCTTCATTTTAAGGTACTTGATGCGTTTCAGGATGATATAAACCATAATTGAGAAATTCCAAAAATTTCACGTAAGTATGGCCAAAATCGAATAAATTGACTTCACGAATAATCTAATTCCACAATCTAAACCGTGATGAGAGTTTAATAAAACTATTGAGACTTTTAGTTCTGGCACCAAACTGCACCTTGATGAGAATCAATTTTTCAGAAATGGTTCGAAATTTGCAGAAAATCTTCAAACCAATTCTGTGGTCTCAGGATTATTATATATTGTTAATTTGGGGTCAAAGAAACTGAATCAGATATATTAAAAATTGTTAAATGAGATTTAAGTAGTTATTTTGCAATTTACCGTTTTTTTCCATTTATTTAATAACCAATAAAGTGACCAATCTAAGTTTTATCGAAAAATATTAGCTTCAATTTAATCTGAGTTAACGAATGTCTTTACGATAAAAGTTTGACAGCTACAGTTTAGAAACTGAGGGAGTTATTTACAAGTTAAGTTTCATGATTAACTACCATAGTACTGCATACAATTTGGTTCGTTTTAGAATTTTCTCTATTTTGAGGTATAAAGAATCGGCGAATGTGAGGCGAGAGCTCAGCCACAAAGTTTTTACTTTAATGCGAGAGCTGGTGTTAATGCTTATAAATCTATTGTTGCTAAAGTCGCTATTTGTGGTTGATTATCTGCTAATGTATTATATGTAATAGTAAAGATAATGCTGAATTGAGTAATGATAGAGAGGACTCTCGTCCCAATCTAGAAGCTAATACCAAAAGCTCAAAAATTATGTTTCAACTTTTCAATGTCATATAAGTCAAAAGCGACTAAAAGTGGCCATACCCATTATGCTATTCAGGTCATGAACGCTGTTTCTGAAGCATCAAAGTTCTTATTGTTTGATTTGTAGATGAATTTTGAAAATAGAAATATGTTTCGTACTCAATAATTCGATGCCTATCTATTTTGATTGTAGCTAGAGCTTGTTCATTGCGTCATTCTTTATCAAGGACTCAGTAAGCTGAGTCAAAACCAACTTGCTTTACTTAAAATCATAAACTTGAGGTAATATTGACGCCATGGTAAAAAATTGCGCATCTTGTTTTCAAGAGTTGAGAGCCATTACATTCAACTATTTTCTCATGAGGCAATACGCTCAACAGGATCAGTATAGTCATTCTCGACAAATTCGTCATTTGAATATGTTGAAAATACTATTCCCCTGACACATAATTTTATATCCTTTATATTTCTCCATATTAACTAGAGATACACACATGATTTCAATAGAATATGGCACTTCGATCCGTTGACATTGTAACTGCTTTATGTTGAATAATCCAAACTCAGTTTATGCTTATCAAGTTACAAACGGTATTTTATGTTCACTTTTTGTTAATATTTTCGTATCTGGCTTAACCTTTTACATAATAAGTAGAGTCTTAACTGGAATTGGTGGTAGTAGAGCAACTTCAGTCTCAAATTGATGATTGGTTAGAGAAGTAAAGGTTCAGGTTCAAAACAAGAGATTTTTAAAGAAAATCGACTAAAATGTTGCAATAAGCTAAATTGTCCTAATTTATATGTTAAGAACATGCCCAATATACATATAACACTTAACTGTTTGGAACTCTTATTTTGAGACTTCTATTTCGGTTGATTCAAAAAATTAGTGGTTGAAAACTAGTTCCTGAAATTAAATTAATTAAGTCTTCAAAAACAAAAATATCGACAACTGCAGGACTCGAACCTGCGCGGGCAGAGCCCAAAAGATTTCAAGTCTTTCTCCTTAACCACTCGGACAAATTGCCATTTTCTTCGAAAGTTTCGCTTTATCAAAATCAATAAGTTAGAGTACGTGAGTTTAAAATTCATCAGTATTATCTAAAACTTTGCAATCACCGAGATTTAGACTTCTAATTACCATTTAGCAGCTTTCTAACATGTCCAAAGTTGATCAAACTTTAATTTACTTGAGTATTAGCATTTTTATTTCGTATAATGTTGACAAATCCATAAAAAATTCAGAGATCAATCAATTTACATTAAATATTAATTGTCTATTAACATTATTTAGATATCGGTAATCCATAAATAACAGGAGCGGAACCATTCAAATACTTCATAACACATTTTGACCGACTTTCCAAAGCTGCTTGACTTAAATTCTTCTTTTCATTTACGTTTTTATTAATTAATCCAAATTTCTCTAACATTGACAATGTAAATAAATCTATATCTTTATCTGTAACATCCCATAAATTGACTAACATAGATGGAACGTTATTATTCACCCAATTGAAGAAATTCCCATAAGAATTCAAATTCTCATAATTTGTAACAGATCCTGACGAACAACCAATTAATAAACTGGGAGGTAGATTCTTGTTTCTGAATGCTTTATACATTTTCATTGGTTTGTAATAATTTTCACAACCTCCGTGGCCAATATATATAAACATATCACAATTTTGTAAATTATTCAAAAATTCATATTCAGTTGGTTTTTCACTGATTTTCCCATGCCAATTTGATTGTTGAAATATGTCTTTGAATCTATTCTCTGAATTTTTTAAATCACCAGATGGGTTGAGTAAATAATAAACATTTGAGAAATTGGAAAGTTTGGTGGCTTTTAATTGATTGAGGAGCTGATGAATTGATGTCATTCTACTGATTGATTTATTTTCAAATATGGATAATGATTCCCATGAAAAGAATATACATTTAGATGATGGAATAAGTATTGTGTGGCTCTTTGTTTTTGAATATCTCAATTTTTGATATTTATCAATTAGGATCTTGATTGATCTTTTTTGTTTATCTGATACTTTTAATAGTTTTATTAATTGATCATTTTCCTTGCTTGATAGTATACATTTCATGAGTATATCATGATAATAAATTCCAATCTTATTTAATTCTCTTTTAAATTTTGGAAATAATATTTCATCATCTTCAACTTCAAATAGATTGATAAAATCACCAAACCAATCCTGAACATTATTAAATAAATCCTTCAATTCAAAATCTAATTCAAATCTTTTTCTCCACCATGCTTTCCTATCATCCTTTGTTACAACTTGTGAAGTTGTGATTTTCTTAGTTAGGAAACTTGACTTAGATATAATTTCATAAAACTCAGATTTAAGATTTTTAAAAGTATCTTTTCCAATTGGGATTCTAATAAAGAAAGGTGATGTACCTTTAATCAACTTCATAATTAACAAATCTCCAGTAATTGAACAAATATCAATTGATACAATTGAATAATCTGCCGGAAGGTATAAATTCAAATCAATATTGAAGTTATGATATTTTGATTCTATTGATTCTATGCTTATTGGATCTTGTGGTAGATAATCACCATCTTTCATGTTTTTATATATGGTAGACTCATTTTCAAAAGGTAGGTACTTAACATAATCTTCAAGGAACAATAATTGTGAAGTTAATTCTGATTCTTTTGAAATTGTAATTGATGAAAGTTTTAAAATACAATGATTTAAAGCATGTATTGATTTTTGAGATGGTGATGTATATAATTCATTTAATAATCTATCTTTTAAATCTATCAAGTTGTTAATTTCTTCCAATTCTCCAGTTGATGAACCTTGTAATAAACCAGGATAAAATTTTATTTCCTGGGTTTCATCAACTTGATTAATTAAAGGTTCATTAATTAATTTGTTATAATATTCAATTGTTTGATTATTTCTTTCATTTATTATTGGTATTATATTTGCTTCATTTAAGCTCTTCCATTCTTTAATATAATATGTAATGTCTCTTGAAATACCTAAGTCTATTGATACTTGTATTATGGAATCATAACAATTAAACATTAAATGTGTAATTTCCCATTTTAATTCTAATGTTTCAAATCTAGGTAAACCATTGACACATTTCTTTTGAATTGAATATAGTATTTGTATACTTGTTTTCAAATGTAAATATTTATCAATTGGATTGGTATTAAATTTACTTGTCAAATATTGAAATTTTCCCAATATTAAAAAGTTTTGAAATTTATCTAATACTGGCAAGTTTCTCGATGATGACATATCAAATTCAGATCGTGATTCAAGTATGTTCTTAATTTTGTTGTATAGTTCTTTAGATGGATTTATTTCAAATTGTAATAATTGAAAAGTTAAAACAGCTTTTAAATTTACATTTGCTTGTTTCATTAACTGACTTAGACTTGTTAAATCACCAGATATCATTTGTAAAAATACTTTAAATTCTTTAGTTATTGGTTTTGATGAATATAAATCGATTAACAGACCAGTATCAACACCTGAATATTTGAAATATAATAATAAATGTCTTGAAATTAAATACTCAAACTCTGTAAATTCAGTATTTTCAGTTACCCAAGTTGCAAAATTAGTTAAACATATATTTTGTAATTCATTGTCATAATTTATCAATAATTTTTGTAATTGGAACCCAGCTTGAATTAATAAATTGTCTGGTTTAAAGTCTAAATTTAAATGGTTAATGTTGGCATTGTAATAATTATACTGTACTTGCTTCTGTAAAGATTTGTCAGTGAAAGAAATGTCTTTAATTATACTATTACATAGTGGTTCATCAGATAATTTGAAAATTTCAGTGACTAAACTGAACTTAAACTCATCTTTCAAACCGTTGTCTATAATTAAACCTACTTTTAGTTTTGGGCATACGATTTGGCTTATTTGCTCATTAAATTCCATTGTCTGACATGCATGTAAGACCAAATTTAATATGTTTTGATTAACTTCACAATGCTTAAACTTATCCAACAAGCAGTTTAAACTCTGTCTTGAAGGTTTTATATGAAATACTCTTGATTCATATTCAATTGATAATTCCCATAACTGATTATTAAATAATATATTACTTAAATTTCTTGATCTTTTAATTTGTTTAAAATGTGCATAAATATCAAATAATTTTTGCAACGGCACTAAATCAAGATTGTCTTTTAGATATATTGTCAATGAATCAAGTATTGATAATTGTAAATTCAGTAAATTCATCTCAGTTATTGAAGTATGAAAAAACGATGTCATCAATCTTGCATTTTCTTTATTTAATTTTAAAGCTTTCAATTCTTGTAGTTTATTATCATCATTGACTAATGTTGATGAGCTACTAGCTTCACTTTGTGGTGCCTCTAAAACTGTATTTAAATTAATTTTTGAGTCATTAATGAAATGTATTATGTCAGACGTTAAATCCATATCTTGTATGCTTGAAGTATCACTTGTAAGAGCAATCAATTTGATTCTTAAACAATTTGTCAACCTTTCAAACTTGTTTGACCTAATATTATTAAATAATTTTATATACCCCTGGATCAATTTTTCAGTATTTTTCAAATATTTTTCATTATTATACAATTGTTGCCATTTCATTATACTACTTGTACTTAAAAAGTATTTTGGAATTGATTCAACCATCTTTAAACTTATCAACTCATCATTATTCGAAAGTATAATTTTCAAATTTTTCGATATATAAAGTAATTTAGCTTGTAAAATAAAAAAATGAAATGCTATAACTAATTGATTTAATTGATCATCATTTGATTTAACAAAAGGTATACCATAAAACACGTTATCTGAGTTAACTTCTAATAATCTTTTAAATTGTTTATGAATAATTTTCAATTGTATAATCACACCATTAATTTGCTTTGATTCAAACAAATTCACAATTAACATATGATGATTTCGTATAGTATTTAATAAATTACCATAATCATTTTGATATATTATATATAAAGATTTAAAATATAAATTAATTGATGATATTTGTTGATGATCAAAAGATTTAATTAAAGTATCAATTGATTTTTTACAACTTGATTCAATATATTTTAAATCATGTTGAGGTTTATTTATATTATTTATATTAACAGATAAAGCAGTAATTTCGTTTGATTGTATAAAAGATTGCAACCTTTCAATTAGATCCATTGGTTGTAACTTTTAAAGGTAAACAAAGCGAATCACAAAAAAAAAAAAATTTATATTTACAGTAGTATAATACTAGAATATATATACTAGAATATATATACAATTACCAACTAGAATATCCTTTCTTGTTGATTATTTTCAGCTTCTTTTGCAAATCTTTCTCTTTCTTCAATTCTTTGTAATGCTAATCTTCTTGCTTTAACAGTTTTTGCTTTTCTTTCACCTCCATTTCTTTTTTTACCTGTTTTATGTTCTTTTAATGGTTCTGTGTTATTTATAAATTTATCTTTCCATCTTAATAAATATTTTCTTTGATTTGTATCAATACCCATTTCTTTCATTTGTTCTGATGTTGTTGCAAGAAATTTATTTAAATCATTGTCAAAATTATCTTTAAATTCAATTGTATTTCTACCAATTTGAGTGAGAAAAGTTTCTAAATCATGTACATTTTCTTTTGTATATAATACTTTTGATTCTTGAAAGTTTCTAAATGACGTTGAAAAGGGGCGAACTGTCAATGTAGGTATTATTATTCTGGATCTCAGTATCAATTTAAACATTTTTGGGTTGGTGATAATTTTTTTCATTCATTAATTTTTCAGTGCGTTTTTTTTATTAAACTATACACAACTAATAAACCAGTTTATATCTATAATAAATTTTTATTTTTAAATTCAGCTAATAATGAATTACCTAATCTAGCTGGTGATTTTTCAACAACTACACCAGCAGATTCTAATGCAGCAATTTTAGATTTAGCATCACCTTTACCACCTGCAACTATAGCACCTGCATGACCCATTCTTCTACCTGGTGGAGCTGAAACACCTGCAATAAATGAAACAACTGGTTTAGCACCTTCTGGTCTATTTAAATTATGTTGTTTAAGGAATTCAGATGCTTCTTCTTCTGCTGTACCACCAATTTCACCAATTAAAATAATACCTTCAGTTTCTGGATCATTTAAAAATAATGTTAAAGCATCAATGAAATTTGTACCTGGGAATGGATCACCACCAATACCAATAACTAATGATTGACCCAATCCAACTTGAGTAGTTTGAGAAACAGCTTCATAAGTTAAAGTACCAGATTTTGAAACAATACCAATTTTACCTCTTTTAAAAACTGATTGTGGCATAATACCAATTTTACATTGATCTGGAGAAATGATACCTGGACAATTTGGACCAACTAATCTTGTTTTATCTTGAGTTTTTAAAATTTGAGCAATTCTAACCATATCTTTTTGTGGAATACCTTCAGTAATTGCAACAGCTAAAGGAATTTCAGCGGAAATAGCTTCTTCTATAGCAGCAGCACAAACTGGTGGTGGAACAAAAATTCCTGAAGCTGTAGCACCTGCTTGCTTCATAGCATCAGCAACAGAACCAAAAACCGGTAAATCTAAATGAGTTTGACCAGCTTTTTTAGGATTAATACCACCAACAACATCTGTACCATATGCAATTGCTTGTTGAGCATGGAAAGTAGCTTGTTTACCAGTAAAACCTTGATAAATAACTTTGGTATCTTGATTAATTTTTAAATTTTTAATTGTACTAGCATAATTTTTTACAATTGATGATTTACTAAATTGTCTTGTAAATTGTAACATGATAAAAGATTTATTCTATAAAAATATAAGTCTATAATTGATTGAATAGATAGTTTTAATTATTCAATTGGAGAATTTATATATTGACAATTTCGACAAATTAAATATAAAAAAAAAAAAAAAAAAAAAAAAAAAAATAAAAAAATAAAAAAAAATTAATTGAAATTTATTTTTGAGTGAAGCTTTTTTATTATTCTATAGAACGTTTTTACTAACCAATTATAACCGATTGTTACATATGAGACAATTAATTTAATTCGAGTTTATTTACGATTTAAAATTGATCGGAGGCATCTGTAATGACCCTAGCCAATATGGCCTTAGTTTCCACTGCCCAATTTTTAATTTTTGGTCGCGTGGTTGGGCATAAATTTCAATTCAATTCTGTCCCCTCTTTTTCATCCCGTCCCATCTCCGATTCAAAAAATAATAAATTTTATTCGGTGTGTAATTAGACACATATGCAATAGAAAATTTTAGTTCTTTCGCTTCACGGTCGATGATAAATTTACATAATATTTATTTTACATAATATTTATTATCAAAATTAGGCTGCAAAATAATATTTTATTATATATATTAATGTAATTACGATACAACTAGGTAAACTAATGATGATAAGCTGAGGATTACCAACTAGATTCAGTTGAACTGGATTGTGATGTTGTTTAATGACAATTGTTAATATCGACATCAGATGTAGGACTAATACTATCAACCTCATCTTGGTTCCAATTAAATTCAATATCTGATGAACTAACATTACTATTTAATATTCAAATGAAAATTCAGTTGAACTTGCATATGCTGATGATGAATGATTAGTAGTACACATTTCAGAATCTGACGGTGGACTAAATCGAGTGTAGTATTGTTGATTCCAGTGGATCTCGATATCTGAAGATTTAACACTACTATATTCAGACGTTGATCTTGAACAATAACCGATATCCATGTCAGATATAGAACTAAATGGACCCAACGCTTCTTTTTGACTCAGATTCATTTCAATTATAATATAGACTCTCTTGTATTACGAATTTTAGATTGATTTAACCTGTTTTGATTCTTATGTCTTTTTATTGCTACCATGTTGCAGACTTTCAAAAGTTCAACTTTTAAGAATTCAAAGCATAATGTGCTCTTCATTTTACAATTTACTACTTCTATAGCACTGATGTTTAAGCTTGGTCAAACCTGACTTCTGAATACCGTATCAATCACTCATAATTTTACTTTGAGAATTACAGCTTTTCAGATAGATATTAAATAGTGCGTTACAGTATTAAGAGTTCCAGGTTTTGTCAGTTATATTTGCACTAAAGGTATTAACTGCTTATGCTTAATATTATTCGGTCAACTTTGAAGTAGTATATATTATTATTCCATGTCAAGGTGATTGTCGTATTTATGTAAATTCAATAAATACTTGAGCCGAAACTAATTATCTTTTTTTCTTCTTTTCTTATTATTTACATCATTATCAATACTTGAATTACCAACCCCATAATTGTCTTCACTACCTTGAGTAGGAACATCTCCAACCTCTTTTAATAAAAAATATCTCAACTTTTCTGCATCATTGTAGTCGTCAGAATTCATAGATTTTAATTTATCAGGATAATTCTTGAACATCTGACGCTCAAAACCTTAAAAGCTTCATGTTAAAACCTTCGAATAATTTTTGATGAAATGAATTTTCATTGCAAAGTGCAAAAGCATGATGAATATAACCAGCAACTGAGTCGCCGATCATTAATGTTGAAGTCATTAAATAACTCCAAGTAGTAAGGTATTGATAATTAAAGTTCAGGACTTTCAGGATTGAAATGATAATGTCGAAGTAACTCCACTTACCAGCTAATAAAGTTGCAGCTGGTTGAGACCTAATTGAATTAATAATTCCAATATCTTCGATATAATCTTCGATATAATCTTCGATATAATCTTCGAAGCATGTTCAAATAATGAGTATCTTAGACCGCTATCGATTACATACCTTTGAATACTTTGCAATTTTGGTATCATTCTGTGGTCATCAACATCAAAAATTTTGAATCTACCAAGTACTGTGGGTATATTTCTATGACCTACATTCATCAACCTATCATTTAAGATTGGAGTAACGTATAAAAATAGTGAGCAAATTTCAAAATCTCTCTAATTTTATTAATAAATTAAATTTTTGATTTTTAATTTATTAATTACGAACGTTTGATTTTACTACGGTGAATTACGATCAACAAATTTCCTAATTGGTATTCCGGTATTTATTTTTTCAAAATGCTCCACAAAATCATATTGGACCCAGAGATCTCGATCTGGAACTAAATTCGAATTACTATTTAATTAATATAGTTATGGATTAAAATATCGGTTATTCTTGCAGAACTTCATTACACAACTCTCAGAGACAGCCACACCGAATTAATTGTCAAATAGGTATGTATTTCATGCTCAATTCAAAATTTTCTAAAATGATCTTAGAAATCACTTAACTTTTATAAAAGACATCAACATTAGTATATTTAGTTCTATCTAAATATCTTATCCAGTCAATCATCAATTCTATCTAGTAGAATATCATCCTGCTGAATTGCATGTAATTGATAATTTCTAAAAACTTTTAAAATTGTCAAAATCTTGTACAATTCTAAAATGATCTTAAAAATATAGTATCAATCCTTTCAAAGAACCTCGCTTAGTAATAAAACTTTATAACCAAAGTCGTTACATATGCTTTAGTATGTTTGAATTGAATTGATAAATGATTTGGGAATTTGCATGTTTTTACAAATTGAATTGTAAATCAGCAAATTCTAGTCCCTATTTACTTCTATATAGCTATATAATCACACCATAACACTCAACCAAGATGACTCCTTAGGGGATTGTCTTTGGTTGAATTTCGAAGAAGAATGTCAATGCAATGTTCATCAAAATAACTACATCATTTGCGCCACATCGTAGTTTAAAAAATACTAATGGACGACAGGAATTACTCCCGAGTATACAACTTTAATGGGTCAAGATTGGTTGAAAGCTCTTCCTTCTTTAGAGTTTGCATTAAACAGCCATATTCATTGTTCCACCAAAAATGAGTCCTTTTGAAATAGAATTTGGATATAAACCTTAGGATAGCTGCGAGCGATTCAACAGTTTTCATTTCTGAAATAAAAACTACATCATTAGTTGATACCACATCAAATGTGCTACCAATTGTTTAACCCTTGCAATTTGATGAAATTTGAATGAATTAACTTCAAAGTACAAAAATTGATGCTGAAACTAAATGGATGTTCTCTAGAACAGCATTATCTCAACCAAAATCCAATAATTCATGTAAATACTTAAATCAAGAAGAGATTTTGTCAATTTTCAAATTCAAATTCCGTAACGTAACTCTCAAGACCTCAATTGACATATACTTCCCATCTTGACTCTTATTGATATTCAAAATCTTGATTCATATTTTTAAAATGATTCAAAATTGTCAAAAAATTTGAACGATTCCGAATTACCTTAAAAAAACATAAAGTTAAATCATTCAACAACAGAAGTATTAACAATTTTCTCTAATAAACTTAAATTAATTCAAAGTCATTAAATCAAACCTAAACTTCCATTAAATATGAATTCACCAAGACTCCACATTTCATATTTCAAAATATGTGATTTGAAATCAAATTATCGTCTAGTTATGAGTACCTTCTAACCAAGTTGATTATAGGGATACACTAACAGGTGCTAATTATAATGATCGTATATACTGTTGATCCATTATGAAGAATCCATACTTTAATAAATGGTCAATCCAGATGTAACGATTCATTACCAAAGTCCTGGAGCAAACACTTACATCTTTTCATCCATATCAATTGACTTAATTCTTTATCCATCATTAGGCCCTAACGTTGAACCAATTCATCATGAACCCCTTATCCGAAGCAAAATCTAAATCCTCAATTAGATTTTGTGATTTTCGTATATTAGTGATGCTTAGTTAACCCAGCACTCAATTATTCAGTCTATTATTCCACAGCATCATCTTGACTGTACAATTGTCCAATTTGGTATAGAATTAGCATTCAACAAGTATAAAAAGAAACAAAAAAAAACGGTGGAATTTAATTGATTTATATACTACTACAGCTACCAAGTGTCTACTTTTGAAATTTGCGATTACTTCTCACTACATAAATACCCTAGGTAGTTCAACTTAATGGGAGTTTGACCTATTTCTTATGTTTAATCTCTGCTTATTTTATACTCGTAAAATTTTTGTTGTATATCGGGTGGGCAAAAAAAATACGAATTTGAAAAATAAAAATCATCAATTAATCATTAATCAAATCATTTATAAATTAAATGCTGGATCCAATTAATCCACCAACATCACCACCAATATTTGAATCAGGTGCAAATACACCAATTCCATCATCACAACCACAACCACAAGATCAACAACAACAAGAAATAGATGGTCCAGAAACAAAAAAATCTAAAACAAGTTCAACAACTGCTAAAAAACCAAGTGCTGAAACATTACAAAGAAGAAAAGAAGGTAGATTAAAAGCAGCTCAAACATTAGCACAAAATTTGAAAAAAACAGGTATTGGTAGATTTGAAAAAGAAAATGGATTTGGTCTTACTAATGTTAAATCAATACCATTAATTAATCAAAAAAATTATTTTACTGAATATTTAAAAAAAGATGAACAAGTTGCATATATTAGAAATTGGAGACAAGAAAGAGATTTACAAAGTAAAATTAAGAAATTAAAACAAAGTGGTGAAATGATTGATGAGAAAAAGATTGAAGAAATTAAAAATTTTGATAATTTTAATTTAAATGAAATTGAATTAGAAATGAAAAAGAAAAGTAATGATGTTGAAGAAGTAGATGATGAAGATGAAGAAGAAAATGAAACTGAAGAAATAAGACAAGAAAAGGCAAGAATTGGTGAAGATGTTATAATTTTACAACCTGGTTCAAGTTTTATTAGAATTGGCAAAGCTACAGATGCAGTTCCTGAAACAATTCCCAATGTGATAGCTATAGAGAAACCAAATAGAGAAAAGGAAGATAATGTGGTATTACCTCATAGAGAAATAATTGATGATGAAATTGTTATAAATCCTACATTTGATGAAACTAAGCAAGTCATCTCCAAAGAATTTAAAGCAAGAATGAGATTTTATAAGAGAAGAATATTACCAAATTCAAGAGAAACTGCATTATATTTTAATAAAAAACAAATTGCTGAAAAGATACCCGATCATAATGATCCATTAAAAAAGGAATGGATAAATGAATATGATCAAAAATATTATGTTGGTGAAGATGCTTTAAAATTGGTACTATCTGGTGATTGGATATTACGATATCCAATGATAAATGGTAATTTCAATGAATTTTCAAGAGATTATCAATCAAGACAAGAAATAATAGGTGATTTAGCATTGATCATTAAAGAAGCATTAAAAAAGTTGAATATAACCAATGTTGGTAATTTCAAATGTATGTTATTAATTCCAGATCTTTATGATAAATGTTATGTTGAAAATTGGTGTGAATTATTACTTAAATATATTGGATTTGGTAAAATTGGTATAATTCAAGAATCAGTAGCTGCTACATTTGGTGCAGGAGCATCTACTGCTTGTATTGTTGATGTTGGTTCACAAACTACAAAAATTGCATGTGTTGATGAAGGTATGATTATAAATGATTCTCGAATTTTATTAAATTACGGTGGTGATAATATAACTGAAACTTTTATGAAATTATTAATTGAAAATGCATTTCCTTATAAAGATATTAATCTTAGAAATTCATATGATTGGGAAATTGCCACTGATTTAAAAGAGAAATTTATAACTTTTCAAGATGCAGATATAGCTATACAATTATACAATTTTTATAAAAGATCACCAAATCAATCAACTGAAAAATATGAATTTAAAACATTTGATGAAGTAATGTTAGCACCAATGGGATTATTCTTTCCGAAAATTTTTGAAATTGGTGAAAAACCACCATCAAATCCATCATTATACCTGAGTAATAAATCAACAAATAATAGATTAAATCATTTATTTCCTAAATCAATTGATCAATATAATTTAAAATCAAATAATCCAAGATCAAAATCACAAGATCAATTAAAGAACTTTAATAATTATTGTGATTTACAAGAAGAAGATTTATTAATGAAATTATGTGTAATTGATGAAAAAGATATGGAATATAATGATGATCCATTATGGGATGTTCCATTAGAAAAAGCAATTGTTGAATCAATAACAAATGCAGGTTTAGGTTCGGATTTAACTAAAATTAAAAAATTTTATGGTAATATTTTAATTGTTGGAGGTGGATTAGGTAAAATTAATGGATATGATTTAATGTTAACTGATAGGATAAATATTTGGAGACCTAAAATACTTTCATCAACTTCTTTAAATTCAATTGTTGAATATATAAATCAAGAAATAAAGAAAAACACTACTAAAAAACAACAATTGATAGATGAAACTATAAAAGATATGGAAGCTGAACAAGGTGTTAAATTAGATGAAAAAGAAGTTGAAATTCCACAAGAAATAATCGATGATATAAATAAACAATGCGAATTGAATTTAGATTTAAATCATATTGATCAATTAAATGATGAAGGTCAAATTATCCCAATAAATATTTTACCACCACCAAGAGAATTTGATCCTACTATATTAACATGGAAAGGTGGATCAGTTTATGGAAGATTAAAAGTTGTTAATGAAATGTGGTTAACTCAAAAAGATTGGGATGTATTGGGTAGTAGAGGGTTATATTATAAAAGTTTATTCAATTATTAAACATGGAGAGAAAGTGAAATATTGGTAAACTAATAGCTTATAACAAGATGGAGAGAAAGTGAAATATTGGTAAACTAATAGCTTATAACAAGTTGGAAAATAATTGATAGTTTATTAGCATTTGAACCAAAAATCTGAGATCTCGATAAATAGATGGTAAATTTGTGATGATCACAATAAGATAGTAGTGTTTAAAAAATAAAAGTTCAACTGGTTTAATGATAAATGAATAACCGTAAATTAAAATGGTTCAAATTCTCGATTTTAAATTTCGCAGTAATTAATGATTTTTCTTAGTATTGAATTTCTTTTGGTTTTAAATTATAATTAGTATGAGAAAAATTATATAAAAAATTACTAAATAAAATCAACCA
Source organism: Insectozyma verbasci (assembly GCA_947670415.1). Taxonomy (NCBI): domain Eukaryota; kingdom Fungi; phylum Ascomycota; class Pichiomycetes; order Serinales; family Debaryomycetaceae; genus Insectozyma; species Insectozyma verbasci. The sequence continues at coordinate 569,639 of CANTUO010000002.1, read as the reverse complement.
ATACCGAAGATCATCAAATTTATAAATTGAATAACAAACAAATGATAATATACAGAAACAGGTAAAAATGTTAGAAAAACAAGAGGTTATTTGCTTTTGATTAGTTAGGCTTAACCTTAATTGAAATTATAAGTAATAATCCATACATGGAAGCTTATAATAAATATCGAATGGAAAGGAATTAATTCATACCGATGCTACCACCGCAAAAGACTAATAAATTCGTAGCGTGCAGTGCCGCATTACACGATATTTACGTTTTTTAGTCCTTTTTTTTTTTTTTTTTTTTTTTCTTTTTTCTCTTTTCTCCTGGTTTTTTGTGGTTCGGTTTTTTATGCCTTGCGTTTGGTGATCATAAAATATTATAATACAACAAGTGATGATGCCTAGCACTAGCACCACCACGACCACGACCACCACGACCACCACCACTTCTACGTGTTTTTGATCGTGATCGTGATCGTGATCGTACTCGTGATCGTGATTGTAATCGTGATCGTAATCGTGATCTGTTTATTGTAACATTATTGATCTTTTATGCTAGAATAGTATGAGAATTAACTCGGATATGGTCTTGTATATAATAATTTTCAAGTGAGATCTGATTTTGTGTATTAATTGATAAAATAGGAAATAAGATTAATTCTTATTATTATTATTATTTATGTTTACCTTACAACAGACAACCAACAATTAAGCTTTGTAACTGGTTGTTAAGTAGTTATCAACGGACTTTTGATTGACCTCAATATTTCTGTACACTGTTTAATAGGTTGTTACCATGGAATATCCCATCACATAAATTGATCTAAATCTATTGTCATTTTCTAATCTAAATAACTCTAATTAATTGAAATCAGTTGTAAATTAAATGCTGCAATTTTCCTTAAGTATTGAAAATTATGTAACAACTTACATAAGTTGCAGTAATAGATTAATTTCCCTTAATAAATTATATAGTAGTAACCCACACACACAATTTTATATTTATTATTATAATCATTACTTTTTCATATATTTATTTACAACCATTTTATATATCATTTTATTCCTTTATTTAATAGTTATTTAGACTTAAAAAACTTATAACTTATAACTTATAACTTATTCATTATTAGATTAGAAATAGCAGCAGATCCAACCATCAAACGATCAAAAACAAATTAATAATTTCAATTTTTTTACCACACCCATTTATCATTTTTCATAATTTTTCATGTCTAATAATAATATAATAATATCAAATTTACAACCGCCTATACCTAATAGTAAATTACCATTACCATTACCAATTGCATTATCATTGAAACTAAATAATAATTTAATCGAAGATCTTAAACATGGTAAATATTCAAAAGTAAAATTGATTGTTAAAGATGGAAATTATTCATTGAAATTAGTATCTAAAGATGGTAGTGATGATAAGATCTATCGATTTAGAAAGTTAACTGAAGATTTGAAAGTTGATATTTATTCAATTCTTAAAGACTCAAATTCAATATATAACGGAAGAATACAGAATAAGTTGAGTATTATAACTGATGAGAAACGAATTAAACAATTTAATTATTCAAGTGCTACTACAACTCCAAATTTAAGTAAAGTTTCAACTCCAGTTAACAAAATTGAACCACTACCTACTCAATCCACATATGAAGTTTATAAAAATTCAAAAATTTTTGAAAATGATCTACGATCATTTCTTCATTTAATTGCATTAGGACCGATTAATAAAGAACATATAAAACAGTTGACAAATTTAAATGAAGATGTGCTAGAGAAGTATTTAACTACTTATTGTCAAGTACATAATAAGAATGATCCATTTACTGCAAATGACAACTACAAATATTATGAATCAAATGGTCATATCCTAAAAGATAAAAGTTATAGAGATTTACAACCTATGAAATTTCCATATGAACATAAAGAAGAAAATCTTGTTGTTGTTTTATGTAATAATGCATTAAATAGATTAGGCTATTCACAAAATCATCCATTAAGAAAGAAAATAATAGACAAGGAAGAAGATCATCATGAAATCAATCAAAGTAAATTAGGTGGTGGATTCCTATCTACTCATAAGAAAATTACAAGTCAACCACAATCACCTGCAATAACTCAAGCTCAAAATTATAAAAGGAAAGAGGCATTTAATTCACAACCACAATCACCAGCAATTACATTAGGACATGAAAAGAAAGAGTCAATAAATTCTCAACCACCATCACCTACAATTAATCTACATAAAAAGAAAGAATCAATAACTTCACAACCTCAGTCACCAGCACCTTTTCAAACTCATAAAAAGAAAGAATCAATAACTTCACAACCTCAATCACCAGCACCTTTTCAAACTCATAAAAAGAAAGAATCAACAACTTCATCTCCACAATCCCCAATACCCGAAAAATCAACAACTACAACTACAACTTCAACAAAACGTAAATTATCAAATTCATCATCTAATTCATCTTCTGCATTGTCATCGGATGAAGAATCAAAGAATAAAACAAATAATTACACTTCCCCACCTTCATCTTCAGAAGAAGTATATGAAATTAATCTTAAACATATGTCATATTATCAAGATATAGCAATGAAATTTAAATCTAAATATAAAGAATATAATGAATTATATCAATCATTACAAAAACACCATGAAGAAGATAAGGATAAATTGGTTAAATTGTTTGAAATGCATAACGTATTAGCAAATTGGAAAAAGATCTTATGGGATTTCGATAAGGAGTCAAAGATGAAGAACAAAAAGAACATCGATAGAATTAGTCCAGTTAAGAAAAGGAAAATCATGTTAGATTATTAGAGAAAGAGAAGAGATATACAATAAATAGATTTTAATGAAAATTAACTTATGATAAGTCTTCGTTGTAAATATGTAACTGATTTCCTAAGTCCAATTTTTGGACTAAATATTAGCCCTGATGTTAATGCCACTACGCTTTACAGATGGCCATATTTTGGTACGACGACTGTTTCAATGTACAATTTTTTTACAGCTTAGTTTTTATAATTTGCAAACCATGCGAAAATAAAACCAACTAGTTTCACCAAACAGATATTCGAAATTGATGCATTCAAATACCTAAATCAACGTAGAAAAATTCTAAAAGTTCCGAATCAGCCCTATATGTTGTATACTTTTAGGATATGTAAAAAAAACTGGGTGTTCTTATGTTAATTCTTGCAAATTTTGTAAATTTTCTCCCAACTTTCACTCAAGGTCGAAAAGTATAAAAAGCATTAATCAATAGAGATTAAATCAACGTTTCTAAGTATATGATGTAAATTTTTTGGGTTTTCTATAAATCCCTACGAATAATAAATAGTCTACAACAAATAAATAAATATCAAAGAATCACTGAAGAACTGAAAAGTAATAAATAAATAGTGTTTCAAACGTAATAAATTTCTGATTTAGAAACAACAAGAGCAAATGTCTCTGAATTAGCAGAAGTAGCTTCTACAACATTAGAAGGTGTAGCAACAACAAACAGAACAGCAGAAATCTTTGATTTAGCAGGAGCAGTAGCAAAGTCTTCATACAAATTTATCTAATTTTCAGCAGCAGAAGTATACTTCAGGATTAATTGTTTATTTTTAGATTCATAAGCAATGCCTAACTTCCAGTAAATCAATTTCGGGTAATCACAAATGGCAATTAAGAATGAAGGTGGTATTATCCCGTAATGGTTTGTTTTGAAAAACATACTTTTGATACGGGTGATAAATAGATGAACGAAAGTAGTATTTTGACCGTTAGAGATATTATCACAAGCATTGTCACCAGCAGAAACAGCTTTACCACATCAGCTTTAGCAACATCAGCTCTAGCAATATCAGCTCTAGCAACAACAGCAGAATTATCTGCTTCAACAATAGTGAAAACACCAGGAGCAAAGTAGAGGCCGGAGCGATAGCTAAACTAGCAACTTTGTTGGTAATTTATTGGTAACTTTTTGGTACTAACATACTTATACTATAATTTGATTTAGAAAACAAGAGTGATAGCTAGAAGGACAATGCCAGTGAAAGCCTCACTTTTCAATCATGCAGTTTTGGTTTAATATTGAGAAGATTCGAATCGACTCTCCATTTTAGTTTAACAAACAGAGGTCTTTCTTTGGTGCCTTGCTGCTTATACTAAAATCCTAATAGAACGGGTGTTTTCGAATAGGTTGGTTTAACACCACATAGGGTCTTCTGTTATCAGAATCTTTTCAGTTACTTGAAACTGTAATAAAATTTTTCAAGCTTGTACAACTCCTCTTTTACCAAGTAGTTGTCGAATTGAGCAGTAATATGCTACAACTGACCTAATCTACTCTTAGAATGTATCAGTTCGATATTTACCGACCGGATTTATAAGCCTGAAATCTTTGTAGTTCTCTCTAGACGTTTTTTTAAGAGAGCACGTGGACCGTTCAGTGAATCGAAAACTTCAAATCGACGTAGCCATCAACTGAATACTATTGAGCCGTAGAACGCCTAACAAATAATAGTCAGTTTGGGCCCCTCATTACGATGATACCCTTTTCATATTTGTATGTGATTGAAAATAAAATTTTCGACGACCTTTGAATATACCACCGATTTGACATGGGTTTTAGCACTAACAAAAACCTTCGGGGAAGCTTCAATACTAGCTCAAATGAAATTACTAATAGAGCGGAATTTCATTTGAGCTTAGCTCTTTATTTTCTATATTTTGATTGAAATACAGCTATGATCTAAAATAAAACGTCTCAACAAAGATCATAAATCATAAAACCTGAATAAAATCTAGATCGATCAATTTTGTTCAGTTAGATGTTTCTCTTTGAAATCTAAAATTTCATTCAATTTACCTGGATTTTGAAGTTTAGTCAGTGCTTCACAATTAGCATGTTTGTCAAGATACTGAAAAATTGCATAATGATCAATTTTATCACCATCACAAGCTTGTTCCACTATTTCTATTCAACCCCCATTTTTTGTTCTATGAGCTGCTTTTGCTATACTTGAAACAAACCAGTAATAATAATGAGGAATTCCGTGCTTTAATTTATGGTTAACAAGTTAATAATAATAATTTTTGGAATCTACCCATGTCCTACATTTCCTTAGCTTCGAAAACTTGTCCATATCCAAAGGATCAAGTTCTGTCTCCCGACATTTTCTGAAATGCTGATCAAATATGAAGTCTCTATTGTTGTTGATTCGAATTTAGTAGTATAATTAATAAAATACTTTTCAACTAGCTCTCGAGATCCACTAAAATTTAGTTCGAAATTACCATTTGCCATTTCTAAAGAATTACACTTATTTGAAAGTGAGTTAAAAATTTGATTTACATGATATATTGAATTGTACACATCGGCGATTGACAAAATGAAATAAAGATGAGTGAAAGAAGATAATTTAATGAATTGTGGGGATTGTGACATGGATAAAGTTGGAAACTATGTTTGAGCTACCTTGACCAATCATCGAAAAAAAACTTTTCAATCACGCCTGATAATCAGAGACATATCATTGGAAACTTCAAGTGAAACTGAGTAACATTAATTAGCGCATCAATAACTTAAAAGCGACACGTTGTGAGTTATTTTGGTGTAGAGTTGTTGAAATGAAACATGGTCGAAAAAATTGTAGCAGCATTCTCGTTGAAGTTATATCAATCAATACCATTTCAAAATCAAGGAAACTGCGCAAAAAAATTCAAGCACTAGCTAAAACAACTCTATAAACTTATTAATTAGAGGATCAATCAAAAAAGCTGGGCTCTTGTTGCTTTCTTGTATGTAAATTTATATATTTTGGATTTTATCACTAACAAAATTTACTTGAGCACTTGGTAGCAATATTTACTAGTAAAATATACCAAAATTTGGCATTTAGATCGTAAATATTTCGTCAAGTATTACTTTTGAGACATAGGTTGTAATACAATTTTCTTTTTATTTTACCCTTACCCATAGGTTGATGTTGTTTTTATATCTTGACTGTGTCAAAAAAATTATTTTCGATGGCTCCATGGTGGTTTAAAATCTGAACAGTTGAATTTGATTAGGAAAAATGGCCTGAAAGGCTTTAAAGCCGTTTACCAATTGTGGAGAAACCGTCTTAATGTAAGTTGAATTATTTTACTTAGGGATACCACAATTTCTGGTTATTTATTTAAAGAGGGTTAAATTTCCAAATCAGATTACGAGATCGCCTCATGGCTAGTGCCAGATAGTAATTTATAGCGCCGTTTAACGCATACTTTCGTGCATAATTTTGAAACAAATGTGTTTATATGCAGTCCTGTATTTTCAAATTTAAATTGTGAATAACTTGTCAATATTCAAGTTTTTTTCATCAACTAACTTCATTATAATTGTCAGATTATCTGAAGTATTATTGTGATTATTAATTGGATAAACATAATTTTGATGACCTATTTCATGATTTAAAAAATGGAAAAAACCACTATTTTGCGATATAATTAACATGTAGACCTCGTCTAGCAACTTCTAATATAGCTGATTTAGTTGATTAAGTCCAAAGATAATATTAATGATGTTCTCAGGGTGCCATGTTTGGTTTGAAAATTTTGCAAAAATTTCAATGTGGAGTTAGATTCTTTTCAAGATTAATTTATTTGATTTTTCCCAAACTTAAGAGAAAATTTTGGAATTTTTCAATTTTCGAGTAGATGACCGAGAGTTTGATTCAACACCGTATTCTGAGATCTAGTATAAATAACCCGTTGTTTGATTGAAGTTTGTGGTCCTAAAAAAACTTACATTGAATGTTATTTTTTGAAAAATTTTGTATGGCGAAAAAAGCCCAAAATGACAACTCAAAAAAAAAAATACTCTTTGAAGCTTGAAGTATATGAAATGTATAATTCAAAGTTCTGGTTTTCAAGTAAATGGTACTTATGTTAAAAAAAATGTGTTTTTAACTGCATATAGGTCAAATTTTTCTCAGATTTAATTTTTTATAGTATGTAAATTCTCGACCAAATTTGGTGTCAACGAAGTAATTTCCTCTCGCTGACTTTGGGGCGACTTATGCTAGAATATTTGGCTTATATGTCATGGAAAACACATTCTTTTGAAAAAAAGACCATTTTAATGATATCAGAACCTTTGAATTAAGTACCCTATATACTTCAGTTCTTCAGACTCAGATATGTTTTTTTTGAGTTGTCATTTTGGCAATTATTCATCATACAAAATTTTTGCCAAAAATAAAAATCAATTACCTTTTTATTTAGGGCCAAAACTGTCGATTAAACAACGTCTTTTATATGATAGGCTTCAAACTAAAGGGTTACACATAATTTAAACTCATAATTTCGAAGTTTTTCAATTTCAAAATTTTCTCTTAAGTATGGTGAAATTCGAATATTTTAACCTTACGAAAAATCCAGCTCCACAACTGAAATTGAAATAAGAGTACGACAAAGGAATCCAAACTTTTATCTCTGCATTTTAATAGACATCTAGATTTTTTATGTCAAGGTACTCAAAATTCGAAAACTAATTTTTCAATGGTGAATGGAAATTTTTCCAAAATTTTCAAACCACTTTTGGCGGCTGGAAACTTTCACAGAAAGAATCTTTTAGATTGAATGAGTCAAATCAGATATCTTAGAAGTTGTTAAATGAGGTCTAAGTTTTGATTATATTGCAATTAAGCGTTTTTTCCATTTTTTTAAATGTAGAATAAAGTGATCAAAATTAAGTTTTGTTGAAAGACTTTACCATCAGTTTGCTCTAAGCTTTCTGAACTATTAACGAAAAAGTTTGGCAATTACAGCCTAAATTTTGAGGGAGTTATTGGCAAATTAAATTTTGAAATTGACTACTACGATACTGCATAAAAGTCAAATTTGTTTCAGAAATTTGTATAAGTCATCAAAGTATTTAATCATTCTTGAAAAGCTCCATATACAGCCTTTCAAATTTGTTCTCAGCCTTATCTTACTGACTTAATACAACGTTCTATTTGACAAACGGGGTTTTAAGTGCTTGAGGATCACATAATGGAAATTTAATTGACATTTTACCAAATTTAGAAGGTTTAGAAGAGTGTACATATTAGTGTAATACTGAATCACGAACTTTGAGAACTATTTCGTTGAAATTACCATCAAAATTGAAATATAAAAATATGGATATGCCAAGAGTTATTTAAAAGTTTAGATCTTCCAGAAGGTTTAAGATCTTTAATATGGGGTGATTTTGATTTTAAAGACGGGTTCAACTTTGATCTACCAATCAGTTTAAATTATTTTGGATCATCTCATACTGGTGATGGAAATTTTGATAAATTTAAATTTCCAAAATATTTACGAATTTAATCTTGAAAGATAATAGAAAGTTCAAAAATATTGGTGAACTGGAATGTATTAACAAAATTGTGTTCTATGGTAATAAAGTTGAAACTCATAAATTTGATACAAAGGTTAAATGTAGAGTTGTTACTAAGTAAAGTAAATTCAACAAAATCGAAGCTAGAAAAATTCATATTGATATTGATGGCTTTCGTTTATCTGATTTATAATTGAGTGTGTTCTTAATACATGGCAGATTTAAATGTTATTTCTGTGATTAATTCGTCGTTTTATTTATCAAATTATTTATCTTATATGAGTTCTTTCTCAACACTCAAGTATTGAAATCCTACTATCCTTGCTTCTTCGAGCCAGGGCTGCTATGTCAACTATCTGTTCAATAATTTTAAAATACTGAGTTTATAAATGTACGAATAAAGCTCGAGAGAATTAAGAAAATTTGGCTGCAAAAAAAAAAATGCAACACATTTTTACGCACGAAAATTAACTATATAAAGAGACATATGACAGATTTGCTTAACATATTCACCGCATATGGTTTATTTTATCACTCGGGTCAGTATTTACAAAGATTGCTTTACTCTTAGTCATTGGTGTATTTTATGAGTGTCAAATAACCCAATTGTAAATTGGTTTACCCCTATTATTCATCAATTCTAATTGTTGTTACAGCAATAATTTGTTATACTATATATAAAGTGATTAATTTTCACACGACTATTATCAGTTAGTAAATTACATACATGTATAAGAAATTGATTTTCATACACTACTTATTTATTTCGGTCTCTTCAACTGTTGAATTTGTTACATCATACAACTTACAATAGAAGATAACTAACAGTCCACAAATTTAATTTTTATTCTACTATTATCATGCTTAAATGGGTTCAATCAGGTTTATCTGCTGTTGCAGGTACAGCAGAACCAGAATATGGTGCAGATGCAATTCAACCAATTACTAACAGAATTGAAAATAATCAAATTTATAGAACAACCAACGAAACAGATTTTAAATGGATTTCTCCAAATTATACGAATGTTGAAACTCAAACTTTTTATTTCACTGATTTAACTACTAAAAATGTTGGATTTGCTCAAATTATTCATTCAAATGTTATGGGAGTTCATACAACTGCTCAATTTACATTTAGATTATATAATCCTGAAAAACCTAAAGAAGTAAATATTTGGACTTCTACCAAATTAGAAAATTTTAGAATTGAAGGTGCTAATTTTTATGCTGATAATTTATCATTAGAAATTACTGATAATAAAATTTATAAATTTATTTCAAAAGTTCAACCTGAATCAATTATTGAATTTGAAATGGAAAGAATTAGTGATGGGATAATTTTTGGTAATGATGGTTTTACTTATTATGGAGAAGATCCAAAACAACCATGGGGTTCAATGAGACATTTATTTTGGCCAAGATGTAAAATTAATGGTAAAATTATAACTAAAAATTTTGGAGAAATTAAAATTGAAAATGGTTTAACAATGTTTGTAATGGCTTTACAAGGTATGAAACCACATCATGCTGCTAAATCATGGAATTTTTTAAATTTTCAATCAGAAAATTATTCAATTGTTCAAATGGAATTTACAACTCCAAAATCTTATGGTACCACAAAAGTTAATATTGGTATAATTGTTAAAAATGATAAAATTGAATATGGATTAATAAACAATGAAGTTGTACATTTACAACCTGAAGTTGATGAAGTTGGTTGGCCAGTACCAAAAGAAATTGAATTTAAATATTTACAAGATGATAAACAAGTTGGTTTATGTAAAGGTAAATTAACAAATTTAATTGAAAGAGTTGATGTTATGGCTGAAATTCCTCAATTTGTTAAAAATATTGTTTCAGGAGTAGCTGGTGCAAAACCTTATATTTATCAATATTGTAATGAATTTGAGTTTGAAAATGATAAAGGTGAAATTGAAAAAGGTATTGGTTTTAATGAAGTTACTTTTATTTCAGAATAGATAGTAGGACAAAGGAGAGAGAGATGATATAGATTTATATAAAAATAATAATAATTTTGATAATAATAATAATAATAATAATAATAATAATAATAATAATAATAATAATAATAATAATGATGATTTTTATATATTCAAATTTTAATAGTTAATAATAATAAATAATTTAATAATGCAATGATACTATTACTTTTAAATAGAGGCTGATACTTTATGATACAGCACTGATCTCTACTTAAAACTTGAAGCTTCTCAGATTTGGTCTAACTTTTGTTTAAACTCATTTTGAACATAGAACTAAGTTTTTGAGCTCCAATCGCATCTTTATTGATAGTTATGGCAAAATTGCATCGTCAACTGCATCGTCAACTGCTTCGTCAACACACCACAAATTTAATTGATCTTCCACCTAATACATTGTAGTTTCAAAATCACAAAAATTGACACTCTAAACTCGACAGCTTTATCACATGACCATATACACTAATTTTAATATCGTAAAAATTCACCACAAACAAAAAAGAGCCATAACTGACTGGATGAAAACTACAAATCAACGTAATTATCTTACGTAGATCACCATAATATATCAATTGTAACGGAAATGTTAAGACAAACTCAGTAATTTTAAAATAACATTTACTTTTATCCGATTTGCCTCCCTTGTAAGCATTGAATGATTTTAATACGTCACAAAGACTCGTCCACGACATACCTGCAATGAATAAATTTGAATATAAAATTTGAATATAAAATCGAAAAAGGTAATTTATGATCATAGATTTATAGTTGTAATTATGAATAATCCAAATGTGGCATATCCGTTTAGGTAGTCGAGCAACTAATCAGCATACAACTCTGCATATTTTTTAACAGACTTAATTGTTTCTTCTGAAATCATATCTTGTATCTTCGATTGCGAAATATTTTTTCTTGTGGTCCGTAGGATGTGAAATAAGTACGCAATCAGTGCTGTTATAAACTAGTGGGACCAAGTTGCTTCAAGAATAGAGCTTCTCTAATTCATTTCGCTATATAGATAAGAATTGATAACTAAGTACTGATTTAATATTTGATATTTGATAGTTGATATTTGATATTTGATAGTTGATATTTGATATTTGATATCAAGTATTCAAACTTTAAATTTTCAACTTTTTAGTGTAATAGTTTCAAAATGATTATCAGATGCTAGATTATGTTTCAGAATTTGACAAAAGGTATAAAACACATTTCTCTAGTCTTGGAAATCATACAAATTATACAAATTATTAAATAATAGTAATTTAATTATTCCAAACATGATTAGCGAAACAACTAGTCTGTAGCATTAAAATTTATACTACTTTCAATGATGCCCTAAGAATAGACGATGAAAATCTAATTCGAACAGACGTTCTCCATACGTTCTCCAATTTACTAGTTGTTAATGTGATAATTGTTGTGCATTAACATACATTATAAGCAACATACATTATAAACTTTAATGTTTATTAGTGCATTGTTGGTCTCTCTCTCTTTGTTATATAAATCATATGCAATGAAATTTCTTAAATATTTATCTCCGGATAGAGGAATATATTTATACACTATAAATTTTGTCCATCTCCACACTACAAGTTATTTTCACGTTTATTTATACAACTAATTTTGCCCCTTTATTGGATTATTGGATTAGTGGTTTATCAATTGTTCTATTAGGCTAAGTTAGATATTTATTATGTCACCACCTTCAATTATTTCAGAATCAAAAACTCTTGGTGAATCTTTTGCTGAAATTGAATCGAACGCATGGTATACTAAAATTGAAGATATTAAACCAAGTATTCAACATTTACATACTTCATTTCATAAAGATCAAAAAAGTCATGATTTACAATTTAGATTGAATCAATTGAGGAATTTATATTTTGCTATAAAAGATAATGAAGATGCTATATGTGATGCTTTAGAATTAGATTTTGGTAGAAATTCAAGTGAAACTCGTAATTTAGAATTACTTGGTGGTTTAAATGAATTAGTTCATACAATGGCAAGTTTAAATGAATGGGTTAAACCAGAACCAATTAGTGATTTACCATTAAATTTAAAAACTAATCCTGTTTATGTTGAAAGAATTCCATTGGGTGTTGTTTTAATTATTTCACCTTTTAATTATCCATTCTTTTTATCATTTTCAGCTGTTGTCGGTGCTATTGCTGGTGGTAATGCTGTTGTTTTAAAACAGTCTGAATCGACACCTCGTTTTTCACGATTATTTTCTGAAATTTTAACTGAAGCTTTAGATAAGGATATTTTTGTAGCTATTAATGGTGCTATTCCTGAAACTACTGAATTATTGGATCAAAAATTTGATAAAATTATGTACACTGGTAATAATTTTGTTGGTACAATTATTGCTAAAAAAGCAGCTGAAACATTAACTCCAACAATTTTAGAATTAGGTGGTAAATCGCCTGCATTCATTCTTGATGATGTATTAGATAAAGATTTAGAAACTATAGCAAGAAGAATTGCATGGGGTAGATTTACAAATGCTGGTCAAACTTGTGTTGCTGTTGATTATGTTTTAGTTCCTGAATCAAAACATGATAAATTTATAATTGCATTGACTAAAGTATTACAAGATGAATTTTATCCTGGTTTAACTAAAGATTCAAAAGATTTTACAAAGATAATTCATGAAAGAGCTTTCAAAAATTTGGAAAAAATTATAAACACAACTAAGGGTAAAATCATATATGGAGGTGAAGGTTTAGATTTTAATTCAAGATTTATACCACCTACAGTTATTGATCAAGTATCATGGGATGATTCATCAATGAAGGGTGAAATTTTTGGTCCAATTTTACCAATTTTAACTTATGATAACTTATCTAAATCTGTTGAAGAAGTTGTTTCATTACATGATACTCCATTAGCTGAATATATTTTTACTTCTGGTTCAACAAATAGAAAATATAATAAACAATTGGATATTATATTAAAAGGTGTTAGGTCAGGTGCAGTTATTATTAATGATGTTTTATTACATGTTGCTTTAATTAATGCTCCATTTGGTGGTGTTGGTCAAAGTGGTTATGGTGCATATCATGGTAAATATTCATTTAGACATTTTACTCATGAAAGAACAACTATTGAACAAAAATTATATAATGAATTTATGTTAAAATCAAGATATCCACCATATTCAGGTAAGAAAGATGATTTAATTAAAACTTCACAACAAAATTATAACGGTCAAGTTTGGTTTAATAGAGATGATGATGTTCCAATTGGTGGTCCAAGTTATTTATTTAGTGGGTGGACTACATTTACTGGTATTTTGAATTTGATTTGGAAATTTGCCAACAAGTGAGTAAGGTTGTAGTGAGGATGCAGCAAACACGTAATTTCAAACAGTCAGTTTAGTTGTTATATTTATAAGGTCGTTTTATATTTAATATACGTTTATATTATATTATTTTGTGATTCGAATGCAACTGGTAGCGTATGATTTCAAGAAACCATAAAAAACAGAAAAAATTTAATGATTATCTAGAAAATAACCAAATAATTTGCTTATCAATAAAAAAGCTAACCAAAGATGTCATCATCACAAAATAATAATAAGGATGATGATCCTTTACATTTACACTCACCAATACCAACCAAACCATTAACACAACCACAACATTCATTTACAAAATCAGAGTTATCAAAAGATTCTAAAAAAATGCCGTCCCTTGTTGTAAAACAAGACCCTAATTTAAAATCATGTTTAACAAATACTTCACAAGCACTGAGTACTACAAATCTAGAACAACAACAACCACTAGAACCACAACAATCGATATTAGTTGATCATTTTGCTAAAACTAATCAACATCCACAAATAGTAACTAATGATACAATATCTCCAAATATGCATGGATTAATTGAACAACAACAGACTCCAGTAGTGAGTTCAATTTCATCACAGATTACAAGTCCAGAAACACAACAAACTCAACAACCACCTGGAATTTCTCGAATTAATTCATTACGATATTCTGAACAAGATGATAAAAAATTTATAAGACAATCTTCGTCTACAAATATACCTATACCTAAATTAGATCAATCCACAGAACAACTTAATCCATTCCATGAATATTTAAATGATGATAATAAATTACATTTATTAATTGGTATTACTGGATGTATATCGATAAATAAGAATATTTTCCTAATTATTGAGAAATTATTTGAACTATATACTAAAGAGAAATTAGAAATACAGGTGATACTTACTGAGAGTGCAGAGTACATTCTCTCTGAGAAACTATACAAATTGGAGCAACTTGGAGTCAAGGTATGGTTTCATGATGATGGTGAAAAGTATTTCTTAACTTCACCGTTCCAAAAAATTTATTCTAAAGCAATTACATCAGGTACAATCCCACCAAAATCAAAAATTACACCTCAAGTGCTTCAACAATATTCCTTAGCTTATGATTTACAAAAATGGACTGATGTATTATTACTTGCTCCATTATCAGCAAACACAGTGGCAAAATTAATTAATGGATTAGCTGATAATTTATTAACTGATTTATTACACATTTGGCCAATCCCACATACTCAACCAACAATAACGCATGATCAAAAAAACTCAAATGTTATATCTAATGATTCTATAATTTCACCAAAACCAATAATTTCAGCACTTGCATTAACTACAGCAATGTACGGACATCCAATAACAAAAAAACAATTGGGATTATTACAAGAAACTTATCCAAACATGTTAATATTAAAACCAGTAGAGAAAATAGTAGATAATAATGGAAATATAGGAATGGGAGGAATGAGATCTTGGAGAGAAGTTGTAGATTTTGTATGTAAGAAATTGGGCCCACCACCAGAAGAAGAAGAAAATGATGATGATGAAGAAGATGAGAAAGAGGAAGAAAATGATAAGAAACCCACAAAAAAGTTGGAGATATCACATCAAGATGAAAAATTACCTCCAATTATAAATGAAAGTAGAAAAGCCAGTATTGAGTTCCATGAGAACTTAAAAGATTTGGTTAATATTAGAGAAGAACCAGAATATGCTAAACATGAAGAAAGGAAAAGAGGTAATACTATAAGTAGAAAAGAGTTGGAAGAGCATGAAAAATTAGCTAGTCAAAATGCAATTTTAAATTCAAATATTGGAATAACTCCAACATCAATAAAGGAATGAGGATGCAAGTTAGTACAGAACTGTAAAACTATGTAGAAACGTAATGAATAATAAATAATTTAATCAGAGCGTATGAATTTTCAATTTTCGCCCTTTTATCGTACGGTGAAATTTTTCATTTTTTGTTACCCCATAAAATCATCATGAAGTTGTTAGAATTCAATCCAGGTTCATTCTCCAAAGTTGAATATAATATAGGTGGTATAAATACATATATCTATAATTCTGAAGTTTTGAAATCCTATGTTGAATCATTTTCACATCACCATAGAGAAGATATACCAATCAATGTCTTATATTTAATTCATCAAAGGGAAGGAAATTATACATATACAGAATCAATAGCATACAACATCTTAAAACAATACAAGAGCCAGACTCCACTCATTTGTATTACATTTGATTTGAGAAATCATGGAGCTAGAGTCATCAATAATCAAAATAATAAAGGGTGGTCAGAAGGTAATAAATCGCACGGTGTCGATATGTGGAGTATAATTAATGGAACAATCGATGATATAACGTTGCTTATGGATCAATTGCCAACCTACTTAAACTTGGAACCATACTTGAATGAAACTTCCAAGAATGAACACAAGGTTAAATTCAAGTATCATAACTTTTTAAGTGGTGTTTCTTTAGGTGGTCATATTGTCTACAGGTTTGCATTAAGATACCCCAATTTAGTTAAGATTATTAATCCAATAATTGGAAGTACTGACCTTACTAGTCTATTATATACAAGATTAAAAGGGATTGATAATTATACTAAAAAATACTTCTATTTTGAGTATGACGAATTGGACTTGACTGAGGAAGAGAGATTGGAAATGTATCCTGAAACATTACACAACCAGTTAAGTAAAGTCGATACTGAAATTTTTGAAAGTTTTCCAATGGGTCAAGTCAAATTGTTTGCTTGTTTTGGTGGTAAGGATGAATTGGTTCCTTTCCAATTGAGTAAAACATGGTGTGATTTATACCAGGGTACTAATACTGAAAGTGGGATTATGGTGGAAGATGTCGGTCATGATATTACTGAAGATATGATTATTAAATTTGGTCAATGGTTAAATAAACATGTTTGAGCAAGGTCACTAAGAAAGGTTACAGATAAAGTATAATAAGAGAAACTGTCCGTTCATGATTATGCTGTTTTTAAGTTTACTCAATGGTTGTATAGTGAAATATATATCAATGACATTTTTCAATGACACTTTTCTGTTGATATGTCAAAAATAAGCGACACCCCAAACAAAACTTTTTTAACCATCTATGATTACACGGTTAAAATTAACAACACAACAATGATTAAATCTTCAGCAAATACAGCAAATTATTTAACTAGACAATATTCAAATGATGCATCTTCATCAATTACAAACACATCATCAATAAAGCACAATAACTATAACGATCTCATTAATTATGTTAATTTTAATCAAGATTCATCATGTATTTCGCTTGGTTTAAATAGTGGTTACAAAATATATAATATAGACTCGACTAAAAATTTCAATTTCATAAAGAATGAAAGCATAGGTATTGTTGAAATGTTATATAGTACAAGTTTATTAGCTATTGTAAATAAAGGTGAGGAAATTGGTTCAAGTCCAAGGAAACTTAAAATCATCAATATAAAAAATCAGAGCACAATTTGTGATTTAATATTTCCAAATACAATCCTACTGGTTAAATTGACTAAGAAATACATAATTGTGATATTAGAAGACCAAATCTACATTTATGACATAAATAATATGAAATTATTGCATACTATAGAAACATCCACAAATTCACTGGGTCTAGTAGCTATTTCATACAATGAAACTCATTCATATCTAGCATACCCATCACCTCCCAAAACTATAACTCATGATTCTTTATTAGCTAGTGGTATAAATACAAATGGTGGATTAAATTCAAACATAAATAATATAAGTTCGGTAAGTAATGCACCAAATAGAATTGGAGATGTTATAATATTCAATTTAAATACATTGCAACCTATTTCCGTAATTGAAGCACATAAATCTACAATTGCACTGATGAATTTCAGTAATGACGGTCAATATTTAGTTACTGCAAGTGATAAAGGAACAATTGTGAGAATATTTCAAGTTAATACAGGTATTAAATTATATCAATTTAGAAGAGGAACATATCCGACAAAAATATACTCCCTTAAATTTAGTTCTGACGATAAATATGTCCTTGCTACTTCTTCAAGTTTAACTGTTCATATATTTAGATTAGGTGAAGAAGAAAGTCTTGAAACAAAACATAAGAAAAAGAGAAAAGAGCCAATATATGAACCAATACAAGAAGAAGAAGAAATTACAAGTCCAAAAATTACAACTTCTTCAACTGCTGCACCTATACTCACTACTCATAATGTCAGTTCCAAAAATAAGCGAAATATAGATGATTTTGATACTATAAAAGATGATGGAGATGATTCAGATGCAACTATGGATCTAGATGATGGTGAACTAGATGAAGATACTGAATCAATGGAAGTAATCCCCAATAAACAAAGAAAATTATCACAAGAATCTTCAAATTCGTATAGTAGTATAAATTCAGAAGATATACTCGCCAACAATTCACCTAAAAATGAACCATTAATTGATCAAACTAGATTATCAGTAGCCAGATTAATTCGAAGAAGTTCTCAAAATATAGGTCGTAAAGTTGGACAAAAGATGGGTGATTTTTTACCATCTAAATTTTCTTCAATCCTTGAACCAACTAGACATTTTGCATCATTTAAAATTAAATCACATAATAAAGAGATTAAAAGTATTGCAGTAATGAGTAATAATGAATTACAACAAGATTTAGTACCTACAAATTATTTTGAAAATGATAATCAATCCACACATTCGTCAAATAAAGAATTATTAGAAGTTAATTTATTACATATTTATGTCATTACTAATGAAGGTATGTTTTATATATATGGATTGGATCCAGAAAGAGGTGGTGATTGTATATTAATTAATTCATTTAATATATTAGACGACTGATAAAAGTTGTGCCCTTACCAATTTGAAAATATATATAAATATTTCAATTTCCACTCTTTAATTTATATTTTGCCACTCCAATAATGCTTAATTTAACTATAAAAAATGCTGGTAAAACATATAATATTGAATTAGAAGACAATGATCTAGGATCGACATTAAAGAACAAGATAGAAGAATTGACTAATATTCCAAGAGATCGTCAAAAAATTTTAATTAAAGGTGGTAAATTGAATGATGAAGATGTTGTTTCAAAATTAAATTTAAAATCTCCAGTTATGGTATTGGGTACACCTGAAGTCAAATTATTCAAACCAATTGAAAAACCAGTATTCTTGGAAGATTTAAATTTAAATCAATTATTTAAAGTTTCTAATGAACCAAGTGGGTTAGTCAATTTAGGTAATACATGTTATTTAAATAGTTCGTTACAGACATTATATCAAATTGAAGATCTAGCAAGTAAAATTAAAGATTTTAAATCTAGTGGGAATAGTTCTGATGGATTAGTATTTTCACTAAAGAATGTCTTTTCTCAAATGGAAAAGAAACAAGAATCAATTACTCCAAGTTTATTCTTATCATTATTTAGAAGCTTGTATCCTCAATTTGCGGAACAAAGTAATGGAATATATAAACAACAAGATGCAGAAGAAGCATTTTCACAAATCCTTTCCAGTTTAAAAACATCCTTGAAAATTGATTCATTATTTGAAATTCAATTCAATGTGAAAACGAAATGTTTGGCCCTTCCAGATGACGTTTCCTACTCAATTGAAGACTCGTTTAAATTAAATTGTCATATAGATATCAAGACTAACTTTTTGCGTGATGGGATTTTAGCGGGCTTAACTGAATCAATAACCAAATTTAATGACACATTACAAGAAAATACAGAATATGAAATAAGTAAAACAATAACTCGTTTACCTAAATATTTAACAATACATTTTATAAGATTTTTTTGGAGAAGAGATATTAACAAAAAATCAAAAATTTTAAGAAGAGTTCAATTCCCATTTGAATTAGACCTAAGTGAAATGTTAGATGAGTCTATAAAAACCGAAAAGATTCAAAATAGAGATAAGATTAGAAAAATTGAAAAAGAGAATTTAGAATTAATTAGAGAATTCAAAAAAACCAAAAATGGAGCAAATGGAGCAAATGGAAATAATGATGGATTAACACCGTTAGAAATCCAAGAAGAAGAAGAATTGAAAATTGCATCCATTAAATCTAAATTCAAAGATGATTTGAATTCAGTTATAAATACTGATGGAATTACTGAAAATCCTTCTTCTGTATTTCAATTAAATGCCATTATTACTCATCAGGGTGCTTCTGCTGATGGTGGTCATTATAAAGCTTACGTTAAAGATGTTAATGATTTAGATGGTGAGAATTGGTTTTGTTTTAATGATGATAAAGTTTCAAATATAAATAAGGAGAAGATTGAAAGTTTGGCTGGTGGTGGTGAATCTGATAGTGCATTGTTGTTGATTTATAAAGGATTAGGATTGTAAGTACGCAGTAAGGATCCAAAAAGTAAGGTTGCAAGTAGCGAGGGTGCCAAAGATTTAAAACAAGTGATGTAAATTAGATTTTACATAATTAATTTATAAAATTTAGGTCAATAAATAATAACTAATTGAAGCTGTCTAAAAGTAAAAAAGTTTAAGTCTTTTGATGAAGAGCAAATAGAAATTGTAGCAATTTCTGCATTGTTACTGTTGTAGGTTTTTAAATAAGCTCGAAACTTTGTCTGATTCTACTATCTTATTGATTTATGTCTATAAATAAAGAACAAAGAAAAATAGTAGCTGACTCTGAATTAGATGATACTTCTTCTCTGAGAACAAACAAAAACTCAAACCTCAAACGGTGCTGAATCTGATTTTCCGTTACTATTCATTTAACCTAGTCTATAAATATATATTAGTTTTATAAATTTTTAACTAAATGTTTAAAATTTTCAACTTCATCCCAACAATTTAACAGTTTACCTTTATTTTCTTTCAAACAAGCAACAACTTGATTTCTAGCATCTTGTACCTCATTTGGTATTTCAATTTTAGCCAATTTAGCATTTTTATTCAATAATTCGGTTAATTGACCCACTTTTTCATTCAATTCAGGAACAGATAATGAATTTTTATTATTTTTATTTTCATTTATTAATGAATCATTTGTAGTCTTTTTAAATTCTTTAATTGTTTCTAATTCTAATTTTTTCAATTCTGAAGCAACTCTATCTTGAATATATTTTTCAGTATATTGAGCTCTGGAATAGTTTGATTCTGGACTGGATTCCAATTGTGATAAAAATGAAGCTGAGAAATCAATTGGTGTACCTGGTGTAAATACTTTAGTCTCTGGTTTAGAAGTTGATGAACCCATAGTGATAAATTGGTAGTGCAAATTCGATTGGCCAATTTTTTTCTTTTCAGTTTTCAACTATCAAAACTTTTTATCTTCAATGCCACCAGTTCAACAATATCAATATGTTGGTCATCAACCTTCAAATTGGGATAAATTTAAAATGGGTGCTTTAATGGGAAGTACAGTTGGTGTTTGTGTTGGTGTTTTATTTGGTGGGTTTTCAATTTTACAACATGGTGCTGGTCCAAATGGGGTAATGAGAACTTTGGGACAATATATAATGGGTTCAGTTGGTACCTTTGGTTTATTTATGAGTATTGGATCTGTTATAAGATCTGAATCTTATCAAAACTATGAAAAATCAATGTTGATACAACAAAGAGCTAGATTGAGAGCCATCTACAGAAATGAATAATGATTAATTAATAACCTTGTAAATATATAATATTTAATGCTGTAAGGTGTAAAGTGTAAGGATGCAAATCTAATTCTAGTTTTTGTCAGGATGCAATAGTCTACCATTACGAGCCATCTATCGAAATGAACTCTGAATAGTGCCGTACTTACATAACTCGATTTCTTGAATCAAGAGTTTTTTAGATAATTGTCAATTTTCAGATATATACTACTGCTAGATCCTAATTTGAGCGTAGATAAAGATACAAATAAACTTCTTTAACGATGCATCAAATAACAAAGATGACTTTTTAATCAAGAGCATCTACAACACTAATCTTTATTTGAATATTTATTTAGTGCCTTGTGCTTAATTCTATCTAATATAATTCTAATTCTTTTTCAGTCTTCAAATCATATAAATAAGTCAATCCAAAATCAGGAACCTTATAATATTTCCCCATATCAATAGCATTAGCTAATTTAGTTAACAAAATTTTAGGTTCCAAAATCGGCTCACTACTCAATTTAAACGTCCCCCAATGAATACCTTTCATATGTTTACTTTTCAAATGTTCACATATTTTCAAACTCTCACTTGGTGAAATATGTCTTGGTTTTTGATGAAACAGAGGGCAATATTGTCCAATAGGCAACAATGATAAAAAAACAGGACTGATTCTCTTACCTACTAATTCAAACAACTCTTGAGCGTATCCAGTATCACCAGCATGATAAACCACCGACTCTCCATTTTTTTTTATCACGAATGAACACCATAATGATTTATTTGAATCAAGTACGTATCTTCCACTCCAGTGCATCGATGGTAAACATTCAATTTCAAACTTATCTGGTAGATTGGAGTTAATGTATTGAGTTATATCTAGTTTCTCCCACCAATCCATTTCTATAATTCTATAAATTCCACGACGTGATAATTTTGATTTCAAACCCAATGGAACTATCCAAATACTATTGTTATTTATTTTGGAGGCTAGTTCTAATTCTAAATGGTCAGGGTGATCATGGGATACTAAAATGAAATTGAGATTACTGTTAGTTGCATATTGTATATCTTCGAAAGTCATTGGTGATCTATTTAATCGTTTTGGACCAATATGTTTATTCATTAAATGATCAGATATAATTGGATCTGTTAAAAAATTAACTCCACTAATTTGAAATAAAGTACATGATTGACCAAGCCAAGATACTAATAATTGATTATTCAAAGTTATGCCGTGGGAAGTTGAAGATAACAAATTTTTGAAATTATTTGACTCAATGCATTCCTGGAGTATTTTTGAGTTTGATCTGTATAGTTCAAGATCAGGAGTGTATGTCTTTAACATATCTTCAATTTCAGTTTTATTCTTTCCTATCTTTTTATGAATTTCAAATGTACTACCATATAAACTTTCAAAAAATTCAAATACTCGAACTAATATGAATTCAAATGCTGTTTGTGGCCGATATTCACTAAATGGATTTATAAACATTCCTGCTACAGAAGCACTTTTAAATTTATCAATATCTGAACTTGTTGCATTATACTCATCTCGTCGTTTTTTAATTAAATATTGAGTTCGAATTTGGAAATAAACTTCAAATGATGTATATCCAAGTATAACTCCTAGACCAATTTTAGATTTCAAGGATAATGTAGATAGAAATGACATGTGGAAATGTAAGAATGCAAATTGAATATGTATCGGTGTATTTATTTTCTCTACTTAATGTTTTTTCACAACACCGGCAATATCAGCATTTTCTAAAATATGTTTTTTATACGCAAATATATCACCATTAAATTTCACAATTGTATTCTCTTCAGCAACCCAAATTTCATTACATACTCTATCAATCATTGAAACATCATGAGAAACCATCAAAATACCACCTTTAAAATTATTCAAAGCATCTGCTAAAGCGTCTAAACCTTGAGTATCTAAATGATTTGAAGGTTCATCTAATATTAGAATGTGTGGTTGATTTAAACATAATGCGGCAAATGCAACTCTTGATTTTTGACCCCCTGATAATAATTGCATTTTCTGTAAACCTAAAGAACCAGTAATTCCAAAAGAACCTAAATGACGTCTATATTCTTCATCAGTTTTCCCTGGAAATGTTTGAGACATCCATGTAACTGCAGACTGTGATAAATCCATTGCTTCAACGTGATGTTGTGCAAAATATCCAATTCTTAATCTACCATTCTTATTTATAAATCCTGAGGTGGGTGTTATTTTATCCATTATTAATTTTAGTAATGTTGTTTTACCAGTACCATTCCCACCACAAAATGCAATTCTTGAATCCATTGAAACATCTAAATTAACATTTGAAAATAATATTTTATCTAATGAATAACCAAATTTAACATCTTGCATTTGTAAAATTGGTGGTGATAATTTATCAGGTTCTGGAAATTTAAAAGTAACAATTTTATCATCTTCTGGAGGTTCAATATTTGGTAATTTTTCCAATTTTTTAATTCTTGATTGTGCTTCTTGTGCTTTTGCTGCATTATATCTATATTTATCAATAAATTCTTGTAAATGTTTACGATAAGCCATTTGATTTTCATATTCTCTTTTTTGATTTTTAATTCTTTCTTCTCTAGTAGAATAAAATGAATCAAAATTGGAACCACGGTAATAATCTAATCTTTCTGAATGTTGATGGATTATATCAGTTGCTACTTCATTTAAAAATGCTCTATCATGTGAAACTACTAATACTGTTGATTTATAATTTTGTAAATATTTAGCCAAGAATGTAATACTTGGAACATCCAACATATTTGATGGTTCATCTAATAATAATAAATCAGGTTGACAAAACAAAGCCCTAGCTAATGATAATCTCATTCTCCAACCACCTGAAAATTGTCTAGTTGGTAAATTTTGTGTTTCTTTAGTAAATCCTAAACCATATAAAATCCCAGCAGCTTTTGATTCAGCTTTATCTGATTCCATTTCATACAATTTCTCACTAATTTCAGTTAGGTGGTTTTCTAAATCTTCTCTTTCATTATCTAATTTCTTAACTTCCAATGATTCTTCATCAAATTCTTTTCTTAATTTTTCAATCTCAACTACTCTTTCATTTATTTTTGATTCTTCTTGTATTAAACTCTTTCTCCATACATCTGCATCAAGCACACTTTGTAATGCTGGAGTATCATCACCTCTAATTTCTTGTTCAACATGTAATACAGTAATATGTTTTGGAATATTTAATTCTCTCCTTGATAAAGCCCTTAATAATGTTGATTTACCAATACCATTTTGTCCAACTAAACCATATCTTCTACCATAAGCTAATGTCAAACTAGCCTCACTTAAAATACGTTGACCATCACCAACATATAAATCAAAATTATCAATTTTAATATCTTTAGACTTACCAGCAGAACTACCAAATTCCAATGGATTAATTTCTAAAAAGAATGAATCATAATCTTGTTCTTGAGTTTCATTTATTAATTTAGAAGCTTCATATTGAACAAATTTATTATTTCGTTTAGCTACTTTTTTTGCAATTTTACGTTCTTGTTTTTCTAATTTCTTTTTATCCACTTTTGATTCCATTTTTCTTCCAGTATGTTCAATATCATTAGATGCAGATAATAATGCAAGACTTGAATTAATATCTCTTTTATTTTTATTTTGATTTAAAATATTTATATCAAGTAGTCTTTTTGATGTGTCTCCAGTCAAGGCAAGTTTTTCCTTATTCTCATTTAGTTTATTTGACAAATCTGTTAATAATTTATCATATAATTGATTAATTTTATCAACATTTCCCCCAGCTTGAATTAATAAATCTTTAATAAATGTTAATTCTTGACTAATATTTATTTGTTGACTTAATACTGAATCTTCAGTTGATTGTGAAATATGTTGCATATAACCAACTGCATAATTAGCAACTATTGGATCAACAGATGGGACAGCTTGTCTAATGGTTAAACCAATATTGGAACTCATTAACAATATTTGGTTGTAAAAAAGAATTGAAAAAAAGAATATGCGACAGTGGCATAAAAACTGACAATGAAATAAGAGAAAAGCGACACTGGTAAAACATGAGTTATACGATACATATATATATTAGTTACTTTATAAAGCTGCTTTAATTTTATCATCTAATTTATCTTCTGATTTTAATGCTTGAACATCTGAATTACCACCAATATGTTCACCAGCAATGAAAACATTTGGAACAGTTCTTTGACCAGTTAATTCTAATAAAGCTTCTTGAATTTCAGCACCATCTGATTCTTCATCTAATTCAATAATATAAGCATCGCTTGTAATTTGTTCAATTGTTTTCTTTGTTGCAGCACAATAAGGACAATAAGTTTTAGAAGCAATAAAAACTGGTTTTGATTTAATTAATTGTTGAACTTTATCTTTAACTTGTGATGAAACCATTCTTGAAGTTGTGAAATATCTTAATGATGAACGAAGAAACATTAAAAACTGTGGGAAACGTTTAACTATTTATAGTTTTTAATTAATACTAGTCGTGTATTACTAAGCAACTATATAATAATTATACCAAATGCTACCAATTGATCTAGATCTGTTGCAATTGACGAATTACTGCAAAATGGAACTAATAACCAAGTTGGTTTATTTATTACATCCTTACCGTATTGCTGCATCTTTACGCATTAGATCTTTGATTCATTTTTAAACAAATCATGACTAATAATTTCAATTGAATAACCATCTGGATCTCTTATAAATGCAATATTTTTCATATTACCTTGATTCCATTTAACTGACCAATTTAAATTATCATATTTCTCATCTAACTCTTTACAGAATGTACCTGGATCTTTACAACTAATACAAGTATGACCATAACCTTGTAATTGACCATTTTCAGTAGAATTACCATTATGATATTTGAAATCTGGATCATTTTCAGTACCATAATTATGAGTTAATTCAATGATAGATTCCAATTTACTTTGATCAGCTCCATCCATTGAATCTTGTTTGAAACTTTCATCATGATTATAACTCAAGAAATATAAATCAAATTTAGCATCTGGGAATTTTTTAGTTGATAATAATTTAAAACCAAGCACATTTCTATAAAAATCTAATGATTTTAGAGGATCTTTAACTCTGATCATTGTATGATTTAATTTATATGTTGAGGAATCAGTAGAATTATCTTTTTTATTACTTCCATTTTCAATTAATTCAATCCAATAACCATCTGGATCCAAAGCAAAAGCAATATTTTTTTGTCTACCATCAGTTAATTTCTTTTTAAAATCTACTTTTTTATCTAATAATTGATCTTGAAACGTTTGAATATTATCTACTGATACACAAATATGACCAAAACCTTTACCCGCAGAATCATCATTACCATTATTTAATTTATAATTTGGATCATTTTCAACACCATGATTATGACATAATTCTAATACACCTTGTCTTGCTGACCAATTTAAATTTTTATTTTCTGAAGTTTCATAATTTAACATATATAAAGTAAATGATTCAAACGGAAACTTTGCAATTAATTTCATACCAAATTTACCAGTATAAAAAGGAATTGAGATCTTTGGATCTTTAATTCTTAAACAAGTATGATTCATAATAAATGAAGAATTGATAGGAGCAGTCATTTTGAAATTATTAATTGTTGTTGAAAAGAATTTCTTCATGCAAATGGATATTATTCAGTATTTATACTCATGGCAATTCTTCCCCTAACATAAACTGCGTAGCTACCAAATGTATGTCTGATGTCATTTTAGCGGGTAGCGCAAAATTCGGTTCAATTTTTCACACCTCAGATCGCATCGCTCGTTTAATTTTCAATACCCCGAGGCGATAACATATTGATAATTCGTCAATTTTTATAATATTATATGGTACGGATACTGCTAAGACATTTCACAACTAGATCTATGTTAAGATCTTCTTATAATCCAATTAAAAGAAAGACATTAGCTGATATAAGCGATTTATATGAAAATGGTAAACCTATTGCAATGGTAACATCTCATGATTTTATAACTTCAAAAATGGTAGAACATGCAAAGATAGATATAAATTTAATTGGTGATTCATTAGCGAATACAACTTTAGGATATCAAGATACAAATGAATTAACATTAGATGAATTTTTATATCATGTTAAATCGGTACAACGAGGAAATTCACATTCATTTTTAGTTGCAGATTTACCATTTGGATCATTTGAAAAATCGTTAGAACAAGCTAGTGAAACTTGTATTAAATTAGTTCAACAAGGAAACATACAAGCTATTAAAATTGAAGGTGGTCAAAGTGAAAATTTACCAGTTATTAAAAAAATCATATCTATGGGTATTCCAGTAATGGGTCATGTTGGATTAACACCACAACGTCATAATGAACTAGGTGGATATAAATTACAAGGTAAAACTTTGGAAAGTTGTCTCAAGATCTATAATGAATGTTTAAATTTAGAGAAAATTGGTGTTTTTGCAATTGTATTAGAATGTATTCCAAATAAATTAAGTCAGTTAATAACAGAGAAGTTATCAATTCCAACAATAGGTATTGGAGCTGGTCCATATACTTCTGGTCAAGTATTAGTGGTTAGTGATTTGTTAGGGATGAAAGATTGTCATCAAGCTAAATTTGTTAAAAAATACCAAGATTTCTTCAAACTGGGAGTAGAGGGATTATCTCAATATAAAGAAGAAGTGGAAAGTGGTCAGTTCCCAGAATTAGATTCTCATGGTTATAAAATGAAGAAAGATTTATATGATGAATTGAAAAAAATTATATAACTTGTATATATTACGCATTAAACAATAAATGACAATTGTTGAAGTTTTAGAAAATAGTGATTCTAATATTATAAGAATATTTATAGTAAGACATGGTCAAACAGATCATAATAAACTAAAAATATTACAAGGTCATTTAGATATATCTTTAAATTCAACTGGTGAGAAACAAGCAAAAATATTAGCAAAACATTTTGAATCAATACCAATTGATTATTTCATAAGCTCGGATTTAAAAAGATGTAAAGAGACATTAGAACCAGTATTGGAAATACAACCTAAAGATGTTAAATATACTTCTAATCTAAGGGAGAGAAATATGGGTAAAGTTCAAGGAATGTATTTGAAAGATGCCTTAGCTACTTATGGTGAAAATTTTAGAAATTTAGGAGAAACTGAAATTGAATTCACTAAAAGAGTAGAATATGAATGGAATAAACTATTAGATACTGATTATAAAAATATATTTTTATGTACTCATGGTGGTGTTATAACTAGACTTGCAAATTATTTAAATAAAGATTTAGGTTATAAATTAAATCATGGATTAGATGAATCTAAGTTGAGAGTTCCTTTTAATACTTCAATTACTGTCGTTGATTATAAAAGAACTACTCAAGAAGGGTTGATAGTGGATTTTGGAAATACTTTACATTTAGGTGGACAATTTGAAGTTAAAGATCAATTGCTTAGATAGAATGGTGTCATAGACGATTATAGAGATAGATAATATAAATGAGATTGCTTGTGATATTATATTTGAGCTGCTATTGGAGGACGTATATATTTCAAACTCAACATACCAGATTGAACTTTTACTTTAATCCATAGTAACTGGTCATTAAGAAACGTTACAAGACGATTGATGAGCTCCACTAGTTGAGAGTGAGTATAAGTTATTAACCATCAACCATTGATTTCTTCTCTTTGAATTTTACTTCAAATTCTTCAGGATTTGTTTTTGTGTTTTTATTATGCAATTAAATAACTCAACAACAAAAGCACCTCTAGCAAAACACAGCGCCGCATTACAATCCGAAAGTTAAGTAGTTTCAAATACATCTACTCTTATGACGAATGAGCCTTTCCTCCATGTTCAACTGCAGAATCTCAAAATTTCGAAATAATTTGGTTTGCTTCACCATGAATAGTTATCAACTCGATTCTTCCACAGAAAATAAACTATAATATAACAAATTATCAAACTAAAAACTTTAGTTCTTCGAGCGTGGCCATACCCGAGTATTTACAACATAAATTAAAGATGCAAAAAGAAGAAGTTGCCAGTTTGTGAGATTTGGTTTTGTGTAAAAAAAACTGGTTTTCACTTTGCTCCTTAGTAAAATATGGAGAAAATAGAATTGCAAATAACTCATGATCCAGTAGGTTTGGTTGAGCATTGGCTGTCGTAGGCTACATTAGAGATTCTGATCTATCGACTAGTAGCTTCAGCAAACTGATCTCGTGGGTTTTGAGCACTTGGTACTAGCTTCAAAATTGGGACAAGAGATTAATACCAGTTCTCGCCTTAGAAAAAATAATTTCAACCAAGCTCTTGCGTTGTGTAGGTCGAAGGCTGGATACCTTTAATAAAGAAAATTCTGAGAGAGATTTGCTTATATGCAGTCTTGTCGTGATAATTCTTGAAAGTTGAATCGTAAATAACTCAATCAGTAAACAAGCTACGATACTTAAACCTCCTTCATTAAGACTTCGAAATACCAGAGCCTAATTGTCAATAACTGCTTTAAAAAAATTTAAATTTTGATCAGTTTGTACTGGATTCAAAAAACGGCTAAAAAGGCTAAATTGCCTAATAATCAACTCTAAAACCTCATGTAGCAACTTCTAAACTAGCAGATTTGGTTAAGCTGGAAACGACTATTCTTTTGTTTGTTGTTTCAAAACGCCATAATAAGTTTGAAATTTTGCAAAAATTTCGAAACACCTTTGAAAAATTAATATTTCAATTTTAAATATCTTAAAATCAAAATTCTCAGTGCAGAACTAAAATTTCGGATACTTTTATTAAACTTTGATCACAAATTCGACTGTGGAGTTATAGTTTTCGTAAGGTCAGTTTATTCAATTTTCCACATAGTTAAGAGATTTTCTCAGAATTTCTTAATTTCAAATCAACCAGAATCAAGTCCAATAACTTCTTTTGAGGTATAATATGTATAATCCCTTACTTAGTTAAAAGTTATGGACCTATATAAATTGTACTCTACTTTTTCATTTTTCGAAAATTTTTTGTATGGTGAATAAAACGCCAAAATAACAATTCAAAAAAAAATATGAAATTTGGATATTTGAAAACGTATAATATACACTTCATGGCTCCAGATTGGATTAATTTGGTCTATAGTTTATGAGCTTGAGGTATTCAGGAGATATAAGCCAATGACTATGAATTTGGCACGAGTCGCCCTAAAAATTAGTGCAGAAAATTTTCTTGTCGCGCTAAATTAAATTTCGGCCCGATTAAAGTTTCTACAACTTTCAAACTCATATTTTAAGATGCAACGAAATATATTAAACTCTATAAAACTAAAATGTAATAAATTATACAATGTAATCGGTTTTGTCCATAGTTCCGGATCTTGAGAATGAAGCATAACGTTTAAATGGATCATCATGTCTTTCCAATTCATATTCTGGATTCTTTGCCTTTCTGGCTGTATTTCTTTTCATTACTAATCTTTTAATAAACTTCCAACATTCAGCACCTAAAAGGAAAAGGAAAGCACATCCAACAGCAAGTCCAATTTCCCATGAGATTCCTTTATGAAGGAAAACTTTTGTGTTGATAACTGGAATGTAAATACAAGGGAAAACAGTAACAGTACCACCAACAACAGACCAGAATAAAAATTGGTTATCCCATAAATCAATAGCAGTTTGTTTCCACCATGGATTATCGGTATCTTGTCTCATGTAAAATAATGAATTAGTAGGATGAAGACATTCCCAAGCAAGTATCAAACATTGCCAAACCATACTTGCGAATGAAGCTGCTCTTGCTCTAAATACTAAATCACAAACTTCAACATCAGCATTCATAGAATTACAATTTTCACCAAAATAACCATTTCCATGACCATAAACAACGATAACAAAGCATAATAAACATGTACATGCCATCCAGAAACCATATGCAATCATATCTATAATAACTTCCCAAGTAAAAATAGAATTATTTGGTGGTTTTTCTAAGATATCTTCACTTGCTTTTTCCTGACCTAAACCCATAGCTGGGAAACATGAAGTAATAACCAAGATCCATAAGACTTCAACTGGTGATAATGGAAATACTGAAAATCCAGACTCATCCATGAAAACCAAACCAATCATTAAATAAAAAGCTTGTGCAACATTTTCAGCTAATAATTGTAAAACGAATTTTTGAATATTTGCAGACATTCTTCTACCTTCTTCAATTGCATTTAAAATAGAAGCAAAATTATCATCAGTCAAAACAATATCACTAGCATCTTTTGCAACATCTGAACCATTCATACCCATAGCAATACCAACATCAGCTTTTTTCAAACTTGGAGAATCATTAACACCATCACCAGTCATTGCAGCAAATTTACCTCTTCTATGCAATGCATCAATCATTTTAACTTTAGTTTGTGGAGAACATCTTGCAATAACTAATGGCAAAACAGGTAAATCATCAACTTCTTTATCGCTTAAAACATCAAATTCATTTGCAGTCATGACCATAACTTTGACAACATCTTCTGCATAGTGATATAAATTATGAGGTAATATACCTACTTCTTGAGCAATTGCTTTCGCAGTACCTGGATGATCACCAGTTAACATATGAACATTTATACCAGCTTTATGACATAATTTAACAGAATGAGCAGTTTCTTCTCTTGGTGGGTCATAAATACCAATTAAACCTTGGAAAATTAAATTTGACTCAACTTCTTCTCTATTAGATAAATCTTCATCTGAAGCTGTTTTTGATGCAAATGCTAAAACACGTAAACCTTGTGACGATAATACTGCCATATTTTCTTCGATATTATGAATATCATTTTCAGTTAAATCAATCAATTTTTCATTTTCTTTTTCTTCACCATACCATTTAGTACAAAGTCTTATAATTCTTTCAACTGCACCTTTTGTATAAATTTGAGTTTTGCCCTTATTATCCTTATAAATGGCTGACATTCTTTTAATACTTGAATCAAATGGGAATTCGGCAAGATGTTCGTAACTAATTGAATCTCTACCATAATTTAATCTTGTTGTAAAAACTTGGATCGCAATTTCAGTAGCATCACCATGAGCTTTCCAAACCAATTCATTAGTTTCGTCATCTTTTGATTGGAAAACAGTTGCAATATTAGCTAAAGTTGCAGTCATTAACCAATCATGCATTGGCTTTGGAATAGGATCAGGATATGGTTTATTAAAATCAATTTCTTCATCAGTTTCATTAATAAAGAATGGTGAAAATGGAACAAATTTTACATCACCAACTGTTGGATTATAAGGTTCATTTGAATTTTGAACTTGTAAAGTACCTAAATTTGGTACCCAAACTTTTTTAGCAATCATTTTACCTTGAGTTAATGTACCAGTTTTATCTGAACAGATATCATTAATACCACCTAAAGCTTCTAATGAATCTAATTTTCTAACAATAACATTTTTTTGAACCATAACTGTAGCACCAACAGCCATTGTAATAGTTAAAACAACAATTAAAGCAGATGGAATCATTGATAAAGCAACACAAATTGCATAAATCGCAACTTCAGCAGGAACAATCATTCTTTGAACACCCATAACAACAATTGCAAATACAACAGCGACCCAAAATAAAAATATAGCTAACCAAGATAATTTTCTTTGTAATGGAGTACCAACTGTAACACCTAAAACATTACCAATAACATTGAAAATAGTTTGACCAGCAGCTTGACCATATTCTCTTTTCTTTGGTGTTCTATTATTTGATTTATCAACTCTTTGAATTATTCCATCATTTTTCTTCAAAGATTGTGCAATTCTACCAATTTCGGTGTTTAAACCAGTACTATAACAAATACCGGAACCTCTACCTTTTGAAACAATTGAACTTGAGTAAACTAAATTTAATCTATCACCAACTGGAACTGGCTGTGAATAATCTGAATAAACTTCATTATGATCTTTTGCAACCGGTAAACTTTCACCAGTTAATAATGCTTCATCAGTTTCTAAATTCATTGAATCAAATAACCTTAAATCTGCTGGAACTGTGTCACCAACTTTTATATGAACAATATCACCTGGTACAACTTCTTCAGCTGGAATAGTCATATCATCACCATCATTTCTTGTAACTCTTGCAGTTGGGGAACTTAAATTTCTTAAACTTCCCATAGTTTTCTCTGCTTTAACTTCTTGAACAAAACCTATACTTATATTAATCCCAACGACAAATCCAATAACACCTCCTGATATCCAATCTTTTATAGCTAATGCTATAATCATTGAAATTAGCAAAACTAATATCATGGCATTGAAAACTTGATGTGCAAATATTTTAGTATAACTTATTTTGTCAGCTTCACCAAGGTTGTTTAATCCATTTTTCTTTCTGGATTCTTCAACTTCTTGTGCGTGCAAACCATTTTGTATACTTGATTGGAAATGTGTTTCGACTTGTTTAATACTTAATCTGTACGGCTGAAATTCATTATTATTATCTATTATAGTGGCATCTGATAATGACGAATCGGTATTAATCTTTTCCTTATTTAAAGACATTAATCGTTTACTCGTTTTATGAAAAAATTAAATTAGAATTAAATAATTGTTTAATATGTAAATATATGTGAATTGAATAAATAGGAATAGGGGAGTCAAACGAATTTATGAATAAATAAAATTTAGAAATTTTTGAGATTTGAAAGAAGAAAAGTAAAGAGATATAAGTTACTATTTATATATTATTAATGTTGTAATTGTATTATTTTCTTATCATTTGATTAATAAATTAAGTGGGATGGTGATGCAACTTAAATTTTGATGCAAAAAGAAATAAGTAACCCTGCATGATTATTATACGCACGGAAAAAATATGTTACATTGGCTAACTAATTTTTAATCTACAGCCAGTTTGTTACACATCTTCATTTGTTCGAAGATTGATCATAATCTCTATCGAAGAGGTACTGGATCGTTGGGTTGCCTCATCCAATAAGCTCAGGCTTATTTATTGACAAAGTAATGTATATAATACTGATACTTTTTTCTTGACAGCCAAGAATCAATTTCATATTGATTAAACTTTTTTAATTGTTGGTTTATATTAACACCCCTAGTTTAGAACAATTTCTCCAGATTCACCCCATGACAGAATTAATCCAGATAAACTATATATGCTTTGATTATGGCTTAATCATAATTTCCTTTAAGAACTAGTAGGTGCTGGATTGGCTAAGCTACATTATAATCAATTCTTATGATTATTACTTATTTCTTGTCATGTCTTAGATTTATATAACAAGAGTTAGCTGGTTAGTAATAGTAGGGACAGTAGGGTAACATTTTATGTATTAGAATCAACTTGAAACCTTTTCGCCATCTAGTTGGGTTTAATAATAATTGAGGTAGAACGATTAGTAATGCAATTCATGTCATCTTTCAATTTATGCTATGGGAGATATAATTATAATCTCACACGAAATTTATAAGTACGACAACGTGACTTTCGGTAAAAGCCTTGTGTTGCTTTCCTATTTAGTAAAATTGTTTCATAATTTCTCAATCTGCACTACCTTTTTCAATCCGGTAATGATAATTACGAAATGAGATATATGAGTAAAATAATTGTGTTTCATAATTGGTTAAACAATAATTTAAAAAGGGTAACATCGTCGATAATTAAATCTCGGTCAAAGAATCGAATCTTCTCTCGCTAGAATATTATTTCTTTAGATGCATGCATTCTGATACACTCCCCTCTAAACACAAAAATTAAATGATTTCATGTATATAAAAATTTCTTAGTTCTTATTTATTTCTTTTTATTTGTTTTTGGATTAAAGGTTGGTTAATTTTTCTTGATAATAGACTTTTTTAAATTTTCTTGTCACGTGGTTATTGTAAATTTCTTGGTATAATTGTACTATAAATTTACATACGGATCTAGAATCTGAGACTCTAGCTTCGTAATTGATCAGATTATAATTTGAAAGTAAATCTATATCAAACCCTTTGTTTTGATTATTCAAGATACGAAATGATCCGGTGTATCAATAAACAAAGTATTAGGCTATCAAATTTGGTTGCAAAACGTGTTAGACATCGAATCAGGTTGCATTTAATATCTAACAAAATGTGCCCATCATAGAACGTTGTAATTTGTTCAATTGGTGGTATTCAAGAATTAAGGCGTTGTCTTGGACCCTTCAATTTGGTGATTAAAATTAGATAGTTACTACCCGTTTTTTTCTTGATTATTGTCTTCAAGCTCACCAAACTCTGTATTGTTTAGAAGGCATTGAAGCATGAAATGCAAACTAACCATTTTGGGAATGCTGTTTTTTACGAATGTGTCGATCGTACGACTATACTTACTTTTCAAATATTATTTTACTTTAATTCATTTCGACGTAGAATTCTATTGCAAGTTGACCCCACTGATCCTCGTATTTGCCTGCAGTTGAAAAGAAACAAAGCTGCTATTTCATTACCATATATATCCTTACAATCAATAGGTACTTGTTTTGGTGCTGCTTGCTGTTCGGCTGATGATGATTCACAATTTGGATAATGTAAATTAATTAATTCGGGGAATCTAGCTAATGATTCAAAATAATTTGCAAAAATAGGTTCAGTTTCTGATACTAATGATTTATTAATAGAATCTGCCGTAAGTCTATATAATCAATTACTTGAAAATTTAAGCAAAGAATTAGGAGAAGATAAAGTCAAAGATGGAGAATTTGGAGCCATGATGGATGTGGCATTAATTAATGATGGTCCGGTTACTATTATTTGGGATACAGCTAATTACAAGACAAGCTCAAATCTGAGCCCCACATCTTTGAGATTTCCTTGAGCTCTTTAATCGAAATACAAACGGTTTGGATCTTAGATTTTTAAATCAAATAAATAACTTGAGGACATCGCAACCGTAGTACGACTTTTGTTTCAACAATTGACATGTTTTTCTTATTGCTTAATTTGTTTGATAATTTTCCATGTTGGAATGTATGGTTGGTTTTGCGGCAAGACTTTTTGCTATATAAAATTTCGTTCTAATGCATTTGGTAGCGACTAGCCCTTTATGCGGCAGATGTCAAATATTTTTTCAAATTTTACAGAACGTCCCCCCTCCGACCTTATTTTATGATTTCTGAATCAGATCAAGAAATAATAGATCTTGTTGATCGTGGACAATTGACTTATGCATTGTCATTACTAAATAGAAAACTAACAAAGTTTCCACAAAAGTCATTATATCATGTTTTGAAAAATAAAATTTTGTTCAAATCAGGTAAAGAAGAAGAATCAATAAAACAGAATGTAGCTATTTTGAATCAATATCCTAGTGATCCTATGACAATTGACATACTAAGTAATTTCTTTCAAGACTTGGATATGGAGAATGAAAGTAATTTAGCTTATGAGAATATAATTAAAAGGTTCCCTGCAAATAATGAAAAATTGGCAAAAATATGGTTTGAAAATTCAATTGAGAAATATGACTACAAATTGCTTAATAAGATATTTATGTACTTGAATAAAGAGTCAAAAAGGGATTACAAAATGTGGTTTATCTTGAGTTATTATTTATTGATTGTGTATGGTGATGTAGATGAAAAATCAAAGAATTTATATTTAACATTAGGTTTGAAGTTGATAAGTAATTTGGAAGATTTAAATAATCAAGAGATATGGGTGTATGTACAGTTCTTGAGATTGAAAGAAGATTATGAAATGATAGAGGGAATTTTAAGTGATAGAGAATTAGATTTGGAATTACAAATTATATTTCTTGAGACATTGAAATTGAATAGATCATGGAAGAAATTGAATGAATATTGTGATAAATTGCTTTTCAAAGAGAATTTTGATGATTTTGATACTTGGAAACTATATCTTTTATCAAGTAAAGAATTAGGTGTAGCATATGGTAAACTTAAACCGGAATTACCAAGCACCAGAAATGGATTACTTTGTGCCATTGAGTTAGACAAATTGTTTGATAAGTCAACTGATTCAAGTATAGAAACATATTATGATAAATTCAATAACAAATTATGTTGTTATCCAGATTTGAAAAGCTATGAATTACCTTCAACAATCATTGACAAGATTAAAAAAGCAAATATAGATTCAAATTTAATCACTTTGGTCAACAATCAAAAGTTTCACAAACTGTTGGACAACTGGGATATTTACAGCAAATTTAAACATTTACCAGTTGCAGAATTTGACTCAAATCCATTAAATGATTTAACAATAGAATCAATAAATGATTTGGACAGTGTCAGAAAAGTTATTATGCTATCACATTTACTTGCAAGTGATCCATTCAACTATAAGCTAAAATTATATCTTCTTCAAATACATTCACAATTAAATTCAAATGATTCAATAATACCAATTTATAAATCCCTAAAGATTAAAATGGTCCAACATGAAAACTTGAGTCATACTTTAACTTTTTCAACATTCTCCAAAGATTCATTATCTTATTTCATTGACATCTTTAGATTTTATCTCACATCAAGACAAGAAATGATAAATAGTATAATTGATGCATTCAATAAAGGAGTCTATAATAAATTACCAAGTTTTATTAAGTTCGGTTCCAATTTGAAAAACTCAATTAGTTTAAATTTTACAGTTTATAAGATTTTACAAACTACTTTTATACTAAATGATACTGGATATACAAATTATTTTTCAAATTATTTATTAAAGAATAAAAAATTGATTATTGGTGAATGGACGGATAATAGGGATTTCAAAACTGCAAATTATGCGAGGATAGATACCCATGACACAGTAATTAAATTGAAATTATTGATATATACAATTATATTTGAGACTAAAGAAAATGAAGTCAACAAATTATTTAAATTTTATAATAAGATGATTTCCCATAGTGCGAGCTTTACTAAATTTGAAAACTTGATATTTAAATTATATTACAACATACTTAAAATAGTCAAGGTTAAATCAAATCAAAATGAAATGGACTCATTATTAAATTATATTACTAAAAATTTGAAAATTGATAAATTAAAACAACAAGGTTTGATTCCCGAAAATGTATTATCAAGTGACATGAGTTACAATTTGTCTAATTTGATTGAGTTGATTAGAATAATTGAATTTGTGAATAAAAAGATAACAAGTGTTTTGAGAAAATTGAATTTGGACCAATTGAAATCAGATATAAAGCTGCTAGAGTTGACAAAATTACAATTTGATGCAATTGATAAGATAAATTTTGAATTTCCAATTGAGTTTGACTTTGAACCTATCTTAACAGACTTTAAATCATCTATACACCAATCTATATCAAACTTAATAAATAATATATAATGCATTACACCAATCAAGAAGACCAGCGTAAGTCACAATGATTATATTCTCTATTGTAGCGATAATTATCTTAGTCAAATTGAAATAGCTAGCAACTAAATCACAAATTGAGCTGAGAATCGATAAATCAATGACCACACTTCGTCAATCTCCATTCGCAATACCACTGTTTACTAGTTTAAACATGATGAGTAATAATTATCTGAGTTAAATGCTCTTTAAATGTTGACCTTGGGCTTTTTTAGTAGGTTTAATATGAAAATTGACCTTTTTAGTAGACCTTCTTGATTAAACATTAACGACAATTCCTAAACTTAAACTCATTGAATTTATTTTACTCAATCCTTGGGATAACAAATATTTTCTGTAAGATAATTCTGCATCTTTATTCAATATAAATTCATCATGGACAAACCTAACCAAATCTGGATCAACTTGTTTTTTCTTATACAATTGCCTCATTATATTTCTATAAATTGACCTTATTTTGGATTGAAACATAAACTCTTCTAATGATAGTGCATTTTTGAATCTGGTTTTAGTTGAATAGAATTTCATAGTATTTAGAAACATTAACAAAATTTTCAGATTATATCTTTAGCTGCTACCAATTGATCACAAAAATAAATACACATTCACATTCTCATTAATGATTTCCAATAACAATGATCCGAAGCTTTTTCTCTAATTATTTCCATTTCAATTCGTTTACCTTTGATTTTAGCAAATATTGATTCCAGTTTGTCAATTTTTTCTTTCAATTGTTCTATATTTGAAACATTAAAAAAATTAGTTAAATCACAATCTGGTATTAAAACTTCTATTAATTGATTTTCTTCATTAACATTTCTTTCTAATAAGCCTAATTTTAAACCTTGCGCATTTGGTGGATCATCCCAATTTGAAAATTCAGTAAATATGATTTCTGCAAATATTTTATATACTTGCCCAACTAAATTTTCAACATTTCGTAGCTCTTTAAATGACATAGTAGTTGGTTCTCCGTCTTTGGTTTTTGGTTCTGGTATTACCATTGATATTGAATCTTCCGTTATAATTATAGCTTCTGCTGCTGTTAAATATTCTGTATTTATATTTTGTGTTACAGAAGACTTTATTTCATTTGATTGTGGTTGAAATTGTGGTGGATTACTATCTGATAATTTTACTTGACGTTCTACACCTTCACTTTTGACATGGGTTTGATTATGTTGTAGAATTTCCTCCAATTCAGCATAATCTGAATCGGAAAATATTCCATCTTCAATTGTTTGTTCTATTTCATTTTGATAGGTATCTGGTATGTAGTCGTAGATTAAATTAGAAATATCTACGACAAAGTCTCTGTTTTGAAAGATTCCAAGTAGTAATTTTTTGATACTCTGTTTTTCGACTTCTTCCATTGGTAAATTAAAATTTACTACATTTTCATCCCATGTAAATGGGAGTATCCGACGATCAAAAAATCGTAAAGCAAAGTTAAATGAAACTAAAATTAACAAATTTGATATATCAACTTCACCCGAACTTTCATCAACTAATTTAGCTAAATTTATTTTCTTATTTGTTGCCAATCCATATAAATTTGAAATCGAGTTCAATCTATCTCTATGAATTGAAGCCTCTAATATATTCCCTGGTGGGACAAATAAACTCGTACTTGTATTTTCAAATGGTGGAGCTCCTGTTTTACTTTGTTTGTTTTTCGTATAATCTGTTACTTTTGCTGTAAAATGAACATTAGAACCAGGATTTTTTTCAATACTAAGCATATGTACAAATGCTTTACATTTTGGACCTGGAATTCTTTCTCCGTAACTGGGGAATTGACATATTTGTCTGATCATGATAATTACAATTTTGGTTGAAATATGGGGAAGCACGTAAGGTTAAAAAAATAAAAAAAATAAAAAAAATATTTTAAACGCGTTTGCGCTTTTTGCGCTATACATATGAAATGAATAGTGGCAAAGCAAGTGTTTTATAACTGAATAAATCTATACACTTAGCCAAGTAAAAGTGGCTTCTGTATTAAAAGTACCTCCGATTGATATATTGTCTGAACTGTTACCAACAAAAACTTTAAATTCATCTTTATCTGATTGCCATTTATTGATTGATTCATTCCAATATGAAGTAGCTTCTTTGATCGAGATCTCAAATTTAACTGATTTTGTTTCATTAGGTTTCAAGTTTACTTTGTTAAAATCTTTCAAGTCTTTAACTGGTCTGACCTCTTTTGGATTGCTTTGAGCAATATAAACTTGGACAACTTCAGAACCCTCTACATCACCTATATTCTTTACATCCACAGTAACTACCAAATTATCATCTTTCTTGTTAATGTTTAAGTTTGATATTTCAAATTCTGTATATGATAAACCAAAACCAAAGGGATATAAAGGTTTCAAATTCACTTTTTCATAATATTTGTATCCCACAAATACATCTTCGCCATACCATACTTGACCATTGTTTGATCCAAAATGTAAGTACGATGGATTATCTTCTAACTTTTTTGGCCAAGTCATTGACAATTTACCACTTGGATTAGCATCACCAAATATTACGTTTGCAATTGAATTACCTAATTCATTTCCACCATACCATGCATGAACTATAGCTTTAGGTAAATTAACCCATGGCATTGTAATTGGAGTACCTGATTGATTAATCAATATAACATTTTTATTAGCTTGACAAACTCCTTCAATTAATTTATTTGAATTACCTGGTAAATTCATAGTTGTTCTATCAGTACCTTCAGTTTCCCATTCTTTAGATAAACCAACACATAAAATAACATAATCTACTTTTTTACTCAATTCAATTGCTTTTTGTAAATCTTCTTCTGGTTTTGCTCTTTTCCTACAACCAAAATAGACACCACCGCTTTCTGCTCTGTTTATACCTAATTTATTAGTTGGTGTAGTTCCAAACAATATTTTAATTTGATATTTTTCACCTTTATTTAAATGTATATAACCTTTTTCTTCAATTGTACCCATAGCTAAGAAAAATGCATCACCTTTAACTTGTTTTGTTTTATTATCAATTAATAATCTATCATTTACAAATAATTCAGCAGTACCTAAAGTAGAACAACCAAATTCATATTCCGCAGTTTCATCAGGAGTAAAATACGAAATAAATTCAACATAATACAATGCTTGGTCTACTGGTAATTGTGGAGATTTGAAATCAGCTAAAAAGATTTGTGAAGTATTCAAATTAATGGTCTCAAATGGTTTTCTATCCTTTGTAGTTTCTGGTTCATGATAGAAATTCGCAGATACACCAGGTTTACCAAATTCATCAATTAAAAGTGGACCAATATCTGGAACATTCTTATCTAATTGACAACCTTGTTCGTAAAAAATCTCTGTAGCTTTGGATAATTTTTCTTTTATACTTTGAATTGGAGTAGTTTTATATCTGGTTGGTAACGTAGCTGAACCACCACCTGACTCTTGGGAAGCTTTAGCGTTTGGTCCTATTATAGCTATTGATTTGACATTTTTAGACAATGGTAAAGTTTTTTCATCATTTTTTAATAAAACAATTGATTCATCTCCAATTTGTCGAGCAACTGCTAATGAGTCTGATTCATCGATCTCCTCATCGAAATTAACTTTTTCAGCTTTTTTAACCATATCCAATACATATTTTACATTTTCATTGATAACATCTTCTGATACCTTTTCATCATCAATTTGAGCTTTTGTTCGCTGTATTGTCGGACCTGGCATTTCCAAATTTAAACCAGCATCTAATGCCTTTTTAGCAGAATTTGTACCAAACCAATCTGACATTAAACAACCATCATATTTCCATTCATCTCTTACAATATCTTGTATTATTGACTTTGATTCACTAATATATTCACCTTGAACTTTATTATAAGCAATCATTAAACTACCAGGATTTGAATTTTTAATAGCTAATTGAAATGGTTTCAAATAAACTTCTCTAAATGATCTATCTGTTAATTTAACATTAACTATCTTTCTATCTTTCTCTTGATCATTACAAACAAAATGTTTTAAACAAGCTAAGATGTTTTCCTTTTGGATACCTTCAACTAAATAACTTGTAATAATACCCGATAAATATGGATCTTCAGAATAACTTTCAAACCCTCTACCACCCAATGGAGATCTTAGAATATTACAAGTTGGACCTAAGATTAGATTTACTTTCTTTAATTTGGCTTCTTTACCCATTAATTCACCACATTTCAAAATTAATTCTTTATTGAAACTAGCAGCTAAACCAGTACCACATGGAAAACAAGTTGATGGCTCACCATTGAAAAATTTAACACCTCTAACACCATTTGGACCATCACTAACTGATATTGAAGGTATATCTAATCTTGGAATTGCATAAGTGTGCCAGAAGTCATAACCAGCTAATAAATTAATTTTCTCATCAATAGTTAATTCTTTAAGTAATTTGTCCGTTTCTAACATTTTATACTTGAAGAAAAGAAAAAGAATATTTTTATGGTAATTTTTCAGATTATTTATAGATTTCAGA
The DNA here is from genome assembly GCA_947670415.1 of Insectozyma verbasci. NCBI lineage: Eukaryota > Fungi > Ascomycota > Pichiomycetes > Serinales > Debaryomycetaceae > Insectozyma > Insectozyma verbasci. Next base: position 526,350 of record CANTUO010000002.1, on the reverse strand, counting down.
TCTACAGAGATTTGAGATCGGTATGACTTCCTATTTGGGAGTTCAAGGGGAGTGGAGAAATTCTCGTAAATTGAAAATTTTGGAATCTAATTTAATCGGAGAATTTAGATGCTGGTGAGCTTAAGATATTTCATACATTTACGGAATAACCTATTTATAAGGAATTTGTAAAGCGAAACAAATTTAGGATTCTATATTGTTCTGTAGACAATTAAAGCTCGTCATGATCAAAACCACGAGTAGATAACTTCATGATCACCGAAGCTCCTACTAAGTCAAATAGATCATGATCAATTTAGCTCAAAGCACCAACGTTATTATTTTTTTATTATTCATACTTTATCGATACGATCTTTCTTATATTTACGGTAGTAAATAAGCTAACATTGCCTTTCGCAAATAAAATGGCGTCTGCAAAATACACTAGTAGAGCTTTTTGAGTTGAATAAGTCAAATGTTAATCATCGAAATCTTGATTTATTATCATAAAAAACATGGTATATCGCGATACCAAATGTGTAAATTTGCAAAATTACAAAGTTCACTGTTGGAATTAGATATTCCACCAAATACTGAGCTCTTTAATCGCTGGTTAATTGGTTATAGCTGTTATACTTGGGTTTGACACTAAATTCCAAGCAATAAATTGATGCATGACCTTAAAATTAATGTAAAGGTCAAAATTTTTTTGCAACGAACGCTCAAAATTCATTTGAAATCTTAACTTCAAACCAATATGTTATCATATGTTTAGTGTAAATCAAATGAACACGTAATCTACATCTTAGACTAGCTCGAAAACAATTTTCTCTACTTTCTATCGGTTGTCATGGCGAAAATTGCAGCAATTTGCACCCAAAACATTGCACAAAAATGAAAAATCTCTACAACATCCAAATTTCAATTTCAAAGTCAATCAATCTACATTATATTTAATTACATTACTATTTTATATTTAATAAACCTATTCAAATTAATAACCAAATGAAACTAATTGTTTACCAACTTAAATTAAGATGATCATTACAATCCGATACCTACCTATTAATATAACGTACTTGTTGAGACAGTATACATGGTACAAATTTATATATCTGTTGTTGTTATACTCTATTATGGGTATGATTTAATGCCTGATGATTGGAAGCAAGAAATTAATTTCCGAGGCAGCCTACAGGCGACTTTGTATTACATACGTTGGCTTGCATGCCAATTTTGCACAATATCGGTACCATTTAAAGTTTTAGATTTAAAGTGTGCACCAAAAACTACTGGGAATTGTTATTAGGAGTAAAACAATACTTATATTGTATATTAGAGCTTTGGTGTGAAAGAGAACATAATTTTGGAAGTGAATTTTGTTTTGTAACTGACCTGACCAATCAAAGCAATACAAATAGCCGCCTAAAAACCACTTCTTAATTTTGTTAACCATTCTGTTTACTAGTTAATCGTTTTGATTGTTCAACTTTGATATATCAGTAGAATTGACTAATATCTATTTTATATTACTTATAGTACTTCTTATATCCTTATGAATTAGTCATAATCTTCATCAACCAATCCACAAGGCTTCACTCCAAATGACGCTGGTTTTTTAGCAACAAGGTTTTTCAACCATTGACAAAATTTTATTTATCGGATCCGATTATACTCAGCTTCTATTGTTTTTTAATGTATATGCAAGGGGGTAGGATTTCAAAATTAAACTTTTCAAATTAATATCACCGCGTGAATATCCAAAATTTTGCAACAATAAAAGGGGAGTCACAAAAAGGTAATCAAAAGAATAAACTGGAATTCTCGACCGATAAAGGACATATCTATAATTCATTCTACATTCATGATTGTTTGACAGATGAAATAGTTAAAAAAAATTGAACAATTAACAATAAAAGATAACCCACGGCATATATTATAAAAGCAAATTTAAATCATGAAATCTTGAATCTACGATTCTCGGAGTAGATTTAGTTTAACCTTTTAACGTAAAAACGCTGGTTTCTCGAGGTATGACAAGAAAAGTATTGAAAGTGGTGGTGGTATTGTTGAGTTTTAGAACACTAAAAAACGGCTGACTTTCAATCAACTGATAAATTCAACAATTGCTTGGTTACAATAAGTGTTGGTATATTTTTGATAAGCGTGAAACACGTAGCGATAAATCCATTATACTGTGGATGTGTCTTGGTTAAGACACGCCCATCACGATAATAAATATTGTAACGATATCTCCGAAATACACAACATATAAAATCATCAATAAATTCCCGTCTAAACATTTCCTAATCACCACTTTCACTTATTTATTTATTATTTATTATACCCTAATTATCATAATGGCTTCAACTACAACTATAGAACCAACTAGTATTAATACTACTGGTGCAACTACAAAATTATCACAACATGAAATAATTCCTGCAAAAACAGATATTGGTGCATTAGCAAATAGAATTAATAAAGAAACACAATCATTACATGATAAAGTTGATAAATTAGTCACATTAAAAATGGCAATAGCTTTAAGAAATTATAAAATTTTTAGACAAGGTTTACAAAGTTTTTATCATGTATTTGCTAGTATTGAAACTGCATTACAAAGACAATTTAACGAACAACCAGATAATAAATATACTATAATGTTAAAACAAGTTTGGAAGCCAGAAATCGCAAGAAAAGAAAGAGCAGAACAAGATTTGATGTTTTATTATAATGATGATAAAACAAAATTTACGAATCCAATACAATCACAACAAATTAAATTTTCAAATCATATTTTAGAAGTAACTAAAGATAAGCCATATTTATTATTTGCTTATTTACATGTTATGTATTTAGCTTTATTTGCAGGAGGTAGAATTATGAGATCATCGTTTGCCAAGGCAACTGGATTTTATCCTCATAAAGATGGTTTAAAACATGAAGAAATTGTTAAATTAGGTACAAATTTCTTTTCATTTGATGTTCAAGATGAAAATTTATTAAGAATCATTTATAAAAGAGATTATGAATTAGTTACAAGAAATGAATTAACAGAAGATGAAAAATTGGAAATTATACAAGAATCAAAATACATTTTTGAACAAAATGCAAAATGTTTAATTGAATTGGAAGAATATAATTTGAGTAAAATAAATGGTACCTGGACCTATTTAATATTGACAAAGGGCTATTATGGTGTAATGATGGTGTTTATAATATTGACTGCTTTATATTTAGCTAGATTAGTTAGAAATTTTATATAGTAAAGAGTAAGGATGCCATAAAATACACATTTCTGTAATATTTAAAAATTTTTTGAATAAAGAACATTGTAAGAAAATCTACGAAATCGTTTAATATGCGCCAAAAGATGAGCCGAACTTAATTTTTATCGTTTGAAAACTTGCGCTTCCTTGATGAGAAGTCAGTCGAAGATTCTTTAAAACTAATTATTGTTTGAAGATAGTAAACGAAACTATATAACGTGTTTATTAACCTATTCCAAGTCTTCTAAATGTTCCATTTCTTCATTACTTTCTTCTTCATCTTGTTCCCTCTCTTCTTCTTCTTCTTCACCTTCTCTTTCCAACTCAGATTCACTTTCCGCAGGTTGTAATTCATTTGTAACACCATTTTTATGATCATTTAACCAATTTTCAATCCACAAAGCAATTCTTTCAACATTATTTTCTAATTCATCAATATCATTTGAATTTAATTCAATTACAATTTCAGGAATATAACTATCTCTAGCTTCATTTAATATAATTTCCATAATTTCACAATCTAAATTCTCTTGCAATTTTAAATCGTTATAATTTCTCTTTTTTAATCTGTCGTATAATATACTATTATCAACCTTTAAAACCACCACCAAATCAATTAATCTTTCGGGGAATATTTCACAACAATGCCAGTCGATTATAATACCCCCTTTTTCTAATGCAACTTCTAAATAATCTAATAATTTATCTTCATCAACTATTGAAGTATCTAGTTTGGCATCATAGCTTTCTATAAATTTTTGATCTTTAGCAATATCTGAAATATTAAAATGTTTTAAATCTTTACCTATTGATTCTTTAATATGGGATACTAAATTTTGAGAATGTGATGATTTACCACAACCTGGAGTACCAGTTATTATTATGTTAGGGAGATATCTTCTTGACATAGTGTAGGGATGAGTAAGGATGCAATAATGGCAACGATGTTTTATACTAGTACTGATTCTTTCTTGATGTAAAAAATTAAACTAAAGAAACTATCACCAAAAATTATCACCAAAAAAAAAACAATTTATACCAACAATGGTTTCACTACCGACAGAAGATGAAAAATATGGTTTACAAGGTTTAACTTCTTTAGTAAGAATGGAACAAAATGATTTCACAAATTTTGCAATAGGTCAGGATATTTCAAAAATCGGTTTAGATTTATCTAAAGATTCAGAAATATTAAAAAATTTATCATCACCATGGCAAGAAACAAGCAGATCAGAAGTAGAACCATACTTTAAACTACCAAAAGAATTACGAAAAGAAAATATAATACCACCTCCAGAATCCTGTGACTTAAAAATACAATCTTTTACTGATGAAACTTTATTTTATATATTTTATATGAAACCAAGAGATACTTTACAAGAATATGCCGCAAGAGAATTAGTTGCTAGAAATTGGAGATATCATAAAGATATACAAGTTTGGTTAACTAAGGACTCAAATGTTGAACCGGTACTAATTGGTCAAGATGTTGAAAAGGGGGTATATATATTTTTTGATCCACATAATTGGGAAAAGATAAAGAAGGAGTTTGTGTTGCATTATTCCAGTGTTCAAGCGTAAGGATGTAGTCAGGATGCTGGTAGGAATGCAACTTACACTGTAGGGAAGTAAAAACTACAAGGTAAGGATGCAAAAAGAAAACTTGAAACTAAAGAGCTCCATACTCATGATTTTGTATATGTAATTTTATCTACTTTAACTTCGTTTTGAAGATATGTATATATATAAAGGGTACAGGTTGATCCTTGAGTATCTAATAAACAAAATGAAGGAATGTTTGTATTAGATTCTTCTATTTCGTACAATTTATTGATCTCCTTATCATCTGTCTCTTCCTTCTTTTCCTTCTTTTCATCTTTTTCATCTTGCGCATCCTCCGCATCCTCATCCTCATCTTCCTCCTCTGGCCAGTCGAAATTAAAAGCACCAGTGGCACTTCCTGGATTTATAAAAAATTTACCATCTAAAGTATATGCTTCTACTTTATGAGTCCCACCCCATATTAAAATATCAACATCTAATTCTCTTGCAAATGAACTTAGTGCCAATGGATCATCTTTAGGAACAATTTGAAACCCATTAGTATATCCAATTTTCAAATTATCGTGTTGGAATTTACCATAAATAGGCACGTCTTTAATATCTAATTGTTGTTTAATTAGAGTCTCATCATCATATTCTCCTCTAACTATTTTAAAAGTTGGTGATATGTTAGATAACCAAGATAAGGTAGTTTGTGAATTTATAATATTCCCAAGGCAGATTACATTTTGGATTTTGTTGTTTGATGGGATGTTGTTTGTTGGTGATAATAGTTTTTTGAACTTTGGAGGTAAATCAATTGATCTTTCAGGTATAAATAGATCAGAAATTGCAAGTGTAAGCATGAAGTTAATGGAAGGTTTGATAAATTGTATTGGTGCGTATAGATTTAACGAGTGCTAATTATTTTGGTGCGAAAACTAACACCAAGTGTCGTGTAAATTATTATATCCATATATTAAAAATTAAATTATCACAATCCATAAATATCTCTAAAATGTCAAAATACGGCATAAAGTGTCTACATAGTGTCGTATAAAGTTTGAATAAGGTTCTTTTTATTGCTTATGCTCTTGTTTGGTTGAACTTGAGCCGATTTTCAGCGTTTTTAAGCTCTTTTCTAGTTCTGTTTCGTTATCTTTTCAAGTACTTGAGGATAATTTCTAAATATCTCATCAAATCTACCTCTATTAGTCATCATAAACACCTCTGGATCCTTGGCTAATGCAACAAAGACTAAAAAATAGTTAGTAAATGAAAATAATCAAAAATTTTCCTATACATACATGAAGCGGTTCCTGATTCAATCACAGTTAATGCAATTCTTGTAATTTGACCTGAAATTAAAAATGAAAATGCAATAACAGGTGCATAAAATTGTCCATCTGAGTTATATTCTGGACTTGTAAATTTTAAATATAAATAACCTAATAAAGCAACTAAATAAGCTGAAAATAATGACCATAAATGTAATGAAGTATTTATGAACATATCATTGACTAAAACATCCATGCCTTTAAATCTTAATAAATCAAAAGTATCCTTTGCTGAACGAATATAATTCTTTCCATATAATGCAACATAACAATAAGCATATCTGTTAAAATATTGTACCAACCAGTCGATAAATCCCACGACCCAATCTAATACAATCATACCACAAACACCACATGCATTACCATCAGCTGCGAAATCAGATCTTAACATAGCAATTCCTTGTCTTATTAATTGTATTAATGAAACTATTAAAGATCCAAAGCAGATTGATCCAAAACAATATGATAATGCCCTTTTTAATGCTCCGAGAGCTGGATGTTTTGGTTGTCCTTGATCTGACCCAGCTAAATAATACCAAGTTCCATAAATACCTGTGATAACCACATGTATTATATTTTTTAAAACTTCTGAGATATAATAACCAGCAAAGAATACAAATACCAATAGACCAATCTTTTTAGCATTTGAACATGAACCACCACCAACTGAACATGCTTCGTTATTTTGATTTGGATCATATTTAACATAAGTAGCAACAATAACAACTGAAAATAAGACTGAAAAAGCAGCACTTACAATTAATCCAATAAATGAAATAATTAAAGTTGATGGATACATCTTCATAACATCAATTACAATAGTTAGAATTGTAGCACTTAGAGGAATTCTATGTCTTGACCTCCAATAACACCAACATGCCAATAATGCAAATATTAAAAATACAATAGCTGCAGAATAGTAATGTTCAACAAAATAAAAGATTGCAGTACCGATACCTAATACAACATTTGCAATAATACCACAGATTATAAACCATTTAGGAGCCATCCTTGCAAATAAAATCATTAAAAATGAAACAACTATAGAAACAACAATAATGAAAGCAAATAAAATTATTGTATTTGTATTTAATGTAAATTGATTAGAAGCACCATATATTCCACCACCTTGATAACCATAAGTTTGTCTCAAAGCATTTAAAGTAATACCTGCAACCACAACGAATCCAGCAACGACTAATAAAAAGAAAATAGCAAATGGCCAGTCATTAAATTTTGGTTTCTCAATTTTAAAAGATTCATCAAAATTGGTTGATTCTTGAGGTTTATCATAATATTTTAAATCTTGTTGATTTTCCATATCTGGTTGAACATGATAAGTATCATAGTAACCTTGTTGTTGTTGATGTTGGTTATATGATGGTTGACTTGGAGGAGGATAATTAGGAGGTGAATAATTATTATTGCCCATAACTAAAAAGTACAATTAAATGAATATATAAACCAATTGAAACTGTTAGTTAAGAAGAATAAGTGAAGCTTATTTATTTATTATTAAGAAACGAATTTCAGTTTCAGTTACTTAAAAAGTATAAACGGCTAAAACAAAAAATTAGTAAATAAAATTGCGAGGGAATTTCAGATGAGTGTCGCAAAATAATAACTGGCATAACAAATATAGACATATATACTACAGTGTATAACTCCAGTTGATACTTGAATCATATTCAATCGAGGATACCAATGTCTAAAGATCCATTGTTTACTTCTATGTCATCTGCATTTAAATTTGGAAGTTGCTTTTGTTAACCCTTAAATTGTTTACTCTACGCACAATGTTCTAAATTTTATACTATACGCTTACTGTCAATTAAACGAGCAGTATTGATTGTGAATAAGCAGTTGAATCGGACAAATACTATAAACGTGGACTAAGTAAGACTATTAACGAAAGTCATTAACAAATTTAATGTGTTAAAAGCAGAAAATAGCCGAGGTTTTGTATAATCAGAAACTTTCTCAAGTTGAAAACTAATCCTGGCAGTAATATAGTTCCAAATAACCTTATTTTCACCGCCAACACTTTAAATCTCAAATACACCTTCAAAATCAATTATTTAAATTCGGTGAGTTCATGGAAAAGCGTGCGGCCAATGCTTGAAATTTTGCGCGGGAAAAAATGATTCGGTGCGGCTAAGAATTCGACCATTTGAACTTTTGATTGCTTAGTTTGTATTCAACAATTTACAAATGAATTGAAATCTACTTATCACTTTCATTCTGTCAATACTCATTTTGAATCTTAGTCAATCATGGAGAGATAATATTTTTGGAGAACTTACAACTGTTCAAAGTTTTTATCTGTATTGGATCATTTTTTTTCAACTTGGCAGGTGCTTCATGCGTGTGGGTAAAATGTAGACATCCAAACACAAAATGGAATGGTTCGCTTATTGCTAATTAGTGTAACTATGAGCATATACATAATTGAAACTGGAAAAGCATTAGGCAACCTCTCTGGATTTTGGTGTATATATGATTAAAATTGAAAAATTGAGTAACTGCTTCTGGGATGAAGTTCCGTTTTCTTGTTGTATAATAATACTATGATTATTATAAGGTCATACCGTAAGTCCAACTACAATTTAAAGGTGGATTTTATGATTTATACACGTGAATGTAATGATAAATTTCCGGCAAGAGCTTAAAAATTAGTTGACTAATTTCAGTAGGTTCAAAAAATTTCAACAGCTGCTCTTATGGCCAAGTTGGTAAGGCACCTCACTAGTAATGAGGAGATCCCAGGTTCGAGTCCTGGTGAGAGCATTTAATAGTTAATTTTTGCAACCATTTTGTTAAATTTTACTTTTTTTGTCTAATTTTTTTTTTTTGCAACCATTCCAGCTGTTCTTTTGCCAGATACCTATTCTAGTAGTATTATAGAGTGGATATAACTTGTTTAAATCTATCTTTAGTTGTTATTTGATGTATTTTTAGTATTTCTTAATTTTCCTCAAATTTTGCAACTATTTTTTGATATGCTGCAAAAAATTGGTAATAAAAATATGGAAATCTTAAAATGTTTGGTTAATTTAATGGAGAAACAATCAATTTATCCAGCATGGTGTGCTGAAAATGGTGCTATTACTTCATTAGAACAAATTTTAGAAATCTTTCTCGAATTGGGTAATAACTTTGGTTTTCAAGATGATAATGTGTCAAACATGTATGATCATTTCATGACTCAATTAGATTCAAGATCAAGTAGAACAAATTGCTCAAATGCATTATTATCATTACATTTAGATTATATAGGAGGTAATAATTCGAATTATAAGAAATGGTATTTTAATGCCCATGATAAAGAAATTGATGAAGATTTATGGATTTCGAAATTTAATAAACTAGAAGAATCACAATATATTTATCAAATTGCGTTATATTTATTAATTTGGGGTGAGTCTAATAATGTCAGATTTATGCCAGAGTGTCTCTGTTTTATATATCAATGTGCTTTAGATTATAGTGGACCCAAATTTGAAAAATTACATTTCATAACTAATATAATTACACCAATTTATAATTTTATAAGAGAACAGCAATATACTTTAAATGATGGGAAATGGAAAAAGAAAGAGAATGATCATTCAAAAACTATTGGTTATGATGATATAAATCAACAATTTTGGAGTTGGGAAGGATTATCAAAGATTAAATTAACCAATGGGAATAAAATTTATCGAATTCAAAAAGATAAAAGATATAAAAACTTGAGTCTTATTGATTGGAATAAGTCATTAAGTAAGAAATTTAGAGAACGAAGGACATGGATTCATGTATTTACCAATTTTAGTAGAGTTTGGATTATACATATTTCTGTATTTTGGTATTTTATGTCATTCAATTCACCTGCTTTATATACTAAAAATTATACACCTGAAAAATCACCTCAAATACATATAAGATTAGCTATTGTTTCTATTGGAGGTACAATTGCAACTTCTGTTTCATTATTTGCAGCGTGTACTGAATTTTTCTTCATTAAGGGGAATATAAAATATATCCTAGGGTTATTTTTTTTAACTGGATTAAATATTGGACCAGTTATATATGTGTTAAGATTTACATCATACGAAGAATCACATAAAACAGGATTAATTGTGTCATCAATGTCATTAACTATATCAATATTAACATTTTTATATTTAAGTATTGTACCACCTGGTAGCTTCAAATCAATTTTTGTTTCATCATTTCCAAATTTAAAATTACGAAACAAATTATTTTCATATTTTTTATGGTTGGGGGTTTTTATTGCAAAATATAGTGAATCATATTTCTTTTTGATTCTATCATTAAAGGATCCAATTCAAATATTATCAACTGTTGTTTTAAATTGTAAAGATTCAAATTTATTTTGTAAATTACAACCAAAAATTACATTATTGTTATTTTATTTACTTGATTTGATTCTATTCTTTTTAGATACTTATTTATGGTATGTTATATGTAATTGTTTATTTTCTGTCGGTTTATCATTTTCATTAGGAATTTCAATTTTTACACCTTGGAGAAATATATTTTCAAGATTACCAGATCGGATATTGACAAAATTATATAATGGCGATAATACAAATTTGATTTTAGTTATATCTCAAATATGGAATACCATTATAATTTCCATGTATAGAGAACATATGTTGTCAATTGAACAAGTTAGTAAATTAATTTATTCAAAAAGTATTGATGATATTATTAAACCACCGGCATTTTTCGTTTATGAAGATGATAATACTTTTAAAATTAATGAATATATTAAAATAGAAAAAGAATGGGAAAGAAGAATTACATTTTTTGCACAATCATTGTCAAGTCCATTACCTGATACTTTTTCAGTTGTTTCAACTCCAAGTTTTACAGTTCTAATTCCACATTATTCTGAAAAAATTTTATTAAGTTTAAAAGATTTAATTAAAGAACAATCTTTTTCAAAATTAACATTATTAGAATACCTTAAAAGTCTTCATCCAAATGAATGGACTACTTTTGTACAAGATTCAAAAATGATACAAAATATGGATAAAGAAATCGATGAAGAAAAACTGGGTAATTTACGTGAAAAATTTGAAGATTTACCTTATTATTGTGTTGGTTTTAAAGAATATTCAAAAGAAAATAGTTTAAGAACAAGAATTTGGGCAGCTTTAAGATGTCAAACTTTATATCGTACCGTTTCTGGATTTATGAATTATGAAACTGCTTTAAAATTATTATATCGTGCTGAAATGATTGGATTTGATGTACAAGAAGATTTTTATGTTGAAGAACAATTGAATGAATTTGTTAATCGAAAGTTTAACCTATTAGTTACAATGCAAAATTTTCAAAATTTTAACCCAGAGGAAAAGGAAAATGCTGAAATTTTAATGAAGAATTTTCCCAATATGAAAGTAGCATATCTTGAAAGAATTGAAGAAGATGATGAATATTATCTGGTGTTATTAGTTAATGGAGAGATTAGATATAGAATTAAATTATCTGGAAATCCAATTTTAGGTGATGGTAAATCTGATAATCAAAATAATGCATTAATATTTTATCGTGGTGAATACATTCAAGTGATTGATTCAAATCAAGATAATTATATTGAAGAATGTTTAAAAATAAAGTCTTTATTATCAGAATTTGAAGAAATTAATATAGATGTATTAAGTTATGATAAATTGGAAAATAAAACACCAATTGCAATTGTTGGATCAAGAGAATTTATATTTTCACAAAATATTGGTGTTTTAGGTGATATTGCAGCTGGTAAAGAACAAACATTTGGTACTTTATTTGCAAGAACAATGGGTGAAATTGGTTCAAAATTACATTATGGACATCCTGACTTTTTAAATGGAATATTCATGAGTACAAGAGGTGGTATATCAAAAGCTCAACGTGGTTTACATTTAAATGAAGATATATATGCTGGTATAACTGCAACTTGTCGTGGGGGTAGGATAAAACATTGTGATTATTATCAATGTGGAAAGGGTAGAGATTTAGGATTTCAATCTATTATAAATTTTACAAAGAAGATAGGTGCTGGAATGGGTGAGCAATTGATTTCAAGGGAATATTACTTTCTTGGAACGTTACTTCCGATTGACAGATTTTTATCTTTTTATTATGCACATCCAGGATTTCATATTAATAATTTATCAATTATGTTATCTGTTAAAATGTTTATGTTATTATTAGTAAATTTAGGTGCTTTAAATTATGGTACAATTTCATGTGAAGATAATTTAGAAGGATGTCATAATTTAAAACCAGTTTTAAATTGGATTGATAGATTTGTCTTATCAGTTTTTGTCTGTTTCTTTATCTCATTTTTACCATTAATAATTCAGGAGCTTATTGAAAAAGGTTTTATAAAAGCTATATTTAGAATATTTTTACATGTTGTTTCCTTAAGTCCATTTTTTGAAGTTTTTGTATGTCAAGTTTATTCAAAAAGTTTAAGAGATAATTTTGTATTTGGTGAAGCTCAATATATTGCAACTGGACGTGGATTTGCAATTTCAAGAGTTTCATTTGCGACTTTATATTCAAGATATGCCAATGTTTCAATATTTTATGGTTGTGAAATTTTCTTAGTTATATTATTTTCAATATTAACAATTTGGAGAAAAGCTTTATTATGGTTTGTAATTACAATTATTTCATTATGTTTAGCACCATTTTTATTTAATCCCCATCAATTTAATTTTATTGATTTTTTCATTGATTATAGAGATTATATTAGATGGTTATCAAAGGGAAATACAAAATATAAAAGTATTTCATGGATCGCGACTACAAAAATTTCAAGAAGTAAATTAACAGGATCAAAAGTGAAGAAATATAATAGTGGTAGAAATACTTCAACCTTTAATTTATTATTTGGTGAAGTTGGATCTCCTTTTGTAAGTTTGATACTATATTTTATTCCATATTTGTTCCTTCATTCAAATGATGAATTATTTAAATTGAGTTTTAATAACCCATTATTAAAAATTGCTGTTGTTGTATTTGCATCATACATTGAAAATGCAATTATATTATTATTTGTATGGGCATTATCTATAACTATGGCTCCAATTATAGGACTATTTATTAAAACTACACCAGCTTTTTTTGCAGCATTAGCTCATTTATTATCAATAATATTAAATATTGTTAATTTAGAAATTTTATTATTTTTGGAAGATTGGAATTATATTTATTTAATATCAGCAATATTAGTTATAACTCAATTACATAGAATTATATCAAATTTTATATTAATTGTTGGAATATCAAGAGAAAGACCAGAAAATGTTAATAAAGCATGGTGGTCTGGTAAATGGTATACAAGTGGTTTAGGATTTTGGGTTATAACACAAAATATTCGAGAATTTACAGTCAAAATCTTTGAATTAAATAAATTTACATTTGATTTTATAATTGGACATTTATTATTATTTTCAATGTTTCCATTAATATTTATTCCATATATTGATACATTACATACATGTATGTTATTTTGGTTAAAACCAAAAAGACAATTTACAAGACCAATAATGACAACACGACAAAGAAAGAAGAGAAACATACAAGTCGTTAAGTACTTTATGTTGTTTATACTAGTATTGGCATGTTTTATACTGTTGATTGTGATTCCACCATTTTTCAGTTCAAACTTACAGGCTTTAAAAAAAATCGTAGAAAATTAAAATATACAACAAAAAATTTATATAGAGTCTCTTATACACAAGATGAAATCAAAGAATGAATTATTATCACAATATAAAGAAGAAATATTTGGTGATTCTGAAGGTATGGAATTTCAGAATGACGTTGAAACTTTAAAGATTAATCAATTAAACTTGAGTAATAATAATCTGCCATCTTTTCAAATTACTGCAAAACAACAAATAAATTCCCCAACGTCAAAAGCTTCATCTGGTAAAAGAATAACAAAAGAAACACTTAGTGAGTATAGTGATGATACTAGTTTAACAGATTTTATTAGTGAATCTGAATTTGAATGGGGGGATCAATTTAATAAAAATCAAAATATTTATCAACAAATGAATCAGAAATTGATAGAACGGAAAAGAGCTCAACAACAACAAGCAGAAAAAGAACTTGAACAGTATGAAACAATGAGGAATAAGAAATTAGTTGACCCAAATCAAACACTAAAATTAAAAGACTTTAACAAATTAACAAATCAAAATCTTTCATTCTTAGATCAGTTAGAATCTGAAAAAACTATAAACTATGAGTACACCAAAGATGATTTTGATGAATTTCAAGATGGGTTTGAAGATCTAGATAAAAAATTACATAAATCATCCTTACCAAGCTTAAATCTACATAAATCATTAAAAAAATTTCATTCAATGAATTTAAGTGGTCCAAAATATAATGATCAAGTTATAAATAAATTAAATAGAATTCCATCATTTTATAATAAAGAGAAATTGGAAAAGTATAAAGAAAACGAAGTACAACATAATCATAAATCAAAAATCAAAAATATAACAAAATTAAGTTCACCAATTTCGAGTTCAAAAATGAGATTCGATTCTAAAAATTTGCGATGGGAAGGTAATGAGGAAGATTTATATCGATTTAATAAACCTAATTTCATAAGTAAGAATGAATTAAATCATGTATCAAAGAATCAAAATATGATTTTTGATAATAATACAAGAAAATGGATAAATATTAATGAAGAAGAAGATGACGAGCTATTTAATATACCCGATTTGAAAATAAGTTCACCACCAAAGAAATCTCAATCAATGAGAGGGTTGAGTCAGTATACTCAACGGACTACATCAACTAACAGTATACTGGAGTACGAACTGAAGGATGATTTTAGATTGAGTAGTCGATTAGTTGATAAATTTAATAAAGAAGAATTGAAAATTGATAAAAAGATAAGTCATTGGTTTCAAGGTGCAATAGAGTATAAGAATGATTATTATTGGGAGATTAGAAAAATGGTAATGAATGAATAATTGTTTTTAAATATAAAACTGATATTTTTTGAGATCTAGATACGTGAAAAACTAAGGGAAGGATAAAGTCATTGGACAGGGTTAATAGAGCTTACAAGAAATTGTTACTGGGAAATTAAAAGGATGT
Organism: Insectozyma verbasci; assembly: GCA_947670415.1. Lineage (NCBI taxonomy): Eukaryota > Fungi > Ascomycota > Pichiomycetes > Serinales > Debaryomycetaceae > Insectozyma > Insectozyma verbasci. The sequence goes on along the minus strand of CANTUO010000002.1, from coordinate 511,094 downwards.
AATGATTGAATAAATGTTGTAGTATTAAATGTATAACTAATATTTTTTGATTTTGGACCTTTGAGAAGTGATGAAAAGATAAGTCATTGGTCAGAGCCATAGAGTATGAAAATAATTTTTATTGGTATATTAGAGAGATTTTGTTATGAATGAATAAATTGTAGTTAATTTAAAGAGGCTAAAATTATTTCACTCAACTTTTCCATGCCTTGCATTTGCAATGAATAACTTTCTAAATTTAGAATTTTTTAAATGTATTATGAGAGCTCCAGAATCAACAAGATGATTAGTACAAAATTACAAATCGTCTTTCCTGAAACTTTGAAAAAATTGGTAATTGATTCCAAAACTATATTGGTATTCAATCAATTGAAGGTTTTACAAGAGTCTTTAAAAAATTAGAACTATCAAATATCGAATTTTATAATGATTATTAGTTCTTTGAAATTCCAAATATTGAGGACCTTTATATTAATAACAGCGTAATCTGGTATAATGAGAATTCGAGAGTACCATACAATTGTGTTGTTAAAAATGGTTTTTGCTTTTCGGAGTGGATTTACAATGAAATATATGGGGAGATTAATAATTATAGTAACGAAGAGACTAACGATGAATTCTGTCTGGATTATCGTGGCAGTTCTTCAGTTTGAGAGTGATTAATCCATGCTCGGACAATAATGATAGCGGTTCGTTTTAGAAAGGATTTAACTCTGAGACATATCAGTAATAGTTCAACTCGAAGTTTTGAAAGGAGTAAAATCTTCCAAGCTCAATTGGTAGCTCTCTTTTGTAAATTTTGAATATCTAATATATTCATATTAATATATTCATATTAGATATCTTCAGCAGTTCGTTCAAAACTACACTGTAGCAATTATTTAACCCAAAAAAAACTATTATATATATATTATTCTATTTAAATCATTAACATTGCAAAACCAGCAACCATTGATAAAGCAATAGCAGCTAATTTAGTCAAGCTTGAACCAGTAATTGATGAAGCTGAACTTCTATTTGAATCAGAACCAGAACTTGAACTTGAAGAACTTGAAGAACTTGAAGAACTTGAAGAACCTGATGAACCTGATGAATTCAAATTACCTTTACCAGTAGTATCAGTTTCTTGTGAAGTATCAGTTCTAACAGAACCTGAAATAGTACCTAAACCTGATGAACCAGCTGATGATAGATAAGCAGAACATGATGAAGCAGTTTTAGCAGATTGTAAACTAGCACTTCCATCAAAATCACAAGCTGATTTATTTTCATCTTGAGCTTCATAATACAAGTTCAAAACAAATGATAATTGATCTTTTGAAGCACATGGAGAATAAGCACCATATTTACCAGTTGTACCATTTGCTGAAATACCTGAACAATCAATATGACCACAAACTTCAGAAAACAAATCACCATAATCTTCAGCATCAACTTTATCAGCAACAACACATTTTAATGAAGCAGCCATACAATCACAAACATCTTTATCAGGAGTTGGAGGTAAGTCGGTCGATGCGGACCAATTATCAGTACTTGTTGGACATGAAGTTCTTGATGGTTGACTTGCACTTTCAGCACTGGCTTGAGCTAAAGTTGGAGAAATTTGTTGTATTTCAGATTTATAATTATTATAATCTTGTAAAGTTGAAACATCACCATTTGAATCAATTGAAACTAAACCATAATTATTTTCTTCTTCAAAATACATATAAACAATACCACCTGACCAAACATCAGTCATTTGATCACCAAATAATGTACCAACTTCTTGAAATTTTCTTGGAGTTTGTTCATTACAACCGTATTCTGAAAAAAAGATTGGAATACCTAAATTTTGATAATCTTTTGTTGCCGTTGAGTAACCTGATGAAGTAAAACTTGAAGAACCACACCATTCATACATATTAATACCAAAGAAATCAGCACCATCTTCATCATCACCACAAGCAAAATAATCAGCTAATGAAACTCTAATATCTTGATCATCATTTGCAGAATAACCAACAGGAATAGTTCTATAACCTTTTGCTTTTATATAAGCTTTTGTATCTCTAACAGCAGCTTTAACAAAAGCAGAAGCATCAGTATTTGTTTGATCATTTGTAACTTCATTACCTGCAAAAAATCCAAGAATATTAGTATAATTATGAAAAGCATCAACAACTGAAGTATATCTTTGAAATAAATCTATAGTCCAAGATGGAGATTTTCTATTTATAGATTCATCAGGTTGTGATAAATCAGCAATAACATATATACCAGCATCTTGTAATAAACTCATACATTCACTATGATCTTTTTCAACATCTAAAGCATAAACTCTAATAACATTTGTATCAACAGCTTCCAAATAAGGAACATCTCTTCTACAAGCTTCTGCATTAGCTAAAGGATCATTAAATGAATCATTTGATCCTAAATTATTTTGTTGATAAGCAATACCTTTAATATAAAATTGTGATCCATTATTTGAATAAAAAAATTTATTACCAACAACTTCAATTTCTGGTAAATCTTCTGATTTAACACATGATATTAAAGAAGATAATGTTATTAAAGAAGGAATTAATGATTTAAATAACATTATGCTTATCAAACGAATGTAAAATATTATATTATAACTAAATCAATTAAATTCAAGAAAGAAAGAAAAAAAACAAAGAAAAGAAAGATTTATAAAAAAAATATCAAAATCAGGATTAAATGGAACATTTATATGAAAATCATGAAAATTTGATCTCTAGTTTTCGTTGATTTTCAAATTTCAAAATAAACAAAAAAAAAAAAAAAAAAATAAAAAAAAAAAATTAAAAAATAAAAAATTTATTCAGATCGGTTAAACTTTAAGCAATTATAATAGTTGTAATAGACGACGATTGTATTAGATGTAAGACAATAACAATAGATCAACACGAATTAATAGTTATTAAACATGGCAATGCTCAATTTTTTTCCATTCGTGTTAGTGGTTCATATATATTACTCGAGTTATTTTAATTTCTATGCTGGTTCAATTTTACTTCTCGGATTTACTGGACAAATATATTCTAGTATGAAGAAGAAAAATATTATTTTCTTGATCAAGATGAACATGTCAAATGGAAAGAGATCAATTTTCTTATAAAATATTATTCAATTTTTCTTGCACAGGGTACGATTGTGGTTAATGTGTTGATCAGCAAATATACTCTCAACAGTTCTCCATAGTTATCAACCTCTTATTGATGATGAATGATTTTAGTGTTTAACAATCTAATTTAACTAAATTAAGTTAAATTATAAATAAATAATGTTTCTATTTATAGAAGTTTTACACGTGATACATTTACTGATTATATACACTCTCGTATCATTATTTAATAGGGGCTATGTCATAATAATCGATTAGATGTCGTATTTCTGGTGATATTATATTGGAACTGAATGTATGAAGCTGTTGAATTGAGTAGAGTATAGTTTTGGTTTAATATGTTTTCACACGGCTGACTATGACTGACATACATGTTTTATTTATTCTTGGATTCTACGCGATTGATTAAATCTTTTTTAAGTGATTTCGGAAAGGGATAAATGTATAACAATATAACAATATAAAATATAAGATGGCTATGATTGATGTTTTTGATTTAGTTACACATACACGATTCATTTCAATTTATTCCAGGGGCTTTGGAATAATATATTGTTAATTAAAGATCTAATTAAATTGATTACTCGCGTTATTGATGTTTGGATGTTTTGATGTTTTGATGTTTTGATGTTACATTTTTGTGATTAAATAAAATATACCCCAATGTTTAGAATAAGTGGTCCATTGCACCATATTAGCTTATCAGATTATCTGAAATGAGTTTAAATATTGATCTGCTAATTAACTCTTTGATTGTTCTTTATTCAGTTCTTTATTCAGTTGAATCTCTTCGTTTTTTAACACAAAACGCGGAGCATGAAAATTTTTCATTATATTCTTTAAGGAACATTTGATGATTGATGGCGTAAGACCAAAATAAACGATCCAATATATTCGTCTAATATTCAATTCAACCCTATTATGCTCGTGTGAACTCAAATTGGCTTAGTGATGGAATACAAACAATTTCGCAATAAAGTGTTTTATTTTATTTAATTAGCTTGCTGAGACTTGATGTTTGTTTAATTAGCCTTTACATTCCGAAATGAACTAGAACTACTATAATTTCGTATTTGTGTGATCATTAAGTCATCTTTGATCGTGAAAATATTTTGTGTCAAATTTAATATGAAAAACTTCATGGCTTAATTTACTTGGTTTTGTACAATACATTATCCGAAAGTCGATACGAACAATAATTCATGAATTCATCTTCACAACAGATGATTCAAATGGAAGGAGCATGTCGCGCTGGTTTTAGAGTAAAGTATCTCGTTTTTTTTTAAAACCTGTTGAAGGTTTAGCTTGATTCAAGCCATCAATTTATGAACTTTAATGAATTTGCACTTATTCTAAGGTTTTAAATTGAGCCTACTCTTCTTGTTGATGTCCTATTAAGATATTTTCATGTCTTCAATCTTGACCATAGTTAAAATTTTTATGCTGCAAATTTTTTTTTTTTGGTTGCAATTTTTTTTTTTTGCAGCAATTCACAGCCGCTTAAAATTAAAAGCTACTTAAAAATCTAAAGTAAACTATCAACATAGGCTGACCAGGAAACTAGCTCACCATTTAGGGTAATGTTATTGAGTGGATAATTTACTCAAATTTGTAAAATGTTTGGGCGTAGTGCGCTCAATACGATTATGAGGATAGCTCAAAGATTTTCGACTGAGTGAAGACTTCCAAATTTCCTCTTGACAAGAGTTCAATCGTAATAAAATCAACTTAACTAGCTACAAGTTAACTTCCGATTGAAGAAAACAGGGTCTTAAGATCTAGTATCACAAGCTAAATTAGTATACAAAGATAGTAAGTAAAAAAGATTTTCAAAATCATTTCGATTAATAGTAAGAGTGATGCGTTAAAGGCAACACAATAGGAATTCTCTAATTGCCTACACATCTATGTATTTCAGTTTTTAGAAGGTATCATTCTCGCTGATGTAATGAATTAACTTATACAAAAACCATCACTAATTGAGCATTGACTTAGGAAATTAATTGGATCAAGAAGTTTATGACTGTCATAAAACTCTTTAATAAAGCTTAGCATGTTTTTCCTGTTGATTTCGACAAATAAAGTAGTTATCAAACTTTATTCCATTTGGGAAATTCTTCAAATTTTGAGTGGTGCATCATGATTTAAAATTTTATGTTTGCGAAATTATAAATAGAGAACCAGTTTTTCCAAACAACTATTTTTCTAAACTTCCATGTTAATAATAGATTGTTGGCTTTGAGCAAAGTTCTTTGATGAGTTTTCCATCAGTAACTGCTAGTTGTATAGACTGTTTGAATTGAGGAACGAAAGTTCGTATGCTTTAAAATATCCAAATTTATTTGTTGGTATGCCCGATGAATAACCAAATTGTAATCATTCTACCAGTTGATTCATCAACTTTGGGATGTCTAAGGAGGATGTCTAATGCTCAACTACTTCCAGTCCTAAACAAAAATAATACAATTTAATTATAATGCATCGTTACTTTGAGAAATAATAATAGGAGTATTATATATCTACATATTTAAGATGTAGAAAGGTGTATAAATTAAAATATCTGTTATTTTTAAGTTTGGAGTCGTTTATTCACGTATTTGAATTAAATGATCTTGATTTAAAAAGTCAACATCAATAGTTTAAACTCAAGACACAGTATATATGATTGGGAATGATTAAATCTATGGCTCAATAGTTATTGGATATGATGTCATAATCTCAGTTATTGCTCGATAACCAATGATTTTTTCAATTTTAAATTTTTCACCTATTCAACTAAATACAGAAGCACCAGAAGTAGCACAATGTAAATTTCAATATGAATAGCATACAAGTCGACTTTCCTTTCATTTGCAATAAAACTTTTACCACTTAAAGATTAGTAAAATTGTAATTGAGTTTTGATTACACACATGGTAGCTTTATCTTTAAATTTTGCGAGCAAAAATTTCATACTCAACCAGATTTCGAACCAACTTTACACAACCTAATCACCATCAATTAAAAGCCATCATAACTCACTTACTGGACTCTATATTAGTTTAAAGCAACTTTTTACTCAAATCTTGGTCATCCTGCATATTAGATTTTTATGCACGGCGCGCAATAAATCTCAAATTTTAACGAAAAAAAAAGAACTCCGTAAAATTTTCAACAACTAATTCCAACAATGTCTGAAGAGAAAGAAATTGCATATTTAGATGTTTATATTAGATTTAATGATGATCAAGAAAAAGATTATTGTTTCCAAGTAAATACTGCCACCAAATTTAAAGATTTATTTGCAATTTTTAAAACATTACCAATTTCATTAAGACCAAATGTTTTTTATAATTCGCAACCAATAGGTTTTAAAAAATCAATTAGTCCAGGTTATGTTACAGAAGATGGTAATTTTCTTTTTGATGAAGATGCAATGAAAAAAGTTGAAATTATAAAGTCAAATGATTTTTTAATTAATAATGAAGTTTGGCCAGGTCAATTAATTTTACCAATTTGGCAATTTAATAGTTTTAATTTTTATAGTTTTATTTCATTTTTATTAGTTTGGTTATATACTGATTTACCAGATTTTATAAGTCCAACTCCTGGTATTTGTTTAACTAATCAAATTACAAAACTTTTAGCTAAAATTGCGATTTATTTTAATCAACAAAAAATTGCAGTTAATTTATTAGAAGATATTGAAAATGAAGTTGGTTTAGTTCCACAAAGTTTATTTTTTGTTTTTCATATTTTAAAATTATTAGTTATATTTGTTATATTATGGTCAGGAGTTTTTAATCCAATTAAAGTTTTAAGATTACCAGGTTCAATTCCAAAAGATATAAATATTGCAAAGGAAGAATTGGTTAAATTAGGTTGGACAGGTACTAGAAAAGCAACAATTGAAGAATATAAAGAATATTATAGAGAATTTAAAATTAATGAACATGGAGGTATGATTAAAGCTCATCAAGCAGGATTATTTAATACAGTTAAATATTTAGGTGCTCAATTAGGTGAATCTGAAGGTTATAATACTCCATTAATTAAAGAAAATATGAATGCAACTATACAAAATTTAATTGAAAAAGCTAATGAACCAGATTTTAAATTGAAAATTTCATATAATTATTTTCAAGAATTGGGATTTATATTTGCAGCAAATGCTGAAAATAAAGAAGGATCAGAATTGGCTGAATTAATTAAACAATATAGAAGATATGGTTTATTAGTTTCAAATAATAGATTAAAACAAATTGTAAAAGCTAAAAAGTTACAAGAATATCCTCAATTGAAAGAAGATTTGGAAGAATCGAAGACAGAACCAAAGATTGAAGAAGTTAAATAGATACAAATGATGTAGGGATGCAAATATACAACTCTAAGGATGTAAATATACAACTCTAAGGATGCAAATATACAACTCTAAGGATGTAAATATACAACTCTAAAGATGTAAATAGTATTATCTCAAGATTGAAGAAGTTAAATAGATACAAATAATGTAAGGAAGTTAAATAGATACAAATAATGTAAGGATACAAATATACAACTCTAAGGATGTAAATACACAACTCTAAGCACGTAAATAGTATCTTTTATCTCATACCAATTTTTTCGCTCTCGCCGTAAATCAATACCGTATTTTTAATTCTCCGGTATTTGCCGTGCGATGATCATATGAAATCTAACACAAGAAAAATCAACAATAAACAACATGATTATTTATTTATTACATCAAAATGATGATTTACAATTTAACAAATACATACCAAACGACAAGAAATTTACATTTATAAATCAAACTAATCCAAATAAATTAATAGGAAAAGTTAAAAATTGTAATTATGAAGTAATAACTGATTTAAATAAATTAAGTTTAATTGATGATGAAATAGTAGTAATTGAAGATATTAATAGTTATTTGATTAAAAATGATTATTGTAATCTGTTGGTGGTTAAGCTATTAAATCAATACGATGGTGATAATAAATTATTAATCTTAATTGAATCTAATAAGAATCTGTTTATTCAATTACAGTGTGATTTAATTGAAAGGGTCTAATTTAAATAGGAGTACATATAGAGAAAGTCGTGCATATTCCAATTTTATCATCCCCACCTTTACTCCAGATTTTTCATGTATAAATTAGCCATGGGCCCGCGTACAAAAATTTTATCAATAAATATATATGTCAAGTTTAGGTAGTCCTTGTGATTCATGTTTAACATTGTCTTCACTACAACTGCAAATATCAAATCAATATTTACAAAATTATATTTTGAATAGACTACGAGATGATTTTGAAATAATTATCACTTATAATCATTCAGATATTTTTATTAAAACATCATCAATAAGTTCATTAATATCAAGTATAACAAAAAGTAATACGGAAATTACTGTAAACCATTTGTTAATATATTTATTTTATCATAGTAAATTACTTTTCAATCATAAATATTTAATTAATCAGTTTAAATTAATTCATTTAGGTAAAAATTATCCATTTCAGTTGATAAATCAAAGTCCAACTTTAGAATCTTTAAAAATTAATCAATTTCCAAAATTATTTTTAACTATTAATGATGATTGGGAAAAATTTGAAAGATCAAATTTTAGATATTTTAATGTTGAATCTTATTTAATTAGATATGAAAATTTTAAAGATAAGTCTACGGGGAATATTACTTATGTTGATACAATTGTAAGGAAATTGAAAAGGAATAATTCAACTTCATCAGATCAAACAATTAAATCAAATGATAAATTTGTGAAAAGAAAAAGGATGAAAATTTTCAAATTTTTTAAAAGAATAGTAGTGTAATAATTAATATATAATAATAATAGTTTATTAAAGAGTTGGTAAATTTTTGGGGTTTGAAATTTACAGATACAACTTGGTTCATTTGTATTGAACAATTTAGCTTTTGCAAATTTGGATAGGTTTTTTAAACTATTTAATTTTAATGTTGTTTAAATATCATCAGTTTTAGTGTATTGAGCGTATGAGAGATTCCTTGAGTTGTTTTTTTTTTTTTTGATGTATTGGATATTGATTTGTTGTATCATGCTAAAAGTAGTTATAATGGTAATTTAATATTATAAAAAAGAGCTTGAGGAACAGAAATTAGTAGCTAAAGGAAAACGATTAACTGGAATAGAACAAAAGAGTAATAAGATACTGCAGTAGAAATAAAGGAAGATCTAGAAATAGAAAAAGAAGATTTGGAGAGATCAATTATATTAAAATCTCAAATAAAAAGTCAAAAACTTAAGTGTGAAGATTATCGTGTTGAAATAATGATTAATACAAATAAAACTTCTTGACGCAGACATCTCAACGCGACAACATATTGTTTGGTACCACTTAAAGTTTAATTGAGCAAGCAAGTGAAATTTAGGCAAAATTTGGTATTTATAGCCGTATATTAATGATTGTGACTTTATGAAAGAGAGTCTGATAATTTGGAGGACAATTTTACTTTGTGTTTCATTTGGCCAATCAGAGCAGATTAGTGTTCCGCCTAAGAATTACCCCTAAATAAATTATTCATCTCCAGTCCTTTTACTGGTCACTCTTTATGACTTTTTAGCTATAACAATTCCGAAAAGCTGACTAGTAGTTTATGTTATACTCGTAATTACTTGTTGATTTCAATGAATTAGTCATGATCATTATTTACCATTCCACATTCTACTCAAAACGACTCTGAGTTGAAGAAACTCCGAAGTCTCAAGAGAAATTTCAAATTAAAGAAATTAGTAATAATTAGACGAACTATTTTCTAACATATAGGCAAGGGAATTACATTCAGAATTATTTTCAGAAGTATGTATTTTTCAATGCGATGATTCTGGCGTGAGAAAAAACATTTCTCGCGCTAGCTTTAGGGCTACTCGTACCACATATTGGCTTATATCTTATCAACATCGCATTTTCACAATGTAAAACCTATTTTAATGAGATCTGGAGTCTTGAATAATTCATCCCAAATATTTGACTTTTAAATTTCAAACATTTTTTTCTTGAGTTGTCATTTTGACATTTTTCATCATACAAAAATTTTTCCAAAAATGAAAATCCATATATGATTTTATTTACCGTCATAATTTCTGATTAATAACGGATGATATACATATCACCCCAAACTAAGGTGTTAAACTTATTTCTGAACGATCTGACCAAGAATTGAAAAATTCCAATTTTTTTCTAAAGTATGGGAAAAATTGAATAAATTGACTTTACTAAAAATTTAGCTCCATAATCAAATTCGTAATGAAAGTATAATAAAAGTATCTAAGTTCGTAGTTCCGGCAACCTAATAAACTACAAGATTTTCTGTGTTAAGGTGCCCAAATTCGAATATTGATTTTTCGAAAGTGATACGAAATTTTTATAAAATTTTCAAGATTTTGGCATGTTCAAATCATAATAATTGCCGTATTTTGAACTAAATGAACCAAATCAGATATTTTAGAAGTTGCTAAATGAGGTCTAAGATTTGATTGTATTGAAATTAAGCGTTTTTTGCAATTTTTTAAATGAGTCAGAAGAAGATCAAAATCAAATCTTATCAAAAGATACTAAAATCAGACTAACTCAAGGCTAACCAAGTATTAATGAAAAAAGTTCGACAGCCATAGCTTGATTATTGATGAAGTTATTGGCAAATTAAATTGTGGGATTATGTATAATGATACTGAATATTAAATTTATTTCAGAATTTATAATTTGAAATATAGAGCCGTCGACCTACGTGAAACGAGAACACGACAAGCCTCTCAAGGCGTGACATGGTACCATTATTAGTGCGAATTTTGTGCAGCATTGGTTCACGCAACTAAATGTATTATAGGCCAAATAGTATACTTTTGAACATAAACTAAATGGCAAGTTTGAACTGCATATCTGACTTTAATTGCACAAACGTCCTATTACAGAGTATATGGTACACTTTTATATAATTGATTCTGTTATGCCGTAATATGAATTCGAATTTAATGTATGATATACAATAAAACTGTCGCTACCAACTTAGCCACTTAATATCATTGCAAAAAATGTCCATGTTTTAGACTTGAACAAAGTCAAAACTTACTTACGTACAAGGTATAAAAGCCGATATATACGTTTATAACAACGTATCAAATATTAATGATCGAAATCTTGATTAATTATCAAGAATAATATAGTATGACCCGCTACCGAGTGAGTAAATTTACAAAATTATAAAGTTTTTCATTGGAATTAGATATTCAACCGACTATTGAGCTCCCTAATTGTTAATTATCTGATTATAGTTGTTATACCCAGTCTTGATACTAAATTCAAGCATCAATTGATTCATGACATCAAAATTAATGTAAAGGTCAAAATTTTCCTCAAACCAGCAAAACGCTCAAAATTCATCAAAATCTTAAACTTCAAGCCAATATATTATCATTTGTTCATTTTAAATTAATTGAAAACTTAATCTACATCTTAAACTAGCTTGAAAGCAGTTTTCTCTACTTTCTATCGGTTGTCATGACAATAAATTGCAGCAATTTGCACCCAAAACATTGCACAAAAAATGAAAAACCTCTACAAAATCAAAGTTTCAATTTCAAAGTCGATCTACATTATTAATAATTACATTACTATTTTATATTTAATCAAACTATTTAAATTAATAACCAAATGAAGCTAATTGTTTACCAACTTCAGTTTCAGCATTAGCAGCATTAGCAGCATTGATTTTTTTAGTTAAAGCTTTCTTTTTAGCATAATATTCAGCACCTTGAACTCTTCTTTTTTCTTCTAATTTAGCAACAACTTCTTCATATTTCCAACCAACAGCAGATGATAATTTTCCAACAGTAGTATATTTTCTTCCTGGTTTTAATCTTAAAACTCTTAAAGCAGATGGAACAACTACTCTCTTGGTTTTATCATAGGGAGTTGGAACTCCTTCAAAAACCTTGAGACGTTCCATCGCTTGTTGACCTCTCTTGGTCTTATGTGGTAACATACCACGGATTGCTTTGTATAAAATTCTTGAAGGAGCTCTAAAATGAAATGGACCTTTAGTTTTATTATAACGAGTTGATTTTCTTAAGTAGTCATGATATTTTAACTTGTTTCTGAAGAATTCACCTGAAATGTTTAATGCTTCACATCTAACAACAACAACATGTTCACCATTTAAGATTTGTTTAGCAATGATTGAAGCTAATCTACCTAATAAATGACCTTTAGCATCAATAACAATTGCACCAGCCATTATTACTCAACTATTTGATTTGATAAACTTGAAAAAATAACCAAATTAAAAATTTGAATAGTTTGCAATAGTAAACCTAGTGCGCACATCGAGAGCGTCTAAGATTATTTACTCTTCAATATTCATTTCTTTTGTCACATGTGGCACGTGAGTAAGAATAGGGCACAGAACAAATTAAATTTAATCGGAGATAAACGGTGACAGAATATAAACGCATGATTCGGAGATGTATATCCGAAAATTGGACGTAGCAACAACTCGTATCAAATTATCGAAAGTAGCTTAAAGAGTCGAGTATCATCATGCTAAATGGTTTATCAGGCTAGTTTCCTCTTTTCTGCGTAAATTCTGTATGTATTTTTCGAATTTTAAACGATTATGTATTCAATTCATTATTCTTTATTAATTTATTTACCACACTTAAAATAGCTTCTATTGAAGCTTGAGAAACATCATGATTAATACCCAAACCCCATTTACTTATTTTTTCACCATTTTGATTATAATAACTTAATTGAATAAATGAAACAGCTTTTGAAGAAGAACCAGATTCTAATGAATGTTCAAAATAATTATTAACTTCAAATAAAATATCAAATTTATTTGATAATGCATTTATAAATGCAGAGATTGGACCATTTCCTTGACCTTTAATTTGAAAATCATTAATTTGTGCTTTAAGTTCTCTTTTTTTATTAATTTCAAAATCTTTTAATTGTAATGGGGTTGGTATAATGTATTCATCTTGAAATAATTTAATAATTTCATTTGATTTTAATTCTCTACCTAATGATTCAGCAGTTCTTTGTACTAATGATGAAAAATGAACTTGTAATTGTCTTGGTAAATCTAAACCTAATGATCGAAGTATAATCCATGATGCTCCACCTTTACCAGATTGTGAATTAACTCTAATAACAGCTTCATAATTTCTACCAATATCTTTTGGATCCAATGGTAAATAAGGAATTTCCCATTTTTCCTTTGGCGCCTTTGCAAATCCTTTTTTAATTGCATCTTGATGTGAACCACTAAATGCACAAACAACTAATGAACCTGAATATGGGGATCTTGGATGAATTGGAATTTTATTACACTTTTCTGAAATTTCAATAATTTCTTCTAAATTTGAAAAATCTAAATTTGGTGAAATACCTTGAGTATATAAATTTAATGCAACAGTAACTAAATCAACATTACCAGTTCTTTCACCATTTCCAAATATACAACCTTCAACTCTATCAGCACCAGCTAATAACCCTAATTCAGTAGCTGCAACACCACAACCTCTATCATTATGACAATGAACTGAAACTATAATTTTTTCACGTTCAGTTATATTTTGACAAAAATATTCAATTTGATCAGCATAAATGTTTGGACTTGCAACTTCAACAGTAGCTGGTAAATTAAAAATCATTGGTTTTGATTCTGTTGGTTCCCATGCGTTTTTAACAGCTTCACAAATTTCAACTGAAAATTCAACCGGTGTATCTGAAAAAGCTTCGGGAGAAAATTCAAGATTCCAGTCGGTTTCTGGATGTTGACTAGTTAATTGTTTAACTAATTTAGTTGTTTCAACTGCTTTTTTAATAGCTTCCTCTTTTGTCATATTGAAAACCACATTTCTAAAAATATCTGAAGTAGCTAAATATATATGAATTATTGCACTTTTAGCACCTATAACTGACTCAACAGTTCTTCTAACTAATTGTTCTCGAGATTGAGTTAAAACTTGTATAGTAACATCTTCTGGAGCATTTTCAACAGCATATCTTGTAAAATCAAAATCAGTTTGTGAAGCAGATGGGAATGAAACTTCAATTTCTTTGAAACCAATATCGATTAATTTATGAAAATATAATTTTTTTTCTTCTACTGACATTGGATCAGGTAATGACTGATTTCCATCTCTTAAATCTGTTGATAACCATCTTGGAGCTTTAGTTATAATTTTATCGGGCCAAGTTCTATTGATTTTGATTTGTTTAGCAAGTGGGTATTTCTTTGATGGATCTTTTAACATATTTTTATATGTTAATTGGACTGGAGGTACCCTAGATACCAGTCTTTTGAAGATAAACATTGATAAATTTGTTGAAATTTAATCATGAGATCAACCTATATAATAAATCATACCGTTATCGGTGAAAAATATAATACTTACTAATCGAGTAATTGGTGTGGCTGGAATTTTTCACTAAAAAAAATAATTTTGCAACTCATCTCGTAAGAGCAAAAAATATATAAATTTATTCTTTATTATTACAATGGCTATATCTAGTAAAGTTGGTAAAGTTGGTAAAGCTTCTAAGAAAGAAGTAAAGAAACAAGTAGAGTCATCAAGTTCTAGTGAATCAAGTTCAGGTGAATCAAGTTCAAGTGAATCTAGTTCAAGTGAATCAGAATCAGAATCAGAAGAAGAAGTTAAAGATGTAAAGAAAGATAAAGAAGAATCAAGTTCAGACTCAAAATCATCATCGTCATCATCAGAATCAGACTCCGACTCATCAAGTGATGAAGAAGAAGAAAAAGAAGAAGTCAAAAATGTAAAGAAAGTTGAGAAATCAAGTTCAAGCTCAGAATCGTCATCATCAGATTCAGAATCAAGCGCATCATCAGACTCATCAGATTCAGAAGAAGAAGAAGAAGTAGAAGAAAAAGAAGAAAAAGAAGAAGTTAAAGAAGTAAAAAAATCTAAAAAATCATCATCATCATCATCATCAGAATCATCATCATCATCATCATCAGAATCAGAATCAGAATCAGAATCCTCAGACTCAGAAGAAGAAGAAGAAACCGAAAAATCAAATAAAAGAAAAATTGACACCGAAGATTCAACGCCAGTCAAAAAATCAAAAATTGATGAACCAGAAGAACCAGCTACATTATTTGTTGGTAGATTATCATGGAATATCGACGATGAATGGTTAAAAAGAGAATTTGAACATATTGGTGGTGTTATTGGTGCAAGAGTAATAATGGAAAGAGCCACTGGTAAATCAAGAGGTTATGGATATGTTGATTTTGAATCTAAATCACAAGCTGAAAAAGCTTTGGAAGAAATGCAAGGTAAAGAAATTGATGGTAGACCAATTAATTTAGATATGTCAACTAGTAAACCACATACAGCAAAACCAGCAAATGATAGAGCTAAACAATATGGAGATCAACAAAGTCCACCAAGTGATACATTATTTATTGGTAATTTATCTTTTAATGCTGATAGGGATAATTTAATGAAAATATTTGGAGAATATGGTAGTGTTATATCATGTAGAATTCCAACACATCCAGATACTGAACAACCAAAAGGATTTGGATATGTGCAGTTTGCAGAAGTAGCAGAAGCTAAAGCAGCATTAGAAGGATTAAATGGGGAATATATTGATAATAGACCATGTAGATTAGATTTTTCAATCCCAAGAGATAATAATAATAATAGTAACAGAGGTGGTAGAGGTGGTTCAAGAGGTGGTTCAAGAGGTGGTTCAAGAGGTGGTTCAAGAGGTGGTGCACCAAGAGGTCAATCCCGTCCAAAAACTGAATTTAAAGGAACAAAGAAGACATTTGATTAAAGCATATCAAATTTTAAGCCTTGTATAGTTTTTATAATTAGTAGTGTACAATATCATATTTTCAACAAAATTATTTATCACTAGTAGTGTTTATTATGAGACGAGCTGTTTCAAAGATATTACCAGCGAAAGAGGAAGAACCTTCAAGATTAGATGATTTTTATATTCAACTAGATAATCCTCATAAAGTTTGGTTACCTGGTGATGAAGTTTCTGGTCTAATTGTTTTAATTTCAAAGAAAAATTTACCAAATATTATTATAACATTGCTGTTGATTGGATTTATTAAGATTAATGCTAGTAGTCATTCTAAATTACGACCTTTGAAGCATACATTATTTGATCATAATATTAAAATTTATGGTTCTGAAGACGAAGATTCAAGTGGGTTAAATAAAGGTGAACATGTATTTCCATTTATAGTAAAATTGCCCAACAAGAGGGTGTTTACGTCAATAGACTTTGGGAAAGGACTGATAAATTATACTTTAAAAGCTGCTGTAGGTAATGTATCAAGTTATGTGGTGGTAGATAATATAAAGCAATTACAAAATAGTTTGGTAACTAGTGAAAAAGTGATACATTTAATAAATCCAATAGATGTATCATCCCTACCTCGACCTAAACCTAAAAGATTAATATTAAAAGATCCAAGACATAATAAACTAATACGAACACAATCATCAACAAGTACAATAAATACATTTGGAACTTTCTCATCAGCAAATTCCGAAAATTCAGAAGATGAACCAAGTATAAAAGTTATACTTGAAGTACCACAAAGGGGATATCTACGTGGAGAATCAATACCGATTAAACTATCTATAAATCATTTAAAAAAAGTAACAGATACAAATGGAATAATAATAACTTTTGTAAGAGTTTGTCGATTAGATAATGGACCCGATGGAGTAGTTGAAAGCTTTAGAAAAGATTTACAACAACTGATATTACCATTATATGTTGATCCAAAAACTTTTTCGAGTGAAATAAACTCAAGTATACGAGTTCCTGCAGATGCGTTTCCAACAATTTCAGGATGTCCATTAGTTAGTTTTCAATATTTTATAGAGGTACTTATAAACTTATCTGGAAAACCAGTTGTCTTTGATGAACGAAAGGAGAAGGAAAAGTTTGTCAATACTGATAAGTTTAAACGGTCCAAAAAATTTCTTCAATTAACTACAGAAATTTACATTGGAACAAATCGATCTGAAGAAATAAATCTGAGAAGGTCTTCAATTACAAATTATTCTGACATTACTCCACCTTATCAAGAAGCATCAAACAATTTACAAGAATTATCAGAAAAAGAGCGAATGCAACAACATGAAAATAGTTTATTACCATCAGCTCCACCAGATGAAGATTCACCACCACCACAAGAAACTCCAGAAACCCCTAGACAATTTTTAGAAGAATTATATCATGAACCAAGTGTACCAAATTATTTAACTGTTAAAAATGATAGATTAATAATACCTAGAGATAATATACATTAAATTAGTATACATTAAATTTGTATACATGAAATTTGTATACATTAATTATTTTCAGCTAAATATAATTGTTTTTGTAATGATGTTACAGTGTCTTTTAATTGATTTCTTTCTTGTTTAAGGATATACAAATCAGCTTCTAAATCTTTAATTTTCATATTATAATGAGCATTAGATATAACTTGTTCATCTAAATCATCTTGTGCTTCAGAATGTTCGACAATAGGAGTACCATCTCTTGATCTAGTAGTTGCTTTTTTATAAATTTTCAATTCATTATTTTCTTGAATTAATTTATCTAGTAAATTACGTTGATTTGATAATTCATCTTGATTTAATTTCAATGCTTTTGATGTATTATTAACAGATTGTAAACTTTCTTTATAATTTTCTTCAACATTTTTGAGTAATATTAATTTATCTTGCAATTCCTTTTTAAGATTAGCAACTTCTATAGCTGAATTTTCTTGATTTTCTTTCCCAATTCTTAATAAATCATCAACTTGTTGTTGTAATTTAGCAATTACTTGATTATCAGGTTGTGTTAATTCTCTAGTTGGTTTTTCATGCCATGCGGAAACTAAACCAGCTAAATGTGTTGAAAATTCATGTTTTGGTTCTTCAAGTGTTAATGATTTTGAATTATATACATTTTCAAGATTAAAATATTTATTTTTCCATTCAACTAATTCATTTTTAACTGATTCATGACGGTTTACTTCTTCTGTCATTTTTCTAATTTGTTCTTCTTGTGATTTAATTATATTTTGGAAATTTGATAAATCATTAATTTGATTATTCATAAATGGTTCAAATTCAGACAATTTAAAATTAAGATTATTATTCTCTTGTGTTAAATATAATAATTTATTATTCAATTCAAGCCTTTCCAATTTATATCTACTTAATTCTGTTAAATTTGAGTTTTGTGATTCTGGATCATATTGTGATGGATCTAAAGTTCCTCTTAATTCATTAATTAATAAATCTTTTTCATTAAGTTGTTGTTGATGATAATCAATACTTCTTTGATGTGTTTGATTTTCATGTTCAAGTGATTCAATTTTTTCAGTTGCACGTTGTAATTCTTCCTTAGTTGCAGCTCTAAGATTTGTTAATTCATTTTTAAGTTCATTTATAATTTGTTTAACTTTAGCGTTTTCTGTTTCAACTGATTCATTGTGAATAGGTTCGTAAACTGGTTTTTCTTCCACTTCTGGTTCCTCTTCCACAGGTTGATTATAAACTGGTTCAAAAACTGGTTCTTTAGATTGATAAACAGGTTCATCTTCTATTTTAGGATCTAATGATCTAACATAATCATCTTCTAATGTATCCTTTTCAGTTTCATAATTTGATACATTAGCGGATGGTACTTGAACATCAACAAAATCATTTTTAAATCTTTCAGGTGATGGTGAACCTTGTGGAGTTAAATAATCTTCAGGACCAGCGCTTGAGCTTCTTGCATGACGATCATCAGTTTTTGCAGAAGCAGCTAATTTCTTTGGTTTTATAAATGTTTCTAATAATCCCAAATCTAATTCATAAATCATTGTACCAAGTTCATCTCCATTAAAATTTTCAAAAGTATCAAAATTATGAGGATCAGAATCAATATAATCATTTTTATCTCCACCCATTATAATAATTTTATTATATTTTGGAAGGTACGTCATTGAATGACCACATCTTGGACCAGGACCGTTTTCTTCAGCTGAATCTTTTAATTTAGTCCAATGTAAATTAGTTAAATCTAATACATATAATGAAGAATAAATTACACCTGCAAAATCATTACCACCATAAATATATAATTTATCGTTTATAATACAACTTGAATGTTCATTAACTGGTAATGGTAAATCACCAGTAGTATTTATTTGTTGCCATTTTTCCAATTCAGAATCAAAACACCATAAATCATTTGAAACTGTATCATTGTTGTAAACACCACCAAATATATAAATTTTGTTCTTGTATATACTCATAGAATGATTAGTTAATGGTGGTGGTTTAAAATTATTAATTGGTTCAACTAAATTCCATGAAGCATTTTGAGATTTAAAAGAATTTAATTCAAAATAATATAAATCATTAAAAACATCATTTTCTAATTGACCACCAAATAAATATAATCTTGAAGATTGATTATTTAAACTTATTACACCAATTGTATGACCATATCTACCATTAGGCTTGTTTAAAATATGACTTGGAATGGTATATTTATGATTATTAGTATTAAATAAATAAAAGTTATTATCTGGAAAACCTTGATCATCAGTTTCAACAGTATCACCACCATAAATTATAAAAGCATTACCACATAAAACTGAAGAATGACCAACTCTAGCAGGTGGATTATTATTATTGACTATCTCAATGTTTTCAGCGACGTAATTTAATATTTCACCATCTTGTCCCTCTTGTGGTATAATTTTCCAAGTATCACCAAAAACACTTCCTTCTTTTAAACCACCCATAATAAAAATCTCATTCTTATCATTTGTAATTGAAGCAGCAGCATGACGATATCTCGGAAAAGGAGAATCAAATAATTTAAATCTATTCCAGGGATTAGTTAAATTAATATTTGGAGGGGGTCTACTTTTATAAATTGGAGCTTGATAACCATTATTTAAAGGCTCAGAAATTGAAGGCATTGTTTTGGAGCTGGCTCTTTTTGGTGAAGAATTTACAGAATTTGAATATAATGAGAATCTTTTGTTCTTTGATTTAATTGATGAATTTGAAGATGAAGTTTCGTTGGTTGTTGTTGAATTACTATGTTTTCTAAATTTAAATCGAGTCATGTAAATTCAAAAGAAAAAACCAAATAAATATATAGTTTAATTTCAGGGGATTGTATATAGTTATATATAGTGTCTGTTATTGTTTGTAGTATTGTGCTATTGTCAATGGTTCATTCACCTATTCAGTTAATCAATAATTGTTTCCTTAAGAAAAAAAATATAATATAAATAAAATATAAAATAAAAAAAAACTAAAAAATTACTTAATTAGGAAATTAAACATTTCATTCAATAACCAAATTAAGGTAGACTTGGTGAAAGCTGTCACTTGTATAATATTGGTCAAGATTTAAACTATTTAAGGTTATAACGCATTGGTCTAGAAATCAGGTACAAAATTTGAAAACTATAATATTATGGATTCATTAAATTATTCACCATCCAATCATTTAAATCAAATATTTGATTCACCAAATAGTCTAAATGAAATACCTGATATATTATCTCATATAAATCAATATAAATTAGAACTTAAAAATGATATTGAAAAATCAAAACTGGAATATAATTGTTCAACAACTGTAAATGATGATATTAAGGAATTATTATCAACAATTCATCAAATTAAATCAGATTCAAAAACCACCAAGGAATCAATTAGTTTAATGACGAAATCAATACAGGATTTAGATACATTTAAGAAAAACTTGGTTAATTCAATGACTATATTAAAAAGGTTACAGATGTTGATAAATGTAAATAATGACTTGAATGAGAAGTTAGAATCTAGGAATTATAAAGAAATATATCTGTCACTAGGTGTAATTAAGGAATTGTTAGAGTTTTTCAGGCCGTATAAATCAATTGATGAAATAAATCAAATAAATTTGTTGATTATACATACCCAGAATAAATTAATTGATGACATATTCATGGATTTTGAGGATGGAAAGGGGAATTTCTATGGTGCAAAAACGTTGGAACTAATAGATGGGAAATATAAAGATAATTTGCTCACCTGGTTTTTTAATCAGAATTTAAAAGACCTCAAGAACATTTTTGGTAATTCAGATGAAGCTGGGTCATTAGATAATCTTAATCGAAGATATATTTATTTCAACAAGATATTTGATCAAATTTCATTTGAAAATTTTCCAAAAGATTGGAATGTTGAACAAGAATTCACTAACGAATTTTTTAAATTTACAAAACAAGATATTTCAAGATTATTATATAATTCAAAAATATCACCTCGAGCATTATTAGATAATTTGCAAATTACTCAAGATTTTGAAAAGTCAATTAACTCAAAATATAACACTAATTTTAATATATCTTCAGTTTTTGAACCATATTTAATCTTATGGGTAAATGAACAAGACTCAGTACTTAACCAAAAATTAATCCAATTTAATTCAGTATCTCAATTACCTGAAGAATTAATAAAGGATATTCATGCAAATGTTCCAAATGTATCTAATTCATCAACTGAATTATTTAAAATTTTCAACAAGTTATTTTCACAATTATTAAAATTATCGAAAGGTGAAGTTTTAAAAGATTTAGCTAAACTATTTAATAAATATTTGTATGAATATTATTCAAGGATTTTGTTGCCTATTTTACAAACTGAAAGTAACAATACCGAAGAATCAATTAAATATTTAACTATGGTTTTAAATTCTAGTGATTATATAATTGGCAATATAGATGAATTAAGTGAAAAATTCGAGACTATAAATCAACCATATCAATTTAATAAAGATATATATTTTCAACTTATCAATAGGACAATTACAAAATTGACAAATTTAGATTATAGTTATTGTTGGAGAGAATTTAATAACTTTGATTGGGATAATTTGGAAGATGTTACTGATGTAAGTTCATACATGCAAGATATAAAGAAAGTAACAAAAGAGAATCTAAAACTCATTTTGCCTTTAATTATAAGAGACAGTTATATACGAACATTCAATGACAAATTAATTGACTCACTACTCACTACCATATTAAACCTTTTAAGGTCTATAAATTTATCAGTGGTGGTATGTGAGCAACTCCTACTCGACATATCAAATCTCAAAGATTTAGCATTTAAATTTCCTTCCTTTGGTAATAAAAATTCAAGTACATCATATACTAAATTTGTAAATATTCATTTCCAAGACCTTGAAAAAATATTAAAATTGCTCATTGTTCCAATTAAACCAATGGAGAATATTATAGAATCTTATTTTGAGCTTATTGGTGATCAATCAATTTCCAATTTCACAAAAATATTAAACTTAAGAAAAATTGAAAATAAATCTAAATTTATTGATAATTTTAAGTTACAGTTGACTATTGAGAATGAAAAGAGACCATTGAATCAATTATTGGCTAATTTGAAAGAAGATGTTAGTAGTTTATCACCACCCCCATCAAGTGGAAATAAATTGAATGACAATTTTAAAAATTTTGGTAAGATATTCTCAAAGAAAAATTAAGTAAAGATGCAAAGTAAGGATGCTAGAGTCATGATAAGATCTCACTTTGAATGAAGAAAGAGCTATTTGTCACCACCATCAAGTTCAAATAAATTAAAAATTTTGAAAATCTCGATTAAACACTTTCCAAAAAGATTATGGGAAAAACAACAAACAAAAAGAAATATGTAATAATTTTGTAAATCAAAAATAATCAATAGAATATGATGGAACTGATATCGTTATATTTGTCTTTTTATTATAAACTATTCTTGAAGATTGAGTTTCAAAATTCTGAAACAAAATTTAATTTATATGCAGTACAAAAATACATATTCTTGAAATTTGAAGCGTAAATAATTCCATCAATTTTCAGGCTGAAATTGTCAAACTTTATTCGTTTAAACTTCGAATAATTTGAAGCTAGCTGATTATAATATCTTTCTAGGAAACACAATTTTGCCCACTTTATTCTACATTCAAGAAACGGCAAAAAACGTTAAAATCGAAGGTAACGAATGTTTAAACTTAATTTGACAACTTCTAATATAGCAGGTTTGGTTGATTTAGCCTCGAAAAGTAGTTGTATAACGTTTTCAAGGCGCCAGAATAGGTTTGAATTATTTTCAAAAATTTCGAAACACCTTCAAAAAATTACTTTTCTAATTTTGAATACCTTAACAAAAAAAATCTAGCGGTACATCAAAGTACAGAGCTACAAAAGTACTTCATTTTATCATGTTTCAATTTGGATATTATTTGTGGATATTTTATAGACTCATTTTATTCATTTTTGCCCATACTTAAGTGAAAATTTCAAATTTTTTCATTTTTGAATCAGATGAGTTGGATTTGCATCTTGTACTTTTATTCGGTGCCTAATATATATAATTAGTTGTTTAATTAAAAGTTCTGGCGCCAATTATTAAGACACAATGAATCACATTTTTCAGAAAAATTTTGTATGATGAAAAGTTGCCAAAATGACAACTTTGAAAAAAAAATTCTTAATTATGGAATTTTAAGCATATACAATACATAATTCTAGGGTACCGATTTGATCAATGTTGTTTTTAATTCGAGAGAATGTCCTTTCCTTGAGATATAAGCCAATGCGTTTAGTACGAGCCGCCCTAAATTTAACGCGAGGAAAATATTCCATTGGCTTAAAATTTGGGCAAAGAATTAGTCACAAAAAAAAAATTCAATTTTTCAATATACGAGAACAAATCAATGTTGGTTAAAATTTGTGGAATATCAGATATTGAATCTGCAAAATGTGCAATAGATAACGGAGCAAACTTAATTGGATGTATACTAGTCCCAAACAGATCAAGAACAATCAACCATGAAATAGCTAAAGAAATTTCAAAACTTGTAAAATCAAAACGAACAAAACAATTGAAAATTCCAAATACAACTAACGTAAACGAGTATTTCGAAGAACTTGCAGCTGAGATAAGTCGAACTGGTCCTTATTTAGTAGGAGTGTTTAGAAATCAACCCAGAGATGACGTTATTAGGATAGCTACGGAGTTAGAATTAGATTTTATTCAATTACATGGCAATGAAGATAAATTGGAATATTTGGGATATGGATTTGGAGTTATACCGAGATATATAATCCCCAAGGAGCATGAGTTGTTAAAAGAACATGCAGATATCTTAGTTGGTCAATTATCTTTACCTTTACTTGATTCTGATTTGGGTGGAGAAGGAAAGACTATTGATTGGGATTATATTAATGAGAAGTTGGATGTTGGAAGTATTTTAGCAGGTGGATTGACTAGTGAAAATTTACCTAAGTTGAATAATATTATTGGATTTGATGTTTCTGGTGGTGTTGAAACTAATGGTAAGAAAGATTTAAATAAAATTGAAAAATTTATAAAGAAAGGTAGAAGTATACAATAATGTGGTTATAATTTGATGGCATTATTTCAGAGCTTTTGTCTTAATCGTGCTGAACTATTCTACCTTCTCGAAAGACAACTATTAATTGGTATAATATTTCAAATTTGCAAATTTACTACTTATAGCTCACTTACAATCTTATATCATGTTTAAAGGATCAGAGCTACAATATTCAAACCAAAAACATTTATATTTGATTTTACGTCAACACTAACTGAGTATATATCAATTACTGCTACCTAATCAACATCAACAAAAGAGTCAAAATCACTGGTTCAAATGGGACAAATCCTAAAATATCAAGTACTGCTACTCAATCTACAAAAGGCTTAAGTATTTTATCAATTGCACATAGATATCAAACTGATATTTAACTTGAAATATATATTATAGTTTAAGTTTGAAATTTCATACTTTGGCAGCTATTGTATTATTAATTGAAAGCTTAACAGCAAGAATAATTAATTTTGAGAGTAGCTGAGTGTTTCATAATCCTCTAAATTTGATGATTGGGGTTCAAAGAAAGAATGTAATCTTAAGGGGTATTGGTTTTTTGTTTAAGTGGTAGATCTGAGATCTAAGATCTACGCCCCGGGCAGTCAGATCTTACAAGATCTGCGCAGGGCATACATAAATTGCTCTATCAAAATAGTCGAATCAGATTACAATTTTTCTATGGGTTGATTATGTCATTATTGTAGCCCCCTAAGCAAAATCGTTAAATTTAAGAACTGGTACTGTTATTACAACGAAGATGGAATATTCTAGACAGAAATCAAAAGGTATTCATTAATCTACATATTCAACTAAAATGCATCCTTACCTAGTCGTCTTGATCCCAATTACCAGCTCTTGGTTGTTTTGGAATAACAGGACCACCAGCTCTTTTAGCCATTATAATTTGATCAATTGACAAAATAGTATTAGTAGCTTCAACAGCCAAATCGATTGCAGATTTCTTAGCAACAAATAAATCAAAAACATTTGTATCTTTAACATCACCATCATCAATATCAATACCAGCTTTGATATTTCCATCAGCATGAGCAGCATGTAATTTTGAAATAACTTCAGAAGCATCAAATCCAGAAGTTTCTGCTAATACTCTAGGTACAATTTCAAATGCTTTTGCAAAATTTTTAATTGCCAATTGTAAAAGACCTGGAGTTTGATCACCATATTGATTTATTTTTTTCATTAATTCAATTTCAATTGCTCCTGCACCTGGTAACAATCTGGGATCTTTAATTAAACCCTTGATTGAATTAACTCCATCGTCAATTGCACGTTCAATATCATCTAGATTGTTTTGAGATGCTCCTCTGATAATAATTGTGGAAGTACGTGATGTTGATTCTTCTTGTTTGAATATTGTGACTTTATCACCTCCAATTTCTTTAGTTTCTACAATGTCAATATATCCCATTTCATCAGCCATTGGTGCTCCAAGTCTAGGTAATGGAGTAGCACCACAAACTTGACAAATTCTTCTAAGATCAAATTTTGAAGGAACTTTTAAAACTAAAATTTCATATTTGTTTAGATAATGTAATGATAATTCACCGATGTTAGAACCTGCGACAACCACCTTAACTCCTGATTCGTAAATTTCTTTACACATTTGATCCAATTGTTGTTCTTCACCTTTTGAAAAATCCAACATTTCTTGTGCGTTATGTAATAATACAGTTCCTTTAGTTTCAGTAGTTGAAATATCAATAGGACAAGTGAAAACTACAACTTTTGCATTTGAAGTTTTTTTAATTGATCCCTCTGGTTCTCTTGGAAATACCATACCTTTTATAACTTCACTTTGATGTAAACTTGCACCCATAATTTTAACAACTCTAACATTATCAATATTAAATGATCCATTTTTCATAATCATCTCTACTGCTTCAGTAATTAATTTTGCAATTATATCCTCTTGACCATATTGTTTAGCAGCTACAACTGATTTCAACACTTTTTGTAAATCATCATCTACTTTATCAACTACGAGTTCTTCTAAAGGTTTCATTACAAACTTATTAGCTAAGTTAAAACCTTGAATTATTTCAGTGACTCCTAAACCCAAATTTATTAATTTTTCAGCAACATTTAAAAATTCACCAGCTAATATAATAACTAAATTTGTAAAATCACCCATTTCAAATTCTTGTTGTTTAGAAGCCATAATTAAAATCTTAACAACAGGATGAACAATTTCTAATTCATTTAACATAGTAGCAGCATCATTAGTTATAAATTTTTTACCTAATTTATTTACAATAATTTTATTTCTACCACTTGGACCCATTGAAGTTAATAAAATTGAAGAAATTTCTCTAATTGCTTCAATATTTCTAATAATTGCACCATCAGCATTTGAATATGATGAGTAACCATTCTTGAATAATCCACTATTTGGGGCTTGTGGTAATTTCAATGACATTTTAACTATTGATTCTGATGGATATATATTTTTTTTTTTCACATCAAATGTTTAGAAATTTAATATGGCCAACTACAAGAATAACAACCAAAGTATATAGTGGAAGTTGTATATTACAGTCTGTAAGGTATAAACTGAGTATTGTTAAACCAATAGTCTCAAATTTATGGACAATTCCAAATATACTCACTTATTCACGTATTTTAACAACTCCATTCATTGGTTATTTTATAACTACTGGTGATTCAAAATTAGCATTAAGTTTTTTCACATATTCTTGTATTACTGATTTTATAGATGGTTTTATAGCAAGAAAATATAATATGAAACTGATAGTTGGAAGTATTGTAGATCCATTGGCTGATAAATTTTTAATGACGGTATGTACTTTATCATTAGCTTATATTGAATCAATACCCTTGCTAATAGCTTCATTGATAATTGGAAGAGATGTAATGTTAAGTTTTATGTCCTTTTATTATAGATGGAAAAGTTTACCACCACCAATCACATTTGATAAATTTGTAAGTATTGGTCAAATACCTACAATTAGCGTACATCCAAATTTATTAGGTAAGATAAATACAGGATTACAAATGATATATATTGGTGGATTAGTATATAAGCCATTATTTGAAAATTATATATCTGATTTTATGTTTGATGGATTTGGTTATATAGTCGGTTTTACAACTTTATTAAGTGGTTTAAATTATATATTTTCTAAAAATTCATGGAAATATGTAAAATAGATGGTTTATTAATTAATAAACATTTGATTAACAATGGTTGATATTTTAATGTAGTTAAAACTTGAACTAATAAAATAATGATATAATCTGGTTTGACACAATTGATATTATATCTCTTAAAATTATAATTTCTTATTAACTCATCTATTGTTTTATTTTGTGGTTGTATATCAATCATTGAATACAATAAATTTAAACAAAATTTACAACTATTAACTCTAATCAAATATTGAAATAACAGGTGGATATATTCTTTTGAATCAATAATTTCCAATAATTTAATCATTTCAGAGATCTTAAATTTCAATTTTGAAATCATCAAACTAACAATTTGTTTATGAAAATCACAATTACCATTAATTATAAAATATTTTGCAACCAAATAATTATCAGTTGAAGTAACAACCCTGGAATTCCAAAGTTTATAAGAATAATAATCAATACCATAACCAGTTAATATAGATTTAATATTATCATCTACTTCATCTTTTAATCTTTTAACTGTATCATTGATATCATTCCCTTGTTTAATAATTGCAATGGCTAATGTTAGCTGAAAATTCATATTTTGGTTAATTTTTCTCACGTGACAATTTCCATTCATAAAACGTGACTACTCACGTGATCGTTCACGTGCTCTCTTTCTCTTTGTTTAATCCATATTCTTCTTCTTATAGTATTACCCAAGTAGTATTTCCCTTTCCATCTTCTATCATCTTGAAATACTAAACTATTATATAACCAACCATTGGGGTCCACGTCCTTAAACATAAAAACATACCATTTATTCCACAGCCATTTCCATTGAAAATCAGGTAATGGATAATTATCAATATTTGATAAACTAATATTAACTGGCTTACCATTTATATTTTGATAATTTATTGGATCAATTATGGGGAGTAATGATTTTTCTGTGAAGATAGGAATACCAAAAAATTTAAACCCACGTTGATTTTCAATTAAGAAATCAAATTGAATAGAAGTTGTTTCGATTTGTTTATTGAATGATTGAAAGCAATTTAATGTTTGATTGAATGTATTATCATTATTATCACCAGTTGAACATAGTTTTGTCAATTGTTGTATTAACTTGACACTATCAATTTCTTTATTCATTCATTCAAATAATTGCACAAAAAAAAAAAAAAAAAAAAAAAAAAAAATCTCTCTGACAAAAAAATTGCAACATCTATTGTTACCAATTAATCAGCTAACCAATACTAATCATGAACTTCTCATTTGATACATTAGATACTAATAATAAACTAGGACAACCACAAATACAACAACAACCACTACCTCCAGATATACTAGATGTTTTACCTCAACAACACAAACAACCACCGCAAAATTTAAATTCAGGAGTTAATAATCAAAACGATATAAATAAGAAATTTACATTTCATAATCCGTTTGATTTTCATTCATATCCTATAACAAATCCACCAATTTTCGATTCTACTACTATGCTACCTTATACAACTGATGGTATTCCTCGAAGAAGAAGAATTTCAATTTCAAATGGTCAAATTGGTCAAATTGTAAATCATGATGCTTTATTTGAAAAAGAAGATTTAGATTCAAGTTTAGATCAAGATATAATACAATATAAATTAAATGAATTTGAATTCAATAGTAATAATGATAGTAATAATGATCATAATAATCATAATAATCACAATATTCATAATCGACCACAGACAACTCCATTTATGGTTGATTTTCAACCCCCCGTACAACAAAATCAAAACCACCAAAATCAACAACAAATACCGCCTACCCCAATTATACAACAACAACAACAACAACAGCAGCAAATACAACAACCTCAACCACAAACACTACCGCCTCAAGCTCCTCCTGAAATACATCATTCTGATGTCGCCGGTGTTCCTCCTCCAAATCATCAATTAATTTATAATAATGAAGTTATTTATAATCCTGAAAATGGTCCTATACCTGGTACTGCAGCTTGGAAGAAAGAAAGATTACTAGAAAGAAATAGAGTAGCTGCTTTTAAATGTAGACAGCGTAAAAAACAAGCACAAATGCAATTACAAGATTCTGTGAATAAATTAGAGACTGAGTTGAAGGAGAAGAATGAAAAGTTGAATAAATTGGAATTATTGTTGAATCATTATAAATCAACTATAAACTTGGCTTTGAAAAATGGTGATTATAAGAAATTGGAGGAGCTAGTGTAAGGGTGCAGTAAGGATGCAAGAAATTTAATTGTAAGGATTCCGTAAGATGGAAGAATGTCTAATAATAAGGATGTAAAGAACTGGTTTAGTTGTATGTATGGACGCTATAAGATACAAGTAAGGATGTCAGAACAGCTAATATCAAATTATTTATTATAAATTAGGCTTACTTGCATTAGCTATTTATTATTAATCTATTTATTCAATTAGGTATTGATAAAATTTCTTCAATTTCTTTAACTCCATCACCTATAGAAGTCAAAATAACTCTATTAATCCCACTTCTTTCATTTGTAATTTCATATTTTTTATTACCCCATCCATTTACATTACCATAATATTTATACACTTCACCTAAAACCTTGTCTTCATCTTTTTCATCATAATAAACAACACAATTTGGACCAGCATCAAAAGTATAAGCAGCTATAATTTCTTCTTTATTTATATCTTGCACAATTTTGATGCAATGCTTACTTACATCATTTAAATAAAAAATAGGAGGATAAGAATCTAAACAAACTGAATGAAATGAATTTGAATCCTTCATAGTCAACTCAGCAAATGATGGAAAATCTTTATCTAAAATAGCTTGTTTCATTTCTTCAAATCTCTTAGGAACTACTTCCCTAATTCTATATTGGAAAAGGTCTGAAGTTTTCACAGTTGTTTGCATTCCCACCGTACTTGGAGTATCCTTCTTATCATCTGAAACAATCAATATAATAGCTTTTAAGCTTGGCCAATGAGAAATAGGAGCAATTTCAACAGCTTTAGAATCTGATCCATCTTCTTTTTCACCCATTTCCCATGCTACAAATCCACCAAATAAGGATCTACAAGCTGATCCAGATCCCTTTCTTGCAATTTTAGATAATTCAGACAAATCAGATGGCAAGTCATATAACTTTGCAATTGAATAAATTAAAGCAGCGAATCCAGCAGCAGAGCTAGCTAACCCAGCAGCAGTAGGGAAATTATTTTCAGAAACGATAGTTAATTTCAATTCAGCAACACCATCATCTTTATATTGTTTACGTAAAGTTCTTAAATCTAATAAACAAGCTTGAGTTCTTTCAGAGTCTAAAGATTCTAATTTCCCGTTCAAGAATAATCTATCTTCGTTGAATTCACTACTTGCATATGCTGTTGTAGTTGTTTTTAAATCATTTTGGGATAATGTTACTGAAATTGATGAATTTGTGGGTAAATTTAATTTTGAATCACGTTTACCCCAATATTTCAAAGTCTAGAATGATGTTAATACGAATTGATAGGAATTGATTGAGTTACTTACGGCAATATTGACGGGAGATGATACAGAACTATAAATCATTTAAATATTATACT
Source organism: Insectozyma verbasci (assembly GCA_947670415.1). Lineage (NCBI taxonomy): Eukaryota > Fungi > Ascomycota > Pichiomycetes > Serinales > Debaryomycetaceae > Insectozyma > Insectozyma verbasci. The sequence goes on along the minus strand of CANTUO010000002.1, from coordinate 479,751 downwards.
ACACAAATTATTAAAATTTTTTTTTTTTATTTTTTTTTTTTTTTGATAATTTTTCAAAATGATTATTTCGATATTGTAAAGATGCAATAATAAACAGTAAGGATGCAACAAAATAAATAGTAAGAGTCTTACCATGAATAACAAATTTTCACCAATGGCATCCTGACTTTTAAGTATTAACTATGGCATCGTTGCTTGCATCCTGACGGTTTTCTACTTTCTTGTCCATTTCCAAATTCTAGCTTTACAATCACCAGAACCAGTTGCAAATACACCTTCAGTACCTTGAGAATTTAAAGAAACAGCTACTGAAATAACTGAATTTCTATGACCTTGTAACATTAATAAAGGATTACCACTTTGTTGATCCCAAAATATAACACCTCTATCTTTTGAACCTGATAAAATATATTCATTATTTGGAGTACAACAAACACTTAAAACAAAATCTTTATGACCAATATAAGTTACATCACAACTTGAATTTTTTGAATCTGGTGATTTACCTTCCAAATTCCATAATTTAACAGTTCTATCTAATGATCCACTAGCAATTTGATTTCCATTTACATTAAAAGCAACTGAATAAACTGAATCTTCATGTCCATTACCGTTTTCATTTCCTGAATCTAATCTTTCAACAAGGAAACCTGTAGTTGAATCCCAAACTCTAACTGTTCTATCTAATGAACCAGCAGCAATTAATTTTCCATCTGGTGATACTGCAACTGTTGTAACTCCATCTTCAATTGATAAAGTTAATGAACATTGTGATGATCTTGTGTCCCAAATTCTAACAGATCTATCCCCTGAACCAGAAACTATTCTATCGCCATCTGGGAAAAAATCTAATGAATAAATATCTTGTTCATGACCTCTTAATATTTTAATAATTCTTTTTGTTGATAAATCCCAAATTCTAATTAACTTATCTTCAGCCCCTGTTGCTAATAATTTACCATCTGGTGAAAAGCAAACTGATCTGATATATAAATCACCATTATTTGATGGAGCTTCAGTATTATTGGAGTTGTTTCCATTTTCTTCTTTATTTTCAGTTGAAGTTTCATCAATTAGTTTTGCAACTAATTCACCAGTTTCAACATTGAAAACTTGAGTTGTTTTATTACAACCAGTAGCAATAAATTTACCATCTTTTGAAAATCTAACACAACATACTACAGAAGAATGATCTAATGAATGAATTAAATCAACATCTAAATCTCTTGCAAATGCTGGATTATATAAAACATAATAATCTAAATTTTGTTTCTTAAAATCTGGATTTGCTTTTGCAACATCTAAATCGGATAAAAATGGGGGAATTTCTTTAACATGTAAAGCTTTTTGGGTTGGATTTACAACATACTGAGTTTTATCAATTATAGTTAAAGCAGTTGAAGTTTGAGGTTGATTTGGGGCTTGTGTTGGTGGTTGTTGTTGAACTGAATTAATTGGTGGAACAATAGGAGTATTATTTGATGGTTGAACTGGGTTAATTTGTGGAGCAGCAGTAGTAGCTGGTGGTTGAGTTGGTTGAGCTGGTTGAACTGCTGGTGGTTGTGGTGGTGGGGGTTGTTGCTGTTGTTGATTTTGATAACCATTCTTCATTTGTCTATCTCTATTTTCTAATTCAGTTTTTAATCTTAAAATTTCTTCTTCATAAGCTTCTTTAATTTTTCTATGAGCCATTTCTAATTCATATACAGTCTGACGTATTTGTTGTAATTCTGTATTTTGTTGAGAATATTTTAATTGAAAATCTTCTTCTACTTTTCTAAAACTTGAAGCTTCATTAATAGTATATTGAAATTCTTGTTTAATAGCATCAAGTAATTCATCTAATCTATTCAGCCTAGGATAAGAACTCATGATTAACCCTTAAAACTTTGGTTGATTAAAATTGGTTGGTTATTGTTGTTGATCGTTGTCAAAAATAAATTTGATTATTTTTTTTTTCTCAAGTTTTTTTTTTTATTTTTTTTTTTTTTTTTGTTTTGAATTTTTTTGATGAAATTTTATTTGGTTTTAAATTACACCCCATAAATTACACCCCTGGTTGTGGTTTAGGTTTTTTCCATTTTTCAATTTTCATTTGTTTATAGTTTCTATGGGTAGTGCACTGTTGAACAATTTTTTTGGCAATTATCAACACATTTTAACCAGAGCTTTATCCAAAACCCATTTAAAATTGGGAATAATCGCCAATTCACACGACCTTATAAAAACATATTTATTTAGACAATACGAACGTCTACATCACACGCATGGTCTTATTTCTTTTATACCTTGCTCAGTCTTGAGTTATTTAAATTTTATAAATTTTCTCTTTGTCACGTGACTTCTTATTTTATTTTTATTTTTCAATTATCGTCTAAATTTGGTATTTTATGCATTAACAAAGTCACAAAACCTTAAATATCTTAAATTACGATGTATTATCAATTTTGCATTAATTTAATTAATTGTCTCAGGTTTTTTTTAAAATTAATTATTACCACAATTTTACCTCAACGAGTTTTTAAAATTATAATGGATAATAAAGAAGAAGTAATTACTACAGATGTTATAATTAATCCCGAAGAACATAAACAATTTGAATCTGAACAAGCTAATTTATTGGCTGAACAATTATTAAAAGAAATGAATGAAGAGAAAACAAATACTGGTGAAACTAAAATTAAAAAAGATGAAGTTGATACAATGGTTACAAATGATGAAAATATTGATGATGCAATTATTGAAGAAAATAAATTAAATACTCGGTCAACTAGATTAAACAGTGGCAAAATTAGTAAAGTTGACTATAAATTTGAAAATAAAACAGCTAGTTCAAATTCGAAATCAAAATCAGTTGGTAAAAAAGTTTCAAAACCAGTAGTTAAAAAGGTCTTAAAACGAAAAGTTTCAACTAAATCTACTGGTCCAGTTAAAACCAAAAGAGGTAGAGTTGTCAAACCAATTAACCGATTAATTAGCTCATGAATATATGATAATTGTTGTTGTTGTTGTTGTTGTTGTTTCGTATTTACTCTGTTTTCATTTCTATTAATTCACTAAACTTAATAAAGTAAATAATTATGCTTCATTCACGTATATTTCACTATTTTTGTTGTTTCTTATTATTATTATTATTCCCATCACTTGATAATTTTCTCTTTCTTACCATTCCTGTTAAATCATTAACTTTCGTATCTTGTTTCTTCTTCTTCTTAACTATATTATTCAAATTATTTACAATTACATTCGCTGGATTTTGCTTTTGTCCTGAAACTTCTTCACCCAAAATTCCTTTAATTGCATTTAATTGATCATTTGTCAATTCATCATCAATTGATTCTTTAGATAAGTCTTGTATTTTGTCTTCTAATTCAGATATCAATTCTTGATTATCTTTAATTTTATCAGCATCTTTTTCATTTTCATTTCGTTTTTTAATTGATTCAATTGCTGAATTTATATGATCTTTTGCTTTATCTTTCTCTTCTACGAATTCTAAAGCTAATGCTAATTTATAGTGCGATTCACTAATTAATGAATCATCTGATGAGTATAAGTTAAGTCTAATTTCTAAACACTTATTTAAATCTTCTGATGCTTGTTTGAAATTCTCAGCTTCAAGTGACACTTCACCAAGTAAATCATAAACCTCAGACAATTTTTTCAAACTAACAACGTAACTATTTGATTCTGTATCTTTTGATAAATATGGAACAGATAATTTTTCTCCATCTTTTGAATTTTCATCCACTTGTTTTTCAAATAATGATCTAGCAATATCTAAAACTTCCCAAGCAAGTTCAAAATCTGATTTATCATCTTCTTGATCTTCTTGTTCTTGTTCTTGTTCTTGTTCTTGTTCTTCTTCTATTTTTGGTGTTGGTTCATCATCTTCTTGTTCAACTTCTTGATTTTCTTGACCTTCTAATGTTTCAGCACCATCATAAAATTGAAATTGATCTTTGGAATCATCATTATCTTCTTCTTCTTCTTCCTCCTCCTCTTTTGTGTTTGTTGGTGCTTGACCTCCAAATACTTCTGATTTAGATACACCATTTTGAAATAATGCTTTACCGTATAATAATAATAAATCTGCATCTTCTTTACCTTCATAATCATTTGAAAATAACTCACAAGCTAATCCATATTTCTCAGATGCTAATGCATAATCTTTCAATGAATATGCTTTTGAACCTTCTGATAATAATCTTAAAACTTTTCCAGAATATGAAGTCATTATAATGCCCCTGGTTGAAATAAATAAATAAAAAAACGCGTTGCGAAAAATCGTATATTGATGCGAGATGCTACCAAGTTACCAAGTTTTTAGTATTGGTCCAATTGAATCAATAAAGAGTCTGACGTATAACAGACAATTACATAAGGTTTCTGACTGCATTATGAGCGAATGTCAAGTTCATAGAAGAGTTCCAAGAAATATTGATCTCGTTGGTCATTTTATCATTTGATTTAATAATCGACCCGCAATCGAATTGTATTTACCATAGTCTAACTCCGAATGGAGTATGTATCCAATAATCAGTTGCAATGTCAACTTATGGAGCAAATGGCGGCAGTTGTCAAGTGAACTATATGCTGTGATTTTTCCATTATTAATTCGTGTAATATAATTTGAAGTGTTCCATGCTTAATAAATTTATATACAGTACTCATAATAAATTATATTTATATATAAACATTTCAATTTCACACTTTGAATTTATCAATTCATTTATCACTTATTTCTTATTTATTATCAGTTTGCTATTATTTATGGCTAATTCATATTAATTGCTTGAAATTCATTTCATTTACGTTGTATTATTTTATTATATTCTATTGCATGATATTATGTCCATTAATTCATCATCAACAACAATTTCAAAAAATTTAAAAAGAAAGCCGCCCCCACCTCCACCACCACCACCTGAAATAAGTACAGATGTTGATTTATCATTCAATGATGTTTCTTTTAATTCATTTGATTCTCCAAAACCAAAAGGTCCAAAAGAAATATGGGAATATGAAACAACGCCTAATAAAAAACACCCTGGGTATCCAATTGAATCTGAATTACCTTATCCTACTAAACCAATTGAAGATATAATAAATAGTGATGATGAAATAGATATGATTTTTAATTATAATGACTCCCAAATAAAAAGTATCGAAGTTTCACCATCTCAAAATCGAACAATTTTAAATTCTGAAGATACGATATATAATGATTCAATTCAATTTAAAATTAATTCATCACCAACTCACGACTCCATAAATTCTTATTCACCTTCTCAAATCAGAACAAAAGAAATTATAAATCAAACTATAAATTCAACATCTCCAATAATTCCGACATTATCTAATAGAAGCTCATTACCTAATTTATATACATATTCACCGTCAAGTTCACCAACTAAAAGATCACCATCACCGAGACGACCAAATCATTTAAGAGATGCATCTATGGGATCAAATGAAATTAGTTTTGAAATTTTTGAACGAAATACATCAAGATGGAATTCTTTACAACTGAAAAAATCAACATATCAAATAGTAACAGATAATCCATTTTATGAAGTTGAAGAATTTGAAAAAAGAGTAGAATCTCCAGCTACTGAATATTTTGATTATCTGACTTTACCTGAATTACCTAGAAATCATAAAGAATTACCACCTACACCATTAGATTTACCACAATTACCATTTGATTCAAATTCATTAACTATTTCCCATTTTGAAGCATGTGAGAAGATATGGAGTCTTTCTAGTTTATTTTCTTGGTGTTTGAAATTGAAAATTTGGTTGAATGATTCAAATATAAATAAAAATGAGTTGAAAAGAGCTATCACTAGATTAATTGCATTTCATAGAAATGATATTTCATTAGATATGATTACGAAGAACTCAAATATAATAATTGAAAGTTTAATGAATAGTGGAGCAATCGGGATAATTGATGATTTAGTTATATTTCATCATGTTTATGTTAATGGTATATTACCTGAATTGACACCTTGTTATTCAACCATCCCTCATGTTGATTCAGTTTGTTGTTATTCCAATATTTGTCATTTTAGTAAACAATTAAATCTTGAAAGGATAATGAGAAATATGAAAATTGAAGATGTACATTTAGAAAATGATTGGGCCAACCATTGGCATCTAACAGTTGAAAATTTAAGAAGTTTAAACCCAAGTTTAATCAAACAACAAAGTTATATCTTTGATTTATTAAGATATGAACAAACATTTATAGAAAGAGCAAAATGTTGGGTTGAAATAGTAGCTCCAGATTTCATAAAAGCTGGTAAAAGTTTATCCATATCCAAGATTAAAATATTTGAAGATGATGTTGTTTCCTTAGGTTCTAAAATTGTTGAAATTCATCAAAATAGTTTATTTCATCCGTTATTAAAAATATTAATAAGTGAAGGTAAATTTATAAAAAATCTTTCTGAAATTGCTGATATTTATACAAATTGGGCTATTGAAATAAGGGAATATTTAGTTGGGTTTATGAAGAATATGCCATTAATTGAAGATTTATTAAAGATGACTGAATTAAAATCATATGTTGATAATCATATATCTCAAATTCCAAAAGTTAAAGAGTTGAAAGTTAATGTGGGGATATTATTTATAAGTACTTTTAATAGTAGATATCAACAGATACCATTACAATTATTGGAAATAAGGAAAAAATATAAACCTGAAGAGTTTGAATATGTTGCATTGACTAATACTATAGATGAGATTAAATCATTAGGTTCAAGAATAAATGAAATCAAGAAAAGTGCAGATAGTGCACATGCATTAGAGATTATAAAACACCAAATAATTTGGAAATCAAATATCAGGCAAATAAATTTAAATCTTAACAGTGCTAATAGAAAATTCATATGTCGTGGTGATTTGAATAGAAGAAGTGATTTAAAATTTACTAATTCAATCAATCATGTTATACTTCTTGATAATTATTTATTAATTACTGAGAAATCAAAAACTAAAAATGGAATTTTTTATAAAATAATTGAAGATCCAATTCCAATTGATTTTGTAATAATTGAAGATAAAATAGGCAATATCAAATCATCACCACCATCTCCATCAACTGAAGAAATAGAAGAACCAGATCAAGATTATCAATTTAAAGTAAGATATGCTGGTAGATCAAAGAAAAATTCATTTACATTTGGAACTAAATCAGAAAGGGAAAAATATGATTGGATAAACTTTATCAAACTAGCAAAAGAATCATTAAGTAAGAAAACTAAACCTTCAAATCCTTATAAAGTTCAATTGATTTCAAATACATGTTTTGGATATGAATTTAATAATAGAATTTTGAAATTACAGATTTTAGACCAATTTGACCCAATTTATCAGTTATGTTTAGATTCACAAGAAAAGTTAAATAAATTGGGTATATTAGATTCAATTTATGCTAATTCAAGAAATAGAATTGTTTTTTCAAGAGTATTATGCATGAATTCATTTGATTATTTAGGTTCTAAATTTACTTTAATTGGATTAAGTAATGGTTTGTACATGTGTGAATCAAAATCTCATTGGAAGAAGATTATGAATGGATCAGACTTTACTAAAATTTATACAGATACAAACTTAAATCTTATAATTACACTTAATGATAAACAATTGAAATATTATCCAATTTATCAATTTATCAATGTTTATTATGAAAAAGATTCAAATATAACATCAATTTTATTATCTAATGAATCTGTATCATTTTTCAGCATGAGTAAACATAAGAATATCACAATGTTATTTTACGCAAAACGGAAAACAAACTCAACAGTGACGCATTTCAAAGTATTAATTCCAGAAACAGATAATAATGGAATATTCAGTAGATTCAAAGATGAGAAGAAATTTTATATTGAGGCTGAATGTTATGGAATTTCAATTTTCAATAGTTCATTCACCGTATTCACAAATAAAGGATTTGAAGTTTTGGAATTAGATAAATTGATACCGAGAACTGTTCCTGATTTACCTACTGAAATTGTACATTCTCCAGATCAGTCATATTCCAAGAAAGCAAACACAGTAATTGAAACAATTAAGAAATTGATTTCAAGTTCTAATGTTAAACCATTGGGTATGTTTAAATTGAATAATAATACTGAGTTTTTATTAGTGTATAATGAATTTGCTATCTTTATAAACAAGCATGGAAAATTATCAAGGAGTTCAATTTTGATATTTGAATTCAAGGTTAAATATACTAAATTTACAAATAATCATTTGTTTATAATTAATGATGAATGTGTTGAAGTTTTATCTATTTCAGATTTTGTTAAAGGTTCAAATAAATTAATTCAAGTTGTGACTGGTAAAGATATTAGATTGATTAATGGTGGTGATAATGAAGTTGTTTCTATTGCTATGGCTAATCCTACTGTTTGTGGATTACAATTGGTTTTCAATTTAGTAAGTAAGAAATAATAATGATGAATATATGAATATAATGATGATAAAGAAGCTATAGTTTAAATTTTTGATATTCTTCACATATTCTGAATTTTAAGCCAATCACTTCATTTGTTCTACGCGCGATTTGAGATTTGCAACCTAACTAAAATTGCGCTTTTGCATATAACTATAATATTCTATTTATATAAATAACTATCTTAAAATAGAATGTTAGCTATAATAACAATAGGTTAAAGACTTGATAGACATCAAAATCATGACTCTAGACATTTGCTATTAACCCTTCTTTACTTTCTCATCATCCATCCGATCTTTTTTACGTTTCATAGCTGCTCTAATCTTCTCTATAATACAAAACTTCATCGTTAAGTCTTTTTTACTCCAGTATTCATGTCTGATTATTTTCAATTCTTTCAAACCTTTTTAAACGCGGTTTCTGAAAACTCTCCAAATCCTACATAATCTTCCCATCCTTTAGCAAGCCATAATTCGATTCTATTCACGATATCATATAAAACCATACCATCAACAGTTGGCCAATAAGTTCCCTTTATTTTAGTACGTATCAATTCATATCTCTTCTTTACATTTCCGTTTGAATATTTCTCTATCATTTTATCTTCCATTAAATTAAATTATGATGTATAAATGGAAATTGAATAGGTGTGTTTTTGTACTCTTCAACTCTTTGTCTAATCTTATGATCGTCATCATTGATACATGAATCTAACATTTCTTAAACAATCTACCCGTCTTCCTATTGTGTTATCCATTAAATTTTATAATTCCTCGGCCGGATTTATCACTTGCCAAAAGTGGAGATATAAAAATTTCGCCCGCTTAGAAAAAAAAATTCTGGGGTAAATTACACTACTACTATATAAAGTTCGAAATATCCTTAAAGTTTGAATCTCTTTTAGTTCCTTTTAATTAAGATGGTTGATTTTAACGTTAATGGTAAATCTGCAGTTATCACAGGTGGTACTAGAGGTTTAGGTTTATACTGTGCTGAAGCTTTAGTTGTAAATGGCGCATCAATTGTTATAATTACTTCAAGAAAAGCAAAAGCAGGTGAAGAAGCAAGACAATATTTACTTAAGAAGGCAGAAGAAGCAAATAATTCAAAATGTCAAGTTATTTCAATTCCTGCTGATCTTTCAAATGATCAAGATTGTTTAAGATTTTTTGAAGATTCAAATAAATTTTTAAAAGGTAAATTGGACATTTTAATTGCAAATGCAGGTGCTACTTGGGGAGCTCCATTAGAACAACATCAACCAGAGCATTTGAGAAAAGTATTAAATTTAAATGTCGTTGCATTATACCATACCATAAAATTATTTGTTCCATTATTGGAAAAAGCAACAAATTTACAAGATCCTTCAAGAATTTTATTAATGTCTTCAATTATATCAGTTACTACTTCTGATCATGTTGGAGTTTATGGTTATTTAGCTTCAAAAGCTGCTGTTACACATTTAGGTAGAAATTTAGCTGTTCAATTTGGTAGTAGAAATATTAATGTTAATTCAATTGCTCCAGGTTTTTTCCCAAGTAAAATGGCAAATGGTTTAATTGAAGCTGCTGGTAGTTTAATGACTGATACTAATCCAAGACATAGATTAGGTGAAAAAGAAGATTTACAAAATTTGGTTTTATTTTTATGTTCAAAACAATCAAATTATTTGAATGGTGTATTTATTCCAATTGATGGTGGTGCACATTTGAATCAACCAGCTGCACATTTTTAAACTTTAAATATACATTTTTCTTCTCGCGATTAAAATGTCGAATCATGTTACTATAGTCACCGGTGCTTCTAAAGGTATGTACAGACCACTTCGCCTTTTCTAACTTTAAACTAACGAATTAAGGTATTGGTAAAGCTATTGTTGAAATATTACTTGAAAATAAGTCAAAAGTTATTGCTGTTGCTAGATCTGGTGATTTATTAAAACAATTGGCTGAAAAACATGGTGAAGAAAATTTAGGCTTTGTTGTCGGTGATGTAACAAATGAAGAATCTGCAAAATTAGCAGTTGATTTAGCTGTTAATAAATTTGGTCAATTAAATTCTTTAATTTTAAATTGTGGTATATTAGAACCAGTTGGTAAAATTGAATCAACTTCAATTAAAGATTGGAAAAGATTATATGATGTAAATTTTTTCAGTATTGTTCAATTAATTCAAATTGCATTACCAGAACTCAAAAAAGCTCATGGTAATATAATTGCTGTTTCTTCTGGTGCTTCAACTAAATCTTATAGTGGATGGTCAGCTTATGGAAGTTCAAAAGCCGCATTAAATCATTTGATACAATCAATTGCATTTGATGAACCAGAAATTAAAACTATATCAATTGCACCTGGTGTAGTAGATACATCAATGCAAGAGCAAATTAGAAATGAAGTTGGTGTAAAAATGTCAAAGGAAGGATTACAAAGATTTATTGAATTACATGAAAAGGGACAATTAGTCAAACCAGAAGAACCAGCTAGAGTATTAGTTCAATTAGCACTCAATGGATGGCCTGATCATATAAATGGTAAATATTTAAGGTACAACGATGAAATATTTAAATAAAAAATAAACTTAAATTAAACTTTTTTCAAAGATCATTTGGTAGATTCAAATTTTTTTTTATCTCTAATCAACAACCATTTGAAGATGTTTAAACAAATACTAACTAGACAATTTAGAAATAGTATTAAACAAGGTTCATTCAGACGCTTTCAATCATCCATACCAAACCAATCACCTGAAAATAGAAACAAAGCAAGAGCTTTAATCATTCTTGGAAGCTTAGCCTTGGGTAGTACCCTAGCTAGTTTTTACTTGAGTGGAGTTAAAGATACCACCAAGGACAGAAACATATCTGTCATTTTTGTTCTTGGTGGACCCGGCTCCGGTAAAGGTACTCAGTGTGACAAATTAGTTAAAGAACGAGGTTTTGTTCATTTATCAGCTGGCGATTTATTAAGAGCAGAACAAAATAGACAAGGTTCAAAATATGGTGACTTAATTGCAAAATGTATTAAAGATGGTTCGATTGTACCACAAGAAGTTACTGTTCAATTATTAAAAAATGCTATAGATGAGTATACAAATCAAGGAAAAACAAAGTTTTTAGTAGATGGTTTCCCAAGGAAAATGGATCAAGCCATTACATTTGAAAATACAATAGTTAAATCAGCATTTACATTATTTTTTGAGTGTCCAGAACAAGTTATGTTAAAAAGGTTATTAGCACGAGGTAAAACAAGTGGTAGAACAGATGATAATATAGAATCAATTCAAAAAAGATTTAAAACGTTTATTGATACATCAATGCCAGTTGTAGATTATTACGATAAACAAGGTAAAGTAGTCAAAGTCAATTGTAATGAACCAGTTGATGTTGTTTTTAATCATGTTAAACAAGCATTGAAAAATAGAGATATTTAGAAATAATACACGACCTCTTTTTTTTCATCTTTAATTATGGTTTCTACTAAAACAGGTTTACCAAAACATTGGACTATTAAAGTATCAAAGACGCATAATAAAGAATATTATTTCAATCAAAAGACAAAAGAAAGTTCGTGGACTCCACCTGATAATACAAATCAAGATGAATTAGCTGAATATATTAAAAATTTTAAAAATAATCAATACAAACCAGTTATAAATGAAGGTAAAATAAGAGTTAATCATTTATTAATTAAAAATATAACTTCAAGAAAACCGAAAAGTTGGAAAAATCCTGATATAACTTTGTCAAGAGACGATGCTATAATTATTTTAAAAAAACATTTAAATAAAATATTACAAGATAATGTTGAATTTAGTGAATTAGCTAAAGAAGAAAGCGATTGTTCATCACATCAGAAAGGTGGTGATTTAGGTTATTTTTCAAAAGGTCAAATGCAACCAAGCTTCGAACAAGCTGCTTTTAATTTACATGTCGGTGAAATTAGTGATATAATTGAATCAGATTCTGGTGTACATATAATTGAAAGAACTGGATAATATAAAAACTTCATCACGGCGATGTTTTGATCCTCTTGACCAAATGGCTTTAAAAAAAAAAAGCCCACTGCGAATCGAATTACTGCGAATCGAATTAGGCGAATCGAATTACTGCGATTCTCATTCCCATTGCCTTATAGTTGAATGTTTTTTAAAACATCCACCGTGTTAAGATTAAACAATTCCGTACGGAAATTTACTACTACTTCTTCTTTGTTTAAGTTACACGTATTGAAACCCCGTGATCTCAAATTTAATGCGATACAATTATCGTCAACTTTTAATTGTTTCAACTTTTTCACTTACAAAAGAAATTATTGTTCCATGTGTAAATTTACAAATTCAACATCTTCTTCCACTAATATTCAAGATAGAGAAGTTTTACCAACAAATGTTAAACCTTTACATTATGATTTAACTTTAGAACCAATTTTTGAAAATTTTAAATTTAATGGTGAAGAAACAATTGAGTTTGATGTTAATGAAGAAACAAATTACATCACATTAAATTCATTAGAAATTGATATTCATGAAGCTAAAATCAACGATGTCAAAATTGAAAATTTTGAATTTAACGAAGAGAAACAAATTGTTACTTTTAGATTTGAAGATTATCTTAAACAAGGTGCTAAAGCTTATTTATATTTGAAATTCACTGGTGAATTGAATGATAAGATGGCTGGGTTTTATAGAGCTTCATATCAAGAAGATGGTAAAAAAAAATATATGGCAACTACTCAAATGGAACCTACTGATTGTAGAAGAGCATTTCCTTCATATGATGAGCCATCAGCTAAAGCTAAATTTACTATTTCATTAATTGCTAACAAGGATCTTGTTTGTATATCAAATATGAATGAAAAAGAAACGAATTTAATTGGAGATGACAAGAAAAAGGTTGTTTTTAATACTACACCATTATTATCGACATATTTAGTTGCTTTTATTGTCGGAGACTTAAAATATATCGAAAATAACGACTATGATGTTCCAATTAGAGTTTATGCTACTGATCAAGCCTCTGCTAATTTGGGAACTTACGCTGCTAATATTGCTGCTAAGTCATTGAAATTCTTTGATTCAAAGTTTGACATCAAATATCCTTTACCAAAGATGGATTTGATAGCTGTAAGTAAAAATTTTACTTGTTTTTGCCAAATTTGAAAACTTTTTTTTTCAATTTTGAATTTTCAAGGTCTAAGGACTTAGAACATGTACTAACAAGCACGGATTCACGAATTCTCAGCTGGAGCAATGGAGAATATGGGCGCTGTCACCTTTAGAGTTGTTGACTTGTTGTTGGATCCTGAAAACTCAGATGTTAATGTGAAACAAAGAGTGACTGAAGTTGTCATCCACGAATTGGCTCACCAATGGTTTGGTGATTTGGTTACTATGGATTTTTGGGACGGTTTGTGGCTTAATGAAGGTTTTGCAACTTGGATGTCATGGTATGTGAGTTTTAAGCTGAATTTCACTTTGAAAGTGGGTTTAAGATTGGTTGCAAAATTTTCTGTTTTAGTTGAAAATTTATTTTGCAGCCAAAAATAATTTTACCAAAGTACATTACTAACCTTATTAGGTATGCTTGTAATGAATTTTATCCAGATTGGAAAGTTTGGGAATCATATGTTTCAGATTCTTTACAACATGCATTAACATTAGATGCCTTAAGGAGCTCACATCCAATTGAAGTTCCAGTTAAAAGAGCAGATGAAATCAATCAAATTTTTGATGCAATTTCATATTCAAAAGGTTCAAGTTTATTAAAAATGATTTCAAAATGGTTAGGTGAAGAAGTTTTCATCAAAGGTGTCTCAAATTATCTTAAAACACATGCATGGGGAAATACACAAACTTTAAATTTATGGAAAGCATTAAGTGAAGTTTCAGGAAAAGATGTTGTTAAAGTTATGGATATTTGGACTAAAAATATTGGTTTCCCAGTTGTTAAAGTTGAAGAACAAGATGATTCAATTAAAGTTACTCAAAATAGATTTTTAGCTACTGGTGATGTTAAACCAGAAGAAGATAAAGTTATTTATCCAGTATTTTTAGGTTTAAAAACTTCACAAGGTTTAGATGAATCATTAGTATTAGATGAAAGATCAAAAACTTTTAAATTACCTACAAATGATGATTTTTTCAAAATTAATGGTGATCAATCAGGTATTTATAGAACTGCTTATGAATCTTCAAGATGGCAAAAATTAGGTAAAGCAGGTGTTGATGGTAAATTATCAGTTGAAGATAGAGTTGGATTAGTTGCCGATGCTGGTTCATTAGCATCATCAGGTTTTATTCAAACTTCGAGTTTATTAGATTTAATTAAATCATGGTCAAATGAATCAAATTATGTTGTTTGGGATGAAATTTTAACTAGAATTGGTTCAATTAAAGCTGCATTAATCTTTGAAGATGAGGAAATTAAAGATGCGTTAAAATTATTTACAAGAGATTTAATTAGTTCAAAATTAAATGAAATTGGTTGGTCATTTAATGAGTCTGATTCATTTGCAAATCAACAATTAAAATCTTCTTTATTTTCAAGTGCTGTTTCTTCTGAAGATCCAAAAGCTGTTGAATTTTCAAAAAATGCATTTAAAAAATTTGTCAATGGTGATAAATTAGCAATTCATCCAAATTTAAGAGCAACAATTTTTAATTGTAATGCTAAATTTGGTAATGAAGAAACTTTTAATCAATTATTTAATATCTATAAAAATCCACAATCAATTGAAGAAAAAATTGCTGCTTTAAGATCATTTGGTGCTTTCACTGATTCAAAAATCTTGGATAAAGTTACTGGTTTATTATTACAAACTGATATTGTTAAACAACAAGATATTTATATTCCAATGCAAGGTTTAAGATCTCATAAATTAGGTATTGAAAAATTATGGTCATGGATAACTACTAATTGGGATGAAGTTTATAAATTGTTACCACCTGGTTTATCAATGTTGGGTAGTGTTGTTACTTTAACTACATCTGGTTTTACTAAACAAGAACAAAAGAAACAAGTTGAAGAATTTTTCAAATCTAAAAATACAAAAGGTTATGATCAAGGTTTAGCTCAATCTTTGGATATAATTGAAGCTAAATCTAAATGGGCTCAACGTGATACAAAAACAATTAAAGAATGGTTGAGTGTTAATGGTTATAATTAGGTGTTTATGGATAATACATACTAATATATGGCAGTTAAAGCGCAAAATTTGACGTGCGAATGCGCCTTTTGTTTGATATTAAATGGATTTCGCTTAGATCTCGCTTAGATTTCGGACAGACTTTTTTTCTCGTTTAATCGAGGACGATTTTAGAAATTTTATAAACGGCTAATGAAATTCAGCTAATCAAGTGAATCGTTCTCCAGCGATGTCTTCATGTCTAAATTGATCAATACATTAGAAATTTGGAGTGTTTTATTTAGTAAAAAATAGATATTTTTCATAATTTGGCATTAAAACAAACAATTTGTTTGATTCATCCAGGTTTGATCGAGAGCCTTAAGAGTGGCGAATTTATTAGTTTACCGTCTATAACATTTCTATATTGTGCCTATAAATGTCTATAATTAAACCTGTCAAATTAAAAGGAAATTTGTAAAATCGACCATACTTTGATCAACATTTACAGTTACTTCCATTCAGGCATTATTGTCATCCCATTTGTACCCATTAAATCACTAACAAATTTATAATCTGCTTTCTTTTTCAATTTCAATTCTCTTTTCAAAAAACCTAAATGAAAATCTCTTGATGCTAATATACCATCTTCTAATAATCCAAATCCACCAGCATCGCCAGTTTCTTTATTAACTTCAATTAAAAGATCTTTATTTCCTGTTTTTTCAAAATTACATTTATTAATATAATAATCAACTAAATCATGTTCAACAATCACATCAGCATATATAATTATTTTTTTATAATTTCCAGTTTCTTCAACATTGAAACCTCCAGTATTATTTAATAAATTAAAAAAGAATTCATGTTTAATTAAGGATAAAACATGTTCAAGATAAACTGGTGCAATATTTCTCATGAATGAAGTAAAACAAGTCAATTCAAAATTAGCAATAGTTTGTGAATCAGAATGATAATGATTTGATTTCAATCCAACGCTAGCTACACATCGTTGTAATATATCTTCATTGAATTCAAATCTGGAGTTTACTACATGCATTGATGATTTTGCAATATCTGAATATGGTAGAACTGGAGGTATGTCACAATTATAACATTGATCAATGTCACCCGTGAATTGTCTATTAACATTAAGTGATTCAAATGCTTCTTTTTTAACAAGGAGCAAATAAATGTTAATTTGATCGGAAATCTTAATTGCTAAATCATCAAGTAAAGAGTGATTCTTGTTTAATCTAGATGATTTGATGATACCATATTTATGCCTTGGTTTATCATATGATTTATTGATTAATGATTTGAAATTATCAAATTTAGTCGGTGTTATTTCATTGTGAAACCATGAGTAGGGCAAGATAATAATTTCAAAGCTCATTAAAAAATTAAAAATGTTGAATTAAAAATTAGTCACATTTAAAACAACGAATTACTCACAACAGTTTGCAAGATTCCATTTAATACAATTTAATACAATACAATCGTGTAGAGTAGTGACTAGAGATTAAAATACCGCTAAGTTGGTATTAATAGTTGTTGTTAACTCTCATACATCGTATAGCTCGTATAGAAAATTAAACTTTTTGAATATTACCAAATCAAAATATTACCAAATCTGGTGAGGTTATAAACAGAAATAACATTTCTATAAACGCGTCTTGAATTTCTTGAATTTTTATTTTTAAATTTAGACGTGTAACGTGGAGTTTTAAGTTAATTATGTAATAAAATTGCAATACGTGTCTGTATAAATTACTTGATTTCTGCAATATCTGAAAATAAACAACAAACAACAAACAATAAACAATATTTGAATTTTGCTTAAATAAGTGATGTAATTCTCCGTAGATCGGTTTGCTGAGCCTAGATCAATTAGATTATAGAGATTAGAAGAGATTACCATCATATCTCTTTGACTGACCGAAGTTGTAATGACAATTGATAATTGACAATTGACAATTGACAATGTTGAAAGTTGATACCTAATCAAACATAATAGATAAGTAAATCTCATAGTAAAAATTTCAATAGTAGTTAAAGTAGTTAAGTACTGAATCGAAAATGCGCAATTTTATGAAACAATTAATATAGTAGTTAAGAAAATTATAATTTGATTTTGTGTCTTCCTAAGTAAGAATCAAGTTATAACTTAAACGAAACAATCTGGTTATGTATTGTTTCATGAATGAGGATATAAACTAAGAGATTAAAACAAAAGCCAGTGTTGTGTGTTGTCTAAACGAAAGGCAAATTTAAAATATTCTAAACGATTCAACAAATATTTCAATTATAATTATGGACCGCAAACCCTGATTAAGAAAAGTTTTGTTGAGCGATCTCTGTTGCAATATCCTTAATTAAATATACAATATGGATAGATAGATATCAATTAAGCTTGAATGGTCAAAAAATCATTCGATTTTAAACGACAAAACTAAAAAAAAAAAAAAAAAAATAAAAAATTTAGACCGATTTGCATAATAAAATTTTCTTAGTAAAAAATTATAAAGAAATCAACATAACACCACAGTTAACAACAATTAGTAGCTTATTTTAGTAATGCAGATATAATTCTTTTTAATAATGTAGTATCATAACAGTTTTATATCAATATAAATAATATCTCTATTCCTTCTTTTTGCTTCTTTAATTTTTATCTTATCAACTATTCAAAGTAGTTTATAATTATGTATACAATTCATATGAAACCAACAATTACTTCAAAACCATCTGGTGCTTTATTATTAGGTTATTTAGCTTTATCTACTACTATACCTTTTGTATTATCATATAAAGAATCATATTTAATTAATTCAAATAGTGATAAGTTGGGTACTATATCAACAAGATCATTATTTAATAAAGTATAGAAATAAGAATTATAATCTATACAAACATTGTTCTCATTTTAATTTTCATTTTCATTTCAATTTTTTTTTCGCTTTTTAGGTTCTAGTTTATTCAATGGGTGGTTTTCAATTAATGTTTGATTTATTATTATTATAATTATTATTAGATTTTACAATACAGTAAAAGTTTACGTTTATTAATATATAAGGATTTAAGTTTATTCTTCTTTTTATTCAAAATTGATCTGATCTCTTATCTAAATTTTAAACTGAGGTTTTGATTTTAGTGTTTGAACCGATTGTTCTTTAATGGTGATTTTTTAGACTATGTGCTTACGATGAAAAGTTCATTTGAAGGTAGAATTGCAACAACCTCGAATTGCAAAAAATAGCATTTTTTACTATATTGAGAGGCATAGTAGATATACCGAGATATATATTGAGATTGTGGCTTGTCTTTATCGAAATTTAAATTGAATTGCTTCAAAATTTTTATACTTTTCGCATTAATTCCAAAATTTTGCAACCAACTAAACACCAGTAAGTTTAACTGTTGAGTAAAGACTACATCTATAGAAATTAGCTTTTAAATCTGATAAGAAGTATAGAGTGTACATGTTTGGAAAGAGAAGCTTTGTATAGAAGTAAGATACGACTTTATCAAACTATTGTTATTCGAATTATTTGATAGAATAATTCTGAGCTTAATAACTTTATTTGCGTTTCTGTAATAAAATATTAGCTGGAGCAAAAGTGAACTGCACTGATTCACTGTAGAGATATTAATTGACATAATCAGATTCATATGTTGTAATGTTCTAAATTTAGAAACAATTGATTAGAGGTCGTGGGATCGTAATTAACTTTTTTCGCCTAATTGTTATATACAGTAATGATTATAGATGCAACTCGTGCAATCAAACTCAAACTATAAATTGAGATCAAATATCCCTCGAGAAAAAAATGACTATGGGAATATCATCACTAGTTTTGAAATAGTTACCTTGTGTACCATCCTTTTGTGGTAGGGTTTTCATAGATATGAATTGTTTTGATGGGGGCCTTTATAGATTATGTTCAATTTAGATTTAGGGTTTTGAAGCTTTAAATTTTCGATTTTGCAAAAAAAGCCTGTGTGATAGTCGTTCCAGGATTGGTTCATCATCGATAGGTTTGCTTGAACCGTATATAGGTTCTAAAAAAAAAATCCTTGTGCTCAAGCACTTCACAACAATAAAGCAATTTCATTATAATGGATTGTTACTTTGAGAGGCATCAGTAGTAATATTCTATATCTACATATTTTCAGGATGTATATATGTGTATCATTCAGAATGTATGTCTGTATATTTTTAGGTTTTGTATCATTTATCAAATAATTGAATCGAATGATTTGAATTTAATGAAATACATGTGGTGAACTTGCGTATAAGTGTTCTTCCATACTATTATAGCCGATTAAATCCAAGATATAGTTTTAAATATATGTACTTATTGTCACAGAAAGCGTGTTGTATATATATTTGCTTTTATTGCATTAATAAGTGCGTGAACGATTCGATGCGACAAAATAATTCATCGCCCTAGTTTTGGGGCTACCTCATACTGAACATATTTGGTTATATATGTCATAAACAACATATCCTCTCGTGATAAGCATCACTTTAATGAGATTAGAAGCCTCAAAATATATACTTAACTCTAACCGCATGTACTAAGACGATACCTCAGGTTTGATTCACTTTGAAATTCAGCTGTATCTGTATTGTAAGACTTCTAAAGTAACAAGATTCAAAACACGTCAAATAAGCGCAAAATAAAGTAGTAAAAGCGCGATCTAGATCTTAGATCGATTGCAAATCTACAGATCTGAGATCTGACACAAACAAAAATATACCAAGAACGCGCAGCAACAAAAAATGAAAAAGCCATTATTTTTTTGGCAAATTCCAATAAGGCATTACATACTCAGCTCTTAACCAAACTATATTAACTTTGGTATTATTCGAAGGAGAAGTTTCTGTAGCAATTCGAATTTGATAGTGAGGAATTCCTCCTTTTACTTTTCCTAACAAAACTTGAATTTTTCTGCCTTTCTGAGCGATCAGAGAGCAGAACTTGCGTAGGTGATTAAAATTCTCGAAAAACTATCAACTGCTGAAAAATGTAGGCAATTTGCATATGCAATGAACCATCTATTAGTTTCTGCAATTACTATTTGATTAACATTATATTTTACAAAATTTCATGTCATCAATTGGTAGCGCCATCTTCTTGCTTTAAGGGGTATTTGAACCAAACTCATGTCATGTTTTAGACATAACTTACGGGCATTCAATCAGTCTACTACAAGGTCTATATAATAATAGACTTAAAAATAAATTTTCTGACATGTTATGGTGGCTATTCTACTATTTTTGTGGATTTTATTTATTATTTACACTGGTTGAGCTTAGGGGGTAATTCATATTTGAGCGTGTGGTTAGCATCGAAGCAGTAGCATAAAATTTCCACTTGATATTGCAGTTACAATACTAACACTTAAATTTATAATAAGTTTCAATGCAAATTTAGGCTTAGATCAAGTAATACAAATTTACATGTTATTTACATTATGAATATATATTTACAGTCTATAAAAATCATTTTTTACCTTTCTTTTTACCTTGAGTTGGAGCTGCCTTAGTTTCTACAACTTTAGCTTTTTTCGGTTGAATTTTCTTCCAATGTGCATCTTTAAATATTGTTTTTAAATTAACTTTACCATTTATAATATCAAACATTGATTGTTTTTGTTGCAATTGTAAATTACCATTATTATTTAAATATGATGAAGTAACGGTACTCAATTCACCAGTTGAAACACCATCAGTATTTAATTGAGGTATTTGACCATAATACATTGTTTTTAATCTATCACTTAATTTAGTTGCATTTGGAGTTAAATTCCAACTTGATTTAGATAATATAAATTTTGATCTTGTTGATTTTGGAGCTTTCTCAATTACCTCTTTGGGTAATCTAAATGGAAAGTTACTCTCTAATAGAGCTAGTTTTGAAATTGATGAAAATCTTTGACTTATAGTTGATTGGACAGTTGGTATTTTATTATGGAAAAAATCTTCAGGTATAATTTTGGGAGTGAATGGAGCAGAGCTCAAGGATTTCGATTCAATAGGGGGTGATATTGGTGGTTTAGCATCATCTCTTTTCTTTACAAATGGTTTCCTTGATGATGTAGTAGTTCTTTTGAAGGCAGTTTGTGATTTATTTTCATTATTTTCTGATCTATTATACCTAAAAGAATCCTTCTTTCTTGATTCTAAATCTTTGAAATTATTCAAATTGAATGGCTTTGTTTCATGCATTTTAGTTGATTCAAAAACAGCATCATTTTCTTTTGGTAGTAAAAATTCTTCAATAGCTTCTTTTCCACCTTTTGCAAATAACTCCATTAATTTAATGTATTCTGGTTTTGGTATAAATTTATGACTAGTCAATTCTTTAAATTCCTTGAGTTGTTCATCTGTAAGCCTTTCTTTTCTAGTCACTCTGGAGGATCTTATCTGATCACTTTGTTTTGGTAGTAATTCTTTAATAGCTTCTTTTCCTCCTGCTGCAAATTGCTCCATTAGTGGAATAAATTCTGCTTGTGGAATAAAACTATGCTTAGTCAATTCTTTAAATTCCTTATATTGTTCATCTGTAAGCCTTTTTCTATTATCTCTGGACCTTGGTTGATTATCACGTTTTCGAGAAAAATCATTTGTTCTTGTCTCTGCTGAAGAACTTTTAGATTGTTGTTTTGGTGCATTTTCCAATTCACTTGCAATATCTAAACGTTTAAATAAATTGTTTAAATCAAAACCACCCAATTTATCATCACTTTTGTTATTTTTACTTGAATTATATCTTATTAATCTACTTGAAGATCTATTAATTATACATTTTTTACCAACATTAAACATAATTAAATGTAATAATATTCTTGATTCGTTTATAAAAATTTTTCAATCATAATAATTTTTCAATTTATTACATAATATTTTGCGCATGGTGAAAAATTGAAAATATTGGTGATTGAGAATTAAACAAAACAACCAGATACAACTGATATTATATAACTGAATAAACTATTAGATACAACTGATATTATATATATAGCTGAATAAATAGTTACTAGCTTATTCAATTGATGTGAAATCTACAATTTTATACTACAAATTTAAATGTAGCAGTGGTAGCAGTGGTAGCACACATGGTAGCTCTATTAAAAACCAACAGCCAATCATATTTCAATATAGCCAATTCTAACGTAATATATTACATAATTCCCTTAGTATAAAATTTCGGTTGTTAGTATAAAATTTTATTACCAATTAAAATTGAGAACAGCCAAATTTTTCAACTCAGCGTTTTCTCTCATTTCCATTTTAATAGTTTTTTTTTTTTTATTTATTTAATTGGTTTCTTAGTTGTTTTTCATTTTCAATTTTACTTTCAACAAACAACAGAATCTTTCTTTCAATTTTTATAGGAAATAAAAGAAATCTAAATTAATAATGTTGTCAGCTAGATTTAGATCAACTGCCGTTAGAGCTGCTTCTACATTAGCAAGAAATTCAAGAATCGTATGTTGAAGAATATATCAAGTTAATATTCCAATTAGTTTAGCTTACAGTTGCATCAATTGATACTATGTGTTTACGAGTTTACATGATTGGAGTTAGTTACTCTATTACAATTTCAATTGACATTTTTTTTTTTGGAGAGGGTGAAAATTTTCAACGATTTCCGAATTGATTTCAGAATTGATTCCATGCATCGAGAACTAATTGAAGAATTGAAATATACTTAAGAGTATCAATTACTAACATGTATCTAGGCACAACCAACTATCAGACAAGCTTACAGATTTGCTTCAACAAAAGCTGCTCCAACTGAAGTTTCATCAATTTTAGAAGATAGAATTAAAGGTGTTTCAGATGAAGCTAATTTAAATGAAACAGGTAAAGTTTTATCAGTTGGGTATGTAAATCAATTCCATTTAAATCAACGTTTGATTTGATTTGATCTAACTGTTGTGGTTGTTGAAAATTTTTGCCAAATTTTATTGGCCAAAAATTTGTTCCATTTCGCACACAATTAATTTTTCAATCATGGACCCCAGTTTATACTAACTTTGAATTTTTTTTTAGTGATGGTATTGCTCGTATTTATGGTCTTAACAATATTCAAGCTGAAGAATTAGTTGAATTCGCATCAGGTACTAAAGGTATGGCTTTAAACTTGGAAGCAGATCAAGTTGGGGTTGTTTTATTTGGTTCAGATAGAGATGTTAAAGAAGGTGAAACCGTCAAAAGAACTGGTCAAATTGTTTCAGTTCCTGTTGGTCCAGAATTATTAGGTAGAGTTGTTGATGGTTTAGGTAATCCAATTGATGGTAAAGGTCCAATTAATGCCTCAGGCACATCAAGAGCTCAAGTTAAAGCACCAGGTATTTTACCAAGACAATCAGTTTCAGAACCAATGCAAACTGGTTTAAAATCAGTTGATGCTTTGGTCCCAATTGGTAGAGGTCAAAGAGAATTAATTATTGGTGATAGACAAACTGGTAAAACTGCAGTTGCTTTAGATGCAATTTTAAATCAAAAAAGATGGAATAATGGTAATGATGAAAAGAAAAAATTATACTGTATTTACGTTGCTGTTGGTCAAAAAAGATCAACTGTTGCTCAATTAGTTCAAACATTGGAACAAAATGATGCTTTGAAATATTCCGTCATTGTTGCAGCTACTGCTTCTGAAGCTGCTCCATTACAATATATTGCTCCTTTCACTGCTACTGCTATTGGTGAATGGTTCAGAGATAATGGTAGACATGCTTTAATTGTTTTTGATGATTTATCAAAACAAGCTGTTGCTTATCGTCAATTATCATTATTATTAAGAAGACCTCCAGGTAGAGAAGCTTATCCAGGTGATGTTTTCTATTTACATTCAAGATTATTAGAAAGAGCTGCTAAAATGTCTGATAAAAATGGTGGTGGTTCATTAACTGCTTTACCAGTTATTGAAACTCAAGGTGGTGATGTTTCAGCTTATATTCCAACCAATGTTATTTCAATTACTGATGGTCAAATTTTCTTGGAAGCTGAATTATTTTATAAAGGTATCAGACCAGCTATTAATGTTGGTTTGTCAGTTTCAAGAGTTGGTTCAGCTGCTCAAGTTAAAGCTATGAAACAAGTTGCTGGTTCATTAAAATTATTCTTGGCTCAATATAGAGAAGTTGCTGCTTTTGCTCAATTTGGTTCAGATTTAGATGCTTCAACTAAACAAACTTTAAATAGAGGTGAAAGATTAACTCAAATTTTAAAACAAAAACAATATCATCCATTAGGTGCTGAAGAACAAGTTCCATTAATTTATGCTGGTGTTAATGGTTTCTTAGATTCAGTTGATGTTAAAAGAGTTGGTGAATTTGAAGAAGGTTTCTTATCATTTTTAAAATCAGATCATTCTGAAATTTTAGATGCTATTAAAACTAAAGGTGAATTATCAAAAGATGATTTAGCTAAATTAAAATCAGCTACAGAAGACTTTGTTAAAAATTTTTAAGTAAGAAATTATTGATATAAATTTTTTATAGCATCTTTAAAAAGCCAATCTATATATATTCATTTTAAAAGTAGAAAAACTGTTGTGATTTACTCTTGTAAAATGGTTTGTTTATTGTTTATTGTTTATTGTTTATTTATTTACGGGAATTTCTTATAATTTTTTTATTTTTTTTTTTTTTTTTTTGATTTAAGGAAAAACTTGTAGACGTCTAATTTTATTAAACAATGTCCAATCCAAGTTCATCTTCATTTGAAAAACGTAAAGAAAGAAGAAGACAATCTAAAAATAGAAAACTGAATCAAGAAAATCAAGAAGATCCAGTTAATTCAAAGTCAATCAATTCTGCTGATAAAGAATTTGAAAATGATTTAGATTATTTATTAACTAGTACTGAAAAAGATGCAAATTCATTAATTAAAGAACAAGAATATGTTATGGTTGAATCAGTTGATGAAATTGTTATTTCAGCAGAAAAAGATAAGGAAATTGGTAAATTGAAACCGAAAAAAATAGAAGCGAAAGGTTTTACAGTGGCAGATATAACCAAAGATATGGAAGGTTTAGATTTTTCTACTGATGATGAAGGAGAAGGAGAAGGCGAAGGGAAAGAATCAAGTGTTAAAGTTGAAAAAAAGAAACCAAAGAATAAGAATTTAAAGGAAGATAAAGAAGTTGACACAGGGTCAAAAAATATACAAGATAAACCAAAGCCAAGAAAACCTAGAAATAGAAATAAGAGAAAAGATGAAAAGAAACCAGATCAAGAGCAAGGTGGTGAAGAAAATGAATTACTTGCAACAACTGAAATAAAACCATTAGAAGGTAAATCTAATGTTAATGATAAACCAGAAAGTTCAAAGAAGAGAAAACCAAGAAATAGATCTAAGAATGATGATACTGAAGAACTAAAAGATGATGCTACAACCGAAAAGAAACAAGAAATTGTAAAACCAACAAATAGAAGACCAAGAAATAGAAAGAAGAAGGTGGAAGACGTAAAATCTGATGAAAAAGCTATTATTTTTAAAGATGAAAAAGAAGCTGAGACTACAACAGAGCAAAATTCTGAAATTACGAGGGCCCCTGAAACAACTGAAACAAAATCAAAAAGTAAAAGACCAAGAAATAGAAAGAAGAAAACTGAAAAGAAACCAGAATCGACAAATGAAGAAAAATCAGAACCACAAGCTGAAGCTGTTGATAATTTGTCTGCTCAATCCGAAGAAAGCAAACCTGCTGAAAAGAAGAAAAAGAGTAGTACAAGAAAACCTAAAGCTGCAAAAGATTCAGAAAATCCTAATGAGGCTAAAGAAACAGCTAATGAGGAACGTCAAGTTACTACACAAGATTTGGCTAATGCAGTAGATTCCAATAAACAAGATAAACAAGATAAATCAAAAAAACCTAGAACCAGAAAACCAAAAGCAAAAAAGCAAGAAGTTTCGATTGAAGATAACAAGGTATGTGAAGATAACAAAATTAATGAAAATAATGATAGGATAGATGATGCTAAAGAATCTACTGGTATGTTCCACCTATTAATATCCAATACTGACTTTAATTTAGCAAGTAAAGGAAGTTCAAGAGGAAGAGGAGGCTTTAGAGGAAGAGGGAGAGGTGGAAGGGGTAGAGGAAGAGGTAAAGCCAATCTTTCAACAACTAAAGCATCATCAAATTGATGAAAATCCATTTAATATTAAATTAAGATCTGTTAAATCATCAACTAAAAATACAACAAATTCAATATTGCCAGAACTTAAACCAATTAAAACCATTATTGGATTATCTCATCAACAAATTTTACATGGAGATTTATCAGATGTTAAAATTAAAACATTGATGAATTCGTCATCAGCTTCAAAATATGCTTCATCAAGTATTAAATTCACAACTAAATATACTGATGAAATTTTTAATAAATTTGAATTGAAGAAAATTTTTATTACTTTATGTATTAATATCGCTTTACATGAATCAATCGGTTATAAGAAAACAATTCAATTGTATCCAAATATTCTTGAATTATTTAGTCAATATGATGAGTTAAATTTAGAAACTACTAGAACTCAATTGACAAAATCAAATAAATTAATTCATCAAAATAATTTAGATTATTCAGTTTTATCATATTTTGGACATATTTTAATTTGGGCACTTGATCAACAAAGAAGAAATAAATTTTCATTATTTATTGAAAAATTTGAATTAAATTTAACTAAAAAGGAAATTCAATCAAAAATTGGTGGATTCCATTTATGGGATAAGTTATTTAGAGAATTGAAAGGAATGAATTCAAAACGCTGGAAACACATAATTAAATTTAGAAATTTATTTCCTTATGAAGAAGATCAATTTATGATTATATTAAGATTTATGAATATAGATGAGAATATATAATTTTATTCATTTAATAATTTAGATAATTTGAAGATGTTAATTTGTGAATCTACTAAATCATTTATTGATTTAATTTGTAAATTTTGATTAAATTTTAAATTCTGTAAAGATAATTGATTAATTGATTTGGCAATTTGTTTTAAACAATTTGAATAACTGGTTGAACTTTGAATTGTAAAACATTTATCAAAAAAAATTGGTAAATTAAAATTTATCAATACGTCAGTAATTTCAACAATATTATGTAATTTAGTTTTGTAACTTCCATCATAAATAATTGAACTTAAATAATCATGAGTTTTATATTTTAAATTATTTGTAGTTAATGACTGAAATGAAAGTACACTTGAATGACGACTACCTGGTTGTGAAGCAGCTTGATGAATTTCTTTAGTTAATAAATTTGATAATGATTTATTTAAAAATTGTAATTCTTTTTGGTATAAGTTGGATGAATTTATAATATTTTGATATGAAGTTGATGATAATAAGTAATTAAGGATATACATTAATGAAATTTCTTGTCTTTGAACTAAATTAATCAACTTATCTTCTCTTTTATTATCAATTAATAAATTTTCTTCATTATAAAATGATAATTTTATAGTTGGATTATCGAGTAATATCTTGAAATATGCTTTGGCTTCTTGAAATTGACCAACAGAAAGTAAATTGAAGCTTGTAAATCTATAAAAGTCAATGAATTCACTTAGTCTTATTTTGCCGTTGGTAATGAATGCAAATAAGTAACTTGGTGGTAATAAAATTAAAAATGATGATTGATTTAAATAGTAGATAGTTTTGTTAAAGTTAATAATTGTTATAAAATATTCATTATAATTTGATTCTAAAATTATTTTAATAACATTTAATATATTAGCATCAAAATCTTCTGTAGTTGACAATTCTTCAGCTTTTAAAACATTTAATAATTCCTGAAATAATTCTTGATATTCTTTAATAAATTTCTTTAGTAATTTTTGATCTTGTTTTAAAAATTCAATACTTAAACCAACTACACGTTTTTTAAATTGTGATAATTTATCATTAATAGCAGGACCATGATTGACAACTAATAAAAAATCTTTTGAACATAGTTTTATAACTGATAATAATTTATTCAATGTAATTAAACTTTGTAACCATAATAATTGATGATCTAGAATGGAGTGGTCTAATAATAATGATTGAATTTCCACTAAAAATAATTCATATGATTCAATTCGATGTTTAATAAAGTCAATTGATATATCATTCAGATTGTTAATATTAATTAATGAAAATGGTAACTTTGAATTAATAACACCAATACATGTTTCCAATATTGTATTATCATTATCAGTCATTGGTAATTACTTTGATAAGTTTTTGTTATCGTGCGAAGATTTGTTGATCCTACCAAATATTTATACGAAAAGATTTTTATATGACATTTTTAGAAATCATCAATAAAGTTGATTCTTTTGTATTAGACTCATCTTTTTATGATTTGAAAAGTCATGATGGTATTGCTAGATTAGGTTATATTAATCCTGATATTGCTCAATTTTTTAAATTTGAATCATCATTTATTATTAATGAAAATTCAATACAAATTAAACCAGAATTTGATACAATTGAAAAGAGAAATGAGTTATTTAATCAACTAGGGTTAAAATGGAAAGAATTACCAGAATTTGATGAGTTGCTTAAGAAAGGTTGGAGAAATGAGTTATATGTTGTTTATAACCCTTCAACAGAGCCTTACGTTTTAATTGAAAGAGCTTTATCGGTGTTACTTGGTGTTATAACTTATGGAGTTCATATAAATGGATATGTGCCACCCGAAACTACATCAAATAATAAATTAAAAATGTGGATACCGAAAAGATCAATGACAAAACCAACGTATCCTGGAATGTTAGATAATACTGTTGCTGGTGGTTTAGGTTATCCTCATGGATTGCATGAAACAGTTATTAAAGAATGTTTTGAAGAAGCTGGTTTAAAAGAAGACTTTGTATTGAACAACTCTAAAAGTTGTGGTGTTGTATCGTATTTTTATAAAACTGAAGATAATAGATTTCAACCAGAAGTTGAATATATTTACGATATAAAATTTGACGATGAAACTAATATAATACAACCTCAAGATGGTGAAGCTGAAGATTTTCAATTACTTGAAATTGATGAAATATTACAATTGTTAAAACAACATAAATTTAAACCAAATTGTGGTTTGGTGATTATAGATTTTTTAATTAGACATGGTTATATTACTCCAGAAAATGAACCAAATTATTTGGAAATAGTATCTAGATGTCATAGAGTAATACCATTTCCAACGAGGTAAATATACAGACCCTGAATTACATTTGTTCTTTCTTTTAATTTGTCCGGGAAAAATGACGTAAAAGCTCTAACACATGATAAGATTTTAAAGGAATATATAAAAGTACAATGATATCTACTTTTTCTGGGATCAAAATTGATGATGAATAAGTACAAGCATATGGTAGCACAATTGTTTTTGAAGATCTATTTTTTGCGCGATATATGCAAATCAAATCGCGCTTTTAGATATATGGATGAATTGAATAAACAAAACATTGAGCTAGTGTGCAATGAAAGAGGCTGTAAAATAGCATATTCAAGAAGTTATTGAATTTTAATTGAAAAAAAGGAAACACATATGGTAGCGCGCCATTTCATCGTATTAACTAAAAAAAAATACTTTTTAAATGTACCACAATACTTTTTTACAACGGATGCTGGGGTCATCTAGATCCTTGATTAAAGCATTGGATACATTATTTGCAGAATGGGGGAATAGTGATAATACTCACGAAGATATAGATTCTATAATACAACAATATTTAAACAAACATAATGAATTATCAATTATACAACAAGCAACAAATTTAAATGATGAATTGTATAAAATTTACAATAATTATATTAAACCATCAGAGAATATTGAACAAGAATATAAGTTTTTAGATATATTAAAACAAGTTTCATTAGTTTTCAATCAAGAAGAAATTAATTTATGGTTACAAACTTATCTAAAACCTGCTGTCGATAGTGCAGGGTTTGATTTAAAATTTGTAGAAAAATCAAGACAATTTATTGAATATTTGACGGGTGGTTATACAAAATCAAATGATGAGAAAGTGAATAGCTTTAGATCTAATATTGCAAAATCAATCATCGATCAAATTATAAATATCTATTTACAAGATTCATTAAAACATGAGAAATTGAAAATTGATGCTGAGAATAAAGATAGTCAAGTTTATCATGAAAGAATACGATTTATTAAATCAAATTGTATTAAACTTCTTGATGCTTGTGGAATACAAGATACTTTAAACTATTATCAATTATTAAATGAACATATTTTAATACCGAAACAACGACATGAGACATTGATACTTGTATCTTCATTGGTAGGTAGTCGTAAAGCAAGTTTATTAATCAAGACTGACTTGTTTTCAAGCCTTTTAAAATGTGTTGTATATGAATTTGATGATGCTATTGTATATTCTTCATTAACCATTATTAATATGTTGATACCTCAAGTGACTAATGATTTAAGTTTATATGTACCTGATCTATTTGCAATATATAGTAGTTTAATATGTTGGAATGATTTCAACAAGAACAATAATAGAATTGAATTTTTTGATGAATATGCTAAAACTAATTGGAAAATGGCAGCTTCAGAAAAAGATTCAGCTTCAACATCATTATTATTTGATTATCAACATCTAATGACATATTTATATGGATTATATTACTACAATGTCTTAGAATTTATAAAAGATCCTTTTAAATATTTTAGAAATCACCCACCAAAATTAATACCAATGACATTTGTCGAAGTATTGGAGAAGAAATTACATTTAGGATCCAGAATTATAGACAAAACAAAGAATTTAGTCTCAACATTTTTGATACATCCCAAAGTTTTTAATTCAAATAATCCAAATGAATTAGATGATCCTACTTCTTGGATAGATGGTAATTCTCCAGAAGATATTGCAGCTGCATGTTTAAGTTTAAATTCGGATATTTTAACTAGTACAAATAAAAAAGAATTTATTATTGAACCTGGTTCAGATGTTGAATCACAAAAATTATCAAGAAATTCCTCAATGGCTGGTCCAATGTATATAAATGTTACAGATGGATTACAAGCTAAATTACATAACATTCAAAATAGGAAAATGTCAATCATACCAACAAATATAGTAATTGAAAGTGCTCCAATACCAACTACCTCAGAAAAGAATTTTATAACTCCCGTTAGTTCAGAAATAAAATTCAAAGATGTTAAATTTAATGAAGGTATTATATCTGAAAATGAAGTTAAAAATGTAAATCTGCTTGATAGTATACCTTCATCACCTGAACTATTTCATCATGAACCAAAAATGGATCCAATAAGTGATTTATTATCAACACATGAGAAGTTATTTGGAGCTACTAATAAAAATTATCACGATACTACATCTTCACACGATTCAAAATCATCATTAATTAATGAAAAGTTGAAACATGAATTAAGATTATCTAGACCAATGTCATCTCCAACAACTAATATTGAAACTTCAAGTGTTTTTAAAGATGTAAATGATTCAAAAGGTAATGTGGTTGTTTTTTATCAACGTGAGTTGCTATTGTTTAAAAATGAATTGGAGTTTTCTAATTATATGAAATATTTGTATCAATATTACTTTTTCAAAAACAAGAGGGAAAAGAATATGACATCAAGCATAAAGGAGAGTGATGAATTTGAAGAAATGCAGAAAATAGTAGATTTGACACGAAGGGAATTAGATACAAAATTGAATGAATTCAAAAAAGAAAAGAATCTATTACTTAATAAGCTTCAACAACTAGAACAGGAAAAAGAAGAGGTAAAAAAGGAAATAGATAAGTTGAATGATAATAAAATGATAGATACAAAGAACATCCAACGATTAATGGAAGAGGTTTCGCTTAAAGATTATGAAATTGAAAAGTTGAAATTGAAAATAAATGATTTGACTACAGTTAAAGAAGAACCTAAGAAACCAGAGGTTAAAGTAATAAAAGAACCAGCTGATGATAAAACTATCTATGAGTTGAGAAGTCAAGTACATTTAATAACTGAAAGATATAATGAAGCTTTAGCACAATTAGCTAATGAGAAGAAACAACAAGATGAGTTGATCAAAAAATACGAACAGGAAATTAAACAATCCAAATACAATATTGACGAAAACATCACTCAATTCACATCCAAATATGAAAAGAAAATACAAGAATTATCCACAATAATATTAAAATATGAAACATTGTTGGAAGAGAAAAACTCTAGAATTTTACGATTATCATCATCAAAACCAATACCAATTGGAACTAATAATACATCTTCAACTAATTCAAGAATGTCATCTAGATCAGACTCATATGATCATATTTCAGAATCATATTCTCCACCAAATGGTAATCTGTATAATCCTCATATTATGCCTTCACCAGCACCAATTCAATTTTATCAACCTAAGTATACTCGTAATAATTCAGCATCGAATAGTGGTAACAACAGTACAAGCTCAAATGTTCCAATTATGAGAGGCAGAGGTGGAATTCAAAAAAGATCGAAGAAAATGATGTAAGTATTCTTTATAGAATATTAATGTAATGATTTTAATGGCTGCAAAATTTCTGAGTCACGTGTAGATCGACCTGGTGTTTATTTTTTTTTTTTTTTTTTCTGGAGTAACAAAATAATTTTTCAACACGTCAATTAATTATCTATTTAATTAGCTATTATAATCATTGAGTGTAAGGTTCAGGTATAGTTTATTAATCCAATGTCGGCATTAAGGAAACGAGGCGGTAAAAAAACTTCCGCTAATGCAACGTCAATTCCTGAAATTGATGATAAAAAAGATCAATTTGATTTTCATTCAATTGAAGTAAAAGAATCTGAATATAAATATTACATTGCATTAATTACAATCACAATTTTAGCAATTTACACAAGGTTCACAAAATTGGGTACTCCTGATAAAGTGGTTTTTGATGAAGTTCATTTCGGAAAATTTGCGTCTTATTATTTAGAAGGTACATATTTTTTTGATTTACATCCCCCATTTGCAAAATTGTTAATTGCATTTGTTGGTTGGTTAGTTGGTTATAATGGTAAATTTAAATTTGAAAGTATTGGAGAATCATATGTCGATAATAATGTTCCATATATTGCTTATAGAAGTTGGATTGCCTTACAAGGAGTTTTAGTTGTTCCAGTTATGTTTTTAACTATGAAAACTTTGGGATTTTCAGTTGCTGCTTGTTTGTTTTCAAGTATTATTGTTTGTTTTGATAATGCTCAAGTGACTGATTCAAGATTAATATTATTAGATGCAACTTTAATTTTAAGTGTTGCATTAACAATCTACAGTTATGCCAAATTTTCAACTTATAGAAGATATCCATTTACTCAAAAATGGTGGGCATGGTTATTAGCTACTGGTGTTTCATTATCTTGTGTTATTTCAACTAAATATGTTGGTGTTTTCACCTTTTTAACTATTGGTATTGCTGTCATTCATGAATTATGGATTTTATTAGATTATAGAAGAGGTTTAACATTGACTGAATTTTCAAAACATTTTTTTGCAAGATTTTGGGCTTTAATTATAGTACCAGCTACAATTTATTTATATTGGTTTTATTTACATTTTAGTATATTAACAAAATCAGGTCCTGGTGATGCTTTCATGTCAAGTGATTTTCAAGAAACTTTAAGTGAATCTCCATTAGCTCAAAATGCAAAACAAGTTCAATATTATGATTATATAACATTTAAACATAAAGATACTGGTGCATTTTTACATTCTCATGATCATAAATATCCTTTAAGATATGAAGATGGAAGAATTTCATCAAATCAACAACAAGTTACTTGTGTTAAAACTGATGATGCTAAACAAGATCCAAATAATCAATGGGAAATTATTCCAACTCAAAATATTGATAAGGCTAAGGATGTTTATACAAATGATGTTGTTAGATTAAGACATGTTGGAACTGGTGGTTATTTATTAACTCATGATGTCGCATCACCTTTAAAACCTACAAATGAAGAATTTACTGTTGTATTTGATGAAAAAGCTGAAAAAAGATATAATGAAACATTATTTAGATTAAGATTAAATGTACCAGGTTCATCACTAA
Source organism: Insectozyma verbasci (assembly GCA_947670415.1). NCBI lineage: Eukaryota > Fungi > Ascomycota > Pichiomycetes > Serinales > Debaryomycetaceae > Insectozyma > Insectozyma verbasci. The sequence goes on along the minus strand of CANTUO010000002.1, from coordinate 445,060 downwards.
AGAAACAAAATCAAAGAAAACCAATAAAGACACTTGGTACTGACCTTAAAATTCTTCATATTGATACAGTTGTTGCAATGTGGACTCATGATGATGAGTTATTACCAGATTGGGCTTTCAATCAATTAGAAGTTAGTGGTAATAAAAAAGTTCAAGATAAAGATAATTTATGGACAATTGATTCAATTACCAATTTAAAACCATCAGATCCAAGAACTCAATATCAACCAAAAATAGTTAAAAAATTACCATTTTTAAAAAAATGGTGGGAATTACAAGGTTTAATGTTTCATCATAATAATCAATTATCTGCAGATCATCCATTTGCAAGTCAACCAGATTCATGGCCATTAGCATTGTCAGGAGTATCATTTTATAATGATAATGATAATAAAAAACAAATCTTTTTCGTTGGTAATGTTATTGGATTTTGGTTAGAAGTTTGCTTTTTATCAATTTATGTTGGTTTATTATTAGCTGATCAAATTACTAGAAGAAGAAATTATGAATTGTTAACTAAGAAATCAAGATCAAGATTATATAATACTTTAGGATTTTTATTTATAGGTTGGTGTGCTCATTATTTCCCATTTTATTTAATGAATCGTCAAAAATTTTTACATCATTATTTACCAGCTCATTTAATTGCTGCTTTGTTTTCAGGTGGGTTAGTTGAATTTATTTGTACAAATAATTCTTCATTATTTAAAAATTCAAGATTTTCATCTCCACAAGCTAGTAAATTAAAATTAACATTATTAGTAGCTTTTGCATCAACTGGTATAATTTGGTTCTTTTTCTATTTTAGACCAATAACATATGGTGATGTTGCATTAACTCCAGCTGAAGTTCAAGCCAGACAATGGTTAGATATAAAATTACACTATGCTAAATAGGTTCAAACAATTAATAAATAAAAAATCTCTTGTATAAAGAAATTAGGGGTCCAATCGGACGGCTAAAAAAAAAATCGTGGACGAAACTATACGAATCAAGATGTCGGTCAGATCATATTTAGTCAATTTGAAACACAAAATTGACTCCAGGGCATTAAAAGTGCCATATACGATTGTAACGGGTAATCAATCAGCAGATATGGATTCAATTATTAGTGCTATTTCATTTGCTTATTTTAATAATTTAAAATCTCAAGAATTTATAATTCCATTGATTAATGTACCAAGAGCTGATTTCAAATTAAGAAAAGATGTAGTATTGTTATTGGGTAATCATGAAGTAAGTGAAGATTTATTATATTTTGTTGAAGATTTTGAAAAATGGTTGAGTTCTTCAGATGTAATTAATGTTAATTTAGTAGATCATAATGGTTTGCAAGGCACTGAAATTAATAATGCATTTGATGAGAAGAAAATAAAAGTTGTAGGTATAATAGATCATCATGCAGATGAGAATCAATTCTTATCTAGTCATCCAAGAATAATTAGATCTTGTGGTTCAAATTCAAGTTTAGTTTTCAATTATTTTTATAATGAAATTTTTAATAAGGATGATAAATTATTTGTTGAAAATAAAGATGTTATTGAGTTATTGTTAGGTCCATTATTAATCGATACTTCAAATATGACTCAAAAAGTAGAAGAACCAGATATTGAAGCGTTAAATATTTATAAGAAAATTTTATCAACACAAGAATTAAGTACAGTTACTATAGATAATTATACTCCATTTTATTCAAGTTTAAAATTTGCAAAGAAGGATTTATCTGGATTTTCATTGAATGATATATTAAGAAAAGATTATAAACAATTTAAATTTAGTACTGGTGAAAATGTTGGATTTTCATCAATTGGTAAATCTATAAAATGGATAATGACAAATTATGAAAATGAAGATATAGCAAATACATTATCAAATGCTTTGAAAATCAATAATATTGAAATGTTAATTATCACGTCATCATATACTCAAAAGGAAAATGGAGTATACACTAGAGAATTTTGTTATTATTATGAAAATAAAGATAATGTTAAATTCAACAATTTAGATAAATTATCTAAAGCTCCATTAGAATTGAATGACGATATATATGGTTCAAAGAAAATAGAGCCAACAATAGAATATTTACAAAGTGAAAGTAAAGGTATATTTAAATTATATAATCAAGCTAACATTAAAGCATCAAGAAAACAAGTTGTTCCGATAATTAAAGACATTCTTGAAAATTATAACTAGTTTATATAAGTCACTAGATAATTAACTCCACCCATAGACATTTTACTTATAGATTTAGGTAATAGATTATTATTTTTAATTAATGTATCAGTAAACTTTTGTAAAACTTCTTGATGTTCCGGTATCTCTATTGTTTCATAAACCAGTTTATCAGAAACATCGTCAGTTATTAAAATTTTCAAAGCTTTGTTTAAGACTTTTCCATCAATTGAAACATTCACTCCTGTATTTACAACCCACAAGTATTTATTATTGATTTCAAACCTCCTTATAGCCAGAGAATTAATTTTATCAATTATGGAGTTATAAAAGAACAAGTTTGTATTGAAACTTTCCAGATGTTCACCATAAATTAGTTTTAAATTCCATTTAAACAATTTATATACATTTTGAAACATTTCTCCCAATTCAAATTCACAATTTCTGCATACCAAATTAGAATCCTTTTGTATTATATTCTCTTTAGATTGTTGTAATAGGTAGTACGAACCAATAATTATAGTTTTCTCATCTTGGGGCACCAAAATTTTATAATTCTTATCGTGTTTTTCATCATTATGTGGTTTATGACAATGCCAAAAGTCCATCATTTCGTACCAAAACTCGGATGGCATATCTTTAAAAACATAATCTTTGGAATTAATTAGTTCTTCTTCACAATTTGAGCAATTAAACGTGAATAAATTCTTATATTCTGATATGGATGTTTTAATACTTAAATCTTTACATGACCATAATTCCACAGTTTGACTCATAAATGAACCTTTTTCTTGGATTGCATTTTGATCTAGTATACGGAACGTGAATGAAAGCAAATTGTCTTTTAAATCGAACTTCAGCATTTTGAAGTCACATAATACTTGAACAGGTAGTATCATCTTCAATTGTTCACCAGCAGTTTCAACAATTAATTCGCCATCTTTATCAACACCGAAATTTCTAAATTTCAGCTTTTTAAGGTTATCTGATACCTCTACGACACCAGTTATTTGACTTAATCTTGGTAAATACTCCAAATAATACATTGATAAAAAGTTTCAGAATCCATCCAACGCTACCAAATACATACCGAAATTGATAATCTTTCAATTTTGCAACACAGAACTCGTTAAACACGCTGTTATTGATCATTTATATTATATACTATTCATATGAATGCTTTAGTTCATGGATTACGCGCTAATATAGATTTGGCTGCAAGACTATTGGTACGAATTTAAAAATAAACAACGCGTCAAAATCAAAATATTTCTTCAGCACTATTATTATGTCTATTAATGGAGATAATATTATTATAACACCAAATAATGCTCAAAATTCAGATGATCCCATAAATAAAGAAGATGATATATTAGGATTAGATAAACAAATCAAATTAAAACCAAGAAAGAAAGTTGCTAAATTAGATAATGATAGAATTTTCAGCCAGAATGGCCTACCGTACATCATCAAAAATCATTCAAAATTAATAAGAACAATTCAAAAGAATGATAAATCATTCAAGAAAGAACAACAGAGGTATCCTAACAAATTTACAAAACAACATAAACTCGATCATGAATATAATAACTTAGTTTCCATTTTACAATTTTATCAATTATGGTGTCATGGATTATTCCCTCAAGCTGCTTTTAAAGATTGTATACATTTAATAAGAATTTTAGGTTCAAAATCTCCACAATTAAGACAATACAGACATCAATTAATCGAACAAGAATTATATAAAATTAAAGTTTCAAAAGGTATAATTGATGAAAATGCAAATGTCAATGAAAATAATGATATATTTGACGAAGATCCCTATGAAGCTACAACAAATGCTACAACTCAATACACAACACAAGTTGATGATGATGACTGGAGTTGGATGAACGCTGAGCCTATAACTGCTGAATCCGTAGCAAATTGGCAAAATGAAAAACAAGAACTGAATGAATCAAGAGAATCAAGTAATGGATTATTTGTACAAGAAAATGATGATACAGAAACCAACAATAACAACGAAGATGATGATGACCCATTTGATGAGAATGATTTTATTCCTTACGTACCACCCCCTAAAGATAATCTTGAAAAGAACGAACAAGATGATTTAGAAATGGAATTAATGAGAGAATATAGTTAATTTATGTATTTATGTATATTTTCCTATAAATACAAGCGTGATTATAAATATTTGAAATCAAATCTTGATCATATACTCTATCTGATTTTTCATTAAATAGTCCAATTAAAAACCCACCACTTTTTAAATATAAATCAGTCATTTTATCCTTACTATTAAATCCTTTACTTTGAGTTTTATGAGTTAATTTATTTGTGAATTTATAAAATGGAAGTAATAATCCATGATTATAAACTGAAGAGTTGTTGATATTTCTTACTTCAATTCCAAATTCTGATTTACAACATTTGAGATGAATATTATGTTTGAAAAAGTCATTCTTAGGTACAGCTTGATTGTTTATTTGTAAACCTATAACCCGTGTCATGAATTCATCTTTAACATTATTGACCTTTATCATTTTATTAGTAAGTTCAAATTTATCATAATCTATACTTTCTTCAGTTGGGCAATATTCTCTAGGTATTTGAAATAATTCTGCAGTTCTAATTTCAAGAATATAAACAAATTCAAATGGGTAATTTGTAGTTATTAGTTTTGAAAAGACGGTGGCGGCTTTTTTTAATGAACCAACTGAGATTAAAAACTGCCATAATTCCTTATCACTAATTATTCCAGATGAACTCTCATCTTTTTCCTCAGCTTTGTAATTTTTATAATTTAAATACTTGAGTTTTTCATTTTGGTTATATGGACTACCTGAACCATCTTTTTCAAATACTAAAGTTTTTGTAGCACCAGTCGGTCTTCCAATTTGATTTTTCAAATTATTTAAATTGTTATAATAAGTATCTGCACTCAGTTTGATATTTTTCTTTTCATTCTTGTTTAATTTTGTCATTACTTCCTCAAATGGCGTATCTAAAGTTATCATTATGTCATTTGCAACCACTTTTAATATTTCAATGTCAGCTATTGCAAATGATTCCTTTGAACTATTATCAAATATAGACAAAATTCCAATAATTTGATTTGAATCAGGTGCAATCAAAGGCACACCACAGTAAAACTTTATCAAAGGTGAATTTGCAACAAGTGGATTTGAATAAAATCTCCAATCTCTAGAAGCGTCTAATACCAACATATAATCTTTTGATAATAAAGAATGTGAATCAATTGATATAAATCTGGGTAAAACACTCAAGTTCAACATTGTTTCAACTTTATAATAAACTTTGGAATTATCAATTATTGAAATACTAACCCCAAGACAGTAAAATTTCTTTTTCAATTTGGCAATAGTTCTTTTAAATAAAGCACTTTCTGACCAATGTGGCAGTTTCATATACTTTCCAACATCGTTTAGTCTTGATAATTCATTATAAAATTCTGGTGGTTTGAAAAATCCAGACTTATCAATAAACGGAGGACAAGAAATAGTTGACAAATTCCACTGACCCTTTGAATATGAATCTAAGAAATGGGATTTGGTCAGTTCTATTGATTTAATTAAAACATCATTTGAAGACCCTAATAAACTTACTTGTTTACCATTTTGATTTTGTCCCTTGGTTATTACTTTTTTTGTCAAAATAGGTGGAACTAGTGGTACAGATCTCTTGAATTTCTCATTAGCTATACTATTCTGACTAGTAGGATATGGTCTTTCATTATTTGGCATTTGTAATGTATAATTAAAAATAAAGAAAAAATATTTTGCAGCAATTTGATATGAATATTTACAGATCATTATATGTATTATCAATTCTATTAATTGACTTATTTAGCATCCTCCATTTTGACATCACCTTTATCATCTTTATCCTTGTCTTTATCATTATCATTTTCTTTTGATTCATCTATTTTTTCCAAATTTGAACCATCATTTTTTGCACTTTCAGCAGCTTCTCTTTCTTGTCTTGCTTTTTCTTCTTCTAATGATAATCTTAATGCTAATGCTAAATCTGGATCCATATTTGGATCAATTATATCATTAGAACCGCCACCAAAGAAATCCATATCACCTGAACCTCCCATTCCACTCATTCCGTCTTCCATCAACATTGGACTTGAAGCAATAACTTCATATAATAATCTTGGACCAGGTGGAATTGTAACTAAATGTGAATTATCATGATTATTTATAATAGAATTAAACTTTTCCAATTTTGAAGTATTTATTGATTCTTCACCAAAATTTATTATATCAATTGCAATATTATTCTTCTTCATTTTTTTAGCCAATTTTTCTAAATCTTTTTCCAGTTCTTTAATTGGTGATCCAACAAATATAATTATTCTTTGTTGTTGAATTTTATTTTGTCTATGTTTTAAAGCTAATGCAGCAACTTGAATACCTGATGAAAAATTATTTTCTCCTTGTATTTTAGTTTCATGAACACCTGATAATATTTTACCAAAATCTGTAGTTAAAGTACTTAAAACTTGAGGACCTTGACCACCATAAGCTAATAAACCAACTGTATTTTCAGGATTTGAATTAATTTTATTTTGAAAAATAAATTCTGTAGCAGTTAGTTGTGCATCATATCTTGAAGTCAAATAATCACCATTTCTCATATATTCTGAGTTATCAATGGCTATCATAGTAGCTTCTAAACCCATACTGTCTTAGTTATTTATAAATTGTTGCCACTGGCTAAAGGTTTGGTTTTATTTTCAACAAAAAAAAAAAATATATCAACCAAATTTATATGCAGATAACAACAATGATATAAGAAAGAATGGGTATAACAAAAGAACAAAAGAGTAGATTATTAAACCATTTAAGACTGGAAAAACAGAAATTGAGTATTAGAAATAACCTACTAATGGAAAAACATGCTAAAGATGTTGAAAAAAGCGTAAGGCGTAGATTAAATATGGTTTCAGTTACATTATATGATATAAAGTTTAAAGAAATATTTATGGTTGAAAGGCAAAAGAAGCTAGAAATTAGGTCGCTATTAAAAGAAATTCAAGAGTTAAAGAGAAATTCAATGAATAAATAGTCTAATAAATAAATAAGTTTCATTATTGTACAAATTCTATGCATCAACAGGAATATCATCATGAAATTTTCTTCCTTCTGTAGTTTCAGCAATAACACCTGCTCTAATACACCAATCACCAAATGGTTCTTTAAGATTTCTTTCAACACTCCATTTTTTAAATAAGTCTGATAATATACTTATTATTTCATCTTCTTTAATAGAATATCTATAAATCTTGTTTAATCTTTGACCATGATGACCACCACCAAGCATCAAATTATATGCTCCATATGCTTTACCAACTAATGCAACTTCTGCAACCCATGGACGTGAACAACCATTTGGACAACCAGTCATTCTCATAACAATTGAATCATGTCTTAATCCTATATCTTCTAAAACATCTTCTAATTTTGTAATTAAAACTGGTAAATATCTTTCTGATTCAGCCATTGCTAAACCACAAGTTGGGAAAGCAACACAAGCAGCTGATGATTTTCTTAAACCTGAAAATTCAGTATTATCTAATTTATATTTCTTTAATAAATCTTTAATATCAAATAAATCTTCATCTTTAACATTTGAAACTAAAATATGTTGATTACCAGTTAGTCTAAATTCACCAGATTTTTTATTTTCAAGTAAATATTTAGCAATTTCTCTTAAACCTGTTTTTTGTGGTAATTCAACAGTATCTTCAATTCTACCATTTTCAATGAAAGCAGTGAAATGATTGAAGCCTAATTCATCTTTAGTCCATCCAAAATAATCTATATTACTTTCAATTTTAAATGGTTTTGGTTCTTCAAACTGATATCCTAATAATTCTTCAACTTTAGCTTTGAAAACATCAACACCTAAATCATCAATAGTATATTTCAATCTTGCATGTTTTCTATTGGTTCTATCACCAAAATCTCTTTGTACTAACATTATCTTTTCACATGCAATATGAATTTGATCTTTTGGAATATAACCGAACATTGAACCAGTTCTTGGATATGTTTTTTTATTATTATGAGTAGAACCCATACCACCACCAGCTAAAACATTAAAACCAATAACTTCATTATCTTGTACAATTGCAATTAAACCAATATCATGTGCATAAACATCAACATCATTATAAGGAGGAACAGTTATAACAATTTTAAATTTTCTTGGTAAATAAGTAACACCATACATTGGTTCAACATCAGCTAAAACATTACCTGCAACTAAAGTTTTCTTTTTAGTTGGACCTTCTTTTCTATTTTCCCATGCTTTTGAATCTCCTGGTTTATCACCTTCATCTTCACCTTCTAACCAAATTTCATGATAAGCAGTTGTTCTAGGTAATAAATGCTCTGAAATTAATGCACCAAGATCACTAACTTGTTTATGAATTTTAGCATTTTCTGGTAATGCACTAACCATAACGTTTCTATTGACATCACCACAAGCTGCTAAAGTATCCATTAATGCAGAATTCATACCTCTAATTGCTGGTTTTAAATTATGTTTAACAACTCCATGTAATTGGAAAGTAGCTCTTGTGGTTAATTTTAAAGTTCCATTACCTCTTACATCTGCCAATTCATCCATCTTTAAATATTGCTGAGGTGTTGCAATACCACCTGGTAATCTAACTCTAACCATAAATGCATAAGCTGGTTCTAATCCTTGTGCTTTTCTTTCATCTCTTATATCACGATCATCTTGCATATAAATACCATGAAATTTAGTCAATTGTTGATCAACAGCACAAATTGCACCAGTAGATTGATCTTGTAAACCTTCTGCAATTGTACCTCTTAAATAATCTGATCCAATTTTCATATCTTCATTAGTTATTGGTTTTGGCTCTTCAACACCTTCAACATTATCAACACCTAATGCTGTCCAAATTTTTGGAATCCATTCATTAAATCCAGTTGAAAATCCATCAGCATCTTGATCATCACCTAGACCAATTTCAGCTAATTCAACACCACCATATAATTTTAATTTAGCATGTATATCTTTAGCTGGTTTATTATAATAATGTTTATCTTCTTTTCTTGGCCAATATTGAGAATCACCTAAACCAAATACTGAAAATTTAATTGTTGATAAATCTAAATCATTTGAATTTTTAATTGCATCCCAGAATTGTTTACCATTTGTTGGAAATTCACCTTGACCAGAAGTTGAAGTAACAAATACAATATTAGTTTCATTTGGTAAATCTTCAACTGAAATATCATCCATTTGTAGAACAACAGATTTTAAACCTCTACCAATAGCTTGTCTATTAATCTTTTTAGCTAAAGCTTCAGCATTACCACCATCAGATGCAAATGCAATAGTCAATGGTGGACCAGATAATCCTTGTAATAATTTAGCATAAGATTCATCAGCAATTTTTTGTTGTTTAATCTTATTTTCTGTATTTGCATTTGAAGTTAAGTTTCTTGATAATAATGGATTTTTAGAAGCCAACATTGTTAATTTATTTTCTTTATCCAAGAAATCTTGTAATTGTTTCCTTAAATTTGACGAATCTAATTTGAAAATATCATCATCATTTTCAATACTTGGATCATATCTATATAATGGCCAATATCCACTATCAACTGCTTTTTTAGTTTCTTGTAAAATTTTCAAAGTATCATCATTTTCTGATTTATCTGGTAAATGAGCTAAAACAATCGATGGACCATTGAATTTTTCAGCTTCAATAAAAGCTTGTAAAACTTGGGTATATGATGAATAAATAGCAACTGATGCAACATAACAACCACCATAATTCATAGCATATAAACCAACATCTTTTTTACGGAATCCATTAATTGTTTTATCTTTTGATTTTTCTTCATATGGTTCTGAATCAATAATTAACATATTTATATTTTTATTTGAAGTTATAACTGAATGAACACCAGATGAACCTAAATCATATGACCATGCATCTGAACCAATTAACCAATTTTTAGCAGTATGGAAATAATCAGATAATGCTAATAATTCTTTACTTGTAGTTGAAGTTTCATCAGTTTTTAACAATTCTTTTATTTCTAATGGGAAACTATGATCAACTTGACCCTTTTCTTTAACTTGAATTAACCATCTAGATAATAAATCAATTAATTTTGAATTATCAATAGTTTTAAAATCATTTTTCTTAATTGCTATGGAAACTAAATTGATTAAATTTTCTTGTTGTTCTTGATCGTATAAAAATGAACCAAAACCAAATTCGGGATTGGTTTGTAAACCAATATTTTCGGCATCAAATTCATTTAAAACATTAACTATATTTGGCAAATTGATTTGTTGTATAACTTTAAGATAAGCTTGTTCCAAATTATGTGCTTTTGATGCAGCTTCAACATATTCTTTAGATGATTTAGTATCAATATCTTTACCAACTTTACCAAATGTCAAATTTGGAGTTGGTTTTGCTGTATTTACATTTTCGACAATTTTGCTTAAAACTTCAGTATAACTAGTAATTTCTTGACCAAATGTTGCAGAAACAATAGTAGTAAAGTTTTTCAATGTTTGAAATTTAACGTAATCAGTAAAGAAATCTAGTAATAATGGTGAAAAATTACTGAATGATGTAGTAGATTGTTGCACTATTGTCAAGGTCTCGATAGTTGACGGTATGATACTCAATAATTTATTTAATTGGAATGGTTGATAAATTTTTGTATTTATTAACAAAACATTAGCCTTAGTTGCAGCATTTATTAAATCATCATTTAATTGCCCCAAATATAATATAGCGTCCTTTTGTTTTGTAATTTTGTTTACCACTTCAAAATGTTTAACATTAAAGTTATTATAGATTTTGTCTAATGATAAACTTTCTAAGTCTTTCAAATAGACACCATTTGAAAAATCGACTTTTGTCGATTTTTTTGACCCATAAGTTGAATTGGTGAAAAAATGGAATACTGTTGTATTTAATTTTTCTGCAATATTATAAGCTAAATTTGATAATGAATATACATCTTCTATGTTTTGTGAAATTAAAATTGGAAAATTCAAACCTTTGATACTAGTGACTACCGCAAAGTCAGAATTTTCAATTAAAACATGGTTTACCACTTTGTTGGTCTTAAATGGAGATAATGATAAAGTTGGTAGATTTTCCAATAAAGTTTTACCATCTGTAGTAACTGTTATCACTTCTGAATCGATTGATTCTTCTTCATTTTTCAAATTTCTTTGATATAAATAATTTTCTATAGTTGCATACGGATTATTTGAATTAATTAATCTTTGACCATTTGGAAATAATTTAGTGAACGGAGATTCAACTGATTTTGCAGCTTGAGTTATAAATATAACACCATCATCAACATTTGAAACTACTTTTGCAATAGTTTCTTCTTTAGTTGAACTCATTGCCTAGCGAAAAGTTTATTGATGAAAACCGAAAAGTAAACTCAATAATGAAAAGTTTTTAACAAAGAATTAAATTCAATTGATAAATAAAATAAATTGGTTGTAAAAGTTAGCCTCTCATTAAAATCTTAACTATGGATTACATAATAAGTTAGATATTTGATCTGTAAACTTATCACTGGATTTCACGTGATATATTACAAAGTTTATTAATAGTAGTAATGATTGGTTAATTGGTTAAGCGGTTAACTCTATTTAGTTGTTTCACATGTTTCGTCGTAATTCAAAATAGTTCAAATTCCATTTATTGGACTTTGGTTAGCGAAAGAGACGATGAAACAACAAAACTCAACTGAACAAATTAAATTAAATTATATTAAATAAATTAAAACACATTATAAATTTATAAATAAAACTTTACTTTACTTTACCTTTAACCTTTAACGTTTAACGTTTAACCTTTACCTTCGTCTATTCGGAGATCTTTTCCAAGCAGCATGATCTTTTGGTCGATAATTTAATGTACCAATACATGAACTATAAGGAACTAATCTATTATAAGCTTCTTTTGAATTTGTTGGACTTTTAATATTTGTATATGCTTTATATACGCTCAATGGAGTCCATTCAACATCACGATCTGATTTTTTACGTATTGATTTTGGAATTTCTGGTGGTTGCAAATTTTCGCCTTTTAAAAATAAATCTTGAATTATAAATTCTTCACGAATTGTTTTACGAACTGCTTCACTAATCTTTGATGGATTCAATTCTGAAATTTTAACCTTCATCTTGTGTAATAAATTTAAAGCATCATTTGTTGATGATACTGTTGATTCATCATTTGGCCATTCGTAAATTGGTGTAATTATGTAATTTTCTGAATCTGATAAAAAAACTGAACTTTGGGATGGTGAAAAAAACAGCAAAACTGAGGATGAAGTAGTTGTATTAATTGTATTACTTGATGCCAATGTTGTACATGTAGTACACATTGTATTTGATGTAGATGTGGTTGATGGTTCACGCATTATATAATCATCAGCGTCGTCTAAACTCGCATTATTTAATGGATCAATTGAATGAGATTGAAATTTATCCATTTGCAAATCAGTTTCATTTAAATCATTATGAATCATTAGTAAGTCATTATCTGTATATTGTGATTTGAAAATGGATGTTGTGTGTTGTTCTGGTTCATTAAAAATGTTGTTATAGCTCAACTCATTTTTGCAATCTTTTGCAACAATTTTGTCATGTAAATTTTCCTTGCTACCAAATACATGATCCAAAAAGTAGTTAGGTTCATTATATGTCATTTGTTGATTATTCTCATTAGTCTGATGTGTATCATAATTCTGATTATTGATTTGATTATTCACAAAATCTAAAAAATCAGTTGTATCTGTTTCATATTCTGATGAAAATGAGGGTCTAAACAGTTGCAAAGTATGATTTGAAATTGATGGACTAGTATTTACCTCTTGATTCTGCTCTTGTACCTGTATACCTTGATTTGATAAACTTAAATAATCCCAATCAGTATTTACTAAATCATTAGCATACACGGTAATATTTCTTTTATCGTCAATTTCATTATTAATATGATTTTCCAATTTTATATTACTCTCAAATTGAAACTCATCATGAAAACCTAAAACCATCTCAATTCAAAAAAAACTAATCAAACTTGATGTTCGATATCCTGATATTAAAGGAGGGGATAAAATTTTTCAGACCAGATACAACTAGTATACAATTTGATTTTAATTTTTGAAGATGCTTCAAACCACTTAAATTGACCTTGCAAATTTAGTCTTATTAATACAAATCAAATCAATTAGATAGCTCTCCACAAATTAAAAAGCAAAGTAAAAGATCAATTGATTGATGTAATGGATATAAACGGGAAAAATTTATTTGGTATAACAAAAAAATCAAATATACTTTGAATATTAAGCGAATGAAAAATATGAAAAATTTGTATTTAGAGATTTATGTTATGAATTTGTAAATGATTATATATGGATATTTTAAAAAAAGGGATATTTCATATATATGAAAGATATCTAGATAAAGTCAGATTTACTGTATAGACGACAGTATACAAAATTCAGTTTTGTGGCAGATGCAAACCGTATATTTCATACGATAACATTTTTATCAACAATAAGGTGGCACGTTTTTATCAAAAGAAAAGTACCTTGCGTCAAATGTAATTAAACATAATTATAATTTCAGTATATATAATCAGTTGGTTATTTTTTGCAACCATTTTTTTTCGCAGCCATTTTGAAACCGATAAACAATCATTGATAATATTGACCAATTCCATTAAAGATGATGATAGATCAACAACTATAACATCTAGCTGATTCTCTTTAGACTTGTTATAACACTAGGAAGCTTTAAATTAGAATCAGACCAATCTACCTCAAAATACATGATGAAACATGTCGAAAAACCTTAATTTAATCAAACTGATTACACGAATTTTAAAAGTCGTGCATAGTTTTTTATTTGTAACTGAAAAATTTCTGAATTCCTAAAAGTGACTCAAATTATACTTATTGATACATTTATATCCAATTGTAAATAATTGCATATCGAATTTAAATCTATTAAGTTAAACTTTCCGAATATTGGAACAAGGAAAGCGCAAGAAAAATTTATGTTATAAAAACAATGTTCAAGTCTAGACTTTTAAATGTATCGTTTGTATTGAAAAATCGATCAAATTATCAAATAAGAAGATATAATTCTTCTCTAATTAAAGCTAGAAAACAATGGCCTGAACTATTAGAATCAGATTTTATACAAGATGCAAATACAAAAGAGTATGTTCCAGATTATGTCAAATTAATATTAACATCACGAGTTTATGATGTGGTTGACGAAGCTGGTACTCCATTAAATCATGCAATTAATTTATCACATAAATGTGGTTCAAATATATATTTAAAAAGAGAAGATTTATTACCTGTATTTTCATTTAAATTACGAGGTGCATATAATATGATTTCAAATTTACATTCAAATTCACCAACTCCAATTAGTGGTGTTATTGCATGTTCAGCTGGAAATCATGCTCAAGGTGTTGCATATTCAGCTAATAAATTGAAAATACCCGCTACTATAGTTATGCCAACACCAACCCCATCAATTAAATATACAAATGTTTCAAGATTGGGTTCTCAAGTTGTTTTATATGGTGATGATTTTGATCTGGCTAAAGCTGAATGTGCAAGATTAAGTGCCGAACAAAATTTAATTAATATTCCACCATTTAATCATCCTTATGTTATTGCTGGTCAAGGTACTATTGCTTTAGAAATTACTAGACAATTGAGATTGGATAAATTAAATGCTATATTTGTACCTGTTGGTGGTGGTGGTTTGATTGCTGGTATTGCATCATATTTGAAACAAATTGCTCCTCATGTTAAAGTTATAGGTGTACAGGCTTATGATTCTAATGTTTTATATGAATCATTAAAGGAAAAGAATCAAGTTCAATTATCAAAAGTTGGTATATTTGCAGATGGTACAGCTGTTAAAATTTTGGGTGATGAAACTTGGAGATTATGTAAAGATTTAGTGGATGAAGTTGTCTTAGTTTCAACTGATGAATTATGTGCTGCAATCAAGGATATTTTTGAAGATACCAGATCAATTACAGAACCATCAGGAGCATTATCAGTTGCTGGTGTTAAAAAATATATAGAGAATCATTCAGAAATTGATCATAAAGATAAAAATTATGTTTCAATCTTATCTGGTGCAAATATGAATTTTGATAGATTAAGATTTGTATCGGAAAGAGCTGTATTAGGTGAAGGTAAAGAAGTTTCATTAGCCGTTACAATTCCTGAAAAACCAGGTGAATTTTCTAAATTGCAAAAGATCATAAATCCAAGAGCAATTACTGAATTTAGTTATAGAGGAAACGGACAAGATATTGCTAATATTTTTGTTTCATTTAATGTTGTTGATAGAAATCGTGAAAAACCAAATGTTATAAAACAAATGACTGATTCAGGTTATGAAGTTGTTGATATTTCAGAAAATGAATTGGCTAAAACCCATGGTAGATATTTAGTTGGTGGTAGATCAGATATTACAAAGAAGAAGAATGAAAAATTGTATGAATTTGAATTTCCAGAAAGACCAAATGCATTATTTAATTTTTTACAGGCTTTAAAATCAGATTGGGATATAAGTTTGTTTAATTATAGAAATCACGGACAAGATGTAGGTAAAGTATTATGTGGATTTACATTACCAGAAGGTTCAGAAGAGGAATTTCAAGAATTTTTAAAAACTATTGGTTATACTTTTGTTGATGAAACCGAAAATGTCTTTTATAAAAAGTTTTTGATTAACTAGATCTATGTACATAATAATACAATTATCATCAGTCACGACGTAAAAATGCTTGATAGGCATCATTACCAATTGTTACTTTACCTGTTGCTTTCATTTTTGCTTTACCTTCTTTTTGTTTTTCTAATAATTTTTTATATCTTGTTATATCAGCAGCATGTAATTTTTGAGTAACATCTTTTCTTTTAGCTTTGATTGTTTCTCTTGCTATTACTTTATTATTTATTTTACATTGAATAGCAACTTCGAATAATTGATGTTTAAGGTACTTCTTAAACTTCTTTACATATTCTTTACCTTTTGCTTGTGAATCACTTTTATGTAATATAGTAGTTAATGCGTCTTGAACCTCACCATTAACAAGTAATTGCATTTTTACAATATCTGATCTCTTATATCCCGAATCTTCATAATCTAAAGATGCATATCCTTTAGTACATCCTTTTAATTTACCAAAAAAGTCTTCAACTAATTCACCTAATGGTATATCATATTTTAATAAAACTTGCCCAGTATTTAAATACTCCACCTCTTTTTGTTCACCTCTATTATTTAAACATAATGTCATTACAGTCCCTACATATTCATCAGGAACGGTAATTATAGCTTCTACGTATGGTTCCATAAAACAATCAACATCAAATTGTCTTTGATTATCTGGAAAATCTTCAGGATTTGTAATTATTACTTCTTGACCATTACGATATCGTATTTTATAAGGAACAGTAGGTGCTGTCAAAATAATCTTGGCACCATATTCATTTTCCAATCTTTCTTGAAATACTGATGCATGAAGTGATCCAAGAAAACCTAATCTCCAACCTAAACCTAATGCATTTGATGTTTCTTTCTCCAAACTTACTGATCTATCATTTAGTACTAAATTTTGCATTTGATCATCCATAACATTAAATTCTTTACCATCAGCAGGGAAAGCACCGACAAAAACCATTGGTTTTGGTTCTTCAAATCCAGGTAATGGTTCCAATCCATCTGATTTACCATTTTGGAAAAATGTATCACCCACTAAAGCTTCTCTTGGATTTTTAATACCTGCTATAATGTAAGCAACTTGACCAGCTTTTATAAAATCCATTGGAGTTCTATCTGGATAATTTATACCTACTTCTTTTACATCATAAACTTTTCTAGAATGTGCAGAGACTATTTTAGTCCCCTTTTTCAACTTACCATCGACAATATGAACTAACATTACTACTCCAACATATGGATCATGCCATGAATCTACTAATAATGCTTTTAAAGGTTTATTTTCATCTCCGGTAGGTGCTGGAATTTTCTCTATAATTGACGGTATTATATTTTCTACATTTAATCCAGTTTTAGCACTTACGGCTATAGCATCATTTTTATCCAATTCAAAAATTGATTCAACTTGATCTAAACTCCTAGGTATATCAGCAGAATCCAAATCTATTTTATTTATAATTGGTATCAATTTTAAATTCATACTATAAGCTAAATAAAAATTTGCAACTGTTTGAGATTGAACACCTTGACTAGCATCAATTAATAATAATGCCCCACCACAAGAAGCATAAGATCTTGAAACTTCAGCTCTAAAATCAACATGACCAGGAGTATCAACTAAATGTAAAAGATAATCTCTGTTTGATTTAAGATCATTATAAATCATAGATACTGTTTGAGCTTTGACTGTTATTCCTCTTTCTCTTTCAACTTCTAATTTATCAAGTACTTGATTTTTTGAACCCGGTTGTATAACACCAGTTAATTCTAATAATCTATCTGACAATGTTGATTTTCCATGATCTACATGAGCAACAATACTAAAATTTCGATAATTTTCAATTGGTATTTTTGATATTCGATCAAATAAATCTTTTCTAATATTTTCAACATTTAATTTTTGTTTCTTCTCTTCAATGGTTAATGATGATGATGAAGCATATTTATATGTTATTCTCAGTAGTAGTTTATTACGTAGTAGTTTATTACGTAGTAGTTTATTCGTATATATTCGATTTTGCAGTAAAAACATAGACTGAAAATTTTTGATGTCGCATGGTGATTCGAAATCATTATACATTAACTATGATTAACTATTTATTAGCTTCAGCAAATTCATTAACAAATTCAACTAATAATTTAACACTCTTCGAAGTAACTGCATTATAAATTGATGCTCTTATACCACCAACTGATCTATGACCTTTTAAACCTTGTAAATTTCTCTCACTTCCTTCTTTAACAAATTTAGCTTCAAGATCCTCAGTTGGTAACCTAAATACAACATTCATATTTGATCTAACTTTTGAATTAGTGACTGGTAATTCATAAAAATCTGGATATTTCAACAATGCACCATATAATAACTTAGCTTTTTCTTCATTTGTTTGTTGAATTTGTTCAATACCACCTTCTTTTAATAATAAATCAGTTACCAATTTTAATATATGACATGTAAATATTGGAATTGTATTATAAGCTGAATTATTTTTAATCACTATTGGATAACTAAATGCAATTGGAGATAATGCAATATTTAATTTTTTCCATTCATCATCTGTAGGTTGTTCAATTAATGATTTTTTAATTATATATATAGTTAAACCAGCTAAACCAATATTTTTTTGAGCACCAGCCATAATTAAACCATATTTACTAACATCAATTTTCTTTGATAAAATATTTGATGACATATCAGCTACTAATTCAACACCATTTAAATATGAATCAGGTGGTGTATCTTTAAATTCAACACCATGTACAGTTTCATTATCACAAACATATAAATAAGCAGTATCTTTATCGATTGATTTCCATTCTGAATATTCTGGAACAGTACCAAATTTTTCACTTTTAGTATTTACAACTATATCAGCATCAAAACCTAATCTTTCAGCTTCTTCATGTGCTTTTTTTGACCATGAACCTGTAATTGCATAAGCAACTTTGCCTTTTTTACCTGTTCTTTTAGCATAATTTGCAACTAAATTATAAGCGATTGAAGAAAATCCAGTTGTACCACCACCTTGCATAAAGAATACTTCATGAGTGTCTGGTATATTTAATAATTTAGTTAAATTGGCTTTAGTATCATCTATAACTTTTATTGCAGGTTTTGATCTATGAGAAATTTCCCCAATTCCAATACTATCACCTTCGTAAGTAATTAAATCTAGTGCTGCTTGTTGAAGAACACTAGTAGGTAATAAAGCAGGTCCAGCACCAAAATAATTTGGTTCTTCCCTATTTAATGATTGACTCATGATATTGCAATTGAAAATGAAATTTTTCTGACTCTAAAATTTGAAAAATTAACCCCTGGTTGCTACCAATTGTGTTAAATTAAGTTATTACTCTTATTCCATTTACAAAATATAATATTTCAACCTCACCAGTATCATCAAATAAACAATGAAAACTACATTCATTATCGTTTATATATAATATAACAATTTCACAACCGCCAACAATCTTTGAAGCTTGTTGCCAATGATTTAATTTTAAAGTTAATTGAACTTCATCAACTGATTCTTCTTCACTTGATTCCATTTGACTTGAATTTATATTTTTTAAAGTTTCTCTAACCAGTTCAGGTTCATTGTTAGTTGATTTATGTACTTCTAATCTATTGTTCCAACTTATAGTAACTCTAAATTTATTTTCTTCCTGTAATATAAAACCTAAAAACCCGTTACCTGTTCTACTTGCCCGTATAGTGACAATATCATTTCCAGAAGCCTTCTTGAATTTCTCTAATCTTTTAAACATAGTTACGAATTCTCTCGGTAGTCTCATGATTAAACTATTTTGTGAATGATATGGTTCTTGTAATAAATTTTGATTTTCACGTAATATTTTAACAGGTATTCTAAATGTATGATTTAAAGTATTTGAATTAATATTCATATTTGAATAAAATAAAGCTAATGATGCTGTTCTACCATTTTTTGAATTTACACCTTGTTGACCAGACGTGTCTGTCCTTTGTAATCTAATATTTAAACCTTCACTATTTGCTTTTTTAAAATTTTTCAAAGTTTGTAGTAATAAATCAATATTCAATTCCATCAGTATTGTATTTTCTCTAAGACTTTGTACTTCAATACTTTCAAATAATGAATCAGCTGGGAATTTAATCCAAATTTGAGGTTCTTGATTAATAACTTGATCATTAATAGATATTATACATAACTCTTTTGGGGTAAATTTCAATACAACAAATTTTCTAGCTGATGATATTAATTGTAACGAATCTTTTAACTTCTCTGTATCTTTAATGGTTAATTTCAACTTCATTCCATAGTATTATATCTTGTGCTGCCAAATTTATTTGTCGCATTAAAAATCTGAAACAAAAAAATATTTGATACTGAAAAATTTAAACAGTGTGGTATTGATTCAATGACTGTTGATTCTGATTTAAATGAAGAACAATTCAAGTTTTTCGGTCTTGGTGGTTGTAACGAAGTCGGTAGATCATGTCATATAATTGAATATAAAAATAAAGTTATAATGTTAGATTGTGGTTCACATCCTGCTTTTAGTGGTCATGCTTCATTTCCTTATTTTGATGAATATGATTTATCAAAAGTTGATATTTTATTAGTTAGTCATTTTCATATTGATCATTCTGCTTCATTACCTTATATAATGCAACAATCAAATTTTAAAGGAAAAGTATTTATGACCCATGCGACTAAAGCTATTTATAGATGGTTAATGCAAGATTTTGTAAGAGTTACTTCAATTGGTGCTGCTAGAACTGAGGGTATGGGATTAAGTGAATCAAGTAATTTAATTACTGATGAAGATATAATGAAATCTTTTGATAAGATAGAAACTATAGATTATCATTCAACTACTGAAATTGATGGTATAAGATTTACTGCTTATCATGCTGGACATGTATTAGGTGCATGTATGTATTTTATTGAAATTGGTGGGTTAAAGATTTTATTTACTGGGGATTATTCAAGAGAAGAAAATCGTCATTTGCATGCTGCTGAAATACCACCTATAAAACCAGATATTTTAATTACTGAATCTACATTTGGTACGGGGACATTAGAATCAAGAGCGGAGTTAGAAAAAAAATTAATTAGTCATATACATGCTACAATAACTAAAGGTGGTAGAGTATTAATGCCAGTCTTTGCCCTTGGTAATACTCAAGAATTATTATTAATCCTAGATGAATATTGGCAAAATAATGAAGATTTGCAAAATACAAATGTTTATTATGCTTCTAATCTAGCTAAAAAATGTATGGCTGTTTATGAAACTTATACTGGTGTAATGAATGATAAAATTAGATTATCTTCAAATTCAGATGGTAAGAAAAATCCATTTGATTTTAAATTTATAAAATCAATAAAAGATTTGACTAAATTTCAAGATTTAGGTCCATCAGTAGTTATTGCTTCTCCAGGTATGTTACAAGCAGGTATATCAAGACAATTACTAGAAAAATGGGCTCCAGATAGTAAAAATTTAGTTATATTAACTGGTTATTCAGTTGAAGGTACAATGGCAAAAGATTTATTAAAAGAACCTCAGGTTATACAATCTGCAACCAATCCAGATTTAACAATTCCAAGAAGGATAGGAATTGAAGAAATTTCATTTGCTGCTCATGTTGATTTTCAACAAAATTCAGAATTTGTAGATAAAGTTAATCCATCAAAAATTATATTAGTTCATGGTGATAGTGTACCTATGGGTAGATTAAAATCTGCATTATTGAGTAAATATGCAAAGAGGAAAGGAACAGATCAAGAAGTTAAAGTATATAATCCAAGAAATTGTGAAGAATTAATAATAGGATTTAAAGGGCTAACGATTGCTAAAGTATTAGGATCATTAGCTGAAGAACAATTACAAATATTGAAAAAAGAAATACAGAATAGAATAGATGATAAAATAACGGAAGTAAAAGAAGAGGATAAAAAAGAAGTTAAACAAGAAGATTTAAGTACACTTAAAACTGGACAAGTTGTTTCTGGTGTTTTGGTATCAAAAGATTTCGATCTTAATCTTGTTCAATTACAAGATTTACATGAATTTACACAATTATCTACATCAATAGTAAAATCTAAAATTAATCTTAAAATAAATGCTGATATTTCATTAATGGTATGGCATCTACAACAAATGTTTGGATATATAAATATAATGAATGATGATGAAGAAGAATGGGAAGGTGTAATAATGGATAGTATAGATATTTTCATTGATAGATCCAAAAAACCAGGATTATATATTACTGTTGAATGGATAAATGATAATTTAATGATGGATTCAATTGCTGATTCAGTAATTGCAATTTTATATTCCATTGATTCATCACCTGCATCTGTCAAGTTATCATCTAATCATCATACACATAATCATATAAAGGAGGAAAATGGTAAACATAGTGCAAACATACAACAAAGAATAAAAGATATTAATTTATTATTGAAAGCTCAATTTGGTGATACTTTAAAAGAATTGGAAAATGATAAAGTAGAAATAAATATTGGTAAAATGCAAGCTATTGTAAATTATAGAACATTGGAAGTTGAATGTAAGTCAAAGGTATTAAAAGTTAGAATCGAGAATATAATGAATAGAGGTTTATCGATTGGTGCTCCATTAAGTTTGAAAAGTAAATAGAAGATAGATTTATACGAATCATTTTCATGGACTAAACATCCGTATCTTGACGATACTCTTCACTCTCTGTCCTTCTTGTATTCTGGTACAAATTCTGTAGCATTTTTTTTTTTTTTCGTTTAATCTACAACCGAAAACATCTTATCAATATGGCGTATGTTAAACGAACAAATGGAAATAGACTCAGTACTAACATTTGCAGTGACTTAATAGATCGTCCTCGTGGTGAATTAACAGAAATTGAACGTTCAAGATTAGAAGAATTTGAATTTTTACATGGTCCAATGTCATTATTAAATAATGCAAAAAAATTTAATACTCCAGTTATGATTTCATGTAGGAATAATCATAAACTCATAGGAAAAGTTAAAGAATTTGATAGACATTGTAATTTGGTATTAGAGAATGTTCGTGAAATATGGGATGATAAAGTTAAAAATAATGCTGGTAAAATAATAAAAATCAATAAAAAGGAAAGATTTATATCTAAGTTGTTTCTTAGAGGTGATTCTGTTATAATTGTGCTTAAGATAGATGTGTAAAGAATAAGGATTCAATGACTTTCAGGATGCAAGAATACTAGTAAGGATTCAACATTTATAACAGAAGAAGCCTGAGGTAGGTAATGACGAAAATATAATGTAATTTCAAATCATAGATGTAATATATATTTAATATTCATACTCCAATACGTAATACATTTTGACCTTGATGTCTAAATTTAATAACTTCATGTCTTTCCATTATATATAATGCCTTTTCCAAAGCATTTGAACTTGTTTTACCAGAATCAACAAATTCTTTTCTTAATGTTTGATAAGCAGTTGACCAACCAATAGGTAATCTTCTTCTAATATCATGTTCCACTTTTTTAATTTCTGCATTTAATTGAACATCACCAGTTGATCCTAAACCTTGATCAACAGCATCCATAGTTGAAGCAGTAAATAATCTAATTGCTTCTTCAACATGTTCTTCAGTTGCAATTGGAGATAATTCAATTTTTGCCAATGATTCAGTAATACGTATAATTGCTTCTAATTGTCTAACAGTGATTGGAATTGAACTTCTTTCATTCATTTCAGCTTCATTTAATTGTAATCTTCTTCGTATGGATACAAAATGACTACTTAATCTTTCTGAAGCTTCTGCAGTTAATCTTGGAGCACATTTAAATTTAACATATTGAATGTATCTCTTCATTAAATCAATTGGAATTTCACCTTCTTGTTGTTGTTGTAAATCTGATCTATTTCCAGAATGAATATTCATCACATGTTGTGCTATTGAAATATCTCTTTTTTCATTATGTTCATCCTTGACAATAAAAATCATATCAAATCTAGATAAAATTGTAGTTTGAAAATCTATATTCTCACCTGGTGATTTAAATTCATCATATCTTCCAAATACAGGATTTGCAGCTGCCAAAACAGAAGTTCTTGAATTTAAAACTGTTGTTATACCTGCTTTTGCAATTGAGATTGTTTGTTGTTCCATTGCTTCATGAATTGCAACTCTATCTTCATCTCTCATTTTATCAAATTCATCAATACATACAACTCCACCATCTGCTAATACCATAGCACCACCTTCTAAATAAAAATCTCTACTTTGTGGATCTCTTTGAACTGATGCAGTTAAACCAGCAGCTGAAGAACCTTTACCTGAAGTATAAACAGAAATTGGAGCTACTTTTTCAACAAATTTTAATAATTGTGATTTTGCAGTACCTGGATCACCCAAAAGTAATACATTTAGATCACCTCTTAATCTCATACCATCAGGTAAAATCTTTTTAGACCCACCAAATAATAAACAAGTAATTGCTTTTTTAATATCATCATTTCCATAAATTGCAGGTGCTATTGAATTTGCAAATACTTCATATAAATTAGGAGTTCTTGATAATTTTAAAAATTCTTCTTCTTCTTCCTCAGTAAATGAAACACCTTGACCTCTCAAATTTGTTTCTGATTGTATTCCTAATATTTTTAAATATGGATTTCTAATAGCTACAGTTTCTGCACTACCACCTGATCTCTGTTTTGATTGGAAAATTGAATATATACCAACTATAGTAACTCTAGTTCCTGGTACTATTTGATTTGTTAGATATCTATCAGCTTGTAATAAAATATGCCTTGGCATTTCTCCGACAGGTACCATATCTGGATTTTCTTGTAATTTTAAAACTTGTTGATCAACAAATGTAGATTTATCATGAACAATGACATAAGAATCATTTGGACATTTATCTTGTGTTGAATCTAAATTATGTTGTGCTTGACATTTTTGAGGTAATTGAATAGGACCAAAACCAGATTTAACTTTAATTTTCATCATATGTTTACAATTTCTACAAATTAATTGTACTTGAGTTGCCCTTGAAGATAAAACAGAAGCAGATATAATTATACCTGATACTCTAATAATTTTTGAAATATGTTCAGAATCTAAATTTCTAATACTTATTTTATTTGAATTTGAATATAGGATTAATTGACATATTGGGAAATCTTGAGGTGCTTCAGATTGTGAAATATAAGCAATTCTTTTAGCAATATCAGTAATTGCATTTTCAAATAATGGAATCATATCTGCTGGATCATCAGTTAACTTCTTGGCAAGCTCTTCATTATATCCAATTAAATGTTCCGTGTCAACTTTAAGGTAGTAATTTTTAATTAATAAATTTTCTCTTAATTGATCTCGATATATAAATTGTGAATCTAATCTAAAATCTAATACAAAAGATCTAAAAGCTTTTGTAATTTCATTGAATGAATTATCTTCTGGTTGTTCACCGGGAAGTACAGAAGCAGAAAATATTTCGTTTCTATCAAAAGACATAATTTAATTGTTCAATTGTTGTTGCAACTTATTTGGAAGTGATAAAGTATTGATAAAAAAAAAAAAATTGAAACAGACGTGTGCCGCGTAATTATAATTAAATTGTAATTAATAATCCGAAATAGGAAATATTCAACATCATCGCGTTTTAGTCGTGTATTTTATTCAATGACTATTCAATGTTTAAACGTCATATTAGTATAACTAGCTGTCTATATTCGATACCAAAGAAGAATAAATTACCACCAAGGCCAAAATGGTTGATTAAAGAAGATGAAATAAAGGAGAAATTTTTGAAAGGTGGTTCAGGACCAGGTGGTCAAAAGATTAATAAATGTAATTCAAAAGTACAATTAACTCATATACCAACTGGTATAGTTGTTACATGTCAAGCAACAAGATCACAACAACAAAATAGAGATAAAGCAAGGGAATTACTAGCTTTGAAATTGGATGATTTATATAATGCAGAAAACAGTAGGAACAATATAATACATGACAGACAATTGAAATTAAAACAAAGTAAAGCGAAAAAGGCAAATCGAAAGTATAAGAAACTCGAAGAAGAGAAAGACACACCATCTACACCAGAAGAAGTCATAATGGACCCAGATCAAGAATTTGATGAATTTATTAAATCAGCAAAAGTTGATGTTTAAATTTCGTGTAAATATTTCAAATTTTATTTTTTTGCAACCAATTCTAATTATGATTTCAACTGGTGCTATATTTGGTATTGTAATTGCAACATTCGTTGTTGTTTTATTAATCATATTCTTTATTGGCTATTTAGTAAGCCCATATTATGAATATTTATTCATTCCATCAAAAAGAAATCATTTAGAATTTAAAATTAAACATTTTATTGAATCAGATTTAGAGTCTCAATCTAATAATGATACCACGATAGCTTTGAATAGTTACCCATTAGATTCATCAACACCAGTTAAGAAAAATGTAATCAGTGAAGCTGATCTAATATCTGATTTTAACAGTCTTTTGGAAAATTTCGAAAAGATAAGTGATCAATTAAGTAAACAAAGTAGTTCATTTTCACATACGGTAATATTACAAGCCTTATCTGCTCAAGAGAATATTAAAAGGGTATCTGATCCATATTCATCTAATTATATTTCAATTGGTGAGATTGTCGTTGTTGTTAAACCTTATTTGGATTTACAAACTGGTGATTATTTACGAATTGTTAAATTTTTTATTAATGAAAATAAAGAAGAAGCAGATGAATTAAAACAAATGAACTTGAGTAAATCGGATATGAACATTGCAAAAACTGGAAGTGATTCCGATTATTCTATGAGTACTATTGATAAAGAGAATGTTTTACATTGTTCTATTTGGTGTAAAGGTATTATATTAAGTAATTATATGGAAGATTCAAATGGTTTGATATTAAGACATAAGGATGAAAATGAAGATGTTGAATTGATGAAATGTTTTCCTTTGGATGTTGTTTCTTTAGAAACAACAATTTTGAAAAATTACCAAAATGAATAAATATCAATCTAAGTATTTCTTCATGGCTAAGATTTCCCAATTTTTAAAATGTACATACCTAATTAGCTAATAAATGAAATAACTTCGATTACTACTATAAGACTGCATATAAGTTGATTTGTTTCAGAATTATTTTTGGAGAGTATGTATTAATTCAATGCGATGGATTCGCCAGACAAAATTAAATTCTCGCCCTAAAGCTAAGGTGACATGTACTAAATATATTGGCTTATAGGTCAGTAACAGCGCCGTCTCTTGAGGTAGATACAAGTTATGTGAAATCAGAGGTCGTTAAGTATATACTCTACATATTTCAAATACTAGATTTTAAAGATATTTTTTTCAAGTTGTCAATTTGGCTTTTTTTCATCATACAAAAATTTTCAGAAAAATGTAGTTCATTGTATCTTTGTAATTACCCCCAGAACTTTCAAGTAAACAACGTGTTATATACGTTACTGCTCAATCTAAAGTGTTGAACTTGATTCTGAGAAATTAAAATTAAAATTGAAAAATTCCAAAATTTTCTCTTAACTATGGGGAAATTCGAATAAATTAACCTTACAAAAAATCTAATTCCACAATCAAATTCGTGACGAGAGTATGGTAAAAGTGTCAGTATTTGTAGTTTTGCTTTCCGATATATCTTTGTTTTTTCTGTATTAAGGTATTCAAAATAGAAAACCAAATTTTCAGAAGTGGTTTGAAATTTTTGAAAAAATTCAAAATGAATATGACGTCCTGAAACCACTATCAATACATTTTTAAAGATTCGTTGAACTGACCCAGCTGCTTTAAAAATTGATAAAAAATGTCTAAGTGTTGCTTATATAACAAAATAGCGTATTTTTCCAATTTTTAAAAGTTGAAAAAAGTCATCAAAATTATGTTTCTACAAGAGATATTATTACTATTTGATTCTAAATTTAATTGAGGACTGAATGATCTAAGTTTGAGAAATATGACACCGTTATTGAATGAGTTATTCGCAAATTAAATTTGGAAATTTACTACAACGAGACTGCATATAAGTCTAATTGTTGCAAAACATTTTCAAAGTATGTATTTTTCGATGCGATAGTTTCGCGCTATAAAATATTTTCCATGGTAATCTTTTGGGCGACTCGAACCAAACTGTTTGGCTCATTAGTCATGAACAATATATTTTCTCGAGATAAGTGTCATTTTAATAAGCTCAAGAACCTTCGATAAATGTAAATCCTTTTGCTTAGGGCCTCTACTACTAAATAAATTAATGTATATTTATGTATATTACAAATTTCTAAACAGGGATAACTAATCAAATTTAACTCCTCCTTCGCCTGACTGAATATTTCAACTTCTAGAATGTATATGATTAACTAGCTAATTAATAAATCAACTTATCTTTTCTCTATCTCATTGTTTAGACATTTTAGTTTTTGTATTCTACAATTCATACCTTTTCCGTCCCCTTAGCTAAATTCTTCCAAATTTCAGTATTCTTATTCGCCTCTTTAATAACATCCATTAATTTTTCATTCTCATTCTTCAATTGGTTTATGATCTCTTGTTGATCATGATTCGGAATCAAATTATTAATCAACCCAGTCAAATTATGATACAATTTATAACTTTCATTCAATATCGGCCTAGTAACAACCTGATTATTCTCAATTTCATTCATATATCTCTTTAGTACGTCTGGATCAACATAATCAAGATCAATGATCTCACTAGGATTAGGAATGACTACATTCACACTATTCTTATACTTTAATTCCATCAAACTTGAGTTCACAAGGTTGTAAAATTTCTTGAGATCATTTAAGAAGTTTACAAACTGGTAGTTTTCTTTTGTTATACTTTCTATTATATTATAATAATTTATATTTGCAATTTCATTTTCCTGTTGTAGTATGCTTTCATTAACTGAGATTGTTGGAGTTTCGTTATCGGTAGGTAAGTTATTTACGATGGGGATTTGAAATTCTTGTATACTATTCTGTTTCTTATCCAACAACTTGTTTTTAAGGGTTTCAATCTCGAGATTTTTCTTCTTTAGTTCGACTTGATATTTCTTTTTATAATCTACTGAAATACTCTTGAGATGATTGATTTCTAGTAGTAGATTTCTGTTCTGTTTCTTTTCAAGTTGTAGGTCTTTGTAGTAATTATTTGCATCTATTTTATCATTTGATTTAAGATGATTAAGCTTATTATTTTCTGACTCTAGTGACTTAATTGATGATTGTAGTTGATTTATTTTTGAATCTTGTAATTTAAGTCTTTCATTAAGACTTATCTGTTGATTTCTATATGAATCAATTTTTGAAATTAAATTATGGATGCAATTTATTATATTTTTATCATTATTATAATGATCTAAATTTGGTGTTTCAAATAAATCAGTTTGGAATATTAAGTTTGTATCTATATATGTTCTACTCAATAATTCTGAATTCAATGACAGTGATGCTAATTTAACATTATTTAAATCTGTAGTTGATAAAGCTGCCATGGGAATCAATTTGAAAAATGTAAACAAAAAAAAAAAAAAAAAAAAAAAAAAAAATAATGAAAATAATGAAAATATCTAGATATATATATTGATTATTAAATGAAGAGGGAGGAGACTAGTGTTTAATGAGCTTCTTCTTCAACTTCATCAAAGACAAACCAATCTTGATTATCTTTATTTTCTTCAGTAGCGACTGATTTATCATTTGTTTCTGTTTCAACTTCACTTTGTTCATAAGCTTTTACTTCTTCACTTGATAAATCAACTTGTGGTAAGGTTGGTTTTGAAGGTAATTGGAATTTTTTAACTGTAGCATCAATTTCTTCTTGAGTTAATGATTTTGGTTTAAATGATTTAATATGTTGAATGTATAAATCACCAACTAAATTGGATCTTTGTGGTGTGATTGAAAATAATCTTTTTGATTGTAAACGCTAGAAATATGTTAGTATGATACTTCCGATCATTACTATGTCATGGAAATGGAACTACACTGTCTGTCTCTAGATATTTAAGTATTTGATCACTTCTAGTTGATTTGAACATAATTTACCTTGAAACAGTCGTTATGGGTCGAAATTTGGTTCTCATTACTTGTGACATATCGGACAGTATTTGTCTTAACCTCTTGGGTGCTTCACCTATCATTGTTAAATGATTTCTATTTTTACCATTGGATTTCCATTGATGATAAATGATAAATACTGGCTCATTTGAGCCCATTCTTAAACTCAATTCAATCTCACATCTATTTCCATTGACACAATCTTTCATTTTCTAGTCTTTACATACAGCTACTTGTCTAAACATTGTATTTTTAATTGATATTTAGATTATCTTGTTGAACAATTTTCACAAAGATTTAATTTTTTACCAATGCGAAATTCGCATACATATCATTAACTATGTAGTGTACAATGGGCAAAATATATTTCTATCAAATAATTGGTCAATTAATCCATTACATACAACTTGAATAAGAAGACATGCCAAAGTATTATTGTGATTATTGTAAGTCTTATTTGACTCATGATACAATGAGTGTCAGAAAAAGTCACCTTATAGGTAAGAACCACATTAAAAATTATTGTAATTATTATGAATTAAAAGCTAAAGAGTTGGGTATTTGGGATAATTCAACTGATGATAAACCAAATATAACTTTAAAAGATTTGAATAAGGATAATGACGATGATTTTATGCTACCTCCTCCTAACCATTTAACTGGGTTGCCATTGCCTCCTAAATCTATATTTCATAATACGAAAGAGTATCAAAAGGCGATTTATAAGAGTACTAAGTGAGTAAGGATGCTAGTGACAGCCAGGATGCTGTTTATAGTGTATGGTTTGTTTGTTTTTTTTGGAGATTGTAGGTTTTTAGTATAATATATATAATTTGCATCAATTTATTATTGCAGCGAAAAATCGAATTATGCTTAGATTAGTAAAACTAATAGATTCTTTTTAAGCTGTAAGCGTTGCTTCGCTTCGACTTATGATAAGAATGCAACTCTCTACCTAATGGCTTTTGTAATTTTGGCTTTTGTAATTTTACAGATCATAAGCTTTAATAAAAATAATATACATTAATTTCAACTATATAATTATTATAACAAAAAAAAACAATTATGCTAAAATGTTAATAAGTAGTAATAGGTTCTTTTGAGTGTAATAAAATTTGCTTATAAATCAGCATCATCTTCATCAGGTAATGGTAAAGCAGTTGCTTGTTCCATTTCTTGTTGATATTTTTGCATTAAATCAGCATCAACTTGAACTTCAGGAGGAGCTAAAGCAGGAGAAGCAACAAATTCCAATTGTGGATTACCAACTAATTTTCTAGCTAACCATAAAAATGGTTTTTCGAAATTATAATTTGATTTTGCAGAAATATCATAATATTGTAAATTTTTCTTTCTATGAAAAGTAATAGTTTTTGCTTTAACTTTTCTTTCTTTAACATCAACTTTATTACCACATAAAACAATTGGAATATTTTCACAAACTCTAACTAAATCTCTATGCCAATTTGGAACATTTTTATAAGTAATTCTTGAAGTAACATCAAACATAATAATACCACATTGACCATTAATATAATAACCATCTCTTAAACCACCAAATTTTTCTTGACCAGCAGTATCCCAAACATCAAATTTTAATTCACCAAAATTCGTATGAAAACCTAATGGATGAACTTCAACACCTAATGTAGCAATATATTTTTTTTCAAATTCACCAGTTAAATGTCTTTTAACAAATGTAGTTTTACCTGTACCACCATCACCAACTAAAACTAATTTAAAAGTAGGAACTTCTTGAGCCATGTTTATTTAATTTTTATATATATATATATGTTGTTGTATAAATTGATCGAAAAATAAAATATAATAAAATTATTTGATTAATAATTAATTGAATTTAGTAATTGACTTTTTAATATGACAAAACTAATCTATAATAGTATGTTATTTGATGGATTAATCTGTTTTGTAATTTGAAATGAATGAAAATCGATGAGAATTTTTTTTTTTTTTCTTTAATTTGTTTAACCAAAATTGAAATGGAAAGCAAAAACTTCAAATTTTTTGTTTATAGTTTGGGAACTACCAATTGATTGATTTGCCAAGTATACACTACTTCCATATTTAAAGGAATATTAAATGGATGCAAAAGAAAAAGAATAGGATGAAATTGCAGCAAATTAGATTGTTTGAAATTAAAACTGAATTGAACACGAGTGAGCCCAAGATAAAGCAAAGGAATAGAATAGTGCCTTGTCAACGCTATTAAAAAGCCAGAATTCTCATCTCTCTCATATAATGTTTAATCTTAAAGTTTGAGCAAAGTTTGAGCAAAGTTTGAACATATTAGATTTTATTTGTCTTCAAGTTTGGGCATATTAGATTCTATTTATCTTAAAGTTTGAACATACTAGATTTTATTTGTCTTAAAGTTTGAACATATTAGATATTATTTGTCTTAAAGTTTGAGCATACCAGATTTTATTTGTCTTAAAGTTTGAGGATAATAAAAAGTCTTAAACTTTGAGCATATTAGATTTTATTTATCTTAAGCCTTTCGTTTAGTGAATATAAGATCATAAATTTGAAAGTTGCTTGATATAAGTGAAGTTAAATTTTAAATAAATCAAAGTTCAATTATAAATTATTTAAGGTACACAATTAGATCGATATTAGACGTTATTTCAAGTACTTAAACGCTTTATATAGATCTAACTTATGATAAATAATAAATCACTAATATAATAAATTTTTTGTACTGGAATTAAAAAATGCGCCCATTTGGAAATACTAACACGTGGTTGGTGTGGTTGAATGATAAAAACTTAAAATGGTTTATTTAACAGTCAAATGAAACAAACGATCAAAACGGATTTGAAACAACAAGATTTGAATGAAAGATCAACAAACAAACAAACAAACAAACATGAATTATCAACTTTAAAACTAACTTAAGGAGTTAAGAGCGCCAACCGTTTAATTTTTTTTTTTTTCTTTCTTTCTGTATATATTTAAATAATTTAAATAATACACGCTAATGTTGAAAGACAGACTTTCCATGATTGAAATCAACCTTTCAAGCTCTTTAAATCGGCTAAGATTTTAAGTAAGGTGAGAAATAATCATATAACACGTGAATAATCATTTTGTCAACGTTTCACGGAGTTTATTCAGATATTACTTTTCACCTATTAAAGAGTCAATTAAAGTTATTTTCCAAAATCAAAAGGAGAATAAACAAAATAATGCACAAACACACAAAAATCAAGTGTAGAACAATTAAAACAATTAGAACAATTAAAACAATTAGAACAATTAGAACAATTAGAACACTTAGAACAACTAAAACAATTAGAACAATTAGCAGTATATACATTTGACATATTCTACAACTATCATTTTAGAAAAGTAATTTAAATCTCGATTTAAATCTCGATATCTATTATTAATACTTCTTCTCTGGTGGTGATTCTACATCCAAAATCAATAAAATTATAGGAGATTAAATTAAACCATGCAAGATTAAACTACTAATTACATAATACTTTAACCAATAATTACATAATGCTCTAACCAATATTACATAATAGTTTAGCCAATAATTACCAATAATTACCATTACTTACATAATACTCTAACCAATAATTACATAATAACTACCAATACTTACATAACACTTTAACCAATAATTACATAATAACTACTACCATAAAAACTCCACTTACTGTTATAAGTAAAATAATTTTTTAACTCTTTTTCGAAAATTAAAATTAAAAAAAAAAAAAAAAATAAAAAAAAAAAAAAAAAAAGAATAAAAAAAAAGCGTGTGTCGAAATTAATTATTACACACATACAATTTTTATTTACTATTAGTAGTGAATATTTTTAGTAACAAACAATCACTTGGAAAATTTTATTAATTTATTTATCAATAACAATTATTCTTTTTTTCTAAAATCATTTCAGACTTAAATAGCTGGTCCACTATTATTATTAATATTATTTATCAATTCATCTTTCGCTGGTAGAAGATTAAAAGGTATTTATTATCAATCAAAAAGTTACCTCTCTCAATTTTGGTCAATCGTTTAAAATTAGTTTGATTTTTCATTTTTTTTTTACAACACCATTATATATCATCAAAAGTTTCAAAAGTTTCAAAAGTTTCAAAAGTTTCATAATTAAATGTATCAACCAGTGTATTTTAGTAATACACAGAGATCTTTTGATCATATTTCTCCTCCATTACATTTACAACAACAAAATCATCATCATTATCATCATCTTCATCATCTTCAACATCATAATCATAATCAATATCATAATCAACATCATAATCAACAACATGGTAATAATCAACAACCATATACTCCAATTGATTTAAATTATAGTCATTCAATGATACCTTCAAATTTATTGATTAATTCTCCTTATTTTACACCACCACCATCTGCTGCTAGATTTTTTTCAAATCAACCACCACCAGTACCACAAGAATATAATTATCCAATTCATTCTTCTATTCATTCTTCTCCAAAATTTTCAAATTCTGGTAAATTTAAAAATCGAAACAACAACAACAACAACAACAACAACAACAACAACAGCAATATTAATAATAATTTTAAAAATCCATATAATAACAATTCACCACAATTAACTCAAATTAAAAATTTAAATTTTTCTTCATCAAGTTTAAATAATTCACTTTTAAATTCAAATTTTGATCAACTAAATATTTCAAGAACTATTATAATTAAAAATATAAATGAAGAAATTGAATTAAATCATTTACTAAATTTTATAAATTTTGGTCCAATTGAATATTGTAAATTGATTTTAAAACCGACGCCTAAAAATTTAGTGGAAAAAGTTGTTGTTGATGATGATGATGATGATGATGATGATGATAATGATAATAATAATAATAATAATGATAATAATAATAATAATAACAATAATAATAACAAAATTTCATCAAATTTAAAAGTTTGTTTAATTACTTTTATAAATTCGAAAATTTCAGTTAATTTTTATTTGCAAATTTATAAAAATGTTAAAAATTTTAATCAATTTAAGAAAGATTTAAATAGTCCGTTTTTAAAAATTCAATTAAATAATCAAAATGGGAATGGTAATAAATCATTCGACTCAAAACAAGATTTAATTAAATTGAAAACTTTAAATTATATATTGGATTTAAATGCAACTAGATCAATTATAATTAAAACTAATGAAACTAAAGATGTAATTCATGATCAATGTTTGAAATTTGGTGATATTGAAGAATTTATAGATGAACAAGATGGAGAAATCAATATTTTTAGATTACATTTCACTTCCATAAATTCAGCAGTTAAAACTTTTGAATATTATACTAAAAAATCAAAAGATCAAGTTGAATCAATATCATTTCAAAAAGATAGATGTGATAAAACTGAATTAGATGACCATGAAAATAATGAAGAAAAACAAAATAATAATTCTTCAGATATTTTAGTTGAAAATTCTGAAATTGAATCAATCATAGATACTTCAGAAGAAGGTGTAATTACAAATGAAAATGAGAAAAATAATTCAAGTTCAAATGATTTAGTTGAAGATCCATTAAGTCCAACATCATCTTTTATTGACCCATCATCATATTTATATCAAGATTTTAATTCAACTATAAGTAATGAAGGTTATTCAATTCTATCATCAAATTCAAGATTCAACAATAATAATACTATTCCATATGATTATAATTTATCTAACTCCTCATTAATATTACCTCATTCATCATCAGTTTCAAATTTTGTACCACCTCCTTCAATTGATCCAAATTATGGAAATCGTTCAATTTATCTTGGTAATTTACATCCAAATACAACAATTGAAGAAATTGCAAATAATATAAGAACTGGAGGTTTAGTTGAACTGATTAAATATCATCCTGATAAAAAAACTTGTTTTATTACATTTATAGATGCAAATATAGCATATAAATTTCATATGAATCATCAAGTATTACATCAATTAGTTATTCATGGATATGATATCATAGTTGGATGGGCAAA
Source organism: Insectozyma verbasci (assembly GCA_947670415.1). Classification (NCBI taxonomy): domain Eukaryota; kingdom Fungi; phylum Ascomycota; class Pichiomycetes; order Serinales; family Debaryomycetaceae; genus Insectozyma; species Insectozyma verbasci. The sequence continues at coordinate 408,954 of CANTUO010000002.1, read as the reverse complement.
ACAAAATAGTGGTCCCTTATCAAGAGATGTTGCCTTGGCTGTAACTGCTGGAGCTTGTAGAAATGTTTATATTGGAATTAAATTAATTAGAGAAGAAGGAAGTTTAAAACCAAAATTACCTAATGAATTAGAATTAAGATCTGACTTTTCAAAATTTGGAGAAATGGAACAAATTAATTTTTATCATAATAATGATTGTGTTTTCTTAAACTTCCTCAATATTATTGATGCTATTAAATTAGTTGATATTTTTCAAATGGGTGAAAGTGAAGCTATAATGAAATTGAAAAAAATTTTAAAATCCGATGATGATGATGAAGTTTTACAATTTTATAATAAATATTCAAAATTTAAAATATCATATGGTAAAGATCGTTGTGGAAATAATCCAAAATTTTCATTTCAAAAAAGATGTGAAAATAACGGTGTATCTACTTATAAAACTTATCAAAATGAATTACATAACAATGTGAAAAACAGAAGAAAGAAAAAACAAGAAGCACAACCACGTTTATCAGAACCAAAAGAAGTTGGATCTCCGATTAATGAAGAAGCAAAGGCCATCTTTGGAATAATATCAAATGAAGAAGAAATAGAAACTGCATTACCTCAAGTAGATGAAGAAAAAGAACAACAAGAACCAGAATCGGATTCAGATGAAGAAGTTTCAATTATAATCTATTCAGATTCAGAAATTATAAAACAACAACCACCAAAATTGAAAAAACCTCAGAAATATAAGAAAATCTACCATAAGTCAAATTCAAGAAATAGTTCAACTTCATCATTTAATCAACCTCCATTATATTATCAAAATTATTATGGAAGTCAAATTAAATTCATACCGGTAATTACACCAATCCAACCACAACAACAATTCCCTCCTCAACAAATGCAATCGAAATATTCAATGAGTGGATATGATGTAATGAATCAATATTTGAATCAAAATAATAATGGGTGTTTTAATGGTGATTATTTTAATAATGGAAATGGTAATGGGTATAAGAGAAATTCAAATAATGGGAAAAAGAAATGAAAACGGTTTTGTTGATCAAAAATATATAGAAGTTTTAATAAATGATGGAAATCAAAAATGTTAAATGTTACTCTTTTGTATATATATATTATTGTTGATATTGTGTTCAGAATTCTGAAACAATTTTTATATGCAGGATCGCGGTAGTAGTTTCTGAAATTTGAATTGTGAATAACTCCATCAGTTTTGAAGCTGTAATTGTCAAATTTTTTTTCATTTATACTTCAGCAGGTCTGGATTATAATGATGGGAGTTTCATTTCAAAAAAGACAATTTTGACTATTTTATTTGACATTTAAAAAATGGCAAAAATCGTTAAATTCCAAGATAAATATCAGTTAGAACTAGTGTCGCAGCTTCTAATGTGATTGATCTGGATCATTTCACCCCAAATATTCTTATAATATTGTTTTTTAGACTTTAAAATCGATTTGAAATTTTTTCAAAATTTTCAAACCACTTTTGAAAAATTAAGATTTCAATTTAGACTGCCTTAACACAAATAAAACTAAGGTTTTTTTAGGGTGCAGGAACTACAAAATTGGATAGTGCTATCATAGTTTCGTTATAAGTTTGGTTGTGGTGGTACAGTTTTTTTAAGGTCGATTTACTCGATTTTGCCAATACTAAAGAGAAAATTATGACATTTTTCAATTTTGATTTTGATCCCTCAGAATCAAGTTCAATGCCTTAGATTGAGCTGTAATATATATCTAAAGTTGTTTATTCAAGAGTTCTGGCGTGAATTATAAGGATACAATGAATTACATTTTTTGAAAAAATTTTGTATGGTGAAAAAAGGTCAAAATGACAACTCATAAAAAATATATTTGAATTTGAAAAATTGAAGTATATAGGATATATAATTCAAGAATCCTTATTTGACTGAATTAGTATTTATCTAGAGAGAACGTGTTGTTCATGATATATATATGAAAACGTTTAGTACGAGTCGCCCCAAAATGTCGCGCGAGGATGTATTGTTTTTGGCCAAAAGCTCAGGCGAGAAAGACATACTCAGAAAATAATTGATCTGAAACAAATTTGACTTATATGCAAGAATCTTGAATCTTGAATTGTAAATTCAAATTTTATTCGAAACATACAGTCCTTGGTATCATTTGAACAAGAATGTTAAATAAATTCACATGTGATAGTTAGAGAGTTGTCTTTCACGGAATATTTGGTTCTATTAAAAGACCTGGAAATCACATAACTTAGAAAACTGGTTAGCTTTGTCATTTTGCTCATATTCACTTAGTTATTGACTTATAATCAGTACGATGAAGCTCTCGAGTATAATACAATATTACATGTACATTCTAAGTTTATAAATCTAGTATGAATTGAATGTTTACTTTGTTATTTTTAATGTAATTGATGCATAAGTACCCAATATTGTACCAACTATAGATATAACAATACCAACTTTAATCAATAATCCCTTCCATTTTTTAATTTCATTCCTATTCAATTTCAAATAAAACAATAAAGGTAATGTTAAACAAACAGTATAACAAATAGCACTTCCCATAAATGACATTAATTTACCAAATGAATTAAAAAGTAACGAAATAATCAACAATAGAATACAAAACAATACTCTTGTAATCACCTTCAATACATTATTCCTTTTTATTTTCATTATTGATTCATATGTTGTAATTATAGGTCTAACAACCAAGGGTAATTTCGAAATTGAAATCACTCCCATCAAAATAAACAATGTATTACTTACCCACGTTGGATAACTTTTATTATTCATTAAATTCATTATTATTGAATCATCAATATCGTTACCAAACATTAAATATCCAGAAGCACCAATTAAAAAATTCAATAAAGTAACAATCGAAAATGATATGTTTGCACAATTTGAAAATTTTTTGGGATGTCTCATATCTCTATACAATTCTGGAAAAACTGGAGCACCTCCATAAATTACTAAGTACAATCCCATTGAAAATAATAAATTTTTGAAACTCGAAGGATATAGATTTGTACTTGCTGGATTAAGTAATGATCCAGGTGATTTAACTCCATTTATGCCACAAATAAAAATTAAAATGACAATTCCTATTGTGGATAAAATTCCCCAAATACTTAAAAGGGACAAGGTGCTCATTGGGAAAAAACTACAGCAACATAGTACTGTAGTGATGATGAATTTTAGATGGGTCTTGTTGTGGTATAAAATACTAAATGAGTCGGAAAATAATATAATTAATGATAACGAAGCACCAAATAAATCACTAATGAAAAATAAAGTAACTAATAATTGAAAATATTTACCACCATAACAATATGAAATATCACTATAGGTTAAAAGATTTTGATTTTTAAATAATATTCTACCCAAATATTTTGCTGTTATGTTTGTTGATAATGAAGAAACCAACAATATAATACTACCAAATAACCATCCTGATAATTTAAATGCAAAAGGTAAAGATAACATTCCAATACCCATCAAAGTATTAATCGTATTGAAAATTGTTTGTGGCACTGTCGAATTACCAGTTATCAAAAAGCTTGAGGATTTACGATGATGTGAAATTAATGTAGTTGTTTCATCAGCACTGCTTCTATTCATACTATTATCTATTATCAATTCTTCATCTGGTGACATACAAGGAGATAAATTATCGTAATTTATAATCCCACTATTTTCTCCATTATCTTCATCTTCCATTAAGACCAGCCCTGCATATTTCAGAGCTCTGGTATAAGAACTTGCAAAATTAGATAAAGAATTGGAGCCACCATACTCTAAAAAAGATCGACGTCGTGTTGTGTTTGGAACTTGAATAGGTTCAGCATTTTTCAGTGAATTTGTAGATGTAATTATTGATGAAGACATTTATATATAACTCTATATCTATTTCTATACCACAGCATAAATCTAAGATGCTAATTAAAAGATTTCACGATTTCAAAAAAAAAAAAAAAGATTTAAAGATTGACCTAGCTTGATAAGCACACATCACACAAAACTGATTAGCTAAAGTAATTAAACAGTCTATCATTGATAAATTAAAGATATGATAGTGTTGACAACATAAGGCAGTAGTCTGTCATTTAATTTTTTGTCTGAGTTCTTGAACTATTTGGAGTATTACCTATGATGAGATTCCCAAGTAAACAATTTCCTAATTGGGCGAACCCCGCTGATATGATAAATCGGACGATTTTAAATTCAATTCATGTTTCTTCATAGTCGATGAGAATAGCCAGTTTAATGGTAATTAGGGCTTAATGAGCTCGTGTGGTTGGAAAGTAGAAAATATTGTGATCCTGTACAATGTAAAATTGAATTTTGCAGATTTTTTATATCAATCATTATTCAAGACCCTATTATAATCACTGGAGGTTAACTCACATAATATTAGCTACCGTTCATGTTAGATTCTAAAAAAATAGAAACATGTTGATCTACAGACATCTACCTAGAGATTTCTTACGGTTTTTACAATGCGAGATACATATCTTGAGCTTTGAATTATAATAGTAATTTCAAATGTAAGGTGATGATCATTTGAACTTAGATCAGGTAAATCCAAGTATTCGAGTGTATGGAATCTTGTCAATAAGAATCTTGCTTGTGATGCAAATCTTGAAATATAATAATTACAATGAGAGTTTTTTTATGGCCAAGTTATTGACATAGATAAATGAGATGATTTGCAATTCTCTATTGGAACACTTTAGCTTTTACAGTTCTAGACACTTTTATTCTACAGCTAAGGGTTTTTAACCCTTTATTAAGAATAAATTTACGTAGAAAGCGGAAATATAAGTTTGAAAAAAAAAAATTATATGATTGGTGAGTATCTGTTAAATTATGTGATTTAAAGTATTACTCATTGATTATTATAACTAATCATTCAAACTGAAAAGAAATGAATAATTGAGGCAATTTGAAATATTTTATCAAAATTATGAAATTTTTGTCCTGAACATATAAATTTTACTAAAGTTTAAAAAGGATCTTGAATATGCACATCGTTTAAAAATTGTTTTAGGCAAGATTATACACTGTGCATTAGCGAATTTAACAAAGACTCTAGTCCTAAGCACTTGAAATTGGTATTAAATTAGTTAACCTCTTGTGAATAAAAGGTGTGGGCCCTAAATACAAGCTTTTATATTCAATCGCGCATGTCAAGCTCTATACTAAGAAGATTAATTTTTAACTTTGTGGCCAATAAAACAATAAACCCACAAACTAGGAGCTCTGTAATCGTAATTAATCCATAATCATCTCTCAAAGCCAAGACTACATGGTCCTAAGAATTTGCTTTGGTGGTCCCTAAATAAGCAAAAAGCAAAAATATTATCAAGATTGAAAATTTTTCAATTCGTATAAACAATCACGTTTATTTGTCTTAAATTATAATATCACATTTCTACAAATCCGTGTTGATTGCCTTTACCAATAATTGAATGATAAATTATTTTTATTTGCCATTCACCTATATAATACTAAGAGTCTTTTTGAATTATTTTATGATTTTGTTGTAAAGTATTATAATTTCCTAATTAATTCTTGAAAAAAAATATTATTATTAAACTTTCAATCTCTGATTGATGTTTATGTTATATTCAGATTCAATAACAAAACTATTGTTTTTATTATTTCAGGCTATGGGATTTATAATAATACTCAGTTTTTCAATTCTATTTTAACCTCAAATTCTTGCTGACTTTTCTTTTCTTTCGTATATGAATTTAAGTTTGACATCAATTTTTGCCATTGATTGTAAATAGAATGGTTTAGCAACTACTTTTTGATATAAGTTATTCTTTCATAGTTTGTATTACTAATCGGTTTTTATTGTTGTTGATTTTATAACACATTCCTCAAATATTATATTATATTACCCCCTAAGAGTTATAATAAAAACTATACCAACCCGAAAAAAATAATACAAATTATAAACAGCGAAAAAATAAAATATAAATTTCATTCTATCTTTTTTTATTTTCCTTTTTATTTATTCAATTGAAATCAGAATCTTGAAAATTTAAATTCAAAGATTAACAATACATTAAAATCTTATTAATTCCTTGATTCCAATTTTATCAATTAAATTATCAAAACATTACTTATATTTATTGCATAATTTTTAAATTTTTTTTTTTTAATAATTTGATATAAATGAATGGTATAATGACAACTCCCAGCAATTCAAATTTTTATACCCAAGACTTGGTATCTAGTTCTGAACAGATTGGAAATAGTGAGAATAACAATCATCAAAATCAATTACCACCTAGCAGCAACAATAATCAGAGTCAAACCAACCAACAACAGCATCAACAACAGCAGACTAGTCATCAACAACATAGTACACAGCAATCTACAACTCTATCTTCAACAGATATTCCAACTTCAATTCAATATCAAAATTATCAACAACAAACAGCGCAGGTACAACAACAACAACAACCGCTGACAAGTTCTTCATCATCCGATATCCCCAAAAAATATATGTTGGATAATTTGAATTATTACCAAGTTCAACAGCCAAGTTATTCAATCGTACCTAATCAACAAGATTACTATAATGAAAATACAAGTATGAATACAAATTTAAATACAGATTATCAGAGTAGTAATATAATAAGTCCTAATTTTCAAATGAGTTCTATATCAACACCAGATACACAACAGACTTCAGCTTCACGTAACAAACAAATTCAACATGCATATCAACAACAACAGCCAATGGATTTATTTCAACAAAGCAGTTTGAAACAGCAACAAATCCAACAATCATATAAGCAACAGCCAATTGACACACTAGAGCTGCAACAACAACCACAACAATCAGTGTACAATAATCAACCAGCCACAATGTTGTATTCACAATCTTCTGTACCACCTTTATCACAATATCAATTTTCATATTCTCCAAATATGCCGTCTCAAATCAATACTATGTATTCTACTCAAAGACAACAAAAGATCCCTATGAGAAACACTACTACCTCATCAATACAGTCTCAATCGAGAAATTATAATTTAACTTCTACAAGTTCTAACATGTCAAGCTCAACAAATGGTAATCGTCAATTACGTGCAGCATCAATTTCAAGCTCAATACCACAAGCTGAATATCCGGAATCCGTAGTACGTCCAAAAGTTGCTACTACTAGATGGGATGATGAGAATACGAATTGTTATCAAGTTCGAGCAAGAAATATTTTAGTTTCAAGAAGAGAAGATACAAATTATATAAATGGGACAAAATTATTAAATGTGATTGGAATGACTAGAGGTAAAAGAGATGGGATATTAAAAACTGAGAAGGTTAAGAATGTAGTTAAAGTTGGTTCAATGAATTTGAAAGGAATTTGGATACCATTTGATCGCGCATTTGAAATAGCAAGAAATGAAGGAGTTGATGGATTGTTATATCCTCTATTTGTGAAGGATATAAAGGAGCATTTTCTAACGAAGGGTCATAAATTAAAAAGCGAAGATGATTTGAATGGTAATGAAGATCAGTCAGTAAATGAAAAAGATGATTTGTTATCTGAAGATTTAATTGGAAATGTAGGTGGTGAAAATAGTGGTGGTAGTGGAAATACAAATTCAAATTCAACTACAGAAACAAATAATTCACCAATGATTACACAAAGTAAATATCAACAACAACAAGGTTTGCAACAAGCACAACTGTTTACACCGCAAACTAAAGATGAAGATATTTATAACCAATCATCACAGAATACTCCATTGAATGTACCAAAAACTTTTTAAAAAGTATATAGGTGTTATTTGGCTTAATTATTTATTTCTAGTATATGCATTAATATTAGTTTTGAAAGAATTTCTATAAAAGAAAACGTTTAGAAATCGCCTTTAGCATCAAATTTTGGCTGCAAAAAAAGTGCATAATTCTCGCCTAAGATTAGTGCCAACATGATATTTTTATCACGCCAACTTCAGGGCCACTCGTACTAAACGTTTTCATTCATATATCATGAACACCCCATTTGCTCGAAATAAAAACTATTTTGACATAATGAGTACCCCTGAATTAAATATTTTATCTACTTTAAGTTTCCCATGTCAAATTTTTTTTTTTGAGTTGTCATTTTGGCTTTTTTTTACCATACAAAAATTTTCCAATAAATGTAGTTCATCATATCTTTACACTTATCCCCATAATTTTCAACTAAATTATTAATTATATATATCTCTGCTCAAACCAAAGTGCTGAATTTGATTCTGAGGGCTTAAACTTAAAATTGAAAAATTGAAAAATTTTCTCTAAACTATGGTCAAAATCGAATAAATCGACCTTACCAAAAATCTAATTCCGAAAACAAATTTGTTATGAATGTATGATAAAACTATCCAATTTTTAATTCCTGTACATTGATAAACCCTGAAATTTTTGTGCTAAGGCATTGTAATTGAAATCTCAATTTTTCAAAAGTGGTTCCAAATTTTGAAAAAAATCCAAACTTATTTTGGCGTCTTAAAAACAACATAAAAATATTATTTGGGGTTAAATGAGTCAGAACAAACATATTAGAAGTTGCTACACTAGGTTTAAGTATTATTTATCTTGGAATTTTACGTTTTTTGCTATTTTTCAAATGGGCCTTAAGTAGGTTATAATTAACTCTTACTTAAAGGTTTTAGCACAAGTTTACTTCAAATCCGACGAAATCTTAATGAAAGAAGATTGACTAATACAGCTTGAATATAGAAGGAGAATTCTTTAATAATTTTACAATATACTACCTGCATATAAACCAAATTGTTTCAGATTAAAACAATAAAGAAGGAAAGGAAAAGAAAAAAAAAAGGAAAATCCATAAGAATAATCAAATCTTCAGTGGTAAACATATCATAACTTTAAGCAAGTACTCTAGTGTATATAGTGTATATAGTGTATATTACTTAGTTTTAACAAAAGTACCTCTCAATTTTTGCTGCAATTCGATGGATTCAAATAAGCCTTTGAAAGTTCCTTTACCAAATCCATCATGATGATGACGTTGAATTATTTCAATAAATAATGTAGGTTTGTCATGTAAAGGTTTAGTAAATATCTGTAGCAAGTAATTGACCCTCTTACTTTTCTTACTTTTACTTCCTATATCATAGTCAATCAAAATATTCAATTTTTTTAATATCTCAAAATCTTCTTCAATAATGATATCATCCTCTTTCATTCTAGCTTCTAGATTTTCATAATACTTATTTGTGACTTTGTTGAACTCAATCCCACGGGTCTTTAGGTTCATCACTGTGTTAATAATATCATTTGTTCGTAACGCAATATGCTGGATACCATTGCCTCCATTAAAATCATTAAACTCCTCTATTTGAGACTTATATTTGGTTTTGACTGGCTCATTGATTGGTATTTTAATTCTTTCATTAGATGAGCTCATTACAACTGAGTTCAAACTTGTGTGACCTGTATTAATATCAGATTCATCGATCGACCAAAATTTGTGAAATTTGAAAATAGAAGCATAAAGTCTTGCCTGTTCTTCCATTTCATTGAATGTATAATTTTCAACACAATGATCTAAAACAGTTACACAAGTAGGTGGAAGATTAATTTGAGGCATAGTGCCAATTGATCTGTAATTAGGTAAATAGGGACCGTTGTAATTTATATTTTCCATTAACGTGTGCTGAATGTCTATATTGGGAACACCAATAGTTGCAATTTTTATTGCACCATTTGAATCATGAATTAATCTTGGTGATTTTACTGGTATAGCTCCATTTTCAACCGCATTAGTAAAAATTGAATGCACGTCGACTACCAAAAAACTTACGTCCATTACACCACCATCACAATGTTTATCCAAATAATTCTCCATTGAAATTAAATCTATTATATCGCTTTTATTTTCTTCTTGGTCAAAGTTTTCTAATTGAGAATCATTCAATATAGATTCTAACGAGTTTGTAACTTCGATAATAATGGATCCATTTCTTAGTACATGAGATGCAAGCAATTTTGAACCAGTCTCTAATCCCTTATAAGCAATTTCTTCAAACCCAAAACCTAAGACAAAAAATTTGGATAATGTTTTAGCATTTGAAGTGGCTATTTTTAACGAATGAAAGTTCAAAAATCCATCTAGTGGAAGATTTGTACTTGGATGAATGTTGGATAATAGTTCGTCTGTATCAAATGAAAATAATGGATCATTATCAGCTGTAGTTGGATGATATGGTAATTCTTTAAGTAAACTATCGTCATCTAGTGTATTTATTGTTGAGTTTGAAGATAAAGGACTACTCGAGCTTGAGTGGAACTTTGTTGATAATGCAATAGCTGTCATGAATAGGTAATATAATAGCAAGTACCTAGATTATTTAGCAAATGGTAATGTATTGTGTATTACAAAAAAATTAAACAAAATTGTTATTAATTTGCAACTAAAAAAACAAAAAATTTGATTCAAATTTTTATTTTTGAGCTAAACATGACTAGCGCTCTTTTATATTTGTTGTTATAGTATTGCGTATAACAAATGGCTTGCATCTGGTAGAAAAGTCTGATTCTAAAGCTGACACATATACTTGAAGCTTTTGAATATCAAAAAACCATACTTTTTAGTTTCGCTTGATTAGTACAAATGACAAGCAGGATTTTTAGTGTAATCACAAAAACAATTAGATTAGACATGATGAATACTTTAAAACTTTTAATAGTGAAGCTTATTCTATGATTTAGGGATATATTGTTGTTGTTTGAAAGTTCTGAACATGGTAGCGTCACTTGCTGCAAAAATTTCAATTTGAGGGAAAGCAAAGCATTCTACTAAATCTCAATGACAATTCGCCGATTCTAAATTCTATTATATATTTATAATTCTATTTTGATTATTTGAAGAATTTAAACTTTTTATTATTTTCTCCATTCTTTACTTCTTTATTTGATACTTGATTATATATTGGTTGACCTACCGGTTGCTCAGTCTTAGATATGAATGGGCTTTCGTTTGATGATGCAACATCGTCAATTTCATTTTCATTATCAACATTTTTTTCCAAAGTTGTGTCTCTGAAACTGTTGTCAAAATTATTGTTATGATTATTGAATTCTCCATTATTATTATAAGTACCATTATTTATATTGAAGTTGTTGTTATTGTTTTGATTACTTTCGTAGATTAATCGCTCATCGTCATTATCTTTGATATTTTTAAGTTTAATTATATTGTTACTACCAAACACAAATTGAGGATGGAATGGGACAAATACTAAACAACAAATTGCACACATGGAAGCATCTAATGTCATAACAAAAACTTCATGAGTAATTAAATAACCAGAAAAACCTTGAGCTAACTCAACAACTCTATAAACACATCTAATATAGATGACAATAACAGCAGCAGTAGTTGCTAATGCAAAATAATTGAATAATTTTCTTTTTCTAATGGATTCAAATTTAGGATTATATTTTGGTTCCAATACATTACCTTTATAAGCATGTGCTCGTTTACCATTAAGTATCAATCTAATAAAATTTAAAGTTGATGGTTTATAATAATCTTGTTGTGATTTTTCATTGATTGGTAAATTTTCATTACCACTAAAATATATTTTCCACCAAGCAATACTCCATAATATCAAAAATATAGACATACTTAAAACTTGGAATGCAATACCAGCAATCATTATACCAGTACCAGCAGTTGTAGATTCAAAATTTTGCGATGCAACTGAGGAAATACCACCACCTGCAGCTTGAATAACTAAACTGACAACATCACAAGCTATGAAAATGTATGAATACCACATTGGTTTCAAATATGAAAATTGTCTACCATGTATAACTATAGTTTGACCAAATAAGAAATAGATCCCACCCATTAGAAACGCAGGGGCAATAGTCAAACAAACCAATTGTAAAACATAGTAATTAAAATTTGTCATATCACCAAAACTTAAAACTCTACCCAAATAACCTAAAAATTCTAAAATTGCACCACAAGTTAATGCAACGTTAAACCACCAATATCTTGATTTTATACTCATTAAACCAAAATATAACATTAAAATAACAAACAAAACCATAAACAAAATATTTGCAACTCTACTTAATCTATGAATTGAATAAATGTTTTCTTCCCAGAATAAAGAATTAAGATTTTCAGTTGCATCCCATATTATTTGTGTTGCTTGAGCTTTTACAGAATCTGCTGTAGCAGTTGCCAATACTTGTTCTGCTGATATAATAGTCAATGAAGCTTGAGCACCTCTTATCAGTCTTGAAATGTCGATATAATCTGGTCTTTTTGCAGTTGTACCTAATTTTGAAACTGTATGAAAAGCACCGGTTATAATTGATTCTAATTGTGAAGCATGAGTTGTAGCAATTGAGGATAATGTAGTTGAAGTTGCTGTGGTGGTTGGAGTCCAAGCAGTCAATTGTGAGACATCCATTTGATCTATTCTATAAGATGGCAGGGTATTCTTCTTTGCTTATGAAAAATCAAATAAATCAAAAACTAAAAAAAATTTAGGCAAAACATGCCTAATATATAAACATCACAAAAAACTTTCAATTAGTGTCATAATATATTCAAAAGTGTTCATAATAATTTAATATGTATGTTTAATATGTAAGATGTTTAATATGTAAGATGTTTATTTAAATTTATTGGCTATGTAATCGATTTTTTCCATCTATTTTTTTTTTTTTTATCGGATTTGCGAATCAAGATCAAACGAATTTGAAACGACTGGTGCTATTTTAACTCCGTCTTTGAGCTTATAAAACGAATGAATTATCCCCAATCACCAATATAGTATGTAGTTTTTTATTACCTTCTTGGTTTATAACCGTGATAAAGCGAAGAGTTATAGTAAATCTTTGTTGTTGCACTCATTAATCTTATCAATTTCCTTGTTAGCCTTTCATAAATGTGGTTATCTGTTTATTTTAAGCCATGAGTTCACAATTTTTGTGTTTAAAAAACCTTAATTTTTACCACATTAATATGAAACTGATAATAATTTGCGTTTTTTAACATTTGAAATATTATTGTGTGTAGTTAATCAACGGTTTTTATCAAACTTTGACTTTACTATTCTTATCTTTTGTATAGGTTGTAGTTTATATTACTGCAAATTGACATATTTAACGGAGCTGGTTTGTATACTCTCCATCTTTCGATTGTTTGAAATAAAATTGCCGCAAATAATGTTGATTTATATCCGTGTAGCTCCATAAATTATGCTTAATGGGTTAAATAATGACTACATGGCGTTATAACCGTCTTATTGTCTTATTCTAAATTCTTGGCTTAGATTTCGGATAATCTAAATTTGGCATTTTGATTCATCCGAGTTTTAGTATATTGCAAATGGTCTACGACCGTAATTTACTATATCAACACTTCTAACCAACTTATCAATATGTAAAAATTTTGGGTTTAGTAATCAATCTGAGATCAACTTGTTTTAGCAGTTCAAGGAGACAGCCATTCAAATCAGCAGAACACATTTATCGGATATCAGGTATCGATTTTTCACAACGATGCCATATTTCAATTGTAAATCTTTCTATTGTTCTTGTTATTATTAATTTTGACATTTCAAACATCATAATAAAAATGAAAAGGCTTATCACAATAAGTGAAATTGCAGTCGTAGAATATACTGATTCACTCCTATCAATGCATTTAATAATTTCATTCTCTCAAAATGGCTCAATCGCTTATAAAATAATCTCACTTGAACCCTAAATCAGTTTATAATAGTTTAACGATTCGCGAGAAATCATTCAAGGTCTTTCTTGATGGTCATTTTGTCGTTTGTATTTATTTTTGAATTCTTTTACTTGCGGTCTGAAATCAAATCCAAAAAGCAAACCAGAAACAAAAGTTGTTCTATTACTGGCCTAAACATGAAATTATTGAACATACAACTAGTTTTGTATCTGTGTTTAGCTGGATATAATAGATAAAAGGGACTTAAATTCAAGATATAAAATAGACGGGTAGTTGTTAGGGGGTAGAAGATAATTAAACATTCTAATTTTATTGATTTATATGCAGTGATCTCTGAATTCAAATCCTGTTGAATCTCATCCAACTTATCATAATTTTGGAAGCTTTCATGGACTTGGACTTTTGAATTTCGTCTTCAAAATTTGGATTTGATCTCTTTTTGTTTTACATGGTTTAGAAGTCCAAAAATTGGTCTCACACTTCGCCCTGAATAGGCGCGCGCAAAAACTGTCAATCGGAGACAAAATCGCATCAACTCCGAATGAATATTTCCAACAATGTAGAAGATTAAAACATTAGGTCATTTAGTAGTTACAGCTAATTCCATATCCAAAACCATAAATTTTTGTGGATTTGTACTTGGTTTTGATCAATGAAATTCATTCCTGCTAAAGATCCGACGGTTGAATTTAGATATGCCTTAACATCTGAAAATATAAAAATTAATTTACATTCAAAACAGTCACCTTAAAAACCTTACAAATACGACTTTACCTGGTACTATTGATCTATGCTTCATATGAGAAGAAACTAAAGATGCTAAAGATATTCCTGATGTTATTAAGTTTTTAAAAGGTTGAATATTGAAATTGAATTAGCACCTACCAAGGAACAGGTGCTAATGGAATGATGCTGAGAGTATATATTAGATTAAAATTTGATTGAAATTACCAAGTACGACTAATGACAGCGTCGAAGAGTCGAAATTTAATCTCATGAAAACTTAAAAAATGGATTGACCAACTACTTTTCATAATAGTAAATAAATTAATCCAGTGAGTAGGATTTAGAAGCTTAAAAATAAAAGTGTATATTATTAAAGCCTATGAAGTTCCTTGCCGTATCATGCGTCTTGCTTGTTTCTTTGTGAAACCCAACGCTTTTAATTTTAGTTTCAGCTAATATTCTAGTTTCCTATTATCCCGCTGAAACTATGAGCTACATTCCTTGATTGTATTTCCAGTATCTTATATGGTAATATTAGTTTGTATAGGTTCTTCTTCATATTCAATTTCGACTCTAGGTCTTCTCTTTTTCTTGGATTTATCTTGTTTAGTATCTGATTTTCTTTTCTTACCTTGTTCTTCTTCTTCATCATCACTTTCTTCGTCACTTGTATCATTATTATTATTTTCATCACTTGAATCTCCCAACCAATTTTCGAGATCTTCCATATCAACCAACTCATCATCACCTGAATCTTCAACGTATTCAATTTCACCTACATCACTATCGTCCTCTTCATCTCCACTAACCAATTCAACATCATCTTCATCTTCAAATTCTTCTTCAAATTCTTTTTCATCAACTTTACCCAATACTTTTTTCCAAATATTTTCATCCACATTCAATGGTTTATCACCATAAGCACCACTTTTTAATCTTTCTAATAGTTCTTTTTCAATAGCTTTTTCAATTTTTGCAGCCACTAAAGCTTTTCTTTCTCTATTTTCCTCTCTTCTTTTAACTTTTGGAGTTGCCGAAGTCACCAATTCTCTTTCATCATCTTTCAAAGCTAATCTTCTTTCTGTGATTGCAACTTGTGTTAATCTAGTTAATCTTTGTTTACATTTATGTATTAAAAACTTTTGCCAATATTGTAAATGTGAATCAATTTGTGATAAAGCTTTTGAATAATTTTTTGATAATTTAATTCTTTCCCACCATTTGGAAGGCATATGTGAACGTTCTGCTGTTTTCATATATAGATATAATTTCCCTCCTATATTTTTAACAGTTGCGTATCTTGAATTAGCCAAGGGACAAGATTGTCTTGAACATAAACCTGATACATTATATTCGTTTCGACAAAAATTTTGACCTTTATCTGTTTTTAATTTGAAAGCACAAAACTGATGATTTATAACTTGCCAAATAACTTCGTCAGACATTTAATAAATATATGAAATGCTAATAAATGAATGTAATTATATATAAAATTGAAGATGCAAAATAAAAAAAAATAAAAAATAAAATAAATTTATTAAGAAGAGATGAGAATAAAGAAATATTATGTAATCGATAACAGTGAAATATTTATTGGATCAGATCAAAATTGACTATTAATTGACCAATTTAAGCTGAGATATATAATAAACTGAATATCCATATTGTATATCCATATTGTTTATATCGAGCTGTAATTTTACCCATTGTTGTTTGACCGCAAATTGTATGGTTTACTAGGTATATTTGGCTTTATCTTTGTCTTTTTTGGACCTATGACTTTATTAAATACACCAGGTTGTCTTTCATTCATTATTCTTGAAAATGACATTATTGTAATACAAACTTGATAAGGATCTTTACTTTCGTATAAATCAACAGTTTGGAAGATTTCATCGTGTGGAAGTTGTATGGCTTCACATAACTTTAAAAAAAAGCTGATATTTTCCATTTGAACAAATGACATTTTGGAATTTTTAAACTTTGATGTTGGATTAGAAGGTGACCCGACTAACTGACCTAACTTGCATAATATAAGACCATCTTTTAATAACTCGCAAAGGTCGATATTTATTGGATATTGATTGAATAAACTTGGGTGATGACGAGCTAGTATATCTTGCAAATACTGTTTAATTTCTTGCTGAATGTTATTATATCTTGTATCTCTTGATTCTTTGAGGTCTTGATCTAAAGTTTTATTCATAAATGGTTGTATTTTGGTTATGTGATATCTTTTTCTTTTTTTTTACAGCACGAGATAAGCCACCGGATATCAGAAAATTAGTATATTTTAGTTGATAATGATAGTGAACTGCGTAAAGCTTTAAAATATTCTTCTGCTGATTGACTGTTTGCATTTATTTTGGGACGTAATACACTTTTTTAATTGACTCCTTTGAATTTTCAATATAACAAAAGTTATAGTTTTCATGTTCCAAAAATGGTGGATAATGTAAGATTAATTCAATTCTGACCCATTGTAACTCTAACATCTTTAAAAAAAAAGTAGCAATAGTTTTTGTTTTAATAATATTGATTTAGATTTTTTAATATTATTAGTTCTTGATTTGAAATCACTTTTCCAACTGATATAGCTAAAATTTTCAGTCTATTAAAAATTCAATGTCACTAAATAGCAAAGAAAGAAATTTCCAACGTTTAGACTAAATTTTAAGGTATTCTCGATCTTATCCAACCTTGTGAAGAAAAGATAAGGTCCAAAGTTAATATTTCAACTGACTTTGGGCTTGCAATTTCTTCTGTACTGATATTATCGAAACTGAATGTTTTTCTACAATCAATCTATTGATCAAAATATTTGTAATTTCAACTTGAAAAGCACAATGGTGGATAGTACATTTATCAAATTTGATAATAGTTAAATTTCGATAATTTCTGATATAGTTACAAGCACTTTTAACTTGTAACAGGCTAGTATTACATTCTAGATTTATCAAAAAAGTACTTAAAGATAATTCTGCTGTAGATGGATGATGACCTTTTTATTTTTTTCAAATGGGGAAAACTCTTATTGTGAACTATATTTTTTTTTTTAGATCTATTTTTAGATCTTTTTTAGACCCTTAAGTTACACAAAAGTGTTCAGATACGAGAGTTCCGATAATATTTAAAAATATTTTTGATAAAAAAAAGATTCCAAATTGCAGAGAAATATTAGTACCATCTTAGACTTGTATATAATGATATAACTATTCTAATCAAGGGGTTAGTTAATCGTTCTGTTTCGTTCTTTCAAAATGATAAATAGAATATTAAACAGTGTTTAGAAAGTATTGTGGATTTAACGTATATTTAACTTTGATTAACTTGGTGGCTTATCTGAATCATGGTGTCTCCAAAATGCTGCAGATCGTCTTTAACATTGCCTATGGAAATATTAAATATTGAGTTAATACATATCGAATGACTTAATAAAGCTGTATATTCATAAGCTGGAAGAATTAATCGCACTAATACTAACAAACGCTTTTTTTCTATTGCAACCCATCTCAACTACATGATCATTCAGCATAGAACTCTACAGACACAATATTCTTTTTCCGAACACCAAAAAAATCTACTTTTTATTTAATATACAAATTTACAAAATTGATCAGCTACTTAATTATGTAAAGTTTTTTCATAAGAATATAAACCATGAACACCACCTTCAAATTGAGCAGAAGCAGTTCTAAATTCGAATCTAACATCACCATTATCAACGTTTGATCTTAATTCATCAATTGATTTGATACCAATATCTTGTAAAGAATGTTGTAAACCATTATATAAATATGGAATAAATTTGGTAATTGAACCTTTATCAACAACTGAACCTGAAACACCCTGTGCAACTAAAACTTTATCAGCTTCTGAAAAATATCTTGAAGTTGAAGCATTTGCATTTGTAGCAGTTTGTTGCATAGCATCAATTGAACCCATACCTCTATAAGATTTTAATCTTTTACCATCTCTATAAAAATAATCACCTGGAGTTTCAGAAGTACCAGCTAATAAACCACCCATCATAACACAAGAAGCACCTAAAGCTAAAGCTTTTGAAATATGACCAATATTACCAATACCACCATCAGCAATACATGGAACTCCAAATTTATTTGCAAATTCAGTTACACCATAAACAGCAGTACCTTGTGGTCTACCACAAGCCATAACTTCTTGAGTAATACAAATTGAACCTGAACCCATACCAATTCTTAAAGCATCTGCACCAGCTTCAATTAATAAAGCAGCTTGTTCTCTTGTTACAACATTACCTGCAATAACTTGTAAATCTGGGTATTTTTCTTTAATCCATTTAATCATATTTAATTGGAAAACTGATGAACCATTTGACGAATCTAAAACTACAACATCTAAACCAGCTTCAACTAATTTATCTAATCTTTCTCTATCAGCGTCAATAGTACCAATTGCAGCACCACATAATAATTGCTTTGAATCAAAAGATTTTGATGCATTTGGATAATCTTGATTTTTTTGTAAATCAGTTCTTGAAATTAATGAAATTAAATTACCGTTTGAATCGATAATTGGTAATTTACCTTTTTTTGATGATCTTAATATATTATTACCTTCAGTTAATGTAATACCTTGTTTACCTGTAACTAATTCAGTAGTCATCACTTCAGTAACTTTCGCTGAGTTATCATCATAGAATTGAACATCTCTTGATGTAACAATACCTTTCAATTTACCTCCAACTTTACCATTTTCTAAAAATAGTTAGTATTATTATTCATTTTTGTTACCATATCAGTAAAAAAGATTCTCCCCAACATCGTTTGATGTAATATTCGGTAGAACGAAAGTTATAAAATTGATATGTTTTGATCATCAGTGATAACAAGTTTAAAAAAACACACCTGTGACTGGGAATGAAGTAAAACCTAAAAATTCTCCCATTTTTTTAACTTCACCAACGGTAACATCTTCAGAAATAACAACTGGGTCATTAATAAAACCATTTTCATATTTTTTAACTTTTTTAACCATTTCTGCTTGTTCATCAGCTGTACAATTGTGATGTATTATACCAATACCACCCAATAATGCCATATAAATTGCCATTTTTTCTTCAGTAACAGTATCCATAGGTGAAGAAACAAATGGTGATTTTAAAGTAATTTTTTTAGTTAATTTACTTTCTAAACTAACTGTATTTGATGGAAAATTAATTAACCCTGGCAAAATTAAAAAATCATTATAAGTTAAACCACCAAAATTTGTTGAATCAATTAATTCTTTAATTGATAAACCATCTTTTTTGGAATAATCTTTTAAATATGAAGTTGCTTTTGAAGTTTCGTAAACCATGATATTATAGAATATATTGATAAAATAAAGGGCTATCCTTTGCCAAAAAAGAAAAGAAGAAAATAAAAAAAATTTTATCAAAAATTTATTTGGTTTTATAATTTTTTTTAGACAGACAGATGAGCTTTTAGAATATTACACAAAATTAGAAAAGAAAATTTGTAATCAGTTAATAATAATATAACTAATATATAACAGAGTCAAAGGGATATATTAACGCAGAGGAGATCATTCGGCACTTAAAAGTTAAATTTATCGAGAATTAACTTAAGCTACAAGATTATCGGAGTTTCCATTGGAGATTTGGCCGTGAGAATTATATCTAATTGTTGTTAGTAAGATATTCAAATATTTAACATTAATCAGTGTAGCGGTTCTTATTAATTTTTCATCTAACATAAAATCAATAGTAAATCGACAAAGAAATCATCATATAAATCTTCATTATTTTAAACATACTTGTTGTTGTTGCAAAAAAAAGGAATTGATAAAAAGTGAAAAATTTTTGACCAAAAAAATATTTCGAAATAACCAGATCTGATTACATAATTATGAAAAGGCTTGTTATGAACAGAAGTCACCAATCTTGTTCTACAAATGGAGTTTAACGTATTTTATATATATAATAGTTATTTAAATTAACTTTATATAGTCAATTGACTATGTGTTTGATTTTCTTTAATAAGTTTCACATAAGCTTCGATTCTCTTCCAACCTTCTTTCCTTGCTGACTCTCTTTCCTTTTGTTCAGATAAAGATTGGTGGTACAATAAAGTACAATGATCGTATAACACTGGATTATGATCCATGAAGACCTTTAAAGCACCCCAAGCGAGGGAATGGATAGATCTATTCCAATTTGAAGTGGCTGAATTATGCTGTAATAACGGATTATTATCATCAAATGCACTTCCTCCGCCACCAAATTCTTCACCTAATGGATTATTATGATGATTATTTAAACCACTTTGCATTGTATTAAATGAATCGTAATATTCATCATCTGTTAAATCGTGTTGTCCATTTATATCTTGATTCATATTTGTGTCACCGTCATTATTCTGTTGGGTTTGATTTTGTTGTGAATTATTTATTGACGAATGTACTTCAAATATATTATAATGTGGATGTGATGGATCATTTGAACTTGGCACTATACTTTGTTGTAAATCCTGTAATACTAATTTACTATCAATTAAATTACCATTTGCGTCAACTGTTGCATTTGGATGTTTTGCTAATTTTTGTTGCATTATACCATTTTCAATTCCTGGTTGAGTTATATTTGTTAATTCATATAATGATGCAAAAATTATTGGTAATACAACTTCAGCATTTTCTGTAATTAATGTTAAAAAATATTCATTTGACCAATAACACAAAACTTTCTCGGAAACTTGAAAATGTGGAGAACTTATACATTTTGATAATTGAGCAAATAAAGGGATTTGAATTTTAATAAATTCTGTTGGTTCCATAACTTCAAATATATCTTCAATTTCATTTAAAAACATAACTTCTTTTGGACTATTAATTTTTGGCCAGTATCTTAATAATCCCATTATAACATCTTCAGTCAATGACGGATCTTTTTCTAAAAATTGGACAATACAATAAGCTAATTGTGGGTGGTATAATGATAAACATTTAACTTTATGTAAAGGTATTAAAATTCTTACCAAAAATATCTTGTGTTCTTCTTTTAATGGTAATGCAAACCCATTGATAATAGATCCCAATATTTCCAATAACTCACCAATACCATTAAACCTTTCAGTTTCATAAACAAATTGTAAGAAGACATTATTTATAGATTTTCTAATAAAACTTCTCAAACTTAAAAATTTACCGTAGATTCTATGCAATGTAGTTTTAAGGCAATCACGTTCTCTTGGATCTTCACTATCAAATAATTCTAAAATTCTTAATATAAAATCATGATCAATATATTGTTTTGCAATTTGATGTTGAAAATCTGGTGATTCAATAAATCTAAGGAAGAATTCATATATGGCTTGCATATGAGGCCAAGCCAATTCACTAACTGGTTCATCTTCATCAGGATCATAAATTTCACCAACTGGATTTACAGGTGGGGGTATTGGTCTGAATAAATTTTTCTTAAACATAGTAACAACATGTTTATACATTTCATCCGTATAAGTAAATCTATTGTTTGATATAAATGCAATTAATTCTTGTAATGTAATTCTTTTGATTTCCTTCCCTCTGATATCAAATGTTGCATCTCCAAAATCAAACATTATATTACATTGATCAATTTTTTGAATAAATAACTGAATTTGGTCCTCTGGTAAAACTTCATCAAAATTTGGTAATTTAACAATTTCTTGATATTTTTCATTTGATGTTGGTTCAAATCTTGATGAAGAATGTCTTTTTGGTGTAACAATTAAATCAATATCGAAATTTTCTTTACCAGGTGAAACAATATTTGGAGATAATTGACCAAAATGACCTTGATGTGACGCATGTTGTGAATGAGTTGCTTTACCATCAAATGAAGTTGATTGATGTGAGGAAGCAATTGGAGATGTTGGGGTGGGGGTAATTGGTTGACTATTATTTGATGAAGCAGTTGTTGGTGGTGTAACTATAGATGGCATTGTAGCGGGAGTTAAATTTGGATTTTGAGTATTAGTTACAATATTTGCTGTTGTATTTGGAGCCACTTGTTGTAAATTTGTTGACGATGCAGTAGATGTTGGGGATGAAGTATTATTATTATTATTACTTGATTGTTGAGGTGAACCAAAAATATTATTACCACTTGAATTATCACCACTACTTCTTGAAGGACTTAGAGAATTTGATTTTAACAGACTTGAAGTACCAGTCATTAAGTTTTTTGAAGATTGCAGTGAAGATTGTGAATTTTGACTATTTTGACTTGTTGAAGTAGTTGGAGAAGTTGATCTTAAACTTGATTTTGATTCATTCTTTTCTTTATCTTTATCCTTTTTATCCTTTTTATTATTTGACGATTGACTCTTATTTCGAGTCAATCTATTTTTGAAACCTTTCATCATCTTGGAAATATAGTTATATAACTAAATGAAAACAAAATTAAATTGTTGATAAAATTGGTGTTTTTGTTAGTGTTCGTGAGGTAAAAAAAAAAAAAAAATTATCCAAATTATTACTTGAAATTAACAATGATTTGATGTTTAACCAGCGATTAATTTGATCTGCTACAATTAAAAAAGACTTCTGTAAGTTGAATGGACTGACGGCTTATATAAATGTTAAAAACTGATTCAAATAAGTAAACTTTTAGCATATAAAAATGACAATAAATTGCGTACTTTGTTAGATTAGTCCTAAACACTACCACTCTTATTTCATACATTTTATATGTAAACCATATACATTATTTGAATCTTTGTATGCACGGAAGTATAGAAGAAAAGCCTAGGTTGGTTTCATGCATATGTTGTCAATGCAACAACTGTATTATAAACTGCTAAAGCCCTGCTTTCCAAGTAACTATTATTGAGAAATTACAAGCACTTTTTCCACCTATCTCATTCTTTGTTGTTCAATGTTCCTATTTGTACTGATTACGTACTCAAGGCTAGTCAGTTATCGAAAAAGTTAAGCTAAAAGGCTGTTATGACGTAATTTTAAGTTACAGAGTTCTTTTGTTGTAGTTCACATGGTAGCATTTTAAATCGTAAGTCGAAGAAAAACTAAAATCTATTGACAACTAAAACTAATTTAGAGTTTGGAAAGCCGAACTAATACAGAAATCATTTTATTGAGCTTAATTACGATTGTTTGTTTTAACCTCTTCAGTTGTGAGTTAATCTGGTAATAGATAACTGTAAGTTTAGCTTAAAAACCAGGTATATTCTTGTTTCTCAAATTTGTCAACAAATAATTACCCCATATTTGGTTATCAGCCAACTGCAATACTATCAGAAGTATATATTACACTTTATGTAGTCTAAGTTTTCTATTTTGAAGCTTAATGTGATCCTCAATTTGAAATTAGGCCGCTATTAAGTTCTTTTTTAATGCAAATTGAAAATTGACTTGATTACGTACCAATTAAAAATTAGTAGACACGACGTGCTAAAATATGCTAATAAATAAATGTAAACGAATGCAAATTAACATCTTCTATGACTTATAATTAATTTTATGAAAACCAATAATTGATATTTATAGTATTATACTTTTAACTTCCTTTCCATTATTCCTTATTATGCATTACATAACTCAAAAAAGTATTCCAACCAATACTTATTATATTAACAGCTAATAATCTAAAATGTACTGGAATTAAATAAAAATTAAACCATTGGAAAATAGGCCATACCAACCAATTACCTTTTAAGGTAATCCACCAACTTGATTCAAATTTTTCAATTATATTTTCAAGGTATGGTTGTTTATTTTCTAAAATTATCATTGATGCATAATATAAAGGTATACCAATAAAAGGAGCAAAAATTAATTGATCAACACCAACTCTTAAAATTGTTGATAATGTTCTATTTTCTAATTTTGAAGCACCATTAGTCCATACTACTTTATTATTTAATATTCTATACCATTTATCACCAATAGGTGCAAATATAATTGACCCATATATTATTGCCCTTAAATTTCTTAAATAATCAAATGGTTGATCTGGAGTTTGAGGGAGTAAAATTTGTGCAAGGAAATCACCACCACCTAATAAAACCCCTGTACTTATCATATTTGTCAATAACGGTTTTTTTAATAATATTTGATGATATCTTCTAAATATCGAATTAAACATGTTTGATTTGAAAAAAATGGGTGGTTGATTTATTTTTTTTTTTTTTTCTTCGCATCCTAATCATAAACCATTGTAGTCAAATTTGAATCATCTTCAATATCTACCAATTCTTCAATTTTCTTACCACTACCTTTACCATGACCTTTAGTATTATGAATAAAACTTAAAAATGAATTCCAACCAACTGCATAAATATTAGAACATACAATTCTTAAATAAACAGGTACAAAATATAAATTTAATAATTGAAATGGAACCCAAACTGTCCAGCTTGCTTTTAAAACAGTCCACCAATTAGTTTCCAATTTGTTTTTAATAACTGTAAATGGATCATGATGTTGTGCTAATATAACCATCACTGTATTATATAATGGAATCCAAATTAAACCAGGTATAAATAATTGATCAATACTTAATCTAAATAAAGTATCATATAAATGTAATCTAGGATATTGCAACGGATCATTTCTCATTTGATTCCTTCTATTGAAATTTATAAATGGATTTTTAATCTTTGGTAATGTTTTACCATGCCATATAACACTTAAAGGTGCAAAAAAGAATGAACCATAAACTAAAGCTCTTAATGTTCTATCTATTGAATAATCAGCAACTACTTCAACTTGCTTTGTAAATCCAGTCTTTTCATCTTTTTCTTCCTTCGTAAATTTATGTGGGAAACAAGATTGAGCTATGGCATCACCAAATCCAAAAAATAAACCCGTACTGACCATATTGGTCTTAAATGGATGTCTTTTTAATAATTCATTGTATCTATGAAATATAGTTGGCATAGGGAATGTATGAAATTGATTTAAACTTGGTAGTATTAATATTTGGTTGTAAAAATAATTTGGTTTTAGATCAGAAATTTTTTTCTTTTTCTCGCTAATTTTATATACACTACAATACCGTTTTCGCATTAAAATTTAAGCGAATAAAATAATTATTATATGTTACGACTGAATGTCAAGAAAATTGGGAAGAAAATGATTATTGAGTCATGATAAGATCAAGATCTATATTTGGAAATAGGACAAGAGGAACTTAGCGGGTCTCGTTTTACTATGGACTTTAATTTGTAACCTTAATGATTGTATTTTAGAGTTTGTAAATTTGAAGCCTTTTCTTTTCCTGTTTCTTTCAATAACCTTAAATTACAGAGTATAATCTTCAATTGCAGAGCATTTATTTATAAAATTACTGTTTTAGGTGAGACACTCTTAATATGTAACCTTCATTTGAGCGTTATAACTTTCAAAATGAGGAGATTCAGGTGATACAACTTTTGGCTTCATTCATCGATTCCTTTGTCATAAATTCCATCTCATACTCCAGCGAAATTAATTCCTTCATTGGAACTCTAAGTTTAAGTACTTCAATGCCATGGTATCGACCATCTTATGATATCATCATTTTACAAATCAAATCATTCACGTAATTATAACTAAAATCACCGAGATTGCTGGAGATTACACAAATCGAGCTAACACCGAATAAATCTCGGCCGATTCCAAAGATTTTACACAGTTTTCCAGGCATAACCCTTTGTGCATTCTAACCCTTCAAAAAAGCTAAAAGTTAGAAGCAACCAAAATCAGCCAATATAAAAGGGGAATAGATTCTAACCCTTCAAAAAAGCTTAAATTTAGAAGCAACCAAAATCAGCCAATATAAAAGGGGAATAGATTCTACAATTCAATTCTCAAATTATCAAGTTTTACCGTCAATTATGTCCTCAAATACTACAGTTTTTGTTTCTGGTGCTACAGGTTTCATTGCTCAGCATATAGTAAAATTATTAATTGAACAAGGATATAGTGTCATTGGTTCAGTTAGATCATCTCAAAAAGGAGACCAATTAAAATCAGATTTGAAATCACTTGGTTTAAAATCAGATTCATTTTCATATGAAATTGTCGAAGATATTGTTACAAAAGGAGCTTTTGACAAGGCATTACAATCACATCCAGAAATTTCAGTATTCTTACATACTGCTTCACCATTCCATTTTGATGTCAAAGATGTCAAAAGTGAATTATTAGATCCAGCCGTTGAAGGTACTAATAATGCTTTGAATGCAATTAAAACATACGGTAAAAATATTAAAAGAGTTGTCGTTACTTCATCTTTTGCTGCTGTTGGTAGATGGGGTAAATACGCTGATCCAGAAGCTACATTAACTGAAAAAGATTGGAATCCACAAACCTGGGAAGACTCATTAGAAAATCCATTAAGTGGTTACCTTGGTTCTAAAAAATTTGCTGAAAAAGCAGCATGGGAATTTGTTGAAAAGAATAATGTTGGTTTCAAATTATCTACTGTTTTGCCAGCATATGTATTTGGTCGTATGTTATCAATTATTTAATTGCTTGGTTGATTAGATAATCTAGTCGTTAAGCAAGTGCGTATGAAATTATTACTAACTAAATAATTTTAGCTCAATTATATCAAGTTAAAGATAAATCTAAATTAAATACAAGCTCAGAAATTCTCAATGGTTTAATTAAATTAAATTCAAATGATGAAATTCCAGATGCAACTGCTTGGTTTATTGATGTTAGAGATGTTGCAAAAGCTCATTTAGTAGCTTTTGAGAAAGAAGAAGCAGCCGGTCAAAGATTAATATTAGCTGCTGAACCATTTTCAAATCAAAAAATTGTTAAAATTATAAAAGCTGATTTCCCTCAATTAGAAGAGAAATTACCAAAAGTTGATGAAACAAAACTTAAAGATTATATACGTAAAGAACCAACAGTTAATTCTGATCATACTAAAAAAATCTTGGATTTTAAATATTTTGATTTGAAACAAAGTGTTGATGACTCAGTTGCTCAAATTTTAAAATAGAATAACTATAAGAGATAGTAAATATATTATGTGACAATAAAGTAGATCAGCGCTTCAAGAAGGATATATTGCCTTTTCACGACCTTATAAAGCCTTGCCAACTTTACCAATTGTAGACAAAGTGTTAATGACTAAGTTACTCAAATTGTACTTTAAAAAAGCTCAACAAAGTTTAACTCATATGTTTTAAGAGCTAGTAGTAACCCTGCAAAGATTATAGTGTATAAGCCGTTTCAACATTCTAAGGGGTAGCGTTGATATGCATATAAGTTTACTAAAAAATCCAAGAATTGATAAAAAACTAGACTTAACTCAATTAACGAAAAGAGGGCCTCGATTTCAACTTCAACTTTACCTTATAATTGACTTCAAATACGATCTATCATTGCTCTGAGTGTAGTCTGAAAAACAATGGAAAGAAATTAGGAGTAAAAAATAAAAAATTTGCAGCAATTTAAACAAACTATTATAAACATAAATAAATCTGCCACAATCACCTACTTTCTTTTATCAACAATCAAGGTATTTTAAATATTATAATTGAAGATTTTGATGAATTGGCTCATGTTTTACCTGATGGAAATCCAGATACAGCAATTATAAATATAGGAGATTCTAAATTTGATAATTCGGAGACTAGAAAACTATTGGGTATTGATGATTATATTGATTTGAGATCTATATATGATACTGTTGCTCAAATACTAGGAGATGATTAGTAGAAATTGACAGGTTGTTATCACCGAAATCTCGGAGATATGAAAACGAAGATATAATCACGGAGATATGAGATCTCAGCCAAAAAATAAATTAACTAGTAAATAATATATACAGTAAGATTTGGTAAAATCTTACTAATAAACTCATTTCATAACCTGAGATCTGAACTACAATAAGCGGCTTTGTTAACAAACAATACTTGTCATGTTGCAAATCCTCTTATAACCATTTTTTTGGATTCTCGAGAATTTATTATTTTCCTAACTACATTCAAAGCATAAGCATAAGTATAAAATGGACAGCATACTTTAGTGTAAAAATACACTTTTGACAGGAGTGGCTTTGTCAAGTCGTGCTTTAGCTGATTACCGAACAATTATAAATTGTGGTAACCAGTATTATATTTGCTTTTTCGCAATGGCAATTTATTTGTTTCTAAATACAACTTTTTGATTTTTACAACAGCTACAATTCAGTCAGTTCTTTAAATTATGTCCTCAAATACTACAGTTTTTGTTTCTGGTGCTACAGGTTTCATTGCTCAGCAAATAGTAAAATTATTAATTGAAAATAACTATAATGTCATAGGTTCAGTAAGATCATCAGAAAAAGGAGATCAATTAAGAACTGATTTGAAATCGCTTGGTTTAAATTCAAAGTTATTCACATACGAAATTGTGGAAGACATTGCTACAAAAGGCGCTTTTGATAAGGCTTTACAATCTCATCCTGAAATTTCAGTATTCTTACACACTGCTTCACCAGTCATTTTCACTTCTAAAAATTATAAAGAAGATATATTAGATCCAGCAATTGAAGGAACTAAGAATGCTTTTACTGCAATTAAAAAATATGGTAAAAATATCAAAAAAGTCATTGTCACTTCTTCATTTTCATCAGTCGGTTCATTTGGAAAACATTATGATTCAAATTTAACATTTACTGAAGATTCGGTTAATCCAATTACATATGAAGAAAGTTTTGAAGATCCTGGATCTGCTTATAATGGATCAAAAACATTTGCCGAAAAAGAAGTTTGGAAATTTAAAGATCAAGGATTTGAAATAACTACTATTCATCCAGTTTATGTTTTTGGACCACAAGCTGGGAAAGTTAAAAATAAATCTGAATTGAATTTTAGTGCTGAGATTGTTAATAAGGTTTTAAAATTAAATGAAGGTGATGAAATTCCACCAATGAATGGTAACTTTATTGATGTTAGAGATGTTGCTAGAGCTCATGTTGATTCCATTAAGAATGATAAGACTAATGGTCAAAGATTAGTTGTTGCTAATGGTCAATGGAGTAATGATTTATTGGCAAGTATAATTAATAAAAATTTTCAACATTTGAAAATTCCAAAAGGTGCTTTGAGCAGAAGTGAAAAATTAATTAATGAAAAGGGTTACAACACTAATTTTCAAAAAACAAAAGATATTTTGGGTTTCAAATATATTGATTTAGAAAAATCTATCATTGATACTGTTGATCAAATTTTGAAAGCGAAATAAGAAAGTAAATAAAGTTAAACTTGAATATAGAATTATGGATGGACTTTAAATACCGCTAAAATGCATCAACTTATCGTGATCTTGTTAACTACGTAGGTCAAAATACTTGTTAAAGTTTTATTTTTTTTTGAAAATTTGGCTGCAAAATTACTTTTTTTCGATAAGTAAATTTTCTGATTCATTTTCTTGTCGTAAAATGATTTTGCGGGGATAGAACATATTGTAGAAGCAATATCGAGCTCATTATCAAGACTTAGAACAACAGTCAATATTTGTAATTTACAGCATTGATCAACTCCGATTACGAGAATAGAAATCATTATGATACCATGAATTTCTTTAGTATGAGACTTTTTAGCTAGTATTAAAATTAACAAATAAAATAAATAGAACAAATAAATAGAACAAATAAATAATTTATCAAGTTTATTTGCTAGTATTATCATGTTAAAGCCTTTTCATCGAAGATTACGATCTGAAACTTTGATTCAAAAACGTCGTTTTTAAAATCAAATTTTATTACATAATAAATTATATAATGTATTTGGTTGAATTTGCGTATTATTGAGTATTATTGATTTAATTAAATAATAGATTAAAAAAGTTTAATTGCTAAATTTCCTAATTTGGATGAAATGTATACTAATTTAGATTTATAAGGTGAAATTTGATTATAACAGACAATTCTGTCAATTAAGCAATTAATTTACAATAATAGAATGAGGTTAATATACATTAATGAATAATCAAATGAACCTCAAAATCAAATAAAATATCAATCAAATCAATCGAAGCGCAAAGAAAAATTTCAAAGTTTAATGTTTCAAAGCAAGTGTTTGAAATGATAAAATTGTCACGTAAAAATCAAAAAAACAATAAATATTATTATCAAACTTTAAATATTATGTTGCCTTAAAAATTAACCAACACATCACTCATAATTAATGGTTGGTTTTAGTTTAATACTCGAGTAATATAATTAATTAATAAAATAGATTAAACCCGTGATATTTAATTGTAGATCATATCGTAACCCTAATCTAAAATTTGTATTATCAATAAAATAGCCAGCATTATTTTATATTTGTCCTCCCCTTGTTCAATTTGGTTGTGGTAAAAAAAAAAAAAAAAAAAAAAAAAAATAAAATAAAAAAAAGCCCACACCGAAAAATCACCAAGATTAAAGTTTTAGTATGAATTTCAATTTTAAAAATTTATTACATATAAATTTAATTTTTCCTTCTTTTAAATTCTATTTTTTTACAACCAATTTATTCATTCAATTCATTTTCATTGTTATTATTAAGTTTTATATAATTTCATATAATATCAATTCATCATGCATAGAACATATTCATTAAGATCATCTAGAGCTCCAACCGCTTCTCAATTGCAAGCACCACCTCCACCTCCTTCATCTACTAAATCTAAATTTTTTGGTAAAGGATCAATTTCTCATTCATTTAGAAAAAGTGCTGCAGGTGCTTTAGGTCCAGAATTAGCAAGAAAATTGGCTATTTTAATTAAAATGGAAAAAAATTTAATGAGATCAATTGAAATTACTTCAAAAGAAAGAAAAGATGTTGCAAAACAATTATCCTTATGGGGAGAATCAAATGAAGATGATATTAGTGATATTACTGATAAATTGGGAGTATTAATATTTGAAATTGGAGAATTGGAAGATCAATTTATTGATAGATATGACCAATATAGAATTACATTAAAATCAATTAGAGATATTGAAGGTTCTGTACAACCTTCAAGAGAAAGAAAACAAAAAATTACTGATCAAATTGCTTATTTAAAATATAAAGATCCTCAATCTCCAAAAATTAATGTTTTAGAACAAGAATTAGTTAGAGCTGAAGCTGAGTCTTTAGTTGCTGAAGCTCAGTTGTCAAATATTACAAGAGAAAAATTAAAAACTTCATTTAATTATCAATTTGATTCAATTAGAGAACATGCTGAAAAAATTGCTTTAATTGCTGGTTATGGTAAAGCATTATTGGAATTATTGGATGAATCTCCAGTTACTCCAGGTGAAACTAGACCAGCATATGATGGTTATGAAGCTTCAAAACAAATTATTATTGATGCTGAAAATGCATTAGCTTCATGGACTTTTGATTCTGCTGTCGTTAGACCAACATTATCATTACATCATGAAGAAGATGAAGAAGAAGCTTATGAAGATGACGAATTGGCAAATGAAACTGAAAATTTAAGAATTGCTGAACAAGATTTTGATAAGCATGAAGCTCAAGTTGCTTAAATATGTTTAGTAGTTATATTTGAAAAGAATGTAAAAGTTTATAAGTTGTTTGTTTAAATTTTAATTTATTAATTTTAATAAGAATATATGTATAATTTTAATTCTACTCATTAATTCTACTCATTAATTTCTCGAAGAAAAAAAATCATCGTCTAATTCATACGGCTAAACATCTCGAGATATTTTGAGATGATCATAGATTAACATAGCAAGGCAATTCTATATAAAATATTATAGCAATCAATATAAGGAAATTATAATATTGATTCAATGACACAAAGTTGAATTGAATTGTAATAAGTTTTATCATATTAATTGCTTATCTTAAATAATCAAAAATACACTACCAAATTTTTATGACATTAATTTGTTACACTATAATAATTTACATCATTATGTATTGACATATATTCTAGAAACATTCTTGCATTGTTAACATATCATAAATTGACAGCTGAAGTAACATTTTCTTTAACTGAATCTCTCTCATGGAAATTTCGGAGTTCATCTTTTTAACAGCATCCGCCTGATTTCTAATATTAGTCGTATTATTCTAACCATAACGCAATACTGGAAGTTAAAAATCATTCCATCATTGACACACATGGTAGTAAGGATTCGTGCAATGTTACTAAAACACGCTTTTTCTTGTTTACATTTGCTGCAAAATTTCAAAAAAATTTGGTGTTTCAGATTATATGCAGTATCAATATTTACATTTTTTTTACCCTATAGCTTTTTTTATTATATTTTGCAATCGATGATCATGATCTTGATAAAAAGGTACAAAATATATGAGTGAAACAAACATACGATTTTTAAGAATAGGCTAGTTCTATTTTAGCTTGTTTTAATGGACACTTACTTTAAAGTTGAAACGATGGATCAAACTTAACTTTAAATACTTCCATGATTATCTACCGTTTTTTCTTTTGGGGGTGCATTTACATAAAGGCGTTGCAGATCTAATACAATGTAATAGTTGCTACTCCATAATAATCAGAAATTTCAGAACGATATCTTTCTTAGTATTGTTGTAATTTTAAAGCGAGTAGTAGTAAATAATTTGTTAGTAAAAATAATCACACATTAAAAAATAAAAAAATATTAAGAAAACTCAAAACTCAAAACTCAAAACTCAAAACTCAAAACAACAATCATCAAAAAGTTCTTACTTTTATTCCTTATTTCATCAAACCTTATCATCTTATTAATAAACTGCACCACCATTAGATCAAGTGATACATTAAATACATCTTAATAGACTATTTTCTGTCGTTTCAACAACTTCAATTCGTCAACGAACAATTAACCTTGGACTTTTTATTCAGCATCTAATACATTAATATGTCAGATGAATATCTACATTCATCACCACAGAAAGAAGATCAATCAAATATAGCAAATATACAAACTCAAACACCAGCATCGAAGAAAACAGCAGCAACATCAACTTTACAAATTAATAGGACAATAAGTACAAGTTCAATAAAACAAAATCCACCACCATCAGCATCCAAGTTTATAAATCAAACCACTAATTTTAGTGGTTGGACTCCACTTATCAGTAAATGTTATAACTCAGAACAAATTTTATCTTTTAATTCAACGCCAAATGTTTTAAACAAGCAACAACAACAAATACCTCAAGAATCAATTGTTGATTTGAATGGTGGATGTTTTGGCTTAACACCTTTCATCAATACTCCATACGAGAAAATTTTCCATCAACAATTCAATAATATATGTGATTTCTATATTGAAAGTCCAATCAAAAATGGAAATAATACAAATTTACAGACTATTACACCATCAAAATTTAATTTAAGTTCAGTTGCTAAAAGTAAATCTAATAACAGTTCAATAAAGACAAAAAGATCAATTACATTGGTCGATACACCACCTCGTAGAGGTGCGAAATCCAACAAAACTCATACGGAAGAAGTAAAAGTAAAAGAAGAGAAGGAAGAAGAGGAGGATGAGAAACAAGAAGAACTAGAGAAAGTGAAAGAAAATGCTAGTGAAACTCCATGTAAATCAAAATCAACAGTGCTTAGAGATGTAACAAATAATTCCAATCAATTTCAAACTCCAGCAAAGCAGAAATTACATGCCCCATCATCACCATCAACTATAATAATATCATCACCAGTGAAAAACGATAGTGCAATAAAAACTAAAAACATACTTGGTAATAATAATTCAAAACAAGTTCCACCTAGTCCGACACCAGCAAAGAAAGTCAATTCGGTTTCAAATGCAGCAAATATACCAATGATGGGAGTATTCACCGAGAAGAAAGAAAGCTCAACTACAACTACAACCACATCAAAACCAAAACCAAAACCTAAGAAGAAAGTATCACACAATAATAATGATAATCATAGTAATCACAATGCTTCAAATAATATTTCATTTAATGCTCCTCCTCCAGTAAATGTAGGTAAAAATAGAGCTGACAATAAAGTCAAAATGCAACAAGGGATGAGTAAATTTCAAATTGTTTTAACTGATGTCCATAATCTAATGAATCCACAAAAACCAAAGAAAACCAAACAAAAACAACCACAACAACAACCATCACAATCATCACATCCACCAGTCCCAACATTAACACAACAACACTCAAATCTTGATTCGAGTATGAATACGACGAAAGATCATAGTCATAGTTCAATTATATCAAACAATGTAAGTCATATACATACGACCCAGTCATCATTTGAAGTTTCATCAACTCCAAATAATCATAATAAATTTTTATTAGATAAGATTTCTCCAAATGATAATTCATTTTATTCAAATGTGACATCAACATCAATGGCACCGCCTCAAAAAGTAAATCACGTTCCACAACAACAAGGTCAACCACAGGTGTATATGCCTCAACAACAACCAATTTACCCTTTTATGTCTATGACTATGTCTACTCCACAACATCAAAATATAATTTATAATAATAACATGAGTAATGTGATTGATGGTAGTGGATTACATGTATCTCCTGATGTTAGTTATGGATTTGGTACTCCCGGTTTTAATTCAATTTTTAATTTAGGACTGTATCTGAAGAATTTTGACGATTCAATAGGATAGATTTTTAATATACAATACAACGGTTTTCATTTTAAATCTTATTGGCTACTTATTCACTTTTGCATTGACAATATATACTACTAGAGTCTAAAATCGTTTCATAAACTCATTTATTGTATATAATGACTATTTCTTAAAAGCTCAATCTGTTTCGTGCTGTTATTTTGAAATTCGATAAGTACTTCAAGTGAGCTCAACTACTATGCGTCAAACTCATATAAAACTCAATAAGAAGCTATATCTCGCTAACTTCGAGACTCAAACATACCGCATCTAATCTTTAATATATTTATTTTTATTTACATCAACCATTGGCTTGTCTCTATGTACTCTCAACCTCATACTCTAAACATTCTTATACGTTTGGAGGCAACAATAAAGCACCAATAACACCAGGTCTTTCAGTAGCCAATAAATCAAAGATTTGACCAGCATTATTAGAATCAGAGACTTCAACTTGGATGCCCAATTCACTAAAAAACAATCGATTATTCTCACTCAACATTCTGGAGAATTTACCTAGTCCAATAACAAGAATCTCAGGTTTAGGATGCACCTTTTTAAATATTTCTAAAACAGATGGTTCAAATTCAATTAGATAATTTTTGAAATTTTTATAGCCATTTTCGAGATTGACTTGAAATGATTCTGAATTGATTAGAACTAACCCGTATGGAGCAGTAATTAGTAGATTATTAGCTAGGTGGAATCCATCTTTTTTAATTGATTCTATATAGTTCAAAGGTTTGCTTGAATACATTAAGATGTCATTTTTCTTGAGTATGTCGGATGGATTTGCTGGCGGTTTTGATTTTTGTGATGTTGTCGATGGTGGAGTGAACAATTGTTGTTGACTTGGTTTTAATGATTTTCCACCAAATAAGTTGTGTCTTGTCGATTTATGTAGATTTCGTTTAATCATGATTGTTAGTTGATTGTTAAAAATAAATTTGAGCTGAAGAGCTACCAGTTAGATTCTACAAATTTGTGAATTACCATTTAAAGAGCATTCAAATCGATTATGCACAGATTGAGTATTTGAGTCAGGTAAACAATTCTTTATCTGCATAATTAGAATCCTATAAGGCAAATTAGCTGACTTGTCTTGAACAATAATTAATATCAATTTATAAAAAATAATAAATTATCGCCAAAACAAGCGTAAATTTGGAGCCAAAGACTTTAATTTTTCGCGCTACTTCTATGGCGACTCGCAAAAAGCTTAATGGTTTATATCTCATATTCAACAAATTCTGTGAAGCTCAGTGCCAAGTTTATAAAATCAAGAGCCTTGAATTATATATTCTACATAGCGTAAACCTTTGATTTCAAATATTTTTTTTTCGAGTTATCATTTTGGCCCTTTTCCACCATACAAAAAAATTGCTAAAAATGAAAATGTTGAGCATAGTCTATTTACCGCCGCCGTAACTTGAGGTAAACAACATATTATATATATTATACATCAAAATTAGGTGCAGAACTTAATTTCAGCTTCCTAGACAAAAAATTAAGAAATTCCGAAATTTTGTCGTAAGTATGGTGTAAATCGAATACACTGATCTCACAAAAATTTCAACTCCACAAAACAAAATTCTGACGAAAAAGAAATTCAATTTCGTAGCTCATGTACGCTGACAAACCTTGAGCTTTTTTGTGGTAAAGTATAATAAATTGACATACTAATTTTTCAAAGGTGAATCGAAATTTTTGAAAAATCTTCAAACTGGTTTTGGCATCTTGAAAACAACATACAAAGAATATTTGAGATGAAATGAGCCGAATTAGATATCTTGGAAGTAGCTAGATTAGGTTTAATTTTTGAAAACAAAATACAAAGAATATTTGAGATGAAATGAGCCGAATTAGATATCTTGGAAGTAGCTAGATTAGGTTTAATTTTTAGCTATCTTGAAGTATAGCGGTTTTTGTCATTTCTTAATTATAAGATAAAAGGTTCAGAATTATGTTTCTTGAAATGAAACGGTTGTCATTCTAATCTAAGATTGGTGAAGTATCAATGAAAAAAGTTCGAAAGTTACATTCTTCAATATCGACGGATTTATTCCCAATTTAAGTTTTACGATTAACTTCTATAGGATTGCATATAAGCATATTTGTTTCGGATTTATTTTTTTAATGAAGAAATCTCGCCCTAGCTTTGGGCCAAAACAAACAATTTCTCGTTCTAATTGTAGGGCGACTCGAGCTAAACATTCTCAGTTATACGTCATGAACAACACAATATGATTGGCCAATACACCAAGCTTACTGAGTACGCAATGAGGCTTTTTGTTTCTTAGTGTATGAACTGACTGTAAATCTACTGTTGTCTAGATCTTCGATAATATAGTTATTTCACATTTTGCAGAATTCCATGATTGTTTAATTGATTATCCTAATTAATACAAATTGTAAATAAATTGGTAGCGCGATATTAAAAAAAAGATATTCTTTTACATACTACACAAATTTAATTTTATATTCTTTTACAACCAACTTCTTTTTAAAAAACATTGCTTTTATTAAGGTATTCCAGTATTCATTAGCTTCAGTATGACATCTAAAATGGCTAATTTCTTTAAGTCACCGAAACACCATCATCATCACCAACAGGAACTACAAATTCAAGACATATCAGATATTTCACAATCAATGGAAAATGTATCAATAGGAAGTAATATGATGGATGTTGATACCAGTTATAGATCTAATAATAATTTTAATAAAGAAAATTTAACACCGTTAAACTCACCAACTAAATCAATCTTACATCAATCACCAACAAGTACTCCATATAAAAATTCAAGATTTCAACAGCCATTAACACCAACACCAGTAACTAATGCAAATCGTAACTTACATGATAATATAAATCAATTACAACCACCAACTAAATATAAATTATCTCCGGATGAGTTTTATAAAAAGGCTAATAATCCAAAAACTAAAAGATTAGCATCAGTTGCACAATTATACTTTCTTGATTATTACTGTGATATGTTTGATTATGTGATAAATAGAAGAGAACGTACTAATTTTGTCGAACAAAAACTATTAACTGATCCAAATTTTGCCAATGATTTGCAAAGACAACAATTGGAATGGAAAAACTATATAGGTAGAGAAAGAGCTTTATTACGAAAAAGAAGATTGAAACCAAAACATAAAGATTTTCAAATGATAACTCAAGTTGGTCAAGGTGGATATGGACAAGTTTTCCTCGCAAGAAAGAAAGATACTAGAGAAATTTGTGCATTAAAAATTTTAAATAAAAAATTATTAGTTAAATTAGATGAGACAAGACATGTTTTAACTGAAAGAGATATCCTTACAAATACTCGTAGTGAATGGTTAGTGAAATTATTATATGCTTTTCAAGATCCTGAAAAAGTATTTTTAGCAATGGAATTTGTACCAGGTGGTGATTTTAGAACATTATTAAATAATACTGGATATTTGATACCTCCACATGCAAGATTTTATATACTGGAAATGTTTGCTGCTGTAAATTCCTTACATGAATTAGGCTTCACTCATCGTGATTTGAAACCAGAAAATTTTTTAATTGATTCCAAAGGTCACATCAAATTGACTGATTTTGGTTTAGCTGCTGGAACTGTTTCAAATGATAGAATCGAATCAATGAGAATAAAGTTGAGAGATTTGGAAGATTTGGATAATTATCAAGTTCCATCAAGATTAATGACTGAAAGACAAAAAATATTTAAACAAAGTCAAGGACATCATAATTTAGCAAATTCGATTGTTGGGTCTCCCGATTATATGGCATTAGAAGTTTTAGAAGGTAAGAATTATGATTTTACAATTGATTATTGGTCATTAGGTTGTATGTTATTTGAAGCATTATGTGGTTATCCTCCATTTTCTGGTTCAAAACAAGAGGAAACTTATTATAATCTAAAACATTGGAAAACTGCACTAAGAAGACCACAAACAAAAGATGGTAGATATGTATTTAGTGATCGTACATGGAATTTGATTATAAAATTAATTGCATCACCAAATCAAAGACTTCGTAATTTTAAACAAGTTCAACAATTGGCTTATTTTGGTGATATAAAAGATTGGGATAAATTAAGAGAACGTACGCCTCCATTCACACCACAATTAGATAATGAAGAAGATGCTGGATATTTTGATGACTTTGAAGATGAAGAAATGATGATGAAATATAAAGATGTATTTGCAAGACAAGAAGAAAATGAACAATTATTGGAAAAATCAGGAGTACGTAAAATTAAACAAAACAACTTTATTGGTTTTACATTTAAACATAAATCAAATCCAAATAATAAGTTTGGTAATGAAATTAATTTATTGAATATTGGAAATTCTCAAAGACTGAGATTAGATCCATTAGCGACTTTATATTAATGTACAATTTATTTCCATATATAATCATTTTCTATTTTTGCTTGTATAATTTTTCGTTGTTCTTGATGTAAAGTTTCCGCCTCACTCACAGTTTTAGCTAGTATTGTAAATAAGGTTTCTTCAGTAAATTCACCATCACTCTCTAGGAATAATAGTTTGTTTGCCTTTTGATTTTCAATGTTATAACATATTACATGATGTGAATCACTATTTATTAAAATATCCCCTGGTGGATTTAAAAGTAAATTTCCCAGATTTATACATGCAACAACTGAAACAAATGATGAGTATAATGCCAAATCAGCATCAATTAAAGCAAAATAACAACAATTTATAGCAGCATTTAATTCATTACATGTGAATTCTTCAATTTCATCAATAATTAAAAACTGTACAACTATTTGAATTAATTGTCTAGGATATTTATATCGAATTATTATACTTTGTAGTAATTGTCTTAACTTATCTTCTAATAATTTTTCTCTAGTTGTTGATAATCCTTTATAAGGTCTTATTATTATATCTAAACTTGCTTGATTTGGTAACTCTTGACGTATTTTAGGTTCAATTGGACCAGATATAGATACCAATACTTTTGTGCCACCTATAATTAATTCAGCAGATCCATCAGAATTTGATAATATTGATGTTTTAACTTGAAATGCCATAATTTTGATAAATTTATATTTTTCTCATCGAAAAATTTCAAAATTGGATATGGCAAATTATGAGAATGATTTATTACAAGATTTAGAAAGTGATGATGAAATAATACAACAAGACTCATTCCAAAGTAAATTAAATGATTTAATTCAATCAAATTTATTATCTGATTCTTTTCAAACAATTTTAAATTATCCAGATATCGAACAAGTTGAAGATTTTACAAAATTATCAAAAGTATATCCATTAATAAATGAATTAAGAGAAAAGATTATACAATTTTCAAATGATGAAGAGATTGATTATTTAAATTTATTATCTTCGTTGGAAAATGATTTGGATCAATCTGAAGAATATAAATTTATATTGCTAATTAACGAATTAACTACAATTATAAATAATGAAATTACCGTGTTTGTTACGCTTATAAAAATGCAATATAAATTACTATTTCCAGAATTAGAATCATTGATTTTAAATCCAATAGACTATGTGAAGGTAATCATGCTAATAAAACAAGATTTAAAGAATATTAAAAATTATGAAACTGAATTAAAGTTATTTTTAAGTGGTGATAAAGTATTAATTATCATAATGGCTGTACTACAGCAATCCAATAATATCCCACAACAAGAGTTTAATAAAATACTATCTTGTGGTACATTAGTCCTTGAGTTGAATAAACTATTACAACAATTGTCAAATTTTTTGGCTGATAAGTTATCAAAAATTGCTCCTAATGTTTCAACAATCGTAGGTCCAATAACGACATCACAAATTCTTATAGCCACTGGATCTTTAAAACAATTAGCTTCAACTCCTTCATGTAATATACCAGCACTTGGTGTACGAGATTTGTCATCAACCACAAAAACTAAAAATATTCGACAAACTGGTTATTTATATCATTGTGATTTAATTAAATATTTACCACCAGAGATCATGCGATCAGCGATGAGAATTATAAGTGGTAAAATAATACTAGCTGCAAGAATTGATTTATCCAAATCTTCGCCAGATGGAGAATTGGGTCAAAAATTACTATCTGAGATTCAAGTCAAAATTGATAAATTATTGGCACCACCAGAACAAACACCCGATAAAGCATTACCAGCTCCAGTTGAACAAAAATCTAAAAAAAGAGGTGGTCGAAGATTTAGAAAAATGAAGGAAAGGTTTCAAATGTCAGATTTAAGAAAAGCACAAAATAAAATGGAATTTGGTAAAGAAGAAGATACAATAATGGATTCATTTGGTAAAGAAATTGGATTAGGTATGAGTAAATATGGAAATAATGGTAAATTAGGTCAAATTCAAATTAGTTCAAATACAAGTGCAAGAATGTCAAAATCAATGATTAACAGATTACAACAACAACAACAACAACAAAAGGAAAAGAGTATATTTGATACTGATTTAGATGAATTAATTTTCAGTGGAACTAATGAAGAAAAACCAAAAGAAACAAAACCTACAAGTAAATGGTTAGGTGGAATAACCAAGAGAAAGTTAAATGAATCTGATGAAGTACCAAATAAAAAGGTCAAACTTTAATGAATGCAATATAAAAGGTTAAACTTTGCTGAATGAAATATACGAAGTGTCGAATCTCTTGTGACTAAAAATTTCAAGATTTGTCTAACTTTTTTTTTTTTTTTTTTACGCGCAAAAAATTTTTATTGATTCATCAGTTTATGCTTTCAAGTAGATTACTCATTAAAAAATATATTATAAATAGTAATCTACCAAAAGTATTCATTAGAAATATGACTGAAAATCAAATTCCACCACAAGATGGTGCTCCAAAACAAAAATCTGCAAAAGAATTGGAAAAAGAAAAGAAAAAAGCTGAAAAATTGGCTAAATTTAATGCTAAAAAAGCTAAACAAGCTGTAAATGCCAATACTACTACAACAACAAAACCTAAAAAGGAAAAGAAAGCAGCTGAACCAGTTCCTGAATTTATTGATCAAACTAAAGCAGGTGAAAAAAAAGTATTAGTTAGTCTTGAAGATCCTAGTTTTAAAGCATATGTACCTAAGAATGTTGAAAGTTCATGGTATCAATGGTGGGAACAACAAGGTTTCTTTGAACCTGAATTAACTGAGGATGGTAAAATCAAAAAAGAAGGTTGTTTCTCAATTCCATGTCCACCTCCAAATGTCACCGGGGCCTTACATATAGGACATGCATTAACTGTTTCAATTCAAGATACTTTAATTAGATGGAATAGAATGCAAGGTAAAACTACATTATTTATACCAGGTTTTGATCATGCTGGTATTGCAACGCAATCAGTTGTCGAAAAACAAATTTGGGCAAAAGAACAAAAAACAAGACATGATTTTGGTAGAGAAAAATTTATTGAGAAAGTTTGGGATTGGAAAAATGATTATCATCAAAGAATAAAGAATCAATTTAAAAAAATGGGTGCTTCATATGATTGGACCAGAGAAAAATTTACTTTAAATCCAGACTTATCAAAAGCTGTTACCGAAGCTTTTGTAAAAATGCATGAAGATGGTACTATATACAGAGCTTCAAGATTAGTCAATTGGTCTGTTAAATTAAATACTGCTATTTCGAATTTAGAAGTTGATAATAAAAATATTAATGGACGAACTTTATTGTCAGTTCCAAATTATAAATCAAAAATTGAATTTGGTGTTTTAACTTCCTTTAGTTATCAAGTTGAAGATTCTGATGAAAAAATTACCGTCGCAACAACAAGACCTGAAACTATATTTGGTGATACTGGTGTTGCTGTTCATCCAAAAGATCCAAGATATACTCATTTACATGGTAAAAATGTTTTACATCCATTTTTAGATAGAAAATTACCAATTGTTACTGATGAAGAGGCTGTTGATATGGAATTTGGTACTGGTGCTGTTAAAATCACCCCTGCTCATGATCAAAATGATTATAATACAGGTAAAAGAAATAATTTAGAATTTATTAATATTTATACTGATGATGGTCTTCTTAATGAAAATTGTGGTCCTGAATGGGTTAATACTCCTAGATTTGACGCAAGATATAAAGTTATTGAAGCATTAAAAGAAAAAGGTTTATTTGTTGAACAAAAAGATAATGAAATGACAATACCTACATGTTCAAGATCAGGAGATATAATTGAACCATTATTAAAACCACAATGGTATGTTGATCAAAAAGAAATGGCTCAAGATGCAATTAAG
This sequence comes from Insectozyma verbasci, assembly GCA_947670415.1. NCBI lineage: Eukaryota > Fungi > Ascomycota > Pichiomycetes > Serinales > Debaryomycetaceae > Insectozyma > Insectozyma verbasci. Next base: position 365,621 of record CANTUO010000002.1, on the reverse strand, counting down.
GCAGTTAAAAATGGTGATATTACCATATCTCCAAAAATTTCAGAATCAGAATATTTCCATTGGTTAGAAAATATTCAAGATTGGTGTATCTCAAGACAATTATGGTGGGGTCATAGATGTCCAGTTTATTTTATAAATATCGAAAATGAGCAACATGATAAATTAGATAATGAATATTGGGTTGCTGGTAGATCTGAAGAAGAAGCATTGGAAAAAGCTCATAAAAAATTCCCAAATAAAAATTTTACACTCGAACAAGATGAAGATGTTTTAGATACTTGGTTTTCATCTGGTTTATGGCCAATTTCTACATTAGGTTGGCCAGAACAAACAAGAGATATGGAATTATTTAACCCAATGTCTTTGTTGGAAACTGGTTGGGATATTTTGTTTTTCTGGGTCACTAGAATGATTTTAATGTCATTGAAATTAACTGGTAAAGTTCCTTTTAAAGAAGTATTTTGTCATTCATTAGTTAGAGATGCTCAAGGAAGAAAAATGTCTAAATCCTTAGGTAATGTTATTGATCCATTGGATGTTATTACTGGTATTCCATTACAAAAATTACATGATAAATTATTAACTGGTAATTTAGATCCAAAAGAATTGAAAAAAGCTACCGAAGGTCAAAAATTATCATATCCTAATGGTATTCCGGAGTGTGGTACTGATGCTTTAAGGTTTGCATTATGTGCTTATTCAACAGGTGGTAGAGATATTAATTTAGATATCTTAAGAGTTGAAGGTTATAGAAAATTTTGTAATAAAATTTTCCAAGCTACAAAATTCGTATTAGGTAGATTAGGTGAGGAATATAAACCACCAGCAACAGAAGATTTAAGTGGTAAAGAATCATTAGTTGAAAAATGGATAATACATAAATTATCAAATGCTGTTAAATTAACAAATGAAAATTTAGAATCTAGAAATTTTGCTGAAGCAACAAATGCTATTTATAACTTTTGGTATGAAATCTGTGATGTATATATTGAAAATTCCAAATCATTGATTCAAGATGGTACACTTGAACAAAAACAATCAGCACAAGATACATTATACACTTGTATTGATAATGCATTAAGATTAATTCATCCATTTATGCCATTCATATCTGAAGAAATGTGGCAAAGATTACCAAGAAGAGAAGGTGATGAAACAGTTACTATAATGAAGGCAAAATATCCTGAATTTAATCAAGAATTTAATAACAAAGATGCTGAGAAGGCGTATGACTTAGTTTTAGATATTACTAAAGGTGCTAGATCATTATTAGCTCAATACAATATTTTAAAAAATGGTCAAGTATTTGTCGAATCAAATGATGAAACTATACATAATACTGCTCATGATCAACAAGATTCAATTGTATCATTAATTAAAGGTGTTGAAAAAATTACTGTTGTTAAAGATTCTTCTGAAATTCCAAATGGTTGTGCTTTAACAGCTATAAATCCAGCATGTAATGCTCATGTTTTAGTTAAAGGTCAAGTTGATCTTGACACTGAAATTAATAAAGTTAGTAAAAAATTAGCAACTTCAATGGAATTCAAAAATAAGACTGAAGAAGCTATAAGTAAATTTACTGAAAAGACCAAACCAGAAGCCAAAGAATCAGCTGAAAGAAGATTAGCAAAAGCTAATGCTGATATCGATGGTTTCAAACAAACTATCGCAATATTAGAAAAATTAAAATTATAAATGTAAATAGAGTCTAAATAGATATAAGAAATTATGATATGATTATAAAGCGTGTAGTTCACTGCTTCTAATTTCGTTATAATAGTATCCATCATTAGAAAATGCGTTGTTCGCAATAGACAAACTAAAGAAAATATATGGGTCGCCTTAAAACTTACACGGGAACTATTTTGTCGCACAAAGTTCATGGCGTTATATATATATCTTCAAACAACTTGGCTTATATGCAGTCGCACCATAGTAAATAATAAAACTTAATTCGTAAATAAGTCACTCATTATACAAGTTTTAATTTTCAATCTTATTTCATTAACATGTCAAAATATTCGGAGTAAATTGTAATTGTAATATTCAAAAAAACGTAATTTTTGATGCCTTTATTCAGCATTCCAAAAATGGGAAAAAACGTCAAATTTTAAGATAAACAATGCTAAGACTTCATTTTACAACTTCGAATATGTTTGATCTGGTTTATTCAACTTCAACTATTATTTGGGTCATAATTTCATGACGATAAAATCAGTTTGAATTTTTTTCAAAATTTTCGAACCACTTTGGAAATTTACTTTTCTAATTTAGAATACCTTAACATGAAAAAATCGTAGACTTTTTAGCCTACTGGAACTACAATATTGAATTGTTTTATTATGTTTTAATTTGGTTATTGAATATGGTGTTAAATTTTTTGTAAGGTCAATTTATTCACCGTTCTTCATACTTAAGGGGGAATTTTGATTTCTAAATTTTAATTAAGATCAGAAGAAATTTCGTCCAGCACCTTAGTTTGAAGTGAAGCATATATAATTCATTGTTTAATTGCAAGTTATGACCGTAAATTAAATATACTTTGCTTTTTAATTTTTGACAAAATTTTTGTATGGTGAAAAAAAGTCAAAATGACAACTTAAAAAAAAACATACTTGAAATCATAAATTTAAAGCATGTAGAATATACTTGAGGCTCTTGATTCTATAAAAGTAGCACTTACCTCGATAGAATCTGTCGTTCTTGACATATAAACCAATATGCTTGATATGAGTGGCCCTAGAATTAGCGCGAGAAATTGTTGTTCATGGAATTAATTTTGGGCGAGAATCATATACGGAATAAAATCACAACAAATTTTAGTTTATATGCAGTACTGTCGTAGCTTAACTTGAAAATTGAATTCTAAATAACTCCCTTAATAAACAAGCTGTAGATGTCAAATAAAACTTAATCCTGATAACTTTATTCCTAATTCAAGAAGTGCAAAAAAATGCTAAACAAAAAAAAAAATGTTTGAATTCTGAAACTTGAAATATGTAGAGTATACAAAATGATGCATCCAATTTCAATGAAATGGAACTTATCTTGAGAGAATTCATTGATCATGACATATAAGCCAGTATGGGCAAAACGATAACACGATTGGCCCTAAGATTTTGCGCGAGAAATTGTTTTGTCGCTTCACATTTTGCATTACAAAGTAGCTCGATATCTGTAGAACTTTTTAATAAGGCTTTCAATTAATCAATTTATAAATATAATCACAATATATTGTTTATAATAGTACATAACATCAAAAAGCACAATTGACTCGATCAATTTATTTTGATTCTGAGGTTTTTGATTCATGTGAATCAGTTTTTAAATCTGATGATGATGATTTTGATGAGTCACCTTTATGAGCTTCAGTATAATCATTATATGCTTTTTTAGCTTTGTCTTGGAATGAACCACCATCTTTTGCAGTTAAATCATTGTAAGCAGTTTTAGCATCATCACTGGTAACTTTACCACTTTTCAAAAATTCCTGACCTTTTGAAATTAGATTATCCATTATTATTACTTAGAAATTGACTTAGAGTTGAAAGAGATTAGAGGATAATCGAGTTTTATTTATACTTATTGGAATTCTTTGTTTTGATTGTTGTAATATGTATCATGGGTTAAAATTATTTGGTTAATTTGAAATTGCAAAACTTTAATTCACTTTGTAGGAATTTTAATGAAATTAAGCTTTTAATCAATTAATAGAATTGGTCTAATAGTAATAGGACACGTTACACGTAGTAAAATACAATACATATTGTTTAATTAATTGGCTTAAATTTACCTTTTTCTTTCACATTCACATTGTACTAAATTTGCAATTTCAAGTTTATCAATTTTTGTACTAATTACGTAATTTCAAAGTTTGACGCGTAAATTAATTTCAGATTTCAAGACTAACCATTAGAAATGAAGAGGTCGATAGGTTGATTGATAGGAATTACGTTATCTCAATTGAAAAAGAATGTTAACTGTCAAATGTTGAATTGCTTAAGTTGAATAGTCTTGCGATGATTGAGTCGACAGTTGATAAAAATTGTTGAATATCGACCAGTCCAAATTTTGGAAAAATTATATAAGAGGTTGTGTAACTAGTTTCATGTGGTTGCAAAATAAAGTTTATAACTACATATGGCTAAGACCATCTCACGCCACTTCTGTATGAGTCTCGGCCACGAATTATGGCAATGGAAAAAAATTAAACCCATGCATTGTTCGATCATAGGGCCAACACCGCGCCCTAGAGTATATGAAAACATTCATCAATAGCCTTGAGTAATTGTACTTCGTTGGATCAATCAGTAATATGGTATGAAAATAGTTTATGACCTTGTATAAATATATATTGAACTTGTATATTAACTTTAAACCATTAACAATTTTTGGAAACTTTCCTCAAAATCATTTTGCTCTAGATTAACAATCTTATTTATGAAATTATTTAAATCATTTGTTAAATTACTATAATTTATACCTAAATCATCACTACAAAGTAATAATAAATCAGGTTTCAAATTTTTCAATATTTGTAGATAACCTTGAAAATTTGACAGTTTTAATAATTTGAAATTTGGTGGGATCGTTAATGTTAAATCGTCTTCATTTAAATTTGGAGGTATTATAAATATAACATTTTCTGAACTTGTCAAAATATCATTTAATGGTAATTTCGAAGATAAAAAAGATGATGATAAAGTTATTGCTATATTTTTATTAAGATATTTTCTTGAAATTGAAAAAGTAGTAGTTGTATTATTGTCTTTATTGTCTATAGTCTTTTCTTTAAAATAAGTTTCATAGATTTTGTAAGATATTGCTATAACTGAAGTAGCTATAACTGCTGTTAAATATAATTTTGGGTTTAAATTTGCTTGTTTGGTTTTTGAAGATAATGACATGGTAAATAATGAATATTGTATGGTATTATGATCTAAGTGTAAATTGAAATTTATTTATGAATGTTTATCAAAATGTAATTTGGTGGTTTGATATATTTTTATTTATCAACTTATGTTTTATATGTAATTTCTTTTGATTGAAAAAAAACCAACAAAATTAAAAAAGAACCGGGGGAAGTTGATATACAAATATAATCATACACGTGATCTCACACGTGATGTATTATTAGTTTACCCTCGACTTTAATTATTCCCAACAAATATTGTATTAAGGAGAAAGTCAAAGTTATATACTACCAATTCTCTCCACTCTTCATTCACTGTCCAAGTATAGTTTCCTTTAATGAATGATCTAGCTATACACTACTTAGACCAAAAATTAGCAGATTAATCTCAACGTTTAATTTGATAATCATTTAAATAAACATTGTTTACTTTAGCTAACAAATTCTAGACATCTAATAGAATTCTGATATCAAAAAAAACTCCGAAACCTTAATTTTTAAAGTACGTGTGGATCTTCGTAGTTCAGTCAAATAATGAAGAATGCCTTTTACGATGTTTGTTTATAACGCCGTGGCAACTAAATGTAAATTAATTGAGTGGGTAAATTATGATTTAGTCGTTTTCAAAAAGGGTTAATACAAACAAGATCATTGAAGTTATTTCGATCTAGCTTGGACATTCTACAGTTAGACTGATAATAAGCTGACATACCTTTTGTATCACTATTCTAACCATAATCTACTAGCTAAAACTCTGTTTGATAACGCACTGATTAACTAATCACTTTTAATGATTCAAGTGGTTAATTTATTGAATTGCATGCGCCTTTTCCTTTTTAGGCAATTGATAGCACAGGCTGAGAAAATGCGCTTTTCAAACATCGACTAAATTAATGAAAAGATGATAGAAAAATAATAGTAAAGCCAGTAGAACAGCCAGTCACACAAATTTTACGCTTATAATTCACTAAAAAGTTAATAATACCCACAATTCCCATAAAATTACATCTTATCAGTATGTCAAAATCCCCATCTTTTCAATCATAGCACTTAATTTTATGAAAATCTTGATAATTTTTATTTTATTTTTTTTATGTTTCATCGATTCAACTTTCCTAATCGGGACAGTTCCATATTTGGAAGATTGAAACGAAAATTGGCGGTTACAGAATAATTAATTAACTTTTGTGTTAATCAACGATTTAGACTGAAAATTATTGTAGCCGATAAGATTTTGATTTTTGACAACAACTGTTCAAATTTTTATTATAAATATGGATTGATATCCTTCCCCCTTGGTCAAGTTTTATTATTATTATATTCATTCATTGAGTGTAGTTCACAATGTCAATACATCCATTTGATGCCGTCAAAGATTATGAAGTAAGATTAGCTGCTAAATTAGTCAAAGATTCTTATCCAGCATCTGCTAATGTTCATTTTTGTCAAATTGATAGATTTGATCCTCCAAAAGAAGATATGAAAAAATATATCATTGCTGAAAGGGAAGGTTTACCATTACCAAGAATTTCAAGAGTTTTATATTGTTATTATTATACCAATACAACTGAATTTAACAAAGCTTTGGTTAATGTTACTGCTGGTCATGTCATTACCAAAGTTCAACAACCAAAAGGTGTTGTTGGTCCATTTTTACCAGATGATGTTATTGAAATGGAAGAATATATTATGAAACATCCAATTGTTTTACAAGAAATTGAAAAATTAAAATTACCAAAAGGATATCAAGTTAGAAATGATCCATGGATTTATGCAACTGATGATCCAAATGAAAAAAGAAATTTGATCCAATTTTATATGTATGTTTTAGCTGGTAATGGTCATTCAGAATCAAATCATTATTCATTACCATTAAAATTCTCTCCAGTTTTTGAACAATTTACCAAAAAATTTGTTAGAATGGATTATTTACCAGGTGGTTTTGATCATACTACTGTTCCAACTCAACCATGGCAACAAGTTCCATGTGCTGAATATCATCCAGATTTAAATGGTGAAAGTGAAAGACCAGGTATTAAACCATTACTTATTCAACAGCCAGATGGTCCGTCATTTACCGTTAGAGGTAATAAAATTTCATGGCAAGGATGGGAATTTAGAGTTAGTCCAACTGCAAGAGAAGGTTTTGCTTGTTATGATGGTTGGTTTAAAGGTAGACAAGTTTTCTATAGAATTTCATTGAGTGAAATGACTGTTCCTTATGGTGATCCAAGAGCTCCATATCATAGAAAACAAGCTTTTGATTTAGGTGATGTTGGTTTTGGTATGGGCGGTAATAAATTAGCATTAGGTTGTGATTGTTTAGGTCATATTAAATATTTTGATGGTATGGGTATTCATGGAAATGGTGAACCATATATTATTCCAAATACTGTTTGTATGCATGAACAAGATGATGGTTTATTATATAAACATGTTAATTATAGAAATGATAATGCTGTTGTTGCAAGAAGAAGAATTTTCATTGTTCAAACAATAGCTACTGTTGCCAATTATGAATATATTATAAATTTGAAATTTGCAAATGATGGTTTAATTGATATTGAAGCAAGAGCTACTGGTATTTTATCAACTATGCCAATTGATCAAGATGTTAAAGTTCCATGGGGTACAATTGTTGCACCAAATTGTATGGCAGCTTATCATCAACATATTTTATCATTTAGAATTGATCCAGCTGTTGATGGTCATAAAAATTCAGTTGTTTATGATGACGCAGTTAAATTACCAAAACATCCAGTTGATAATCCATATGGTATTGGTTTTGTTACTGATAGACATTTTGTTGAAAAAGCAGGTCATATTGAACAAGCTCCATTTAAAAATAGAACTTATAAAATTCTTAACGAAAATGTTATAAATCCAATTGCAAAAACTCCAGTTGGTTATAAGGTTCAAATGCCAGCAAGACAAATGTTATTAGCTGATAGAGATTCATTTAATGCTAGAAGAGCTAAGTTTGCAACTGAACAAATTTGGGTTACTAAATATAGAGATGGGGAATTATATGCAGCTGGTGAATTTACTCAACAATCTCAAAAAGATACAGGTTTAGCTGTTTGGGCCAATGGTGTTGATAATGTTAGAAATGATGATATTGTTGTTTGGGCAACCATGGGTTTTACTCATATTCCAAGAGTTGAAGATTTCCCAGTTATGCCTGTTGAAATTCATAATATTCAATTAGTTCCTGCTAATTTCTGGGATAAAAATCCAGCATTGGATTTACCACAAGCAACAAATGCTTTTAATAAGTCAGTTTTAGTTCAGTCTGAAGAAGAAAAATCTTGTTGTAAATCAAGAATATAAGATACATAGTTTGTAGATTAGATAATAATATTATATGTAATTAGAAAGTGTTTAAACTGTTTTTAATTCTTTGACTTATTAGATCGTCAATCATTAAGTTATGCATTACTTGTCTCTCATTACTTTTATAACTATAGTCCACTTTTAATTATTAATTCGTCTATTGTAAAGTTGTACATTAATTATTTGTCGTTTATAACTTCTACACAATAATTCATTTCAACTTCATCCAAGCTTTTCAAATATAAACATTTTGATAACAATTCCTTCTCAATTTTTAACGTATAATTATTTGACCATTCAATACATTGACTCAAGGACTTTACAATATGCACCGAAGTTCTAAACTTTGAAAAATTAACCAAATTATTCTCACTATCATTCCCATTTCCAATTTCAGTCTTTTTTATAATCGATGATCTTTCAGAATTAAAAGTCAAATCAGATAAATATAAACCAACAAATGGAATACAACCTTTTGAAGGCTTGATTTGATTAATTGCAAGTCTAATATTTAAGAAATTTTTCAATGGTGATGCTAATTCTTCTAAATTTTTCAACATTAAAATATCACCCGGAGTTAAATTCCTCCATGTATTTTTCAAATTCTTTTGAACTTTTTGAGATGTTAATGCAAGAATAATTTGCATAAGGGTGGAAAAATTTTGCAACATTAAACAATTTTGAGCAATATGAATAAATCTTGAAATTATATTGATTCTTTCATTCTCATTTGAAGTTAATAAAATTTCAGAAATTATCCAGTTGACCATTAAATTAAAACGGGATATTACCAAATTAACCCCCTTGTTTTTGATATAATAATTATCATTAATTATGGTTTCCAACCAAGAATTTATTGGTGTTATATCTTTATTCCATTTCAATTCGATTAAATCTTTCCAATCTATTTCTTGTAACATATCTTTCTCAATCATGGTGAATTGTTCAGCTAAGGATTGTGAAGTATATGATAAAATGAATGAAATGTGTGATTTTGAACTCATAATATTTTCAATTGATAATAAATCTGAAGATGGAGAGTACCCATCAAGTATAATCTTTGGCGAATGATGGAACGTAGTAGTATTATTATGATTTGGAGTTGATGTCAATGGATTTGAATTTGTAGTGTCTATATTTGTATTATCAGTTCTTTGTGTTTTAATTGGTGTTAACGGACTTTCTTCTGATTTTATATCATTCATTGTGAAATCATAAGTTATGCAATCTTCAGTATTTGCATTTTGAATTTGATTTAATATTTCTTGTGTATCGTCAATATAGTCATTATGATTATGTGTTTCTTTTGATTTCAATGTCAGTTTTGATGGTTGTGATTTTCCTTCTAATTTGTATAATGCATTTTCAATTGGATCCTCCGAAGATTGAAAGGTTTCATCAGGTATTGCTGCCAATTGTTTCAATGCAAAATTACTAATCCCAGGAAGTACAACAGAATAATTGGTAGATGAAATCGTCTTCGTAGTTGAATGTAATGATTCTTTATTATCAATCATTGATGATGAATTTTTTTTGGATCTAATAGCCACTGAAAATACAGAACTATTTGAGAAATCAATCGATGAATGTTTTTCAATACCATTATTTAACATTTCATTAAATGGCAATTCTGTTAATGCACATAAAGTACTAAATCTTGTACTTATTCTTTGAATTTTCATTTCTTCATTGCCACCAATTCTCAAATTATTAAATCCAGTTTTCTTCTTTAATCCATTTGAATATTCTAAACTATTGCAATTCTTAATTGAGTTGGAATCATTAGATACTGAAAATGCTGAATCATAACTAATATACGACTTTATTGAATCTCTTTTCAAGACTGAATTATTTGATGTTTTTGATAAAATTGATAATCTTTTGTTATAAATGGTTGTTGGATTATTATTATTATTGTTCGATATATTTTCACAAAAACTAATACGTTTTGGTTTAATCAGTTGTGGACTCATTGCAATTCCCAAATCTGCAATTTCGGCATCATATTGAGTTAAATTACTTGGAGTTGAAATTGTAGAAGTTTCAAACGAATGATTTGATTGTTGAAAATTAAAATTTGGAGGTTCATCAAATTTTTTACTATTGGTAAAATTAAATTCTTCATCTTCATCTTCTATTTCATTCTTTTCAGCTGATTTTTCAAGATCAACATTTTCTTCATCATTCCAATTTATACTTGTTGGTTTTTGAAATGATGTATTATTTGAATCATTGGAAATTTCATCAAGTATATGTTCAGTCGATACAGCGTTATTATCTCTTTGTACTTTGACCGTTTGAACATTATTATCTTCATTATCATTAATCAAATTATCAATTTTGATTATATTCAATTCTGATAAATCATTGATATCTATATCACTATTATTGTTCTTTTTATTTTCCATTGGTGATGAAATTTCGATTGGCTGTAAATTTACTTCACTATTATGATCATTGATTTCTTCAGGTACATCTACAAAATTCTTATTTTCATCATTCTCTGATACAATTATACTACTTGAATTAACATAATAAGTTATTAAATATTCTAATTCATCAATTATTCTAGCACTTAATACATCAACTCTATCACCAATATCATAATCAATTACATTAATTGCATTGGTAATTAATTTCTCTAAATTATTATTACTATCGTGTTTATTAGATTTAGTTGGATGTATTATATGAGCCGTAACTGGTGTAGATTTTGAATAATGCTGAACTAATGAATTCTTCCATCCATCCATTAATTTCTTTATTGAACCTTTTCTACCAAATTCATTTTCATTAAGCGATATATTTGATGGTGGTTGTAATGTACTTTGACTTTGACTTTTCCTTGGAGATGCAATAAATTGTGATTGATCTATTATGAAATCCATTTTCTTGACTGGTGTAGGTGGTACTATAGTTGAAACTTTTGAAGTAGGTAATTTAATATTACCATTTGTTGAAAACCCAATTCCAACTTGTGGAGATGAATCAGTATCTTTTCTTTCTGGTCTAGTTGCTTGTATTGTGATATTTGCATTTTCAACATCTTCTCCATCTTCCTGAATTGTTGTTGTTTTTGTTTTTTTCAACTCTAAAGCAGAATCCTTAATATTCATATGATTATGTCTTGTAGTTTGGGTTAAGATTCCTCGGCGATTATTCATTTTTCGAGTTGGAGTAGTTGATATACTTGTAGCATTAGTATTATTATTAATTTGATTTACCAGTATTGGTGATGCTTTGGATATTGTATTTGTGTTTGAAATTGAAAATGCCGGTGATTTATTAAGTAAACTAATCTTTTGCAGTTGTATTTCTTGAATTTTGTTATTTATAGATAATCTTGACGAATGATGTTGTAGTAACAAGTTATTTATTGAATATTGTGGATTCTCATCTTGAATTGGGGAGCTTTGCTGTGATTGTTGTTCTTCATTAAATATCAACATTTTATGATGTATCTTTTGATCGTATAATGAAAGCATGGCTGATCTTCTATATGATGGATTTGTATGAATTGACATGTCAGTATTAGATTTAGATAGTTTCTTATTATTCAAATGATGATTTATTTCATTAGTCAATGGTAATTGATAATTAAAAGATATTGATTTATTTGCCATTATTGAATCTAAGTCAAGTCCCAAATTCCAAAAATTATTTATTAAATTTAACCAATGTATTTTCAAATCAGTGAAAATTTTAGTTATGAAAAATGAGTTAGCATCATCTTGTTTTATCAAATTTGATTCTAATGTTATATTGTTTAATGTTGATGAAAATAAATCACATAATTGATTATTATTATTAAAATCATCAATGAAATAGTTAATAATCCAATGTCTAAGCACGACAAATGTTCTCAATAACACTAATTTACCTATTTTAATATTACTTTCATTATTTTTGGAGTTGATATATTGCAATGACCAAATTAATCTGGTTAATAATAAGTTTAAAGTTTCAAATGAATTTGAAAACATTCTAAATGTTAAGAAAAAGTCACAAATTAGATTATAGTCAATGATTTCAGGCGATGTTAATTGAACAATTAATGCTTTTATAGTTGCATGATTGATTAATTCTGGATTATTTGTATCATATTTAACTAAATTTTCATTTGACGCAGAATTTGCAATTGGTAAACAAGGAAATAATTTCTCATCATCAAATATAGATTCGTTGTGTTTATTGTATTGAAAATTTGGGTGAATATTAAGCTGTTGTTGTTGATATAAGTAATAGTTAGACGTTGATTTTGATAAATTATCAGTATTCAAATCAGTTGAAACACTGAATTTGTCATTATCTATGATTATTTCTCCTATCAATTCACCATCTGGTTCTGGATGTGACTCCGTGTCATATATAACATCATTTTTTTGATGTGGATTTATTACTTCATCATTTTCGTTTTCTTGTATTATACTCTTGAATGATTGATATTTTGAGGTTGAAGATGATGGAGATGACGATATTATATCCTGAGGTAATTGTGAGTGTATTGATGATTGTTCAATGGTCTGATTATAGTCATTATTATTATTACTAATTATACTAATACCACCTGTGATATTTGGATCTTCTTCATCCATATTATACTATTAATTGTAAAAGCAAACTATAATTTAACAACAATTGATAGAATATTGAATATAGAATATTAAATCTTAATGCAACTAAATGAAAACAACGAATAAAAATCAAATATTAATGAAGAACTAAAGAATGTGCAACAAATTGCCGTGCGATATGGTTGTTATAAAATTATTCAATTATAATGATGATGTTTGCAACAATTGATGATGATGACGATGATGATGATGATGATGATAGATTAAATTAATATAATTGGATAAATGTTGCTAAATTTAGGCTTTCTAATATAAAAATTATGTTTAGATGGTTAAATTTCCAATTTGTTGTTTTTGATTTTTTTGATTTGTTATTTTTTTTTCTGACTGTTTATGATACTATATGCAGGCTTGAAGCCAATGAAACGAGTTATGAATATACTAACTATCAACCAATTTACAAAAATCACCGCCAAAGATATGTATACTTTTCTATATGATGCTCATTGTAAGAGTGTGATTGTATTTACAAAGCGTAGTACTACCCATATGAGTAATATACAGTTCTGACGGAATATGCTACCAACTTTGTGTGTCAAATTACTTAATCAAATTCGTGTTAATGTTTACATTTTGTTAGTTTATTTGTTTACATTTCACACTTTCTTATTTTTTCGCGTCTTATTATTATTAACGCTTAAACAATTATAAACTACCCCCATAGGAGATAGATTTTTTGAATTTTAGACCCAGGGCTAACGATCCATTTAGACTGCACTTCAAATGATTCCCGTGTCTAAGTTCGACTATAAAGATTCTAATTAGTGTTTCAGATTTGGACCTAGATTTAAAATTGTCTATTCTTCAACTTCAGAATTTTTTTCATGTTCTAGAACACATCGTCGATCAATTAAACGAGCTGATGATTTAAAATTTAATCTAGCAGCATGTTTGAACAATAAGGTGTCTTTTTAGTACTACATACATTATCATTATACAATTATTTAACTTTTGTGTTTGATTACAAATTTTGATTATTTTTCACATTCCTCAAGTGTTTGTTGCATCCCTTGTTCTATAATAAACATCCATTAATTAACAAAGTGAATTTCTCTTTAAATTATATTTAATTGGTTGTGCATTATCTTGATAGACTCTCTCATCTTCATTTAATATATTAATAGTCTCTGCATACGCTCGTCAACGAGTCAAGTTTCAAGTACCCACGGTAGATAGGAAACTTATTGTTCGGAAAATCAAACTGCAGTAAGTCTTGATCACTAACGTATCTTGTAAATACCCACAGTAAAATTTAAACAAACATTTTCTGACATACGCTTGATTTCAGTTCTTTTCAAAGATTCAATTACCAATACAATATCATTATTTCATGTTTTGTTTAATTGCATTTTTCAATGCATCGAATGGTGATGCTCTGAAGTCTGGATTTGTCAATACATTATTAAAATTTTTATGTTCTTCTTTCATAATTTGTTTCAAACCTGTAGATTTTGTAGGATTTGGTCTATTTAAATTCAATTTAGATGACTTTATATATTCTGTAGAATTAGGTCTCACTATTTTGGTAACTTTATCTTGTTCATTTATTTCATTACCATCTGTAGGTAAATTCATTAATAATTCATTCATTTTAGGTTTCAATTGTTCTTTTTCTTTTCTCTTCTTTCTTCTTAATGCTGATTTACTTATAGTTCCAGAAGTGTTAAAAGTACTTTTATTCATTAAATGATTTATAAATTTATCTGATTTATTTTGCTGTTTCTCTTTCTTGGTTGTTTTGGCTAATTTTAACATTGGATTTTCATGATAAGTGTCATCATTAGGTGTAGTATCATTTCTAAATTCTGATATTTTAGATGATAAATGTGCCTTTCTACTATTTGACTTATCTCTTAATGAAGACTTCTTCTTTATACCTGGCATATTATTACTGATGAGATGCTAGATCCTTTTTTTTTTTTTTTTTTTTAATTATGTAATGAAAATTCTGCAACAATTTTTGCAGCCAATTTTTGCAGCCAATTTTTGCAGCCAATTTTTATTTCACGTAAAAGCCAAAATGATTAAAGCAAAGTAATTACAATCAGAGTTGATGTTTTGTGAAATTTAATATACATTATTAAGAATTAAAATGTTAGATAATTTATGAAGAAAATTGCAAAAATTATTACCAAAAATATACAAATATAACAATCTACAAGTACAATTAACGCTGTGGACTTAATTGCATTCCCTCCTGATTTAGACAATTTAATGGTCTTTCTTATACCCAAATCATAATCAATATCAAAGACATCTTCTACTTTTTTTAATGTTTTTCTATGTTCTACTTCATCATGTTCATCATCTCTTTTAATCTTATTATTATATCTCATCAATGGATCAGGTAACATATCATTTTCATATAGTCTTTTAAAATCCCAGCCTAATGAATTATTTTTATTATTTGTCTTATAGGTCCAGAAAATCCAACCATTACCTTTTTCTTCATATGTGTAGAATTGTTTTCTTAAAAAAAGTTTTATATCATTTTTCATTAATTCATCATTATCTTTGCATGTTCTTTCTGGATGTACTTGATTATAAAATGTTCCATCCCACCTTGATCCTTTACCAACTCCATTTATATATTTTGTACAATCAGTTAAAGCACCTGAAAATTCCCCAACAATTGAATATTGACCAGTTTTACTCAAACTTTCACCATTTACATCCACATGATTTAAATGTTCTTGTAAATTAGAATTAATTTGCCAATCGGTGAATATTTCGTATAAATGATGATCTAAAATATAAGTATTTGGATAAAAATTTTCAAATGATTCCATATTATAAAACGCATCATGAAATACCAACTTAGCAGATAATTTTAGGTTTACAAACTTCTCAATCATATCAGAATAAAATTTAATTAGTCTTTTTTGATTTATTTTTATCCCCAATGGTTCATTTACAACTTGAATTGAATGTACGTTTGAATTATTTCCATACTTTAATAAAACATAATCAATTATTTTGTATGATAATCTCACATTCTTTCGGTTTGATAACCATTTTGGATTATCTGTAGTTTTACCTGAATTATCAAATCCATTTTGTGATTCTGGCATTGCATGCAAACCAATTTGAATTTTTAAATTATATTTCTTACTCCATTCAATGGCTAAATCTAAATACTTTTCTTGTATTCCTTTAATATATGGATCATCTTTTAATAACCCAAAAGCCCAATATCCAATAGGTATTCTAATTAAATTTAGGTTCATTTTTGAAATTGTTTCAAAATCTGATTCTTTAATAAAGGTTGAATAATGGTTATTTAAATATGTTTCTGATTTATCTTTTCCTAATTTCAAACAAAGACTATATTCATCAAGCGGTATATTTCCAAACTCGTCAGTTATGTTTTCATATAGCTCAGGTGTGATCCAGGGTTCGCTAACTAGCCAACCGCCTAATGAGACGCCATAAATTTTATTCTTCGAAATTGGTTCAATTAAATTTGGAAAATTCTTGGTTGTATCTAATTTTGACGTGTCTAATAACTGATTAATATCATTTACACGTGAAACACATCTATATATGAAATAAATGAATGTAAATATAATTGTAATCATTTTTATAATTAATAAATCAATTAAATGTCAATTGGTAGTTTCTTTGATAGAAAAAATAACAACAAAAAAACTACAACGTTTATCTCATCGAAGTCATATTATAGATAACAGAAACAAAGCATATACAAGTTTACTTGATGGAAACTAAAGATATATAATGAGTAGTTTAAATGATGATTTAATAACTACTAAAAAAGAACCCGAGAATCATCAAATTCAACAGCAAAATTTCATCAAGGATCTTAATCAAGCTCAATCGCCACGGACAAAATCATTTGATAATATAACTAAATTAGAAGAAAATCAACAACAACAATCCGATCTACCTCCCGAATTAAGATCAAAATCACTAGAACCATTTGAATCATTTAATTCTGAATCAAAAACTATAAGTAATTCTCAATCTCCAAATTTACAACCTGCTGATGTTTCCAATAAATCACAACAGGAAATAAGGCGAAAATCAACGTTAATTCCAAAAAATATAGATGATGAATCAAATACTTCGAGAATTTCAGCTTATGCAAGATTAGATTTTGAAAGTTTTACTTTTTTCGTTCAAACTTTACAAGTTGTATTAGGTAGAAAATCAAATGATGAATTATTGCAGCAACAAACAAATGTAGATGTTCATTTATCTTCAAAAAAAGCAATAAGTAGGAGACATGCTAAAATCTTTTATAATTTTGGGACTCAACGATTTGAAATTTCAATTTTAGGTAGAAATGGGGCATTTGTTGATGATTGTTTTGTTGAAAAAGGTTTAACTATACCATTAAATGATGGTACAAAATTACAAATTGGTGATATTTCATTTAAATTTATATTACCTACAACTGATAATAATGATGAAATTAATGATAAACAAAATAAATCAACACATTTTAACCCTAGTGATGCAATTAATTTGAGAACCAACTTATATTCAAAAACTCCAACTCCCAAAAACTCACCAAAGAAGAAAACTACATCAATTGTGGAACCAAAGAAGGAGGAGAATAAATTACATCGTAAAAAATCAATGAGCAGAAGAGATTCATTATTGAAAATTAGAAGATTATCAAATGTAAGAAGAAAATCTCATTCTCAATCTCAAGCTCAAGCTACGAATGATGAAATTAATGAATTATTAAAAGACTTAGGTGTCACTTCCATTGATGCAATAAATGAAGATTCAGATTTATTAGATGTACAAATTCAAAATTTGTTGGATGAAGATGAGAATAATAATCTAATGAAATTATCATATAATGAATCAGCAATAGATGATGAAGATGATGAAAATAATCATGAAGAGATTGATAAATTACTTAAAAATGTTGAATCCGAACAAGTGGAAAATGAAATTGAAGAGATTGATTCGAATTTAAATCAATTAAATCAAGAAATCGCAAATTTAACACCTGTAAATGTAAATCAAAACTTAAATCGACAATTAATTAAAGAGAAAGAGGAGAAGAAGAGAGAATTGGAAGAAGAAAAGAAGAAGAAACAATTACAGCAAATACAGAGAAAAATTTCATTAATAAAACCAACAACAAATAGAACAATACCATTGATGGGTAAACCAGCTTCAATTCAACCACCAGCTTCATCATCAATATACTCAAGAATAAATGGAGGAAGTAAATTAATTAATAGTCTACCACCACAAACACCCACATGTCATTCACAACAGAAACCATTAGCACCACCACCAAAATTGGAAGTACCTGTGCTACCTATAACTTCCGAACCTGCTGCAATACGATCTAGACCTCCATTACGCGCAATAACAGTTAGTGATTACTCATATTTATTAACATTTGAATATCCTAAAACAATTGAAGAACCATCAAAATTTCCTAAACCAAAAATAAAAAGAATTTATCAAAGAAGACCGAGTAGAAAATTATATTCATTAGATGAAATACCTGAAACATATAGATCAAAACCAAATATTTCATATAAATCGATGATTACAAATGTATTAAAAACTGAAGCTGCAAGAAATGGATTAACAATTAATGAAACAATCGAAGCTATAAAGGAAGTATATCCATATTATAAATATTGTCCTGATGGTTGGCAATCATCAATTAGTCATTGCATAAAGTACACTAAAATTTACAAAAGAGTCGCAAAAAGACAAGGTACTATGGAATGGTTATATACAATGGATGAATTATATATAAATGAACGAGAAAATATGAGAATGAAACAAAGAGAAATCGCCGATGCAAGACACAAAGCTGAAATGATAAGGCAAGAAGAAATTAGACAAAGACAAAGATTGGAAGCTCAACAATCACAAAGCTTGCTTAATAGAAATTATCCTTCTTATAATAATTATGCACAAAATCTTTATTCAAATAGTCAAACATCAAGACAAGTTCCACCTTCAACATCTCCACAATCCAGACCATCATCAACTCCGTCAGTGGATGATCCAAAGACTCATAAGTCATTAGAATATTTACGAAAAGAATTATTTGTATTATATAAAGGTAGAAAATTAACTTATGACAAGCCAACTGCTACTACTTTAATTACAAAAGCATTGGCTACTACAATTGCACAAGTCAATAGTATTGGTGCAAAAGCTGGATGCGTTGATAATGCATTGGGTTTTTTAGTTGAAAGAGCTCCCAAGCAAGTGAGTAAAATTTTAGACATTGCATTAACAAAATCGATTAAAGAACATGAAGGAGTATCAAAATCTCCAACGAGAGCAAGTACACCAGTAGTGGCCAAAGTTCCTATAAAAATTGAAGAACCAAAACCATCACCAACACAATCATCACCACCTATTGAATCAACTCGTCCACCAATTCAACAACCAATTCAAAAGCCATTTCAAGTTACTCCCCAACCAGAACCAGTGGTTCAACCAGTTGTTCGACCTATTGTTCAACCTAAATCAATAGTGAAGCGAGAAACTCCACCAATTTCACGACCATTGGCAAAACCTCCTTCATTTGGTAAACCACCAGGTCTTAATAAACCTTCATTTGGTAAACCACCATCATTTGGTAAGCCACCAGGTGCTAGTGGTGTTTCGAGATCAACACCGACATTTTTATCGAATAAACCAACATTTAGTTCTACATCATCACCAACATATACAAAAAGAGAATTAGAGAATAATAATAATAATAATGAACTTAATGATCAAATTAAAAAGCCAAAAATTGAAAATTAGAAATTGTATACTTTATTTATAGTTAATGTATGATTATGATTAATTTTTTAGTTCGTACACACTCTAACTTTTGAAACAACGAAATAATATTAACAGTGGCAAATACTCAATACTTTAACCATTTAAAACATAACATATATATCAATTCATCATGAATAGTATTGGTAAACAATTTTCAAATTCAAATCATAATAATGCATTATCAGAAATACAACAAATACAAAATTTACGTTCATCATCACATCAATTAGAATTATCACCATCAATATCAATTCCACCTATTTCACAACCAACAGATTTTTTAAGAGCACATACTGATGATTCTAAAAATCCAGATTGTAAAATTAAAATAGCTCATGGTACAACTACATTAGCATTTAGATTCAAAGAAGGTATTATTGTTGCCGTTGATTCAAGAGCTACCGCTGGAAATTGGATTGCATCACAAACAGTTAACAAAGTTATAAGAATAAATCCAATGTTATTAGGTACAATGGCTGGTGGTGCTGCTGATTGTCAATTTTGGGAAACTTGGTTAGGTACTCAATGTAGATTACATGAATTAAGAGAAAAGGAAAGAATTTCAGTTGCTGCAGCTTCTAAAATTTTAAGTAATCTAGTTTATCAATATAAAGGTATGGGTTTAAGTATGGGTACTATGATTTGTGGTCATACTAAAAAAGAAGGTCCAACAATTTATTATGTTGATTCCGATGGTACAAGATTAAAAGGTGATTTATTTTGTGTTGGTTCTGGTCAAACTTTTGCTTATGGTGTTTTAGATAGTGAATATCATTGGGACTTGTCAGTTGAAGAAGCTTTATATTTGGGTAAAAGAAGTATATTGGCTGCAACTCATAGAGATGCTTATTCTGGTGGTTCAATCAATTTATATCATGTGAATGAACAAGGTTGGACTTATCATGGAAATTATAATGTTGGAGATTTATTCTGGGAAGTTAAAGAAAAGGAACAATCCTTTGTTAATGTTGAAGCTTGATATAGATAAATGAATAAAGAAGTTTGATAACGATATAAGATTCTAATTTTGTGTAGCATTATTGTAGCCCTAAAGTTCGATTTAAATTTCGTGGCTTACACGTGACTTGTCAAAATCTGCACACAAAATTGCGCTTTGAAAAAAAGTAACAACCAATTTGAAACAAGCTGAAAAAAGTTTGAAAAGTTAGATCCTTTATCTTAATATCAATAAATAATAGCAAGATGGTATGTGAAAATTAGTAAATTGAGATGGATTATGGATGTAATGATAGATGAGACTTATTTTTAGTAAAGAATTCAAAGAGCCAGCTCAGCAGGTTAAATTTTGAGTCAAAATCAAAATCAAAATCAAAATCAAAATCAAAATCAATGAAACTTTGTCTCAAGGTTTTTATGAATTAGTACTAACTATTATAGGCTGACAAATCACAAAATCCTATGCGTGAATTACGTATTGAAAAATTAGTTTTAAACATTTGTGTTGGTGAATCCGGTGATAGATTAACCAGAGCTTCAAAAGTTTTAGAACAATTATCAGGTCAAACCCCAGTCCACTCAAAAGCTAGATATACTGTTAGAACTTTTGGTATCAGAAGAAATGAAAAAATTTCAGTCCATGTTACTATTAGAGGTCCAAAAGCTGAAGAAATTTTAGAAAGAGGTTTAAAAGTTAAAGAATATCAATTAAGAAACAAAAACTTTTCAGCTACTGGTAACTTTGGTTTCGGTATTGATGAACATATTGATTTAGGTATCAAATATGACCCAGGTATTGGTATTTACGGTATGGATTTCTACGTTGTTATGGGTAGAGCAGGTGCCAGAATCACAAGAAGAAAAAGAGCTAGATCAACCATTGGTAACTCACATAAAACTAATAAAGAAGATACCATTCAATGGTTCAAAACAAGATATGATGCTGATGTTTTAGATAAATAAGTAATTTAAGTGTAATAAATACAAATCAATTTAATGTGCTGAATATTTCTAATTTACTATCTTTTCATACAGTGTTGACTACGTTGATCTCAAAAAGGGATGTTAGTAAATCTAGATGTTTCAGAATTAAATGCATATTATACAGGCTGATTTGATAATTAATAACCGTAAAATGAGAAATTATTAGGTTATTACAATATTTAAAGTTATGATAAGGATACATACAGTATTGCCTATTCTTTCAGAGTAAGCTCCAAATAATTTCACAACTTACTGCTTTAATCGAGTTTAATCTGGTTTCTTTGTTCTAATTACACAAAATGCGTTATCATTACAACTCATTATCTTGCATAAGGAATGTAATTACTCGTGTGCCTCTAAAATTATTGAATGACTCAAAACTATAAATTGAGCGTAATCCCTTCCTGTTCAATTTTCAAATTGTATATGAAAGTTTTTATTTGTGGTTTTTGTGGTCAAAATTACGCTTTGATTGGTAATTTAAAAACTCACCAGATTGATGTTCATGATGTTGATGATGAAAGTGAATTTAGAATCCAAAAAAGAATTGCAAAGGAATACTGAATTGAATAAATTGATAAATATATGCTGGTTGCCTTCAATTTGTTTTAGAATAGAGTGTACATTTGAAATTAAAATATATAAAAGCCTTAATGTCTTGAATGAATCAATTTAAGCTTCTTGAGTCTGGTCAGTCTCTTTAATTGATTAGTTGAGATGGTTTATTATCCCGTTTATCCATGCAAAGCTTTAGTAAGTTTATGATTCAAGAGAACGTTGAAAGTGAACATGAAGATATATACTGGTTAATGGATTTAATTAATGTTGACAAAAACAATACATACACTTTATATTATAAGCTATAATTTAAAATGCCAGATAATTCATCAACCTCATCTTCATCTCACCCTACATGATGTAAACCTTGAAAGAACCTCATCCTTTCATCTTCATTAGCAAAGCCTTGATCAAAAATATTCTGTGCTTGTTGGTAAATTATAATTTTAGCAACCATCTGAGACATGGGATCCTTACATATCTTCTTTCTAGAAAAAAGATAAATAATTGGATGAGATTCTCTGAGAAAATGAGAACTTTCATCTAATTCCTCTTCTGCCTCTTGTTCTTCCTTTTCTTCTTCCACTTCATGTCTTTCATTATTCTCACTTCCATCCTTTTCCTCATCTTCCTAATTATCCTCGTCATCACCAGATAAAATTGTTGATATCAATGCATTCACAATATCATAACACTCTTGAGAAATGTACTAACTTATGTGTTTCAAAGACAAGACAGGTGCCATAAATTGTCATGAATAAGTTCTTGATACTCAATTCCTTCTGATCATAAAGAATACATGTTTGATAGTAATAATTCAAATGAGCTGCAATTTGAGCAAATACATTTTTAGATAAATTGTTGGAGAAATCTAAATAGATCCATTAACAATGAAAAATGATAAATCATTATGATATTTGGCTCATTTTGTAAAGCTAAATCAATTATTCTAGGTTATTCATGCTGTATTGAGTTGAAATGTTAGTCTCGCTAACAAATGTTTCAGATGCCCCAATTAGGTAATTTTGAAAATCATAAAATAACCATGCTATATGCAGGAGATCTAGATTTTAATTTTGCAACCAGATTCAGAGATCAATATTAAAGAAGGAACCAAAAGCATTGATTCTCTGACATACAGACTTTGCTCTTTCAAAGACCACAATATTCATTATTACTGAGCTTAATTCTTTGAGCTGGATCAAGACCGGTCGGTATGTAAATGTAATGCAAGAATAGAGTTACATTTTTGTGTGAAACGAAATATTGAATGTACACATATATACATATACAAATTAAATGACGAACCACAATTAAGAAATTTGTCAGTTTCTTATTTAAATATTCAACGTCTTTTCCATAAATAATTAAGGAAATATGCTAATATAATTATCAATTATTTATTTATCAATTATTTATTCATCATTTTTTTTGTTTAATTTTTTTATTTTCTATGATATTTGGTTTTTCAATAAAAAAATATAATTGGTGGCAATGGAAGTTGTAATGGAAATTTTAATGAAATATTTAAATGTAAATTACACCAAATGATCCATAATAATTTACAATATCACCAAACGGATGTAATAGAATTTGAACTGGAGGGTTTA
This sequence comes from Insectozyma verbasci, assembly GCA_947670415.1. Classification (NCBI taxonomy): domain Eukaryota; kingdom Fungi; phylum Ascomycota; class Pichiomycetes; order Serinales; family Debaryomycetaceae; genus Insectozyma; species Insectozyma verbasci. Next base: position 341,850 of record CANTUO010000002.1, on the reverse strand, counting down.
GGAACGAAGAGCTTTAGTTAGTGGTTCACTATTCATTTCAATTCTATTATTATTCTAATTGAAATTGCGTGTATATAGAAAATTGTATATGGTTATGAAATATATACGAATCGAAATTAAACGGAATTTTCAAGGCGGAATTTTAAGCGGAAATTATGTAAGGAAATTATGTAAGGAAATTATGTAAGGCAATTTACTTTACTGAGTCAATTTGCACTATTCTAAAAGGGTAATCGTCTAGATTCGACGAAACAATAGCTATTTTAGGTTAGTTTGCCATTTAATCAATTTCTTAAACCTAATTTGGATTTATTGCCGTTTCACCGAAATCAATTTTTATCAAATGCCATAAGCCATATTTCAATAAGGCTGAAATTTATATAAACCCTCATAATCGCATAATCAGTATATTAATGATCAAATATAATCAAATGCATTTCATTGGCTGGATATCAAATACATGTAGGGTAAAAATTCTACACATTTCACGAATATTATAAAAGCTTTAATTTAGATTGCAATAATTAATGGAGAAATATTAAACTTTACGTAAACTAAAGCTTTAAACTAAAAATTGTATACTGTGCCCGTGAATTATTTTTTAACTGGCATTTTGAGCCATGAAGGAATAAATTTTAAGCCCATGGAATAAAAGCCCAACACTAAATCGGTGATCGCGGGACGGATCGAGAACAATTAATAGAATTATCGACGGATTGGCGCATAATTCATCAAGCTTGTGCTAATATTGATAAGAAAATTTTTATTCGTAACTGTACACTAACTAGTTTATAGTAAACATCCAAACTTCAATAGTTAAGTGATCACTAAGCACAATACAATCAAGAAAAACAACAATTAATAATTACAACCATTATTCATTTGCATTCTTATTGCCATCATCATTTTGAAGTTACTAACCATGGTCACTATTAATTATGAACCAGTTGAACATTTACCTTACATTGATAATAATATACTGCCTGAAGAAAGAGCAAATGTTGAACAATTAATTAGATTAGAATTAGCAAATCAATTTAATACAAATATGACAAATTTTACAAATCATAGACAGAATAACACTATAGAAACTGATTCAAATATAGAAAATGATATTATAATACCCAATAATCTTGAAAATTTAACAAATTTACCACTTCATCCTCATATTCAACAATTATTTCCAAATGATCGTCAACAACATCCGCAACCTTCAAGTTCCTTAAATGTAAGTCTACAACATTACCAAGAAGAAGAAGAGGAAGAAGAGGAAAAAGAAGAGAATGAAAATGAGAATGAAAGTGATGATAACATGGAAGAAGATGAGATTGTACCACCAAAACCAATGAATAGTATAGATTTAGAAAGGTATACAAATTTTGAAAATAACGATGATGCAGAGGAGTCTATTAATTATAAAAATCTTTATACAACACTTGGTTATTCAACATTACAACAAAAACATTTAGAATTATTATTATCAAATAAATCAGATTTAAATAATTTGCAAATTGATAATTTAGTAAACTTGGATAATGTAAAGAAAGATATTCAAATAAATATAAATAAGAAAAGGACAATGATTGATGATATAGAATTACAAAGAAAGAAACGTCAATTGAATGATTTTAAAACTTATCAGGATTATTATGATGGAAAATGGAAAAATGGTATAAATTCAGCAATTATGGCATCTATTGAAATTGCAAAAAATAAGTAAGATATATATATATATATATACATTCATTATATACGTTATTTCTTATTTTTAAAAATTAAATCAGCTTTATTACTTCCAACATTTATCACCCTGGGGCATCCTTCTCTATGTTTTTCGAATAATACACATTCAAAACAATAATTTGCTGGTATACTATTTTCATTATTAGCTCCTAAATAATTACCACATAATATACATTTATTAAATAATGAACCTTGAGAACAAGAATGACAAATTTTAGCTTCTTCAGTTGGTTTAACCATAGAATCACATATAGGACATCTACCATCACAGTTTAAACATACTAAACCATTAGTTCTACCTGGTTGTTTCATACATTGTATTAAATCATATTGATGTTTTGACATCGAAATTCTGTATATTTTTTTTTGTGTAATTTGCCATTTTTTATCAAATCATCAAAAGCGTATAATTGCATTACTTAAAATGGACAGTATAGAGTGTTCAATATGTCTTGATGAGATTGCGTTGGTTGATGAAGTAGGTATTATTCCATGCTGTAAATCACAAATTTATCATAAAAATTGTATATTTACATGGTCAAACAAGTTTTCAAATTGTTGTCCAACGTGTAGATCAAACTTTCAAAGATTAGAGATATACAAGAACTATAATCTTGAAAATGTGGTCGAAATAATCAATATTCCAGATAAATTGAAACCAAAGAAATTGCAGGAAAGGACGACCCAAAATATCCAATTTTCAAATTTCGAAGGGCCAAGTATTAATACTAGCTCGTCAAGTAATATCTGCTGTATTTGCGCATTAACTATAAGGTATAATAATCAATCAAATATATTATGTCAACATTGTGGGTGTAATTTTCATATAAATTGTCTTGGAGGCTTTCCAATTAATGAAGATGAAGAATATAATTGGTATTGTCCAATGTGTGATTTTAATAATCAAGAGTCAATGATTTCATATCCAAGAAGAACTACTGTGCTATCTGGGTTGAATAAGAAAAAGGCTAAGAATTCGCTTGTGGTGCATAATTTAAATAATGAAATTGATGATGATTTTCTATATCCAGAAGAAGAAATGATAACTAGTACTAGTACTGTGATTAATGGTGGAGTAATATCAAGGAGGGAGACGAAAGAATTGGCGAACTTAACACCAGATGAAATAACCTCATGGGATATTTTTGAAAAAATACGAACGAATCAAAGTGCAGAAATAGTGAGACAAGAAGAAGCACCGAAGGAACAACATGTAAGGAGGAAAAGAAAGAAAATTACACCATTAAAGAATACCCAACCATTAATCATACCTAAAAGTCAAGGTCCAAGTAGGATTAACGAGTTAATGAATCCTAGTAATATGCAAAAACAATCGAATTCATATTCCACCTCAAATTCAAATTCAAATCCACAATCACCTAATTCTAATAGTCCAATGGAGTCAATAACATATAGTTCAAGTGATGATGGGAACAATGAGTATGTGCTATCAGTGGATCAAAAAAATACTATCCAAAATTTGATTAGACATAAGTTGATGAGTAAATATAGTGATAATTCAGATTTGATAAATAATGAAGAGAGATTTATAAATAGGATATTGAACAAGGTGATTACTGTGCTAAGTAATGCAAACAACATTGATGAATATTTTAATAATAATGAAAAAATGGATAGTTTAATTGATTTATACGTTAGTTAACATACATTTGAGGTGAATAGAAGTTCTATAAATATATCTATTATCTTCTACGAGGTCCTTTTGGTTTACTAAATTTTAAATTGGATGAAGATGCAGATGATGGTGGAGATTCAGTTACTTCACTTCCTTGCAATTCAGATATTTCCAATTCTTCCAAATCTCCTACTTCTAAATCCTTGTCTATTTTAACATCATATTTTGATTTCAATTCGGTAATTAACGTGTTTTTGAAACTTGCATATATCATTCTTTCTTTAACTGGACTTCCAGAAGGACAAGTATAAATAAAAGCCAAACCTGATCCATAGTTGTATAAAACATATTTTGGACCACCAACTGAAACCGACTCCAACTTACTTATCAAATCATTTACTTTTATATTGTTATAATTTTCAATCAATTTAATTACCTCATTTTTCAAATCAATATTAAATATAACCAACTTGTTATCCAAATTTTCAAATTGTTCAATCAATGAAAGATCGAATTTGTATAATATATCTGAGCTCGACATCGAAGCTAATTCCTTTTTATAACCATGTACATTTTCAAGTTCCATATTATTCATATCTTTAAGTATTTTCTCATCATCATTTAAAGGAGCAGAAACACCATCATCTTCAAGTGAACCTAGATTAAGCTCATCTAATTCAGTAAAATTTAACTTCTTAGTGAAATTATTTGATCCTAAATTGTTCAATATAGTATTTTTCGTCGATGCATATAGCATCTTTTGTTTAATTGGCGCATTATCAGGTATAAAACTAATAAAATATTGAATTGAGTCCATTACAACTATGATATAACCAGGTTGTGGATATTCGTTTTTGATATAACTTTTCAAATTGCCAAATATATCATTTGAATTACTTTTGTAGTTTTCATCGGGTATTAATTCAATCAACAGATCATTTACTTTAATAACTAATGAGTCATTCTCTCTTAATTTTTTATATACGTTTAATAATTCTTGTGAGATAGTTATACCTGATTGAGAAGACATTGGATCTTATCGGTTGCTGATTTGATTATTTTATGGAACGGTCAAATCAACAAAAAAAACACGAGCTACCAAATGTAATCGATTTATTACTAAAGTTGAAGTTGAAATTGAAATACCAATATATAAGCAAAGATATACAATGTGAATTTATACAAAAAGGGGTTATTGTAAATGTTTATGCAATTAAGAGTTAATAAACTATCACGAGTTCAAAGTAAAAATTAAACTTTAGAATATTTCATGAGAATTCCTAGTTGATGCTGATGAGCCTGTTTCGCTTCCAGATCTTCTTATAAGGCATGGGACTGTACGTTGTTATTGGAGATTTTTATGATGATTTGTAATTGGGACGCTTTTGTGCTATTACAGTTAGAGGTCATGGTGATAATAAATTGACTAACTTGGCTGATCAATTGGTTTATGCAGCTGCTAGAAGAACTTATAAAAAACTTAGAAAAGAACAGTATGGATTTTAAGTCGTATAGATTAAGTCGATATTTCAAAAACATTTGCTTGCAATTCTGAAGTACATAAGCATTGATTGGCTGCAAATTAGCAAATAGTCAAGAATGATTAACAATCTGCTGCAAGAGTTTCAGAGATCTGAGTCCCGGTGTGTTTAGTACATTCACTGGCTAGTCGAGAATTAGCATCCATTTACCATATTGAACATCTTCAATTGATTTTTTTGAATCTACAATTAGTAAAGTTTTGCAAAACTTAAGTGAATCTACATAAAATTATACGAGTCAAAGATAGGTATAGGCGAGATAACGACGAAATCTGGAGAATTACGGATTTAGAACCTGAAGAACTGAGAAGATGTCCGAAATAAGAATTATTATAATTGAATTATGGGGTAAGGAGTGAGTAAAATGATTGAGCCAAGCTAAATGATTGCGAGTCTTACACTATTAGAATAAACTCTAAGTTGGCTTATTAGATCTCATGAGCAGTGTGGGTTGTCAGTAGTTTTGTAAATTATCACATAAACATCAAATTGACATCTCTAGTTGCAAAGAATTGATGGTGGTTTTGAGAATTGTTACGGTTCAATTAAATCAGGTGTCTTCGACCGGTTATAAACTTTTAGCTAAGAATTAAACATTTTAACTTTCGATGTCTGACACAATTCTTTTGTGGGGTAAACAGAACCATCATCGCGTCAAACAATAAAATAGAATTAGAACCTTATGCCGACAAAAAATAAATTTTCTCGACTGATGATGTATTTATTAAGGACTAATATAATACGTCAGATTCAAATAATAGAAGATCAATCAACTAGTATATACCAATTACTTCAGTTTGTCTAACTCATGATTATAAATTGATACATCGACTATTCAAATGATTACTCGAACTTATGATCAGATTGTCAAAATAAAAGTAAGTATGTTGTGTAAAACCTCGTCTAAAATTCTCTCTTAAACTGAGATATTTTATGCACCACCAGATTTATGTATATAATAAAGGAACTGGCTGTGGGGGGCTGAAAATTATAATAAGGAACACAATAAAGAAAAACAATAAACGAGCTATTGACAAAAGAACAACTCTCAGTATTAATTTCCCTGATGATGATTAGTTGGTCATATCAGTTCAATCACTACCTCGTTTCTTTGAGTGTAATAAAATGGCTGCAAATTTTGATTGTTTAGGGGGTTTACAAATTCAGAAAAAAATTATTATAATCCCCATATGTTTAATATCTCTAATATCAAACAGAGTGACGTGAACTAATTTTCTTAATTAATAAATTTTAGATTGAACGATTTATTGTTTGTTTATTGGTTTGTGGTTATTCGGTATGCTCGATTAAAAAACCAGAATTTCAAGAGTGGTGCAAGCCGATACCCCCACAGAAAATATTTTATTGGATTGAATGAAAACTGTCAGCGAGATAGCTGAGCTTGTCAATTGATATACCAACGAGCGTACTTCGGTCATATGAAAGACAACATGGAGTCACAGTGATCAACATATGTTCTATTCCATTCATTGTTTGAAGTTTCTATATAATAAATTATTTTTTCTATGAATTATTTTTTTTTTTCCGCAAGGCATCTTTTCAGTTCATTTCGGACTACAAACTTTAATTCCAGACAGAAAAAGAGGAATATAATATCACAAAATTAAAAATAACCATGAAGATTTCTTAAAAAAAATTCTATTATCAACATATATATATAAAGATATTTATCTTTCAATTAAACCTATAATTTTTTTGTAGCTTATCAACAACTTGCTAATCAATTAATATGTCAACAGCTGCAGATTTAGAAAACCAACAACCACAAGATCATCATTTAGTGATTGATAATGATCAAAATTCAAATCCTCACGATCCTCATCATCCAGTTACAAAAATTCATACTGATGGTGATTATATTCAATTTGGTAATGAAAAGTATTTAAGATCAGAATTAGTTCAAGCTTTTGGTGGTACTTTAAATCCAGGTTTAGCACCTCCTCCAAAATATGATTTTGCAAATCCTGCTCCATTAGGTTTATCAGCTTTTGCTTTAACTACTTTTGTTTTATCATTATGTAATTGTGAAGCCAGAGGTGTTACAATTCCAAATATTGTAGTTGGTTTAGCATTCTTTTATGGTGGTGCTGCTCAATTGGTTGCTGGTATGTTTGAAATTGCAGTTGGTAATACTTTTGGTGGTGTTGCTTTATCTTCTTATGGTGGATTTTGGGGTTCATGGGCTGCAATTCAAGTTAATTCATTTGGTATATTAAGTGCTTATGGTGAAGATACTACACAATTGAGACATGCTTTGGGGTTATATTTAATTGGTTGGTTTATTTTTACATTTTTCATGATGTTATTAACTGTTAAATCAACTGTTGCATTTTTCTTGGTATTTTTCTTTTTATCAATAACATTTTTACTATTGGCTTGTGCTGAATTTAGTAATAAAACTGGTGTTAAAAAGGCTGGTGGTGTTTTTGGTTTAATTACTGCTTTTACTGCTTGGTACAATGCTTATGCTGGTATTGCAAATCCACAAAATAGTTATATTACTGTTAAAGCCATTCCATTACCTGATTTACAAGATAAATCAAGAAAAAATAAACAACAATAGACGATACAGCTAGTTTGTATTTGACCAATTTTCAATTTTTTGTTCAATTGATTTAATTTTTTTATAATCATTTTTAATGTTATGGTTCCCGGTTTCTTTCCCAGTTTTTAATACTGTGATTTTAATTTTAATTTATTTATTTTAATATATTTATTTTAATATAAAAAGTAATGGTTCAAAAAATTGATCTCGTAAATTGAATATTCTTGGCTAATTTAAGGTAGTATTTCATTGTTCGGCTTACAACTAGTAAATAATAGAAAAATGAATTACAATACCTCATAAATTAATTTACCTTACATAACTTCAAAACTTAATATTTATATTCTTTCAATACCTCTCTTAATATATCAGGATACCATCTTTTAGCAACATCTTGATGAGATTTAATTCTATTTCTAAATACAGAATAACCAACCGGCTCTTTATTAACATCCGGTATAAATTGAAATCCAATATCAACGGCCCAATCTTTAATCTTTGCATCTCTTTCATCTTTTACTTTAATTATCTCTTTTGGTATATCTTTAATTGCAGATTTCGAACTATCTAAATCAATTGTAGAAAAAAATGGAACTGAAATTCTTGTACCTGTACCAGGTTTTGAAATCAAGACTCTATGAATTGTTGCTTTGCAAACTCCTTGAGTTATAGCTTCCATTGTTTGACCATTATTAACAACTAAATGACCTGGAATATTAGGTACATTAATCCATTTACCTTGAAAATTTTGAACTTGTAATGAATTTTCATGAGGAGTTGCTTGATATATATATGTGATTAAATCTGAGTCTCTATGTGGACCACAACCTTGATTCGTTTGTGGTGTATCATTTAATGCAACTGAATTGACTCCTTCTAATTCTGAAACATCTGGATATGCAATTAATTTCATTTTACATTGTTGATTTGCCTTAAAATAACCATCTAATGCAGATCTATTTAAACCAATTGATTCTAAAACTAAATATTTAAAACTTTCACTTAAAGTTGTCATTTTTTTAATATAATTTTCTATTATTGGTCTAAAATTTGGAATAGCTTTTGAATCAGGCCAAAGATTTGGACCTTCAATATTTCTATAAATCGGTTCATCTGAAGTTGGAGCTGGTAATTCAGTTGCCAAATCAATTTGCTCTCTCCAATCAGTATGTGAAGCAGTTATTTCATTTGCCAACCTTGTATATCCTAAGAAATGTGGACTATTTATCATTTCACATTGTAATTTAATTTCATCAGGTAAAGCAAAGAATTCTAAAGCGATTTGTTTAACTTGTTCTAGTTCTTCTTGTGTAGGACCTAATGATTCATAATTTTTCAATAATAAAAACCCAACATTAATAGTTGCATTTCTTAAATCTTCAAGAAATTTAGGTTTGGTTTCAGGATCTAAAGCTAATTTTAAATCAAGTATTGGAATCTCTTGAAATGACATTGTTGTATAAATTTATGGAAATTAGCTAATTTTTATATTATAAATGGATCTGATGCCACAGTTTTATGATCTTTAAGCGCGCCTACTAAATTCGTAAATATGGATGCAAAAAATTTAATATACATAAATCCAGATCAGGTAATTTGTAAAACCTTGTTGAAGTCTTATTGTGTCTTATTGTCTTATTGTCGAAGTAAGATCTGATAGAGTACTTTAACTTTATCTCAACCGTAGATGATCTTTAATACCGTGAATTTAATATCTTTGAATCAACAACATTGCTGACTCACTGTTACTCACACATAAACGATATCACTAACAATAAACGATATCACTAACAATCGTCTCAATTCATTTCATACAGCTACAACCTTGATCTTCTCACATCTTCTCTTGATCTATCTCTTCTTCAATTTTTGTTTCATTTTACGTGTTATCTGAAAATTATTCGACAGAAAAAAAGAAAATGGCAAAATAAAATTTGAATTTTTTTTCAACTAAATAATGTCAAATATAGTAGCCAATCCAGCTATATCGGATGCTGAATTATTGGTTCCAAAATCATTTATTCTAAGACCTTATGTTTGGCCGTTTACTATAATATATCCAATTTTTTTACAATTATATTTTCAACATTATGATAAATATTTTGTTGGTAAAGAATGGACTTTTGTTTATACAATTACAATTGTATCTTTAAATTTATTATTTTGGTTAACGCCTCATTGGAATATTGATATTAATGCTAAATTCAATTATTCAAAAGTTGGTAGTATTATTGGAGCTAGTTATATTAAAATCACCCCTGCGGCAAATTCTGGTATGGGTGAAATTTGTGAAATTAATCGTGAAACTTTTCATGATGGTGAAAAACAAGTTAGTTTCTTGTACCAAGAAAGAAGACATTTATATCATGAAGAGATTCAAAAATTTTCACCACCAGAATTTGTATTTGATCAATTACCAAAATTATCAGTTTATCAACAAGATAAAGGTTTATTGGGAGATTTGGAGAAAATGCAAAGAAATTATGGTTCAAATAAATTTGATATACCAGTTCCAACATTTTTAGAATTATTTAAAGAACATGCTGTTGCACCATTTTTTGTTTTTCAAATTTTCTGTGTTGCATTATGGTGTATGGATGAACAATGGTATTATTCATTATTTTCATTATTTATGTTGGTTTCATTTGAAATGACAACTGTTTTCCAAAGAAGAACTACAATGTCTGAATTTCAAAGTATGGGTATAAAACCTTATGATGTTTATGTTCATAGATTTGGTAAATGGAATAAAATTTCAACTACAGAATTATTACCAGGAGATTTAGTTTCAATTACAAGAACTAATGATGATAGTGCATTACCTTGTGATTTATTATTAACTGATGGTTCAGCAATTGTTAATGAAGCAATGCTATCAGGTGAATCAACTCCATTACTAAAAGAATCTATTAAATTAAGACCAGGAGAAGATAGATTAGATCCTGAAGGTTTTGATAAAAATTCAATTTTACATGGTGGAACAATGGCATTACAAGTCACTAAACCAGAAAATCCAATTATTCCAATTGCTCCAGATAATGGAGCATTTGCAATTGTTACAAAGACTGGATTTGAAACATCTCAAGGTTCATTAGTTCGTATGATGATTTTTTCAAGTGAAAAGGTTTCTGTTGGTAATAAAGATGCATTTATGTTTATTTTATTTTTATTGATCTTTGCAATTGCTGCTTCATGGTATGTTTGGGTTGAAGGTACAAGAATGGGTAGAGTTCAATCTAAATTAATTTTGGATTGTATTATTGTTATTACATCAGTTGTTCCACCAGAATTACCAATGGAATTAACTATGGCTGTTAATTCATCTTTATCAAAATTGCAAAAATTTTATGTTTATTGTACTGAACCATTTAGAATTCCATTAGCTGGTAGAATTGATGTTTGTTGTTTTGATAAAACTGGTACTTTAACTGCTGAAGATTTAGTTTTTGAAGGTTTAGCTGGATTCAATAATGATGATATCCATCATTTACATAAATGTGAAGAAGCTCCACAAACAACTTCTTTAGTTTTAGGTTCTGCTCATGCTTTAGTTAAATTAGATGACGGTGAGGTTGTTGGTGATCCAATGGAACAAGCAACTCTAAAAGCTGCTCATTGGGACGTTGGTGCTAATGATTCTGTTTCAAGAACTATAAATGGTAAAACTGAAAAGATCAAAATTTTACGCAGATTTCAATTTTCATCAGCTTTAAAAAGATCATCGACTATTTCATCAATTAATACATTGAATAAACATTTTGTCGCTGCAAAAGGTGCTCCAGAAACTATTCGTAAAATGGTTGTTGATGCTCCAGAAAATTATGAAGAAATTTTTAAATCATTTACAAGATCAGGTTCTCGTGTTTTAGCACTTGCTTATAAATACTTAGATAATGTTAATGTTAATAAAGTTAAACGTGAAGATGTCGAATCAAACTTACATTTTGCAGGTTTTATTGTTTTCCATTGTCCATTAAAAGATGATGCTATTGAAACTATTAAAATGTTAAATGAATCTTCACATCGTTCTGTTATGATTACTGGTGATAATCCATTAACTGCATGTCATGTTGCTAAAGAAGTTGCAATTACAACCAAAGATGTATTAATTTTAGACACTCCAGAAGAACATCATGAAATTGGTGAAAAGGATAATTTAGTTTGGAGAAACGTTAATGAAACTGTTGTTATTCCATATCATTCAGAAGATAAAATTGATTTAGAATTGTTTAAAAAATATGATATTTGTTTAACTGGTCATGCATTAAATTATTTAAGTAATCATGATCAAATTTTAGATTTATTAAAACATACATGGGTTTATGCTAGAGTTTCGCCAACACAAAAGGAATTTATTATTACTTCATTAAAAGATGCTGGTTATAATACATTAATGTGTGGTGATGGTACAAATGATGTTGGTGCTTTAAAACAAGCAAATATTGGTGTTGCATTATTAAATGGTACTGAAGAAGGTATGAAAAAGATTGCTGAAAATAGAAAAATTGAGGCTACAGTGAAAGTTTATGAAAAACAAGTTCAAATTCTTGCAAATTGGAATAAACCACCACCACCAGTTCCACCTATTATTGCACATTTATATCCTCCAGGTCCCCAAAATCCAAAATATTTAGAAGCTATGGAAAAGAAAGGTGTTACAATTACAGATGATATGAGAAAAGCTGTTGATGCTGCTATGAAACAAGAAATTAAACCAGTTAAAGGTGCTACTCAACAAAATCAAAATTTTGCTGATACTATTCTTGGTGCATTAAATGATGCTGAAGGTGAAGATGAAGCACCAGTTTTAAAATTAGGTGATGCATCAGTTGCAGCTCCATTTACATCTAAATTAGCCAATGTTAATACTGTTACTCATATTATTCGTCAAGGTCGTTGTGCATTAGTTTCTACAATTCAAATGTATAAAATTTTAGCATTGAATTGTTTAATTTCATCATATTCACTTTCAGTTTTATATTTAGCTGGTATGAAATTTGGCGATGGACAAGCTACAATTTCAGGTATTTTATTATCAGTATGTTTCTTGTCGATTTCAAGAGGTAGACCATTGGAGAAATTATCGAAAGAAAGACCACAAGATGGAATATTTAATATTTATATTATGGGTTCAATTTTAGGTCAATTTGCAATTCATATAATTACATTAATTTATATTACAAGAGAAGTTTATATTTTAGAACCAAAAGAACCTCAAGTTAATTTAGAAAAAGAATTTGCTCCTTCGTTATTGAATACCGGTATGTTTTTATTAAATTTAGCTCAACAAGTTTCAACATTTACTGTTAATTATATTGGTTTACCTTTTAGAGAATCCATTAAAGATAATAAAGGTATGTATTATGGGTTATTAGGTGTTGCAGCTTTAACATTTGCTGGTTCAACTGAATTTATACCTGAAATTAATGAAGCAATGCAATTTGTTCCAATGACTTCAGATTTTAAAATAAAATTAACTGGATCTATAATTGTAGATTTAGTTGTTACATGGTTGATTGAAAATGTTTTAAAACATTTTTTCATGAATTCACAACCTGCTGATATTGCATTAAGAGATTAATAGACTGTATTTATATATGTATTTAGCTTTTGAGTAATTTTAAATCTTGATCTCTATTTAAGTTTGTTACTTTGAGTACTCGAAGTGAATTTGTTTCAACAATTTTAAATTTTGAGCATTTAGATTGTAATAGTTTCATTACGTCGTTAATTTCAGATTCATGGATTGGTAAATTTGATGAATCTTGGATAATTTGTATTAGTTTGTTTATAGAAATTGGTTTGTTTTGATCTTGTAAATGGTAGATTGTATCATAAATCATTGGTATTTTATCAAGTAATAAAGCTTCATAATCATCCTTTGGCTCTTCTTCTTTCTTTAATTGTTCTTTTAATTTAATTCTTTCAAGTAATGATAATCTTGAAGTTTCACTTTTTTCTTTAAACTTAAACTTTGAAGTATCATTTTTGAGGTCTAGTAATTTACGTTTAACTGGTGATGGTGTTGTAGTTTTCTTGGTGATTTTCAATTTAATTGGAGTTTTGCGTAGGGGATTATTTTGATTTTCATCAATCCATTCATTTAATTTGGTTTTAAAATATTCTTTTCTTAAAGGTACTTTAGCAAAATTTATCCTTTTCAAACCATCAATTGAACTAATTTCATACATTTCAGCTATTCCAAGTATTGTAGTTAAATCAGATGGATAAATTCTTTTCCTTGCAAATTCACTTGCTTGTTGTAATAATTTTTCAACTTCAGGTGGAGAGGAATGATTTGTAAAATATAATGATAATGAATTATCAATAGCATTTAAATTATTTAATATATTAACAAATTCATGTTTTGGTATTAATTTATGATTATTCATTCGATACGCGTATGGAATATTATTCTTTTTTTCGCTATGGCTAGAGAAGATCATTTACGAAAAGGTTCAGATGTTAGTGCATATGAAGCTTTAATAGCTGGTGCTATATCTGGTGCTGTTTCAAGAGCTTTCACTGCACCATTAGACACTATTAAAATACGACTACAATTACAACAACATAGTTTTAAAAATAGAAAAACTTTACCAACAATTGTTAAAAATTTATTAAGAGAAGAAGGTTTAATTGCATTATGGAAAGGTAATGTACCTGCTGAAATATTATATATATTATATGGTGGTGTTCAATTTACTTCATATTCAATACTAAGTAAATCATTAAATAATTTTGAAAAAGTTTATAATCTCAAATTATCACCAGCTACACATTCATTAATTGTTGGTATTGGTGCTGGTGTTGCAAGTATATGGGTAACTTATCCATTTGATTTATTAAGAACAAGATTAGTTGCAAATTCAAAAAGAAATTTAATATCAATGACATCTACAATGTCAAAAATTATTAAAACAGAAGGATTTTTTGGAATGTTTGCAGGTATACGACCGGCTATGTTATCAATAGCTTCAACTACTGGTTTGATGTTTGGTTCATATGAATTAGCAAGAGATTTCAGTAGGAAATATGATAAAATACCATTTATAGAAGGAATTTGTGGATTTATAGCAGGAGCTACAGCAAAAGGAATTACATTTCCATTAGATACTTTAAGAAAACGATGTCAAATGTATTCAGTTGTACATGGTAAGAAATATGCTAGTGCATTTCATATATTTATGAATATTATTAAAAAGGAAGGGATATTTGGTTTGTATAAAGGTTTTGGGGTAAGTATTTTAAAAACAGCACCAACTAGTGCTATTTCATTGTTCATGTATGAATATTCAGTTACATTATTAAAATCATTTAAATCTTGAACAAATAATCATCATCGTCATCAGGTTGTAGTTCAATAGTACCATTTACATTGACAAAATCATTTTCTTCTTCCCCCTCTTCTTCTTCTTCTTCTTCAATTTGTTCTCCATAATATTTAGCTAGTGAATCTGGCAGTATATATTCTTTATCATCATCATCTGAATCATTTCGTAATCGTTGATCTGTTTCAGAAGTATTTGTAGAATCTGGTTCTTTATATGCATATAAAGATTGCGAATTGGCAACTAGATTTTGTAATCTTGAGTCTTTCTGTTCATTTATTTGTATTTTGGAAGGCTTCGGAGTAACTGTTTGTTGTGGTCTATTTGATAATTGTCTTTTGATATATAACGGTAATTTTTCACCAACCAATGAACTTCGTCTTTGTTTAATCATTGGACGTGATATAGTTTTGGGTTTCTTTTTATCACCGGCTAGTACATTTACGTTGGATATTGTGGCAGTTGCTGGTTTTGCTAATTCATTTATCGATGGTCTTGAATGCATTAATTCAAGTGATAATCTTCGTTGAGTTTTGGTTAATCTAGGCATTTCTTTTCTAGGTTCTTCCCTTTTAGGTTCTTCTTCTAGGAATGGTTCTAATTTAATGGAATTGATTAGGTTATCAATTTCTATTGATATGGAATTGGATTTTAATTTCCAATGTTGTAGAATTTCATCAATATTTTGAGTTTTAAGATTTATTTTATCATCATATATCTCATCTATTTTCAATTTTGTAAATTCTATATCATCTACACCTATTAGATTTGTTAAATATTGCCAATTTATATTTGAATAAAAATTCGAAATATCTAATAATGATCGATAGTAATTTGTGATGTAATTTTCCAATAGTTGTTGCTTTTCTTGTGTCCAATTCATCTAAAAGTTAGTAAATCTTTATAACGACCAGGTTGTACATACATCATCATTGTCTATTTGTATATGATTTGGAGATATTATTGACATTCGAAAATATGGGGTAGGGTTATTTTAGGAAAATAAATTTACAACGCGAAATATTGTTTTATCAATAATCAATTTATTCTACAATCAGAATAAGCTAAACGTTAATAAAAAGTAAAGAAATGACATGGCTTGTTGTCAAAATCATCAACTAAATTCTTTGATAATTCTTCAAAACATCTTTGGTTAGGTATTTGTTTCATCATCAACTTTCAATTTGATTAATAAAGTCTTTTTGAACTATACACATATACAAGTTTTGGTCAAAGGAGAAGATTTTGCAATACAAAACTCACATCTACCCCTAGCTTCCAATTACTTCTCTCCAAAATGTTGAGTCCCATACTTCATTCTATTTAATACTACGAAATGTCGAACTAGTTTCAACTCTTTACTTGTTCGAACATGGTCTCGAGAATTATATAGACGTGATTCAGGATGCATCAACAGTATAACATCACATCGATTCAGATCAAGTTAAATAAAGCGTAACTACTTCAAAACAATCGTCTGGATGAATATCTTCAAAAAATTTTACTTTATTTTGATGGATGCTGTCCCAAAACCAAGATGCTGAACCACTAACAGAAATGCTACAGTTGATGAAAAATCATATAAACTTGATTGCAAACTTGTTTATGATCTTTTTTATACTTGAAACAATTTTATCATATGCATCTCTTGAACTCTGAGGGTCAAAATTAATGTAATTTCGACGGAGAACAAGTTAATTAAATGTAGTATGGATCTGTATATATAATCAAACATCCATGTATTGCTCGATACTGCAAACAGCTGAAAGCATACAAAGCACACTAATTATGAATTTCTATTGGGTAATTTCAAATTTTGCGCTCGTCAGATCTTGAGAAAAAAAACATTTGCGCTTTCGTGTTTCAGAAAATTCGGTAAGGTTGAGCAGCTTTGAGCAGCATTTTCGAACACTAAATGACAAGCTACAATCTTGAAACTTTGACCACATGAAAATACAAACCAAATATGTATTCATACTGAAAACGCAAAAAAAAAGATTTTTTGTCCTCGTTGTTCCAAAAAGAACTTCTCATACCATCGTATAAGGCTTAAATGTAAAAAAAAAAATTGGTCCCTAGCAGGATCGAACTGCTGATCTTGGCGTTATTAGCACCACGCCTTAACCAACTGGGCCAAGGGACCAGGAACCGGGCGTTAAAACCCGAGTTTATTCCGCCAAGCTATATTGCTTTGGATGTGGAGTTAAAAAATTAAGTCTATCAAGTAAAAAAGTTCTGAAGCTTTTTTGCAACACCATTCCCTCTCACATAGACCTATTAACACGCTCAAATTAGTTGTAGAATGTTGTAGAAGTTTCAAATATTTCTTTTGAGTGTGTTTCATTGCGATACCTTAACTTTTGGATGAGTTTTGACCTTTCGAAAATTTTGCATCTATTTCGCAAAAACTCAAGTTAAACGATTAATAAAGTTAAAAGAATAAAATCACGATAACAAGAAGGAGCAAATGTTGATCATTTTCAATTTTCATAATGATATAAATAAGCAACTGAAGGTTTCTTCGTCAACACTAAGTATTGTTATGTCAAAATTCTCCTTTAAAAATAGTTATGTACATAAAAGTGTTCCCTATTATACTAATTACATATATTACTATGGGTAACGGTGGCTGAAAAACCTTTTTCGTTAATAAGATATAGAAAGTACAAATAAATATCGCTTTTACTTCCTCTATTCAGTTATTCACATCAGTTTTAATCGATGTTATAATTTTCGCTTCGGGTATTCACATCAATTTTAAACGATGTTATAATTTTCGCTCCGGGTACGAAAATTGGTACGAAAATTAGACGGTCAAATTTATTTTGACAAATTCATATAAATAATAGAAGATTTGAATTGCGCATGAATAATTTATTACGAAAGATTACAAAACGGTCTACAGATACGAAATTGAAGTTATTCAAAACTGTGGCGTTTTTCTGATTTATATAAATAGGCAAATTTTATCGTTTTATCATCTAAAAATTAATTTTAAATAAATACAATTCAGTGCATTCATATAAATCATCGTCTAACATTGTCCTTTACCTCAAGGGTTTTCTTTGTTTAAATCTTAATCATTCATTCGGATTTTGTGGCTACAATAAATGTATTCTATAAACGGCTCAATAAAACTGTGAAACTATAGAATAAAAATAAGAGATTCTACTTTTAATTGTTCAGACGAAATAGGTAAATTTGTTAAACTCATCTCCATCAAAACTGAAACCACGAGTTTAATAACAAGTAGAAGTTACTTCAAAAAACTTAGTAATATTACAAATGAATAACTTATCTTAGTTATGAGCATAATACTTTTCAAAGATCACGCTTATTTATTCAAGATCAAGATTACACAAGATTACACAAAATCTAAAAATTTTTAGTGCATGAAACCAAAAAAAAAAAATATAAGTATGTGTCAAAACCACAGTTTTTTTTTCCTTCTAGACAATATACTAAGAAACCACGGCGTAAATTCTATATATATATATCTTGAAATATTCATATCACATAAACTATTATCATTCATAATCAACTAATTATACCTAGCGCTTATGAATTTACAAAATAATTGTGAATCAGATGAAAATTCAATCAATGCAACAAATAATTTTAACGATCTAATAAATGCAACTACAACGAAAAATTCTCCACATCCATCAATAAAAGAAGAATCCATACCCAAAGATGAAGAATTTATACAAAATACTGAAATAAATGAATTAGAACCAGTTTCAAATGAAGATGTTTCTGTTGTAACTCCATTTTTAGTCAAACATATAAGTGATCAAAATTTAATTCCCAGAGATAATTTTCATAAATACTGTTATCGACATAATCCAGAAATTACATGTAATAAAAGTACTGATGAATATAAAATGAAAATAATTCAACAAAAATTAGAACAATTACCAAATAGAGATCAAGAAGCTATTTCTCACGTATGGTCAATTTTCAGTGCTGCACCAGTACATCATCGACAATTAATATTACAAGGTATATTAACACAATGTTGTTTCCCACAATTATCATATATATCACAAGAAGTAAGTCAATTAATTAAAATAGATTTTATAACTACTTTACCACAAGAATTATCATTAAAAATATTATGTTATTTAGATTGTAAAAGTTTATGTAATGCTGCACAAGTTTCAAGAAAATGGAAAAGTTTAGCTGATGATGATAGAGTTTGGCATCATATGTGTGAACAACATATTGATAGAAAATGCCCAAATTGTGGTTGGGGATTACCATTAATGCATATGAAACGTGCTAGAGAGATGATTACTGAAGATGAAAAAGATACAGATTCACAACCACCTCCAAAGAAGATAAAAACAGAAGTACCAAAAAAAGAAATCAAGAAGAGACCATGGAAATCAGTCTATTCAGAAAGATATCAAATAGAAAAACGATGGAGAAATGGATCTTATGAAATTAAAACATTTATTGGTCATAGTGATGGAGTTACATGTTTAAAATTTAATAGAAAATACTTAATGACTGGTTCATATGATACAACTATAAAAATTTGGAAAATTGATACTGGTGAATGTATAAGAACATTAACTGGACATACGAAAGGTGTTAGATCTTTAGTATTTGATCAACAAAAGTTAATTACTGGTGGTTTAGATTCGACTATTAAAGTTTGGAATTATCATACTGGTCATTGTATTGCTACTTATAGAGGTCATGATGATGCTGTTGTACTGGTTGATTTTTCAAATAAACTGATTGTTAGTGGATCCGCTGATCACACAGTTAGAGTCTGGCATGTTGATTCAAGAACTTGTTATACATTAAGAGGACATACAGATTGGGTCAATTGTGTAAAGATTTTTAATAATCTAATATTTTCAGCTTCTGATGATACAACAATTCGAATGTGGGATTTATCAAATAATCAATGTTTAAAAATATTTGGTGGAATTGAAACTAATGGTCATATTGGACAAGTTCAAAGTGTTATACCTTTTACTTATAAAGAAGAATTAATTGAAGATAATTCAGATGAAGAAGATATGACTGAAAAATTGGTATTGCCAACAGTTACAACAAATGGATATCCAACACATTTATTAACTTCATCATTGGATAATACTATTAAATTATGGGATGTATCAACTGGTAAATGTATACGTACACAATTTGGTCATATTGAAGGTGTTTGGTCAATTGCTGCAGATACTTTTAGAATTATAAGTGGAGCCCATGATAATTTAATTAAAGTTTGGGATTTACAAAATGGTAAGTGTTTACATACTTTTGGTAATTACCTGAGTGTTTCATGTGTTGAATTAAGTGATTCAAGATTTGTAGCTGGTTTAGAACTGGGTGATGTAAAAATGTATTGTTTTGAGTAGGTTTAATGAATAATGATAATCAATAAACTTCATATATTAAAAGAATGAATTTATTTAATCTATAAATTACCCCGACTTATGTTCCTAAAAAGGATGAAACTGAATAAGAATCCTTTTTATCATTATCCTCATTAATTTTTGTATCATTAAAGAAACAATAATTTTCCAATAATTCTTTATATGATTTTGAACTTAAAAAATTATTCTTTTTATTATTATTTTTAATTGATGGATCAATTTTAGGTATTAATTCATCATTAAAATTTGAATTCTTTAATTGATCTCTGAAAGTTTTCTTATATTTTGGTTGTTCTTTTGATTTAATTGATTTGTCTTCTGTATTTCTTAATAAATCATCATCTTGATTTTTTTGAATTGATCCTAATAATGGACTAGTTATGTAATAATTATTCTTTTCATAATCTTCATTATCTTCTTGTTTATGATTTTTAACATACTTACTTGAATATTTTGGTCTTGATGAATGTTGTTGAATTTTAGAATTCAGTTGTTGCTGTTCAGGTAAGTTTGAATTCATAGTTTTAGTCAATTTGATTTTATAATTTTGAAAATTATTATTATCCC
Source organism: Insectozyma verbasci (assembly GCA_947670415.1). Classification (NCBI taxonomy): domain Eukaryota; kingdom Fungi; phylum Ascomycota; class Pichiomycetes; order Serinales; family Debaryomycetaceae; genus Insectozyma; species Insectozyma verbasci. The sequence continues at coordinate 321,076 of CANTUO010000002.1, read as the reverse complement.
AATATTCTTGATTATCAACGCAGTATTTAATACATAATTGATAATTTTTTGATGAATTACTTAAATCTTTTTTTGAATCATCACTTAATGAATCAGTTGAAGAATTAAATTTAAAACTATTAAATAAATTATTCAATGGAATTTTAAAATAAAATCGATCATAATCATTATTTTTCAAAATTTCAACATCAAAATTTGTTGTATAAATTGTTGGAATTTCAATTATTGTTTGCCATGAATCTAATGTATACCTAACTGTTAAATGTTTTGAATATGCTAAATTTTTAACTGCAATATAACCAAATAAAAATTTCTTATCTTGAGATATAAATAATTTTTCAAGAAAGACAGGTACATGTAAATCAACCTTTTTTGCATAAGATAATGGTGGGAAATTTAATAATTTCAATTGCCAATTTGGTTTAAACAGAATTTTATTTGGATAATGAGTATCTAATAAACTAAAATTATGAAAATCTTTAGTACTAGTCGACGATTCAATTTCTGAATCACTATATCTTTCATTATCATCATAATCATCATCGTCATCGGATACTAAATTACCAAATGTAGGTGAATTTGTAGCTGATACTGCAGTTGGACGATCTTTTTGTTTAAAATATCGAATATCATTCGAATCACCAAAATGCACTTGTTTAAAAGTTGGAGTTGTAGGTAATGACATTGATCTTTTCTTAAATTGATCAAATGATGGAGATTTTAATGATGGTTTAACTAATTCACCAGACTTTTTACGTACTAATTTATAGTCTGAATCAATATCATTTTGAAAAATTGGATTGTTTAATTTGGGAGTTGAGATTGATGATGGTGAAGATGAAGACGAAGAACTTAGTAAATCACTCAGTTGTGTAGTATCATGATTTTCTTCAAGTATGTTTCCTCCATAATGTTTATGATTAAAATAATCTGGTGGTATTTCATCATCATCTCTTGGCGATTCAATTTTTTTATTTAATAATGAATTTAACTTTGTAGGATCATTTGATTGCTTGAAAAATTCGTCAGATCTCTTTGGTTTGTGTAGAAAGCTCATTGATAATGGAACTTCATCTTTTGTAGTATCACTATTTCCATTTAAGTCATTATTTGATGATTCTGAATAAGATCGACGCCTTTCATGGTGTACTCCGGGTGACGGAGTTGATGAATTTGTGGTATTTGTGGTATTTGTGGATGATGATTTGAACAAAGAATTGTTATTATTCAGTAAGATTGGTGGTTTGAAACTGCTGACCATTGACATATATAAATGATATAAATTATTGAAATGTTTGAAAAATATCACAAAATCTACCTTATTTTGTGATGCAAAGTATTAAGATATAAAAAATGTTGCGGGTATAGTGCTAATAACAATGATGGATGGTTTATAATCGACCTATGATGATGTAAATTAATTATGGCGGGCCCAGGCAATTGTAATGATAATTTTGATATGACTAAAATATTATTAATTTGACCACTAATTAACAAGGTCTGGAAGTTATATGAAAAATGAAAATTATGATATTGGCGAAGATGAAAAAATGAAAATTATTCTGAAACTTGTTATTGATATTTATATATAAATGCAAAATATTAATTTTCAAAATATTGCGGAGTTATAATGTAATATGCCTCTCGTCAAAGTTAATGATGTAAAGATGAGTATTTGGAAAGGGATATTTGGTTGACAAGTCAATAAACTACTTGAATACGATGGTTTTGATTAATTAACAACAAATTTGTTGATATATATATGCTTTCAAATAAAAACTTGTTGTATACGATTATAAAAAAATGGTTGGGTAAAAAAAGTTTAAATTTTTATCGGCTATTTTTTTATTTGATTTTTTTTATTTTGTGAAAGGATCGATTGTTTTATAGTATAAGTTGATAAGATAAGATTCTAACTTGTTTAACAGTAGTCGAATCTATAAATCTATAAGCCGTTAAATTGGATGAACAATAAAGTAAAAGAAAAACAATAATTATTTTTCACTCGATAAGGTGATTGATTGTATTGATAAGTATGGATAAACTGATAAGTTATACACTGTTCATCATTTAGTATAGGGAGTTATTTCTTTATGACACAAAATTGAATATATGAAAAAAAAATAAAAAAAAAAAAATTAAAAACCGAAGTTTAATTTAAAAGATGAAGAGAACAAATGTAGTGTTATACAGTTATGAACACAATTAAACTTATCAATACATATGTTAATATAATCCTTAATATAAGTAGTTATTGCACAATACTTATAACATTTACTTGCTTAATCTCGAGTTAGATTCCACAGTTTTTTTAAAAATTTATAGTGGTATGATCTAATCAATTATAATATTTTCACTTGTTAAGCTTTTTTAAACTATTTCAAACTCCTTCAGTTATGCAATATAGCAAATTTAGTATCTATTAATACTGTTTAATATTTGCTCATAGCCAGTTTTTATTAGTCCCAGTCTATCCAGGTCTCATCAATTCATCTCAGCAAGTAAAAAATAACAGCTTGCTGCAAAATTATCAAATCGAAGTGGAAAAAAAGATCACAGATTCCGAGACAAAGAGCTGATTGGGAGTGTATATAGATTATATACATACATACCGATAACCACGATGAATAACTTTGACGATGTACTTATTGGTCTAAATTATAATTCTTTAGTCAACAGTTACAAAGTTTATTACTGTATTTACTCCTTAATTTCAAAACCATTTTATCTCTTCTTCCCCATAAAAAAATATAAACTACGCGCATCAATTAATCCAGATCTAAAAATTTGATTGATTTAGTGTTACTTTGGAAAGTCATATTGATATTTTTGACACGGATGAAGTTTGAGTTGTATTAAATGTAATATTATGTATGGCCTAATAAAAATATTCACTAACGGTCGGTCTCAGATTCTATTCTTTTTGTTTATTTTCAGACACTTTTGTTATCAATTTTTCTCCCGTTTCTTGCTTCATTCAGTCGTTTTTTAATGGCTGTTTCGGATCAAACTATATTAAATTTATTATCATTTACATATTCACTCTTTGCGAAACACGCTTAAGTTGTTTTGGTCACTCCTAATATCACTCATAATAAGATAGTAGTCTGTAAGTCACTAAGCCAACCTAATTGTGCCACATGCTTCGATTGAAGAAATACTGATTATAATAATTCAAATATAAAAAATAAAAAAAAAACAAAAAACAAAAAAAAAAAAATTTAAATCGCGCGTTTGATTTATATGCACGTTCGTATTTTTTACGATGAACATCAAAGATTTGTGCTTTATTTGCAGGAAAAAGTTAAATGAATATGATAAGCAAATATAGAAATCACAGAATCTTTTTGCTTCACAAATTAATATATATACTCCAGATTAACTTGTTGACTCAAAAATATGCCTTAAACTATCTAATTCTATCCTATGCTAATTACTATCTATTTCATAAACACTATTATAACAACTTCCAAAAGAATAACAAACAGCACCACCACCAATGACGTATAGTTTATTATTCAAATCAACTAATGAAAATCCAATAAATATAGGTGAGTGTTCTTCTCTAATTGATTCATCAATTTCAACACTTTTGAATTCGAATGTATTTAAACCTAAAGTCATAATACTTGTATACTTTGTAAATATCTGTGTTGATGAAGTACCACCAACAATTAAAACCTTAGATCCACCATGTATTATTCTCCCTTGACTTCCAATTCTTGATAATAAATAATGTTCAAAAACTTTTTCAATGTAAATTTTGTCATTTTTGATTTTAAATTTGTATAGACTTGAATTTATAATGGGTATATTGTGATCCTGGATACCTCCAAATATATAACCAGTACCATTTTCATAAACTAATGTTGAACTTAATAAATTTCCTGGATTGTCACCTTGTACTTTCAAATTTGTAGTTGTTTCTGTAGCTATATTATATATTATAAATGGACTTTCATTATTCTCCTTCTTCAATCCACCAAATATTAATAACTTGTCATTATCTATAGTTATAACTGAGTGTCTTGATCTTTCAAATGGTAAAACTTTCAATCTGGTCCATACATTATCTCTTAATGAGTATACATCTTTTAAATACTCATTTGGTTTTAATCTACCTCCAATCAAAATCAATTGATCATCATTTATGTTTGTTAAGCTATGACACATCCTTCCAATTGGAATATCTGGACCTTGAAATTGTAAAACATCAATATCTTTACTTTCAATAGAAACAGACAACGTCTCATTAGTCCTCATTTGTTTCAATCCACCATTGATTACTATTTGATCATTTATAGATGAGACAGCAGGAAATTTGATCTCCAACATTTCTTTATTGAATTCATTTACATGATTAAACCTCACTTTATCATCCCACTCAAACTTCTCTTCTATCTCATCATTTTCATTCGTATATACCATTTGATTACTCAAGTTTGTTGAATGCACAACTATATAATGTTGACAAAATAATATGAATTCTTCCCATTCATCAAATTCCTCAACCTTGTTTATTTTCACTTTCATTTCATCATCAATTAAACATTGCCAATTTTCAAATAAGTTTCTTATTTCAACGTATGGATAATATTGTTTGAACCTTTCAATTTGTAAATTTTTATTATGATATTGTTGAACACATTGAATTGGAGATCGTAAATGATCAAAATGGTATAACATCTTTTGAGCAAATGAGTTGTTCTTACCATCAGGTATAATTTGTTCAAGAATTAAAAAATGACTATTTGGAATGGATGAAGAAACTTCAATTACAGAATTTGCAAATTTAGGATTCATATAAGCTAAAGAAACTTCAGCTACAAATATATTAATATCTGGCTGATCCACTAATGACTCAATGATTTCTTTATACCCGTTTATATCTTTTAAATCACATCCTACCAATTGATATTGATTACTTTTTAGTTTATAATTACTTGATTCACTTGTAAATTCCCCGATTAGATCTTTAATCTCCTCTGATTCCATAATAAGATTGTATTTGTTCACTATGAGGTCCGGATAATCTATATCTATAAAATTCAAATTTGAAACTTTGTTAGAATGTAACATTTGAAAAGGTAATGAATCAAAACCACACCCTAGATTTATAATATTGATTTTTGCACCAGAATTAAATGATATTATTCTCATTATCATTGTCCTTATAGTCTCCATTCTAATCCAATATCCTCTATTTATAGCTGGTGAACGTCTAAACTTCTTTTGTTTTACAAAATATTTGAAAAATTCTCCATGTTGAGGTTGTAATAGATTTGTATAATGTTTTTCAACACTTCTTTTTGAAACAATTGAAGAATTGTTTGTACCTTGTACTTGTTGATCATCATAATTTTTCCTTCTTTTAGTTTTTTCTATTTGATTTTTCTTATTATTATCAATTATATTAACATTTTTAGCAGCCGTAGTCATAATAATTTTGGTACCAAAAAATTATTTTTCGCGATGCAAGAAATTGATGCGATAAAAAGTTACCATCGATCTAAAGATTAACCAAATACTACGAGATTAGGGTTTAACTGAATTCCACAACAGAGGTTAAAGAAGGAGATCAATTTTGTTATTAAGAGTCATTTTAGCACAGTTTGTTAATTAGTAGGGAAAGAATTAGGTACAGGAATAAATTTCAGCATGTCATCATCATTAATATTGCCAGGCGATAATTTAGAAATTGAAGATATATCACAATATAAAACTACAATAGGACCAGGTATATATAAATTCCCTACAAGAGAACCAAAATTCATTCCAACTCAACCTGGTATATTAAATCACTCCACACAATCAAATAAACAATTAATTTACATTGAATCAAATTCAAAAAGGTATATTCCACATAAAAATGACCTTGTAATAGGTATAGTAGTAGGTTCAATTGGTGAATTTTACAAAGTACAGTTACAAGATTTTTCAACACCGGTGTTATTAAACTTTATGAGTTTTGCAAATGCTACAAAAAAAAATAGACCAAATTTGAAAAATGGTCAAGTCGTATATGGAAAAGTCACAGTTGATTCAATAGAAATTGAAAATGAAATAGAATGTATTGATGAAGGGTGTGGAGTATTAGATGATTCAGGATACGTTTTCAACGTTAATTTAAATTTTGCAAGAGAATTATTATATGATGCCAATTCCATATTTTTAAAATTGTTAGCTAATAAGTGTCAATTTGAGATTGCCATTGGTATAAATGGGAAAATATGGTTGAAATGTGGTGAAGGTGTAAAGAAAGAAGTAAAAGAAAGTGAGAATAAAGAAGATGAAGATGATGATATGGATATTGATTCTACAAATGTTAAAGATTTGAAATATACTTTGGCTGCTGTAGAATATTTGAAGAAGGCTCAATTTGTAAAACAAGACGAGTTGAAGCAGGTTTTAAATGTGTGTTTTAAAAATGTAGAGAATTAAATAAATTAATGTATATTTTATAATCTTGCACCTGTCAAGATATTTATAATGCTTGTGATAAACTATTTAATATTAATACTTTATCTTTATAGTAATCTCCTATATCTTTTGGATTCAACGTTGATCTATTAATTGCAAAACTATCATCCAAAGGTCTATAATCTCTCAATAATAATAATGTCTCATAATCATACTGTATCAACTGTGACTCATTAAATAGGTCTAAAGTTTCTATATTTCTAGCATATAAATGCTTTGACATTGTATCATCTTCTCTAGTGAAATTCAAATATGGATTCCCTAAACTATTATAATTCCTACTTGGATAATGTTCAGGTCTAATTAATGTTGTATTGAATGATTTAATCGGAATTTCAATACTTAAATCGTATACTCTAGTTTTAAATCTATTATTTTTTAAATTTTCATCATCAAATGGATTTTTCCATGTCATATTATTATAATAAAATACAAATCTTCTTCTAAAAAATGCAAATAAACGACTTGCATAACATATGTGTCTTTGTAATAGTTCATCAATTTTGAATTCAAACATAGTTTTTAAATATGGATTATCTCTAGGCACCGTCATGATACTTCTATTTTTGAAAAATGTATTTGTTGGTAACATGAAAGTCATACTGTATAAATATTTACAACTCGGAAATACAGCATCTAAAGAAGCAGCAACAGCATAATAGTACATGAATAAAGTTGTACTTAATGCATTTAAATAAATCGATTGATCATAATATTCATAATTTATAGCTGAAACATAATTCATTGCTTCTGAAGGACAAATCAGATGCCATCGTTTAAAAATTTCATAAATTGCATTAGGTGGATATGTTGTAATAAAATTTTTATTCCTTAATGAATAAACAATCGGTAATAAATTTTCATTTATAAATGACATTAATGATTTATAATAAAATTCCAATGTTAATGAAGATTCATGTAAAGTTGGATTATTAATGAAAAAAAATGAGGAACTGAAATATATAAATTGTAAATTTCTTAAATTTGATTCAATCTCAAATAAAAAATCAGGTTCATAACTTGGAATATTAATACTCATGATATTAAAATGAAGATTATTTTGCAAAAAAATGACTGTAGTCACTGGTGGAGTATTATGTTCTAACATATACTTGTAATAAGAATGATAAGCTAAAAATATACCTTTTGAAGAATTGAAATAATTAGTAGCTCCGAAACCCATCATTAAAACTGCAAAATTTAATAAATAGGAACTAAATGCAATAAATTCAATTTGTCTACTAAATTGTGATGTAGGTAAATGCGATTCATTATCTATGTTTCTCGATCGTATGGCCAAATCATGTTTACAATAATTGTATCTTTCCAAACACCTTTTATTCAATGCATTTACATATAATTCAATTTTATCAGCTACAATTTCTTTAGTTTCAAGTATTTTTTGTTTTCTTTGTAATACATTTCTCATAATTGACTCCCCAAGTAAAATATAACTTTCAATAAGAACATTTTTCTGACTTGATTTTAAAGGAGGTTGAGTTAATAATAAATCACTTATATGATCTAATAAATTACTTTTCCCAATTACAACCTGATAACTTAAATCAGCTATTGATTTAGATGAGACTCTTTCCATGTTAACTTTTTGAAAACTTGAAGATTTTAAAATTGCAAATTTTACTTTGTAATCTATTCCATTAGGTAACTTATCATTTTTAACAATGTAATCATTTTTAAAATCATTAATAGAACTATTACTAAACTCTATTGTGGAATATTTTAATTTCGGTAATGGAATGGGTAAATTTTTCAATTCAAATTTCATATCTAAAATATCCCCATTTAAATCTCCTTTTGTATTTGATAAACTGGCTATATTTGAAGGTAGTCGAAAATCTTGATTTAATAATTTATTCTGACTGTTTCTTAATGAATGTGTTAATTTTATTTTCTCAATCTCTTGAACCGATAACAGTAAATACGAACATGTTTGATTTTTGCCTTTCAAACAATTTTTACAACTTGGTAAAATTTCATCACATCTTATCTTTTTCTTTTTACAATTTAAACAACCTAATCTTGAATTTGTATGTTTTCTTCGTTGTGGTGCCGTTGTCGGTTTCAATTTTCCCATAGACTAAAACAACAGATCAAAATTTTTAATTATAAACGACAGACGGCTTTTTTGGAGGGTGACGAATTCTTTTTTTATACGTCAAATTAAAGACATCAAAAATATGACAATAGAATTCAAACCAATTGAAGAGATGGATCTGATTAGATATCTTGTAAGATTAAGCTTTTCTTCTAAGTATTGTTTCAGAGTATTTATAGAGATAAGCTTTCTTTATAAAAATAATATTCGTATATTGTTCTATTTTCGGAAGATTACATAGGGTTTCATTTTTTTACATAGATCTGGTTATAGCCTTACCCTTGACTTAAAACGATTTGCGCTACTATCAGTAGATAAATACCAATTCTACAAGAAACGATGAACAAAATAGAAATCCTTTCTTTATTGTAAATAGTGTTGAAAACTTCACTCAATGTTTTAGCACAATAAACCGTTTAAATTAGTGTCATATTGTAGCGCAATAAGGTAATCATCAACTGAGTTGTGATGCAGAGCTTGTTTGACTTTAGTTCGTGCTAGTTACACATGGTAAAGATTATTAATGAAGAAATTGTAGGTTTTACAGATGGTAATAAAAGAAATATTTCTTTTAATGCGAAGAGATGGTGGAAAAAGAAGCTTCACTTCGCGTTGGCTCCAGGGCGACTCGTACCAAACTCATTACTTAATTTCTCATGAACAAAAAATACTCTGGAGCCGAGAGCCAGTTGTATGAAATCAAGACCTTTGAGTTGTATATTATACATAACTAAAGACATCGATTTCAAAGATTTTTTTTGAGTTATCATTTTGGCCATTTTTCATCATACTAAAAATTGCTTAAAATGAAAATGCAAAGTTTTATTTACGGCCATAACTTTCCACTAAACAACGGATAATATACCTCAAACCAAATTGCTAAACTTAATTTTGAGAGATGTAACTAAAATTGAGAAATTTCAAAATTTTCTTGAACTATGGGAAAAATCGAATAAATTGACCTCACAAAAAATCTAACTCCACAATCAAAATCGTGGTGAAAGTATGATAAAAGTATCCAAATTCGTAGTTCTGGAACGCTAATAAACCTCGAGAGTTTTGTGCTAAGGTATCCAAAATTTGAATACTAATTTTTCAAAACGGTTCGAAAATTTTGAAAAAAATTCAAAGTGATTTTACCGTCTTGAAAAATTGATTCAGGTCATATTTGAGGCTAAATAGGCCAATCAGATATATTAGAAGTAGCAAAATGAGGTCTAAGCACTATTTATCTTGAAAGACGTTTCTTTCGATTTTTTTCAGTGAGTAATAAAAAGATCAAAGTTGAAAATGGCCATTTTATATAGACTCATTTTAACCAGAGCCTACTGAGATCTTAACAAATAGAGTCTGGCAACTACAGCTTTAGTATTGAGGGAGTTATCTGCAGTTAAAATCTTGAAATTAAGTATTAAAGAACTGTATATAAGCAAATGTTGTAGAATTACAATTGCTTCGCTACCAATTGAAAACATACTAATAAATAGAGAACCTCGACATTAAACTATAAATAAATGCAATATATATAGCTTTCTACTCTCTAATTCTAACTCTAATCGAATCTAAATTTATTTACACTAACTTTCATTTGTTTTTTTCCATTATTTGCATCACTATCATTTTCCAATTTTCTTTTAATTGGTTCTGGAGGTTGTTGTGATGCTAAATAATCAATTGAATCAGATAATGACATTTCGCCACTTGCATTCGCATCATTTGTAATTTCTTTAATAGTTTCATTTGGATCAAAATCGAAATCAAAATCATTTTCTTTCTTGATTTTTTCAATCATTGTTCGTTTTGAACTAATTGAAGATTTCAGAGCTTGACTTAATGCTGAAAATTGAGAACTATTATATCTTAAAGTAGTCACATATTTCAATTTTGGTAAATCATTTGAATTTAATGAATCACTTATATATGAACTTTTTAAATTATCATAAAATATCATTCTAAATTTATTCAAATTATGACTAATCAAATCTTTTCTTGTTCTTTTATAATTTGGAAACAAAATTGAATAAACATCTTTATCAAATGACATAAAAGGAAATTTCAAAATTAGGTTTGGTACAAATCCGATAAAATATTGCTTTCCAATATCTAGTTTAGATCCATCATTTGATAATATTCCATCAATTGGAGGTACAAAACTATCAGAAATACATTTTTCATTCATTGTACTAAAATTAAAATCATTGACCAAAATGATAAAATTAAATTTGAATAAAAAATTCAAAATTTGAACAATGATACTAGATTCTAAATTTATTATTTCTTTTAATTCTTCAAATGTTGGAAATGCTTCATTGTTTTCTAAATGTGTATATAGTTTTCTAGTTTTAATTAAAATTTGTAAATCTAATGGATAATTATTATATATACAATCATAACATTGAATTGAATGAGTAGTACCTAATTCATATCCAAATAATAATAAATCAAATTCTTGATCACAAGTACGACATTTAGCAATACCAAATTGAGTTCGAACTTGAGTTTCAAATGTTTCCTCAACAACTTGAGTTCCAACTTGAGTTTCAAATACTTCCTTAGCTTCTTCTTTTACAATCCTTGTTTTCAATGATGAGGCTGGAATTTCTCCAATTGGTGGATATAAATGTTTAAATGGATCTATTTCAATAAATTCGGGTTTTGTAGTAGATACAAACACATAGGCATCGACGTAAGTTTCAGGTATATTAATACTACCAACTTCAAAATGAGATTCCTTTTTCAAAACTTTAATAGTTGTAGATTCTTTAGTTTCTTGAAAGAATGGAGGTTGATAATTGGATGGACAATCATCAGTGAATAATAATCTAACCATAATATTCTTATCATCTTTAATAGTTTTGAAAGTTTGAGTAACTAATAATAATCTTTTAATCAATTGTTGCATTTCGGATAATAATGAATCAGTAGTATATTCTTCAAATTCATTATTTAAAGATACTGAAACACATTCATTTTGATAATCAATATGAAATAAATAAGATTCATGTGCTTCTAATTCAACATTAGTATAAATTATAAATTGAATAGCTTTAAGATAACCAAATTCAATTGCTTCTTTAATTCCATGTTCAACACAATGAATCAAAGCTTCAGCTTTAGAAGAATGACCTTTAATTAATTTTTTAATTTTGATAAAATCATCAGACGGTGTTGCACTTGAGTAAAATTTCAAATCTAAATAATTATCATCTTCAAAAATATCTCGAAGATAAGTAATACAATAAATACTAGTAGCTATTAATTGATATATTAAATGATTTGATTCGTTTACAGTTACTTGCAGTTGTGATTTAGAATTGGTTGGCATGGTAAAATAAAATTTGTATGGGAATTTGCTGCAAAAAAAAATTAAATTTTGTGTAAATTTCTGAAACGCTACCAATTGAAAATACTCCTTAAGATTTAACCATACAAATAATTAATTTAGTAATGAAAAATCTTTACCTTCTTTTCGTAACTGTTTAACATGTTCAATCAAATCTCTTAGTCTTTCTTCTTTTTGTATTTTAGTTTGCAGTCTATAATATATCTTCTCTTTTGTCCATAATGGTCCAATTAAACCACTTTGTAAACAATTTTGAGTCTCAATTAATGATTTTAAATGTTCACAATAATCAATATCTTTAGGGAATGAAAAATCATGAAATGGTGAACCTTTACCTTTTTTAATCATTTCTATTTCATAATCTTCTTTCATTTCTTCTTCATTTGGTAATTTATATCTACCAGAATATACTCTTGCAATTAATGATGATTGATATTCTGAAACTGGCATAGGCAAAAAATTTTTAAGTAATGCAACGAATGAAATTGATGGATCTTGAATATTAAAAATTTGTTTATAAATATTTTGAACTTGTCTTCCATCAGTTAATATATTATCAAGCTTCAAAAATGGAAAACTATAAAAATAACCAGTACAGAATATAACGGAGTCTATGCCATTGACTGTTTCTCCATCTCTTGTGATTACTGATTTGTCAGTGTGGTTGTACTCCTCTACCATTCCAATATAATCAATTAATGAATTTTTCAAAGTCAATTTCGATTTATCCCTAACAGAAACATAAACTTTCTTTGCTACTGTGCTTATTTGTGTTGATAAGTCGACTCCACTAGCTGCATTTCCAATCACTAACACAGTTTTATTCTTGTAATCATTTGGAGATTGATAATATTTAGAATGTGAAATTGTATTAGAGAGATGTTCATTCCATTCTTTTAATCCCGGTACATCTGGAATGTACGGTGTATTAAAATGACCATTTGCAATAACTACAGCATCATATTCTTTAACCTCTTCATCCTCAACTTTGACCTGCCATACATCATTCACCTTCTCAACTGATATAATGTTTGAATTGAGATTGAAATTGACTGATTCAGGCATAGATTTTATATATTCTTCAATGTAATCTAACACAGATTGTCTCAATGGGTAAATTCTAGAATTTCTGGGGAAATATACCTGATTATATTCCATTATTGGATAAACTATATTAGTTTCCATGTATTTATAAATTGCAGATGTGTAAATATCCTCTTTTAAAGCACCTTCAGAGGTCATTTCTCTTGAATACTGATTAACTGAAGGTACAGAAGGATGTAATTTTGTTTTATCACCATGATGATACCATAATCCACCTAATTTATCTCTTCGTTCATATAAATCTATAGTCTTGAAATTTATAGGTTCGTAAGCTAATGCTTTTGCAGCTGCTAAACCAGCTGGTCCACCGCCTATAATTGCTATTCTATCATATTTTGGTCCTTCTTTATCAATTGTCATCATTCTATTGTTGAAAAAATCGTACTTTAAAATTGATGCGAAATATGAGGATATTATATACGATTTTTCGAAATGTAAACAATTGACAAGAGCTTTACATTATAATGCATGTACCTTAGACCTCATTGGAGTAGTTACCTTATCGGCATTTCCGTAATGAGCTTGTTATAAAATATTCCAATTTGATTGCCAAATTTTGAAAAAGTTTCCGCGGCTTTTAAAATTTCCTAAATAGTCAAAAACTCGTTCCACCAAATCTAGTTATTATTATTTTGATTTATTAATAAAGATGCAACAACAACAAGATCCAGTTGTAACTAAATTTAGAGTTAAAAAACCACAACTAATAAAATCAAAACCACCAACTACAATAGATGAGAATAAAAAAGATACTTCAAAATTAACTAGTTGTTTACGTTGTAGAAAATTGAAAAAAAAATGTGGTAAACAACAACCAGAATGTTCAAATTGTGATAGAGCTGGTGAGCAATGTACGTATGTTCCAAGAAAGCAAAGACAATCAAAAGAACCAAAACAGAAAAAAGATTTATTATTTGTTGAAATTCAATCAGTATCACCAAATATAGAAATGGAATCAACAACTGATAATAATGAAGCACCTACCCCAGATTTACCATTTTTAAAAAGAACATCGCCGATGGATAATGTAGTGTCTCCAGTTATAGAAAATAATACATTATCATCACCACCCCCACCATCATATTTAAATTCAATAGATGCAAGAGCACCAAATTTTAATTCATATCCAAAACAAATATCAAAGATCTTAATTACTGCTGTGGGGATAAAGACAAATTCAAATGTAAGTATTATACCACCAATAGTAGATAGAGAATTATTATCAAGAATTATAAATGCTTATTTCATGCATAATCATAGAGTATGTCCTGTTGTTAATAAGAATGAATTTTTACAAAATTTTAATAAAATTTTTGATGATGATATTGCTTCATTAGATGCTTATCCAGATCAATATGAATTATATATGATACTTGCAATTGGATCAACTGGGTTAGAAAGGACAGGTATAATAGGAAGAGATAAAAAGATATCTGAATATTTTGTATCTATGGCTTTAAATTTTGTACATAATAATTTATCAAGTAATGATAAAAAGAATTTAAAGAATTTGATTTTATTAGCATTATATTCATTATTTAATCCTGCTGAGTTTATAACTTGGGAAATTTCAGGTAAATTAACTAGAATGGCTATTCATTTAGGTCTAAATCAAAAAATATCCGATGGTGATTCTAAAAATTATACAATTCGAGAAGTTGAAATGAGGTCCAGATTATTTTGGGCAGTTTACAATATTGATAGATTGAGCTCTGTTTCATTAGGTAGACCAGTAGCTATAAACGATGATGATATAAATGTACCATTCCCACAAAATTTGGACGATGATTTTGATGATATAATTGTGAGTCAATTAATTATAAATTTGAGGAGAATAGAAGGTCAAATATTAAGAAGAGTACATTCAGTCAATGTAAATAATGATAAAGAAAATTGTAATAAAGTGTTATCTGAAATTAGAGATGAAATTGAAAAATGGTACCTTCAAGCAAAATCACTAGATAATAATTCAGTTCAAAATAGAACTCAACATCCATTAACTTTCCATGCTCAAGTACCATGGTATAGTGCAAGATATAATCATTTATTAATTTTATTGTATCGTCCATCATTTTTAAATCCACATCCATCACAAGACATTTTAAATTTATTAGGAAAAGCATGTTTAGAAACATTATCAAGTACTTATAAATTATTCATAACTAAATTATTACCATTAAATTGGACAACATTATATAGATTTTTAATGGTTTGTACTACCATTTTATATTGTTTATGTAAATGGGCAATTGATTTAATTGAATCAAAAACTGAAATATGTTATTGTATTGAAATTTTTCAAGCTTTTGGAAGTGACTGGATAGTTGCAAAGAAATGTTCAGAAGTTTTTAAAAAAATTGAAAATAAATTATTGGAAATAACATTAACTGATGGTCATACACAAGATATGGATAATTTATCAAAAGAGTTATTAGGAGCAAGTTCATCATATCATGAGATTTTAAATGTTCATTCAGCTGATTTATGTATTGATAGTGAATTTATGTATAGTTTTTAAAATAAGAATGGAAATAATGAATGTATGTATAGTTTTTAAAGTAAGAATGGAAATAATATACGAAGAAATGTCAATATATAATTCATTTTATTCTATCGGTTTAAGGGGTAAATAGCGCGATTCTTTTTCTGACCAATCAAAAAAAAAAAAAAAAAAAAAAAGAAAAAAATAAATGACTTGGATCAAAACCATTAATGGGTTTATACCGATCTATGGAGATAAGAAAGTAAGGAACAGATAGTAGTATAAGAATTGCTTGCCTTTCTCATGGTCCAACAAGTAACAAACGTTTATAGTCTATCTAATATGTGGGAGGTGATAATAAAATTAAACTATACATTATAAAGCAACAACAAAGATATAAAAAAATAAAAAAAAAAAAAAAAAAAAAAAAAATAAAAAAATCAGTTGCAACCAAAATAGAAAATAGAAAATAAAAATCAAATAAAAATCAAATAAAATAAATCAAACAATCACACATTAAAAATATTTTTAAAACATCTTATAATTTTGATTTGTACTTTTTTCTTTTTATCATTAACTTACAATGTCACATCCAGCAGCTAGTGTCAAATCAATTTATAGTGGGAAGATAAATTTAAACTCCTATCCAGCAGATGCAACTGAATTCTATAATATAGATAACAACAATAATAACAACAATAATAACAACAATAATAACAACAATAATAACAACAATAGTAACAACAATAGTAACAACAATAATAGTAAACATTTATTAAGCACATCATCATCAATAACGACCACAGATAATAATTTCAATATCACACCTACATTGACTAATGAGTCAATACATTCAAATTCAAATTATAGTATCACTTCAAAAAATCTCAGGGCTTTAGATATAAATTCACATTCAACATCTCCAGCTAAGAATGATACAAATTTATCACTTGTCTCCACTGATTCAAATTATCAAAATCAAAATATAGAAGATGATGGTGATGAAGAATATAATTCAGATTTATTGGATCCTTTTTCAAGACCAATTTCAAGAAATCTGACTACATCATGTTTATCTACTACTGCTACTAAAGATGGTATTGAAGGTAAAAAATTTCATAGAATTGGTCCTACTGCTTATTCAAGTAATATTATTCTGAATATGTTTCATAATCAACAATATCAAAATATGATAAAACAACAACAATTGAGAAATGAAAAAGGGTTTAGAGATGATAATGAGGATATGGATATGGATGAAAATAGTAGTGATGGTGATAATTCACAAGAATATTCAAAAAAGGATAAAAAATGATGTTGATTGTTAATGAAAAATATTTAAAAGGTAAAAATATACACAGGTTATTTATTCAATGAGAATCTACTATGTCTGTCGTCTCTGCTGATCTTGCAATTAGCAACTCTTCGAACTTATTTGAAATACGTAGACAATATCAATCAATCGTTTTGTTTCACCTAAATTTTTACGTCAAACTGTTTGAGCTCTGCTTGAATTCCATTTGACAGCTGTTAATCTTTCTAATCTTCTTTCGAACATTCTATGTTATTATTTTCGCAGCCATTTCATCATATTACATAATTAATTTCTCCAGTAATAAAAAATTGAAAACATCATAATTTTTTTTTTTTTTTAAGAGAAGTCCAAAGGTCAAAAAAGTTGCAACAATGTTAACAAGGATAGCTAGAAGTAGTAGGAGACTAAAATTAGCTAAGCCAATAACCAAAGCATCAATTGTTAGATCTAATAAATTTTATTCCACATTATCATCAGATCCAAGTGAAGTATATACAAAATTATCAGATACAAATGATCCAAAAAGAAACAATTTCTTTCAATATTCTTGGGGATCGTGGTTAAAAGATGATAAATTGAAGAAAAGACAAAGAGAGACTAAATTTTCAATTGAGGGATTAGCATTATCTTTAGAAACTTTAAATCAATCAAAATTGGAATCAATTTTACCACCAATTGAAAAAGATGGAGTTAGAATCCTTCAACACAATCTCGAATTATTAGGAAATACCGGTGATTCTAAATTAATTGTTAAATCAATTGCGTCTATCCATGAAGGTAAACATAATAGAATTTACAAAGTCACGTTGAACACAAATAAGGAATTAATTTTAAGAATTCCATATAAATTAAATTCAAATTATGCAATTGGTGAAATTTTAAAGAGTGAAGTTGCAACAATGGATTTTTTAAATTTGAAACTTGGATTAAATGTACCTAAAGTATTAGCATATGGAACAAATTCAAATAATAAATTAGAATCTCCATTTATTTTGCAAGAATTTATATCTGGTGAATTATTGATGAAGAAATGGCATCCATTATTACCTGACTCAGAGAAGGATAAACTTTTGGAGGTGATTGAACCCATTGCGAAATTTCATGACTCAATTTCAAAAATTGTATTTACTAAATTTGGTTCAATATATTTTAAATCTGACGTAAATGGTGAACTACAAAATGATGTACCATATGATGGTGAAACCGATGAGAATTTAATAAATAGATGGAGAATAGGTCCAAGTGTCGAGAAATATATCTTTAAAAATAAAAATAAATTAAATTCAAAAATTGTTAATCAATTTAGAGGTCCTTGGAATGCTTCAAATCCGATTGATTTAATGACTTCAGTATCCGAATTAGAATTAGAAAATGCTAAATATAAATTAAATTTAATTGAAGCAGATGCAGGTGAATCAAAAGATCAAATTCCGATCCTAAAATCTCAAATTGAAACATTTGAAAATTTGAAAAAAATAACACCAAGTTTAATCAATCCAGTAAGTAAATCAGTTAAAAATATAGAAGAATTATTCAATCCTAGATTATTTGTACCTGATTTGGATCCATTAAATGTTATCCAAAATGAAAATGGTTCATACTTTATTGATTTTGAAAATTCAGTAATTAAACCTTTTATATTACAAGCTTATCCTAATTTCATAGCTTACAATGGAGCAAAAATCTACAATCTTAAAGAAGATATACCTAATTTTGAAAAATTGGATGAATTGGAAAAACAACAATATGAATTCATGTATTATAAAACAAGAAATGAAAGATTATGGGAAATGGAATTAAATAAAAACAATCATGATTTAATAGCAGTTGCATCTCCACATATCAAAGTTTTAAAAAGTCCTTATCTTCAAGCTATTGATTTGAAAGCAAATAATGATTATTTATACGTTGAAGGTTCAATTGTTCAATTACAAGCCTTGTGGGAAACCTATGTAGCTAATGAGCTTGTAAATAGTAAAGATTCAAAGTTTCCAATTGAATATGATGAGATTTATCTTGATGATTATCAATCTAAAGTTTCTGATCATCAATTAAAAGTTGTAAGTAGTCCTTTTAATGCTACTGGTGGTTGGATCCCTCAAGATATGTTTAATGCTTTAAAACAACAAGGAATTATTGTAGAAACTGAAAATGGTGATTATAAAATTGAAACTGAAAAAGTATTAAAGAAAACACCAGAAGAAATTGAACATGAAAAGAAATTAAAAGAAAAAGAAGAAGCTGAAAAATCAAAATAAAATCTTGTATATATGGTATATATTCTATAATTCGTTACATTCATTAAATCTAAATAGTCTATAAGTAGTTCGTTAATTACTACCTCAAGTGTTTGTTGCATTCTGACTAGCATCCTCACCCTCACTTGCATCCTTACTAGCATCCTTACAAGTACTTCCTCGCTAGTTGTTTCACTTTCAAATCAAAATCAGGAGATATAATAGCATCATTAACATTATAAAATGGATTCAACAAAACCTTACTATATAATTCATTAATTTCTTGAAAAAATTGTTTAATTGAATTACTTTCATCTTTTGTAGAATCATAACATATTATAAATTTAATTGAACCTTGAGTTATATATCCATTTATATTCAATCCATAAAATTGATCAATTTTACCTAGATTTAAAAGATTTGTCAGAAATTGTAAATCTTCAATTATATCCAATGATGAATTTGCAATAAATGGTAATAATTCTTTAGTCAGTTGTGAAAATTGAGATTTGCCAGGTATATAATTGGAAGGTAATGTTGTAGGTATATTCTTAAAAGATGAGAATTCTAATTCATATAATGGATTATCTTTAGTACCTATAATTGTGAAATAATAAGAATTTGACATTTGGATTAAAGGTTGGTTAATTTTTGTTGATAATTGAAAAAAATATAAATTTATAGTGGTCGTGCATTTTGGCTGTTTTTCAGTTTGTGTTTTTATTTTAAACAAATTTAGATAGTTTATAAACAACAACATTAATAAGGAGAATTTGTTATCATCACCAGACTATTGATAGATTTATATTTAACTGTTAAGAGTTTCATTTTGTTGGTTTATTTGTCATGAATTCAATAATTAAACTTAAAAAGAGACACTTGAAACAAAATAATCAAGATGATTATTATGAAGTTATAAAACCAAATTTAATTCATTCTTCAAATATACCATATAAAATCATATCAATATTTCAAAATAAGAAGAAATTACTTAATAATATTTATATAACTGTTCAAATTGAATTAAATACATTATTATCGAGATCAAGTATAAAATTATCAACATTACTTAAGAGAAATCTAATATCTGTTCACCAATCAAATAAAAGTTATTTATCAAGTATAATAAGGAATGAAAAAAGTAATAGTATAAATTTAAATACACTAGATGATAATTTTATAGTCACTATTAAATTACAATTTGATTTATCAATTTCCGAAAAAGTCATTATCAGATTCAAACAAGATGAGAATTACAATTTATTCCATGAGTTTATACTCATTATTGAGTCATATATTAGGAATATAGTGTTGAAAGAGTTGGAAGATTCAGAGGATCAAAAGAAGAGTTTTTCAGATATTAGTGATTCCACCCTTGAATGCAGTGAAGAAGAAGATATAATGATGCCATTTGTCGAACCTTTAAAATCAAACGATACATTAAGTGATGAATTCAAGAGACGATATAGTGATATCAGTGATGAAGAGAAATTTCTAAGTGATAAGTTTCTTGATATTGAAAATTTACGACATAATGAAGAAATAATAACACCGAAAACATCAGCAATTACAAATTTTCACTCATGTTTAGATGATTTAATTGAAGTTGAATGTGAAATGGAGAATGAGGGTTTAATAAGTCCGGAAAAGAAGAGAAATAAACTACCTTCTTCATCACCGTTGAAATTTGATGAAGATGATTATGATTTTACAAAATTAACTAGACTGAATTCATTTCAATCTCCCACAAAAGTTAGAAAATCAATTAGTAGAATGACTTCAAATCATTCAATTTCAATGGTTAATTCCGATGAAAAATTTGGATTAGAATATGCTTTTAATTCATCTTCTGATGTTCCTTCATATATTAAAGATGATAAAAAATTTAAATTTATAAAAGTTGGTAAAGTTCAAAAATTTGTAAATTTATTTGAAGAAAAGAAAGAAAATGATTCTAATTCAAATAGTCAATTTACAAGTAGGAAAACTAGTAGGGTTGGAAGTAGAATACCTAGTAGATCAACAAGTCCAACAATATAAAGTAAGGATGTAAGCAGATCTTAAGAGATAATTATGTATTTTATGACGTTGTATTAATTGTATTATATAGTATGTATTATGAATGAACGAACAATGACATTTGAAGCTAATTCTTTTACCTCCTTTTACAATGCTGATAAACAACTGAACGTAATTCATTTCACCTCCTATAATTTAGTGAACCAGTCACCTTTAAAACAACATCACTGATGCTTTTTTAGCACTCATTTTGGCATCTTGACATTACAGCATCCTTACTTATTCCAACATCCTGATATTACAGCACCCTCACTCATCCTGACTCAATTTATTACCATCTTCAAACTGTGCAATTTTATCAGTTAATAAATTAAATTTTTTAAAAATATCTTTAACTTCATCATCAGTCATCTTTAATTTTTCATCATCATTAATTTTGATACTATTTAATACCCAAATTTCTTTCAATTGTCTACTTATATTTAATAAATCTTGACATAATCGTATTATTTGAATTGCGTTATTTTCAATACTTATTGATTCTATAGATAGGAGTTCTTTTGGTTTTTCTTCATTTATGAAAGTTTGTAAAATATCATTAAATTTAATTAGGATTTGTTCTACTATTTGATCTATTTTTTGTAATAATGTAATTGATCTTGGTTGCATAATGAAAGATTGTTTAAACCAATATTACATTGAAATCTTTTTTTTTTATTTTTTTTTTTTTTTTTCAATCGGATAAAATATTTTTTTTTTTTTATTTTTTTTTAAACATTCTGAAATAAATATTGCAATTTGAAATTGTAATTACGAATGAAACTGAACAAAAGCACTAGCAAAAGTCAGTATAATCTACCCCAAACCTATCAGATATATACTCTCAACAGCCATATCTAACCAATATCCTAGGTTTTATTGTGAATGCTAGCTTTAATTCTCGTAAATTTGAGATTAAAATAATACACCCCAAGTTACACCCCCTTTTTATAGTCACAATATATTTTGACACCAAACCAGTATGATCGAACTCGAGAGTCGAACTCGCGAGTTCTACAAATAGGTTTAATACCAACTAACTTGTAGCAGCATTAAATCACCACATAACAAGATTGGTAGCATTTTAATAAATACTCATTTAGTTCAATATCATAACCCGTTAAAAATATTATAACCAAGAAAACATTTTTAAAATTTAGACTAGCATGAAATGAGTCAGAAATTTAAATTTAACTATAAAAGATTTTAAACATCTCAATACAATTTAAAGTCAATAACGGTTTTATTATATTATGTTTAGTCAAAGAATATCAGCCAAATTGCATACTATTAAAAATGACATTATTGAAAATGTCAATAGTGTGAATACTACAGATACAGAATCATTAATCCCTACAAACTCAACAACATCGATAAATTTAGAATATGACGATGAATATATGGAAATAGAATCACCAAGTTCAATAAAGACAAAATTACCAATTTCAAGTGCGCTCAGAACTCAAATAAGGAAGAATAGAAAAAATATACTTAAACACGATAAATTATTAATTTTAATGAATACAGCTCCTTCTTCTAGTTATGAAAATTTAAACGTTTGCATATTGGTAGAGTTGAAATCTAACAATATTTTAAGAAATAGACAATTGTTGATTGCTGAAGCTGAGACGTATCCTGTAATTGGTTTAGTTAGAAACAATATCAATATCAATTATTATTCTGATGTTTTCAGTTTAGGAGTGCTCGAGAGTAGTTTCATTGAATCTCAGACCCATAGAGAAATATGTAGTGGTTTACCGTTCCCAATTGGATTGATTCCAAATGATAATTTAAGTACTTGTCACGATTCAATAATGTCAATTTCTAAACCACATAGATATTTGAATATAGACAACTTGGGACAATTGAGTATTGTTCAAAGTCGTGGTAATGATGATACGTTTATAATTTTACCCATTGAGAAATATAATAAAGAAATGACGAATAAGGTAGTGATTAGACTAAGTTCAGACACTGCAGTAGAAGAAATTATGAGTATCGTTGATGAAGAGAATGTCATAGGTCTAATGTTAGATCAAGATGATCAACTTATATTATCTCAATTAAATAAAATAACAAAGTCGAAATAGAAGATAGTAGTAGTATTATTATAAACCATATATCAACCCTAAATAAATAACCTAATCATTTTCCACACCAATCTAATTATCCAAATAAATACATTTAAAACGTTAACAATAACCCAAATAACTCTCAACAATACAATTATAAAATTTTCAAGACACAAATATAAAAACTTGTAATTCCCACTTGAATCACCACTATGATGATGATGTAATAATTTCAATTCACCTCGTATTGTCTTATTTTTAATCATTGAATTTTCCAAATTATCTAACTCTTCATTTATCTTCCTCAAATCAAGCGATAAAGTGGCATTAATTTCACTTAAACATCGATCAGAACTACTTAATAACGTATCTATCTTTATGTTATAATTATCATTAATCATATGAATTATAGATTTCAGTTCCTCAATGAACCCTAAATATAATTCTTCATAATTGGGAAATAATTCATCATTTATAACTGAAATAAGGTTGAAAATGTGGAAAATTTGATCCTTGGTTATATATTCAACTTTACCCGATATGAGTTCAAGATTTACCGGGTATATGTTAATTAAATATTGTCTTTTTAATTCACAACATTGTTGAAAATAATTCAAATTTGATTGAATCTTGACGAAATCTTTCTCCCTTTGATCTATCACCTCAACACAATTTAACGGTGGTTTTTCATTCTCTATGTTTTCGATCATTTCTTGACTTGGTTTTCTTGTTGAGCGTTGGAATTCCACATTTGATATTGAGCCAATTTCGGGAGGACTCGTTGGATTTATGGTTATTATTGGGGGTACTTGTGATGGTTGTTGTTGTAGTTGTTGATTTGGTTGTTGTTGTTGTTGATTTTGTTGTTGTTGTTGAATTTCATCTGATGAATCTGAATGATTAAGATTAACATTTACTCTTTTAAAAAATTGTGAATTTAATGGATTTTCAGAATTTGTTTCAACATTTATATCTGATGAGCTTGATGAGTCGCCTTTATATATATTCTTCATCTTATCTTTCATTTTGTGTTTCTTTCTTGGTGATTTCGATCTCAGAATACGATTAAATAAATAAATTCCACCTTCTGAATCTGATCCTGATGTAGTTGTCACTGAACTTCTCCCTCTTCGATGTTTTTTCACCTTCTCATCATCAGTAGTATTCTCATCAAATAGTTTATCATGTAGTCTTTGTTTTAAAAGATCTCGTTTCTTTTCTTTTTTAATGGGAAACCATAAATTACCCTTTGGATCTTTTAATTCATGCCAATGATTTGTTCTCCATCGAGTATCACCTATAATTTCATTCAATTCAATTGCATAAACCATTCTCCATGGTTTTTTCCTGTGGTGATTATATTCCGGTTGATTATATTTACTAAATACATTACAAGCTAATGGTAAAGTCTTGAGATGGAGTGGTTTTGGATATTCTTTATATTTTGAACGAATTTTTCTATTTCTCAATATTTGTAATGGATTATAAACTCCTTCTACTCCCGGATGTTCATTTGATTCTTTATGTGATTCATTCCATTCATACATTCGTTGAATATAAAAATATTTAACACCTATCATAGTTTTAACTTTCTCGGCTCGAATTATTGTATTTCGGGATATACTTGAATTGGAACTAATTTTTAAAGAATCATCATTATTTGAATCTACAATGTTACAATCTGCTCGTAAGATCTTTCTTGTATCTAAAAATAATGAAGTTAATTCGGATGCTTTTTTAAGATCTTCTTTTGAAACAACTAATTTGGATTTTGATTTATCTTTATTTTTAAAATCTGCTGTTGTATATATATCATCAATATCTAAATTGAATTGATTTTGATTATTATCTTTAATTGAAGAATTTGAACTTGGAATTGAGTCATAATTTAAATTGTGTTCCAGTTTTAAATTGTCATTTAATTCATTATCTATTCTAGATAGTCGTAGCGATGATAATGGCGTAGGCTTGGGACTAGTATCACTAACTTTTCGTTGTGACATGAAACCAAACTGGATAAATTTATCGTAGGGTGAAAATTTATTTTTAAGCGCACTGGAAATAAAAAAATATTAACGATCAATACAAAAATTATCACCAAAGGGTATTCCAATGTCAATTCAATTTGTTAAATCAACTACTGATTTTAATAACTATATTAAGAATAATAAATATTTAGTTGCTAATTTCACTGCTTCTTGGTGTGGTCCGTGTCAAGCTATAAAACCAATAGTTGATAAATTATATGATAATTTTAAAAATGTTGAAATTGTAAGAGTCGATTTAGATTCTCAAAGAGATTTAGCTACTAAATTTACCGTAACAGCTGTACTTACATTTATATTTATTAAGAATGGTACTGAAACTGATAGGTTAAAAGGTGCAAATGTCGATCAATTACATCATAAAATTGAAGAGTACAATACGCAAGCTCAAAATGAAGGTATTTCAAGAAAAGGAAGTTCACAAGTTGCAAATTATAGTTCTAATGCTTATTTGAAAGATATCAAATCATATATATCTAAAGGTTTCGATATATTAAACTCCAATATCGAGTATTCGTCATTTGAATTATTAAATGGTTTAAATATTTACAAAGATGCAACTTATAAAGATTTATTTAACTTGGATTCAAATGAAAAAGGTACAATTATATCAGATTCTGATTCTCAATTATTAATCTTTATTCCATTTTTAAACATTTCCAAAATATATTCAATATTAATTAAATTAAATAAACAAGTTAAGAAAGATAATTTAAAAATAGATCAGGAAGATGTTGATGAGTTACAATTACCTAATTTATGTAAATTATGGAGTAATAGAAGTGTTTTATCTTTTGAAGAAGCAAGTGAGGATAATAATTCACCACATTTAGAGAAAATTGAAGGTAGTGATGGTTCCTGGTATGAAGTTAAATTAAAATATGTTAAATTCCAAAATGTACAAAATTTGACACTATTTTTTGATTCTGAAGATGAAGATTCACATACTATAATTGAAAAAATAATAATAGTTGGAGTTAACGGAGAATCAAAAGATCAAGGTTCGTTACCAAAATTAGAAGATGAATAATAGATTAATATATAGTCAATGGACTGTATGTCTTGCATCCTTACCATATACGTTTTACTCTATCAGAGCATCCTTACTATATGTTATTTCCAATTGGGCGTGTAAATAAATTAAGCAATCAGATTAAGGCCAATTATTCTTACATAAGCTGGCATAAAAAAGTCCCTCAACCGAAGAATCTGGTATTAAATTTGCGTCCAGACAATGCCAATTATTTTTAGGCTGCAATGGAAGGAAAAAAAAAAAAAAAAAAAAAAAGTCAAATTTAATTACAACAAATTTGGGTTTAAAATTTCATTCATTCATTCATTCATTCATTCATTCCAATTTTGAATTATTTACCATTTACCATTTGGTTTCATATTACTTATTTATTGGATATTATTGAGATAATTATCACTGGGATTAATTGATAGATATATAAAACAAGCAATAAGTTATAAATTTTATTTCCAATTATTGTTGCCACTCGTAAATATTCATTATGAGTTTAGTGTTGTTGAAAAACATCAATCGTTATGAAATACTAGTATTCAAAAGAATAATAAGTAGAAATTATGTAACTAGAACCACGTCGATATCCAAAAGATATCCATTAAGACCTCAATTAAATATAATACATTCAAGATTCAACTCTTCCAATATTGAGTCTAATAAATCATCACAAAAAGATTTTCAAAAAGAAGTAAGTACTGCTAATGCAGTAGAAGCTTTAGAAAAAGGTCCAAATACCGAATCAAATACCGATCCAAATTCAAATACTACTATAACTGCTGTAGAGAAAGTTAAAGAAGAACCTAAAAAATCAATATGGGAAAAAATTAAACATGAAGCAAATCATTATTGGAATGGTACTAAATTATTAGGTTATGAAGTTAAAGTAAGTACTAAATTATTAGTTAAATTAATGGCTGGTTATGGTTTATCAAGAAGAGAAAGTAATCAATTACAAAGAACTATAGTTGATGTAGTTAGATTAGTTCCATTTGCAATGTTTGTTATAATACCATTTGCTGAATTATTATTACCTGTTGCTTTAAAAATTTTTCCAAATTTATTACCTTCAACGTATGAATCAAAAACTGATAAACAAAAGAAAAAGGCTAAATTAAAGAAGACAAGAAATGCCGCAAGTGAATATATTAAAAAAACAATGGAACAAAGTGGTTTAAAATTATCTAAAAAGATTACTGATTCTGAAAAAGAAGGATTTGTTCAATTTTTCCATTGTATTTCAATGGGTAAAAATCCAACTCGTGAACAATTAATTAAAGTTGCAAGATTATTTAAAAATGATCAAGTTTTAGATAATTTATCAAGACATCAATTAGTTGCAATGTGTAAATATATGAGTTTAAGACCATTTGGAACTGATTCAATTTTAAGATATCAAATTAGACATCGTTTATTAACTATAATTAAAGATGATAAAGCTATTGATTATGAAGGTGTTGATTCTTTAAGTATACCCGAATTACAAATGGCTTGTTCACAAAGAGGTATTAAAACAAGTGATGTTTCTCCAGCTAGATTAAGAGATGATTTAGAAACTTGGTTAGATTTAAGATTAAGACAAAAAATTCCTTCAACTTTATTAATTTTATCATCTGCTTATACTTATGGTGATAAAGATCATACTTTAGAAACTTATTATGATGCATTATTAGCTGTTTTATCTTCTATTCCTGATGAAGTTTATAATGTTGCAAAATTAGAATTAAGTGATGATTCAAAATTAAAATTAAATATACTTAAAGAACAAGATGAAATGATTGAAGAAGAAAATGAAAGAGAAAAAGATACTGTTAATAAAGTCAAAGATGATATTAAATTAGATGAATATGAAGACACTGCAAGTGAGGGTGTTAAAGTTGAAGAAGATAAAGATAAACCAGAAAGTGAAAAAATTGAAGATAAAACTACTGAAGTTCATAATAAAGCTGAAGAAGATCCTGCATCACCAATAAGATCAGAAAAGGCAAAAGAAGAAGAAGAAGCTAAAAAGGAAGAAGCAACTACAAAAAATTGAACCTTGTTTATAGAGTAAATACACATATTTATTAATTTCTATTCTAATTTGTACCAGTCGATCCAAATCCACCTTCACCTCTATCAGTTTTTGTCAAGTCTTCTTCTGTAACTTCTTCAATTTCAGCATTAACAATTTTTTCCAATACTAATTGTGCAATTCTATCACCTGTTTTAATTTCAAAATCATTAGCTGAATGATTAAATAATACAATTTTAACTTCACCTCTATAGTCATAATCAATAACTCCAGCACCAGTTGAAATACCATGTTTAACAGCTAAGCCTGATCTTGGAGCAATTCTACCATAAGTACCTAATGGAATTGCAATTGATATATCAGTTTTAACTAATCCTTGACCTTGTTTAGGTATTATAGCATTTTCTGAAGAATATATATCATAACCAGCAGCAAATTTTGATCCTTTTGTAGGTAATTTAGCATATGAAGATCTTAAAAATACTTGTAATTTATCTGACATGTCTAATTTTTGTTTCTTTGTATTTGGTTCAATTGTCATTAAAAGGAAAAGTTTTGATAAGTTTGAAAAATTCGTAAAATGTCTGAAAATTGAAATTTAAGCTAACGCGTTTTTGTGTAACAAGTAGACCAAGTAGAGTTTAAATAGAGATCCATGTTTGATAAGTCTATTTATATATCAAGATAAGTATGATTCTGATGTTAATGTTTCAAATAATCGTATTTTCAACACTGTTGGTATTTTATCTTTTGGAGTCACTTCTGAATCAGGTACTGTTATATTCCCATTTAAATTTGTTCTTATAATATAGACCTCTTCTTCATTTAGTCTTCTTTCTATATGTAATACGTTTGATTGTTTGAATATACATTGATATGATACTAATTGTAAGAATAAAATTAATAAATCAGTGAATAAAAGTTGAAATAATCCCAATTTAATCACTTTTGTACCAAATGACATATCACCAGTTATATTAGGCACTTGCTCACCTATGAATGAAACAAACCACCAACTTCCATTGGGTAAAAATTGTAATTTATCAGTATTTGTCAACGAAACTTCCCAAACGCAAACAAATAATATATGATATAATATGACAAACACGGTCTTAATATAAACCAAATAGCAATATCTATGTAGGAAGTTATTAATTATAGCTTGTCTAGTACTTGAATCTCTTTCAGTTAATAAGAAAGATAGTATACTTGCGCTTTCTCTATTAGTTAATATTTTTGAATTTAGTAAAGTCTGAGCTAAAACTTGTAATATCAATGGAATTAAACTAGCTGAATGACAATATTTTATAAATTGATAGAACAAAAGTATGTATATCAATGAATCAATTTGAGATACTATTTCATATTGATCTTTAGTCTTCATATTAACAAATTGATGATTTTCAAATTTTGACATTTCTTCTTGTTCTATTAAACCAGAAGCAGTTGATTGTATTATATTATCATTAAATATATCATTATTAATAGGATATGAACCAGGTACAGTATAATTCATGTTGTCTTGTAATACATTCCTATCCAAATTTTGTTAAGTGTAAAGAATCAATTTTATTTTATCAAATGTTTATTTAATTTTTTTACTTCAAGTATACAAAAAGAAAGGAAATATGGATTTTATATATAATATAAATAGGTTAAGCTTAAGCAAATAATGAACCAATATCTGCTGGCATTTCTTCAATTTGAGTTGAATAGAATTTTTCAATTTCTCTCATCATACCAACATCTTTTTCAGTAACAAAATTAATAGCAACACCTTTTCTACCAAAACGACCACCTCTACCAATTCTATGAATATAATTTTCTTTATTTGCTGGTAAATCATAATTGATAACTAATGAAACTTGTTGAACATCAATACCTCTTGCTAATAAATCAGTTGCAATTAAAATTCTTGATGAACCTGATCTAAATTCTTTCATAATTGTATCTCTTTCAGATTGTGGTAAATCAGCATGAATTGCAGAAACTGTAAAATTTTGTTCTCTTAATTTATTAGTTAAAAATTCAACTTTTTGTCTTGTATTACAGAAAATAACTGCTTGTGTAACTGAAATTGAATCATATAAATCACATAAACAATCAAATTTATATTCTTCCAATTCAACATTAATATAAAATTGTTTAATACCTTCTAAAGTTAATTCATCTTTTTTAACTAAAATTCTAACTGGATTATTCATAAATTTAGTTGTAACTTCTAAAACATCTTGTGGCATAGTAGCTGATAATAAAACAACCTGAGTAGTTTCTGGTAATAATCTAAAAATATTATAAATTTGTTCTTTAAAACCTGATGATAACATTTCATCAGCTTCATCTAAAATAAACATTTTAACTTTATCAGTTTTAAAATATCTTCGTTCAATCATATCATAAACTCTACCTGGAGTACCAACAACAATTTGAACACCTGATCTAAAAGCTTCAATATCATCACTCATAGCAGTACCACCAATAGATGCATGAACAGTAACTTTTAAATACAAACCAATTGAAGTAATAACATTTTTAATTTGTAAGGCTAATTCTCTTGTTGGTGCTAAAATTAATGCTTGAGTTGCTTTTTCATTTTCA
Organism: Insectozyma verbasci; assembly: GCA_947670415.1. Taxonomy (NCBI): domain Eukaryota; kingdom Fungi; phylum Ascomycota; class Pichiomycetes; order Serinales; family Debaryomycetaceae; genus Insectozyma; species Insectozyma verbasci. Next base: position 290,188 of record CANTUO010000002.1, on the reverse strand, counting down.
TCAATTCTTTGTAACGCTGAAATAGTAAAAGTAGCAGTTTTACCTGTACCTGATTGAGCTTGAGCTAAAACATCTCTACCTTCAGTAATTGGTAAAATAGCTCTTTGTTGAATAGCTGATGGAGTTTCATAACCATAACCAAAAATACCTCTAACAATATTTGGTTTTAAGTTTAAATCATCGAATTTATAAACGACGTTATCGTAATTTGATTCAATTAAACCTGAATCGATTTCAGTAATACCTTCTGATGCCATAATTGGGATATTCTTTCAATCTGAAAAAAAAAAAAAAAAAAAATCTTAAATCTATTTCGCTGCTTCAATTTTGATGAGAAGAAAAAAATTTTTATACACTACTTTTCAAGTATCACGTGAGTGATTTAGAAACTAGTCGATTATGGGATGTTAGAATTGGGTATAGACTGACTATTGATGTCTGTTAGTTCTCTTGCAATTGGGTAGATTTAGTAGTCAGTTTGGTTGGTGGGTTTGGTTTTGAAAAGATTTTGAATTTGATCACAAATTTACAATAATGACGCAAAATCAACCATCTTTAATTGAATATATCAAAAATTAAATTTATCATATACTAAATTGTACAACTTATACATGAGAATTGAATTACTAATTAGTTACTGCTTTATTTGAATACCCTTTCTGGTGTTTGACTGTCTCTTTTAAATTCCCATGGAAATAAAGCAGGAGCTTGACTTTCATCATCTTCATCTTCATTTTCCTCTTCCTCTTCAGATGCGTCATAATCAATATGATCCTGTTGCTCTTCTACTTCTATTCCTTCCAAATTTTCATCATAGACTTCTTCAAATGCAGTTTCTTCAATCATACCTGTTTTTTCCATAGTTTCCAAATTTTCATTGTAATCAGATACATTAGCAGCCAAGTTTTCAGCTTGTAGTTCACTATCGTTGTTTTCTTCACCATCTTTGATCTCTTCAGATATGTCTATCTTATTAAACTGGTGTAGAATATGAGTTGGAGTATAATCATTACTTGTATCGAAAACTCTTTCAGGCTCAACATATTTATGACCATATAATTCTGGTTGCTCTTTAGGTATTACTGGTGGAATATGGCCCGGAGCAACGACTCCTTCAACACTTCCAGGTTCTTTACGTTCTGGTTTTGCCTCTTCTTGTTTTTGTTGGTCCCATTGATTAATAAAATCCCTATTATCATAGTAACCAGTATGTATTTTCTCTTTATTTTCATGTTTTGGTGGTGCTTCTTTTGTTGGATCCCACATTGTATCAAGAGTAGGTTTAATTGAATCTTTAAATTTTTGATAATTTGAAGGATCAAGTAATTTAGTTTGTTCATCTACTTCAACTTCGGATTCTGGAGCTTCTTCTTCTTTCTGTTTTTCTTTTCCAGATTCTAATGGTTTCAATGCAGGCACTTCTATTGTTTTCTCTTCTTCTTCATCAGGATATAACACATCAAGGATCGATGTTGCTCCAAATTCATTTATCCAAGCTTGCCACCAATCTTTATGAATACCAGAAATTTTAGTAATTGAAGTCCAAGGTTTATATGGACCAATGAAATGTAATAACTTAATTTGATCAGTGTCGTAATAATTCAAAGCAGTTGTATTATAACGAGTTAAAGTTTCAAAAGTGGATTGAATGACTTCTTGATCATAAGCTGGCTGCTCACCACCATGGTGTCCCAATTGGGCCCCTTTTTCCTCTGGTTTAGGTCCTTCTGGTCCATGTTGGAAATGTTTAAATGCAGGTAAATATTCATAAGCTACTGAAGGTGTAACATTATATAAAAATGGAATTTTAATCCAATTTGAATCTGAATCACTAGTTTGATCTATTATTGATTCGCCTTTACTTAACACAGTTTTTACCCAATCTGGTTTCAGATTAAAATATTGATTTAGTAAACCTTGATCAGCACCATCAAATGAAACATTTGGATTTATGGCACTTTCATTGACTAAATTTAATAGATTTGAATAGTCATTTAAATTTGGTTTTAAAACAAACACTCCAGAATTGAAAATGTCAGGAAACCCGGAATCTGGAGCTGCTAAAATTTTAAAATTGGGAAAATCTAATGATAATAAATTTAAAATTGAACTGAGATTATTTGTAGTAGGTACGATAGGTAATGTGTCCGAATCAAGATATAAAATCTTTTCATACCTTGTTAATGACCATAATTGAATCTTTGTAAATGTTTTATCTAATTCAGGACGTTTCAAATCATGATTTAACTTATTTGAAATTGTGGACGTTAACACATTTACATCATATAAATCTTCATAATATTTGGAAAGTAAATTAAGTTGATGGTTTGTGAACCTTGATTTATCTATTAATATACCTAATTTGTAATTGGAATTGTCTTCTGATGTAGATATCAATCTTTTGACCACCGAACCCAAGACTAATGCACCAGCTAAATAATTTGCATTATATAAAAGTGTAAAAATTCCATAAGGCATTACTTGTAAATCCTAGATGCCAAATTGAACTGAAATGACTCTAAACTTTTGTTTGAAATGAAAGCTAAAAATAATTTAAAACCAACGGAACACTGGGATAGGAAACAAACTTTAACAGCAATAAACAAATAAATTTACGAATAATTTACAAAACCAAACTGATAATGAATTATAAGATGAATCCAAAGTAAAATTCAATATAGACTCCTAAAGTCGGGAGATGTAAAATTAATTTTTGTTTTTGTTGATAAAATCCAAAATAAAGTAATTTTAATTTAAGTCAATGTGCATGAAAGAAGATACAACAAACAAACAAAAGGGACAACAGAATTAATGGTAGTAAGACATAGTATTATTTCAGAAGTCAGAGTCAAACTTGTCAGAGTAATTGATCATTATTGCCATTAGTTTTTGTATGGAAAACCAATATCTTCTAGAGTTGTAACATTATAGATTTGTGGACCACGGGGTGAAACTAAATTATAGTAACATGAGTTTTGTATCATCTCGTATTTGAAACAATTTAGATCTAACTACAACTTTATTCGCTAAGTAGTCTTATTTCTTTCGTGGTAACTTTAACTGTACTTCAAGCGCCAATTTGCAGAACTTTATGGCCTAAAATTTCTATTTTGATGTAATCTTCTATTTTGCTGTAATCTTCTATTTTTTTTTCAATTTTCGAAATACATGCAAAATGTTTCATATTATATAAAAATAGGACAAAATAATAACATTATCCGACTACACAAAAAAGCATTAACTCCGCTTACATTGATCGGCTTAGAATGAATCAATATCAAACATTGATCGGCTTAGAATGAATCAATATCAAACTTTAATAAGACGAGACGGTGCTTCAATGAAAGACCTAGAATAGAATTTAAAAAAGATTAATTCTCTAATATATTTTTCCTATATTATAAACGACATTAAATATACATATGATATGAAAAGGGTGATGATGAATGATTGTGAATAAATTGTTTAACGTGAGTAAGTCCAGACGTTTTTTAATAAACCATCTTGTTGAGCTAATCTGTTTAATGAATCATCAGCTTCACCTCTACCTCTAACGTAACCACTTAAAGCGTAAGTGATGTTGTCACCAACAATAGCTCTACCTTCTTCATCAACTTTAGCAATTGAAATTTGAACTGAAGCATGATCTTTAGCTTTGATGATTCTGTTGGTAGCAGAACATTTTCTTGGAACATATAATTCAACCTAAGAATAAATAGTTAGTATTTGAATACTTGTGAAAATGACTTTGGAACTATGTTGGATGTAATACAAGTGAAACATTCCTAAATATTTCATATTTTCAAATTACTTAGGAACGTGAAGTCTGAATTAACGACAAATAATTTGGTTAAGACGACTTCCAATCAAAGTTGACTTAGAGAACCACACTTGTAGATGATTTGGTCGTTATCTTCGATTCTTCAATGTGTAGATTCGTAGTTTAAAATAAATTTTCAAACTTTATTGTTGAAATTTCGAAATGATCTCCAAATTTGACATGACTTCACTCTCTTGTTACATAAAATATAGTCCCTAAACTAATTATTTCATTGATTTCAAACATACTAATTGACCTTTATCGTTTTCCATTTTGATATATTGGTTTGTATGTGTATAATATTAATTTCTCTGTCTCTTTTTTCGTTTAAAATTTTCAGTATATTGCACGGTGGAAAAATAAAATTATTACACGACTAATATAAATTAGCCCTATCCTGATACACGTGAAATAAATATCGCATTTACGACTTTTTTGCAGCCATTTTTGCAAACATTTTTGCAACCATTGCAGAAAAGTTAATTAATAATAAGAGTAAATTAATAAAAGTATGTTTCAAACAAATCTAGTTTAGCTCCTGTTCTATTCTATGTATATTATTTTAATGATAATACTGCTACACTTTCAACATGATGTGTTTGTGGAAAAAAATCAAACCCTTTTATGCTTTCTATTTTATAATCTTTACCATTTTCACTTTCATTAATAAACCAATTTAAATCTCTTGCTTGTGAATGAACATTACAAGATATATAAACTATCTTTACTGGTTTATAATCTGATAATTGTTTTAGAAATAATTCATCACATCCTTTTCTTGGTGGATCTAATATAATTGAAGTTTTATCATTTGGAGTTTCTATATTTTTAAATATTTCTTCAGCTTTACCAGTCATAAATTTAGTATTCTTCAAATTATTTAATTCTGCATTTCTTTTAGCAAATTTCACTGAATCAGCACTAATTTCAACCCCAATTGCTTTCAAAACTTTTGGAGAACAAGTTATTGAAAAAAGTCCAGAACCACAATAAGCATCAACAAGATAATTTTCTTCATTAACATTTGCAAACAAGTTATCTCTTACATATCTAGTCACTATTGGTAATATTGAATTATTATTTTGGAAAAATTCACCAGCTGAAAACTCAAATTTATAACCTTCAATAATTTCTTGAACTATTTGTCTAGTATTTGTAACACAAGTTTTAACAAGATTTTGATCATCTATTTGAACTTCAATATTTGAAATATTCCCTTCTGGATCTTTTGAACCATTACCTAAAACAAAGTTCTCATCTTTGACTTTTGTATCTTCCCTTAATAATATAGTTGCACCCCTTTCATAATTCTTATATGTCTTTTCAAGTAATTTTTGTTCATTGTCCATACCCTTATTTATAATTTCAGTACCTATTGAACATTCCTCAATATCTAAAATACCGTCTTTTGGAAAATCATAATCTGGATATCTAAATTTTGGTTTACCCTTACATCCAAATCCTACATTTGGCTTTTCAGATAAATCTTTACCTGTTTGATGTCTAGTTAATGTAAAATGAGGTGTTAATTTTGTTCTATAATTATATTGTAATGGTGATTCTTGAGTTTTTGAAATTTCAGGTATGGTTAAATTTGGAGCAAAAAATTTAAAAGCATTTACGATTGTATCTCTTTTAATTTCTAATTGATCAATATATGAAATATTTTGAAATTGACAACCAGAACATAATCCAAAATATCTACAATTAATTAAACTTTCATCTCGTTTTTCATTTGGTTGATCAACTGATATTAAATCACATTCAGAATATAATGGATGACTTTTCCAAATTTTAACAGTTACTATATCATCAGGCATACCGAATGGGATTAGTAAAATTTGCTTTTTAGTAGAATCTATTGGATTTTCAACCATGGCTAATGAATCACCATTTGAAGTAAATTTTAATATTTTAACATCCGATTGAGTTCTATGGATTTTTGATTCATATGTTGGATCGTTGAGTATTGGTTTCATGTCATTGCGCACATCTTCTCTTGTTAGATTATGTTCTTTTAATAAATCATCAATTTCAAATTCAAGTACACCTTGGGGAGAAGTTGGATCAATTGCTTTTTTCTTTGATTTATATTTTCTACTTATTCGTTTCGGTTGTTTAGTCTTTTTAGGTTGTGCTAAAGCATCTTCATTGGGTCTTTTTTCAATTATAGATGCCATCATGTAGTGAAATGATTATCTCGTATATTTTTTTATACTCATCGATACAAAGTCTTATTTCAATTTTAGTGTCGTGTCGTGAAAACAAACGTAATATAATCTGTTGCAAATTTTATTGGCTGCAGAACTAGCTAAAGAATGAACACTAAAAATCTCCAGAAAAAATCATATAGAGTACTAAATCACAACGTGCTGGTGATAAGGAAGAGAATCATCACTTACTTCAAGACATAGTGGGTAAATACTACTTAATTATTGCGGTAATCATTGGATTATTTTCATGAAAAACATTTGATCACCTCAAATGAAAAAAATTGAGTTTGTTTAGAAGTTAATACTTCTATCTTACTCTAAACTCTCAGACATTTTTATGAAAAAGAATTTAAAATAATAGCTCAAATAATGAGTGACTTATTTACATATTAAGTTTTACAACTTACAGTTATGAGACTACATATAAGTCAAAATTGTGTTCTTAGATTTTTAATCTCAAGTAAACACTTGTAGGACTTGGCACAATAAAATGGCGGGAGATTTTTTCAATCAAGGCAAGAACTGAAACCATCACTCGTATCAAATTCAGAATGATTAGGCTGTTCAAAATAAAATCCGCAAACTTCAAAACTGGCTGGACGTAAAGATACCATAAATTAAAGCAAGATTTATTCAAACTATTGAAATGAATTTGAATTTTCATTGATCTTTTTTGATTGATTTATAGAAATAACGCATAACATATTAATTGCTTTTAACTGCAAAAATTGAGACTAAATAAATAGTCTATTCGTATGTCTAATTCAACTGCAGCTGTATTGTAAAAACCTACAAAGTTAGCGAAATTCATAATGTATCAACCAAGCGCAAAATACTATTGCGCGATCTAGATGTGAGATCGGTTGCAAATTTTTAGATACGAGATCTGACTTCAAAAAAGATTATACCGAGAATGCGCACTAAAAAAACATAGAAAAGCCATTAGTTTTTGGCAAATTTCTTTTAGCCATTAAACACTTAGGGTTTACTTAAAACATGTTGCTTTTGGTGCCATTTGAGCGAGAAACTTTGTATGAATTCAAAATTCATACTTAAAGACCGCCTTCTTTCAATTTCCTTAACAAAGTTCTATTGTTTTTAGTTTTTTGACCAAGTTGGAGTTATTCAAACTTTATTTGAACACACCCCCCCAAATAAACTTAGCTCTTGAAATGTGGTTAGACATTATTAGATGTATAGTTATTTATGTCAGGACTAATTAGAGGCTCGAAATTAATTAGACTTCTTTTGAAGTTATTTGAGTAAAATTAGTATCAATAAGTCATAATTTAAATTAAATTCAGTAGTTTTAGTATCGCAGATATTAAATATATTACACAATATACTTTTACAATAAATATACACAATGTCTTCTTCTGATCCTCAACAAATCTAATGATTGTGGCAATTCCAAAAGTTCAGCTTCAATTGTTTGATGGTTCAAATTTTGCTGGCATATTTTGTGATAACCAAAATAATGGTTTTCTTTTTATAATTCCATTTTTATGATAACTTCTATAATCTTCCAATTCTTGAATAACTTCATCTTCACTATATCCTTTACTTTTACCAACTTCAATAGCTTCATAAATTTTTTTCCTTCTTAAAAATGTTCTTGATTCAGTTTCATTTCTCCATTTCGTACCATATTTAGATTCTAATAATTTTAATGGAGGTTTATCATGAACTCCATACGCATATTCTTTCCAAATTTCACTCAATTGTTTTAAACTTCTTTCTAATTTATATTGAGGAATTTCATTAAAGCTAATAGTAACTCCACCTTTAGATAAATCATTACTGTATTTACGTTTTTTAGTATTGAATTTCCTATCAATAGTAGAATCTCCATCAGTATCATTATTTGAACTTGAACTACTTGCTTGTGGATGACCCATTTCTTCAATACTTGGATCTATTTCTTCATCACCAAATGAAAATGATGCTGATTGTGGTTGTCGAGATGACCTTGTTCTTGTTAATTTTTGAGGTGTAGGTGGTTGAATTGATGTCTGTTGAGGTGATTGCTGTTGAGATGATTGTTGCAGTATTATTCTACTCGGTGGTTGTTGTCTTAAAGCTGAAGTCATTATTGGATTATTATCTCTTGGTAATAAAAATGAAGTATCTTGATTATTAGATGGATTAGTTGCTGTGGTAGTTGTATTGGTAGTTAATTTGTCCTCACTTAACAAAGGAGGCATTGGTAACATATATGAATTGACATATGAATTATGTGAAGATATTGAACTTGATGGTTGTTGAGATATACTGTTTGTATTAGATATATTGTTCAAATTATTCAATGTTGATTGTCTTGGTGGATTTCTTTTCAATGGTTGTTGCAGTTGTTTTCTTCTTTTATTCTTACTCATATTTTGCGCCTGCGCTGGATTATTGGTAGTTGAAGAATTTGAAGAAATACTAACACCATTATTTTGTACTTGCTGTTGTGATGTTGGTTGTTGATTAGTTTGTAATTGACCTTGACTGTTGCTTCTTGGTTGTTGTTGTTGAGTTGAAAATGGCCCTAGTTCAAAAACATAAGAGGATGGAGTTGATGAAGAATTTCTTAATGATTTTCGATTTAAATCAATTTCATCTTCAAAATTTTGTGGTGCTGGAGGTGGTGGTTGTCCCATGATTTGTTGTTGAGGTGGTATCTGTGGTTGTTGTAAGTGTCTCATATTCATATTTAAATGTTCTTGTGACTGCAATTGAGGTTGTTGTTGAGAATGTAGCACATTATGGTTATTATTATTTTGATTTATTTCTTCCATTTCTTTGTTCAATCTATTTAAATGTTTACTTATAATCTCAAAAGTTTTAAATTGATTATTCATTTGAAAATTATTACCATTATTATTAACATTACTAAGGTTAGTAAAATTTGAATTATTTTGCAAATAAAATAAAATTGAATCAATTGAATTCTTTAAATTTTCAACTGTATCTCCCATATAATTGATTTTCATTATTAAATTACTTTGATTTGAATTTAACTGATTAATTAGATTATATAAATCATTATTTGAATAATTTGGGTGTGTCAGTGGCTGTTGTTGTTGATTTTGTTGATTTGAGTTCAGTGTTGTATTGCTATTTGTAGATGATGATGCGTCATTATTTGGATTATTGTTCTGCGTATTATTATTTGAATTTTCATACATTTGAAATTTGAAACCTTGTCATGAATCAGTCTTGGTTTAAATGACAATTAATTTTTCTAACCAATTTTTGTTACGACTTTGAAATTTTGACTTTGAGATTTGTATGCAGGTACACCATATTGTACTGTAATAACTCTGCCAAATAAAGTAATAATGAAGGAATGATGGAATTGGTGAAGATCGAGAGTCTTATTATTGGGACTTAAAGGTACCAGAGCAATGGCAATAATATTAGCTGGTCCAACGTAGATCAATCTCCCTCCAAAGTCGATGAGTTGCAAAAGATGCAAAACAAATTAAGCAATGCATGTTCATTTGATCTTGAGTAACTTTAGCAGCAACTAGCATCAGTGTCTCTTATCAATTTTCATGAAATTTGAGTCATTGTTCGTAATTAAATATATATTTCGAGTCTATTCATAAAATAGTAATATCTAAATCTCTATCAAATACATTGAAACAAATGTAAAAGTCCAAATTGTTGTAATTGAAACTCCAGCATAAACAATTAATCTACCGACAATTTCAACATCATATCTATATTTAAACACACCACTTTTAAAATTCAACTTATCCAAATCATAACTACTTCCATTTTTATTTTTATTATTATAATCCAAAATTTCGTAATAATCAATTTCTGATGATGGCCCAATATTATCAATTCTATTATGATCAGTAACACCTTTAAGGAAATTATTTAAATCACCAATTTGAGAAACATCATTTGAAATTGAAGTAGCTCTAATTCTACCAATTGAAGAATCTGTATGAGCTGTAGATATAAAATTTCTTCTTGGAAGATAAATACCTATGAATTTATAAATTGGGGGAAGTATAGTAAATATTATTGGTTTTGATAATGATTTCCAAATGACCACTAATGTTACACCAACTAAGAAACGAATTGTAAGCATCACTATACCTTTATTTTCAAATGGAATAAGATATAAATCATTAATATCATTAAATTGAAGATAAAATTTAGTATGAAATGCAACTAAATGAGAAAGATCTAATCCAATCAAAACACCTATGAATGCAACAGAATCATCAAAACATGGACAATCATCAACTGGTTCAGAATGAAAATGAATCAAACCAATAAACAACACTAAAATCAATAATGAACCTAGTATTAACCCTTGATTAAATATGAAGTTATCCCATACAATCCCATAATAATGTCTGAATAAAAATAATGCACCTCCTACGGATGAACCAATAAATATATCTAAAAACCCATGCATTCCACAATATAATCTACCGAAAATTAATGAAAAATAATAAATAGTTAATCCAATAATCAATGAATAATAAGTACTCGTAGTTAAACTATCTCCATATTTATAAACTCTTGATAATAAAACTAATGTAACAGCAGTTGCATTTGCTGAATGAGATGATGGAAATCCATATTCTTGTGTAGTATATGAACTCATTGTAATTCTATGTAACGGAGGACTTCTAGGTCTAGGTAAACAAAAATAATCTTTTAAAAACCCAGTGAAATAAATTCCCAAACCTAAAACATAAATTAAATCTCTACTTAATTGACTCGCACCAAACCATAATGGAGGAGGTAACATTAATACATAAAAAGTATGACTAGCTAGATTTGCAGTCCATGCAAAATAAAAATCAAATATTGGATTTCTAATTTTAGTTTGTAAATTGTATAAAATATTTGTTTCATATCGTATTATGGGTAACAAAAATTCTCTAAATTTATATCGTATTGGTGATAATTTCAGTTTGTAATGATCATTTGGTAAATTACCTGCATCTTTTAAATTAATTGAATCATCGGATGCATTTGATTGTTTTCCAATTTGTGGAGATGAATTTGATAATTCTTTTGGTATGCTTGAATCTCTAAATTTTAATTCATATTCAGACCCACTTGATGATTTCTGATGCATATTTTAAAACCAGACCAATAAATATATATCAAATCAAAGATCCAAATGGTTTTGAATATTATATTCTTGTTGATAACTGAAAATAGGAGAATAAATAAAAAAAAATCAAAAAAAAAAATCATCAGCCCCTTCTTTTTTTCCATCGTCTAAATTTTTCAAAATTAACCGAGAAATGGTACCAAACCGAACGAGGACCAAATATGGAAAAAAGAGACACGGTTTGGACAATTTATTGGAAATGTAATTTAATTTTGTGACATTATATCTATATTCTATATTCTATAATATTACACATTTCTTCTTCTTCTTCTTTTCTCTATCTCTTATAAAGTCAAATTCTTCTTTATAAATATTGGGATTGGGTGTACTATTACCATTTGTATTTCTGCCACTATTATTGTTACTTCCAAAATCTCCGTATGGATTCTTTACATAATTGTCTTCAGTTAATGGTTGATCTAATAATATGGTTGAATCATAACTTGTATTTTTTAAATGTCCTCTTCTTTTATTTGATAATGATGATTGATTTCTTGTATGTCCCATAGCGTATTTTGCACCATCTGATGAGCTACCTAAAACTCTCAGTAGTCTTTTCTTACTTGATTGTTGAGATTTTTCAACTTGTTCTTGTAATTCCATTTCCTTTTGGAAATGATTCAAAGCAAAATTGAAAACTGTTCTTATATTGAACATAGTTTTTGCCGAACACTGAATATACCCAATTGCACCAATTTCTTTTGCTACTTGTATTGGTAAGTCATTATCAATTTCTCCATAATATAAATCTTGTTTTGTTCCAACTAAAATTATAGGTATATCAGGACAAAAATGGTTCAATTCAGGATACCATAAATCTTTAACATTTTGTAAACTTGTTAAATTATTTAATGAAAAACAAAGTAAAATTAAATCTGTATCTGGATAACTTAATGGTCTTAATCTATCATATTCTTCTTGACCAGCAGTATCCCATAATGCTAATTCTATAGTTTTACCGTATGGTGATTGTACAATGGTGACATAATTTTCAAATACCGTGGGAACATAAATTTCTGGAAATTTAGATTCAGCATAACTAACCAATAAACATGATTTTCCAACTGCACCATCACCAACAACAACAATTTTCATATTATAATTTGCTCTTTTCTTTGTTGACATTTGAATTTTGGTGTAATTGGGAAGGATTGGATCTTCATTTATTATGACCTTTGGTTGTTGTTGATTTGAATTTTGATAATACAGTTGATTCTTTTGATTTACAACCTCATATGGATTAATTGGTGTATCAAATGTTGGATCTTGACTAGATTTAGGTGATTTACCAATGAATGAATACCTTTTTGACATTAATGCAAATAAAACGAATGTATAAATTTAAAAATAAAATATTGAACGAGATCCGAAATCTGAACGAGGAAAAAATTGAGATCTCGAGATCTGAAACAAATTAATTAAATACAACCAAGTTAACCTTTGAAAGCAGGGAAAACCGGTCAAATGCTCATATATATACGCAATGAAAAATTTGTTTATTTACGGTTGTAATTTAGATTTTTGTACCTTTTTTTTTTCTTTTGTTTATATTATTTTTTGTTGCTAAATTTAGTTATAATAATTTGCTACCAAATGCGTTTGTTGGACAAGGCTTTGTTATAGTATTTGGTGATGATAATCAATATCGTATACTTGCAGAGTGATGAAAGTCTTGATACTAGTATTTGTGGAAGATCAGGCTCTCTCAAAAGTCACTATAGTTGAGGAAAAGCGTACTGTAACAACAAGATGGAAGATTTTACCTAGTTTTTGTAGGCTATTCATTTCAGCTCACCCATTGTTGTCGAAATTCAAGTTGGTCTATCACACTCAGCGCCTAGTCGAAAATCGATTTTGGGTGTTTTATTATTGAAATATTTGAAACTGTAGCAAAAACTGATTGGTTTCAAAATAATGAAAGCCTGCAGTTTGTAACCTCGATGTGTGAAGATTGAACTAAATTCAAACTTTAAAACTTATAATGCCTCGAGTTTAGAGTAAATTGTATCTATACTGGTGTACTAAACTTTGAATTTGTTGATTTAAGAGATTAACGTGTACCTACCTGAAGATGACGTATCGAGGTACCTAGATTGTTTTGGAAGTTCATGATCGTTTGTAGGTTACACAAATCTTTTATAGGGGACCAATGTTATAAATGACAAGCATTGCTTTTTGCATATCATGCAAAATGAGTAAAAATTAATCTGATTAAATCTAAAACTAGCACAGAAATAGATGAAATATATAAATAGCAAGCTGAGAATATATTAGTTAAAGTCAAACGTATGAAGCAAGACTATAAAATGCAAAGAATTCAAAACAAAGGTGCATCACATGGTTAAAGAAAAGGTGAAAGAAAAAATGATTGGATCGAAATCATACCAAGGGTCGAGGTATAAAAAGGTACTAGCGGCACCAACCTTTAGGAAATTGTGGCTAGCAAATTAAATTAGTAGTTTTATCATACATTATTAATAGGTTGCAAAATCGTATTATACTAAGTTGCGAATTACACAAAATTGGAAAAATGAAAACTAAAAATAGAAATTTATACCTAAAATTTGCCCCGCCTTGAGCTAAAATATTTTTTCCGAAAGTTCTACCCAATCAAATTCTGAAAGTAACCATAACCAATTAGACAAAGAAAGGAAAGATGGATCAAATTTGGAAGTTGAGAAAACAACATTTCAAAAATATTTTAACGGTTAATACGCGAAATTAAACTTGTAACCAAAACAAATAAACAAACATGATGAAGTTTTCTAGAAGCTTATTATATAAGAAAATCTAATAAAGTGGAGTTCCATCTCTTTCTAATTAAAATATGAGCCAAGAAGTAAGGGCGAGAAAAAGTTAAATCGGATTGGAGATATAAGTGTTCTTAGTCCAAAGCCAGTGTTCATTGCTAGTCTATATGTATGAATTATTATTTAACTGTTTCTCCATTAATCCATCTCTTTGTCAACTCTTTGTCATCTCTTTGTCATCTCTTTGTTTTCTATGTATAGTTTATTGCGCTGATTGTTTAATTATTGTAGTATTATATTATGACACACACACGTTCTATAATAAAATTTCGCCTGGCTATATTTATATAAATTTAGTTATACGCATTTCCTTATTTTTTTAAAAATTTCACACTTTTTTTACAACCAATTAATAACTAACTAACTATTCATTCTTTTTAGTATTTGTTTATCATTATAGATTTATAGAGTATGAGTATGTCACTAAGCAAAAGTTTATATGATGTTGCTTTAGTATCAAATTCTTTTTGTAAAGTTATACGAGGATCATCAAATATTTTGATCACTGATTTATCAAATTTTTATAATAAAAGTTTTATAACTAAACCTATACGAGATCAATTAGAAAATGAATCAATCAATGAAATGTATAGAGATTTACATATAATGTCTGAAAATGTTAAACAATATAATAATCAGCCATCATCATCACAACCAAACTCAACATCAAATGCGTTTAATTCACAACAAAAGCGTGCTTACTCAACAAAATCATATTTTCCAGAAGAAATGATTGAAGAAGCGACTAATCAAGTCACATCTACATCTTCTACTCCCACAGTTTGTGAAGAAAAACCAAAAATGAAAAATTTTGAAATGTCATCAAGTGAAATTCCAAGTTCAAGATTAGCTAGAATCTTTCATTATGGTAGTTTAGCTGCTGGTATGAGTATAAATGCTGCTACCGAAGGTTTAAAACATTATGCAAGTGGTAATTCAACTCCAATTACAATGAAGTCATTATTTTTATCACCACAAAATATTGAACGAATGGCTAAAAAATTTAGTAAAATGAGAGGTGCTGCTTTAAAAATTGGTCAAATGTTATCGTTACAAGATTCTTCAATATTACCAAAAGAAATTCAACAAATTTTATTAAGAGTTCAAAATTCGGCTCATTATATGCCACCAGGTCAATTAGAAAGAGTTATGGTTAAAGATTTAGGTATTAATTGGAGAGAAAGGCTATTCACTTCGTTTGATGATGTTCCAATTGCTGCTGCATCAATTGGTCAAGTTCATACCGCTGTTGCTCATGATTTAACTCCAGTTGTTGTAAAAGTTCAATATCCTGGTGTTGTAAATTCAATTGATTCTGATTTAAATAATTTATTAATGTTATTAACTGCTAGTTCATTATTACCACCAGGTTTATTTTTGGATAAAACTATAGCAAATGCAAGAATTGAATTAAAATGGGAATGTGATTATTTAAGAGAAGCTGAAAATTTAGTTAGAATGAGAGATTTTTTGAAAGATGATGATGCATTTACTGTTCCAAGAGTTTTCCATAATTTATGTGGTGAACATGTTTTAACAATGGAAAGAATGAGAGGTACTGAAATTGTTAAAGGTACTTGGTCACAATCAACAAAAGATTGGATTGCAACAAATATTATGAGATTATGTTTATTAGAAATTAAGAAATTTAAATTTATGCAAACTGATCCAAATTGGGCAAATTTTCTTTATAATGAAGAAACTAGAAAAATTGAATTGTTAGATTTTGGTGCAGCAAGAGATTTTAGTGATAATTTTATTGTTAACTATGGTCGTATTTTAAGAGCTGCAGTTAAAAAAGATCGTGAAAAAGTTGAAGAAATTAGTTATCAATTGGGTTATTTAACTGGTTTAGAATCTCCACAAATGATTAAAGCTCATGTTGATTCAGTAATGTGTTTAGGTGAAGCATTTTCTCCAATTAATAACAATGGACAACCATTTAGTTTCAAAAAACAAACTATAACAGATAGAGTTAGAGGTAATATTGGATTAATGTTAAATGAAAGATTGACTCCACCACCAGAAGAAACTTATTCATTACATAGAAAATTAAGTGGTGTATTTTTATTATGTGCTAGATTAAATGCAACTGTTCCATGTGAAGAATTGTTTAGAGAAATTATCGGATATGAAGATTAGAGAGATGATGTTTTATTAATTGAGACGAAGTAATGGGTTAGAAATGTTGATTGTATTTATTTAATGAGTATATAATGTAATAAAATGATTTATGGAACTTTAAACTACTCTGGTATATTTTTGCAGCAAAAAAATTATATTCTATATATAACTATCAACCCAAGGCTTATATGTCAAGGACTGATTATGGATCTGCCGACTTATGTGACATTACAAATGATTCAATAGACAGTTACACTAATTTTGATTCGACAATTCTCGAGGATAGAAGGTTTTTAGTTGAGTATAATAATGATCCAACTAATTTATTGAATCGAAGAAATTCAGTGATTATTGCAAATACAGGTGAAAGAATACATAGAAATGTAACATTTACTATACCAGAATATACTGAAACTACACCACTAATAAACTCAGGCAATCAGTCATCTTGGGTTAAATTATATCAATATTTAAAGTCAATTTATTTTAATCAAATTTTCCGTTCGGTTTTCAAATGTTCAATTGCATATTTCATTGCTTCTTTGGGTGTTTATTATCGTCCATTCGATGACTTATTAGGTTCTACAGACTCAAAACATGTTGTCGCTACGGTTGCCGTATACTTTCATCCAACAAGAACTAAAGGGTCCATGAATCAAACTTTAATTTTTGTTGTCATTTCAATTATTTACAGTTTTACAATATCATTCTTTTGTCGATATATTTCATCTTTATTTTATAAAAATGGTGATGATGAATTGAGTCATATTATAGATTTAGTTTTAAGTTCAATCAGCCTTGGAATTATATCATTCTGGAAACAAAAGATCAATAAACAAACTTTTAATACTGCTTGTTCATTAGCTTGTATTTCTATAGTGGCATGTATTGTAAAAGAAGGGAGTATGCATCTGGGTATTGTGCCATTAAAGAGAATAGAGGGGACATTTTATGTTGTTGTTACTGGTTGTTTGATTTCAAGTCTTGTTTGTTATTTAATATGGCCAGTAAGTGCTGTTATTCAATTACAACAAACTCTAAATGACTCATACAATATTTTCTCATCGGTGCTATCAATTGTATCTAGAAGATTTGTTACTGGTGAACAATTTGCAAATAAAGATATTGAAATGGTTGAAAAATTAAAGAGTAATATCAATGCTTTATTACAAAATCTAGAGGAAGCCAAATTTGAGCTTCGATTACTTGGTAAAGAATCAGAATGTAAATTTTATCAACAGTTAGTTGAACAAACTATTAATTTAGCTAGACATTTACAAGCATTAACATCAGCTACTAAAATGCAATGGAATCTATTGAATGAAGATAAACCAAGTGTAATCACCCCAAGTTTGAAAAGTTTTACGTCGAGTGATGAAATTATAATATCTCCATCTGTTGAAAATTTGACAAACTGGCCAAGTGAGACTGCTACAAAAACTTCAGAAATACATCATCCATCACAATTATTCGACCTATTTGTGTACTATCTATCTCCATCTATAAAATCACTCATCTTCACAATTAAAGGTGTCCTTAATGAAATTCCGTTTGAGAAAAATTCACAATTATCATCAATTTTACAACAATCATTAACTGATGCAAACAAATTATTTGAAGAAAAGCAAGAGATATCATTTGAGAAATTATACTCACAAAGTATATTCAAGCAAAGTAATGAATTTTATTTTCAAGCTGATCAGGAAGAAGTTGCTGCTTGTTGTGGTAACTTTACATCATTATTATCTCAATTTTCCATTGAATTGTTAAAATTTGTAGAACTTTCAGATCAATATAACAAAGTAATTAACGAACCCCGTTCCTATCCATGGTTGAAGTTTTGGAAATACAAGTATAATTCGGATAGTGAAAATTCAAATAATATAACAAGTTTACATGCTGCATTAGACGATTTAAGAGATCAATTTGGCTTGAAAAAACAAGCACCACCAGAGCAACAACAAATAAGAAAATCATTCTGGGATAAATTGACTTTTTCAATTTGGAAATTTTCCAAAAATTTCAAAAGAACAGATGTTCAATTTGGTATACGAGTTGGTTTAGGAGCTGGTCTCATTTCAATATTTGCATTTGTCCCATTCACGAAGGGAATATTTATTAATTGGAGAGGTGAATGGTCGTTAATTATTTATTGTATAATGATGAATAAATCATTAGGTGGGACTACCATGACTGTTAAATGGAGAATAATAGGTACGTTTCTAGGTTCGTTCACTGCATTTTTGATTTGGAAATTAACAGATGCAAATGTTTATGCATTGGCTATAACAGGGTTTTTAATTTCAATACCTTCATTTTATATTATTCTATTTTGGAAACGGAATAATCCATTTGGAAGATTTATTTTACTCACATATAATTTGACTGCATTATATTCATATTCTATGCTTCAAAAAGACTCAGAAGATGAGCATGAAGGTGGTGAGAATCCAATAATTGAAGAAATTGCATTTCATAGATTTATATCAGTGACAATTGGGATAATTTGGGCATTAACGATGGCAACATGCTTCTTACCAAATAGTGCTAGAGTACGTCTCAAGAATGGGTTATCTATACTTTGGTTGAGATTGGGTGTAATTTGGAATTCAGATCCATTAGAATATTCAGATGAAGAAAAAGTCTTAATTGGATTTAAAGCAGAACAAGGAACGAATAAATTATTATCTGAATGTGAGACGTTGTTAAAACAAGCACCAGTTGAATTAAGATTAAAAGGACAATTTCCAACAAAAATCTATTCAAATTTGATTAAGTATTCCTCAAATATAATTGATTCATTTCAAAATCTTGATCTTTTAATTAAAGTTGATCCAACTTTGAATAACAATGAGGAATACGTCTTAAAATATATTGAGAATGAAAGAAATGAAGTTGAACAAAGAATATTTTTGGTGTTTTATATGTTGGCAAGTGCAATAAAATTAGGTTTTCCAATACCTAGTAAACCAGCAAGTATTGAACATGCAAAGGACAGACTATTGTATAAATTGAGTGAGATCAGAAGAAGACAACAAGATTTTGATTTGATTTTGAAGAATAATGATTTTGTTCTATTGTATTCTTATATATTGGTTGCACTGACTATATCGGAGCAGTTAAATAATATAATGTTACAAATCAAAGATTTATTAGGTGAAATTAGTGAAGATAAATTCCAATTGGTATAGGGAATAGTACTGTTATGGGTAATGAATATACAAAAATTAATCATAGAATTTACAAGACTATGCTACTTCCTTCATTATCAAGAAGTTGGTCTCATAGCTTCGATGGTAAGCACAAAATCAAAGTAACAAAAGTTCACTTTTGATAATATCAAGGATAGCATGATCTGGTCAATAATCTCGAGGTTTCATGTAATCAGTTGCATCTCATCTTTATCGAGTAAATTTTTTACAACAAACTTGTGATGTCATCTTCATAACTAGCCAGCAGTTTCTCCCTCTAAAATTCAACTATCTAAGCAAACTTTAAGTAAATATAATTAGCTAACATATCTTGTTGCATACTTTTATGAATTTTTTGCCGTCATTCTTTCCAAAACGAAAATAGAAAAAAAAAAAAAAAAAATTGATAATTTTTATTTTACCATCTAACAAATCAACAACAAGTTTAAATAATAAATCAATAATGTCGTTTACTCCAGACTCAGAAATAGGTATAGAATTAAAAAACTTATTGATAAATGAAATACAAAGGCGATTTTCAAGAAGTCTAGATGATGCCAGTGATATATCTGATTATTTAATTTATTTAATTGCAAATCAAAAGAATCATGATGAAATTGTAAATGAAGTCAAAGATATTGCTGATATACCTATTGATACATTATTTGTTCAAGAAGTATTTGTAGAAATTCAAAAATTGGAAAATAAACAAAATCAAACAGGGGTGATAATTCAAGATTCAGAAGAACCTAAAGTTTCTGCAAGTCTGAATGAAAATCCATGGTTACAACCTAATCAACAACATCATGCAGTTTCAGTTACTTTGCCTTCTGGTCCAAAACGAGAATTAACAGATGAGGAGAGACGAGCTTTAAGAGAGAAGAGATTTGGAACTGTTAATAATTCAACTAGATCACATAATGGTATTTCAAAAACTTCAAGACATGATAGAAATGGTCATGGTCATGATAATAGACATTCTCGTAATAATGACAGACATACTCAAAGATTAACAAAAGCTTTAGAATCACAACAAGGTAATATAAATTTTACAAATAAATTACAAATTCCAAAAGGTAGATGTCCAAATTTTCCTAAATGTGATAATAAACAATGTGAACTTGCTCATCCTACAAAAACATGCTTTTCATGGCCAAATTGTCCAAATCCATCAGGTACTTGTAATTTCTTACATCCAGATCAAGATCAAGAATTGATGGAAAAATTAGAACAATCTCAAAAACAATTTGAAGAAAAGAAATTAAATAAATTATTAGTTTCACAAGGTTCATGTAAATTTGGTTTAAAATGTGCTAAAGAAAGTTGTCCATTTGCTCATCCAAGTCCAGTTAATGAAAATGCTAAAATTGAAACATTGGAATGGTGTTCACAAGGTAAAAATTGTCAAGATCCAAACTGTACTAAATCTCATCCTCCACCCCCAACAGCAACAAAAGAACCTTTACAATCAGCGACTGAAATAGCTTTAGAACAATGTAAATTTGGTTCTCAATGTACAAATTATAAATGTCCAAGAAGACATGCTTTACTGACTGTTCCATGCCGTGCTGGAGCTGAATGTAGAAGAATTGATTGTACATTTGCTCATCCAATACTAGAACAATGTAGGTTTGGTATTAATTGTAAAAATAAAAATTGTTTATATCAACATCCAGAAGGTAGACAAGTTACATCAAATACATGGTCAAAAGACGAAGGTAATGCTAATTCAACAACTGAAAGAAGCTTTGCTGTACCTGAAGATCAAGTTATGGAACAAGCTGTTCAACAATGATAGATTTTAAATAGGAATTTTTTATATGTATAATGAAAAAAGTTGGGTCTAAAATGACTCGTATTACAAAACAATTGACTGTAGTCTCTAGCTCTTTTTTCCTTTGTGTAAAACTTTCATCGATCACATCTAATAAGAAAAGTCCATACGAAAGATAAAGGTTAGAATGGTTAAAGTTTATTTTTTGATGGATTTTTATAGATTTACTATTCTAGATAACTTAATATCTTTTTTTACCAGCAGCAGCTTCTTCAGCGTAAACTTCTAATGGTGATGGAGCTAATGGTGATTCCTTCCATAAGTTTGGAGTTAAGAAACCATAAGTGTTACCAATAGCAACGAAAGCAGCTTTTAAAGTGTTTTCGGTAGTTCTGGTAGAACCTGATGATGAAGTATAAACATCTTCAACACCTGCTAATTGCATTAATTTTTTAACAGCTGGTGAAGCAACAATACCTTTACCTCTTGGAGCTGGGATTAATCTAACTGAAACTGAACCACATTTACCAGTAACTTTACATGGTAATGAATGTGGTTGACCTAAATTAGAACCCCAATAACCTCTTCTGATTGGAATAATTGATAATTTAGCAATGATGATAGCAGCTTTAATGGCTGAAGCAACTTCTTTAGCGGTTTTAATACCTAAACCAACGTGACCGTTTGAATCACCAATAACAACAACAGCCTTCATTCTAGTTCTTTGACCAGCTCTGGTTTGTTTTTGAACAGATCTGATTTTCATAACTTCATCCTTTAATTCAGGTAATAATAAATCAATAATTTGATATTCTTTAACTGGTAATGAATGTAAATAGATTTCTTCGATTGAGGTGATTTTACCAGCTTTAACTAATCTACCTAATTTAGTAACTGGAGTCCAACCTTTTTCTTCACCATCTCTTCTACCTCTTCTTGGACCACCTCTTCTTCTACCACCAAATTGTCTTTTTGGAGCTTCTGCTGACATGTTTAATAATACTTTTAATAACTTATAATTGTCGGAATGTAACGTGGAAAGCCGGGGAGTTGGTTTTCGATCGACAGTTAATTAATTAATTAATTAATCAAGTAAAATTTGAAAAATTATCAAAAGACGTTTCAGAAAATTTGATAGTAAGACGATAACATCCAAACATCAACCGTAAATAAAGAAGGTAGTGTGATTGTGATTTTGAAGTTGTAGCCCTAATTTTGCTGTGACTATATCGTGATGCATTTGGTAGCAACTTTTGAACGCCGCTTCTCGCGACTGATCTCACACAATTCACACAATAATAAGTTGCTAATAGTAGTACAAAGCTATATTTCCGATTGAGAGGTTGCTAATAGACTGAAAACAAAATTTAAAAGTCGAATTCCATCTCGAATAACCAGATTACTTGTAATAAAGTGATAAAGTAAAACGATGAAAAGTTTCTCACCATTTTAATTGGATTCATGAGGTGATTCAAAGTCATTTACCGATTACATAATAAGTCGTAAGTTTTCCAAACACAAAAAAGTTTAAGAGAAAACCCCATATTATTTTATTTATTTAAACTTCCTCGAATAAAAAGACTTCTTGATTTTAAAAATGGCTGCAAAAAATGATAAAATAAACAGCAGCAATTTGATATAAGTGAAATTTATTTTTACAGCAATACATTCCAATATTAATGGAGAGAACATATTAATATAGTACAGAGTTAATCTTCTTAATTCTATGTTAATTAATCTAAATTAGGAAATTTCAAAAACCTCACTGTTTAAATTAGATTGCTATCACTCATTTTAACTAACATAGATAATGAGTTTAATAGCTAAATGAGTTTAATAGCTAACAAACCTTTTAACTAGTGTTGCTTATGTCATCCGATTCATCATTGAACTTTGTCAATAGTATAAGAGCTCGCAGTCTTTTAATATATATATGTATATATATCTTTCTTTTATTATAATCTGGTTGGTTTTTAATAAGAAGGCAAATTTTATAGTGAAGAAAAAAAAAAAAGCACCATCCCCTTAAACAAGTTTTTATATAAAACCAATTTCGAATTTACAACAATTTTTTTTCTTCCTAATTACACTTCAATTTCTAGAAAGTTATATTTATTAATTTCAACTATTCAATTCAATCATGACTCAAGGTAAAGCTCCATCAAATGAACAAATTAAAAAGGACTTAAAAAGAGATGCTGATAATGTTGCTAAGAAAGCTGAAGAAAAATCAGAAGAATTAGCAGGTAAATCAAAACAAGAATCAGAAAGATTACAAAAACAAGGTAAAGAATTCTTAAATGATGCATCAGAAAAAGGTAATGAATTATATGAAGAAGCTAAAAAAGAATTTAATCATTTAGAAAACGAAGGTAAAGATTTATTTTCAAAATTATATGGATTTTTAAATGAAAAAGCTCAATGTGCAAGTCAACAATTTTCAAAATTCTCAACTCAATTATCTAAAAATACTAAAGATTTATCAAATAGATTATATCTTGAATTACAAAATCCTGTTGTTTTAACTCAATTAGTTGTAATTGCTGGTGGTGCAGCTGCTGCTTATCAAGGTTATTTAGAAAGACATAGAATTAGATCAGAAAATAATGTTGTATTAGGTTTACATGCAAGTATTATTACTGGTTTAGTTTTAGTTGATGGATTTTTATTCAACAAATATTATCCAAAATATGATCCAAAAACAACTACTTTTTACAAAAAACAACAAGGTCTTGAATAAAGATAATAGTTATTCTTATTACCATAGTGTTTATAATCTCAAGTTAACGGAAAAATATATAAATATACATATTTATTATCACACTTTCGTCTGATATGGCCAGTTGTTTTGAATATCTACTCATTCTATTATCAGTTTATTGTAGTGTGAGCAATTTTAAATTATTGAACATCGAACACAAAACCATTCCTATTGTTTACGATATTTTCCTACCGATATTTTACGTAAATTTAAAGAAATTGATAATTTGCAGCCAAATTGGAATGCTGCAAAAAAAAATCTGAACAAATTATTATCAACTAGGATCAGTAACAGCATCACTAGGATAAGTAACAGATGCTGATATTACACAGTCTACTTAGGAGCCTACCGAATATCATATTCAGTTTCTTTAGGAAATGAGTTGAATTTAAACGGAAATAAAATTAGCAAGATTGTTAACATTGAGCTAAAAACCCACAAGGGCTGTAATATGGACTCAATTAATATCAAGTTAATTTCAACTATGCCGAGTGAGTAAGTTGTTTGCGTGTAAGTGTGAGTTGTTGTCATTTTTTAATCATTTTATCAATATCCTGGGTTTCTACAAATTTTTCTGCCTATAGATAAATTAGAAGCAATAATTTTGAAGATTACTTGGTTTGTCGACCAGTCTTGAACTGACTTTAAGAGGCTTGGAACAAGATCGTTAATGCTAAGTTATGAACCTCTCGAAGATATGGTGAAACCTTACATTTCAAAAAACTAATCTTTCAATCTATATGCATAGTGAAGAAGCTTAAAGTTGGGTCCAACTTCAATCTGTATTCCTTTCATCCTAAACTCTGAGTGATATGCTCCAACTTCAATCTGTATTCCTTTCATCCTAAACTCTGACTGATATGCTCCAACTTCAATCTGTATTCCTTTCATCCTAAACTCTGACTGATATGCTCATCATTTTTAAAATTGTTGCAAAAAGTTTCGGTATCAACATAGTCTAATTCAAAGAAATCAAAAAATCTTGACAAAAAAACCGAAAAACCAATATTCAGGCCAAATATCAATACCGACGATACAATCTACTCTCATTGCCACTATTATTAGAATAATAATGATCACCAGGATCACATTCATTACAATTTTTAAGTAACTGATTGATAATTTACTCAAATATGGAAATTAATGGCATCAAAAGAAAGAATTGCACTTTAGATATTCGGCTACATATCAAAACCAATAATTTAGCTCAAATTATAATACAAACAATAGACAAAGGGTTAGGATCTACGTATCTCGAATTAAATCAATTTTTAAGCCAATAAGAAATTTAAAAATATTCTCTAAGTATAATTTATAAATTTTTAATTGGCTATGCTATTTAGCTAATGGTGCATATATCATCAATTTTAAATCGTTCGGTGCATATTTTAAACTTTAAATTCACGTAAATTTGAACTATAGCCACTTCAGAAATAGAAAAGTTTAAAATAAATTTTGAAACCAACCTAATGTAATACATAAACATTCTAAAACTATTAAATACGAACTTGGCTCAGAATTAAACCAAAGCAAACGGATGAAGAAAAGATAAAGTCAAGAGTTTCTTCAACTATACGGCATTCTCAATTGATAACATTGACTCCACATTTATCAAATCTTATCTTAGAAAATTTTCTTCATAACGTCCTATTGAGTGGGCGTCTTCTATCAATGAATTTCTTTTTTTTTCAATTTTCCTCGTTGCCCATTTTCGTGTATGATGTAATTTTTGGAGTGGCTAAAAAAGCTTCACTTGCTTGAAGAACAAAAAACAAATAGCTTCTCTTGCATAAAATATTTTTCCAATTCTATCATATTACACAAAAACACGTAAATCCATCTTACCAAACCAATTACAACACTAGTCTAACCACTTCTGAATAAATCTTGTCATACACCACGTTTTTTGGTCGATTTAAGTTTTTTAGACTCTGTAAACTAAACTTATAGTTAAACGCGACTTTAACCGATATCTCAATACATTTAATATGGGGCTCATAATCATTTACCTCTTATTATGTACATATTGTAAATAGAAAGTTTTCACATGAAAAAAAAACTAAAAAACTAAGGATAAACTTTCTTCCGACTAAAAATTAACTAAAGCAAAATAAATTGTGTTTATATGTATGAGGAGCACAAACTCACCTTGAAAGCTCGACAATACAAAAAGACGATAGTAGATCTAAGGAGCACACAGTTGCTTGCATGAGATTGATAGCAAGTTGATGAATATGTTAAACGGCCATTATATTTCATATCTCTAGTTATCAAACTTAGTGCCGTGTTTTCTCTAATGTAAACTTGATCGATCAATCAAAGCCAAATAAATTAAGAATATTATAAATTGATAATGATTAGTCATCCTAATTTTGATTAGTATCCCATGGTCCATCAAATATTTTTCAGACCGAATACAAGCCGAGTCATCATAGAACAATAAAAAATTTGATCAACAAAGAAGAAAATAAAAAGAAGAAAATAAACAGCAAATTTGTTAAAAATTACGTTATGTATCGTGAGCTTATATATTTAAATAGTTTTAAATAGTTTTAACCTTGACTACAGTCTAATTAGTTATGTTACAGTTCGAGAGAAGGATTTAAAATAATAAATGATCAACGGTATAAGTCAAAAAAATCAAGGTATATTAACTTTGTTGATGAATGTCAATGGAAGAAAAGTTTAATTGTACCTGATTTGAACAAGCCAATAAGAATCGAAAATCTTTCAAAGAAGCTTTCAAACAATTTCTTAACTCCTCTATAATTATAATTGAATTATTAAATTATCATACACGTTTAGATCCGATGATAAACGCAAAAAATTGCAACGATTTAGTATAGTAAAATGTAACAATAATTATACTCAGTCATATTATTATACATATCTTGTGAGAGAAGGGAATATAATAATTTATCATGGATGATCTACTACTAAAAAGCTTGTTTTTCTAATTTTTATTAACTTTTAACCTTTTTAATGTGAGTGAAGGTTTTTAGGGTATTTTCGGTGAAAAGTTTAATTTTTAATGCTCAGACAACTAAAAAATAAGAATGAATAAAAAAAATTTTTATAGTTATGAGTGTTAAAGCTATTGATACTTTTTTACCTTTTACATATAATAATATATAAAAAATAATATTATTTGAAAACCGTTTATTATTAAAGTTTTACGATCTCATAGAAGGTTTTTTAGACGAATGGAAGAGTAGGAGGAGGAGGAAGAGGAGGAGGAGGAGGAGGAGGAGTTTCTTATAGAGGATTTACCAGTACTTTTTATTTGGTAAAATGTTTTTTAAGTCACCTCTAAACTTTAATTTGTAAATTGAATACCGTAATTGTTAATCTTCTTTGATCAATTGTAGACAATAAGAAAGAGAAAAATATTGAAATATAATAAGTAGGGTTTAATAAAAAAAAGAACTTTAATGGAAAGTCGCATACATTACCATATTAGTAAATAGGCTCAATATAAAGATGTGTATTAATATAAAAAGTGAATTGTAATTGAAAAAGAATGATCTAAATCAGAAAAACAAGTTACACAAGAATGCATTATTGACTTCAATGAATCATAGGTTAATATATTACACCCATTTTAGCTAGAAAAATGTTATTGTTTTGTGATTATTAACTATAATTAGTAACCCTTAATATATACCTCCTGTATATAACTTTCTACATGCCAGCTGCAACGAAAAACAAAAAATAATAGCACAAAAAAAAATTGTTCTATTATTTTTTTCTCGTAGTAAATCTACGAGCAGAGAAGATTCAATCGCAAGGAGAATTAATATTAGAATATAATTGAACAATTGAATTAAATAACAGAATAAAAATACAGAACATAGTTTTTATAACCATATACGGTTAATACAAAGTAACACCCTTTTTTGGGTCTATTCTTTCTCTTAGTAATACTAAAAAAGCTAAACAAAAGCTAAACAAAAGCTAAACAAAGCTAAACAAAGCTAAACAAAACCTAAACAAAACCTAAACAAAAGCTAAACAAAAGCTAAACTATTGTTAATTTAGAATATTGTAACCCACTCTCTTTAGTTTAGTTTTAATTTCTATGGTTGGTAGTAAATTATTAATTCTGTATAATCCATATTTTGTGTAAGATGTATAGAAGATTATAATTGTACTAATAAATTATAGTTTTGTGTAACTGTGTTCAATGTTCTATTTTTTTTTTTTTTTTTTTTTTTTTTTATTTTCTTGTAGATAATAAAATTGGAATTAAAATTAAATAAAAAAAAAAAAAAAGCATAGTCGCTTTTGATCATCCATTTCTTTTTATATATTTATCAACATCTATCTCATCTCAATTTACCAATCATCAAACCAAAAATTGATTGATATATATTTTTATTGATTTATCCCTCCAAAGTTGGTTTCAGTTTTTTTCGTTTGTTTTTTTTTTTTCTACTCGTTAAGATAAAACAAAAATATATTTTGCATCCATTAATATTATAAAGTTCCATTTAAAGTTTTATCAAATTTAGTTTTAACAAGAAGAATCATTATAATTCATATGTTTATATCAAATTCTTCGAGTGTCTGTAATAATAATCAACAAAACCACCAAGAACATCAAGTGCAACTTCAACAACAATTTCAATTATTCGATCGTTTTGATATTATGTTAGATCCATCAGACAACAGTAATGGTGGTAATAATAATAATAATAATACTAATAATAATAATAGTATTAATAATTACAATGATAACGCAGATAATAATTTTTCAAACCAAACTTTGACTGATTTAACCGATTATTACGCAAATACACCCGGTGCAAATTTAAACAATAGTCAATTAATGTTAAATGCTATTAATTACTCAATGGATGAAAATGAGTTAAATCATAATAATAACTTATATAATGAACCTTTGAGTGGTACTCAAGATGACTTTAATCCTCCTCTACAATCATTCAATTACAATCAATCGGTAAATGTTAATTTAGGTTCTACGTCACTCCCTGCTAATAACAACAATTATTATCTGCTGCTGAATTATTATACAAATAATAATGCTGGTCATAATATTAGTCAACCTTATTATAATTCATATAACGCTCCAAATAATCAACAATTTGTAATACCGAATAATTCATCAACTTCATCCTCCTTATATTCATTTGCACCAAATCAACACCAACCGTCAAATCAAATTTTTGAATTTGACAATACACCAACCCAATCTTCATTTAATGATCCAAATTTATATTCTACTTCAAATTCATTCAATTCATTTTTTAATTCGACTCCGACATCATTAACTTTCCAAGAAAATAACACCAACACCAACACCAACCCCAACACCAACCCCAACACCAACCCCAACACCAACATTAACACTTATACATCACCACAATTTCAAGAATCAATTCCAATTCAAGAATCAATTCCACATCAAGAATCAATTCCACAACAACAAAATACTCAACCTATTCAATATGATCAACCTCCTATACTTCATCAAAATTCAATTTTACCAAATCAAACACAATCGTCACCTGATTTAACTAGCCAACCATTACCTACTTTTTCAACAATAAAGAAAGAAGAAGTAACTAAATCAAATTCAAAGAAACAACCAAAAAAAGAAGTGGAACATGAATCTGATTCTGATTCAGATGTTGATGATCTTTCAAAATTTACTTTACAACATTTGAAAAAACGTTATTGTGTTGTAAGAGGTGTGTCAGCAGGCGGTTGTACTACAAGACCTCCAAAAGAATCTATAGATTCTGACTCAGTCTATTTACCTGTTGAATTAAATGTTCATGGTGCTAGTGTTAAAGATATCTGTTTACCTAAATGGAATCAACTGGAAAAAATTGATAGACGAAGAATTGTTCGTATTGAACGTATTCAACAAGGTCCAAAATTGGTTTCTGTTTTTTCAATAGTAGGAAGTGCAAATGAAAATCCAATTACTTTACCACCAACATCACCTAATATAGATGTAATAGAAGTTTCATGTTTGGAATGTGATGTTAGAACAGATGAAGGAGATGATATGGATTCACAATCATCAGAAGATGAATCTGGTCTAAATAGTAAATCACCAAAAAGTAAACATTTTATTAAAAATGATGTAGATGGTCAATCTTACCAATATTATATTACATCAGTTGAAGTTGTTGAAATTGTGGAATTATTAATTGGAAATCAAACTAAAGATGCAATCCAAAAACGAAGAGAACGAGGTAGAGTTAGATCTAATTTAGTACCATTTTGGAGTAAAAAACCAATAAGCTCAAGAATGAGTGATACATCAACAACTAATAGTACAAATTCATCATCAAATTCATTATTATCATCATCTTCATCGGTAAATACCACCATTAATGGTTCTTCAAATCATGATTTTAGAATGGAATTAGCTAAAAGAATTATGGGTTACGAAATTAGAAAGCCGAGAGGATTTGATAAAGAAGTTAGAATATTGAGGTGGGATAAATTAGTACCTGCTTTGAAAAGAGCTTTACAAAGTTATTATACTGAAATACCACAAGCTGATGCACATTTACAATTTTAAACATTTAATTTAACATTTAATTTAAACATTTAATTTAAACATTTAAGTTTAATCATAATACATAAAAGTTGTTCTGTTCTGCAAAAACTAAACATCATTTACTTTATAGTTTCTATTTAGCAGCTCGGTAACTCTGCAGTAAAGTGGGTTCTACAATCCCTCAAGTAATAATTGATTTTTACAAATAATATATAACGCAACAATTTTTCAATCAATCCTTTACCCTATACATATCATTTTGAGATTTGATCCTCCAAAACAATTTTATCTCCATTCAACCTCCTTTTCTTGGATCGACTCAATTTTGTTTTCCATTTTTTTTGCGGATAATATAAAAGTAATACAAAAATATAAGAAATATTAACTTCGTAAATGCATATTCTTCATACTATAGTTAACAAATTTTGCAGAACAAATTTTTTATTATAATTCGTTGTTCATTGTAAATCTTTTCAAATTATAGATACGTACAAGTAGTTACTGCTTTCGAGATGATTAATAGGTAAGCTTACACCATGTATTCGGTCTCCCACTCATCAAGAAGATCGATTCGTTGATACGCGATGGTTGATTTGAAGATAAGCTTGTGATTTGAATATTGAAAGCATAATTTATGTAGACGAATAAACAATTGTTGTACTGCAGAGTCAACTACTCAAAAGTAATGTTGTTGTTCTCCACTCAAATTAGAGTTTAGCCCATGTTAATTGCTATTTTCTTATATGGCTTAATTAAATAATGTTTTAGTACCTGGGACTAACTGAATTATTATATATCTGTTTGACTGGTGATGATTTAATGTTTGCGGAATATGTTGACGTAGAGAAGAGAATAAAGAAGCTTCGATTTTGTTACCCATGTACAATAATGATTTTACGAATTTATTGAATTGAATTTCCGATTTGTTTTGTAATTATTCTAAAGTAAACAAATTAGCTCGACCACTTAACTTGTTCTAATTATATGCTAAAACGTTTTAGTTTGACTATAATACTTTAAACCTGTCTTGTTGTTAAGTGCTATTTAAGACATTATCGTTCCCCACATTTGAGTCTAAATATTGGCTGTAAATCACATTAGTGGCTTGATTACGAAGAAAATTAAGTAAATTGAACATACGATAGTTAAGAAATAATCATGGATTTGTATACAATTACGATCGTGAGTTTTAGCTCATGATTAGTGATTGAACTAATAAAGTTTAAACTCGCATAGCACAGCCCTATTCTCGCATGAAATTATAATTTTTGTAGCTCCTTAGAAGGGCGAGCCTTATATATTTTTGGCCCATATCTATAAACTAGACGATACCCATCGAATGTCTTTTGTAGCAATCCTTTATCGAGGGTTAAGTACAAATGGTGAATGTCAAGAAGCTGAAATGAACATTTTGAATTTACAGATTCTAATTTAGGTACTAGGAAAATTCTGAGCTTACCTATTTCACGAGGATAAATTTATTTGAATCATATTGATGTACAATAACAAAGCATTAACGTAACTTAATTAAATACAGTTTCATCAAGTAGCAAAGATTAATCAAAGAATACCTAAGACTGAACGGAAACCAATCAATTTGTATAACCAGTAACCCATGCTCTATTTAAAGAACGAAATAATCATACATAGCGATAATTACCAATTTTGACCCTACGAAAAGTCTAACTCTACAATTAAAATTGTTATGAGAGTATAATGAGATTCTCTAATTTTATAGTTCCTATTCCTGGTTTAACTTACTTTCTTTAATGTCAAGGTATTTAAAATTGAAAAAGTAATTTTTTTGACATGCTTTGAAGTTTTTGAAAATTCAACTATGTGGGCCTGAAAGAGTTACAGGCATTATGTTTGAGGTCAAACAATCTAAACAAGCTACTTTAGAAGTTGTTAAATGAGATTTAAGTGTTGATTATCTTGCAATTTAACTTTTTTTCCCATTTTTTAAAAGTAGAACTACTTGATCAAACTCATGTTTTACTAAAGGAGACTGGCATCAATCAGCTCCAAATTTATTGAGCTTCTTAATTAATCAAGTTTGAGAATGATAGCTTGAGTATTGTAAGAGTTATTGGCAATTTAAATTTTGAGATTAACTATGATGATACTGCATATAGGTGAGATTAATTTCAGATTCTATACATGGTAGCATTAAGGGGTAATTTATTGAAAACATTGAAATTTGAAATCAAAGTCACATGTGGCAATTAGTAACCCTTGAAATCACGAAATAGAGTGTGTTTACTAGCCAATCGCTAATTATAAGATTCTTCTACTTAGACTTTTTTATTCAAATCTACACATAGCTGTTATAATTGTTCTCTCATTGGTCAGACTTTTTAGTAGAAAAATCCCACCCCCCCCCCCTTATATATAAATAATAAATAATAAATAATAAATAATAAATAATAAATAATAAATAATAAATATATATTAACTATTCAATTGTTTGAAGATCGGTATATAATAGCTCAAATATGCCAATATATCAACATTAGAACCATTGTTTAAAATTCAAATCTACGTTCAGCTTCTTTCCAGTTTATAACATTCCAAACAGCTTTAAAATAATCAGCTTTAACATTATGATATTGTAAATAATAAGCATGCTCCCAAGCATCAATTGCAATTAAAGGAACTAAATTTGGATCAGTAATAGTATCTTGATTTGCAGTAGTAATAACATTTATTTCACCACCATTTTCTTTATTTTTAACAACAAAAGCCCAACCAGAACCTTGAATACCAGCTAATTTACCATTTGTAATCTCAATTAATTTTTCAATCGAACCAAATTGTTTTGTAATTTGTTTATCTAAGGGGGAATCTTTTGATGGTAATTCACCACCACCTTGTTTTTGAGGAGCTAAATTTTTCCACCATAAACAATGATTAATATAACCACCACCATTAAAATTAATTGCTTTTTGTAAAGCAACCAATTTTTTAACTTCATCTTTTGATTTGGCTTCAACCGCTGATTCAATTGATTTATTTAAATTATCAACATAAGTTTTATGATGTTTATTATAATGTAAATCATTAATTTGACCTGAAATATAAGGTTCTAAAGCATCTAATTCATAATCTAAAGTTGGTAAAGCATATTTAGTTCTAACAAATGAAACACTTTGAGTACCTTGTTTCAAAATTGGAGATGATTTAAATAATTGACGAGAAACTGATTTAAACATGACTAAACCTGTTGAATAACTCAATTGATAGGAATAACTGTGTATTTATACTATTCAGGAGTTTTATTCGCACAATTGCCGCAATTTTATTTGGTAATAAAATAATATATTATATTTGGTTATTACACGCAAAAATTTAGTAAGATGTAATGATGTAATTATGTAATGACGCATAACAGCCGAACTAATATTAATTTGGCTGCAAAATATATATATACATTATAGCTATTATAGTTTAGTCTAAATCTATAATCACATTCACATTCACATTCTTTCAACTGGCGTTAAACCTAATAACGTCATACCATTATATATAACTTGTCTTGTTGCTGAATATAATGCTAATCTTGCAATTGCTAAATCTTTTTCTTGACCTGATACCCATAATATATCGTAACATGATGATACAATATGTGACAAATTAAATAAATATGTTACAATAGTTGATGGTTCTTCAGTTTTATATGCTTTTTTGATTGTATCTGGATATTGAGCTAATGTTCTAACTAAATTAATTGCACATTGTTCAGTTAATAATTCCAAATTTGCATTTTCCAATTGTTTTAAATTAATTCCAGATTTTCTTTCCATTGAACATAATCTTGAATGTGCATATTGTAAATAAGGACCAGTATCACCTTCAAATGATAACATTCTATTCCAATTAAATTCATAATTTAATATTCTTTTACTTTGCATATCTTGAATCATAACAGCAGATATACCAATTAAATCAGCAATTTTTTCAGGATTTTCAATTTGTTTATATTTTTCTTCATTTTTTTGCATAACTTCATGCATTTTATCTCTTGTTTCAGCAAGAATATTATCTAAAAATACAACAGTACCTTTTCTTGTTGACATACCTTGAACCATACCAAAATTAATATGAATTAAATCTTTTGCCCATTGATAATCCATTTGTTTTAAAATTTCAAAAAATTGTGCAAAATGTAAATCTTGTTGTGATGCAGCAACATAAATCATTTTATCAAAATTATAATTATCATATCTTTTTGCTGCTTCACTTATATCTCTTGTTAGATATAATGATGTACCATCAGATTTTTCAATTAATGCTTTACCTAATTTTTTATTAAATTTAGTTAAATCAAATAATTTAGCACCTCTATCAATATGAATTAAACCTTTATCTTCTAATAATTTAGTTGCTTGTTTCATTTTTTCTAATGGAACTTGTGATTCACCAGAATAAACATCATAAGTAATATTTAATCTTGCATAAGTATCAATATATTTTTCAATTGATAATTCTCTAAATTTTTCCCAAATTTTTAAAGATTCTTTATCACCATCTTCCATTTTTTTAAAAAATTGTCTTGCTTCTTCATTTGTGTTTGAAATAATTTTCTTATCATCTTGTTCTGAAACATCTACACCTTCAGCAATTTCTTGATTTCCTGATGCTGCATTTGTTTCATCTAAAACATCTTTATTAATTTTAACATAAACTTCAAATAAATGATTAATTGGATCAATTTTTAATTTTTCTTCATTTCCATATCTTTTAAAACCAATTGCTAATAAACCAAATTGTTTACCCCAATCACCTAAATAATTAAATCTTTTAACTTCCCAACCACATTTTTCATATAAATTTGAAATAAACCCACCAATTATAGTACTTCTTAAATGACCTGCATGAAAAGGTTTTGCAATATTTGGTGAAGAAAATTCAACAATTGCTTTTTTACCTTCACCAATTGGTAAATAACCAAAATCACTTTTTCTATTTAAAATATCTTGTATAGTTAATTTAAATAATAAATCTTTTGCAAAGAAAAATTGCATAAAAACACCTTGTGATTTAATTTCATCAATAAATTTACCTTTATTAAATAATTCACTCCATTCTTTTGATTTTTGTTGTGGATTTATACCTTTTAATCTTAATTTTGGAATTGGTAATAATAAATCACCTTGATCTAAAACTTTTGGAGTATCTAAAGAATCAAATATAATCGGTTTTTCAACTTGAGTAATCTTATGTAATTCTTCTGTTATATAATTTCTAAAAACATCTATAACATTATATTGTGGATTTGAACCTTCAATTGTATCAGGTTGATTTAAACCTATTTTTTTTAATTGTAATGAAATTGTATCTACTGACATAAATCTATGACTAATTATTGATCTGCTTGTTATTGAATTTAAGTTCTTGAATATATTAAATGATTGTAATAATTTGAACTTAGTCAATATTTGCATGAACTATAAAAAGAGATGAGAAAAAATTTTTGATGATTATTGAGTCAAAACTACCAAATTGGGAAATTGACAATTATTAACTGCCAATTGGAATAAATTGATAGAGATTACCTAAATTAATGACTTAACACTGAAAGAGCAGAAGAGCGGAAGGTCAACTGTTGAAACTTATTTGGTATATATCTGTAAAGACTATATGCGAGATCTGAAAACGAAATCGTAGAGTTGCCATTGATTTAGATCGCTATTTGTCTTGACTAACAACCTACCGTGGTTAGACTGTACTCCAATCAGTCAGTCAACATCGTCGTCTCTATTAACCCATTAGATTGTTGTATAATACTAGATCTGTTCGATTCTTATCGTATATTTTTATGGCCAGGGCAAAAAAATTAGACGAAAAAATAACAAAATTATATCAAATTAATCAATTAATTGAATAATGGATAATGATAAAATTAGTCAATTGGCTGAGATGGGATTTAGTCAAGAACAATCAAAACTAGCGTTACAATTAGCTAATGGTAATTTAGAAGATGCTATTGCTTATTTATTTGATGAACCAATTGAACAACCACCACTACCACCAAATCAGCAACATACACCGACTAATGAAAATAATAATCAAATTATTAAATATCAAGATAGCGTACAAATTAAAAATCCAAAAGATATACCTGATTTTGGTCCTTTAACTTCAGAGGATTTACTACCTAGCGTAAATAGTGATATTTTACAATCACTGTCAGATAACAACCAAAATAATAATAATGTAGATTGGGATCAATTTGAACATATTGAACAACAAGATGTAGAAAGTGTATTTGATTATCCAATAGGTTATGAAAAGAATGAAACTGATTACATACCTGTTATTTTACCAAAATTTAAAATTTCATCACAGAGTGTTATAATTGCATTGGTTGCAATTTTTTCACAAATTAGTCAACTTAAAGATGTATTATTAAGTAAAAATTTTGAAGATTATGGATTTAGTGAAAATTGGTTTACTCATGAAGCTTCAAATGAAATTGAAATACCAGAAGGTCTTAATGAAAAAGAATATAAGTTAATAATTGAAATTCAAAAATTTATAATATTTTTAACTACAAATTTAAGTAATAGATTGTTTATCAGTGGTGAAACGTTTTGTAAGAATTTACCAAATGAGTTAATAAACCAAGAAAATGATGATTGGGAAGAAATATTAAAAAAATTCATTCCAAATTTAAAAACTTTAGTTGAAAATATTCTAAATCAAGATATTGATAAATTATTTTATTCAAAAGTTGAAAGTATTTCAGGCCAAACTGCATCTTTACATAATTTTATACTTGATAGCGATAATAAAGGTAGTTCAATTCAAGAAAGTTTTGATAAATTATTCTGGGATGGTCCAGAATTAGTAACTTTAACCAATTTATCAAAAATTATAATTATTCAAGTAAATGGAGATGAATTAAGTTATGAAATTCCACAACCAATTCAAATTGAAGAAATGTTTTATCCTGGAATTTATTCAAATGATATATCATCAATTATAAAATCGATGAATGAAAAGAAAGAAAAAGTTAAAATTGAAAGAAATCAAATTACTAATAAATTAATGAGTTTAAATTCTTTTGAAGGTAAACGAATTAAAACAGTATTACAAAATTCAATAAATTATATTAAATCAATTAATGAAAATGAAGCATTGGCAGATTTAACTAAATTAACAAAAAATATAAATAATGAATCAGAATATTTAAATAATAAATTGCTACAATTGAATTCAGATTATGTTAGATATGAAATTAGAAATCATGAAAATGTATTAAAATCAATGAAAGATGCTAATTTACCAATTCCAAAACCATATAAATTAATTGGAATAATTGTATCTGATTCTGATTATTTTTATAAATCAAAATTATACAATAATAATGTTGAAAATTGGGTTTATTTTACTCCTGATGATGATAGAAATAGAGTTTTAAGATATAGATCAGAAACAATGTCATTTGATCAAGTACAACAAGTTATTACTGATTTATCAAAAAATGGTTCAAAATCTTTTCTTCTAATTTATGCTGAAGAAGATGAAAAAGATGAAGAAGATGAAGAAGTTGATGAAGTTGATGAAATTGAAACACCTGAAAATTTAAAACAATTTTTTATAAAAGATAATGAATTAGTTAAAGAACAAGTTGAAAAAGCAAAAGAAAATGATATAGAAATTGAAGAAACGGAAGTTAATAATAGTGATAATAATAAAGAGAATGATGATGTTAAATTAATAGACTTAGATGATGATTATATAGATGATGATGATACTAATAATAATAAAGAAAACGCATAAAGAGATGAATAGCGTATAGTTATTATATATATTAGCGCTATCACCCACCCCCATATTATTTTTTTTCTATTGTCGTGTTCGTAATCAACCAGATTTATTTTCTTTAAAACTATAACATTTACAACCATGGACTATCCTGATGATGATTATGAAAATAATAACCCATTTGCAGAACCTACTAATAATATAAATCAACCTACAGATCAACCGGTCCTACAGCCATCAATTATAGAGCATCAACAACGAGAAGAAATCAATAATCAAGATGATTCAGATCAACTACTAAATCAAATTGATTTGAAAAAATTATTACCTGAAAGATTCACAAATAAATATCTGTTAACTGTAAAATTAGTTGAAATTGAAAAGAATAAACCTGGAAATCCAATTTTAAAATTAGATTTTGAAGTTAAAAATTTACCAAGATATAGACAAAATAAATATAAAGATGTACGTCGAACTTATAATGAAGTTGTTAAATTTAATAAATATTTGACAATATCAAATTTAGAATGTTTTGTACCTGTAATACCATCATCAACTACATCATATCCAGCAAATGGTGAAGATGAAAAAAAACAATTGAAAAATTTATTTCAAGAATGGTTTAATAGAATTACATCAAATCCAATATTAATAAGAGATGAAGAATTTGTTTATTTTATTGAAAATGATTTTGGTTATTCAGTTATAAATTCAAATAAAAAACAATCTGTTGCAAGTGGATTAATGAGAAAAACTTTAAAACAATTTGCAATACCATATGATCCATATCAAGAATTGGCAAGTTTTAGACCAATAATTAAGGATTCTTATCTTAATTGTCAAAAACTACATAAATTATATGATAAAAGTTCAAAAATTGAAAAACAATTATCTATTCATACTTATGATATGTCTAATAAATTAAATGTTTTAGCAGATTTTGAAACTACTCATCCTGGAATGAAAAATATGTGGGAAAAATTAAGTAAAATTGTATCACTTCAATCAGATTTATTATTAATTGATTCAATAAACGAAAATGCTATATTAGGAGATAGTTTTCAAAATTTATCAAATGATTTTTATGAAGTTAAAGAAGCATTAACTAATAGATATTTAATTATGAGAGAATTAGTACAAGCTGAATCACAAACAAAATCAAAACAAATTCAAGCAAATAAAATTAAAAATAAATCTTCATTAGATCCAATAAAAGTTGATGAAGCATTAAGATCATTAGAATATGTACAAAAAGTTCAAGAATCTTTAACATTACAAATTCAAAGAATATCTGGAGAAATGTTATTTGAAAGAAAAGAAGTCATTGATTTTACTGAAGACAAATTTAAAAAATTAATAAAGAATTATGTACTACATAAAGTTGAACATCATCGAAAAATTTTAAAACATTTTGAAAGTATAAGATTAGATGTTAGAAGTGTTGATTCAAAAGGAGGATTATCAAGATTAAATAGAGATAATTTAACAAATTTAAAACATAATGTAATTCAATCTCAATCATCAAAAGGTGATTCATGGACATCAAGAACATTTAGATCTTTAGAAAAGGAAGAAAAAGCTAAAGAAGAGGAGAAGAAAGAACATAAGATTAATGCATTACAACTGACATCTGTTGATGCTAAAAATGCTGCTAGTTTATTAGGTGTTGCAACATTTTGAATATATACATTTATTAGTACTTGCCTCTTTTGCAATTCTCATTTGGTAGCAGTTTTGGGAAAAAAAGAAAGAGTGTACATAAAAAAAAAAAAAGGTATAACGAACGGTTAAATATTTAATATTCACATCCCAGGCAATAATAGTTAAGTAATGATATCCAAATGAGTAGTAATACGGGTGGAGATCATCGAGTGCCTAGACTCTCTGAGGAAGAGATCAAACTTACAATAGGTGAAATTATGCAATTTAAAGTTTCTGATTTAAAAGATATTTGTAGATCAATTGGTTTAAGTTTAGTTGGTGTTAAAAAAACATTACAAGAGAAAATTATAACTTATTTTGATTTAGGTAGAACTCATAATGATCATATTAGATTATCAAGTATTCGAATGCTTGTATTAATGAAGAAAAGTAATCGACAATTACCACCTTATAATCAGGTTTATGATGGAATTAAATTGGGTAAAATTGATTTTCTTGATTTTTTGAAACCAAAAGAATCATCATCATCAACTGAATCAAAACCTTATCATAATCATAGTTTATTTTTTGTATTATCACCATTTTATAATTTAACTAGGAATTTACATTGTAGTCCTCAAAATGCACCTGCTACAAGAGGTAAGGCAACTTATATATATAATTTTATTTTAACTGCTGAAGAATATAATTATTTTAAATTGGATTCAAAAAAATACAGATTATATTTCATGATGGGACTGAAATATACACCTAAATCTTCATCTGATGTATTGGTTGAATATCCAGAAGTTATAGATTTTGAAATCAATAAGTCAAGAATTCCACTGAAGAATTTTACAGGTTTGAAAGGGAAAGCAGGAACAAGTCAACCTATAGATATAACAAATTTTTTGAATAGACCACCGAGTTTAAATTCAATTACATTAAGATATCAACAAACTACAAAAGATTTTATGGCATATATTTATATTATTGAATTAGTTCCAATAGAGAATATTTTATTAGATATTAAAAAACGAAGTATTAAAATGTCAGAAACTTTAAAAATTATAAAACAAGCAGATAATGAAAATGAATTAACCATGACTGCTGAAACTGTGACTTTAAATGATCCAATTACAAGAGTTAGAATGAATACTCCAGTTCAAAGTATTTATTGTCGTCATTATCAATGTTTTGATGCTTATTTTTTCTTATTAGCTCAAAAACAATTACCAAGTATGTCTTGTCCAGTTTGTAATATGACTATTAGAATGGATCATTTGGCTATAAGTGAATATGTAATGGATATTTTAAATAGAACAACTGAAGAAGATGAAGAAATTAGAATTAATCCTGATGGGACTTGGCAAGTGTTACAAAATGATAATGATGATGATCAACCAAATCAATCTAAAACAGATGAAAACCCATTTTCAAAAGAACAAAGTATTGAAATTGTTACTTTATCAGATGAAGAAGATGAAGAAGCAGAAGATTTAATGGATGTTGTTTCACCAAGACCACCAACAGTTTCTCCACAAGAACCAATATCAAGAAAAGTAAGTAATGGAGATCAAAATATTTTAAATTCTAATGAATCTCGAAGAAGGTCTCAACCATCAAGACCAAATTCTGTTACCAACATAAACTCTCCGAGTGAACTTCAAGGGTCAAGAATCTCCTCAAATGACCTGCAAAGGTCAAGATCAACTTCATCAAATAATATAAACTCCTTAATTGATATTCAAAGGTCAAGATCAAATTCAGATACAACAAATAAAACCTCACATGTAATACCTGAGTCGAGATTGAATTATCAAGATCTAAGAAGACAACTGATTGAAAATAGATCCAATTCTCAAAGTTCAACTTTACAATCACAATTAATGAGTTCAATATCAATACCAAACAATCAAAATCAAAACACAATTACATCAACAACACCATCTCCAAATTTATCAAATAGATCACCACCTCAAAGTCAAAATAATATTACTACAATACATTTACCAAATGGAAATACTACCTTCGTACAACAGCCAATATCGAGATCGACTGCTCCTCAAGTGCAGAAGAATAATTCAAATCCAATAACTCCAACAATCCAACAATATTCTCAACAATCTAGACCTCAACAAACCCAACCACAATTTAATCAAGCATATTTTCAACAAAGACAAAGACCTTTGAATGAACCTGTTTCAGTAACTGATCAAAATGTAAATTCAGACACAAGAACAGAATATGTACAACAAACTGTTAATAGTCCACCTCCAATTAATAGTATATCACCAACTACTCAACAAAATACTAATAAAAAACCAACAGAACAACTGAGACAAAGAGATTTATTACAACGATATAGTTCATTATTTGTTCATCCGAGAAAAAGACCAGTTCAACGACCTATTAATAAACAACCATTGCAACAAACTCAAGAATCATCATCATCATCACAATCAAATAATATTCAACAAGTTTCATCTCATTCAAATGATATTCAAAATCAACAGCAATCTAATAATGATCAAAGATCAACTGTGTCACAACAAATTCAAAATCAATCACCTCTAATTAATTCACAACATAATTCACCACAATTTGATGAACCAGGTTTGAATTTTTTACATCAACGTCCACAAACTTTAAATCAACAACAATCATCATCATCAAATGTAAACAGAGCATCAATTCCAAATCATAATCAGAATCAAAATGTTCAAAATGTACCTATTCAACAACAAGGCGTTCCAAATCAAGCTCAAAATTTAATGCAGCAATCAACTTCTCAAATAAATCAAAATCAATC
Source organism: Insectozyma verbasci (assembly GCA_947670415.1). Classification (NCBI taxonomy): domain Eukaryota; kingdom Fungi; phylum Ascomycota; class Pichiomycetes; order Serinales; family Debaryomycetaceae; genus Insectozyma; species Insectozyma verbasci. Next base: position 247,606 of record CANTUO010000002.1, on the reverse strand, counting down.
TCTGAATATGGTTTATTCTCCTGTAGGTCATACGATAATGCAAAGACAATCATCTCAAAACCAAATGTCTCCTCAGCAAAAACACCATCAAATACAATTGCCACAACAAGATTCACCAACATCAAATCAAGTGGATTATGCTCAAATGGAGATATATCAAATGAAACAACAAGAAATGTATAAAGAGCAAATTCGTCAACAGCAATTGCAGAAGCAAATACAACAACAACATAAGCAAGAGGTTCAGCAGGTAAATAATCAATTCAATCAACAATCTCAAGTACCTACTCCGCCATCGATACAGCCAACTCAACGATCAACTTCTGGCTCAATTCAACATCTACCAACATCACAACCAAATCAGCAACAAATACAACAACAATTTCAACAAGCAAAGCAAAACCATTTAAACTCTTCTCAGTCACAACAATCAACAGTTGTTTCTCAAAATAGACAAGTTGTAATAGCTCCAAAACCAACTCTGAATCCAAATTCACAATCTTCTTCACCAAATTCAGAAGCTTTTAATTTATTACTTACTAGATCAAATGAATTACAAATATCAAATTCACCACAACCACAATCACAAAGAGATTCCAATCCATTTTGGAAAAGACGCAATAGTTATAGTTCATATCCTGTCGAAATTAGATCAAGACTAGTGGAAGCTGAATTATTAATGTCAGAAGAAGTAGACTTCTTACATGTAAAATATTGTAAGGCAAAAAATACTCAATTTATAATTCGAAAAAAATTGCAAGAAATGTTTGCAGATATAGAACAAATGATGAGTTTACCTAATTTTGATTCAAAAGATCAAGAATATGTAAAGTTAAAAGAGGAGGTTTTATTTTTTAAAGGTTGCTTAAATAGAGTTCAATTAGAAGAAGCAGATAATTTAGATAAGATGAAATTAAGAATTTCAATATTTGAAAATGAGAAAAGAACAATAATTAGTTTGAGACAAAGATCTCCTGTTGTATCTAGGTTCGATAATGGAAATGGTTCCAATGAAAATACAAATGTTGATGATCAAAATATGATTACAAATGCAAATCAAAGTTCGAATTCTCCCAATGAATTATCAAGGAATTCAAATGAAAATGTTGCAAATCTAAATAGGAGTAATTATAATGAACCAAGAAATAAAGAATCAACAGATGTACTGCAGAGTCAAACTAAATCAAAGAAACAAGCTGCCGGTAATTCAATAGCAAATGTATTTGGAGGTACATGGACAAATTCATTAGAATCAAATGATAAACAAATTGAAGAAGCTATTGTTTCAAGAAAATTATCTGATGTTGCAAATACAAAATTATTTGAAAATCAACTTGTTATTCATAAAAATAATCAACCACAACTTCAAACTTTAACTAAATCATCTTCAAATCCATTACAAACTCCAATTAGTCCAACAAATCCATCAAAACACGTTGCATCAAATGCTAATTCAATATCCAGTCCTGATCGTCTGAAAAGACAGAAAATTACTGGATTATTAGGAATTGAATTACAAGATACATTTTTTAATAGACCTGATGATTTATCACCAATTGGTAGAAAAGTAGATAGTATGAGTTTACATGAAGATTGGGTACACGAAGTTTCAAAATATAATAGTTCTGGAATTGGAACCCTGAAGGATCCAATTACATTAGATGATGGTGATGATGATGATTAAAAACTAGAATATTTACTATATAAACGATGTATTGCTAATAAATGAGCTTTCCTTTTTTTAAATATTATAAATTAATGTCAAAATAATTTTTAATAATGTTATATTTACATTGGACTTGGACTTGGACCTAAATAAAACTTCATTACTTTGGACTTGGACCCAAATAACCTTCTTTTTGCATAAATTTCATTACATTGGACTTGGACCCAAATAATCTTTTTTTTTTTTGCATAAATTTCATTACATTGGACTTGGACCCAAATAATCTTCTTTTATACTTCCAATTGCATAAATTTCATTAACATCAGTTCTTGTACCTACTATTTTTAATCTTACTCTTGAACCTTTTTCTATATTTTCATCGGGACTAACATAAGCAGGAGGATTTGCAGAAGGATTAAATTTCATATCTGATGGAATTAAATGAGTACTTACAAATACTGATAATGGACCAACATCAGCGAAAAACCCCATTTTATTAACTGTTGTAACTACAGCATCTACAACTTCACCCTTGAAAGGTTTCCAAACAACCGCTCTATATTTAACTTCGAATTCAGCCATACCTGAACCAGGTATTATTCTACCTTTACCAACATCAATTTGATGACTATCTAGTACACAAATTATATAACCAAATTGACCCGTACAAGTTCCTTCAACATCACTTAAAAGTTTATCCCTTAGATATTGATCCATCTGAGGTCCAAAAAAAGATGGATGAAGTGTTAGATTAAGGGATAAGTCTTTTAAAAAAAACATCTTTCCCAATAATCAAATTTCAATCAATCGTACGAATGAATGAATTATTCAACTGAAAAAAAAAAAATAAATAAATAAATTATCAACAAAAAAAATGTAATTATATACACTACCAATATCAGAGTATAAATAGTATATAAACCGTCTATAATTTTTCACTTTCCTTCTTTTTTAAACCTTCATTTTTAACTTTTTCAATTCCCAATTCTGCTTTTTCTTTATCTAAATAATAACTTGGTTTAACTAATTCTCCTTTATCATTTAATTCAAATACTAATGGTATCCCAGTGGGAACATTAATTTTTGATATATCTTCATCACTTATATTATTTAAATATTTAATTAAACTTCGAACTATTGATCCATGAGTTACAATTAATACAGTTTTATTTAATTGTATCATTTGTTTATCTAATATTTCATATTTAAAAAATGGTATTAATCTATCCATTACCATTTTTAATGATTCTCCATTTGGTAAAATATTTTTATTTAAAATATTGTTATATCTTTCATCTATGGAACTATCTTTCAGACTATCTATTAAAGGAGGTACGCCATTATAATTTCTTCTAATATATTGAAATTTTTCTTTATCTTGTCCTAATTCTAAATATACTTCATGTTTATCTCTACCTTGATATAATCCATAATGTCTTTCATTTAGTCTCCATGTTTTAATATGATCTAACCATGATTTATGTAAAACGTCTAAGATAATTTGTCCAGTTTCAATTGACCTCATTAATTTTGAAGTATATAAAATATCTGGTGATAAATTAGCTTTTGATATTAATTCTCCAGCATATGTTGCTTCATGAATTCCTTTTTTAGTTAATGGAATATCTATCCAACCACAGAATTTATTTTCATGATTCCATTGTGATTCACCATGACGAAGTATAATTAATTTATGAATCATAATAAAGGAATTGGAATTAATTATTATACATTTGATTTATAAATATAGCAATGGAAGAATAAAATTGTGGGATTCTTTAATGCGAACTAATCAAGCGAAAAATAAAATCCATGGAAGGCCATAATACGACAACAGCATAACGATATTTCTAGATCGATAAAATTTAGACTACATTAGTTATTAAACTAACTATAATTAACAATTTGACCACAACTATAATTTAAGAAAGTCGAATGATGTTTGTATATCAAAAATCTAATTATTTTAAAATTGAGAGATTTCTTTATCAACCATGCCATGACAAAAAAATTAGATAACAACATGTCTGAGTTTGTTCTTTGAGACACACGATGGGTAGGTATAACAGATCTAAAAAAGTTTAATGGGTCATATGGAGTTAATCATATTTTGATAGGTGAAACTTGTTTTACTATGTAAGAATGTAACATCATTTTTAGTAATGCAACATCGTGACAATTTGTTAACTACTAATAAATTTCAATTTTGTGTTTTCAGTAGGGAGCTAAGATGAAGAAGTAAATATATATATAATAGATACAATTTCCCATCTATTCCATATTTGACCTATCTCAACACTTTCAGTCTTTCTAGTTTCTGATTTATCAATTGCTGCAAAATCAAGATCTCATAAGCTCATCTGCGGAATTAAGATCTGAAAAAGGAAAAAAAAAAAAGGAATTAGACTTCGATTAGATCAGAAAGTATAAATAGAAACGAGTTTCAAACTAAAGAAAAAATGACTATTACTTCAATACCAAAACAATTAAATACTCCACCAACTTCACCAACTTTCGATAAATATTATAAATCATTTAATATTGAAACACATCAATCAAAATTAATGCCTCAACCATCAAAAATAAAACATGGAGACCCTTTTAATTGGCAAGATATTCAATTTATTATAAATTCAAATCAATTAGAATTATTTGCAAGATCTGAACAACAAACTATCAAATATCATAATTTTAAACAATATTTGAAAGATAGAAATATAAATATAAATGATTATTTACTAAATCATGAATTACATTGGAAAGAAGATGATTTAAGAGATCAAGAGTTCCCAAATGATAAACTAGAATATGATTTAAATAATAAACAAGATTTAATATTTTTCAATCCAAATGATTTAGAAATACTACCTAATAAGTTTCCATATTATTTTGATTCAAATATTAAACATTTATGCGTGTGGTCAAAATTAAAAATACCAAATGATTCAAAAAGTGAAGTTGGTGATATATCAGAATTAAGTAAAAAGATTATACATAAGTATTTAGAGAAAACATTTGTAAATAAGGGTATTAAATGGGATCAAATTGTTTGGTTTAAAAATTGGCTAACATTACAAAGTGTTAAAAGTATTAGTCATATTCATATTTTATTAAAAGATGTTGATGATGAATTTATAGATAGTTTGATTGGTAAAAGTGGTGAAGTTTTAACAATTGAAGACTATAGAGATTTGATAGATTATTAATAGATGCCCTTATATATATATATTCTTTGATCAAAAAAACTATCTACATTGATTTGGTTTAAGTAATTTTGCATCTCTTCAATGCATATGGTAGCATTATAAAAAGCCGCATTGCCCAATAGTATATAATTGCATCATAATTGATTTGATTCTATAGAATTTGCTAGAATTTTTTTTTTTTTTTTTTTTTATATATTTTTGCAACAATTTTTCAAATTTTTCACAATTTTCAACAATTGGATTCCATAAATAAATAAATTTGGAATTCTTAACTTTCTTCTTTTCTTCTTCTTTTTTTGTCAATTAGTTTATATTAATTAATAAAAAATTATAATGTCAAAGGCTGTTGGTATTGATTTAGGTACAACTTATTCTTGTGTTGCCCATTTTGCTAATGATAGAGTTGAAATCATTGCAAATGATCAAGGTAATAGAACTACTCCTTCATTCGTTGCTTTTACTGATACTGAAAGATTAATTGGTGATGCTGCTAAAAATCAAGCTGCTATGAATCCATCAAATACTGTTTTCGATGCTAAAAGATTAATTGGTAGAAAATTTAATGATGCTGATGTTCAAAATGATATTAAACATTTCCCATTTAAAGTTGTTGATAAAGGTGGTAAACCAAATATTCAAGTTGAATATAAAGGTGAAACTAAAGTTTTTACCCCAGAAGAAATTTCATCAATGGTTTTAAGTAAAATGAAAGAAACTGCTGAAGGTTATTTAGGTACTCAAGTTAATGATGCTGTTGTTACCGTTCCAGCTTATTTCAATGATTCACAAAGACAAGCTACTAAAGATGCTGGTTTAATTGCTGGTTTAAATGTTATGAGAATTATTAATGAACCAACTGCTGCTGCAATTGCTTATGGTTTAGATAAAAAATCTGAAGCTGAAAAAAATGTTTTAATTTTCGATTTAGGTGGTGGTACTTTTGATGTTTCATTATTATCAATTGAAGATGGTATTTTTGAAGTTAAAGCTACCGCGGGTGATACTCATTTAGGTGGTGAAGATTTTGATAATAGATTAGTCAACTTTTTCATTCAAGAATTTAAAAGAAAAAATAAAAAAGATATTTCAACTAATCAAAGAGCTTTAAGAAGATTAAGAACTGGTTGTGAAAGAGCTAAAAGAACTTTGTCATCATCAGCTCAAACTTCAATTGAAATTGATTCATTATATGAAGGTATTGATTTCTATACTTCAATTACTAGAGCTAGATTTGAAGAATTATGTGCTGATTTATTCAGATCAACTTTAGAACCAGTTGAAAAAGTTCTTAAAGATTCAAAAATTGATAAATCACAAGTTCATGAAATTGTTTTAGTTGGTGGTTCAACAAGAATTCCAAAAGTTCAAAAATTAGTTTCAGATTTCTTTAATGGTAAAGAACCAAATAGATCAATTAACCCAGATGAAGCTGTTGCTTATGGTGCTGCTGTTCAAGCTGCTATTTTATCAGGTGATACTTCATCAAAAACTCAAGATTTATTATTATTAGATGTTGCTCCATTATCATTAGGTATTGAAACTGCTGGTGGTATTATGACTAAATTAATTCCAAGAAATTCAACCATCCCAACCAAAAAATCAGAAACTTTTTCAACTTATGCTGATAATCAACCAGGTGTTTTAATTCAAGTATTTGAAGGTGAAAGAACTCAAACTAAAGATAATAATTTATTAGGTAAATTCGAATTATCAGGTATTCCTCCAGCTCCAAGAGGTGTTCCACAAATTGAAGTTACTTTTGACATTGATGCTAATGGTATTTTAAATGTTTCAGCATTAGAAAAAGGTACTGGTAAAACTCAAAAAATTACAATCACTAATGATAAAGGTAGATTATCAAAAGAAGATATTGAAAGAATGGTTTCAGAAGCTGAAAAATTTAAAGATGAAGATGAAAAAGAAGCTAATAGAGTTCAAGCTAAAAATCAATTAGAATCATATTCTTATTCATTGAAAAATTCATTAGGTGAAGAACAATTAAAATCAAAATTAGAAGCTTCTGAAATCGAAGAAGTTACTAAAGCTGCTGATGAAACTATTTCATGGTTAGATTCAAATCAAACTGCTACTCAAGAAGAATTTGCTGATAAACAAAAAGAATTAGAATCAAAAGCGAATCCAATCATGGCTAAAGCATATGGTGGTGCTGCTCCAGGTGGTGCTGGTGGTGCCGCTCCAGGTGGTTTCCCAGGCGCTGCTGGTGGTGCTCCAGAACCATCTGCTGATGGTCCAACTGTCGAAGAAGTTGATTAGGTGTATTAATATTCATTTATAAATTTATAGAGGTTTTAAATAGAATTTAATAATATAATGTAATAAAATTTTTCGTGTAAAATTTCAATAAACTTGGATATTTTAAGCGTGGATATTAATTGACTCCAATTAGCCGTTTTTTCTGACTCGAGAAAAGAGATCTTAGATCTGGTCAAAAATTTAGTCCGGAATTAGACGTTGCGAAATTTTTGGCGATCGTTTTGCTCCCAACAAAACAAATAAATCCAACACTATAAAAAATAGTTGCATAACGGTTTGTAACCAATAAAATCGAATAAATAAGAAACCATATATAAATAGCTCAATTCGTCGAGAATATAATTCAATCAATTTACGTGCTTTAAAGTTAGTTAATATTAAAATGGCTAACTTTCAAACTTTGAGTCATTAATTATTTCATCATATCGTACCATATTCATACGTTTAAACGAGCGAACGGACGTGTGGAATATTGATTTCGGCACGGTAAATTTGGTTTTCTTCGTATTATTCACTCCACAAAAAATAATAAAAAAAAATAAATTATTTTTCAACAAAAAATTTTTCAGATATAAACTAAAAAAAAAAATAAAAAAATTTTATTATGTAAGATTTCTATGTAACAGTAGTTAAGTTTATTAAACAGCAGTCGTCTTTTTTTATATTTCTGTTATCTATTTTGATATTTTTCATTCTTTCTTTTTATTGTTTTGTAAATTTAGCTATTCATTATTGAAGAACAATGACAATTGATAATCATAAAGTTGCGCGTGAGGCTAACGGAGTTCAAATAAGAGAAACTCCGAAAGAATTTTTTGATAGACAACCAAATCAAGGTCATGTTAATGATTTAGATCATTATAAAGAATTATATCAAAAATCAATTGAAGATCCAGAATCATTTTTTGGTGATGTAGCTAAAGAATTATTATCATGGGATAAACCATTTGTAAATGTTAAATCAGGTACTTTAAAAGATGGTGATGCAGCTTGGTTTTTAAATGGTGAATTGAATGCTTCTTTCAATTGTATTGATAGACATGCATTTGCAAATCCAAATAAAACTGCAATAATTTATGAAGCTGATGATGAAAAAGATTCTTATAAATTAACTTATGGAGATTTATTAAGAGAAGTTTCAAAAGTTGCAGGAGTTTTACAATCTTGGGGTATTAAAAAAGGTGATACTGTTGCTATATATTTACCAATGAATGCACAAGCTATAATTGCAATGTTGGCAGTTGCAAGATTAGGTGCTGCTCATTCTGTCATTTTTGCAGGTTTTTCATCTGGTTCAATTAAAGATAGAGTTAATGATGCAAAATGTAAAGCTTTAATAACTTGTGATGAAGGTAAAAGAGGTGGTAGAACTGTGAATATTAAAAAATTATGTGATGAAGCTTTACTTCAATGTCCAAGTGTTGAAAAAGTTTTGGTTTATAAAAGAACAAATAATCCTGAAGTTTCATTACATAAAGATAGAGATTTTTATTGGGACGAAGAATGTGTTAAATTTCCAGGTTATTTACCACCAGTTCCTGTAAATTCAGAAGATCCATTATTTTTATTATATACATCAGGTTCAACTGGTACACCAAAAGGTGTTGTACATTCAACTGCTGGTTATTTATTAGGTGCTGCATTATCAACAAAATATATATTTGATATCCATCCTGAAGATATATTATTTACTGCAGGTGATGTTGGTTGGATTACTGGTCATACTTATGCATTATATGGTCCATTATTATTAGGTGTTCCAACTATAGTATTTGAAGGTACTCCTGCATATCCAAATTATGGTAGATTTTGGCAAATTGTTGAAAAACATAAAGCAACTCATTTTTATGTTGCTCCAACTGCATTAAGATTATTAAGAAAAGCTGGTGAAGAAGAACTTGGTAAATATGATTTATCATCACTAAGAACTTTAGGTTCAGTTGGTGAGCCAATTTCTCCTGATATTTGGGAATGGTATAATGAATTTGTTGGTAAAGGTCATTGTCATATTTCAGATACATATTGGCAAACAGAATCTGGTTCACATTTAATAGCACCATTGGCAGGTATAGTTCCAAATAAACCTGGTTCAGCTTCATTACCATTTTTTGGTATTCAAACTGCATTAATTGATCCAATTTCAGGTGTTGAATTACAAGGTAATGATGTTGAAGGAGTTTTAGTTATTAAAGATCATTGGCCATCAATGGCAAGAACTGTTTATAAAAATCATGCTAGATATATGGAAACTTATATGAATCCATATCCGGGTTATTATTTCACTGGTGATGGTGCTGCAAGAGATCATGATGGTTATTATTGGATAAGGGGAAGAGTTGATGATGTTGTTAATGTTTCAGGTCATAGATTATCAACAGCTGAAATTGAAACTGCGTTAATTGAACATTCAGCTGTTGCTGAAGCTGCAGTTGTTGGTGTAAATGATGATATAACTGGTCAAGCTGTTATTGCATTTGCTTCATTAAAAGGAGCAGTAGACCCATCTGATGAATTAAGAAGAGAATTAGTATTACAAGTTAGAAAAATAATAGGACCCTTTGCTGCACCAAAATCAATTATAATTGTTCATGATTTACCAAAAACTAGATCTGGTAAAATAATGAGAAGAATTTTAAGAAAAGTTTCATCAAATGAAGCGGATCAATTAGGGGATCTTACAACATTGGCAAACCCACAATCAGTTGATGGTGTGACTAAATCATTTGCACAACAATTTGGTAAGAAATAGTATAGTATGTATTTATTTATATAGAAATAAACTAAAGAGAAAAAAATTTCACCATGTTTAAATTACTATGTATTTTTTTATTAGTAAAATTTATACAATTAACAATTGTATATTTTACACCAGGAAAATTTGACACATCATCTGAATTGATAGTGAATAATGGTAATGTGATATTGAATAAGTTGGTTACTTGGGATTCAGTTTATTTTAATGATTTATTTGTAAATGAACATAGTTTTGAACATCAATTTGTTTTCTGCCCTGGGTGGATTCAATTAATAAGGTGGTTTCAATTGGACTATTATGGATCTCAATTGGCTAGTATACTATTTTCTAATTTGTTTCATTTTATATCAGTACTAGTGTTGTACCTTGTGACTAATGAATTTAATCCAAGCTTAAGTTATTATAGTAGCTTATTAATGATATTGTCACCAGCTGGTATTTTTTTAACTACAAACTATTCAGAAAATTTAAACAATTTATTGAGTTTATTGACATTTTATTTTTATTTCAAATCAGTTAATTTTAATGATATTAACTCCAAAAGCAAAAAATCGATAAAACATTTATCTTTGTATATAATTAGTGGAATGTTTTGTGGAGTAGCTTATACTATAAGAGCAAATAGTTTATTTTTGGGAATGCTATATTTGGTGGATTTGTATGACTTTTTTAAAGATGGCGTTTTATTATCATGTTTATATTCAATTTTCACTGGTTCAATTTTATTTTTTGTTTTCGTTGCAACAAATATTTATCATTATTGGTTATTTTGTCCTAATAGAGAATGGTGTGGTCATTTAATACCAAGTTTATTTATCTATTCACAAAGATATTATTGGAATAATGGTTTTTTAAAATATTGGACTCCAAACAATATACCAAATTTTTTATTTGCAGCGCCAGTCATATTATTTAGCATATATTCAATCAATTACATGATTAAAGAGTTGCCAAAAAGTCGAAAGATACTAGGAATCATCCTTGTAAATAGTACAGTTCTTATTGGTGGAATATTTTTCTGGAACACTCAAATTTTAAATAGAATTACAAGTTTTTCACCATTATTGTACTGGACATTAGCATCAAATTTAAATAAATCATGGTCAAGATATGTGATTTATTACATGATATTTTGGAATTTCATACAATCTAGTTTATTTGCAGCATTTTTGCCTCCTGCATAGAAAAGGTGCTACCAATTATGCATTCATTTACCTAAATGGGATAAATATAACGTTATCTATAGAAGAGGTTCAATATATATTTGGATCAAGATGCACTTTTGAATATTAATGAACTCTACAACTACAGAAACTGGTAACATCAAATCATTAGGCTACAATGATGCAATAATTATTTTAATTTCAATTCTTGGTTTGGTGCTATTTGTTAATAAAAAGAAGAAAGTTGAACCAAATTATAAAGTTGCAGATAGACCATTTGGATATTGGAAACCAGATCATACATTCAAAACGCCAACACCAAAAGAATTTCCAAATTGGGATTTTAACAAAACAAAACCATTACCTTATAGAGCATTTAAACATAAATATCATGTTACAATGGGAATTAGACCAATGGATTGGAATTCATGGATTGAATTAGATAATGAATGGAAATATTATCATGATTTAAAAATGAAAAGGTTGGAAGAACAAGGTGATGATTTATATGCAACATCTGATAAAGCGAAAAATGCAAGTTGTGAATTATTACATGAACTATGCAGTTATTTACCAGCTAGATATCCCAATTTATTCAAATTTGAAAATAATATAATAACAATTATTCCAATCAATGAATCTTATAACTTGAATGATGACAATTTAAATCCAATTACAACTTCAGCTAAATTAATTCAAGACGATATTGCAATCATGGTTGAAAATGATGATGATGGAGCGTATTCATTAGAAAGTGGTTGTATTTGTTTAGCTGGATTTTGGAGATTAAAAGATAAATTTAAAATGAAATTAGATGAAATTCATAAATCTGGTGATGTACCACAATATGAAACAAAATTAAAATCAGGAATGAATAAATTTTTTAAAAGATTAACTGTAAATTCACCTGTAATACGTAATAATTATTTTATTCAAACTGACGAACATTTACATTGGTCAAAATCAATTGGATCAGAGCATGAAAAAAATATTGGTTGGTATACTGCTCCCGAAGCAAAAGATATAAATCAATTATATTTCAGAAGTGAAAGACAAAGTTTAAGAAGATTACCTATTAGTGGAGCTGTTGTATTTACAATTCGAACTTATTTTTTACCAGTGACAAAGTTATGTGAAGAACCTTATATACCAAGAAGATTATTAAATGGTATTGAAAGTTGGAGTGATGATGTTGAAGAATATAAAGGTTATCATAAATTTAAACAAGTTTTATTACCTTATTTAGAACAAAAGGCAAAAGAACAGGAATTAAAAGGATTAGATCCATTAGAAGAACCAAGTGTATATCCATTTTAATAAACAATTTTACATATTTTTGAGCTTTCTAGAAAGATAAGTAGTATATATAGTTTTTTTAGATCGGTTTATTATACCAATCAATTACATACTTCGATACATAAATCTGAAACAAATTCAGATTATATGCAGTAGTTAAGCTCAAAATTTAAATTGTTAATAACTCCGACAGTACTCAAGCTATCATTCTCAAACTAAATTTATTAATAAGCTCGATCAATTTGAAGCTGATTGATGTCAGTTTTTTTTATCGAAACACGATTTTAGTCGCGTAATTATTCTTTTTAAAAATGGGGAAATACGTTAAATTATGTTTTATTGATGGTGACTACAATCAATCATCTTAGAATTTATTGGCCTTTTTAATCAATAAAGTTTGATAGAGTTGGCTTGCTAATTAAGGGAGTTATTAACAATTTAAATTCTGACATTCACTATTTTTGTACTGCATATAAATCAAGAATTTTTAAATTTTTGAATTGAATTAGTAGCATTAAACCCGCGTTAAAGCGAAAATTCGACCGTAAATTTCTTACACAGAGCTAGTACCATGCGTCGTGCGAATGTTGGATTTTTTACGTTGCATTGTTATGTTAGTCAAAACACAGAAAGCAGAATTACAAAGGGATATTGCAAGTCTTGAATCAATAGAGTTCATAGAATTCTGTATTTTGGCATTTAGAATAGCATTGAGGATCTTAGTAACATCTCTATCAATTATGCATAACATTATAATTTGTAATTCCAATCGTAAAACTGAGACAAAAGAGAAGATACAATAAGCGAACAATCGCTTTATAGTTTGTTGATAGATGATACATATTATGTTTAAGGTGGTGTTGAACTATTATTTTGAGGATTTTATTAACATCGATTTAAAATTTTTGCAAGAAAGGCTATAACTTGTTCGTACAACTATTGTTATCGGGTTTGTAGTGTATTTGGAACTTATCATTACCAAATTTAGATCAAAACCTGGGTTACTCAATCTAATTTGTCCTTGCATGAACATTCAGTAAGAAATAGAGAATTTGTTCGGATGATACCCTTCTTTTGTTGTCTGACTGATAAGATTATACTACCATTTTGAAGCCAGTTTTCTTCATTAATTCGTTTGTCTCAGTCCATTTTGCAACCATCTTTCCTAATTAAAAAATTTGTCTTAGCTGGTCCTTCGGTGAGACTGTTTCATCGAAAAACAAACTTTCAACAACGTTTGAATATACGACCTATATCAAAGAAATATTCATTCTAAAACTAGCAAGTTTTGTAAGAACACGTGCTACTGAAAATTTGTTTGTTTTTCATTATTTGAGCTTCAAAATTCAAAATTCAAAATTCAATCTACTATGCTCGCGCTACCGTGTTTTTTTGGCTGAAAACCATGCATATTTCTTTTCAAAATCGCATTAATGCCACCATATCATCAAAAAACTAAAAATATAATCTTTTTGTTAATTACCATTTAGGTTATCTAAAGTATAGCGATTGTAAATACAACATTTTGCATATAAAATTGTACCGACCCTAATTGAATAACAATTACAACTCTTAAAGATTTTTATGTTGAAGCTCCGGAACTCTTTTCAATAATATTAAAATAGCCCTACATAATGTACTGTGAAATAATCAGATTTAAATAATATTATACATTAAAAATAAACAATAAACAAAAAAAATAACAAAGAATTAAAAATAATACACCAAATACCATTAAATTTAAGCTCTTTCACCTCTTAATCTTCTCGCTAATTGGATATCTTTCTTTTGGATTGTAACTCTTTTAGCATGAATAGCACACAAGTTAGTATCTTCAAATAAACCAACTAAATAAGCTTCTACGGCTTCTTGTAAAGCACCGATAGCTGAAGATTGAAATCTTAAATCAGTTTTAAAATCTTGTGCTATTTCTCTAACTAATCTTTGAAATGGTAATTTTCTAATTAATAATTCTGTAGATTTTTGGAATCTTCTAATTTCTCTTAAAGCAACAGTACCTGGCTTATATCTATGAGGTTTTTTAACACCACCAGTTGATGGGGCGGATTTTCTTGCAGCTTTTGAAGCTAATTGTTTTCTAGGAGCTTTACCACCAGTTGATTTTCTTGCTGTTTGTTTAGTTCTAGCCATTATGAAATTGATAAAATAAAATGATAATAAAATAAAAAGAAGAAAAGTTTTAAACTAGAAGTGGGATTTTACTATGTTATATAAAATAAAATTAAAATTGTATGAAATGAATTTCGCGGCCATTTTTTTTATTTGTTTTGATTATTTTGTTTGGCTTGTCTCGTGACAGGAGAAAGAGAAGAAGAAGAAGAAGAAGAAGAAGAAGAAGAAGAAGAAGAAGAGTGCGCGCGCGCGAGAGAGAGAGAGAGAGAGAGAGAACGGGAACGAGAGCGAGAACGAAAGAAAAGCAAACAAATGATGCGTGAAAGCGAAGTTGTGGTATAAAAAATTGGTTCTTACACGATATGAGACTATGAGAAAATAATTTTGTGTCTTTTCATGGTTGCAAAAGAAATAGATGTGTCTTTTATGACAAAGAAAGGAAACGATTTTTTATTAAGAGAATCTCTTTAATAACTCTTGAGTATAGAGAAAAAGCTTCAATTTTACAACTTTTTTATAAAAATTGATTTGCAGCCATTCGTAATCACTCTATAACAGTGTAATCAACTCTATAACAATGTAATCAAGTAGAAACTAATAATAAATTGTTAATATGAAAAATATATATATACTATATTGATATAATATTGATATAATATTGATATAGTCTAATATATATATAAAACTGTGTCTTTTGTTGATAAGAAAAGAAACAGTTTTTGAATCTTTAGCAGTATTTACTAATTCTGAAAATTACACGTCCAGTCTGAAATTTACTGCATAATTGTAAAATACACTACCCTCCTTCTCTCTCCCTACATTAAAAAACACAATCACCAATTTTACCTAATATTTTATCGCATTCAACACAAAATAACAAACTAACATTTTATTACTAGTTTTATTTTTATTATATATATCTTGATTAATTTCCTCAATCTATATTTTTTTTTTTTTTTCTTTATTATTCATACAATCTTATATTTTTATTAATTAATTAACAATGTCAGGTAGAGGAAAAGGTGGTAAAGGTTTAGGAAAAGGTGGTGCAAAACGTCATAGAAAAGTTTTAAGAGATAATATTCAAGGTATTACAAAACCAGCTATTAGAAGATTAGCAAGAAGAGGTGGTGTTAAACGTATTTCAGCATTAATTTATGAAGAAGTTAGAGTTGTTTTAAAACAATTTTTAGAAAATGTTATTAGAGATGCTGTTACTTATACTGAACACGCTAAAAGAAAAACTGTTACTTCATTGGATGTTGTTTATGCATTGAAAAGACAAGGTAGAACCTTATATGGTTTCGGTGGTTAAACAAAGAATTATTAATGTGAAGTTCATGTTATAATTGGGAAATGTGGTATTTAATTCGTAATATTTATGTTTTTTGTATACTTTATTAAATAAATAAATAAATAAATAATAAGTAAAAAATTTATAAAAAGTTGACATTGATTTTTTAATGCGACTGGTGATTTTCTTTAAACGATGTTTTAATAAGAGACCAAGTTTTAATATTGATTCAATACAAGATTTACCATTTTCTGAGAATATTGAATTAGCTTATAATTTCCTACAACCTAAAAATGCAAGAATTAATTTAAATAAAACGCCAGTTTTATTTCTTCATGGTTTATTTGGTTCAAAATTATCATTTAATAGTAATGGTAGAGAATTAACTAGAATTATACATAATCCAGTTTATACAGTTGATTTAAGAAATCATGGTGATTCTCCTCATGTTTTACCTCATAATTATATAACTATGGCTCATGATATTTCAAAATTTATAAATGATCAAAAATGGAATAAATGTATATTGATTGGTCATTCAATGGGAGCTAAAGTCGCTATGTTGGTTAGTTTATTATATTCTAAATTAATAGAGAAATTGGTGGTTATTGATAATACTCCTCATTCACAAAGATTAGATGATTCTTATTATAATGATTTATTAGCAATGTGCGAAATTGAACATGATTCAAAAGAGTTTAAAAATGGAGATATGAGAATAGTTGATATTGATAAAGTAGATGATAAATTAAAAGATTATGAAGAGTCAAGTCATGTTCGTTCCTTATTGAAATCAAATTTAATAAGAACTAAAAAAGATATTGAAAGAATACCGAAGAATAAACAAAGTACAGAAGCTTTTAAAATACCAGTTATGAATTTTTATAAACATAATATTATAGATTCAATTTCATCATGGCCTAATTTACATGTTGATAAATTTAATAATCCAGTTTTAGTAATGTATGGAAATCAAAGTAAATTTGTATTACCTGAGTACTTTAAAAAGTTTGATGAGTACTTTACAAATGTTAAATTTCAAGAGTTTGATACTGGTCATTATATATCTGTTGATGATCCATTAAGATTTGTACATAGTTTAGCAAGATTTATTGAACCAAAAGTAGAAGAATCATTACAAACACATCATAAAAGACATCATATTAAGGTAAATAAATAAACAAATAAATAAATAAACAAATAAATAAATAAACAAATAAATAAATAAACAAATAAATAAATAAATAAATTAACTACTGCGTATCTTAATCGTCTTTTGATAAATAAATAAATAAATTAACTACTGCTCATCTTTATCTTCTTTTGTTTCATTTGGCTTTTCTCTTGGATCAGCTACTCTTATTCTATCACCTAATTCACCATGTTCCAAAACTTTAACATCAATTTCTTCTTTTATTATACCTTGATCTTTAGCAACTTCAACTAATTTAATTAATTCCGGAGTTGAAAATTGTGAATCAACGGGTATTTTACCTTGAGGAATTTCTAAACCATCATGATCTAAAATTGGTTTATTTTCTTCTTGTTCTTCTTGTTCTTCTTCTGAACTTGTACCACTAGCGTGTTCGATAAATTCTTTTGCCTTTTTAAATAATTCTTTTGATTTATTTGATGTAGTTTCTTTCTTTGATTCATTTATATCTTTTTCATCCAGTTCAGGTATTCTGGGATGATTTTCAATTAAATTTTCCAATTTATTTTTAATTGATTTATTTAAATCTTGATCTTTAGATGTAGTATTCTCTTCTGGTTGCGTATAAATTTCTATTCTATCTTGATTCATTATATATCTAGTGTGGAGATTAAAAAATTTAAGGTACGGAAAAGCTCGAGGCTATTTATAATTTATAGTCGAATAATAAAATTGCTGTTAAGTATGTATTACATAATCAATATATATATATATATATATAAATAGAAATAGAAATCTCTCTAATTATTTTCATCATCTTCATCTTTTAATTTGATTAATTCTTTTATATCTTGTATAATTTTACTATCCTTCTCTGTCAATTTATTTAATTGATCTATATCTCCAATATCTTGTAACCAATATAAATATTTTGCACCAGAACTTAAAAATGTTAATGCAAATACTCTACCTGTATTACATGATTTTATATGTTTAATTGATACATCTCCTGGTATTAATAATAATTCATCTTTTTCTATATTACTTGGTGTTTGTATTGTTGAATCATTTTTAATTGACCATGTAAAATCAAAAAAATCTGGTTCTTCAGTCGATTGTTTAATTGATATTACTCCTTTATATGGTAATGGTGTACATCTATTTGTTTCCTCTTCATATTGAACTTTACCAGCATAAAACTTGAGTGATTTAGAATTAGAAGAAGCAGCCATGATAACTATAGTCGCCACTATTTATCAGTATTACTTTCAATTTTTATTTTTCAATTTTTATCAATTGGTACACACACTCAAAATCGAAAATTATGACATTTCCTCCAAATGATATAATATCAATTGTTGATGAAATTGCAGAAATATTAAGATCTCGAAATCAAACTTTGGCTATTTCTGAAGCTGCTTGTGGTGGTTTAATATCTGCTTATATTGTGTCTGTTCCTGGAGCTTCTGATTTTTATATTGGTGGTAAATTAACTTATTCATTACGTCAAAGATTAAAAAATTCTGGATGGTCAGATTTTGAAATTTCAAAATATGTTGGTCCAAGTGAACAAGTTGCTTTAAAATTAGCTAGAACTACAAAATATGAATTTGGTTCAAATTATGTATTATCAGAAACTGGATTTGCTGGTCCACTGTCAAATTTACATTTAAGAGAAGAAAATGAGGAAAAGAATAACTTGGAAGATGTTGGGAATGTTTATATTGGTTTATCTGGTCCTAATGGTGATTCATCAGCTCATTTTAAGACTGATAATCATGATAGAAGTTATAATATGATGGAATTTGCTAAATTAGCATTACAATTCTTGTTAGAGAAGTTAAAGGAGTAGTAATTACTAGTTATAGATGCTAATATATATGAATTAATGAATTTAAACATATAATACTCTACTTGGTAGCTACTTATTTTGATATTCTATAGTTTTTTGCAATTTTGGTAAAAAATTGGAATAATTGTTAGTTATACTCACAATAAGAGAAAATGCTACCATGTATAATAATAAAACTATGCATAAGTTTCCTGCAATTGTTTTTAGACAGCTCAAAACTTAATACAAATGTTAAGTATTTCCAATTCTATATATCCTGATAATTTGAAACTACCCTCAATTAATACTTCCAAAGTTATTACCGATTTTGTCTAAACTGTAAAAATTTGGCCGTAAACTGCAATTTAATGCTACCATATGCACAGGCCCTAACCGCAATAGTTAATCAACCGACCTACTATCGAAAATCAACAAAACAAAAAAAACACGAAAAATTTAATATTATTGATCTACCACAAACAAGTTCAGTCATTACAATTTAACATTTGAAAGATGAATACTAGTATGTAACCAAAAATTGCACATAAATAATCTTATACTAACTCTTTTAGTTGACTCATCTGACGTTAAAGTCATTAAAAAAGTTTTAAATGGATATGTCGGTTTTGCCAATTTACCAAAACAATGGCACAGAAAATCAGTTAGAAGAGGTTTTAATTTAAATATTATGGCAATTGGAGAAAGTAGATTAGGTAAATCAACATTAATAAATACTTTATTTAATCGTGAAATTATACCAAAACATCAAATTGATGAATTCGATAATGATGAAGATGATGAAACTGAATATCAAAATGGTAATCATGATCATCAAACTGCTGATGAAGGTGATGTTCAAGTTAAAATCAAATCTACATCTGCTGATATTGAAGAAGATGGTGTTAAATTAAAAGTTTCAATTATTACAGCTCCTGGATTTGGTGAAAGTATTAATAATTCAGATTCTTGGAAACCAATTGTTGATGAAATTAATCAAAGATTTGATTCATATTTAGAAGCAGAATCAAGAATTAATAGAACAAATGTGATTGATAATAGAATTCATGCATTTTTATATTTTATTGAACCAACTGGTCATTCATTAAGAAGTTTAGATATTGCAATTATGAAACAAGTTCATGAAAAAGTAAATTTAATTCCAATTATTGCTAAATCTGATACTTTAACTTTTGAAGAAATTCAAGATTTCAAAAAAAGAATTTTATTAGATATTGAATATCAAGGTATTAAAATATTTAAACCATTAAATTATGAAATTAATGAAACAGAAGATGAAGAAACTTTATTAAATACAAAAGAAATTATTTCAAAATTCCCATTTGCAGTTGTTGGATCAACAAAAGAAATTACATTACAGGATGGTTCAGTTGTAAGAGGTAGAAAATATCCATGGGGTATAATTGAAGTTGATAATGAACAACATAATGATTTTGTTAAATTAAGACAACTATTAATTAGAAATTTCCTTGAAGAATTAAAAGATTATACATCAAAAGTTTTATACGAAAATTATCGAAGTGAAAAATTAAAAAAAATGGGTATTGAACAAGATAATAGTGTATTTAAAGAATTTGATCCATTAGCAAAACAAGAAGAAGAAAAACAATTACATGAAGCAAAATTAAGTAAAATGGAAGCAGAAATGAAGGCAGTATTTCAACAAAAAGTTTCAGAAAAGGAAAAAAAATTACAAAGAAGTGAAGCTGATTTATTTGCAAGACATAAAGAAATGAAGGATAAATTAACAAAACAAATCAAATTGTTAGAAGAAAAGAAACAACAATTGGAAAAACAAAAATTATTACCACAAGAACCACAATCACAACCACAACAAAAATCAAGAAAGGGATTCTTGAGATAGGTTGATTATATATTATTTCTCTAATAAATGTGACAAATGTTTAAACTCTCTCTAGCCTTGTGTTGAATGAATAAATCTCGTATTATAATTCTTTCCACCCCATGCGAAATTAGTTAAATTTAGAGTCATGTGATCGTAATTTGATAGAACAGGGCCAGTCAAAACCACAGTTGAGTCCAATTGACCGAGTCTAATAGTATAAATGGGCTTAGCAAATCAGTCCATTATGGAATTGAATTGAATGATCCAAAGAGATGGTTTGCTAATTATAATGAAAGGGTCAGCAGTTAATTATTAACAGCAATATAATTTATTTATAATAGAAGAAAAAAAAAATCATATAAATTAATTGTCACATTCTTTGATCAATTAACGAGTAAGGAAAGTATAACATATTACAAATGGCTGCTGCTAAAACTACTGATAAACCTGGTGCTGCTAGTGCTGCTTCTACTTCAACTCCAGCTTCATCTGGTATTAAAATTGATCAATCAAAATTAATTGCTACTGTTCAAACTTTGCAATTTGGTTGGTTTATTGGAAATATTTTAACATTATTAGGTTTTTCATTATATTCATTAACTTATATTAAATTTTTACCAAAATTATTTAAAGTTGATTATTTAATTACTTTATTTGGTGTTTTTATTTCATTTGGTATTTTAAATTTTCAATTAATTCAAAAAAATGGTTTTAAATTACCAATTTTAATTAAAGATGATAATTTTCATTATTTATTATTAGCTGGTTTTTTATTATTTTTAAGACCTTATGTTTGGTTAACATTAGTTCCATTTGCTGTTTTTTCAAGTTTTCATGTGTTAGCATATACAAATGGATATATTTTACCAATTTTTAATCTTGATAAATCTCCAATTTCAAAACATGTTACAACTTTTATTAATAATAATAATGCAAAATCAATTCAAATTGCAAGTGGTATTGAAATTATTACTGTTGTTTGGTTATTAATTAGAGTTATAACATTTAGAAAAAGATCATTAAGTCCATTCTTAGTATATTTAATATTTCTTAAAAAAAGACATGAAGTATCACCATTTTCAAGAAATTATTTTAAAATTATTAGTCAACAAGGTGATAATTTAATTAATTCAATTGGCCAACCTGTTTTAAAAGATGTTTGGCAACAAGTTAAATTTATATTTGGTAAAATTGATGAATTTAAATTAGTTCATGATTATTCAAAAGAAGATATTAAAACTCAGTAAGTTGTAAGTCCAGTGAAGATTGATTGGGGTGAAGTAAAAGAAACACCAAAAAAAAAGACACTTTTGCAAATTGCAAAAATTGATTTATTAATTAATAAGAAAAATTCAATTTTAAATAAAAAGAAATTAACGAAAGAACTAAAAGCTGAAATAATTGATGATAGGATAAAAGATGAAATAAACAAGAAAGAGAATCAAAATAGAATTAATGGTATTGCAATGAAATTAAAAGATGAAATATTGGCAAAAAGAGCAATTGAAAAGAAGAAAAATGATGCAAAAAAAGCAAAAGAAGAAATTGCAAAAAAGAAGAAAGGAAAAGCAGAAGCCAAAGTAAAAGCTAAATTAGAAAATGAAGCAATTAAGAAAATTGTAATTGATAAATTAGATTCTATTCAGAAGAAACAAGATGAGAAAAATGCAAAAGCAAAACAAAAAGAAGAGGAACTGAAAAATTATCGTAAAGAGTTAAAATCATCACTTATGAAATCAATGGATAAACCATATAAATTAATATTACGACAATTACAAAATGATATAAAAGAAGGAATTGATGAAATTGATAAAATTGATAAACAATTATTAATTATTGAATCGAAATTACCAAAAGTTGACATAACTAAAACAATAATGAAGAAGATAAAGAAATCCTAATTACACTTCACTGGAAATATAATATATAGATAATGTATTATTCTAATTAATTCAATACTATTTTGACCGCCGTTCGTTTAATTTTTTTTTTTTTTTTATACGATCAATGGACCAACGTCTACGATCTAAATATGTCTTATATTATTTATTATTCATAGGTGGTTTATTAATAAGTTTAATAATTTATAGTTATAATTTAAAATCTTATGGTTCAGATATACCTAGTTGTAGGCCAGTTTGGATGGGTCCATCATATGCAAGAATAAAATCATTTGATGAATCATATACGAAATTAGCATCAAAATATTCATTATATTTATATCGAGAACAAGGTAAAAATAAAATACCAGAAGAACAATCAACAGATCAATTATTAAGTGGTATTCCTGTTTTATTTATTCCTGGTAATGCTGGTAGTTTTAGACAAGCAAGATCAATTGCATCAGAATCTTCAAATTTATATTTTGAACAATTGGAAAAATATACAGAAATAAATCCAAATATACAAGAGTTGGACTTTTTCACTGCTGATTTTAATGAAGATTTTACAGCTTTTCATGGAAGGACAATATTAGATCAAGCTGAATTTTTAAATGAAGCTATAAAATATATTTTAGAATTATATAAAGATCATAATGATCCACCACGGTCAGTTATTATAATTGGACATTCAATGGGCGGAATAGTGGCAAGATTAATGATTACATTGCCGAATTATTTACAAGATTCAATAAATACAATAATTACATTAAGTTCTCCACATTCTGCTGCTCCATTGACTTTTGATGGTGATATCCTTAGAATTTATAATGCAATTGATCAATTTTGGTATTTTGGTTATAATGATCCTTTAAAAAATGAATATTCAAAATTGGCTAATTCAAGAATTAAAAATGTTTCATTAATTTCAATTACTGGTGGTGAAACAGATACTACATTACCAGCAGATTATACAACGTTGGGATTTTTAGTACCTTCTTCTAATGGATTTACTATTTTTGCAACTGGTATACCTCAAGTATGGACACCAATTGATCATTTGGCAATTGTATGGTGTGCACAATTAAGAACAAAAATAGCAGAGTCATTATTAGAAATTATAAATAAACAAGATGTACATAAAACATATTCATTAGAGAAAAGAATGGAAATATTTAGAAATAAATTCATGACAGGATTTGAAAGTTTAGCAATTGGTGAAACTGAATTTGAATCAAACGAGAATAGTATACAATTGGAGAAAGATAAACATTTATCATTAATTTCATTAGATAAAATTGAAGTTAAATTGTGTAAATCTGAAAAATGTATCACTATGAAATCTCAATTAGTTCCTAAATCTACTGGTGATTTAATAATTTCAGATTCTTCATTAGGTGGAAATGAACAACCAATGCATGTTTTGAATATACCTTCAAGTATCACTAATGAGTATGATTACTTAATAAAAGGAGATGCTGCAGAATACCAATTCAATACAGAAACAAATTATATCATTGATGGAAATCTAATATTTGGAAAATCAATAACCATACCTGAAGACCATCCATTATCGTTCAATATCAACATACCACATGCTTGGAATAGTTTGCTAGTATATAATGCCAAATTTAATTATGAACAAGGTGATAAATTTTATTATACATTTGTTAGACAATGGGTAGAAGAACCTTTTGAAACTAAATGGCATATAAACTTACAACCAAATAAAAATTATAAATTAACTCAACATAGTGTATCACCATATGTCCCATTTAAATCAGACAGTAATCATGGAATGAATCTACAAATTTGGTTAAATTCAAAATCAGAAACAACTATATCGATAAGTATAGATTTAATATCAAGTTTAAAACTTTTAATTTTGAGGTATAGATTATCTTTAGTGTCGATGATACTATCAATTACAAGTCTAGTTACAATTTTTCAATACTTGAAATTTGATAAATTTCCAAATTTAATAAACAGATTAGGTTATATTAATTCAAAATACGGACTTATCATTGGTATTATACTAATTATATTAAATCCAATTGTCAAATCATATCCGCATGTGTTTAACTTAATTGATTTAGTTGTATTCCAAGATTATAATGAGATTAATCTTAGTTTAAGTTCAAATTTCAAATTAAATTCATTTTATTTAGGTTTACAAGAGAATTTCTCGATAATTGGACTTATATTATACTTTATATCAAATTTTATCCTTATATTAACATACCACTTAATTATTTCATGTTGTTATTTACTAAATTTCATTATTAAAAGAGTTAGATCAAGTACAAATAATCGAAATTCCAAGTATAAATTATATTTAACTATATTTTTAATAGTTTTGATACCTATCTACATCCCATATCAAGTTGTTTACGTCATTTGTTGCTTAATTCAAATTATAAATGTATTGAAATCATATAATAATAATCAATTGTTTAATTATCAAGTATCTTGGTTGATTTTAATGCTTTGGATCTTGCCCATCAACATACCTATCTTAATTGTGTTCATTCATAATTTATCAATTAATTGGAAAACTCCATTTAGTTCTCATCATAATTTATTATCAATCTTACCGATACTATTACTTGTACAGAAAAATAATCAACTAGAAAAACTCAAACAATCAAAATATAACATATTGATAATCTTGGGGTTAGGGTACCTTATTTTTTATTCATTGATTTATGGTAATCGACATACGTTTTGGTTATATCATTTATTTAATTTTGTAAGTTTGATCAATTTGATAATATTAAATATAGAGAAATAGAAATATATAATACTTTTAATAATTATAAAAACAACTGATTATAATCGACATATGCTTACTAATCGAAGTTTAATATTTAATAGTATGAAATAGAGTTGAATATTCAGTTATAACCTATATTATAATATACATAAAAATTAAATAAAAAACTAAAACATCATTATAACAATTAACAAATATATTTATAATGAACTAAAGAAGTAAAAAACATTAGCAACTAAACCAATTATAACTAAACTTAATTTGAAGCTGATGAATATTTAGTAACAGCTCTTGTACCTTCAGAAACTGCATGTTTAGCCAATTCACCAGGTAAAATTAATCTAACAGCAGTTTGAATTTCTCTTGCAGATATAGTTGATTTTTTATTATAAGCAGCCAATTTTGAAGCTTCAGAAGCAATTCTTTCAAAAATATCGTTAACAAAAGAATTCATAATTGACATAGCTTTTTGTGAAATACCAGTATCTGGATGAGTTTGTTTTAAAACTTTATAAATATATGATGAATAAGTTTCTTTTCTTGTTTTAGTTCTCTTTTTAGTACCTTCAGTTGAAGAAGCAGTTTTTTTAGCAGCTGGTTTTTTTTCAGCAGGAGCTTTTGATGCAGGTTTCTTTTCAGCTTTTGGTGCCATTCTGTAATTGATAATAAAACTTTAAATTGATATTATTAATAAAAAGAAAAAAGTGTTAAAAAAAAATTATAAAAATGGATGTTGTTTGTTATTTATAATAAAATTGGATAAGTGTTGATTTTTTTTTTTTTTTTATTTTTTTAGGTCTCCGTGATTACAATAAATTTAAAAAAAGAGAGAGAGAGAGAAAGAAAGAGAGAAAGAGAGAGTGAGTCGTGCGCAGTACAAAACCATCGAATAGTTGTTTTGATTTCCTCGTTCCTCTCTTGTTGTTCTCTTCGCCTTAATTTTGTGTCGAGTTATCGTATTATTACTTGATGGGTGTAAATTTCAACACGAGAGTATCTTGTTGTTTCCTTAGTTTTAGATTACACTCTTTTAAATCACGTTTCAAGGAATTTAGACATATACTATTGTGCTGTTACTAGTTTATACACTGTTTTATCACTTAATTGTCGATATTATATGAGCAGCATATTGATATTTTGTGTTTTTGCCATCATAACAATTCGTGTCTTACACAATCTCGTAGTATTTACTCGACGCGAAATAAAAGTTTATCGCTACCTTGTGCTGAAATTTACGCTTGTGTACGCTTGATCTTCTCACGTGAACTACTTCTTTTCCAAGCAAGAGATAAGCATAAATAAAATCAAGGAGTAAGTTTGTGCAATACACGTACAATTCAATTTCTCTCTCTCTTGTTATTCTTCTTTTTCTCTCTCTCTCTCTCTCTCGCTCGCACGCTCGCTCGCTCGCTCTTCTCTTTGTACTGTTTATTACATATACAAATAATAATTTAATATAGTGATGATGATGATTATCACCAAACAAAATCATTGATTTAAATAACTTCTAATTTCCACAATTTATATATAATTTTTTTTATAATTCTTTTCTTTTCTTTTCTTCTTCTTTTCATCATATCAAATTTAATTTATATTTTAAACAATGTCAGGTGGTAAAGGTAAAGCAGGTTCATCAGAAAAAGCATCAACTACAAGATCAGCTAAAGCAGGTTTAACATTCCCAGTTGGTAGAGTTCATAGATTATTAAGAAAAGGTAATTATGCTCAAAGAATTGGTTCAGGTGCTCCAGTTTATTTAACTTCAGTTTTAGAATATTTAGCTGCTGAAATTTTAGAATTGGCTGGTAATGCAGCAAGAGATAATAAAAAATCAAGAATTATCCCAAGACATTTACAATTAGCTATTAGAAATGATGAAGAATTGAATAAATTATTAGGTCATGTTACAATTGCTCAAGGTGGTGTCTTACCAAATATTCATCAATCATTATTACCAGCCAAAAAACCAAAAGCTGGTGCTTCACAAGAATTATAAACAACTTAACAATCACATACAATTTACACAATTCCAATCAATTAAGCTTTTACTTCTTTATTCATATAAGTTATTTATGATGTTTTAGTTTTTTATTTAATTTTTGTATATTATTTTTAATATAAGGTCACAACTAAAATTGTTTATTTTGTTTTTTTTAGCCACTCCGATTTTTTTTATTTCTATGTTTATTTTTATTTTTTTTTTTTTTTTTTTTTTCAATTCTGAAACACTAACAAAAATTCATTTGGCTGCTTTATTTGATGGAAAAGTTTTCAACTTGGAGAGATAAAGGTACTGGTATATCGCCATTTATACCCACTGAAATACCAACATTTGGTAAAAAGAATACATCTGTACAAACTACAATACTGATTATATCATTATTACCTATTTTTTTAATTAAATTACCCTTTTTAATATTTTTCACATTGACATATTCAATTACTGGATTAAATGTATTATTAAAATTTATTATACAAGTTTTATTTGGTTTTAATTTTGATTTTTCGGTTGATGGTGTTAAAAGATCTCAAGTTGCAAAATTGGAAAGTTACAAACCAAAGGTTGGTAATTTGATAATTACAAACTATGCTACTCCATTAGATGGTTTCATTTTTAAATTGTTTTCAGGTAGAGATATTGTTATATTAGTACCTGATAAATCTGGTGATTTGTATAAATATACTCCATGTCAATTATGGAACTTCACATTTGATAGTTCAATAAAAGGAGAATTGGTCACTGAGTTAAGCAAGTATAAGAACTCAATTGTATTTCTATTAGTTGAAGGTACATCTTCTAATAACAAGAGTATCTTACCATTTATAAATTTGAACCCAAAATATGAATTAGATCAATTCAATATAAAGTCATTGATTTACAAGGTTTCTCCAAATTATTTCACAATGCCAATTCCATATATAAGCAAAATCAAATATTTATTTGAATTGATTACAAATATATCAAAGAAGCAAATTAAATTGAAAATCTACAATTATGAAAAATTAGATTTTGGTAAAATCAAACACTCATATGAATTAAACTCATTAAATTCGGTTAAGTTAAATATAGATGATAAAGAGAAGTTTGTGGATTATTATTTCAATTACGATGTTAAATAAAGTCATTATTCATTACCTAATACACTTTTGCATAAACCTATTTCGATTTATGACGCTTCTTGTCCTTTTTAGCACTTTGCTTTCGTTTGATATATTCTTCTAATGGATCTTTAAAGGTATTATCGTCACCAGTGACAACTTGCTCCTCTTTATTTTCTTCTAATTTTCGTTTATTCTGATCAACTGAATCAACTGGTAAGTTAGACTCCTCTTTAGCTTGTTCCAAGCTGTCTTTAAGATTTGTTGTGTCTTTGAAGAGACCTTTTTTAACTTTATCACTTCTCTTTACCTTCTTTTCTCTTGGTTCTTTTTCTAATTTTATAAAATTAGCCATAGGGTCCTTAAATTCGTCATCTTCGTCATTACCAGCATTAGAAGACGACTCAATCAAACCTTTAGTTTCTACCTCTTTTGTTTTCTCTGAATTAACGTAATTGGCCATAGGATCTTCAAAGTCATCATTTTCACCTTTATTATCATTATTTCTAGTTTCTATTCTATCTTTAATC
This sequence comes from Insectozyma verbasci, assembly GCA_947670415.1. Taxonomy (NCBI): domain Eukaryota; kingdom Fungi; phylum Ascomycota; class Pichiomycetes; order Serinales; family Debaryomycetaceae; genus Insectozyma; species Insectozyma verbasci. The sequence continues at coordinate 218,689 of CANTUO010000002.1, read as the reverse complement.
AATTTCTTTTTCTCTTCCTTCTCTTTTTCCTTTATTAGTTTACTTTGATCTATATACTCACCCAGCTCCCTTAATATCTTCTCATAATTGATCTTATAATTATCTTCCACATCATTTCCATATAATGTATAATAATTATGATCAACTTTTAAAAATCTATCACCAATTTTAAACCCATTCAAATTATCAATTGCCAATATACAACTTTTGAAATTTTCATACTTTAAGAAAGCAAATCCTTTACTTTTACCTGATACTTTATCTTTAATTAGATTAATATGCGTAGGTATACCATACTGTGAAAATATTTTTAAAATATCCAATTCTTTTAAATTAAAAGGTAAATTCCCAATATATATATAATTTGTATCTCTATATTCATAATGCCATGATGCTTTATAATCTGTCTTCGATTTTAATTCTTTTTGATTTATATCATTTATACGACGTATTGAATTCATATATGAGATGAGAAAAAAAAAATTTGAGATTTTGCAACAATAGTTTAAGATGGATAAAAAAGTTGAAAATAGGAAAAGAAAGCCAATAAAAGAGCAAGAAGAAGTAGATGAAGAAGACTTTAAGGTTGATGGGTTATTAGATGCTGGTGAATCAGAAAGTGAAGTTGAAGAGGGAGAAATTTTAGATGAAGAACCTGGGCCACCACAAGATTTTGATTCAGAAGAAGAATTAAATAAATTATTAGGTGAAGAAGAAGACCCCTCAGATTATTCAAGTGAAGAATTTTCAGATGAACCTCAAGATGATAGAGATTCATTAAGTGGTATCAAAATTAATTCATTATCAGTTAAAGATCCAAATGAAAAAGAAATAGAAACAACTTATTCAGATGGTAAACCAAGAATAATTAAACCTGAAATCGAACCAATTTATGATTCAGATGATTCAGATGCTGAGAATTTTAATACTATAGGAAATATACCAATTTCAGCTTATGATGAAATGCCACATATAGGTTATGATATAAATGGGAAAAGAATAATGAGACCAGCAAAAGGTTCAGCATTAGATCAATTATTAGAAACTATTGAATTACCTGAAGGTTGGACTGGTTTATTAGATCAAAATACTGGTACTTCATTAAATTTATCCAAAGAAGAATTGGAATTAATTCAAAAAATTCAACAGCAAGAAAATACAGATGAAAATATTAATCCTTATGAACCTTTAATTGATTGGTTTACTAAAGATGAAGAAGTAATGCCATTAACTGCAGTTCCTGAACCAAAAAGAAGATTTGTTCCTTCAAAACATGAAGCTAAAAGAGTTATGAAAATAGTTAGAGCAATAAGAGAAGGTAGAATTACATTAAAGAAACCAGAAGAGGAAACCAAAGAAGAAGAAGAAGAAGCTTTTGATTTATGGCAAGATGAAGTTGAAGTAACTGATCATATAATGAATTTAAGAGCCCCAAAATTACCTCCACCAACAAATGAAGAAAGTTATAATCCACCAGAAGAATATTTATTAACTAAAGAAGAAAAGAAAACATATGAAGAAACTGCTCCAATAGATAGAGAAAGAAATTTTATTCCACAAAAATATAAATCTCTCAGGCAAGTACCTGGTTATCAAGAAAATATTCGTGAAAGATTTGAAAGACTGTTGGATTTATATTTAGCTCCAAGAATACGTCATAATAAATTGAATATTGATCCAGATTCATTAATTCCTGAATTACCTTCACCAAAAGATTTAAAACCTTTCCCAATTTATTGTTCAACTATATATAAAGGTCATGAAGAAAAAATTAGAACTATAAGTATAGATCCACAAGGTTTATGGTTAGCTACTGGTTCAGATGATGGTAGTTTAAGAATATGGGAAGTTTTAACAGGAAGACAAGTTTGTAAAATACAATTAATTAATAAAGAAATTAATAATGATGATAAAATTGAAAGTTTAGAATGGAATCCAGATTCTTCAACTGGCATAATTGCAGTTACATGTGGTGAAAATATTTATTTAATAGTACCACCAATTTTTGGATTTGAAATTGAAAATCAAGGTAAATTAAGAATTGAATCAGGTTGGGGTTATGATACATTTGGAAATAAAAAACAAGAAATGAAGATTGGAAATGAAGACGATGAAGAGGGAGAGACCTTTTCTAATAAAAAAGAGGTTGCATCTTGGATAAGTCCAAATACTCAACAACAACAACAGGGTATGTCTGCAATTATACAATGTAAAAAGAATATTAAAAAAATATCATGGCATAGAAAAGGTGATTATTTTGTAACAGTATCACCAGATTCAAAAAATACTTCAGTTTTAATTCATCAATTATCTAAACATTTATCACAATCACCATTTAAAAAATCAAAAGGTATAATAATGGATGCAAAATTTCATCCTTTTAAACCACAATTATTTGTTGCATCTCAAAGAACTATAAAAATTTATGATTTATCACAACAAACATTAATTAAAAAACTTTTACCAGGTGTTAGATTATTATCAAATATTGATTTACATCCAAGAGGTGATAATTTATTAGCTTCTTCTTATGATAAAAGAGTTTTATGGCATGATTTAGATTTATCTCAAACTCCTTATAAAACTTTAAGATATCATGAAAAAGCAGTAAGATCAATTAAATTTCATAAAGGTAATTATCCATTATTTGCAAGTGCTTCAGATGATGGTAATATACATGTTTTCCATGGTACTGTTTATGATGACTTAATGACAAATCCATTATTGGTACCATTAAAGAAATTAACTGGTCATAAAATTATAAATCAAATTGGTATATTGGATTTAATTTGGCATCCAAGAGAACCTTGGTTATTTAGTTGTGGTGCTGATGGTACAGCAAGATTATGGACTACATAGAGAATATACAATTATAGAGTTGCAAATATTTATCATTTCTACTATATCTGGTCTGATTGCATACATGCTTACACTTCAAACTATATAAGGGTGATCAGTGTTGCTGAATCCTTACGGCGACTTGCAGTGTTTGTTGTATCCTTACTCAGTTAACTGGCATCCTTACAATGTCGTGAGAATTCAACTAATGAAATTGAATCATTATCAAATATGGTTATCAAATCAAAAATTACAACAACTGAGCTAGGTAAATGAGTTTTTACAACTAGAAAGAGAATTTGAGATGGTGTCTTAATTAGCAAATTTATGTATTAATGATTATGAATATACTATACTTTTCTTTAAATATTATACTCTTAACTACTTTCGTTAGCATCGATTCAACTTCCGAATCATCATTTAACTCAGGATCTGATTCAACTTCCGAATCATAATTTAACTCAGCATCCGATTTATAACTTGAAAGCATATCTAATTCAGAGTCATAAATAATTCCCATTCTTGCATACTATTTAACATTTATTCTTTAAATCTGAAAAAGCTTTTTATTTGAGATCTAATTCTTTGCTTTTGGTTACTAATCGTTTTTGCATTTAGTTTGTTTAGAGATTAGTTTATAATTATATAGCTATTTATATAGTTATCTAGTTAATTGAATTGTTTTAGTTTAGTTTTAAATTGAGTTGAATTCTGTTCGTCTATTTATCATTTCGCAATTGAGCCATGTTGCAGCCAAATAAAGCCCACACCAAGAAAAATAGGGAATCGGCTTTAAAATTGCGCGAGAAAAAATTATATCATCGTTCTAATATATTACAAAATAAATAATGAAGAACCGTTAATGAATTATATTCTTTGATTTTTGAACATGTTCCTTTTCTTCTTTTTCCTTTTCTTCTTTTTGTAATGGATTTTCACCAGGGTAATACATGCAACTCATCAATTTATTATTTTCATATTTCACTTTATATAAATCAGTTTCACTACTTGTAAATAAATGATTAAATATAATTTTTATATTATCAACCACTCCTAGATTATCATCATTAGTGATCCAATTCCAATCTTTCCAATCTAATATCCCTTCATTGTTATATACCATGGGGGTTCTATAATTTTCAAATTGTTCTTCTGAAATATCAACTGTAAATAAATATAAACCACCTGTTTCAACATTTTTATTTCCATCATTTTTCACTTTCCATATTAATATACCTCTATTTATAAAATTTGATAAATTTAATCCTGTTTCTTCTTCTGTTTCTCGTATTATGCATTGTAAAGCACTTTCTTGAGGGTTTAATTTACCACCCACACCATTCCATCTACCCATCCATGGAGATTTGTTTCTATTAAGTAATAATATTTTATTATTAGTTTTACATCTAATGAAACCTAAAGTATAAGATAATGTTACAGTCATGGAATATTTCTTATCAATTTTTCCGAATAGTAGAACAACAAAAATAAATAAATAGGAACGAGATTTTATAAGATTTTAAAAATACGAATTAAGTAAGTTATTATATAATATTTATAACTTGATACATTTGAATAATTCATTGAAATTCATTAATTTATTTGGTGTGAATTTATATAATTTACCATAATCCGTTAATAGTTGTTCCATCTGCTGCAAGTGTCTCTTGATTGCAAACTTTCTGTAGTCTTTATTGAAAAAGAACAAAGTTAATAGTGATTTAAGTAAATGATTTTCAACTTGTAAATTGTATAAAAACATGGTAAATATCATAATTTTACTAACTTCAAACTCGTCAATGCCTCCATATCCAGTTCCAAAACCAGGTATAATTATATTTTCAACATTTGAAGAAGTTTCTAGTAAATTCCATAATAAGTTGAAAATATTTTGTTTAGATTCAATTGGTTCGGGAATTACCATTGTTGGTATTTGAATTACTTCAACTAAACCAAGATTTTTATAAGCTGTTGACTTTTTAAAATTAGATTCATCGCTTATTAAATCTAGTAGATCTAATCTGTATATGTTATTAGGAACCAAAAATCCTTGATGTTTAGCTAATTGATGGTTTTGAATTAGTGACTCTAATTTATTGAATAAATAACCAGTATTCAATAGTATTCCTTCAAGCAAATATTTATCAAAACCTGCACTCATATAACTTAAAGAATTAGTAGGTGTTACAATTGATGTACGATTATTAAGTCTCTCATTATTTATAAATTGTTCAATTGTTGAATTATGGAAATTGTAATGATGATTTTGGATGAGAGATAAATTGTATAGTTTGAACACATTAGTTAAGTCATGATAATGATCTTTTAGTTGTTTGATTAATGTCGAATTTGCGTCAAGGAATATAAAATTCATTAAGGGGTATTTGAAAATAAGAGTAGTGAAAATAACGGAACTAATGCCAATTAGTTTGGTGCGAAGCGCTAAATGTCGTATGAATTTGAGGCGGAACTTTAATAGCTTTCGGCTAAAAAATGTATCAGGTGTCAATTATAAGCTATGTGGAACTACAAATGTTTTGTTCCACGAATAGTAATTTGCATATACCATTGTGCAGGATGATCGTGTATTTTAATTTGAAATGTGCTCTGTGATAAAAATATATCGTACCACGTTTTCAATCAACTTAGAATTGTAAGTTTAAAAATCAAAGTTGATTTATACTCAATTGGTGGCAAAAACACGAATTGGTTTAAGAACTGAATTAACAAGTGTCATTAAAATTGATTTTTAGTACTATTTAGAAACAATCGATCCCCTCAAACCCCACGATTCAGAAGTCTGCGAAGAAAGAGTGATGACATTTGTATTTTATCATAATTTACACAAATTTGAAATATTATTTTAATAATTCATGCTTATACTTAAAATATTGAATGACATTTGTAAAATTGATAGCGTGGTCAATACATTTGTTCTCTATAATATTCTCGGGCCACTTGGTAGCAGTTACCCAACCAAAAACGTTGCTGGGTCGTGATTATTATTTTTTTAATACCAAATCAAAACAAACGAAAATCAACGAAAACAAAAAACTGTGTAAAGGATTTTCTTTTTTTTTTTTTGCTTTTCTCCTTTTCTTCATTAACTTCTCTTTATTTATTACCCAATTGATATTATTACAATGGCTCCATCAGCTTATTCAGATTTAGCAAAAGCTTCAAATGATTTATTAAACAAAGATTTTTATCATTTATCAACTGCTGCTGTCGATGTTAAAACTATTGCTCCAAATGGAGTTACTTTTACTGTTAAAGGTAAAACTACTAAAGATGATACAATTGCTGCTTCAGTTGATGCTAAACATGTTGATAAAGCTACTGGTTTAACTTTAACTCAAGGTTGGAACAATTCAAATGCTTTATCAACTAAAATTGAATTATCTGAATTATTAACTCCTGGTTTAAAAGGTGAATTAGATACTTCAATTATACCAAATGGTGCAAGAAACGTTAAATTAAATTTCTTTTATCAACAATCTGCTGTAAATGCAAGATTATTTTTTGATTTATTGAAAGGTCCAATTGCAACTGCTGATTTAGTTGTTGCTCATGATGGTTTCACTGCTGGTGCTGAATTAGGTTATGATATTTCATCAGCTAAAGTTAATAAATATTCAGTTGGTGTTGGTTATGCTAATTTAAATTATGCTTTAGCTGCTACTGCTACTTCAAATTTATCAGTTTTTTCAGCTGGTTATTATCATAAAGTTTCTCCATTAGTTGAAGTTGGTGCTAAAACTACTTGGGATTCAGTTAAATCTTCAAATGTTAATGTTGAATTTGCAACTAAATATGCTTTAGATAGAACTGCTTTTATTAAAGCTAAAATTGCTGATTCCGGTTTAACTGCTTTATCTTATACTCAAGAATTAAGACCAGGTGTTAAATTAGGTTTGGGTGCTTCATTCGATGCTTTAAAATTAGCTGAACCAGTTCATAAATTAGGTTTCTCATTATCATTTACTGCTTAGATTTTTTTTTAAATATAAATTATATGAAAAGAATAAAAAAATAATTGATAATTTTGTTTAATTCAGTATACAAATTTAAAGGTTTTGTTTGTTATAATCTGTTCTTGTTCATTGTTGATTCGTCTTTGCTTATTTGAGATTATTCAGCTAAGAAATCATATTCTTTTTTAGATTTCCATCCAGTGTTCAGCTTACTTGATGCGTAAAACCTATTTTTTAATGGTATCATTACTAGAGATAGTTTTTAAAACTAAGTTCTCATGTCTTAATTTTGTTAAGTATTTATAGTCGAAACCCAAATATTCATTATGGATACCACCAGTAAGCTGGCCCTTTCAAAGATTACACGAATTGCGACTTATTCAATGTGGTCTATGAAGTATTAAACGTTGCATGAGAGTTCTGGATTTTTACTATTAGAGAAGTTATGAAGGGGAATGTAAAATTTCGAGATTTTATAACCAAAAATTGAGAAAATGCTTACAAATTACTAAGAAAAAATGTACCTTAGCTTCTGTCATGGCTGAAACATACGTTTTACAGTCAATATTAGATATAAGCTGGGTATTGGTGGGATTACTCGAGTAATAATACTATTTAAACATTCTTTTAAATGCAACAAATCCACTTGCTAAAAGATGAAATAGTTGATGTCTAAATAATCATAACTCAAACTCTATTGCCATTGTGGTTATTAAAAGGAATATTATGAAACCGTTACAATTGTGTTCTGGACTTTTAATTTATGAGTATTACATAATCAGAATAATAATTTGTTTCAGAATATAATTTAAATTTTAAATAAATTACAATCTAAAAATAGATTCAACGATAAATTATATACTACTCAACTGTATATGAAAAATTATAGAAGATAACCAAATACTCCAGTTTTGTTGAAAAAAGAGAAAAAAAACTATTAGCAAAACATTAATATGACAACAGATATTTCAAGATTATTAGATAATAGAAAGATTATACCATCTAAATTAATTGAAATCATCACATCAAACTTAGATAAATCATCCACTACCACCTTTTATATGATCCAATTTTGAAACCATTTGCAATTCAGAAATTATTCACCAAAGTTGTTATTTCAAATCTAATGAAATCTCTCGAATATGTTGACAAAACATTTAAGAAGGCCTACTAATCAAATATCGGAAACTTTTGTAGTATAATTTGTATTCTAATTATATAAATTATTAATGTTCACACAATGAAAATAATCTATTAAAAGCTGGCATATCATCTTCATCACCTTGAATTTTCTCTGATGATCTTTCTTCCATTAACTTTTCACGAACAATTTTAGCATCATTTAATGTTATTGGCCATCGGTTATCCTTTAAATTTAATATTTCTTGTTTAATGTTTCCAGGATATAAATAACCTAACGATTCATCATCCCACCATTCTTTTTGTTGAGGTGGAACGTTATCTGAACTTACAATATACTTATTAAATGGATCACAAATGAAAAAGCATAAAATTTTTCTATGACCTGGTTTAGATTTATCTTTTAATTCAAATGGATCAACGTGATGTTGAAACATATTTGGGAAAACTAAAACTCTATCTTCTTGAGCTTGCATACTTCCAATATTACGAACCATTAAATCTTCATCTTTAATACCAAATATAGCTTCAGCGTATGTAGAATCACCTTGCTCATATTGTGGATCTTCAAAACCAGTTCTAAATGAAAGTCTTGATTCTGAAATATTTTCACAATCATAATAATATAAAACGGTTGCTATTATATCTTCATTTATGGTACCTTCAACATGCCATGAACCACCGTTATATTTTGGACTATCAGGAGTTAATTCAATATTAGCTAACTTGACAATAACTTTTAAATTTTTAAATGTTTTTAAATCAATTGATTTATTTATATTTGGAACCGACCAAGATGGTTTAAATTCTTTTAAATATTTAATTTTTTGTTGTTCAAATTCATCAAATTTATCATAATCAAACCCCTCGTCAGTTTTTTCAGCTTCTTTATCTAACAATTCTTCTAATGCATCACGATCTTTTTCATAATCTTCATTATAAGCATCTAAATATGTTGGAATTGGAATACGAATAAAATCTTCTGATGCATATCTTGATAAAGTATAATTTAACCCTGGAATAATTCTGTTGAAAATTGATTCAATTGAAGTATATAATTGTTTATGCTTGAAAGGATGTAAGTTATTAATATATGATTTGAATTTGAACCCATCATCATAAGTAAGTAAAGCCGGTAGCCATTGATAATTCTTTGAAACACCAAAATCAGCAACTGCAGGTTTTGCATTTTGAACTCTTGGATGATATTCCACAATTTCAAGATTATCAATAATAATCGGAGTAACACCATATTGTAAAGGAAATAATGATGGATGAACAATGTCAATAACTTGATTATTAGAGCCTGGATGATAATCTAAATCAATTAATGAACCAACCAATTCATCAACTTTTTTTCGAAATTTATCTTTACATGATTTATCGATTACTTGATCTGAATAAACAATTTTATCTTCACAGCCAATTTTAAAAGTTTGTAAATTATTTTGAGTTTCATCATACCATTCTATTTCTTTAAACACATATTCAATTACTTCATCAATAAATTTGGTTTTATCTTTACATTGCTCTTTAATTTCATTTTCCCATTTTAGTCTAATTTCAGGAGTTTTGTACTTTGATTCCCAATTTGGTTTACTTCTAATTGTCCATGATATTTCAATGATTAACCATTCATCCAAACATTTAGCAATTGGTCCAATATCTGAAAATGCAGTCCAAAACGGATGTGCAAATAAACTTCCAACTCTTTGACTTTCAGCTATTCTTCTTCTTTCTTCATTTTCAAGTCTTCTACGTTCCCATGATTCTTCTAAACGTAATCTCTCTAATTCAGTTTCTGTTTTGATTAAAGTACTATTTGGAACTGGCATCAATGATTGGTGAATAAAATCATAATTAAATTCAGGGTTCTCTAAGCTTGGCGGAATTGAAATTTAGCCAATAAAATCATTTAAAAATACGAGATTTTTACTGATGCACACTACCCACATATTATGGACTTCAGATTCTAATTAATTGGAATTTTTCAGAATGGCAAGCTAGTGTTTGAAGTCAAGAGCTAGTTCTGTTGTTGAGTTTTTTTAAATTTTCTTCAGTTTCAGGAAAAAATTTGCAGCAATGGTTTGCTAGCGTTAAAATTTAATTTTGCAGCCATCCCCTCTGGAAATATTAAAATTTAGTCAATAAAATCATCTAAAAATACGAGATTTTTATTGCCTCGCACTACCACCAAATTGGGGGTTTTAAATTGTCGTTCTCAATTGAGCATGTGGCGTATGCATGTAATTAATCATTTGTCGTAATAGACAAACGTCTCATAATTCCGCACAAGTTAATAAAAATTCCTTTGCAAGACCAAAATGGAAATTTTAGTTCCAAATCGAAAAGCAAACGTACAGCGTTAGAAAGCCATAATTTTGATTGATTTTTCAAATCTGAAACTTTTGAAGCTTTGTTCAATTACATCAACATCATCATTACAAACACTATTGTATCTAATTACATTACTTACTAGGATTCTATTTCGACTTATGTACTACAGATATACTTATAGTTTCACTTATTTACTGCTGAAACCAATATTGTTGTCTGAACTTTGTGTCATTTGTTCAAACTCCGAAGCAGATCAGCTAACGTGGCGTATGTTTCTGGTTAATTTAATTAACCATTATCATTGTGGGTTATTTTGTTTCCTAATTAGTGTTGCAAAGGAATCATGTTAATAATTAACTCTATTATAATTTAGGTAATTGTGCATCGTAAATTAATATAGACGAAATTTTAGATAATTATTTTGCAACCTTGAAGATTTAATTACTTTAGGTTAAGGTACGATACGATCTCTTTATTTCCTATTTAAGCTTGCAAAGGAATAAATTCCCAGCGTATTTGTATTTGTGTTAGTGGTTTTGTTGGTAAAATTAATGAAACACGGATGATACTTTCGTTAAAATTGAAATAACAAATAGCGTAGATCACGAAATCTGAAAACTATAAATCTTGATTCAAATCTCCCAAATATTTCATTTTTATTTCTCATCAATCAATCCAATTAAATATCATTAATCAATATGAAGTTTTCCACTACTATTTTATCAATTATTGCTGCTGTTATTGTTGCTGCTGCTCCAGTTGAAGATACTGCCCCTGTTGAATCCGATTTTCCATTCCCAGAAGAAGCAATTAAAGCAATTATTCCAGTCTCAGATGAAAGTGCTCCTACTTATGCTGAATATAACGGTGTTCCATATTTAATTTTAGTCAATACTACTGCTTTGGGTGATTCTAAAGTCAAGAGCAAGCGTGGATGGACTAGATACCGTTGGTTTGAACCCCATAAATAATTGGGAATAACGCTGATGATCTCTGGATTCTTGTAGGTGACTTTGCTTACCTGGAAGCTTTTTGGATGAAATCAAATTTTTTGCTTTTGCTTACTAATCGTTTTTGTATTTGACTTGTTTAGAGATTAGTTTATAATTATATAGCTATTTACATAGTTATCTAGTTAATTGAATTGTTTTAGTTTAGTTTTAAATTGAGTTGAATTCTGTTCGTCTATTTAACATTTCGTAAATTTTCAATTATCACCAAAAGTCGTGCAAAAAACAAAATTCTGAAACAAATCGGGTAATTTTGATTTTAATTTACTTTTAAGTGATTTATAACTACCAAAACAAGTTAGTTTGTTAAAAAAGTTATTACCATATTAAAAAACAAAGCTCGCTGAGCCGACGTCTTATCTAAAGTTCGTATGTACTGAGATTCCTATCATTATTTCCAATTTAGATCAAAAATCATGATTGTACCACTTTGGTAATGTCGAAAATTCTAAGATATGATTAATACCCTGCTAAAATATACTTGATATTACCTTATTTCAGTTCAGACTATCTTTCAGTAACAATTTTGCAAGTATTCTTTATTTAATCTTTTTGCTTCATTAAACCTGTATATAAAAAAATATATTTTGATAGTCGTCACAAGTCATCACCATGGGTGAAAAGAAATCAAGAGGTAGAAGATTGGAAAAGAAAAAAGAAGCACAAGTAGTAGATGAAGAAGAAACATCAAATGTAAACATACCGAACACTTTCTTTGGGTTAGTTGATTCGAATGAAATTGATTATTTTAAACAAGCTGAATCTACTCTTAATATAAATTCATTTGAATCAGATGAAGATCGATTAGGATTTGTTGCATCAGTATTAGAAGAAGCAAACGGTAAGGAATTAAAATTGGTCACAAATCAAATATGTTCTAAATTAATGGAGAGATTAATTTTACTTGCAGATTCACAACAATTAAAAAGTATATTTACACAATTTTCAAATCATTTTGAATCATTAGCATTTCATAAGTATAGTTCACATGTATTAGAAACTTTATTAGTTAGAGTAGCTGGATTAATTGACAAAGAATTAATCGAAGGAAATAATGAAATGGAAAATTTATTCAAATCAATGGTAAATGAATTAAAACCACATTTAATAACCATGATAGATCATCAATATGCATCACATGTATTAAGATTATTAATCATGATTCTATCTGGAAAAGAATTACCATCTTCCATAATGTCAAATTCAGTTTTAAGATCTAAAAAATCAAAAATTGCAAGAAAAATGATTGAAATTAAAGATAATGAAGATTTTAATAGATCATTTCAAACACCACCATCTTTTAAAGATGAATTAAAATCAATTTGCGAAATTATAATTAAAGGGTTGGATCAAACTAGAATTAGATCTTTCAGTATACATAAGATTGCATCTCCGGTTATACAATTATTAATTCAAGTTGAAGGGTTGGTTGATAGAGAAAGATCATTCTGGCATTTAGTATTTGATAACTCTGATGAAGTTGTTGAATCTGAAGAATCATATATTGAATATCTTTTATCAGATCCTGTTGGCTCACATTTTTTTGAAGCTATAATTAAAAATGATGGCGCTAGACCAAAATATATTGAAAGGTTATACAAATTATACATTAAAGATCGTGTCTTAAAATTATCCAAAAGAGCAACAACGGGTGTTTATATAATACAAGCATTATTATTCAAATTAAAACCAGTTGAAGTTAAATTTATACTTGATCAAATAATTCCAAAATTGACTGAATTAATAACAGAGCAAAATTTAGATTTAGCAAATAAACTAATAGATGCATCAATATCTCAAAAGAATTATAGGCGTGATGAAATTATAGATCAATTATTTTTGAAATTTGTTCCTAACTATTCTGATGATTATGAAGGTACTGATTTATTAGAAAATGTTTTACAACTACAAGGTTCTACCTTAGGTAATACAAGAGATGATTGGCCAACAGCAGAAGAAAGAAAAAGAGCATTATTTTTGGAAAAATTAATGGAATATGATTATAAATTTATAATTTGTTCATGGATAAATTTTATTTCATTGCCGATTGAAAGATTTATTCAAATGTGTTTCCATGGTGTTTTTTCACATGTTGTTGAAAAATCATTACTTGTTGAATCAAATGAATCTAAACAAGTTCAAATTTTACGTAAACGTTATTTAAATATATTCCAAGGACACATTGTTTCATTAGCTTGTAATTCATATGGATCACATATAGTTGATAGATTATGGGATTTCACAATACATTTACCAATGTATAAAGATAAAATAGCCACTGAATTAATGAACGATTCTAAAAAAGTTAAAGAAAGTAATTATGGTAAATTAGTTTGGAAAAATTGGTCAATGGAATTATTTTCAAGAAAGAAATATGATTGGAAAGTATTAATAAAAGAACAAGAATCTAGTATTGAACAAGTCAAAACTCCAATACAATTGAAGATGGAAAAATTGGCTGAAGAAAAACAAAGAAAAGATGAAGAAGCTGAAAAAGCTCAAGCAGGTTATAATAAACGTAAATTAGATGAAATAACAGGAACTAAGAAGAAAGTTAGGGGTAGAAATAGATAATTATTTATTTACAGTTATATGATACTCTGAAAGTACCTCTCTATTTACTTGAGTTGGAGAATCAACTACTGGATCAACACCAGATTGATTTTTAGGAAATGCAATAACATCTTTGATACTCGAAGAACCTATAATCATAGCACATAATCTATCGAAACCAATTGCTAAACCAGCATGTGGTGGACAACCCATACTTAAAGCTTTCAATAAATGACCAAATAATTCATCAATATTATTAATTTTTAAAATGTTTCTGAAAATATAGTTTTGCAATTCTGAATCATGAATTCTTCTTGAACCACCACCAATTTCAACACCATTTATGACTAAATCATAATGTTCACCTCTGACTTTTAGTGGATCAGTTTCTAAAAGATCATAATCTTCAATTTTACACATTGTAAATGGATGATGAGTGGATTGAAATTTTGTATAATCATATTTTGGATATATATCTGATTCTAATTCAACTGGATTGAATAAAGGAAAATTTACAACCCATGAACCAACAATAACATCATGATTGTAATTGGTGATTAATTTTCCATTTTCTTCAATTGGTCTTTTATATTTATCAGGAAATTCTTGTATAGTTAATTGTCTAAATTTACCCAATGGTGTAGGATTTTCATATGGAAATTCGGATCTCGTAGAAATTGCAATAACGTCACCAATATTTAAATCGAGATTATAATTTGCATTTTTAACATAAATTCCTTTGACCTTATTTTGAATAAGCTTATCCTCTTCATTTTTTATCATCCAAACAAAAGGTTTTCTCTTGAAATTGAGACCATCAGTGAAACTTTTTGGTATATGGCCAGCATTTCTCAATATACATGCTTCAACAATTGGAAATTCATTATTTTCATTAACAAAATAATCTTGTAAATTTTCAAACTCTAAATTATATCTTAAATCTGGTTTATCAATACCATATTTTGTTAATGCATCAATATAATCTAATTTTTCAAATTGTAAACCATCAAAATTTGTAATTCTCTCCAAATTTCCAATGGAATTAACTTTATAAGTTGATTTATTTCCAATTTTATTCCATATATTATGTATTAAATCTTCCACCACTAAACCAATTTGATCAGAATTATTTATAAAACTCATTTCCAAATCAATTTGAGTAAATTCGGGTTGTCTATCAGATCTTAAATCTTCATCTCTAAAACATTTAGCAAGTTGAAAATATTTTGTAAAACCGGAACTCATTAAAATTTGTTTATATTGTTGTGGTGATTGTGGTAATGCATAAAATTTTGATGATCTAGTAGGTACTAAAAATTCTCTTGCACCTTCAGGAGTAGATTTAAATAATAAAGGAGTTTCAATTTCAACAAAATTATGATTTTCAATTAAAATATCTCTTATTAATTTTGAAATTTTACTTCTTGTTCTTAATGCATTTTGGAAAAATGGTGTACGTAATTGTAAATACCTAAATTGTGGAGGTATATCTTTAGGAGACGATTGTTTTAATTTCTCTAATCTAGCAGCTTCTAAATTTGATGGATTTAAAATGTGAAAATCTTCTATAACTAATTCTACTTCTTGTTTATTTGCTTTTGATTCTTTAGATTGTATATAACCAGAAACACTAATTGAATCTTCAACTGAAACTTCTTTCAATAATTTAAATATTGCATCACTTGTTGTGTTTGGAGTTGCAAATAATTGTATTTCATCACCATTTTCATCTCTTAAATGTACAAAACCTAAAGTTGACCTTATTCTTGGTTTTCGATTTATATGACCATTCAATGTAATCTTTTCATGTTTATTATTTAGGTACTTTGACAAGTTTTTGTTAATTAACGATATTGAAGTATTTGCAACTGGGAATGTAAATCTAGGTAGTACAGTCTGTTTATTTGGTAATGCCGTTGAATAACATCGTACTAGCAGTTTAAACATTTGATAATTTTTTTTTTTTTTTTTTTTTTGTGTCAAACCTAATGGCTGCAAAAGATCGACATTACTACATTTAGATTGAATTATGGATACAGTTGAGTGATAACAGCTATTTGAATACTTGATTCCAAGTATCGTGAGTTTTCAGGATATTATGCATTTAGTTTTATTTCAAGGAGAAGAAGTGTAGGAACGAACTTGCTAAAACAAAATCAAACCATTACAATCAGGAGAAGAAATTTTGTACATATAAGTCTCACTCTCGAGGGATGTAAATCAGGTTTCTATTGGAGAATTTTGCCAGTCTTAACAAGCACTGATCGTCAAAGAAATGCTGACTATTTTTATACTCTTTGAAAATTACGAATTTTAAAAGCGACTCAATGATAGCAGTTATAGTATCAAATCAGAGAGCAAACCGTCAATGTACCGATAAAGAAAACGTTCACTGATTGTCGATGGCACTGTCCAATTAGGTTAGAAAGATCTTTGATATTGAAGAGTATTTCAATTCTATCCAGTTTTCATTATACTTTGTTTGATGGAATGTGTGTTCACTAAAAAAAAAATCTACTGATCTATTACCAATTGCTGAGAAAACATTGAGTCAAACCAGAAGTGGTATTGTTCTTCGATTGTTTATACTTATTTTGTGGTTTCGATTCTTTGCTTTGAGCTCGCTCTTCCTGGCCTATTTATAGCACGATAGGGCTCCATGTACAGCTTTCAAACCCTTTAAAAATATCATCGAATTCTATTACCTTATATGTTTTTACATACAATAATATAACACGTTACTGTAATTCAAAACTTCTCAAAAACCATTTAAACATGCACACATGTATCATTCAACTGAATATATATTGTCATAGCTTGTATGCGTCTCTATTTAATGTACTTTAAAGTTAAAAAATCGCGGTTGGTAGCGTCTTACTTATAATCAATTTTGTGTCATATCTCGTATCTAAAAAGTTTTCAAATCGCGCTATCAAGATCTTATTTTGCGTTTTTCTCATTTCGTAAATACTAAAAACTTTTAAGTGACTAGAGCTTGGTTTTATATATAGAAGCTTATGGTTCAATTGTTTTGAATAAGGGTCTTGGTGTTAAATCTGTTTTTAAACTTGTTCCATAGAAAGACATATTGAAGGATTAAAAGTTGGTAAAGATGCTAAAATTGATATTTGAATTAAAGGCATTTGAAATTGCTGTTTTATAATTGTATTTGAAATAAGATAACAGCGTATATTAGATTTGCAGAATAAAAGTTATTATTGTTATCTATTGGATTTAGTTTTTTTTGAATAGCTGGAAAATCTCTGAGTAACCATTTTATACCATAAATACCAGCTGATAGATCTAGTGATTTATTTGATATTGTGCTAAATTGCAATTTATTATGCAGGTTAAAATTGGACCCAAAATTTGAATTATTGGTGTTTGGGTGCCGTAAAAAATTACGTACTTCCGCCAGTTTTTCTCGCATTGTATTGGTCGAAATTTTCATGAACAAAAGACTAGAGAATTCAAATTTACGAATTATTTTTATCATATTCAATGTAAACTGACCTTATTTGAATCTTTGAGAATTGTTAATTAAATTTTGATAAAAACTATGGTTATTTCGGGAAATCAAGGTGAAGATTTTATTCAATAATAAACATCCACAATTTTCAAAATTTTACAAAAATGCAATAAAACAGAAATAGTCGTAGGTATTTATAAAATCAGACGTTGGAGAACCAGTTTATTGTTAATAGACAGTTCAACACATTATCTTTTCAGTTATGTTTTTTCTGTGATCAGAGCACTAACATTTTGTTCCACTTTTTTATTCTTAGTAATTTTGATGTGCAGCGATTTGTATTATGAAACGGGTATGTTACCTGTAATAGCGTTTTTTATTTTAATGTACTTTACCAATATCAATGCTATCGATGGTATAATTTATGCCATGGGCATGGGTAGAGTTATCATAGCCCACGGCTCATAAAAGCTTACAGTCGTTTTCTTAATAGCTTAGAGAATTGCAGGTCAATTGTTTATATACTCCTTTTGTTTGTTATTGGTTCTAGAAAACAAGGCGTCGTTCTTTTGAACACAAAAGTTTAAATCTTGCACTACTTCGCATTTTCACTACCAAAATAATAATCCAGGAACAATCAAAGACTAAAATAATAGAATATCAATGATTTCAATATTATGTTACTTTCATTAAGAAAAAGAAAGGTATTATATATTTTACTTGCTATATTTACAATTTTCATAACTTCTGATTTATTATCACGTCATAAAATTATAGATCATTCAAAATTAATTAGTGACGATTGGTCAATTGAATCATTAACTAATAAATATGATTTTTCATATTTAAAATCATTTGGTAAGTCATCAACTTTTAATGATGAAGAATTGAAAAGTACAAATGAAGAATTAAATAAAAATGGATATATTTTAAAACCTCAGAATGTTCAATTTAAATTTTTAAATAATATTGATAAAAAAGGGTCTAGAGAAGAAATTATAGATGGTGATAATTCAAGATATCAACAACTAATGAAATTAGAAATTGGTAAACCTCAAGATGCAAGTTTAATTAATGCACCAGAAGATGTGTCAAAATATAACCATGCGAATGCAACAATTTTAATTTTAGTTACAAATGAAGAAATTACAAAAATTGGTCAAAGTATAAGAAAGTTTGAAAAATCATTTAATTCCAAATTTCAATATCCATATACATTCTTAAATGATCAACCTTTTAATGATCGATTTAAACAAAGAATTAAAAAATATACTGGGAATGCACCAGTTGAATTTGTAACTATACCAAAAGAATTATGGGATAAACCAACCAATATAGATGAAGAAAAAGAGTCAAAGGCAATGGAAATCATGTATCAGCATGATGTTGCATATGCTAAAAAAGGATCCTACCATAATATGTGTAGATTTTATTCAATGAATTTTTATAAAGTGCCTGAGTTAGCTAAATATAAATATTATTGGAGGATAGAACCAAATGTACACTTTTATACTGATATTCAATATGACGTTTTTAAATATATGGAATCAACGGGGAAAATTTATGGATTTACAATTAGTCTTTATGATATTGAAGAAAGTATTAAAACATTATGGCCTGAAACATTACATTTTCTAAATCAAGATGATAATTACAAATTAATTAATCCAAATGGAGGATTTCAATTTTTATTAGAAGATTTACAAAATCCAAATAAGAACAAAGTTGCAGGTTATTCAACTTGTCATTTTTGGTCAAATTTTGAAATTGGTGATATGGATTTTTATAGAAGTAAACCTTACGATTCATGGGTAAATTATTTAGATTCAACAGGGAAATTTTATTATGAACGATGGGGTGACGCACCAATTCATTCAATTGGAGTTAGTTTATTTGCAGATAAATCTAAAGTTCATTGGTTTAGAGATATAGGTTATTTACATGATCCTTATTATAATTGTGCAAACAGTGAATTCAATAGTATTTGTCAGGTTGGTAAATTTTCAAGATGGGAACATTTAAATGATCAAAATTGTTTAATGAATTGGTTAGATTATAACGAGATTAAAAATGTATATTAGATTACACCTTTAACTAAGTATATTAGGTCACCAGTTTTAAATGTCGAACTTTTCAATGAACTTTTCATCAATTCTGGTTCTTCTTTATCATTTAACTTAAATATGTTTAATTTTTCTTCGGCATTATTTGTTATATTATTTTGATTCCGTATTAATAATGTATCACAAATTGAATCTAATGATTTCCCAATTGACCAATTTTTATTTATAAACAATGGTTTTTTAACTTTTCCAACATCTAATTTTACATCTGGATCCTGGATATAAACACACCATATATAAATTCTATCATTTATATTGATTTTAACATCACCTTTAGCTTGTTTCTTTAAAATTGCAACATCTGTAAACTTTGTTGATTTTTTAAATAATTTTGATTTTGATTTATCTTGAATTTTTAAAAATTTTCGAAATTTAGTAAACGCATTTGACTTTATAACATCACCAACTCTAAATTGTGTTTCTTTTATAGTTGTAGGTTTAGGATTATTTAAACTTTGATTTAATTTTAATTTATCTTTATTTCTATCGGGAAATAATGAAGCAGAACTAATAGTAAAACCAGAACTAGTTGGAGCAGATTTATCAGATTTTTCAGATTTATCTTTATTAATACATTTATGAGATTCTAAAGTTCTGTGATTTGAACAAAATTTATGATTACAATATTCACAATCAAATGGTAATAAATCTAATTGATTACAATAATAACAATTTGCACCGATATCAACGATACCTTTTGGTTGTTTTGAAGAATCTATGAATAAGCTTGACATAACGAATGAATAGAAAAGCAAATTATTAGCAAATAAACCTCCCAGTATTTATATACTCACAACCGATGGCGGTGGCGAAATAAATTCAATGTCAAATTTTTGGTTTCAAGTTTCGTAAAGTTTTCAACTATCAACAGAAAAAAAAATAAAAATAGTATGCGAAGATCATCATCAATATGACAACTTATGATTTAAATATATCATATCCAGTTAATAATTATGACACTACTATTACTAATACACAATTGACTAATTTAAAAAATATTGTAATTACAAATTATCAAAATGGTATTTATAATCAAGCTATAAATTTTCAAATTTTTGATTCAATAAAATTACCAATGAATAAAGATTTAAATCCAATACCAGTAGGTAAAATAAAAGAATCATTGATACCACAATTTCCTAAATTAAAATTGTTCACAAGAATCACATTAATCATAAATGACTTATCAAAATTAAGTAATCTATCTAAACTACAACAATGTTTTGATTTAATTGCAATTCAACCTTTAAATGAAAAAGTGTTTCAAAATGCTATAGTCAATCTTGAAAATAATATAGATATAATAAGTATAGATTTAAGTTCAAGATTGAATTTTTATTTAAAACATAAAGTTGTAAGTAATGGACTAAATAAAGGTATTAAATTTGAAATTCAATATTCTCAAACAATTTCAAATTATATAAGTAATGACGTAGGTAGTAATTCAAATTTAATAAAAAAAAATTGGTTTAATAATGTTTTACAATTGATTAGATCTTCTAGATCAAGAGGTTTAATAATCTCGAGTGGGGCACAAAATCCTTTACAAATTAGAAATCTAAATGATATTTTAATATTATTGAAAACTTTAGGTATAAAACATGAAAAAGGTAAAAGCTTTATAACGTTAAATCCTGAGAGAGCTTTAATAAATGGTAAGTTAAGAACTAAAAGTTATAGACAAACTGTTCTACAAGGTGATGAAAATATAGTTGATGATATTCAATATAATGTAAATGAAAGAGATGTAACTAAATTAACAAATAGGAAAAGAGTACAAGATTCTGCAATTGGGCAATTAATTAAAAAGAAAAGGAAAATTGAATAATATTAACTAAATATAGAAGATTTTAATGGTTTTATCTCACTTGGACTTTCATCAATTTTCTCTTTTTTCTTTTTAGGTTCTGGTGATTTATTCGGTAGTGTTCGTTTTCTCTGTATGAATATTGATGGAGGTGGTGAAGCTGTTTGGGGTCGTATAGTAGATATCTTTTTAACTTCATTTGTCGGTTTTTTAATTGATGGTTTAACTTCACTTGCTTTTGGTATTGGTTGTGGTTTTTGATACGTAAATTTTGTATGTATATGATTTCTTGGTGGTTGTATTTGAGTAGGTTGTGAAATCTTTTTAAATGCAGCACAAGGGTCATAAGATTTTTGTCTTCCAAATATTAGAGATCTCAGTTGAGTTTCTCTTCTTGCTTTCCCCAATATTGTATTTTTATTTGGTAAAGTTGCATGTCTATAATTTCTATTTGATCCATAATCAAATCTTTTCTTTATCGTAGGGTCTTTTAATACATCATCAACTGCAATTACTTTATTTCTTGCTTTTTCTTGCATTAATGAATCATTTAATTTTTTCAATCTCTTTGTTGAATCTTTTCTATATTCTTCTCGTTCTTTAACATATTTATAATATAATGATTTATAAGGCATGGTTTTTTTCTTATTTAATTGTTTAATTTCAATAGGTCGATTAGGAAAATCTTTTAATATTAATGACTTCCAAATTTTATCACTATATGGCATTAATTGATTTGATTTCTCTTCTAATGAACTTAATTGTTTTGATGACATTTTAACAAGAATTGGTTCTAATAAATGGTAAGGTATTAAACCAATATCATTAATTTGAGATAAATTTCTTTTGATAAGATTGATAGTTAAATGATATAAAGTAGGTAAACCATTTGAATGTTTATGTTTATATTTAAATTGATTATAATCATTTTTATCATGTTTTGATCGTAGTTCATTAATTTGTTGAATATTCATTATTTGGCTGTTAAAAAAGAAAGATTAAAAATGAGATCAATTTTTTTAGATCAATTTTTTTAGTTCAAGATCAAAAGATAATGCAATGAAAAAAACAACATCAACATATACTGCCCTTATTCAGATGACTTAGATTGTATTACAAAAGCTTAAATAGTGATATTATTTTAAAATTTAATCAGTATTGAGCTATTATGGTGCTAAGTTGATGACTTCTTGCCATGCGCTAGAGTTCTCGCCCGAATTTGAGACCAAAAGCAACAAGAAATATGGCTCGCATTCTCACCAATGGCGCCAACTTAATGCGACAAGTTTATATTGGCAGTCATTTTCTGCGAGAAATGATTTTACAAACCTCAGACTAGTATCAAATGATTCTCCAGAGAAAGTAACAAATATTGCTATAGCCACATCTCTAGAACATTAATCATTCTTCTAGTACTCGAAAAACTCTTTGGGGCCAACTCGCTTCAAAATGGGTGGGAATTTAGTACCCGATGAAATATTTTTGCGCCATTCTCGCACTAAAAATTTGATCCAGGAAAGAACCATAATCTGATGGGTCGAAAATTTTGAAAAAAATTCAAATCAATTTTGCAAAATTAGAAGCAATACAAGGCAATGTCCTTAAGATCAAATAAACTAAATTAGCTATCTCGGAAGTTGCCAAATTAGGTCTAAGTGTTGAATATTTTGCAATTTAGCGTCGTTTGCCATTTTTCATAAGAAGGATTAGGTGATCAAAATCGTGTTTTGTTGAATGAATCTAACATCAATCAACTTTAATTGTTTTGCACGTTTTGATAAACTAAGTTTGAGGGTGAGAGTTTAGATATTGAGGGAGTTATTTACAGATTAAGTTTCAAGGTCAATTTAGGAGAGACTGCATATAAGTTAAAATTTTGTTTCAGAATTAGCTTCGAATATGTAATCATGGAGGTAGTTAATCGTTTTTGAAACGCAATATACGTAGCTGCTCAAACTCGTACTATTGCTAAAATGAAGGAAGTTAAAGCTCACTGGTATGTTAAAGGTAAATTGCGTATATGGGTATAGTATTGATTCAAAAAAAAGGAAGGACGTCATGATATCGATTTACTTTTAAATTTAATTGTGCAGTCCTTTTTAACGTACTTTAAGAGTATGAAAAACGAGCTTTGCCATGCTGTAACGAAATTGGTATCAAGCAACACCCTCTATGCTACAAAAATAATCAGTAATAATGTGTTTCTACTCTTTTGGAAATATTTTCGGAAATCGGGTAATCATGGTTAAATTATCCAATCAATATTAATTAGTGGTCATGTGACACTTATGAATATGAATATTATAGTAGAAAGTTGTATAATGTGAGATTATGTATGAGTACCGGTAGATTTGATAATAAACCACATTTGTAATTGAAATCTAACAGTATAACTCAATCAAATTTTATAACGACAATCATCGTCTATATTAAATACAAAACGCGTTAATCAAATTAAGCTTTGCGTGTAAACATGGTATAAAAATATGCCAAAATTTGTCGGGTGTAAAAATTGAGTAACGAGGCATTATTATTTTAAATCCGTATGCCGCCGTGTAATTTAATTACTAATTCCAATTTTCATACCAATTTTTTTTCCTTTTTATACGAGTCACTTTTATTAGTTTCATAGATAAAAATTTTCATAACCAATAGACTATTTATAAACACGTCTCTACCTGTAATCGTGGTATATTCATTGATTTACTATTAGATTTGGTTTATTATTTTGCATTTAGACAATTACATCATAGATTAGAGAAATTTCATAGAATAAAAATCAATGTTTACCAAATTAAAGAATAAAGCTGCTTCAACTATATCTCCAACTTCATCATCTAATTCTTCACTTAATGAGAAACCACAGCCACAAAAACAACTTGAAATCAGAAATATACCTTTTGATCAACCAAGTGAGGAATCTCATATTAATCCCGAACCCAAATTAACATCAGAACAAGATGAAAAATATTTAACAATATTAAAACATTTTCAAAATAATGATTTAAAAATTGCAAATAGTGAAGAAGATCATAAAAATCATAATAAAAATGATTTAATAACAATTGAAGAAAAATCTTGGTTAACAAGAGAATGTTTTTTCAGATATCTTAGAGCGACAAAATGGAATGTTAAAGAATGTATTGATAGAATTGAATTAACATTAGCTTGGAGAAGAGAATTTGGTATAAATCATATAAAAGATGAAGATAATATAGTTAATGGTAATTTAGTTGCACCAGAAAATGAAACTGGTAAAGAAGTAATATTAGGTTATGATAATGATTCAAGACCTTGTTTATATTTAAAACCAGGTAGACAAAATACAAAAACATCACAAAGACAAGTACAACACTTAGTTTATATGTTGGAAAAAGTAATTGATTATATGCCATCAGGACAAGATTCATTAGCACTATTAATTGATTTTAAAGCACATCCTATTGGAACACAAGGTGGTAAAATACCTCCAGTTGGTACAGGTAGACAAGTTTTACATATATTACAAACTCATTATCCTGAAAGATTAGGAAAAGCATTATTGACAAATATACCATGGTTAGGTTGGACATTTCTTAAAATTATTCACCCATTTATTGATCCTTTAACTAGGGAGAAATTAGTTTTCGATCACCCATTTGAAAATTATGTACCTAAACAACAATTAGATCAAGATTTTAATGGTAATGTAAATTTTCAATATGATCATGAAAAATATTGGAATAAAATGATTGAAATATCACAAGAAAAGAAGTTGAAATATTATCAAAGGTTTGAAAAATTTGGATCTATAGTTGGTTTAAGTGAAGTTGATTTAAGAGGTGATGATGAAGAATTAACATATCCTGTTTTATAGATATATCTATTATATAAATGGATTTGCATTCTTTCTCTTTTCAATTAATCCAGTTTCTATATCAATCATGTTTTGCCAATCAATTGGATACATTAAATTACCACTTCCATTTTCTGATTTTGCAAATACAACACCTAAATCATTTCTACTTGTACTTAAATAATAATTTGTACCATCACCTAAACTTATTATAATTGCTCTTACAATATCACCAGGTTTAAAATTTTCTTCAATTTTAATTTTATCTCTATTTGTCGATTTAATATCTTGTAATCTTATAATACCTTTAAAATTTTCACCAAGGTCAAAAATTGTACTATTTAATTGAGTAGATTGTGATGATGCAATTGTTTGTATATTAAAATTATGTTGTGATCCACCTCCAGCAGGTATAGATTCATGTGATAAACTTCCATTTGAACCAATTCCTGAATCTTTTAGAATGTTACCTTTATTTTCAATTGATAAAATTTCACAATAAATTTGTAATTTTGTAATTCTATTAATTTTAACAAGGACAACATCATTCTCTTTTGGTAAGTTTATACCATTTGATATATCATTTTCTTCTATTATCTTTTCACCTTTCGGTATTACATTAACTTTTATATTTTCATCATCAATTTTAAAATAATGAATTGAACCTAATATAGTTGATGAAATTATGGGTATTTTTAAATTATCCCCTGTTTCAATCTGTGCTATTGTTGTACCCCTACCAGGTTGATAATTTATCTGTTTATTATCTTGTAGTTTATAAGTTGGAGTTATATATTGACCTGGTACAACTATTGTTGATGATGACATTTTGATAGATGCAAAATTATATTTTTTTTTTTCGTATTTTTCACAACTAGATTGTTTAATGAGTTATCCAGAATATGTGAATGGTGAACCACCAATTATAACGTTATCAGAGTATGATGATGCTTCATGGGCAAGTACAACTTGTTTAGATCATAGAAATAATCAATATGTAGTTGTTGTAATGGAAAATCCTGATAAAACAGTTGCTATAATAAATGAAAAAGATTATGAAGTATTAGATAGAATTTTCAAAAGTGCTCATGAAACTCATTCCAAACAACAAGCTGGAAAGTAAATTAAATAGTTCAAAAATTAATTCGTTATATATTAAATATCCTTTAAACGTCTCTAAAAAAACTGTGTATAACATCTACTTTCAACATGAATATTCATATTACTTTTAAATTCATTCATTTCTTCTTTAATTTGTTGAGCTAAACTTGGAGTTAATTGATTACAAGTAGCAGTTTCTGGATGTCTATCGTATTCTTCTTCATTATAAGTATCATATAAAATAATTCTCAGTGAAAATCGTACACCATTTGATTTTGAAGGTGGTGGAGGTGGAGCTCTATGTGAATTTGAATTTATATTATCTTTACCGTTAGTTGGTTTCTTACTATACCATTTATTTGAAAACATTGATGTAAATGATTTTGGTGATGAATTTGAAACATTTGAATTTGACCCAATTGATGATTGATCAGAAATTGAAGGAATCTTATTATGATTAAATTTCTTATTATTTTGAAATGGAGGTATTGGAGGTTTTGAAAATTGATGTTTTACATTTGCTGACGGTGGTGGTGATGATAATGAAATTGGTGGTGATAATTCTTTAAAACTTTTATTTACATTAGGTACATCATTTTCTTTATCATATTCATTTAATAAACCTTGTTCAAAATCTGAATCTGAATAATCATCGTCGTCTTGCTCTTCCTCTTCTTCTTCTTCTTCTTTTTCTTCTTCTTCTTCTTCTTCTTTTTCTTCTTCTTTTTCTTCTTCTTTTTCTTCTTCTTTTTCCTCTTCTTCTTCTTCCTCTTCTTCTGTTGTTGTACCAAATCCTCCACCTATTGATGATGACGAATCATTAAATGAAATAGTAAATGATTGATGTGAATCACTACTCCTTAAATTTTGTTGAGTAATTTTTCCTGAAAATGAAGGAGCATTTAAACCTTTAAATGACATTGAAATTGGTCTATTTTTCTTGGTATTTGTAGTGTTGGAAAAGTTTTCTTCATTATATACATTTGCAATTGGTGATTGTGCAACTACTTCAGGTTTTACTTCTTGATCTTCTTTTGATTCTTCAATACTTGTTTTAATTGATGATTTTTTACTTCCCATTGATATTTGTGATGGTGATGGAGAATTTGCAACTTTATTAGGTTGTTGAACTTCATTTGATTCATCATGAAATAAAATCTGTGGTGGTATTGGTGTAATTCTTTGATCATGCAGTACTTGAGATGCTGGAGATGTAGAAAAACTTAAATTTTCAACATCAATAAAATCTGTAAATTCAAACAATTGTTGTTGTAAAGTATCATCAATTCCATTAAATTTTGGAATATTATTTTTTAATATACTATTTGATTTTTTAATTGTTGTTACAGGTTCTGGTAAAGTACCATTATATTGTACAATATTATCATCACTTCCATCATAATTTACAAATGAAGATCTTTTATTTGATTTAATTGATCTCATTGATCTTGATCTTTCTAATGATACAATACTTTCAACTTCTTGAGCATTTAAAGATTTTGGAAATAATGTTTCACCTATTAAATTAATATTCTTTGTTGCATTATTATTATTATCAGGTAAATTGAATTTTGGAGGAGAGTGATTATTTAACGTTCTTGGTGTAGAATCATATTGGTTATTATTTTTTAAATCAATTTTAAATGGGGATCCAAATGAATTATTATCTAATAAATTAATTGAAATTTCTTCATTTTTTGGATGTTTATTTGACAAATTGATAGGTGGATCAAATGAATAATTATCATTATCTTCTTCTTCTTCTTCTTCTTCGTCTTCATCTGCACTTTCAAATTGGTCACTATTTGATTCTGAACTAAATTCAATATTAGCTTGTTGAGGTTGATTTTTATTTATATTTATATCTGATTCACTAACTCCTCGTATTAAATTTGAACTTGTTTCAATATTATTTTTATCAAATTTATTTTGATTTGGAAATTTACTACTTGATGGTGGAGTTGGACTTAAACCAGAACCAACTGGATGTTCTTTAGGTTTTGGTGGTACCTGAGGTGGAACTTTATCTAAATTTTCCGAAGTTTTATTTAATTTAAATACCTTTTTAAATGAAGTTATATTATTCTTATTATTATTAATATTGTTGTAAATTGGTATATTTGAGGTTGAGTAGGATTTTGATCTTAACTTCGGTTGCTCTGATGGTTGTTCACTTGTTTCATTTAATGAATGGTTCTTCGATTTTGATTTAAATAATGATTTAAAACTAAATTTTGACTTCTTTTCCTTTGGTTGTTCTTGAGATTGTGAAATTTTTGAAATATCTTGCAATGTATTACTTCTTTTATGATTTAACATTGGTTGATTATTCACTTGTTTTTCATAACTTAATGAAAATGTAGATTGTGAACGTACATGGGGTGATCTTTGAGGTAATCTTTGAGGTGAATATGATAATTTATGTGGCTCCTTACTTTTTGAACTTTTAGACACTTGATTTGCAGTTGATTTATATAATTCATTATTTCCAACATCCAACATACTTTTCTTTGGTTTTATTTCATTTCGATTAGTCATTAATTTGGTATTTGTAGTTGATGTTGTATTATTATTTGGCAAAATCGGCTTGGTTTCAGTATTGGTTGGTACTGACACGTTAAAATTAAATTTTTTTTCATTATTATCAATTAAACTTTTTGTGTCTGTACTTTCATTATAACCGTAACCGACTTCTCTATTAGTATTATGAATTGGTGTTGAATTTAATGGATATGAATTTTTTATAGTATCATTTGTAGTATTATTAGTTGTGTCATCTATTAAAGTAGAATTTTCGCCATCTTTATTCATTGGTTTATTTAATCCGGTTGATATAACTTTTAAAGTTGGAGATTCAAATGAATGAGGTGTAAAATTTTGAAAAGTTGGTGGTTGACCTAATATTGGAGTATCATCAGTACTGTAACCACTTTCACTAATTGTTGAAATTGAAGATTTTGAATATTTATGAGTAGTACTACTTGTTTTTGATGAAACATCATAATTAAAAGGTGGTGATAATGAAATTCCATTATTATTATTTTCTATAATACCTTCTTCTTCTTCTAATATAGTTGAATTTTTAATTGGTGAATGACTGTTACTTTTAGTTTTTTCAGTAAGTATATTTTCTAAAGCTTTCAAAGATGGTGAAGTTTTAATAATTGAAGTTGTACGCAAATTAGTATTAGTTGTAGATGGATTTTCATTAAGTTGGTTTTTAATTGATTTTGATGAAATTGAATTTTTTAATTGTATTGAACTTCTAAAATTACGTATATGATTTGAATTTAAATCACTTGGATTTGATGATGAATAGAAACTGGAATTATTGAAAAAATCATCAAAATTTGAAGAATCATTAAATGTTGACATTAAAAATTAGTTGTAAAGATAAAGATTTAAATCATAAAAAGTTGGTGACTAAACTGTGATACACTAAAATGAATAAATATTTGATAGAATAAAGGTTTGAATGATTGATAAATAGACAATATTAGGAATATAGTACTATGAATGGATGGACGATTTGTTGGTTGCAAGAAAATAATATTAGAGAATTTTAACGAATGGTTAAAAATAATAAAAATAAAAAAAAATAGGGGGGCGTGTAAAATTGTTACGAGAAAAAAAAATACGTATAAAAAATTTAATTAAACCTAATTAGGAAATAGTGGCAAATAATTGATATGTAGATAACAACAAATGCTAGTCTTTAAATATTACTGGTCGATACTTGAGCTGATATAACATACTGGTTCAATGCCACTGAAAATGATTAAGCTAATCTTTAAGCTAATATAATTAATAAATCAAAAATTGGACGCGTATTGAAAAAAATAAGTAATTTACGCGCAATTTCTCAAGATCAATTTTTTTTTTTTTATTTTTTTCATCGTATATTTTTTTTGATAGGGCATAAGTATAATTATAAATTTAGAGAATTCTGATACGATGGCAGATATTATACCCGATGTATATGCAATAAGGCGATATTTATCTATATAATCTTAACCTGAAGTCCCAGCTTCTTTTAAATATGTTATGAAACAGGCGGTCTTCACATCTGAGTATTTTCAATATGCAATAAAAATTGAAATCTTGGATGCCTCCCTGATTATATCAAAAATCTTACTTATTGTTGAATAAGCATTATTAAACTGAATTTGAATATCTCTAGTTTAGTATTGTGTTTATAAATTTACATAATTACACAATTGTCTTTGCCTTTCTTTATTTTGCTAAACTTCTTATTAGGTATTTTACTAGTCTTTTCATTCGATACACTAGTGTTATTTTTCATTGAATTATCAGAACTTATTCTCTTACTTGAAATTGATGAATGAGAAGATAACATATTTGATAATAAAGATTTTTTAATAGTTGTTGTTGATTCATGATTTGATGTTTTGATTGATTGTTGATCTTCTGAAGGTACTGAAGTATTTGAAATAGTATGATTTATCATTTGTGGTTGATTATTATTAATATTATCAAAAGTAAATATACTTGAATTTTTATCAATTTGAAAACTGGAATTATTTGATTCAATTCTTTGTAATTTTAAACTTGGATCAATACCAAATTGTAAAATTGTATTTGACATATATAAATATAATTTAATCCATAATAATTCCAATTGTTGATTAAATCTAATACTTCCAAACCTTTCATGAAATGTTTGAATTAAAGCTTCACCCATTAATTCAAAATTTACAGGTTCAATATTTAAAATTCTTGAATGTCTTTTACCCAATTTTTCAAAATATTCATCAAGAACAGATAAATTTTCCAATTGACTAATTGTTAAATTTAATACACCAGCAAAACTAACAGCTTGATGTTTAATTGATGGAAATAATTTTTCTAAATTTGAATCTTTTGATAATAAATTTGCATAAAATTGTCTACAAAATAAACTAGTTGCAATTGATGAAGTTGTTGAATTTATTGGTTTTTTTTTAATATTATATGACCCTGGTAAATTATTATTTGATTGATTTTCTTCAAGTAACATTTTATTCCATGTATATCTAATTAAATCAATTTCTGATTGTTTTAAATTCAATTCAATTTTAAATTGATTTGTTTTATCAACTACATAAGAATCTATTGAAAATCTTGTATCTGTTTTCTTCAATTGATATGAAGAATTATAATCGTAATTATCATGACTCTTATCTAAAGAAAATTCATCAAATGAAAAAGTACGTTTAATTTTATTATTACTTTTTTCTGTAGGTGAATTATTATTATTATTTATAGTAGTCGCAATTGTTGAATTATTTGTTTCATATGAAGTAATTGATTCAGTATCAGTTATATTTGAAGAATTATTATTTGAAGATGGTGGTGAAACCAATGATGATGATGAATTAACATAACTTGATAATTTAGAATTAATGGCTGAAAATCTTGAATTGTTTATGAATGATTTATTTGAAGAAGTAGTGTTATTACTATTATTGTTATTATTTTGAAACTTTGTATAAGTTGGATATCTGGCTTCAGTGGATGACATTTCTGATAATTAAGAGACTGTGAAATTTTAATTTAAAAGGAATGAATCAAAGTTTAAATATAATGAATTTAAAGGGGGATTTTCAAATCAATTTGGTTGTCAGATCTGAAAATTTTAAAAAAAAAAAAAACATGAGATCTGAAACAAATTTATATGAACAGAGAAAAAAACTGATGATAGGAATTGAAACAATTTTTATATATAACAAACACAGAATTGGTTAAATTGGTTTATACTATATAAGTATTAGATTAATTACATTTAGTTATCTATTGTTTTTTAGCTAATTATAATAAAAACATAATTTTAATATTTACGCCGGTTTCATAACTAAATTTTGCGTTTTTAACTAAACTATCAAAAGGAGAAAGGAGTTGTTAAACCCTGTAAAAAACTAGTTCTAGACGTGTAGGTTATTCTTTTTATATCTTTACTACTATACGATGATCATAAGTCTTCGTTTCAGCAATTGAGTAACGGTTTCTCTTCAATTATGATTAGCCATATTATTATGCAGGTCGTCAAAACCCGTTTCTTTCCTTCAAATAACCCCTTTGGCAAGAATCAACATAAAAAAATCAATAAAATCTTGTACACAATAAACCAATTTACATACAATGCTCATAATGTTTCAAGCTTTAATTAAATGAAAAAAATAGTGCCGCCCAAATTCTTCAAATTTTAGTAACTTAACACGAAAAGAGATTAGCTATTTTAGTCGTATAATAGAAAAATTTGAGAATGTTGATAATTAATGGTATGATCTTTTACATATATAAACTGTTTCTGAGTGTATTGAAAAACAAGAAATATTAGTTGTTAAGAAGCTTGATTCTAATTAAACCGTTGATTTTGAAAAGCGTTGATTTTGAAAAAGCGTTGGAAATAATGTAATGTAACTCTACATTGTGTTTAAAATCAGCCCATGAAAAAATTTTGATTTACAATTTAACCGCATATACTTTGGGTATATTTTGTGTTGATTAAATGGTATCAATTTAGACAATTCAATTGGACTAAAAGATAGTAATTAGTCGTGCAATAAATTCAAGAAAATGGTTTGTGCCTTAAATCAAAATTAAATCAAAAGTTTACATAGAGTATGTTGCATTTCTTTGGTTATGTAACTTTGATATGTTGTACTTCGATATAGATAGGAGAAGAGTTGGGGCTGTTGCTGTATAATGCACTCAATTAATGTATTCATGTATATTTGTATAAATTCTTGATTTTGATTGATAAATGGCGATTTATTTTAACGCCTCATGTTATCTGGATGTTGTTGGAACTGGAGATTTTCCATACAAATGATATACTCCATGGAAAAATCTATAATTTATAAATTGACTCCATGGAAAAATCTATAATTTATAAATTATACTTAATTTGGGGTACCTCAACAAAAGAAAGAATTTTTCAAAGTTGCATATGCGACAGCCTTTGAGATCCTAATCAAGATTTGTTTGATTTTCAAACTAATAAGAGAGACATGATTATTTACTTTAGTCCACTTGAATGATCTATTTACCAAATTATACCTTTCAATAACAATTTGGTTGCAAAATAAATTTAAAAAATTGAGAATTAAAAAAAAATCATTTATATGCAGTCTCATTGTTATCAACTTCGAAACTTCAATCATTGATAGCTCTCTCAATATTCAAGCTCTAAATCTCAAACTTATTTCATTGAAAGGTTCAGTAGCCTCAAAATAAACTGATGTAATTATCTTCTTGAAAAACATAAAAAAATTAAATAACTATACATTCTAAAAATGCATAGAAAACGCTAAATTGCTAGATAATCAACACTTAAACATATTCTTGGAACTTCTAAAACACTTGATTTGGTTTATTTAACCCCCAAAACTTCATCTTTTAAGCTTTTAAGAGGCCAAAATCGGTTTGAAAATTTTATGACAGGAAATTTGGCCTCTTTTCTCATTTTTTAAATGATGAATAGTTATCAAAATTGAGTTTTTTTGACAATGAATACTACTATTGTACTCAGGGAACTCAGACATTTTGATGAAAATAAATTTAAGATAAAAGTTCAAATATTGAGTGATATATTCACAAATTAAGTTTTACGATTTACTATCATGAGACTGCATATAATCCATTTTGATTCAGATTTAATTTTTTTGATTGAAATTCTCGCCCAAATTTGAGGCCACCGTAAACTTTTCTTCGCGCTTCCTCTAGGGCGATTAAAATAGTACAACGAGATCACATTTTGGATCAAATTTTTGTATGGTGAAAAAATGACAAAATGACGAGTGAAAAAAAAAAATATTTTAAACTCATGAGTTGAAATAAATAAGTCATGTACTTCAGAGCTACTGATCTGATTAAACTAGTTTGTGAAATTGTGTTGTTCATGAAATACCAGCTAGCAAGCTTTATGCGAGTCGCCCCAAATCTAGGCCGAGAAATCTTTCAGTCGCGATGCAAATTTCGGTGCGCGAAATCAACAAAAAAAAAAAAAAATAAGTTTGTAATAATGTCTTCTACATTAATTGAACAATTTAAAACAAATCTAATTCATTATAATCTATGGAATAATGTTAAAATACATAATGATTTAATAATATCAGGTATACCCAGCACTAAGTTAGTCTCCACCGATGATTCAAACCAAATTGAATGGATTATGTGTATTGATAAACTTGGGTTTGGTAAAGAATTATCAATTAAGATTATAAATTCTTGGTTTAAACAAGTTCAAAGTCTAAATAATAACTTTAGACCAAGTAGGATTACAATTGGTATAATGAATGATGATGGTACTATTGTTTATTATTTTGTTTATGATGGTATAACTAAACCAAGACAAAATTAGATGCACAAGAAGAGGAGCCGGAAAAATCAAAAGAGAAAAAGCATTACCAGAACCAGAAGTAGAGAACCACAAAGTTTCTAAGGCTGCTGTTGTTGTTTCATCATTATCTTTTAATTTGAAAG
The DNA here is from genome assembly GCA_947670415.1 of Insectozyma verbasci. Lineage (NCBI taxonomy): Eukaryota > Fungi > Ascomycota > Pichiomycetes > Serinales > Debaryomycetaceae > Insectozyma > Insectozyma verbasci. The sequence continues at coordinate 184,018 of CANTUO010000002.1, read as the reverse complement.
GTCACCTGCAAGTGATGATAATTTAATTAGCTGAAGTTCTTAGAAAAAAAAGTGATTTCTTGACTGATGTTATACATGAAAGTATAGGAAAGTACAACCCAAATTAGACTCAAGATTTGATAACTGATTTGTCTGGAGGTTTAGCATTTTGTGCTGAGAAGGGTGTTAATGATTTATAGAATAAACGGTAAATAGATATAGGAATTAATGTATGTCTAGTCAAGCTGAATCTTTTTACAACATATAGAGCCTCTACAATGTCATTAAGCTAGATATATATACTTCAATACATTAGTCAACCTCAAATTATCCAAGTGATGTTTGCTAAAATAGTTGACAATTTCATAAGAGAATTTTCATACTAGCTGGACATTAATAAAAGGTCAAAAATTCAATGCCCTACAAGTTAGCCACTACAGCTATGCTTTGAATCACCATACTTTGAAGATTGCTTTAAAAGTCATATAGTCGCGATATCATACCTTAGGTGGCTATTTACATTAACCTACAAATTTTGATACAAAAGGTGTCGAAATACTAGCGCATCATAGCCTCCAGTTTATGACACCATTATAAGTTAAAAGATTTGCTATTCCACTATGCTGAAAAAGCTTGATTGTGTAATTTTGCAATACGGGGGGTAGTGAGAAAGCTCTGTGATTGGTTAGACTTGGCTGAAATAAATTTTTTAGAAATTTGAGAGTCAGAGTTTAGTTAACTAAATTAAACAATAATTAATAAATATTAAATTCGTCTTTACTAACACTCTTATAATACATCTATGGAATAAATAAACCAAAAGGGATTAATCACTATTCGGTTTTTTAGTTATTTCAACACTTTCTAAACTATCATTTGGTGAAATGTCTTGAACTTCATACATTCTTTTAAGCTTATAGAAATTTTCATCAGTGGAATCATCATCTTCATCGTCCATATTCGGTATACCTAACTCATTCTCATCAATTTCCTCTTGTTCTGAATCAGTAATATATCCTGAAATATTTCTGTTTAATGAGTTCTTACTATTCAATGCTAATTTATTTCTTACAACTGATCTTGACGAGTTGAAACTTGATTGTTTCTGTAAATTAAGTCTCTTTACTGATTTATCATCATCTAAAAGGCTATTATAATTATTATCAATATTTTGAAAATATTTATTCTCAACAGCTTTATGATGAAATGAAGTTTCTGACTGGTTCAAATTTGAATCTAATGTATTTATAGTTGATGATGATGATGTTGAGCTTATTCCTATTGATGAACTTGTATCATCATAAAATATATTACTACTATAATAATTATTATCAGTATTATTTTCATAAATGGTTGACCTTTTATTTACTTTTTGTTGTTGTGGCATTTGATTAACATAATCATTTTGACACATTGTTGCAAATTTATCAAACTCCAACATAAATTGAAAAAGATCTACATCTGTTATTAATTGTGAACCAAATCTTAATTTTTCATACAACGTTATTAATTTGAAAATATTAGGAGCATTTTTACTCACCTCTTTTTCATCATGATTTACTTGTTTATATAGATAAATAATAATTTCTTTTATTGATAAATTAATTGGAATATCATCTTCTGTTAAAATTTTCCCAGTATAAAATTTATCCCCCAAACTGCCTATAACATCTTCATAATGAATAGAAGGTGGAAGTAATGGTGTAATATTATTATTTGCATTTTTAATATACTCAGGAGGCGATAATCCAGGGTGATTTATAATTTCATTCTTTTGATGTAATGGACCAGCCAATTTTGCAGTCTCAAGACATTTATTTAAACTCTTCTCAATATATTCAAAGACAACTTTTGGATAATCATTTTTATATGGAATATAAATTGATTTATTTGGTATATCATTCATTGAAATTTTATATTGATAAATTCTGGTGAAATATATGATAATTGAAAAAAGTATAAATACAACACAGACAGCTATAACTATAAATGTTTTTATGGCAACTGCATTTGTAGCATTCATAGTTTGAATTATGACATCAATTGGAGTAACGCTAATAAATGCAAGCATGATAAGTATAATTATCAAAAGTGAAATGGAGTATATCCAATTTAGCATTTTGAATAAAGAGGACCTTGATTTTTTGTCATAATTTTCTCTAACTGTATATGTTTGTAGTCTATTCAAGTTCTTATTGGATATTACTTGATCTATATTTTGATTTGGTTGTAAATCATGAGGGTACTCTGAATTAATCAGTAGATCTGATCTTTGAGATGCGCTTCCACTCATTTGTTGATGATAATCACGATGCTGTAATTGGGGTGAATCTGATCTCATTTGAGGTTTCGGTCGCCTCGACCTTATGTGTGTCATTGAGTTCATTGAAGGGCTTCGATTCATATTCTTCGGTGAAAAGTCATGCTGTTGCTGTTGCTGTTGTTGTTGTTGTTGTTCTTGGGGTTGCTGTTGATGAAGATGAATAGGTCGTAGTAATAAATTACTATTTATAGAATGTTTGCCCTTAATCTTGTATTATCAAATGGTATAATGGATTGATAGCCTCAGGCTTTATATTTTATTCTTTTTTTTTTTTTATAATTTTTTTTTTTTTTTTTTTTTTTTCAAACAAATTCTTCAATCTAAATTTTTCAACTTAGTTACTGCAAAAATGGTTGCAAAATCAATAAAATGGTTGCAAAATCAATAAATTGGTTAATATATCGATACTAATCGTGACCATCATTATAATAATGGTTAATCATGTCTATTTAAATTGATTATAAGTCGTATAATTGGTATTCAACTGTTCTCATCGCTCTTGTACACTTAATCAGAAGACGTTTCTTGAATAACCATTACTACGATATTAATTCAAATATAAGCTTAGTATTTGTCCTAATATATACCTTTTAATCTATACTTTCATTCTTGCATGGTCTGATGTGATAAATGTATCAATATGCTACCAATTTTAGGATCCACCGCAATCTAACTATAATTTTCAACAAGATTATCGGTTTTAATATTTCAAATTTGTTAGAGCACTTGCATTTTTAATTTACAACAACAACACTTATTTAATAAAATTATTTGTTGCTTCAAGATGTCACTGAAAGAACAATCGGAGAATAGCTCAACCGATGATCGCTCGAATTGTGTTTCACCGAAGGACTATGAAAATGATCCAAAAGTTAAATTATCAGGTAGAATCTTAAATGTAATGACCTCTTTACCAACTAAAATTGTTAGAAATTATGACAAAAAAACACAATCATATAGTTGGGACGTTGAAATGGTTAGAGGAAATAGTGCTTTATTTTCTTCGCAAACGTTTTTAGATAATGAATCACCATGGGAAAGTCATCTAATTGCATGGACAGGAGAACTTGTCAATAAAATTCAAAATACAAGCCAAATTACTACTGAAAATATTAAAGATGATCCTTTATATTTAGATGAAGATGATAAATCAGAAATTGAAGAGAAATTGAAAATTGCTAATAATTCAAATAATATTCATCCTGTTTGGTTGTTACGTAAAGATCAATCAAGATGGAGAAAATATCCAGAACAAGTTTTATGGCCTGTATTCCATTATATTCAAAATATGGTCGATGATAGTGAAGCATGGCACGATTATGTTAAGTTTAATGCAAGTTATGCTAATGCAATCAAGAAAATTTATAAACCAGGTGACATAATTTGGATTCATGATTATTACCTCCTTTTACTTCCATCATTACTTAGAATGGAGTTTCCAGACTCTTTTGTGGGCTTATTTTTACACTCACCGTTTCCATCATCTGAATATTTCAGAACAATAAGTAAAAGGTCACAAATTTTAGACGGAATGTTGGGTGCTGATAAGATTGGTTTCCAAAATAATAATTTTGTAAGGCACTTCATGTCTTGTTGTTCTAGAGTTTTAGGTTGTGAAGTAACAAAGAATAAAGTTTTTGCTTATGGTACTACTATTTCAGTTGAAGCTTTACCGATAGGTATTGATACTTTAAAAATTGAACAAGAAGATGTAAGTGAAAAAGTTGAAGCACTCAAAGATCTTTATAAAGGTAAAAAATTAATTGTTGGTAGAGATAGATTAGATAAAGTTAGAGGTGTTGTTCAAAAATTACAAGCTTTTCAATGTTTTTTAGATATGTTTCCACAATGGAGAGAAAAAGTTGTTTTAGTTCAAGTCAGCTCACCAGGATTTTCTCAAGCTAGTGTCGAAAAACAAGTTGGTGAATTAATTAATTCAATAAATATAAAGTATGGATCATTAAATTATACACCAGTGTTGCATTACCAAATAATGTTAGAAAAAAGAGAATACTTTGCTCTTCTTAGGGCAGCAGACCTTTGTTTAATAACTTCAGTTAGAGATGGAATGAGTACAACTGCCTTAGAATTCGTGATATGTCAAAGAAATAATAATTCACCTTTGATCTTATCCGAATTTACTGGCACTGCGTCAGTATTGAACAACGCTATATTAGTTAATCCATGGGATGCTGTTGGTGTTGCAAAAACAATGAATGAAGCTTTATTATTATCTGATAATAATAAAAAACTTTTAGAACAAAAATTATATGATAAGGTTACATCAAATACTATTCAGAATTGGACTTCAACATTTATAAGAGATATCATCAATCATGCAAAAGCTACTCATTCCAACCATTCTACACCATCATTAGATAGACCTAAATTACTTCAACAATTTAAATCTTCAAAAAGAAGGCTATTTTTATTTGATTATGATGGTACATTAACACCAATTGTTCAGGATCCAGCTGCTGCAATACCTTCAGATAGATTAAACAAGATCTTAGATATACTTTTGAGTGATGAACGTAATCAAGTTTGGATAATTTCTGGAAGAGATCAAGAATTTCTTCAAAAATGGTTTGGTAAAAAGGCTGTTGGTCTTTCAGCTGAACATGGATGTTTCCTTAAAAGTACTGACTCACAAGAGTGGTTTAATCTTGCTGAATCCTTTGATATGTCCTGGCAAAAAGTTGTTAAAGATATATTTAAAAAGTATTGTTTAAAAACTCCAAATAGTGTAATTGAAGAAAAGAAAGTAGCAATTACTTGGCATTATAGAAGGACTGATCCAGAATTAGGTAAATATCAAGCAGATGAATGTTTAGCTGAATTAAATGACTTAAAAGGTTACGATATTGAAGTTATGTCTGGTAAAGCTAATATCGAAGTTAGACCAAAATTTGTAAATAAAGGTGAAATTGTTAAAAGATTAGTTTTACATCCTCATGGTCTTCCACAACAATTGTCATCATATGATGGTGATGTCAAACCTGAAGAATTACCTGATTTTGTTTTATGTTTAGGTGATGATCAAACAGATGAAGATATGTTTAAATCATTATTAAAAATTGAAAATCAATGGAAATTAAACAATATATCAAAAAATGAATTTGGTAGTTACGGAATTTATCCGGTCGCAGTCGGACCGGCATCCAAAAAAACCATAGCCACAGCTCATTTAAATGAACCAAAACAAGTTTTAGAAACTTTAGGATTATTAGCTGCTCAAGTTTCATTATTTGAAAGTCCAGGTACTGTGGAATTAGATGATAGAGGACATTTAGAAAATAGTGAAAGTTCAAATATATCAAAACAACATATTAAAGATGCATCAATGTTGAAGAAAAAGAAATCTTTAGATATTTAGAATTAAATTTTTATAAAAGACAATAAATGTATAAAACAATAAAATATGGTAAATCCTTTATACTAAATCCGAGGTGCCGTTTTAATTAGTGCCCGTGCTCCTATCTCTTATCTTACTAAAATTTGACATCTGAAACGTTGATAATGCCGTTTTTTAAACACCCGTGCATATTATAGATTAGCGATAGTTATGCTTTCTGCATTATAAATGGCGATTATTCTACTTTCAATTTGTTTGCTTCTTGCTTCAGTAAAGTTGGAAATCATCAAGCTGTTCTCTTCTGAAAGGTTATTTAAAAATGGGTATTTTAAATTGGGGATTTAGATGTAGCGTAAAAGTTCATCAAAAAGAAGATACAATCACTTTAAAATCTGCAAAAGGTGAAATTAAGTTTACTGAATTTGCTAAAGAATTATCATTAATTGATCCAAATAAAAAAGTTTGGTTAAATCCATTACTTTTCAATGGTTCATTACAAACTTTATATTATACATCATGGGATCATTCAAAAAGATTTCATGTTTATTATGGTAGAGAAATCTTTACTTACGCTGATGGTGGTATTTGTTCATTAGATTGGGTTATTCCAAAACATGATAATTTTCAAGAACTTTATTTACAAACTTTTTTAAAAGGTTCACCAAAATTACCTCCAAGAACAAGATTTTTAAGTGCCGAAGAACGTACTAGCTTATATTCAAAAACGGTTGAAACTCCAATTGTTGTAATTATTCATGGTTTAGCTGGTGGCTCACATGAAACAATTACTCGTAATTTTGCGGAAAACTTACATAAACATTGTAATGGTTGGGATGTAGTTGTTATCAATAGTAGAGGATGTTGTAGAACAATTTTAACAACTAGTTCTCCATTTACTGCAGCTTCAACTGGTGATATTAGAGATGTTTTAAAAACTTTTAAAAAAAATTGGCCACATAGACCAATTTATTTAAATGGATTTTCTTATGGTGCTTCATTGGTTGCTAATTTTCTTGGTGAAGAAGGTGATTCTGGTTTAGTTACTGCTGCTTGTGGTGTTTCAATGCCTTTTGATTATATTGACAGTCTTTATCATATTCAATCTTCATTAACTGGTAAATATATTTTAAGTCCAGCAATGGCTTACTTTATGACTAAGATTATTTTCAATAACAAAAAAGAATTAGTACAACATTGTGATATTGTTGATGAAGAATTGTTAAGGAAATTAAAAGTCATTCAAAATACTTATGAATTTGATGATTTATTTACGTGTAAAATTCATTCATATCCAAATGCTTTTGATTATTATAGAGAATGGTCGCCAGTTAGAAGAATTTTAAACATTAAAACACCATTCTTAATGTTAAATTCAACTGATGATCCAGCTGTTAGTGTTAGATTACCAATTAGAGATGTTGAAACAAATCCTTACTTATTATTAGTTGAAACTGATTTAGGTGGTCATACAGGTAATGTTAAAATGAATGGTGATTTTTGGTGTGTTGAAGTTGCAGAACAATACTTTCAAAAGTTTTATCAATTTACTGCATAATTAGTCTAATTGCAACCGTTATAATTGCAACCGTTATAATTAAAATTCTTTGATAGAATTATAGATTTTTTTTTTCATAGACGCTTAAAAATAAATACTTTTTATTGTTTTCCTAATTGTTATGTACACATTCTTAAACACCTAAGCAGAACGTAGTGGCTTTTTTGGAATTGATTTACAATCAGGAATTGTGAATTAAACTCTATTATAATTACAACAAGTATCTCAGGATATGTCGAAATTTTAGGACGAAAGGAGTGTGCTGCTCAGAGTATAAAGTACAATGTATCATTGCTGAAAGCCTTCTTCTATTTCACGTTGGATTCTCTTTGTCAACTTGATAAGTTGATTACATTGAAAATCCCTCAATCATTAAGATAAGCCTTTGTATGTTTTACAATGGTTTAAAAGTTAATTGTCGATCGCGGAAAAATTTTAGATTAGTAAAAACGTTGAAGTATTGGTTTGAGCTAACTCATTTTTCTGAAGTAATATTTATTGAACTCAGCTATTGTATAAAGATGGACTGTTACTTTGAACACTTTTTAAAACAGACGAGATTCTTAAAGCTACTTCTATTTCTGGTACTTTATTAGAGTACTGAAAAAACTCGGATCGAATAAATGGTGTTACACTCAACTTTAGCTTTTTCCAATTTCAACTTAGGCTATAATTTAGTGTATTGATAGATGCCAATCTTACTTAATTCGTATCAGTAATCTAGGCCATTGTGCAGATTATATAATTTTGCAACATAAAAACTGATATCTTTTCACTCGTTTTTGCAGATCTGGAACGGCCAATAGGTAGTCTAGCCTTGATAGTGTGGCGATTTATCGACTACAACAATGTAGTTTTAACTCCGTAGACTTTATTCTTCAACTGTTCCCGGTATTCTACGATAACCTTTCAAGATAATGCAGTTTGGAAAGAGAATCTGATAGTCATTTAATCTCTCAATGTGATTCACATGAGTAAAAGCAAATTTTCTCTATATCACATTCACTTGTACTAGTACTTACCGAAGACAAGTTTACTAATGGAGTTGAGAAGGATGGAAGTAAATCAGAACTTTTATTCAAGAAAAACATCTCTATAATTACAGAGAGAAAATTAATGGTACACAGTACTTTTTCAACATAGGTTTGAGCCAAATGTCTATTGATGAAATTTGTAGCTACTTGAGTACAGCTTAAGGTAAAAACAAGTAATATCTTGATTCGTTTCTTCAATTGATTTGTACCCACCTAAATAAATGTATGAAAAAAAAAAAGAGAATATTTATAAAACTGGTAAATATTGAACTGGTTAATGAATTGAGCTCAATAACTCTTTATAGCGTACCATGAGCTGCTTATAGTATACTTTCACAATATCACTTAAAATGCTATTCAATTGGTCCACAGATTTAGTTATAATTCGGTCTAATTTCGTATATATACGCCTTATTTATTTTTGGTCACAATTAACACTACTTTAACGGTCGTTTAAATCATAAAAAAGTATATATGTTTTCGCCGTTCAACAATTGTGGAACATGAATATACATTGTTAAGTTTGATTGTATGGTCATGATAATGAAGATTTTTAAGATAATAAGATAATATGGCCAAATTTGGCGATTATGGTTGTTCATGATTTAATCAATTATGCCAAAGAATCTCCTTATCTTTAGTAACCAATTTTACACCAGGTGTTAAAATTGGTGTACTCAACATTAATCAGGATTTTTAATTTTGAAATCTGATGATGATACATCTATTGTCAATTCTTTTAATTAATGCACAAACTGCAACTAATGGAATATGAAATGTTTGTAAAGCAAATTTGGATATATGAGTTTACTTTTAAGTTTGTTTAAAAAGCTTGTTTGATATTTGATTTGTTAATATTCCGACCTTTTATTTTGGGTCTTCCTGAGATCATATCATTAACTCAATCAGAGAGTTTGATTGACATGTATCGAAAGTGTTTATACCGTCAGGTGTATACTAGCACAAGTATATAGAAGTAAATAGGGCTCCAAAAGCAATTTGATAACCCCTACCGCAGAGTATCAGTTTTGCTCTTTTCAAAATAGTCGAAGGTTGGTTTTTGGTTTCGATTTTGCAAAAATAGAAACTATTGGAACCAGAGTACGCCATTCTTTATTTTTCAAGATTGGCAAGTAATTTGATATAAATATCTGATTATTTGGTTGTTTTGAAATTGAGTTGCAAAGAGATAAAATTTGATTTGAAATTGTATATTATAGATATTAAATATACTTTTATTCCGTTAATACTTGGTTCTGCAACATATCCTTGTATCTTCCTTTTCTCAATGGATCCAAATCTACAAGTTTGTGTATTATATTTTGAATGTCTTTGTCAAATTTATCATTTCCTTCTTGTTTCATTATCAAATCTTTCAAAAATATAATCATTTTTAAACATTCAACATTATCCTTACCTGTATCTTCATTCTCCAACTCATTAACTTCTTCAACAACCTTTAATTGATCTTGTAAAATATCCATATAATCATTTTTGGATTTTATACTATCTATAAAAAATGTATCAGTCAATAAATATTTAACATATAACCATATTGATGTATCTTCTGGACTCATAAATATCCCCGTCTTAATTAAATCTAACTCATCTTTTAAACAATCATAGCTATTCTCATGTTTTACTAATTTTATACTGCAGGCTCTTTGATGCCAGGCACTAAAATTACTAAAATTATTTTGGATTTTAGTTGTTGTATAATCAAATTCTCTTCTATCAATTTCTTCTATTACAGTAGAATCAAGATCTTTTTTCATATTTGCAATTATATAACGTCTATATTGCCAACAATGAAAATTTCTTTCATCTAACTCCAATAATTTTGAAATTGTATTGAATTCAAAATCCCAATCCGCTTTATTTAAATCAACTAATTCCATTAAACACCATTTTCTATGATTCCAAATCCAATAACATTTGGGGAACTTCTTTAATAAACCTAATAAAAATATTAAATCTTCTTTTAAATAATTTATAAAAATTTCGGTGTTATTTAGATTGAGTAAAATTTCTCTTCTATAATTCCACATTGTATAAAATTCTGGATTAATTAATAAACATTTAGTAGTTAATTTGAATATATCTTCATTATATAAATTATCATCTCTAAATTGAAATAATTGATCAACTAATGATTTATAATTCTTAATCTTAATTTGATCTTTTTCTAGTTTCAGTTTCTTAGCTTCTTCTGATAAATGTTGTCTTTTAATACCGTGTTGCTAATTATAAAATTAGTACCAATCTGGCCATAATCTCGATTCGTCAAAACATACCATATTGATTATTGTTAGATCAAGATTTATTTTTTTTTTTTTTTACCACGCGTTAAAAATCAAAATTATATAAATAGATAAACAAATAGCCAAATAGTTTGTATGTCAAAAGTTGCATTGAAAGGTTCATCTAAATTAGTTTCAGATTACTTTGAATATGCTTTAAATAACATTCTATATCAACGTGGTATTTATCCTCAAGAAGATTTTATAACTGTTAAAAAATTTGATTTGCCAATGATTAAATGTAATGATGATGATATTTGTAAATATATTGAAAATATAATGATTCAGATTAGAAAATGGATTTATCTGAAAAGAATTGAAAAATTTGTAATTGTAATTATATCAAAAAGTAATTTGGATAATATTGAAAGATGGGAATTTGATGTAAAATCTGAAAATGAAGAAATTGAAAAAGATCAAATTGAAACTCAAAAGGAAATTCAAACAATTATACGTCAAATAACTTCATCTGTTTCGTATTTGCCTGTTTTAAAAGATGATGATTATACATTTAATGTTTTAGTATATACTGATCCAAATACAAGTATACCTATTGAATGGATTGATACTGAAGGTGATGGTAAAATTTTACAAGGTGATAATATTGATAATGTAAATTTTACATCATTTAGTACAAAATTTCATCATGTAAATACTTCTGTAAGTTATAAATATACTTAATTTTCTAATTCTGAATGAAATCTTTTTCTTTTATTTGATAACATAAATCTTGTAGCTCCTTTTAATGCAATTGAGTAATCCCAATTCTTTAAATAATCATCCTTTGTATTTAATTCTTTACTACAACTTATTTCCTCCATTAATAATACATCATTAAACTTTGTTTTTAAATTCATGAAATTAAATACTTGATCTTTATTTGTAATTGGATCTTTTTCAGGTAAATAGTTTTTCAATATTGAATTATTATATTGATGGATATAATAATCTAAAATATATATAATTGACTCATTAACTAAAACTTCAGGACAATTTAAACGTTCACAATCTATTGAATTTAAAATTTCATCATAATCATCATCTGTATTATCTTCAATATGTAATTCTTTTGGCTTTAAATTTAATGCAACTATTATTATACCAACTGCGATACAATGTGGAGGTATCACTAAACATAATGGAGTTTGTATAATATCAAATTGTATAAACCAACTTAGTATACTTATTTTATAATTTATTTTCAATTGTTTACAAAATTGAATCAATAAATAATCTATATTCATCTTTATTGAAGGATGATTATTACCTAAATTGAAATCAAATTTAATAATTTGTAATAATTTACATTCAATTTGTAATAAAGCTTTTCTTTGATATTCTAAAAATGAAAGATTATCAATTGATATACTCTCATCTATATTTTTGATTTTATTATATGTTTGTTGAAAATCTTTTAATTTCTTTATACAATCTTCTACTTTACTTGCAAGGAATAAACATGATAAACTTATTAAATATGGATCATCTAAAATATCATTTGAATTTAATTCAAATTTATTAAATAAATAATACCTTTGATAATAATTCATAGCAGTTGATAACATTCTTAATGGAAATTTCATCAGTTTACATATTTGAAATAATAATTGGAAAACTTGATCTTTTGTTGATTTATAATGTAATTTTAATGAATCTGAAATTGTTTGACTATGTAAAAATGATATTTCTTTATTTGAAAAAAAAGGTCGTGAGATTTGTGTTATTGAAGGTATATGAATTGTAGTACTTTTGGTTGTTCCATTATCGGTTGTTGTTGAATCTTTTGACATATCTGTATTGGGTTTGCCAACTTAAAGTGAGATGAATTTTGGAAATTAAAAATAGTCGTGCGCAAACAAATTTTGAAACAAATTATAAAAAGTTGTATGAATTTTGCAATAACCTATTTTTGATATATTAAGAGGTACAAGCAGCATGGAATTAAAGATCCGAGTATTCCATCAAAGCTAAATTGCCACAACCAAATAAAAGCTGTATAGTAGTAATTAATCAAAACTGGGTTATAGCCAATAAACGTTTTATTCTAACTAAAATATAGACTATAGATGAAGTAAAAATTACCATTCCATAAGTGTACAAAGACTAATTCGAAGTTAATTAGTCGAAATTACTTTCAGTGCAACTTGAGGACAAACTAAGGGCCTCAAATTATTGCGTGAGTTTCAGGGCCGTAAAGTCTATTTCATATTTAAACCGACAATACATTAGAAGGTTAGTAAAGCTGAGTTATGGTTTTAGAATGAAAAAAACCTCGAATTAATGGTATACACTTGGATGGTACAAGAACATTAAAGAAAGCCAAGTTAGATTAACGGAACGAAATCAAGTTTCCCTGTCAGAGTTGCCAAGACCGTCATTAAGTATTATAATTAGCTTCCTGAAATTCCTTTAGCGAATATTCATCGGGCCACATAACATAAATACTTTAATATAATTAGAGACACTAGTCCAACATTTATTAAATCCAAGGATGAATTTCAAAGAAATTGAAGAAATAATCGACAAGTTCGACAACTCACCAGAAACTATTGAAAGAAGAAAAACAAGAAGAAGCAGAAGATGAAGGTGAATTCGAAAAGAAAACAATCTACGTCAGTAATCATTTTATAGATAACCCAGATAAGTCAAAAAGAGCAGGTGGAATAGGTATAGTTTTCCCAGTAGATGAAGATTTAGATATATCAGTTGCATGTAAACAATTTAGATGATATTAAATATGTTCAAGGTTTAGAAAATTTATACAATATCCCATTCTCACAATCCCGCACTAAATTATTGTCATTAATTCGAGTTTTGGATCACTTGATTCTTATTTTGAAGAAGGTCGTGATAATTCTAAATACACCATTTATTCAGATTGTAGTTCATCGTGTGAAAGAAATATGTAAAGATCGAGATGAGATTTTTAAAAGTAGAGACCAATGGGATGATAGAGTTGGATTTAGAATTGTGGATAAGGATCTTATGTCTTGTGTTGTGAAGTTATATGATAAAAATCAAATGCATTTAGATTGTTTAGAGCGAGATGAACAATATTTATGGTATATTGATCTGTGTTCTGATGATGAGAATAAGAACAAGGCTAAAGAATTGGCTGCTGAAGCTGCTGAAGAAATGACTGAATACTTATAGATTGAAGAGGTTTATATTTGATAGTTTGATTTATAGTAAAATAATGCTGATCAAGTCGAAATCTTTCTCAATAAATACTCAGAACAAACACTTTTAATTCCAATTACGCTATTCTATTCAATATAAAATGGATTATAAGTTAAAACGGTTTTACCCGACACTATACAAGTAAGTACTTCATTTAGCCGAGGAACCTTTTTTTTTTTTGTTTTTTTTTCAGATCGTCTTATAATTTTTCAGATCTAAGATATAAAATATGATCCGCAATTATTCTATTATAAGACAATGGGTATTTTAAATTGGGGTTTTAGATCCAATATAAAGTTACATCAAAAAGAAGATAGTATAAACTTAAAATCAAATGACGGTGATATAAAATTTACAGATTTTACTAAAAAATTAACATTAATTGATCCAACTAAGAAATTATGGTTGAATCCATTGCTTTTCAATGGTTCCTTACAGACATTATATTATACCTCAATGGATTCTTCTAAAAAATTCCAGGTTTATTACGGTAGAGAAACTTTTAAATATAAAGACGGTGGTACTTGTTCATTAGATTGGGTTATTCCGAAACATGAAAATTTTAAACAATTATATCAAGAAACATTACCTCAAGATTCACCAAGATTACATCCAAGAACTAGATTTTTAAGCAAAGAAGAATTAAGCCAATTGTATTCAAAAGAAACTGAAACACCAATAGTTGTAATTTGTCATGGATTAGCTGGTGGTTCTCATGAATCATTAATTCGTAATCTTGCAGAGAATATTGAAAGAAATTGTGATTCTTGGGATAGAGTAGTTATTAATAATAGAGGATGTTGTAGAACTAAATTAACATCAGGTACATTATTCAATGCAGGTTCAACAAATGATATTAGAGAAGTTTTACAAAAATTTAAAAAAACATGGCCCAATAGACCAATTTATTTATGTGGTTTTTCATTTGGAGGTGCGTTGGTTACTAATTTCCTTGGTGAAGAAGGTGATTCTGGTTTGGTTAAAGCAGCATGTGCAGTTGGATGTCCTTTTGATTTTGTCGATTCTGCATATCATATTCAATCTTCATTAACTGGGAAATATTTATTAAGTCCTGCATTAACTCAATTTTTATCAAAAATTGTATTTAATAATAAAAAAGAAATAATGGAACATAGTGATTTAATAAATGATGAAAAATTAGCAAAATTGAAAACAATTAAAAATACTTATGAATTTGATCAATTAATAACTTGTAAAACAACACCATATGCTAATGCATTTGAATATTATAGAGAATTATCACCATTAAGACAAATTTTGAATATTAAAACACCATTTATGATGATTAATTCAACTGATGATCCTGCTGTTGGTGTCAATTTACCTATAATTGATATAAATACAAATCCATATTTATTATTAGTTGAAACTGATTTAGGTGGACATTTAGGATATGTTAAAAGTAATGGAGATTTTTGGTGCGTTGAAGTAGTAGAACAATTTTTCCAAAAATTTCAAGAATTAATTAAATAGACAATATAGAATTATTAAAGAAATGCATACATATTTGAGAGTTTAAGCTAAACTTTTTTCTTTCAATGATTCTATTAACTGCATATTTCGGATTAAAACCTTGAAATTTGAAGAAATTTCGGCTTTTCTTTTAAGCGCGCTCGTAATTAAATATTGTTTTGTAAAAGATCTCGTATTTAGATTTGCAACCGATCTCATAACTATTAATTTGCGCATTTCTAGATCTACATTGCGCTTGTATTAATACAAAAATTTCACTCATTTTAATACAATATGTATAATTATTCAACTTATATTAACATCTATAAATTTAAAACATGAACACCATTAATTTCTTTCAATTCATTATTTAATTTATATTCAATTTTAAATTTAATTTTCAAAGGTTTTTGCTGTTGATTTTCAATTTTTAAAATTTGAGTTATTTTTAAATTTGAATTATTTAATACATCACTTGATTGAGGTTGTAAATTTAATGTAACATTTTTAGGAACTGCCAAATATAATTTAACATCTGAAACAGAAACATTTTGATTTGCTGTTAATATTAATTGACCTTGTAAATTAGTTGAACTATAAGATTCAACACCCAAATTTAAATTTAAATCAGATTTATGAATTGATATAGTTTTAGTAAATGTTGATTGAATTGAAGTTGGTGTAGAAATCGGGAATTGAAAATTACCTGGTGATAATGTTGTATTTAAGTTTGATTGTAATTGAGGTGGAGGACTTGGTGAATTAAAATCTGCTAATAAATTTGAATTATTTAAATTAATTGAACCTGCTGATCCATAAAGATTTGATAAATTAATTGCGCCTTTATTGGTACTGTTATTATTATTATTATCATTAAAAGTTAAATCAGATAATAAATCAACAAAATTTTGTTCTTGTTTATCTTCAGATGTTTCAACATCATCATCAAAATCGATTAGATTCAATGTTTCTGGTTTATTTGTTGTTTTGGTAGTTTTAATTTCCCCATCTTTTAATTTTTCATATTTTTGTATTACATTAATTGAATCATCATTAAGTTTTAAAATTTTATCAATACTTTCAACATCTTCTTTATCTTCTTCATTTATAATTTTTTCAATTATTGGTAAAGAACTTTTAATTTGTCCAACAATTTGATTAACTACTTCATCATCATCACCAATTGTTTTCTTACCGTTATCAATTTGATCCAACATTTCATTTAAAATTTCAATTTTTCTTTCCAATTTTAAAATATCTTCTTTTAATTTTTTTTGATTTTCCTTGAGGTTATCATCTCTAAAACCAGCCATAATTTTCATAATTTTATTTGCTTCTTGTAAATCTTGTGGTTTTCCAGATCTAATTAATTCTTGTAATTTTGAAGCATTTACAATTTCTTCTTCTTTTTTCAATTCTTCCATTGTTTTTAAATTTTCACTAGGATTTAATACCGAAATATCTTCAATTTTAACTTCTGGAAAAATATAACCTTTATTTGATAATAATCTATGCATATCTTTAATATATTTAAAATCATCTTTATATTTTGAATTTTTACATATTGTTTGATACCATTCTTCTAAATATAATAAAATTTGTCTTTGATTTCTTGAAATTCTCATTGGTGGTCTTTCTGGAAATCTTTTAACTAATTCATTTAAAAATTCTTTTCTTGAAATTTGCAAATGGAATGGGTAACCACAATTTTTAACTAAATTATCTAATAAACTTAATGCTAATTCAGAAGTTTGTGGATCTCTTTGTGAAATTAATTTTACAACTGCAATAGCAGCATCTCTTGCTGTTGAACCACCTTTTGCATTTACATAATCACAAATTTCTAAATTTAATGATAAATTTGGTTCTTCATTTGATGGTCGACAAGCTCTATAAACTCTTCTTAATAATTTAGGATTGACTTTTTCAATTGAGTAAGAAGTAGCCATGGTAAGGATGCAATAAACAGTTAAACAGTTATCGGTTGTTGGTTGTTGAAAAAAGGAGTTTTGATAGTTGAAAAAAAATATTGGACGTGTACTATTGATAAATTGAAAAATTATGTTACACTATGAATGAAGATGAAAGAGATAATAGTATAGATGATGTTGGTGTTGGTGATGGTAATAATAGTACTGAGTCATTGGAGGATGCAGATCCATTAGAATTAAGACAATTATCCCTAAGTTATGATTATTTAATGTATAAAATTAAAGATCATATTCAACAATTAACTGATCAAACTTATGAATCAATTAAGCAAAAACAACAAATTATATTTACTGACTATTTCGAAAATCAATTGAAATTATCTAATAATTATAAAGAGATAGATGATATGTTGAAAATTTGTAATCAATTAGAATCTGAATTTTTAAAATTAGATCAATTGGAATTATTCATAAATGATTTTAAATTGAGAATTGATAATTTAGAAAAAGAATTTGAAAGATTATAAACGTAAGGATGTCATTAGATTCAGAAAAGCATGTGGATAACACTCAATGCATTGGCTGTGGCCAATTTTCCTTGATTAAATAACTGATTAAGGGTCAATTGGAAGTTCTACAGATTGAAGAACTGGTTTACAAACTAAAAAACCTTCTAATGGATTAAACAGAGTCAAACAAAAAGGAATAAAGCAGGTCTTAAATACTTCAAATGTTCATTAATTCATACATTATTATAAACTGGCTGGTTATTTCGTGGTGGTGGTGCTGGTGGCTTCACTTTATCATTATTCGCCTTTCTATCATTTATATTACCACCATTTACCGATTCCAATTTATTTTGAAATTTATTAACCAAATATTTTTCCAATAATATAAAATTTCTTGAATTACATTTGTACAATACATTTATAAAATCTCCAAAAAAAGGAATCAAACCAATTCCAAAATCAAACATCACATTAGCCATCATTTCAGTCTCAAGTGATTTTGGAATACCACCTTCAATTTTTTTAGCCTTTCGAACTAATAAATAAGCTAAATAAAACGCAAAAAAATCTCCAATAATAGGTATTAATCCAATTATAGCTGACCAACCTATTCTTAAACCACATAATGATAATTGTAAATCTAACGCATATGCTTTGTTTTTAACTGAATTTAAAATTTTTAAATCATGTTTTGGAATATATGATGGTAATTTTCTTCTACGTTTGGCTCCTTTTCTTTGGTAGAAAAGTAATTCATTTTCTGGAATTTCTTCAAAGTATGGATCATCGGCAGATGAACCCATGGTAATTACATGATCAAGATTAGTCTGGAGTAATAAAAGTTAGTAAATTGTTTAATCTTGAAATCTTGTACATACTTTTTGTAAAAAATATTTGTATAATAATTGTGACATCATAATGCAATATTAATAGTATTATATGCTTTGAAAGTGGTTCCTCTTCTGAATAATGAACAATTGCTGTTAATATATATAAATTTTGAAAAATTAGCTTGCGGCTGAATTTGGAAAAAAAGATCACGGTTTGCTACCAATTTGCGCCTGGCCATCTTGCGACCTTCTTCTAAGTTTCATGATTTCTACGTAAATCAACACCAGTCAAGTATCAATTGTATTCTAAGCTAATTATACTATATAAGGATTATGTTCAGTTAATATCAGCGTGTTTTGTGATTCTCGAATTGTGTAATTTACAAACCTTGATTGAATTTTTATTCACGTTTGAACTCAAATTTGCAATTGGCGCTTAAATATATATATCGTATCTGCATATTGTATACAGAACCAAATATGTACAACTAAACAAACCCACAACTGAAAAACTATAAATACTCGAAATTTTAACCCATGGTACTAATATTCACTTTGTCGAATCCTTCAGTTAGGAAAACAGGAGGAAGTTCACCATATATTTCTTCACTAAAAGTTAACCTATTTGTTTCATGAGGTTTTCAAGTTATGTAGTAGAATTCATGCAATTTGTTAAATTTGATTTAAAATCACCTATCACATTTAAAAAGTTTGTTTTTATGTTGATTGGGATTTCATTTTCACATATGTAACATTTTTGTTCATGGTTCATGGAAAAAGTTGAAGGGAACTAGGACCTCTCGTCCTTTATTAGGGCCATATCCGAAAAGCTCCGTTTTCTTATCGTCTTTGACTTTATCATTCAACTGATAGCTTAAGCAGAGATTGAAAAAACTAGGATCTCTGGCCCTATGTTCTATCCAGGAATCCTAAAATAGCATCTTGAGGAATTTTGTTGAATGCTCTGGAGGAATCATAAATCTATTTTCTTATCGCCCATGAACTAAACATTGAGGCAAGATAAAATAAATCTTAATAGTTGTTGTAATCGTTCATGAGACATATTAATTGAATAAAGTTTAAGTATAACGTGTCTCCATTTTGTGCATTAGTTAGTTCGTCATTAAATTGTAAATAGGTATATAGTGATACAGATAAAGATTTTCAAAATTGTGGTGGTAGAAATGTTGTCATAGCGAATGCAACATTTAAAAGGGTATAGATGTCATATATTGACATTATACCTTACTATTCACTATTGAAATCTTTAACCCAGAGTATGAAGGAATAATTTTATTATTTACTTTGACTCACCAGTTAACACTGGTGGGTTTAAGTAAATCATCAAAGAAGTTTGATGTTTGATAATTATTCAGTATTACATTTTAATATATACAGTTTATTACAAATTGAAACTATTGTTCTATCTCTTGTTTATTCTATTCATTGGCCACTTTATCAATTTTATATCGTTGTGTGCAGCGTCAAAGTCTATACAAAATTCGTCTTAAATTTAACGCGAAAAAATTTTTTGTCGCACAAGATCATCGCATCAAAAAGTATATACTGTCTTGCAAAATTCTGAAACAAATGTGTTTATATGCAGTTCTACTACAGTTAATCTTGAAATTTAAACTGTGAATAACTCCTTCAATTTTTGAAAGCACTCTATCAAACTAACTTCAATTTGTCAAATTATTTAAAGTAAAGAATGTTAGAATGCGCTGGATAAATATAATTTTGATGACTTAATTCGTCATTTGAAAATTCGAAAAAAGCGCTATTTTGCGAGATAACCAACGCTTGAACTTCATTTAGCAACTATTAGTATAACTGATTCGGTTAATATAATGCCAACAATACTTTGTGTAATTCTTTTAAGACTCTAGAATAATTTTGAATATTTTTTTCAAAAATTTCGAACCACTTTTGAGAAACTAATATTTCAATTTTGAATATCAGGACACTAAAAATTCTACAATTAATTAACCTACCAGAGCTACAAATTTTGATAGTTTCATCATATTTAAATTTGAGTATTGAAAGTGGAGTTAGATTTTTCGTTAAGTCAATTTATTCGATTTTTCCCATACTGAAGAGAAATTCTTGAACTTTTTCAAATTTAGGTAAAATCAAACAAAATTAAGTCTATTACCTTCGTCTGAGGTGTAACATATATAATCCGTTGCTAAATCGGAAGTTATGGCCTTAAATAAAGTAGACTTTGCATTTTCCCTTTTAATTTTTGTATGGTGAAAAAAGCTCAAAAATCCAATTCAAAAAAAAAATATTCAATATACTAGATTCAAACTATACATAGCGTACAATTCAATTCTAGGCTCCTAATTTCATATAAATGGTAATCATTTCGAAAGATTTCGTTGTTCGAGACTTATGAGCTATTATATTTAGCTCGAGTTGGCATAAAGCCAGCGCGAGAAAATTTTATGTAGCGCCAGATTAATGCACTAAAAATTGGTATCAGCCATTTGATAAATTTAATTTGTTCTCACCTACGCGAAAAATCAAGCCATATTTAATTACAATATATAATGTCAGTACAATTACAATTTAAGCGTAATTTTATTCTACCACTAATCCTCACAAGTAGTGTAACCAGAATTCTATTCAGTGAATCAAATGTACTTGCAAACAAAATAGAGTCTGGGTTACACTATCTTGATCCAAATAAAAAAATGACTAGAGAATTAGAAAAGAACAATCAACCATTTAAAAGAAGAACACCAGATTACCCAGGACATGTACCATTATATAATCATGAAAAACTTTTAATGTTTTTAGGCTCATCAATTGGTTCATTTTTCCATCCTGAAAGAAATGAATTTATTGTTGCATTAGGTGAATCAACTGCTATTAAACCAATACTTAAAAATTTACAATCTACAATGTTATCAAATGCAATTGGACGTCAAATATTACGTGAAAAACCAAGAATAACATCTACATCTTTAAATTTAGACTATTTACGATCACTTCCAGATAATACAATTGGTAAAAGTTATATAAATTGGCTTGATCGAGAAGGTGTTAGTCCCGATACTAGAGTTGCTGTTAAATATATAGATAATGAAGAATTGGCATATATTTTTCAAAGATATAGAGAATGTCATGATTTTTATCACGCTATAACTGGATTACCAATTATAATAGAAGGTGAAATTGCTGTTAAAGTATTTGAATTTATGAATATTGGTATTCCAATGAGTGGATTAGGTGCTTTATTTGCTCCATTAAGATTGAAAAAATCACAAAGACGCAGATTAAGAGAAATATATTATCCTTGGGCATTACAAAGTGGATTAAATTCAAAACCGTTGATAAATGTATATTGGGAAAAGATACTAGAAAAAGATGTTGATGAATTTAGAAAAGAAATGCATATTGAGCAGCCACCAGATTTAAGAAACATGAGAAAGGAATATTTCGAAATGAAAAGAAGGGAAAAGGAAGGTATGAAATTATAAATTTGTATATAAATTTGAAATTACACAATCTATAAATCGAATAATTAGTAATCTATTAAGTCTTTGATCTTGAAATATGAAAAGTATTGTCTTGAAGTCGTCTTTAAATTGTAGTTCATTCTCATTGGAATAGAATAATGGTTGAAATCTTCCAAAAACGATCTTTTCAAGAACATCATCCATTGAAATTTCTTCCTTTAATTCATTACTTGACTCTTTGTAAAATAACCTAATTCTTAGATCATTTATGAGCTCTCCAACTTTGTTAGTAAGATTAATAGCAGATATTTTATTTGATATATAACTTGTGATAATGTTGTTCCCAA
Organism: Insectozyma verbasci; assembly: GCA_947670415.1. Taxonomy (NCBI): domain Eukaryota; kingdom Fungi; phylum Ascomycota; class Pichiomycetes; order Serinales; family Debaryomycetaceae; genus Insectozyma; species Insectozyma verbasci. Next base: position 161,738 of record CANTUO010000002.1, on the reverse strand, counting down.
AAGTGAATGGTAAAATTGCAAATATAGCTTTTATTGATATTATGAAATTGTAAAATATTGGCTTTCTTTGATTGAATGAAAATACAGTATTGATTAAACTAAATATTGAACAATTTAAAACATCAAGACTTGAATTAGATCCAAAATTGTTTAAGAATGACATGTCAAATAAACTGCATGATGGTTCTTCATTTGATTTCTCCTTCGAAAGTAAATTAAATAACATTTCGTTAATAAATTGAGGTGTAGATAATAGATTTATTGTGTTCTTTAGTACCAAATCACTTAAAATTAGAGTAACTAGCTTTTCACCTATATTTGATTCTGATAAATTTGGAATTGACTCATGTAATACCTTTCGTATTAGCACTCGTAGATACATCTTCTCATCATTAACTAGCAAGTGTTGATCCTTTAAATACTCGTCCAATATTTCATCTCGAGTCAAGCCATGTAATTTATGTAATTCATTATATTTATTCATGAAATTATCATTTTTGAAATTTTGAATATGATCATTTAGTATATATATCAATTGATCCAATAAGTCAAGCATATCTAAATTCTCTATCCTTGTAATTATATCCTTTAGCAACACAATTACCAATTCATAACTTTCCTTTATAAATTCTGAATTTGATGTATTCAATTTAAAATACCATGAATTTACAAATTTAATAAATATAGTTGAAATAAACAAATGTATCAGACATGAAGTATCATAATCATTAGTTAACTTTGGTAAAACTTCAAAGATCTTACTCTTATTGTTGTTAATCAATAGTAATTTATTTTGACTGGCATAAATTTCATATAAAAATTCAATTTCTTCATCTTTAAAATCAATATCTATTGTTTCATCTGGAGTCTTCTGTTGTTTCTTTATACTCTGATGAGTTATATGATATTGAGAAGTAACATTAGTAATTGTAGTTTTTGTACTTGGTTGTTTCTTTAAAAGTATACGCTTCATATAACTACTGAAAAATAAATTATTATCAACAAAAAATTATAAATGGTTTCTTATCAAACGATTAAACAGAATTATAATAAAACATTACAACACTTCAATTATAAAGGTATACTGAGTTTTCAAAATGGTTTAAATGTACAACAACAATATATGATTGAAAATCTAGCCTATAAATCATTACAACTGAAGTTTAAAAGTTTAAGCAAGAAGTACCCAGGGCAGTATATTAATGAAACTGAGCTAAATAGTCTAGAACTTTTAAAACCAAGTCCCAAAATTCTAACATTTGAATTTGATAATGTTTATGCTGGTGGATTAAAATCTAAAATTGAGTTAAATGATACTGAAATTTCAAAATATAAAAAATTTGGTGGTGAATATTTTCAATTAAATCGTGGTGGTCAAGTTACATGGCATGGACAAGGTCAGTTAACAAGTTACCTACTTATTGATATAAAATCATTTAAAAATTTGACTGCTAAATGTTTTGTTTCAAATGTTTTATTAAATTCTATAATTGAAGTTTTGAAAAAATATGATATAAAAGCAACTACAGATGATGAAAATCCTGGAGTCTGGATAGATAATGATACTAAAATAGCTAGTGTGGGAATTAGAGTACGACATGGGATAACTGAATTTGGTATTGCATTGAATATAAACCCAAATTTAAAATATCTGAATCAATTTGAAATGTGTGGTCTCAAAGATAAATCAGCAACTTCAATTTATGAAATCAATGGTAAAAATCCAAGTGTTGAAGAAGTAGGAGATTTATTTACAAAAGAAGTTGCAAAAGCATTGAATATTGAAAACATACAAAAAATTGACTTAGAAAATTAATGATAGCATGTAAATATTTGGGTACTTTATGGACTGATAGACTAATAGACCACCGATGATACAATCTTTGTAACTCAAATTCTTTGTGTAAGGTAAAGTTAAACATAATAGTAAAATCTCAAAAGTTGATTGGCTGCAGAAAAAGCCGCGACTTTTACATAATTATAGAAATTTCAATTAATATAAATTTTGAATTATAAAATATAAACGACGAAATTATAACTAGATGCAATTAAAAATTTAAAGAATTTGTTTTCTTCTAAGTACATCAAATTATATTAAAATTATTAAAAATATCATTATTAAAAAAGTAAAACAAATATAATATCTCTCTAGGTTAGACTAGAATAAAGCAACACCAACAGCAGCAAAAGCAGCAATAACTGAAGCTAATTTACCAACATTTGAAGTACCTTCTGATGATCTAGTTGATGATGATGAACCACCTGATGATGATGAACCTGAACCACCTGTTGTTGAACCAGTTTCATCTGCTGAATTATCAGTACTTGAACCTGAATTTGATTTTCTTGATGATGATGATGAAGTAGTAACTTTATCTTCACATTGGAATTTATCACCTCTAACATCACCATTTGAATTTAATTTATTAAAAGCTTCACATGATAATTCACCATCAGTTTTTAAAGTAAAACCACCAGAAACTCTTGATAATGAATCAAAAGTACCATTATCAAAAGTACCGTTCATATTAACTGAACCACCAATAGTTTGTAATTCTGAAAATCCATCAAATGATTTTAAATTTTCATTTTCTGAAATTTCTAAAGCACCACCAATTGAAGTTAATTTAGGGAAATCTAATTCTTCTAATTCATCATTATTATCAATAGTTAATGATTTACCAATTGAAGTTAATTCAGCTAATTCGAATTTTTCATTTGATGATGAAGATAAGGAAATTGAACCATTAGCAACAGTTAAATTTGGTGCTGAAAATGAATTAATAGATTGTAAATAAATGTTATTAGCTGAAGTTAATTGGTCTAAAGTAACATCAACTTTTTCTGCATTATGTGAAATATCAATTGTATCAGTAACTTCTTGTAAACCTGAATCAATAGTTTCAATATCATCATTATTATTAACATTGAAAACTTTTAATTTATAAACATTAATACCAGCTAATGAATTTAAACCAGTATCTGAAATAATAATTTCATCAGCTGAAGTAATACCAGCAGTTAAACCAGTTTGTTCTAAAGCTGGTAAAGCAATTAAATTTAATGAACCAACAGTAGTTAATTGAGCTAAGTTTAAGTTTGATAAAATTGTATTACCATTTACTTCTAATTCACCTGAAACTAATTGTAAAGTTGGAGCATTAATTGCTGAAGCTTGTGTAACATTATTAATATGTAAATCACCATAAATTTGTTCAACACCAGTTAATTCAACTGTACCGAATGAATCACCATAAATATAAATTGAACCAACAGCAGTAGAACAAGCAGCAACTGATTGAACTTGTGAACTTGCAGTAGCGGTGAAATCTGAGAAACTACATGCACTATCAACTGATGGTGTAGCTGTAGTTAAAGTTGAGTCTAAAAATTAAAGTTAGTACTGAAATGAAAAAGCCACCAAAGAATTTTCACAAGTATCAATGTAACAGTATCATTATAATTGTTGTTGTAATAGTATCATTGGTAAATTGTTATGAATCACAGTCTAATTTTAGCCATACGCCTTAATTTGAAAAAAAAAAAAAAAAAAAAAAAAAAATATTTTTCTGGCCATGGCTTTGATCTCTTGGTTTTGATCCAATAGGGTTTAATTAATTCTATTAAATAATTATTATAACGCTTATCTTAATAAGGTATTGATGACACTTGGATGTTGAAATAATGACTATTGATACTCTAATGTTTCAAAATATGACTAAACTCTCATTGTTGATAAATCAAATCACCTGAAAGTTTCATACTTGTTGTGGAAAAAATATAACTTAATTTCGTGAATTGTGAACAATAATCATAATTGTAGGGCTAAAAACAATACTGATATAATTCTTAACTGGTAAATATAACGATCTCATGAAATTGTGGTGAAATACTCGAGTTTGAACAAATTATGAAGTATTTTAAATCTTTAGATCTCGAGTAGATTTGGTTAGATCTAGAATCTCCAACTGTATTAAAACTTGGTTTGTGCCCAGATTTCAAACAAACTTGGTATTTTCCAATATCTTAACTATGAAAACACTATGAACCGCGAAAATTCTTCTGATATATTTTCAATTATACATACTATTAGCTGCAACTGCTAAACCAACGATTGAAGCTGATGCTAAAAATTTTTTAAAACTCATTATTGGTTTAATATGAGGATGTAACGAATGATGAACTTAAAAAGTAATAAGATGAAGAAAGAAAGAAAGAAAGAAAAAGAAGAAGTTTAAAAAAAAATAAAGGGAAAGAAAATAAAAGGAGTTATAAAAATTTTATGATTTTTCGTTGAAAAAAAAAAATAAAAAAAAATAGAAAAAAAAAAAATATTCTGAAACCGGAATTAATTAAATTCGGGTTTTGCAACTAATAATTTATTATACAACAGTGACTTTTGTAACTATAAAGTAATTTTAATATGCTTCAAGAGCTATAGAAATAGATAGAACGATAACTGACGATAAGGCTTGTAATTTTTTTGTACTATGTTGTTTTTTTTTAATGGGTAACTTTTTCTTTAAAAAAAAAAACCGAAAAAAATAATTAAAATAAAATTATTGGACCACGTCGTCTAACAAAATCAATGTATTCGGATGATTGCGTTGATCTAGAAGTGATAGAGCATGATTTAAAGTGTATTATGCTATAATATGCCTTTATAACAGTTTTTGCAATAATCGGATAAATATTTGTCAAATTTATAGCCATTTGTTTGTTTATTTATTAATATACTAAATAAAGTAAGAGAGCACAAAACTAGACTCACCACAAAGTCAACTATATATAACTATATATAAACACAAGCTTTCAAACTATCTAAATTCACCCACAATTTAATTTGACATTAAATTCTTATGTATACTTTGCGTTTCTGTATGACTTTTGTTTTATTTTCTCGCAGCTTAATTACTTCAACTGTTGTCAATTTATTCAAACTACGCATTTATAAATACGAAATTTAAGATTAAATGTAAACAAATATCACGTGATGATTTACGTTGCATTTTTTTTATTATAAGGTATCATATAATAAGGCAGTGTTCAAGTTTATTACTCTATTACATAGATCTGTTTACAAATAAGAATGGTTTAGATCAGTCTTCATATTTAGTTATTTCTCTTTTTCTTCTTCACCTCGAGTTGTTAGATTATTATAAAGCTGAATTCCGGTCAAATCAAACTTTCTAAATTTTCACAGTCTCGGTTATATATCTAAAAATAGAAACATATATAAACTTTAAAAATTCTCGAGAAAAACTATCAACATTAATTAACAACAACTGTTAAGCTCGAATTTATGTATAGAATATTAATCTCTTGACACATTTTCTTATTGGTAGCCTAGAAATCTTGTTTTCTTTTCTTGTATTATTCTTACTGACAAGGCTGTTGCATTCTGATAAAATTGTCGAGAATTTAATATGCCCAATTGAAATCAAGAGCAGTAGAAGTTTGAAACAGAGACATTTGAAATCATATTGAGGGGTTTGATCAATTAGTTATTATTTATTATCTATTTCATAGCAATTTTTAAAAACTGCCTAATAGAGTTTAGTAATTAAAATTGTTTTAAATCAGCCAGCCATCTTTTAAAATGAAATAAATATAATATTTAATCTATTGTCTATGATCTCCAATCGAACACTATACAAGAGTGAACTGACAAATTTCAGCTTCATTCAGCTCTCATCGAGGTAATGTACTGTAAGAAACCCTTCATTCAGTATTATTATATTTCCATTACCCCTTAAAATTTGATACTATTTTTTTTTCTTATTTTTTTTTCTCAGTTTATTTTTTCGTCGTATAATTTTTTTAAATTTAGGCTATGCTTTTTGAATATTATCGAGTAAAGTTTGGCAGCCTTTCGACCTACTTGATAAGATAAAGTTTAATCATTAGGATGCTACGGATACTAAATGTTGAGTAAAATGTAGAGGACTTAACCGTGAAATTAATTTAACCAAGTATGGAACTAATGGCTTTTTATAATAAATTGACCGGAATTGATATTGTACTTTCACCGAGTTCCCTACTTTAATGTTTGTTTATGTCTTATGAAGAGGGTTCATCGTTCAGAACCTTTAAATTTTTACAACGTACTAAAAAATCCAATGATTGTTCCTGAATTTAAACTTGTATTGTTGCAAATTTCAGGTATTAGTTCGAGTTTAACAATACTATAGGATGAAATCTGAGTCTAAATACTTAAATTGATCTCATTGATGAATCGTGTTAATCTATTGTCGTGTTAATCTATTGAATGTATATTTCTTCGTTATTCTTCTTCAATCCAACTAAAATCTTTCTTTATTTCAATTTTTTCGTCAATCTCTTTATTATCATCAAGATATTTATTCAATCTCTGTTTGAATGATAATCCATTGAACTTGTTTTCTTCTACTTTTGGCATACCTAACTTTTCAATAATACAACCACTAGCAATATTACCACAAATTCCACCTACTAACCAATTTCTATTACTTAAATAATATCCCATTATAAATCCACCACAAAATGAATTACCACCACCAGTAACATCAATTACATGCTTTTGATCTTGATGATAAGCAGGTAGACTAAATTTATCACCAGTTTTAGTTTTTATATAACATCCATCTTTACCACATCGTATAATAACTCCAGAACCTTTAATTTTCAAATACTTTCTAAATTCTTCACTAATCTCGCCTAACTCATTCTTATTTGTTAATTCTATAGCTTCATCTAAATTTGGACTAAATATTTCAATCAACGGTAGTAGTTTTTTCAATTTCTCTAAATTTTCAAATTTACAATCATCAGGTAATGGTTCATATATAAATATAGCACCAGGATTAAATAATAATATCTTATTAATTATTGATTCACATCGCTCAATACTACATATCAAATGATAGGTTTTGCTCGTTTTCAAATTGTCATATTTTAAAATATCATCCACTTCGAGTCGTAATTTAGGGCTTACGTACGTGAACGATCTAATTCCATCTTTATAGATGTTACATCCACGAGTCGTCAATCTTGAATCATCAACTCTATAAATTATTCCTGTTTGCCATGAATTCAATTCTTCTACTATGGTACTTGGAAAATCTGAACCTTTGTCAACTATGCCTGATATTAAATGTGATATAGAACATGGTGATATTATTCTACTTCCTATTACGCAATAAGTACCAGCTCCTCCTGTTATATTTAGATCTGGTGATTTTGAATTATCATCTAAATATTGATTTTCATCAATTATAAACATTCCTAAAGTTGTGACAATTGACATGCTGAATTGAACCAAAGGGTCTATCTGAAAATTAATTTTTTTTCTTTAAAAAAAAAATTTGGCTGCAAAAAAAAACATTTAGATCGAGTTCGAAATTTTGCACACTGAAGCTAAAGAGAGCTTCATGAAGTATGTCAGCTTTGAAACGAAGATCTGTAGTAAGAATATGCCCAGTTTGCATTGCTATAAATAAATTTACTCTCAAACTTCAAAGCTCAAAAATAAAGTCGACGTTGCACGAGAACTGGAATGAAATTTTAAAACTTCGCCTAATACTTATCACGACTTCGTGTCAATATCCGAGCCGGAATTATTTTTGTAAGTATCATAGAACGCGATCTGAAGCGATGCGATAAATTTAGGACGACTCGTACCAAATATACAGGTTTATATCTCCTGGACAGCGAACTCTTTCAAAATAAATACCATTTAGATAAGTGCCTTAGGTTATATAATCTCATCACTTTAAACCTTTGATTTTAAACAATTTTTTTTTGAGTTGTCATTTTGGCATTTTTTCATCATACAAAATTTTTCCAAAAAATAGGAATCAACGTATGTCTTAATTTAATGCCACAAGTTTCAATTAAACAACAAATGTTATATATTAGACTTCAAACTAAAGTACTGAAATTGATTCCAAGTGATCTGAACTAAAATTGAAAAATTTTGAAGTATTCTCTTAAGTATGGTGAAACTCGAGTAAATTGACCTTTCGAAAAATCTAACTCGACAATCAAAATTGTGATGGAATTATAATAAAAGTATTCAGATTTGTAAATCGAGTTTGCTAGTAAATCTCTAGTTTTTTGTGTTAAGGTGTTCAAAATCGGGAAAGTAATTTTTCACAAGTTGTTCGAAATTAATGCAAAATTTTCAAACCGATATGGAGTCTTGAAAATGGTATATAACAATTTTTGGGATTGAATTAACCAAATCAACTATATTAGAAGTTGCTAAACAAGGTTTAAGAGTTGTTTATCTCGCAATTTAACGTTATTTTGCATTTTTTGAATGATTTGTTGAATTATGTGTTTCCTTGAATAATATTAACATCAATGTGTTACAGTTTGTCTGAAGATTCGAATAAAAAAAAGGTTGAGGATCAAAGCTTGAATATTGAAAGAGTTATTAGCCAATTAATTTTTGAGATTGACTACTATACCACTGCATATAAGTCTATGTTCAAATATTTTCTGGTTCGTATGAGCATCGTCCAAATTGAAGCGATCGTACGGTCGGAGTGAATTTAACCCTATGCGAGAGCTGTTACTGGTCTCAATTAATTTTGGACATGTACAATCTTACAGCAGTTTTCGTTTGCATAGTCTATTAAAATCTCTATCTAATCTATTTACTTTCTTCATCAGCATCATCATCATCATAATCTTTCATACTAAAAGCAAAGATACAACCAATTAAAGATAACCCACCTAATAGCATCCATGAAATTTGACCAACTTCAAAACTATCACATAATGCAATTACATAACCCCATAAAACAGGAGCAATAAACCTTGCTAATGAATTTAAACTTAATGCGGTAGCATTTATAAAAGCAGAATGCTTTGAATTTGCAGCTCTATGAATTAAAATTAAAATTGTTGGGAATCCAGTAGCCATAAATGCAGTATTTAAACAAGCTAAAGAGTAAAGTAATACTTTAGTTGACCAAGCTGGGAATATTGTGTCATACTTCTTTGTGAATATAATATATGGTAGTATTGTATAAGTCAATGGAAATATAACACTACTTGTTTGAAGAATTCCTAAACTTTTAAAATGTCTATCTAATATTGGGAAAATAAACATTATACCACAAGCTCCGATTAACCCAGTAGTAGATAATAATTTACCAATAAAATCACTATTATAACCAAATCCACCAGCTATATGACTTGGAAATATTAATTTTTTTGGATCATATGAACCTGCTAATAAAACAGGTAAAAATTCTGAATAAATAACATTATGAAATGATAATAAGAAATTTATTGTAAGTGTTTGTATAACTGCATGAGTGAAAATTTCTTTATTGAATGATTGTTTGATGGATTGTTGAGAATTTACTTTTGTTAATGAATTTAATGAAGTTGATGAATTATATCTTTCAATTAATGCATTAGAATATCTTCTTGTAATTGGACCATCATAAGAATGAATAGATGCTTCTTCATCTATTACATTATCATCATCTAATGCGTTTGAAGGTAATAAAGGTTCTTCAAGTAAGGGAGTTGATTCATCAGTATCTGTTTGTTTTGGTTTTGCTTTATATGCTTTATCCCATGGTCTAACTGGTGGATTAAAACCTAACCTTCTTAGTATAAAATCTCCTATTACAATACCATGATCTTTCTTACTTTTATATTTTTCATGAGTTTCTTCAAGAAATAACCATCCCATTAACAAACTTGCAAATAATATAGTTGCAACAACAATATTAGACAATGCATATGGAAATTTATCCATAAATGAATTATAAAAATCATTTAAATCATTTGAATCATAATCACTTCTATCTTTTGGTCTTGTTAAATATTTGGAGCCACCCAAGCTTGCGCCAATAACCGACCCAACGTTCCATAATAAAGGTAATGTACTAAAAGCAATAGCTTGATGTCTTTTCTCAGTTGCAATTTCTCCAATACAAGTTCTTAAAACTGCAATATTACCATTTAAACTACCCATTAAACATCTTGCAAACATTGCAACGTAGAAATTTGGTGAAAACCCAAATATTAACATACTTATACCAGTACCAGTTAAACCAATCATTAAGATAATTTTTCTACCATATTTATCAGTAGCTTTACCCCATTGAACACAAAATATACATTGCATTAAAGCAAATGATGCACTTAAGTAACCTGAATAAGTTGCAATATCAGCTGGATTTTTAGCTATTTTGAAATCTCTAATCATGAAAAATACATAGGGAAATAAACTTGTAAAACATATTGGTTCAGCTATTCGAATAATACAGACTATGACCATTTGCCAATAAGGGAACCCCTTCATTTGTTCCTTGAAAGTTAGTTTGGGTTTAGTCATGATCAAAAAGCCTATTCTTGTACTGTAGTTTTCTCGATAAGATAAGATTTATTTAAACTAAAGAATTTTTTATTATTATTTATTTTTTAAATCTGGTCTCTAAATTACTCATATGCATAGAAGCTTAAAATTTTTTAAATTATTATCGTTTTGGTTTCGCTCGCTTAGAAAATAATATCAAGTCCGCGCGGCACGGAATTATTTGTTGATGCCACGATTAACATTTTGCAACCAAATTAGATATGGTGTAACTTCTGTAATTGCAATAAGATATCTTCAAAACAACTTGGTAATATAATTCTGACGTTCTGTAAAACAGGTTATAGAACTTGGTTTGTCAGTCGATCGCTTAGAGTTAGTGATACTTAATATATCAAGGTAGTCAACGCAATTTTATGCATCAACAACGTAGTCAATTGCAAACCCTTTATAATTAAGTCTTTTTAATGGTTAACACGTTTTCAATCGATTACGCCTGAGATTCAATGAATTTTACATTTCATAATACTCGACCTAATAATTTCTAGTGATTCACCAGTTATATTTGATTGTCACATTTACTCAAGTAGTACTTGCTGTTTTTTTAGTCAACTTCTTCTATTAGATGAATCTCTTTATTTAGGACATTTATTGAAGTTAAAGAGCTTCAGCACGTATAATCTCCCTAAATTTAAAAATTTTTCCAAAATGTACAAAACTTCAATTATGTTTAAAGTCCTTCAGAGAAGACTATATACAGTTGAAACAACTGCAATATAGCTTAATTATTTTGGAACACACTAGCTACTACCTTGTGAGCTCTGTGAATGCTGATTTCTTAAAAATTATTAAGAGGTTTTAGGGGGGGGGGTTTGAAAAAGTGTTGCACGGGTTTCCAAAAAATTTGCTACCAATTTTGGAGCGCATTTTCATAAATAATTTTGCCCTCTTGGCCAAGTGGTAAGGCATTCCACTCGTAATGGAAAGATCAATCGTTCGATTCGGTTATGGGGCATATTTTTTTTAAATTTATTCTAATCTCCATACAAACTCAAGATGTTAAATTCATTTAAACTATCTTCTCAAATAGCGAACATGATACTTTTCTAGCTGGTATAACAATTACTTGAGTTAACATTTCTCATTTCAAAACATTAAGTTAGTGGGAATTTAGGGATGAGATAGAAATGGCGATAGAATAGCATCTAAGTTAATTATTGTCTCAATAGAATTCTACAATTTATCAATTATGTTAGGCATTGTCTCATTCATAATCTATTTATTTTGTTGCTGCTGGTGGAGGTGGAGGTACATCACCAGAAGAAGTATTTGAAGGTACATCCAATTTTTTTGATTTTTCCAATTCTTCATTCATATAATCACTTAGACCATCATTTGATGCTGGTACATGTTTCTTCTTTCTTGTTGATCTTGGTGGTGGTGGAGGCATTGATCCAAAAGCAGGTGGTGCTTGATTAATTATTTCATTTGATGATGGTGGCTGCTGTTGTTGTTCTGGAATAGTCGAATATTGTTGTTGCTGTTGTTGGTTATCGAAATTGATATTTTGATTATTTTCAAACAATATATCTTCAACTAATGCATTATTATCAAATTTACCTATAACTTCAGGTATTCTATGTAATAAACCATATCCAACATCACATCCCAATATACCTTTATTTAATCCACTACCCCAGTTTTTTGATAAGTTAACAGTAACTGGTCTTAAAATATCATAATCATGGTTGTAAACATATAAAGTTATTGGTATATTATCTTCATTACTTTGTGAATTATGATAATTGTAATAGTTCAAAATTGTCTTTGATAATAATGATTCACCTCCTTTAACTAATAAGCCTTTACCATCTGGATCTGTAGGATATGCTGAATCACAACCAATAATATAATCTGAATAAGGTACCAATTGTGACATAAATGCAGGTGAGCCTTGATGAGTATTTAAAATTCTCCATACATAAGTAGCAGTATTTAAATGTTGACTTTCCAAAGTTAAACCAATTCTTTCAAAGTTATTCTTGAATAAATTCAATATACTTTCGTCTAAATCTTCTTCATTTTCAGTTTTAAATTCTTCCAATGGTATAACAATTTGTCTAATTATTCCACCTTTTGCATTCCAAACATCAAATACTAAATCTTGTTTATTTTTAGCCAATGTTTGAATTTCTTTTAATAATAATTCATGATTTATTGATGATGCTTGTTCACTTGAAACCTTACCATTATAATTTATAGTACCATCATCATTTATAGAGTATGCAATTGTTGATATTGAAGGGTATAACATTGGTAATTCATGGTTGTTTATTCTAATTATATAATCAAACCATGATTCAAATCCTTGTTTATTTGCAATTGAATGTGGCACCACATTTAAAACTCTTAGACCATAACCTTTATTATTTAATTGAGTAGCTCCTTTAAAATATGAATCATTTATAGTTGAATCAGCAGTAGCATGACCTTCAAATCTATCAACTAATTTCTTTGCAAATGAAAACATTTTTGGGTTGGTGATTTTTTATCAACGAGAATTAAAATATGGTAACCAAATTTTTGCACCCAAACAAGATTCAACTAAATTTATTTGATCTACACCAGAGATATCAAGTCTATTTGAAACCATGAAAAGCAGTATAGATGAGTAGTCATTATACGAAAACATAGATATTTATTCTATAAAATTTAAACGTGAGAAATGAAATTAATTTAATAAACCACCTGATAAAGCTAATGACCAAGTTCTACTTTGACCGTTGTCCAAGTAATTGTTAGACCATGAATCTGAACTGAAGAAGTCAAACGATGATTTAGGATCGTGAATTGCTCTGTCTAACTGTCCAATTCCAAGCCAACCATCGGTGACGCTATCAATGAATGTTGAAATTTGATCATCCCATTCTTCTTGAGTGTATGCAGCAGTTCTAACGTAAGCAGACGCTGGTGTGACCGGTATAGCATGAATTAAGTGGGTATATTGTGGAAAATTATCTGGTGATCCAAAGTAAGTTGTATAAGCAACTTTATTTTCAAAAAATATACCACTAACTTTATTTGGTAATATTGATTCTGGTTGAACAGTATTATCAGATTTAAAGTAAAAGTAATCCTCAAATGATTTTCTCATAATTGATAACATTAAACCACCTCTTGTTTCCATTGCACCATCATTTATAACTTGACCAAATAATTTCATACCATAAGCAAATTGAATATCTTCAGAACTTGATTCTTGATTTTTACCATCATTACTTGCAAATAATCCAGCAGCCCATGAGTGACCTTGATACCAATCAAACATTCTTGAAACTGGGAAATAAGTATCAGATTTTGAAGGATTTGCTACATCTCTAATTAATGAATTAACCCAGTCTTTATTATCTTCGGCCCAAGTACCATTGAATTTCTTATCAACATAACCAACAACAGCAGCTGCATGTACAAAATAACCATAATGGAAATGATGATCATTATAATAAGCACTACCATAATCAGCACCAGTATCACCATTTTGAGCTGAAGTTGAAGTAACACCACCAAATTTAGTATCATACATTAATGGATAATATTGTTCATTCTTGGTAAATGTTTCGAATGCTTCTTTCATCGATTCTAAAGTATCTTTAGTAACTTCATCATCTTTAATAATTTCACTTAATACTAATAAAATTTGAGCATATTTATCAATAACTTTACCTGAAAAATAATTTGAATTCATATTTTTAACTGTATTTGGAATATTAACAGCTAATTCTTCATTTGCAACTTGAGCTAACAAAGTTAATTGTTCTGTTGAATATGTTGCATCTGATGGTAAAAATGAAATATCTTCAATTGTATCGCTAAAACTTAATGTATTTGTTAAAAATCCAGTCATGAGACCTTTAGTTTGTGATAATACTTGTATACCAGTTGAGGATGAACCAGAGTTTAATGATTTCAAATGATGTGGTAATGCAAAAACAATTGGTGATCCACTTGATGATTGACCTTTAGTAGCATAATTGAAACTATATGAAGCAGATGAGCCAGCAGCATTACCTTCAACAGTAGCATCAGTAACGTACATACCAGCAGCAGCATCATAATATTTTTCAAGACTTTCTTCGTCTGGTGCAATTGCAACTTGAACAATTAAACCATCAACTGATTTTGAACCTTTTAATGATTGATAAGTATCTGCAGTTAATTCAAAATCAATATTTGAATTTGGTAAAGTAATATAAATTAACCATTCAGCAGCATTTGATAATTTTGCTTTATATTTTTGAATATTTGAATTCAAAGCATCTGACTGTTCTACTGTTAATGTTGAAAATCCATAAACTGAATTTATTACTGGAATTAAATCACCATTATAAATACCTGTAATCATACCCATACCTTGAACTAAAGGAATTTGTAAATTATTTAAATCAGCATCTGATCCAGTACTTAAAGTAACTAAAGCACTCATTGATTCAATATTTGTTAAACCTAATTGGATGTTATCTTTGGTGAAACTTGAAGCACTTAAAACAATTTCCTCTAAATTTGTAGGATTGAAATAATATGATGGAACTCCTGGATTATTTGTATGATCTGATCCAAAAACTCTTTGACTTTCAACAACATGCTGAACTGAATAACCAGCAAAATTATTTTTAGTCCAGAATGTACCATATGGCCAAGTATAAACCATCATATTTTGATCACTTAAATATAAATTGGAATAAAATTTATTAGTACCGATTGGTTCACCGTTATTGTTAACACCTGATGGAATACCCAATGGTAATTGTTCTCTTGGGAAAATTGCTGGTGGAGCATTTGTGTCAATAGCACTGAAAATGTTACCAACATAAGCAGCTGCAACAGTTGGTACAACTATAACGCTTGAACTTGAACTTGAACTTAAACTTGAACTTGAACTTGAACTTGAACTTGAACTTGAGCTTGGTATTGATGAAGATGATAATACACTTGAAGACAGATCTGATGCAAAGCTTGAAGATTGCGAAATTGGTACTGATTCAACGGAAAAACTTGTACTTGACGAATAACCAATTGAAGAATTTGAATAGTAGGTATTGACATAAATTGAACTGAGCGTAGTTAAAGAAATCAGACTGAAGCTTGAAGATGGAGCTGATGATAAACTTGAACTTTCAATACTTGAAATCAGACTGAAGCTTGAAGATGGAGCTGATGATAAAGCTGAACTTTCAATACTTGAGTTTGCACTATTAGCAGCAATATTAGCAGCAATAGTATAATTTAATGCAACAGACGACACAGTAACAGCTTCAGTAATAGATGAAACGTCAATTGTGATAGATTTACTTTCATTTACAACAGATTGTGGAGCAACTGGATTTGATCTAGTTGTTGGAAGTAATTCATTTGTTTGTGATGGAGTTGAAGTAACAGATGGAGTAGTTGAAGCAGTGAAAATTGTTCTGGTAGTAGTTTCTGCTGTTCTAACACTTGCATTAGCTGCAACTAATCCTGAAAATGATTCAATTGCGCTATTAGATCCATTTGAGTTAAAATTTGAACTTTCAGCGGTGGTTGAAGCTTGACCTGCAATTTGTTGATTTATTGATGATGTAGTATAAGTCTGTGGAATAACAGTGGTATATGTTGAAGTTTGACAATTGTTATTTTGACATAAAGTAGTTTCATAAGAATGGGTTGCATATATTGTAGTTGTATAAGTTGTACAATCTTCTGATGATGAAGATGTTGGTTGCGATTCTTGTGATTTTGTAAATGGTTTTCCATTAATCCCAACAAAGACAGCTTCAGTATGAGTTCTTGTTTTTGTAAGTACTACTGGCTCTTGAACTATAAATATTGGAATACCTTGTTGTAAATTTGTTGGATTATCGGGAAGTAAACTATTTGCAGCATTTTCTAAACATGCATTAGTTACATATTTTGTATTGGTGACAGTAACAATTTCATCTGCCACTATTTTAGAAGCTGCTATTGCAGTTAATAATAAAGATTTGAAATACATAATCAATTATTATTTTATAAATTAATGAAGGAATGGGAGTGGGTTGGAATTTAAACGAGTGACAAAGTAAATGGGATACAAGAAAATGAATGAAAAACAAATTCTAGCGTTTTTGATACACCCAACCTTTATTTATATAATAAAACATTTCAGCCGAAGTCATAATGTTTTCTAAATTATCATTATAAATCTCTAAATCTGTCAAAATATGCAAGTAAAAAAAAAAAAAAAAAAAAAAAAAACAAAGGAAAAAGAAAATTTACGAGATTTAGATTTTGTGTTATTTTACGCGTTCCAATGCATTATTGCACAGATTCGAATAGAAGACGTCAAATAGAAGCATAAAGTATGCATCACAATTACAGAGTAGCAGTGTTTCTCAAGTGATTGATAATTGGGAGTGAAACAATAGTTATAATTTCTTTCTACTGTCTTGGAAACATTAGAAAAGCAAGAAGGTTCATAAAAGAACCAATCATAAAAATGTAAACGACTAAGCCAAAACCTCGACTAAACTAAAACATTATCTGGTTTCGTGTTGAGTACTATATAGCGGGAGGTATTTGATTACTTGGCCATCGATCAGTTATTAATTCGTTTAAATCACTACTAAGTCGTCGAGAAATTATCAAGTTGCTCGAGTAGTCAAACAATAATTAATAATAGTGTTTCGACTAGTAAGAGCCAGCATCATAGATCTTGGATCATTATAACTATTAATATTTTATTGTACGATTTAAAAGTCTAATTTTAAATTACACAAAATTAAAAATTATAACCAGCACTTCCCAATTAGGTATCAATGTTTTGATTACCACGAATATTATAATTCAAGCTTTCCAGAAACCAAAACAAATAAAGAAATATAATAATTATAGTCTTCAAAGATTGTTGCCTCCGAGTAACTCTTCTTAAGTGGGTCTACGTTATTTAATAATTATTTTGCAATATCTCTGATTTATTATTTACTTGAGGTTTATTAAGCTGGCTAATTCCTACAATAATAAGCTTATGTCTATTACTTTTGTAAAAAGCATTATTTTGTACAGTGACTCAGATATTTTCAATTGCGCATGGCTGGTGTTAATTTAAATTTTAATGTCAAAAACCAGCTTTGATCCAAATCGTTTTTCTAGTCATATTTTAAACGCATCATGTAGTCAACGACCAACTTTTTTTTAGACATGATTTGATCCCACATGATTTGATCCCCTGAAGTTGACATTATACTGAACTGAGTACATGATTATAATACCAGTAAAACCGTAATTCATAATTAGCTTTCCAAAGGATGAAAATTGTAAAACTAACGACAATAAATTAGACCGGTATAGACCAAATACAAGCTAGTCTGTGCATGATACTGCATTTAGAGTGGACTTACAATAAGCTGCATTTTTGCTACATTCTTTATTAGTAACTTTAGACTGTAATTTCAATTATAGTACATTTTCAAAACAAACAAAGCTTAGAACCCAAACAGTGCAGGTAAGACAGCTATAAGTATAACAAACAGTCAAAGGTAAGCAACTTTGCTATGTTAATTCGATCTAAGATGTGCTATTTATAAAGGTATTCATAAAATTTAAAAATTTAACATTTGGTAGCACACCAAAATCAGTTTTCATTGGTTAATTTAAATTACCTCCTAAATCTTACCCCCTTATAAATATTCTTCATTTTAGTATATAATCTACATTTGAAATTTAACCAAGCAAACTTGCAACACTCTAACCAGATAGCGGAAGCTTCTTTTATTTGATCGACAGCTGTGTCCCTATAAACTTATCAGTATTCTGCTCATTTTTATCTCCACCTCGGATCTTCTTTTCATAATCTAATTGCCATGGGCTCAATTATTACGTTTAAACTAGAATGAAAAGTCTTCCAACGTCTATTCTTAATTTCGAACTATTAAAGAAGCTGTATATTAGTTAATAGTGTTTCGCTATGTATGTTTGGATCTTATCCACATTAATTTTTTTTATCAGTGGATAATTGAAAATTTATAAAAAATCAGATCAGATTATTTGAACAATGACTAATATAGTTGTATTAGGAGCCGGAGTTATTGGTTTAACAACAGCACTAGAATTGAAAATATGGAATCCAAAATTAGATATAACTATAGTTGGACAATTTTTACCAGGAGATTTAGATCCAACATATACTTCACCTTATGCCGGTGCTAATCATCATTCATTTGCAAGTGAACAGGATAAAGTTTTACAAGAAATAGATAAAGTAGCATATAAGAAGTTCTTACAATTAGCTAAAAATGATCCAATAAGATCTGGAATTTGGTCAATTGATAATGTTTCATATTTTACGGATTATGAAGTAACTTCAAAAAAGGGAAATTTTAAAAAAATGATACCATGGTTTAGGGACTTTGTTGAAGATTTTAAAATATTGGATAAGTCAGAAATACCATTTAATGATATTTCATTTGGTACTAAATATAAAGGTGTTGTTATTTCAGTACCTACTTATTTAAATTACTTAGTTCAACAAAATAAAGAAGTTGGTAATAAAATATTTAAAATACAACCAGTTAAAAATATTGAAAAGGCTAGATCTTTACATTCTTCAGGCAAGAAAGCAGATTATGTTATAAATGCAACTGGATTAAATGCAACAAAGATAGCTGGTGTTGAAGATAAAAAATTGACATTTCCAGTTAGAGGACAAGTTATATTAGTTAAAAATAATGCAAAAGTTCAGTTAAATGTTGAAGGATTCCCTGGATCTCCTAATGAAATGCTTTATATGATGCCTAGAAGAGAAGGTGGTACAATAATTGGAGGTTGTTTCTTACCAAATGATACAAATACAAAAGAAGATAAAGAATTTACAAAAAGGATAATTAGAAGAGCTATTAAATATGCACCTGAATTGATAGACCCAAAATTTAAGAAAAATCCATCTGAATTAGTCATTGAAAGGGTACAAGTTGGTTTTAGACCATTCAGAGAAGATGAAGTTCGAGTTGAAAAAGATAAGAAAAAACCATGGTTAATTCATAATTATGGAGCAGGTGGTGGTGGTTACCAGTCTAGTTTTGGATTAGGTAAACAAGTTGTAAATATCTTATCAAATGAATTAAGAAACTCTAAATTATGAATATACATACTTTATTTATTAACGCTACCATTTTTTTTTTTTTTGGTAAAAAAATTTGATCTTTAAAATTTTCAACCGTAAGGTCAACTTTATCAAATGAGAGCTAGTTCAGTATTAAACTTCCAAGCAACAACTAGTAATGCTTTAAGAAGACCTTGGAAGACATATAAAGATGGGACATTATTTTATGGACAAATTAAATCCGGTTCAAAAAGACATCCAATAACTACAAAACAAGGTAATAAACATTTTTATAAAGGTACTAGATCTACAGGTATTGGTAATTTAGATTCAAGAGGTAGATATCATATAAATTGGGAAAAAGTAAGAACTTATGTAGTTCCAAAAGATTTAAATACATCATCGTTAAAAGCTTTAGTATCACCAAAATCACCAGAATTTATTCAACAAGTTATTGGATATCATGATCAATGGAAAAGTCCAGAATTAGCCTTACATAATGCTATAAATTTCGTTGAATATGGTGCTAATTATAGTGTAACTGATCTTGAACAAGATGGATATATTGAAAGAATTGTACATCCGAATATAATAGCAAAAGAAAATAAAGAAAATATGGAAATAGAAGAAGAAATAGAGAAGAATTAGGTGGAGCTTGTAAATAGATTGTAATGTATAATTCGTTTAATGTCATTTTTCATTGTCGTGAATTTCGTGATAATTTGATTTTTGATACTGAAGAATAAATTTATCTTGTAAACAATAAATAATATGTCACAGGAATCAACTACTCATACAACACCATTACAAATATCAAATACTACTTCTCCACAACCAGAAAATGGAAAAACTGTTGTTCATGAAGATGTTGAAATGGTCGATGCTGAAACTGCTGCTACATCTGGTTCTGATTTATCATTACCATTATCTAAAATAAAGAAAATATTTAAAATGGATCCTGAATATCAAGGTGCTTCACAAAGTGCAGTATATACAACAGGATTGGCTACTGAATTATTCGTTCAATATTTAACCGAACAAGCTAATTTATTAGCAAAAATGGAAAAACGTAAAAAAATTCAATATAAAGATTTTGCAAATTGTATTCAAAATCATGATTCATTACAATTTTTAACTGATACAATACCGAAAACTCAACCAATTGGAGATTTAATAAATGAAAAGAAGGTGAATTTACTAAAAGAACAAGATCCAAAACAATCAAAAACAAAAGCACCCAAAGAAAGTAATAACGTACCTGTTCAAAAAGAATTAGAAACGGGTCAACAAACATTACCTTTCATTGCTGAAAAACCAATAAAGAAAGCAGGTATAAATGATTTAGTAGGATGAGTGAATATAATTGTAGATTCAACGAAATTCTAACATTGTTGTTCGCTGCATACTTAAATAGTTCCTTACTTAAAAGCATCCTAACATGGAGTTGTATATTTAATGGCATCCTAGCGTTGTTCTTTACTCAAAAGCATCCTTATATTAATTAGACTTCAATACCTCTATAATACATAAAGTATCTCTCGATAATTCAATATCATCAGGAATATTCAACCAATAACACAACTTAACAATATCATATCTTCTCGAATCACTAATTTGTCGTTCATAATTCTGAACACCCAATATTAAAAATTCAATCAATGAATGTTTCAATTTCGGATAATTTCTAAATGTCAATACAGCATTTTTGGAAACTAATTGACCTCCATCTGATTTTCCCAGTTTTAAACTTGAATAATTCGATATAAAATCCCAAGTCTCTTGAAATTTTCTAGAAAAGAAGAATTCCTCCCTATCTCTATCTTCTTTCAATATCTTACTGACGAATTTCAACGATTGAATAATTAAATTTATATCCTCCAGTGAATAATAATTATTTGTGATTGTGGTGGATAATGAATTTGAATTAGTTATTAATGCAACTAAATGGGGCCAATTTGATGTTATGATAGGTAGGATTTGATTATAATTCGTACTTAGTAATGGATAGATTAGATTCAAACATTTTAAAATTTGTCCCTGTAATGAATGTGAAGGCTGTGAAATTAGTACAAATCCGTATTTGAATATTTTCTGAAGCATCATATAGATATTTTTAGGGATTGGTGATGTCCATGGTTCTTCTTTCTCTAGTTGTTCATCATCACTATCTTCATCGTCTGAATCCTTTATTTCGGAGAATGGTTTATCTGCTGGTCGTTCAAAGAACTTCTCCTCTTCTTCAGCAGGTTCCAGTAAATGGTTTTTTAGGAATTTTTTTAGTTGAGCTTCGTTTGTCATTCCCCATGGTTTATACATTGATTTATTCCTACTTGGATCATCTTCAATTTGAGTTTTGATATTGTAGTAATTTACTATTTGTTCAATTAATGCTTCAAATACAATAAAGAAACTTTCGACAATCTTAGTATATCCATGATACGAATCAATAATTACAAACATGTCTGTAATTATATCATTTAATTGGTTACTTTCGAGTAATTGAATACCGGCAACTTTAGTAATAATTAATAATATTCCAGGCAACATTGGAGTTAATTGACTTGCTACTGACATAAGTAACGATATTGAATCAATTAAATAATCGGCATTATCAAGTACCAAACTGACCATGGATCCGTTGTAATACGTATCTAATATTTTTTTGATTGTGAGCTGCGCTTGGTGTTGTATTGTAGGATGATTAGTCAATGTCAATGCTTGAAATAAATATATTAAATGGTCCATTAATAAATTAGTTCTGAAACTGTCTAGTGTCATTGTTCCCACTATTGTACTTATTGCTTTTAATGCTGAAGTGAATGCTATTTCATTTGGATTATCCATGTCTATATTTGATATTATTTCTTCTGAAGTCATTAAAATTAGACTTGCAACTTCATTTTCTTGGTCTTGATCTATGTTCATACCATTTAAAAAATCATTAGGATTGAACTCATTAACTTGATCTAAATTATCTTTGATTAAATTACTTGCAATCCATAATGAAACAGCTTTATTCAATAAATCATCTGAAGATTCCAAAATTTGTTCAACATCAGTAGCCAAGTCTTCTTTATTTAAAGATGCAAGAAATTGAATGAAGTTGGAGACCGTAGTATCGAGAAACTTTGAAGTTATTTTTATATCTTCATTTGTTGTTGTTGTTAAATCATTATTTGTCCATTTACGTGCTAAGATTTTAATATTATTGACATATGGAATCTCAGTTTTTTTTTGAGTAGCTATATTTTTCACATTTATATAACTTGGTAACTCAATTGAATCTAATTTGTTAATTTCATTGTTTGTATTTATTTTCAGTTTCAGTTTTGGTTTCTTTTGATGTTCGAATTTATAATTATCTACCATATATTCCTGTAATAGATTTAAACATTTACGTTTTAAATAATTTAATTCAGTATAATTTGGATTTAGAACTTTTGATAAATCGTATAGTATCATGAAATTGAATTGTATTGCAATGAAATTCATTATTATTTTATCTTCATCAGTTGAGAATATAATTGTAGATATTTTTGATTCAATAAGTTCAGATAATTTAGATTTAACCAATGCGAATAATGCTTTTTGTTTCTCTTCACTATCCAAAATCTCTATAATTGAGTTACTTATTCCGATTGTCTTCTCTCGTATTTTATCTTCATAAGTTGTAAATATTAGTAATGATAGTATGTCTAATGATAATGAAGCAAATTCAGTAAATAATGAAATAAAACAATTCTTTAAAATTGAAATAACAAAATTTAACACTTCTGAGTTCAATTGATTGTTTGTCTGTAATCTAGTTTTATTTCTAAGTATTATTGATTTGAAAAGTATAATTAATGTTGTTTTTAATTGTTTTGAAGTTGCTTTTAACCATGACATTGATCTATTATCTACTTCAGTTATCGTAATATCATTAATTGATTCATCTAATGTTCTTTCATCATCATCCCAGATTGCATGTAAATCAGATAGATTCTCAATTGGATTTAAATTTAATTTTGCATTTAAATCTTTATCATTGAATGATGATGATATAACCATCGATAGCACTCGTAATATTTTGATTATAATTTGATAATTGAGATTCGAGTATGTTGATACAAAATTTGTTATAGATGATACAATACCTGGTAAAATCATAGATTGTTGACTAGACGATAAAAATTTCATTAATTGAAGTAATAAATCAAATGATTTGATAATTAAGTCGATATTTTCTTGTACTTCTGGTTTTGTACTGTTAATTACTGCTAGTAATATAGTAACCGAATTACTTAAATACACTAGTCTTTTGCTGTCATAATATGAAGCATCAACTGATTTTGAAATACTGAATAATGCGTTAATAGCTGCACATTTAAATTGAATTGATTTTTCCGTTATTGAAATAGGAGTTTTGGTTAGATCTTCAGATGATAAGTATAATATTAATGGAAATAATTGATCTATTAATGTGTAATTTTGAGTATAACTCCAACAATCATCCAATAAAAATGAAATGATATTCAATATATGTTGTATTATACCACTTGACAAATTTGGCAATTTTAATAAACTTGAGATTGGAAAGAATATATAATCTGCAATGTTGGGTAATAATCTATAATAATTCTCATGATTTACATTATAATGATTATTCAATATTGATTCAATTGAAGTCAATAAAGATATAATTTTATTTTCATTTATGTTTGGTATCAATGATTCTTGTGATAATTCAATACAACAAGGCTTCAACTGATCAAATAATTCTTTTGATAGCACTTTCTCCTGTTCTTTTAGAGACATTCTTCTTTATTCATTGTAAAATTGACCTTTGGTTGTAAAAGAATAAAATTGTTTCAAATGTATAAAATGATTATGTAATATCCATCACGTGATTGTTTCATATTACACGACCATCTGAAAAATTCTGAAACAAATTTTCATCGAAAAAATTTTATTTTAATTAATATCCATCACTTTCTTTTGCAACCAACTACTAATAACAAAGTAATAAGTATGTTTTACTACTATTTTGTATTGCCATCATGAATGTACTTAACTATCATTTTTCTAGAGTCTTTTAAATTGCAAGGTATTTGGAATCAATTTAATCTTTGATAATAATAACGGGAATCTACATTTCAATGAGAGATGTTATTCTAGTTAGTATATATCTAGTGTTTCACCATGGTTTCATACTTTAATTCAACTTAAAAGTTAACCAAGAGATTATTGATACCCATTACTTCAAAAACTCGCTCATGAATCCGATATTTATATTGGACACTCATGTGGCTATTATTTAAAAAAGACTTGAGAGTACTAACCCTTTTCAGAATGACTAGAACTTCCGTCTTAGCTGATGCTTTAAATTCAATTAATAATGCTGAAAAAACTGGTAAACGTCAAGTTTTAATTAGACCATCATCAAAAGTTATAATTAAATTTTTAACAGTTATGCAAAAACATGGTATGTAAATAGCTATTGAAATTTATTGGTTTGCTTTTATTATGCTGTTAAGTGTTTGTTGGCATCCTTACACACCGAATTGATAACTGGATGGATTGATCGGTGTTTAGTCCCTTTCTGTCTTTTAAGTATTCGGAAAATCGATTTGGAAATGCTTCTTACACGATTGAAATATGTCAATTATATCTATCGTTTACTTTTCCTAAACATTACCAATAAAAATTGAATTTACTGAGATGATTACTAACTTTTTTAGGTTACATAGGTGAATTTGAATATATTGATGATCATAGATCAGGTAAAATAGTTGTTCAATTAAATGGTAGATTAAATAAATGTGGTGTTATTTCACCAAGATTTAATGTTAAAATTAATGAAATAGAAAGATGGACTGATAATTTATTACCTGCTAGACAATTTGGTTATGTTATATTAACTACTTCTGCAGGTATAATGGATCATGATGAAGCAAGAAGAAAACATGTCTCAGGTAAAATATTAGGTTTTGTATATTAATTTTACTTCTTGTATATTCATTCATATAAAAGTTTCTTTAGTTCCTTACAATATTTCATTCTTCTCTATTCATCTACAAATGTATTATTTATCCATCTAAAATCACATAATCCTTTTATACCAATATTCATTGAATTTGCAGCTATAATTTTCCCCGTTATTAACCCCATAGGTAAAACTCCATAACTTCTTGAATCTAATGAATGACATAAATTATCACCAGTACACCATACATGACCCTCGGGTATTTTTATAAATTTATTATAACCATCATTTATAATACTTTGTTTTTCAGTATTTGTTAAATTTGATGAACTTGAAGGATCAACTAATATTATATCCCCAGGCATTCCTGTTATTCGTTTACATATTCTATGATTTGGATCACTTGGTTTCATTGCAACTATACAATCACCTATTGTTAAATTTCTACCAAATTTGTATTTTTTTAAAGCATGAACATAATCATATTGATTTTGTAAAGTAGGTAACATTGATTCACCTCTAGTTTCAGTAAATTCATAAACATTTTCATGTATTAAATGAGCTAAACAACCAGCACGTAATGTCCATGATAATGTTGAAGTTATGAATTTGAAACTTTCAGGTAGAATCATGAAGAATTTAACCAAAGGTGAAAAAATGGAAAAATCGCTACCAAGTTACGTAAGGATGCAAAAACAAAGGTAAGAACGTAAAGATGCAGAGACAACAAGAAAGGATGCAATTAAACAATCATCTATATATATTCACTATTTACCAATTTTACGATTTTTTGATAAGAATCTTAATACACTAGTGCCAAAATAAATACTAGGTATTAATAAAATAAATCCATAAAATAAAGTAGTAAAAATAGATTGACCAAAATAATATTTAATAAAATTTAATTCAAAACCAATTAGTGAGATTAAAAAAGCAACATTCTGTAATAATTGACCAGTTGAAATAGTTTTAAAAGTTTTAAACAAATTATTAACACCAATGAAACCAACCCAAGAAGAAACCAAACCGAGAAATAAAACAACAGCAACGGAAATGAACACTAACGGAATTATAGGATTAACAGTCAGCTCATCAGCTTTAAAAATATGATGAATTTCAGGTTGGATACCAATTTTAGATTTACTCTTATAGTTACTAGTTTCTTTAAATTCAGATGTTGGTATAATTTCCAATAAAAATTTAGTAAATTTAACCTCTTTATCAGCTATAATTAAATTTAATAATAGCGAGTCTTTGATTTTTAAAACCTCGGGTAATTGAGCACTTTTGATAGATAATTTTATCTTTGAATTAGAGACACTTGGAACGTAATGAGTAACAAGGTTTTGTTGTTTTGAGTCTGATAAACTGAACATTATCTGTTCTGGTTTCTCATTAATTTCTTTTGATGATAAATTGATCTCAATTGTATCTTTTGGTGAATTTAAATAAATTTGTTTAATTTCTTTAGTTTCTATTTCTCCATATGTTATTTTTTGTTTATTTAACTTAATTGTTCCTGTTAATGTGAATGCAATTGATAATGATAACCAACTAAATAAGAATAGTATTGATGATAATTTCATAATTGAATTGGTATGGTATAAATGATTGAAAAATTCAGATTTTTTGACGTGGTCGAATTTACTGAAAATTGAAAATTGCGCACGCACTAGTTATGGCTTTGGCTGCAAAATAAATATACCAATTGGTTTATTCAGCAGATATTATACTACTAGATTATTTAAGAGTTCAGGAGCTAACATTGAGTAGTGAAGTTAAACATGAGGCTAAATAACAGAGACTTAATTCAAAAATGGGTATTTAAATTGAATTATAACTGAATACTATATACAACAACCGTATTAAGCTTCCACATCTTCTACTTACCACTTCTGACTCTCTTAAAATGGATCAATACTAGTTCAGATACAACACTTGCTTCTATTTGACCAGCATAATTGTTAATTGTTGATGATGATAAATTTATCAAATTTCAATAATATATTATTAATTTAGTATTAGCATCCTCACATCTTTTCATTGATAAACAACAGTTTGTAACATATTTGAATCTCTAATATCATTTAAAGTATATGAAAGTAAAAATAATGAACCTCCAACAATTTCCATAATGAAAAAAAATGGAATTATTAAAATACCTAAATAATTAGTACCAAACTTACATAACATAAGTCTATCTACTTGGTAATTACTAACAAATGACAAAAAACAGTAAGAAGAATATAATTCCACCAAAAGTTAAAGTTAATGCTGAAATTGCAAACATTTGGAATAATAATCTGCAATTAACCGGCGCTTGGTCTTTAAATCGCTTTCAAGTGAATCTTCAAAGTCGAATAATGTTTGTAAACACTATTATAATCCAACTAAAGCTTTTTAACTCTGGTACAATTGATTTTATTGTGACTTCGATGAATAAATGGTGATGATTAAGTTGAAATATTTTACGCGCGTATTGGTCCCAATTTATACCAAAAGAAAAAACAAATAATTTTTCAGTACCCTACGATCCATTATGCAATTTTTATCATCAACTTCATTATTATACATACGTACAATCTGCCTAATCACAATATCATACTATCTAATTAAAGATCCAGAAGGATTATCAACAATGGGTGTTGTTGTGTTATTAGGATCAGCAATGAAAGTCCCATTATTAAAGTTATCTTCAACATCATCACTAACTGGCTTCACATCATTAATTATCTCGTTATTTGCATTACAGGACCTCATTCCATTACTTTCTGAAAATATCGCATATTTTGAAAATCTTGTACCGCTACGTACTTCAGTCTATTTTTTAATTTGCATTTTTATATATTTCAAACCCGAGTCTGCGATTAGTAATTCTATGGTTCTTACTTTTTCATTCATTGAAATTTGGTTTAATTTCTTGATTTATAATAATTTAAAAGATGAGAAGTACTATAAAATGAAGAAGTATATCGAAGAGAACAAGGATGAGATTATTAGGGTTAATGATGAACAGGTTAGAATTGCTGAGGATAGAAGACTGTAAGGAGTGAGGATGCAAGGATGCAATCAACACTCAAGTCCATTTACATAGAATAAAGAAGAAATAATTAAAGTAACTAGAAGAAACTAAGTATATTTAAGTATAGTCCAATCTAAACATTCTTCAAGTTCATTAAAATCATAAAATCGAATTTGTAAAACGTTAACCCCATTAAGATTCTCTTGTAAATCTGTTTCAGTCTCATATTTCAATATCTTTAAATTAATAATCAAGTTGACGAATAATTCATTTGTTGTAATTTCAAGCATCATATTGAACACCTCACCTTTTGTCGAAGTCAAATTTAATATAAATTGGGACACTGGTTTTTCTATCAGTTTTTGAAATGGATTCTTTACAACTCCTTTTAAATTTGTAAATTTTTGAAAATTGACTTGGAGGGAGTTTTCTAATTTATGTTTCTCAATTAAGTTTTCAATTATCAGTTTCATTTTTTTTAAATATAATTCATGTCTCATATTACCCAACAATGGTCTAAGTATTAATGGATGAGAATTGTTTCTTTTCCATTTTATGAAATTTGTAGGAACTTTCTGCTTGAGTTTTAAGTTATATTTATAATAACAACACAACATCAATTTCAAATAGTTCAAGATCAACTGACATTTGTTATTATTGATTGATGAATATTTATTTATGTTTTGGTAATAATTATTTAATTCCTCTTCATTTAATTCATTATAATTTAAATTTTCAATCTCGATTATTTCATTATTAATCTCAATTATAATCTTATTTGAAATAATAGATACGTTATAATTAATAAGTATCTTTGACTCCCTCGTCAATTGATAAAACAAATCCTCTTCAAACAAAAAGAACCTCGCTTTTTCAATATCTGAAATGATTCCATTGTCAAACGTGTTTTTGAATGTTGATTGACCCGTAATGAGATACTCACCATCAATTAAACTCAAAATCTTGATCCTTATAAATTTATAAACTTTTTCAATAACTTTATATTGTTTATTAATCGGCTTGAATTCAATATTCCCATCCTCGCCCTTACGTAATATTCCTAACCCATCATCATAATAACTTGATCCAGAATCTCCATATCCATATTTTATTCCAATTGATTTTTCAGGTTCGTTAATTTTAAATAATGCTTCATTGTTGGAAACTACAAAATTTATAGAATTCCAATAATTATGTTCCTTATTGGTTTGTTCACTTAGACTTATACTTGAATCTTTAAACATGGTAATTATTTTATTCAATGAATCAATTTTCCAACCTTGACCAATTCTAGTTGAAGATTTTGATGTGGTTGTCTCATCCTTGGTTAATTTGTCCAGATTTAAACTTGTTGGTTTGACTAATTTTTGTAAATGTGGTGACATTGTTGATTTTCCAACATTGGGCTTAACTGACGCAATTAATAATGATATAAAATCAAGTGATAATGTAGTTTCATTCAATGCGGAGTTAATTGACTTCGTTAATTCAAATTTCTGTTTGTTAAATAAATCAACATCTTGTTCTTCTTCTTGTGTTGTTTCTTGTATGTTTTCTGGTTGTAAGTTTGGATTTTTTAATTCTTCAGATAATGATTCTTCAGTTACATTAAGGAATGATTTCCTAGTCATTAATATTCTAGGTATTAATTCCTCTAGTTTTAATTTATCTTCATCTTGTATAAATGGATCTATATGATTCTCATCTAAATTAATCATGAAAATTGAATGGTTAATTAAAAGTTGTAAATTTTTGAAGTTGTTTTGAATTTATGCCATGGCCACGACTGGCGAGAAATGGCAGCATTCTTAGGGGGTAATTGATATGATTAAAAAGATTTCAATATACCTTACCTCTCAAGAAATCGTACAGGCTTGTTATGCTGTTATAAGTTAGCCAAATATTGTATTTTCTTACCGCACAACTTTAGAATAGCACAGTGACTGTATTTTGATAACAAGAAATTGCTGCAAAATTTTACATTTCTTTTACCCCCTAACGTTTTAAATCACTTTTGGATATCATAATATTAATATTAACTAGAAATCATCATTTTGGAACTGTTATTTATCTATATTATCATATTGCTAAATTATATCCTCACAAGTTTAGTAATTTCCAACTCATTAGTTTATTTAAGTATGCGTATATTTTTGATATTATACGAACTATTAATATCTACATTATATTTAATCAACATTTTACTACATTACAACTACATATCAATCATGTAAAGTTTCAAATATATATATTTAACTATTTTATTTTAATCCATAAAATCATCTAAATCTCCATCTTCAATAGCTTTCAATAATTCCATTTCATCATTTGGTTCAATTTCTTTATTATTAAATTTTGACTTTTCTTGATCATTTGGATATCTCATTGATTTAACGCTTTCATTATGTAAACTTAAACAAAATTTAATTCTTTGATCAAATTCTGATTGTGGTAATTTAGTCGAATAAATATCTAAAATTTCATTTGAATGCATATAACCAAATTCATGATTAATTGATGCTTCAATAACACCATCTCTAATACATTTAGAAACAATATATTCTGTGCTTTCTTCAGAATCTAAATGTAATTTAATACAAATATCTTTAAGGGATATTTTTGAATAACTTAATGAAATTAATCTTATTCCTGTTTTTATAACATTTTGACGTAACCGGATAATTAAAGTATATAAATCATCTTTTTTGAAATCTGATTCATAAGATTTTAAAACTGATTCAAATAATTTCAAATCTCCATATTTGACTGCCTTTGTTACATTATAATAAGGTTGTAAATTACCACCACCGAATACTTTTAATTCCGGTAAATCACCCATTAATAAATCAATTACAATTTGTAATTTAGTAGCTGCTTGAATGAATCCATTAGCTAATTTAGTTTGAGGAACTTTTCTTATTGCTGCTATAACATATTCATGAGCCATTGAATAATCTAATTGAATTGAATTAATTTTAGCTAAATAATAATAAAATCTACAAATTAATGAATTTGAAACTGCATGTTCTGGAAATTCAATTTTTTCAATTAAATTAATTGATTGTTGAATATCATGAAGTATTAAATAATTTCTTAATAATAATGTTATAATAGATGCTTGAGTTTCATTATCATGTCTTAAAGTTGCAGTTCTTAAACTATACAATAATTCAGGTCTAATTGAAGATAAATCACTAATTAATTCTTTTGTTCTTGAAATGAAAAACCAAAGTTTTGATTGTAAAAAATCTAAAGATCTTTTATTAAATGATTTCATTAAATTTATAATATGTGGAATTAAATCATTTGCATTGGATAATTGATTAGTATCTAATAAATAAACTTGAGTTAACAATACAAGATATAATTCAATTTCTGGTATTAATTTTGAATCAATTTCTTTAGTAGTGGTTGAGATTGGGGTTGGTAATAAATTTAATAAAATTTGCTTTGATTGATGTGAATTTGGATATTGTTCAGAGATAACTGTAGGTAATACTTGTTCATGTTTCACCAATTGTTTTCTTAATGGACCTAATTCTCTAAATAATTTTGAAATATATCTATTATCAAAAGTAGTTGAAGCTTTATTTAATAATGAAAACGATGATTCAATGTCTTTAATTAAATCATAACTTTGGTCTGTATTATTATTTGTTGATTTTTCAACATCATTCATCTCAACATCTTGACTCATAATGATAATATTTTAAAGTTTGTTGGTTGTTAATATTTGGTTGTAAAATTGACACAGTTGAAAAAATTGCCCTCAGAAAAAAAGTTGGTACCAAGGCACTACTACTACGTACTTAATAATTGATGATAGTCTAACTAGCCAGATAAGGGAAGAGTAATTGGTGTGATAAATAATGCAAGACCGACATATTTGATAATATTCAGAGCCTTATATCGCTTGAGAATTTTCTCATCTGGAATTAAAAGTTAAATTTGTCGACCGGTGAAGAAGACATTCGCCACAATTCTTGGACAGTAATCACACTTCGCGCGAAGTATTGGGCGAAGTATTTGGCCCATCTCATTAACTCAACAATTTACTGAAAATAAGCCCACTGAAAGCAAATCGAGTCTAAATATATATATATTCAAGGCATAATTATGATTCTGATTACAGTTCCAATTGTATTGTGCAAGGAAATTCGCCTCAAAAAGATTAACCGAAAAGATTCGAAATCATTAATAGAACAATTTGCAACAATAATTATTTAATCAAGAAAATATACGAAATAATTTATCCGATCATCTTAATAGAAGATATACCGAAACAAGGCTGACTAATGCCTTTACTTTGGGCCCAATACACTCAACAAAATTCGTACCAATTTTAAAATAAAATTGGATGCAACTTTTGTCCTCACCCCACGAATTTTCAATTGACTATAAATATTAAATAATTTCCACTTTTAACTAGAAGTATTTACCAATTGAAATGTCAATTTTAGCTAAATTACCAGAGATTCCATCGACTAAATTAATACCAGTTTTTACAATTAATTTAAAATTAAAACATGATCCATTAAATATTTATTCAAGTAATGAATCAAATAATACTTTAAATTTGGCCATAATCGAAACTGGTGAAATTAAGACAGTCAAAAATGAATTAGGTTTACAATTTGAATTAAACGAAATATTTGGAACTGATGATTTATTAATTAAAAATTCAATTGAAACTGCAAGTTTAGATTGTAAATTATATGGTAAAACACCAAAGGGAAATTCAGTATTTATTCATTATGGTGGTAAAGTTCAATTAAATGAAGAAAGTGTAGATATAATCTCCGAAAAGAAAAGAGATTCAGATATTTCAAAATCTTATGTTACTTGTAATCCAACTTTTAAATTTGATGAAAATTTAGAAAGTGAATATAAATGGATTGAGAAAGAGAATTTTATTGGTAGAGGTAGATTTGTTAGAGATGAAAATGGTTCATTATATGTTCAATATTATATTTATATAATTAGATAATAACACAACAACAACTCAAAATTTATAGTAAACTCTCTTTGGCATTCTTACTTACTTTTTACTTGCATCCTTACTAACAACATGAATTTGATTGATTTGATGTTAATGATTCACCTCTTAAATTCACATTTGATTTACCTTTATTATTTAAATTATTATTATTGTTTGTATTATTTGTCATTTGAGCTTTGATTTGTCTTGCCATTGTATAAAAAGCTTGTTCAACATTTGTTGAACTTAAAGCAGAAGTTTCTAAAAAGGGAATATCTAAAGCATCAGCAAATTCTTTTGCCGAAGTATATTCAACAATTTTTTTATCTGATAAATCAGCTTTATTACCAACTAATAACTTCATTACACCTCCTGTAGCATATCTATCAATTTCTTGTAACCATTGTTTAACATTATTAAAACTTTCTTGATCAGTAACATCATAAACAATAATAATACCATGAGCACCTCTATAATATGATGAAGTTATTGTTCTAAATCTTTCTTGTCCTGCAGTATCCCAAATTTGTAATTTAATTGTTTTACCATCTAATTCAATAGTTCTAATTTTAAAATCAACACCAATAGTGGAAATATAATCTGGAGTATAAGTATCATCAGCAAATCTTAATAATAAACATGATTTACCAACACCTGAATCTCCAATTAATAATAATTTAAATAAATAATCGTATTCGTTATTCATTTGATCTGTATAATATAAAATATGTATAAAATTAAAGTGTAATAAAATTAAATTAAATTGAAATGAAATTAATAATAATAATAAACTCTCTCTATGACTAGTTACTAATAGAATATTGTGATGTTATCTAATAATAGGTATTTGGTCGGATTGGTTGTATAGTTGTTGCCACTTGTTGTTTGATAAAGGTAAAAAAAATAATTGACTGTTAATTTTTGATTTCTTAATATTAATTTGGTAGTGCACCAGGTGCCAATTCTATTTTCTAGTAAATGGCGCTACATCGCCATATTACACGACAATATTACAACGCTACCAATTGCGTGAGTTATGTATGAAATGTATATTTAAAAATTTATGATTGTCTACTATTTATTGTAATTTACTCAATTTTATCAGCTTCTTTTGCTGCTTTTCTAGTTGATGATGATCCAGTTGCTTTCTTTTTTGCAATCATCACCATTTTATAAAACCAAAATACATTTAAACAATCTAATCCTAAATTTAATATTAATATACTATAAGGTATAAAATTATTAATCATATTTAAAGTAAATTGTATATCTTTATATAATTGATATACAGCATAGAATCCCCATACTATTCTAACTGAAAAAAATGTAATCATTAATAATAATCCATTTATAATTATAAATTTATCACTAAATGTACCTGTTGGTAAATGAGATGCAAACCAATTTAAATTAACAAATGGGGTGCTTAATTCAAATGTTAAAAATGCTCCTGCCCATGGTTGACAATATGGTACAAATATACCATTACCAAATGCAAACATTGCTGCAATTCCATGAAATAAAAATCCAATACCAAATAATTTGAAATGTTGAATGCAAACTAAAATATCCCATAGAAAATAACCAATTGTTAAAGAACAACATAATGATCCAAATGGAGTAACACCAAATAATGAACCCACTGGATCTAATGATCTATTTTGAAAATGCGGATTATTTAAATGTGGTATAAATAACAAAATACTTATTATACATTGAATCATAGAAGTAAAATGAACATCAAAATTAATCTTGGTTGATTTTTTAAGATTATCATAGTTCTTTCCAAATAATTTTGAACATATAGGTGCTGAAATTTGTTGAATTATAATATAAAATATAAATGAAGCTATAATTTCATGCCAATGTGCTTGAAATAAAGTTGTTGGATTTGCTGGAAATGGTCTATATTTTAAAAATGGATCATGTATTATAGCAGGTACCAATGGTATAGTCATAATTAGTAACTTGTTTAATT
Source organism: Insectozyma verbasci (assembly GCA_947670415.1). NCBI lineage: Eukaryota > Fungi > Ascomycota > Pichiomycetes > Serinales > Debaryomycetaceae > Insectozyma > Insectozyma verbasci. Next base: position 126,365 of record CANTUO010000002.1, on the reverse strand, counting down.
TTCGGACTGGTCAAAGATTGTTTGTTAGATTATTTTTTTTTTTTTTATTATTTAATTTCAAATTCGGTTATAAAAGAACATTTGGTAGCTTCTTTTTTGGGGTTCTAAATTTAAATTTTGGGTTCTATATTTTGCAGCAATGGAAATAAGATCCATAAGGTGTGCTATACTCGTCATTAAATCCTATTGAATATGAACTCTACGTTACTTAGTCTAAATATAATAAGTGGTTGTTCATTAAAATAAAAAAAAACCCAAATTTCAAGTGTCTCTACTCAGTTTACTTATAAATGTAATTTCTAGTGCTTTAATTTCATGAAAATTTGATTTGTTCGAGTGAACAGTTGGTAGCACCGAGGCGAGAATGGGCCAATCTTTGAGGCGAAGTGAAGCCAATGGCTAAATTTTGGCACGACAGCTCACTCATACGCTAATGGCGTCCGTCATTATAATTTTTTTATATTGACTTCGCTACATATGTCACTGGGATGCAAACTAATAAATAAATCAAAAATTGAGAAACTTGATTGTCGTGTCAGGAGCACCAGATCCGGGTTGTACAACACTTGGAAGTAGAGCGAAATAGTACCTATAATTGCAAAATAAAAAAAATATTATATGCAGATTCTTCGATAATGGCTCTTTTTAAAATAAAATGTAAGATGGATGATTTGTACGTTTTGTGAAGTTATAGAGTAGAAGTCAATTAATCCATCTCCTCCTGTTGGAGTGAGGGTAACTTTCAAAAAGTAATGCTATTCATAAGGTTATAGATTTAAAATCTGAGCAGTTATGAATATTCAACTGGGTTTAAAAACATGGTTTTGAGTCAAATCAAGGCAGTTTATATATCCTCAGGTGAAAGATACTTCCATCATGGATTGTTATTGATTAAATTCAAAACAGTTTATGATGTATAGATGTATAAATAGTTGAGTTCTTACCATTTTGAATTGTGAAAATTTAGCGAGAAGGTAGTACGTAATTGGTCATTTGAAATGGGTCAACTGATTACTTATGACAGCCAACCTCTCAAATGACCATCAGTGGTCCAATGCTATATAATTATATAATCTTTATAGTTAGTCTTATAGTTAATAAATACGCGATAATCATTTTTTTAAGTTCGTAAACAATAAAAAAAATTAAATCATTTCTTTACAACAAAGAATTGTTGCCAGATTATATACCCATTCAATGGATGCAATATCTAAATTGTCGTTTCCTTATTATCAAAATAAAGATCAATTAGTGCTATCATTAAATAAATTAACATTAACTGATGAAAATGATACAAATAGGTTTATCATTACATTAAATAATCAATTTAAATCAATAGAATCAATTGAACAAATTAATACTCAACAACAACAACAACAAGCTACTAAATCAGTTCCTGTTCAATATATACAGAATATAAATCAAGAACAACTGACTCAATTTCCATTACTCATTAAAATAAATCCATTATTTTATAAATTAAAATTTCATATTTCATTAAAGCCAGGGCTAATTAATTTTAATTCAAAATCATTAATTATAGTTAAAACTACAAAAGATTTAAGTTTTGTTAAAGATAATATATCTCAGAATATTAAAGAATTGGAAGTTTCAAAGATTGAATATGTAAATTTACCAATAGATAAAGAAAATGAAACATTTCAAAAAGTTATAATTAATGACTATTATAATTCTTCGAATATTAATAATAATAATTTGAATGTATCGTTGTGGGAGTATGATTCGGAAAAAGACAACTACCATTATTTGCTAAATTTCAGTTTGTTTGTTGATAAATTGAATAAAACTGAGGAAATACCCGAAAAGCATGAGAAATTATTTACACTTGGTGATTTCAAAAAAGAGTTCTATTTCAATATTGAAGATGGTCCTGAATTAAGAAAGACTTTTAATGATCTAGAAAATATAGCACCTAAGGTTAAAAGGATATATCTACAACTAAGTGATGATTTCAAAATAATTGAATCAAGTATAAGAAGGATCTCTCATACAAAATTTATGATCCTAGAAGGTGTAAACTCATTAATGGATTGTGAATCTAACTATTTGTTAAATGAAATGAAGTTTAAACAATCATTTCATCAATCATTTTTAAAATTATTTGAAAATTTTGAAAAGAATTTAAATTTCTTCTTTACTGAAGTTTGTGATAGTAAATTCCTAACTAAAATTTTAAATCAAATATCATCATTAGACTCCGAGGAGTCAAAAAAGCAATTTGAAAATGATTCAAAAGAATATTATTCATGGTTAAATAAATATTTATCAAATGAAAAAGAAAGACCAGAACTGAAATTACTAAATAAAAGGAAAATTTTTGAATTATCAAAGTTTGATTATTTAAATCAATTAACTAAATTTACAAATAATCAATATATTAATGAATTAACTGAAAATTTATTCAAATTTGTTAAATTAGATTATAAACATGGATTATTAAATACATCATTATATAAAAATAAGAAGATGAATCAATTAATTGAAAATAATTATCAAATATACCTAAATGTCTTACTTCGATTCAATTCGGAGAAATATAAATTTAGACAAATGATTGAAGCATGCGCCACAAATGAAGAATTAACAAAATTAATCTCATATAATAAATTAAATTCTTCAATTTTATCAATTAATGAATTTATTATAACTAATGATAATTCTGATTTATTATTTTCAAATGAAATTCCACAATTTTTAAATATTGATGATTCTGAAATTTCAGGAATTTTATTTACATTGGGAGGACAAAAGAAACAAGGATGGCATAAAGAATGGGTTGTTGTTAAAAATGGTCAATTAATTGAATTTTCAGACTGGAGAAAAGGTAAAACACCAATTAATAAACCAATTGAAGTTTCATTATCAAATATAAAACCAATATCATACGATAAAAGACAATATTGTTTTGAAATTACAACTTCAACAAATTCAAAACATGTATTTCAAGCAATAAATAATGATGATAGAAATAAATGGTTAAAAGCTTTATATAATGCAGGACAATTGGTGAATACAGAAAGAATTGAAAAACAACATAAAAAACCAGGGAAATTGATAACAAATTTTGAAAAACCAAATATTTTAAAACAAGATAGATCTGTTTCACCAATTTCTATAAAATCAAAATTACCTACACCAATTGAAGAGAAAGATTATTTATCATTGGTTAAAGATTTACCTGATACTAATAATAATATTTGTGTTGATTGTGGTGCTACAGAACTGGTTGAATGGATATCATTAAGTAATTTAGCTTGCTTCTGTGTGAATTGTTCATCATGTCATAGAACTATTGGGTCAAGAGTTAGATCTTTGAAATTGGATCATTTTGAAAATGAAGTAGAACTATTATTGAAATTAATTAATAATAAGCTTGTGAATTCAGTACTCGAGGAGAAGTTAACTGTCAAAATAAAATCAAATGAACCTAATGAATCAAGGCTACAGTTTATCAAAGATAAATATATTCATAAAAAATTCATAGAACCAATTCCAGACGTAAATAATTTATTAATCAAATCAATTCAAAGTATAAACCTTCCAAATGTTTTAACATACATTTTAGCAGGTGCTGATGTAAATCTATCAATCCAAATTACGAGCTCAAATATCAATAATCAAATTGTTGATTTATTCGAATACAGTTTAAGAAAATATGTTGAATTAGAAAAAACAGGTCAAAAATTATTTTTAATAAGTGAATTATTAATTTTAAATGATTGTGAAATTAAAGATCCAAAAAAAACAAACAAGGAATTAGATTTATCAAATGAAGCGATTAATTATTGGACTTATAGATATCAAAAATTAAATGGTACTTGATTTTTTTGCATATGTTTACATTTCGCAATTTTGGTTGCAAAAAAAAATTTTACACAAATACTTTTATTTTTATGGCCAAAAAGAAGTTATACAAACAATATCATCATAATAATGATAAAGAAAATGATATTGATCCATTAAATGAATCAAACTCTTCTTCTTCTCCAATGAATACTAGTCCAACACCATCACCAACTTATAAGTATGGATTATGGAAATGTATTGGAAAGGGTAATTTTGGAGATGTATATCGAGCAAAAGATTTAACTGCTGGTAAATTTGTTGCAATTAAAGTTATTAATTTAGATGATTCTCCAGATGATGTTAAACAAATCCTACGTGAAATTCATTTTTTATCAAGATTAAGTCATGCAAATGTTATTCAATATTTTGAAAGTTTTACACAACATTTAAATATGTTTATAGTAATGGAATATTGTGGAGGTGGATCATGTTCTGAATTAATTAAATATCATAAAAAATTAAATGAGGATATTGTTAGTTATATAATTAAAAATGTATTATTAGGATTACAATATTTACATGGAGAAAGAAAAGTGCATAGAGATATCAAAGCTGCAAATGTATTATTAACAGAAAATGGTGATGTTAAATTAGGAGATTTTGGAGTTTCTGGTGAAATGACATTTACAAAATTAAAGAAAAATACATTTGTTGGTACTCCATTTTGGATGGCACCTGAAGTTATAATAAAAGGTAAAAAAGCAAGTAATAATACATTGGATGAAGATGATGGATATGATTATAAAGCAGATATATGGTCAACTGGAATTACAACAATTGAATTAGTAACCGGTTCACCACCATTAGCTCAATTTGATCCATTAAAAATATTATTCGAAATTCCAAAAAAGAAACCTCCAATATTATTTGGATTAAGTTATAGTCCTAATTTAAAAGATTTTATTAGATATTGTTTACTTAAAGATCCAGATAAAAGGCCATCTACTAAATCATTATTACATCATCATTATATAACCAAGCAAATACCTCCAGCTAAAGCAAAAGAACAATTAGTGCAATTAATACAAATGAAGATATTATACAATGAAACAAATAATGTAAGATATAAACCACGTTTTAAATTAAATTCAACTGTAATTGATGATAATGATCAAGAAAATGTAATTAATTGGGAACTTACAAAAACAATGGCAACTACTATATTAACTGAAAAGAATATGGAATCTACAACTAAATCAGATATAAATAATAAAAGCTCAATATTATTTTATTGTTTAGAACGTGTTTATTTAAGAGGTAAAGATGAAGAAACAAGAAATAGTGTTGAGAAATTAATTCAAGATATATATAAATGTGAAAAGGAGAATCCTGGTTTATGTCATGCATTAGTTGAAGAGATTGAAAAGTGTGTTAAATAGGTACAATCAATATATATACTTCATTTTAAAGGGTTGCACAATTGGTAGCAATTTTGCTGCAAAAATCTCGCGCTAAATTTTCGGTTCTAATTTTTTTTTTTTTATTTTTTTTTCGTGTTTTTGTTGTTTCAATTTTATACCGTGTTTCATAATTTGACATCTTTTTGATTATCAATTACTTTCAAACTCATTCATTCTTTCATTGATCATGTCATCTTCAACTAATCTATTACCTCCTGAGACTCCAAGACGTGATAAATTAACAACAACTTCAAATGAACATAATCAAAATAATTCAAATCTTAGTATAAATAGAATACCTGCGTCAACTAATTTATTAACTCCTTCATTTTCATTTGGTTTAAGTTTTCTGCCTAGTTTTAATTTCAATTCGCCAAATCCATTAAATGGCAAACCAATAGATACTGCTAAAACTCCAAAAAAGAATCATTTTCTAGATTCATTAAATGAATTAGAAGATCTAAAAGATAATAAAGAAGTTAATAATACTATAACTTCAGAACAAAATGATGATTTATGGTCAAGTTTAAATGAAAATGAAGAAACTAGTATTTCATCAATTGTAAATAAATCAAAAGATTCTGAAGATTTTTTAACTCCAAATAAATTATTCAAGAATAAAAATCTTTCACCAAGTTTAATTAAAGAAAAATCAACTTCGTCTCCAAAGACTACATTAGATCATGTTGCTAAAAAGAGAAGAATGTCATCATCATTAAACGACTCACCAAATAACTCAATTGCTTCAAAAATAGATTCAACTATGGAATCTCCAATTACTTATCGTAAATCAAGTTTATCTCAACAATCTTCTAGTTCAAATTTAATCGATGATAAAGTCTGGTATCCTGAATTAGATGATTGTTTAATTAGATCTTTTTATAAATATAGAAAATTTAAAGAAGATCAGATATTTAACCAACTGACAATATTGAAAAAGACAAGTCAAAATAAAATCTTATCAAGAATGTTATATAATAAAACTGGTCAATTAAGAACAACAACTCAAATAAGTTCAAGAATTTTTAGATTAGTTAAAGCTGGTAAATTGATTAAAGATAAATCAACACCTCCAAATACTAATAATAATAATGAAGATGATATTATATTAACCCCTTTAGAAGATTTAATAAATTCTCATTGTGACTCAACTCAAAATAATGCTATAATCGATCAAGAATTGGATTTATTATTATCTTCACCTCCATTAGGTGATGTATTTGATGAAAATACTTTAAATTATAAATTAAGTTTAACTAATTTTGAGATAAATTTTAAAAATAAATCAAATGAAGTAGTACATTGTTTTACAAAGTTTACAAGTTCAAGAACTACTGATGAAAAACCACCTGTAAACTTAGGCAAAGATGTACCGATATGGTCTATTCATCATGATTTGAATTTATTAATTAATCAATTTGCTACATCGACTCCAACGTCCGCAATATCACCTAAATTTACATATTCACCAGTATTAGATACTTCAACTGGTCAAACTGAATCAATTATGAAATTAGACGTATCAGGAAACGCGTCAGAATCAATGTTAAATTGTTATCAACATCTAAAAGTTTTCAAAGCTAAAAATGATCAAATTTTATTTGAGACTACTGAGCCTTTAAATGGTTATAAATCAAATAAGTCATTCATTTTGAATGTTCCATTTTTGAAGAAATTTCTATATGGTTATTTCAATTATTTGGTTAATGGATCCATAATATCAAAAGATGAAAATTTGAAAATAATACAAATTATATATAACAATAAAAACAATAATATGGAGTATAATGATCAATCAATTATTCATGCTTATATAATTCATGATCTTAATGTTGCTGGTTCAACAAATAGCTCAACAGTCATATATTACAATAAACAAAAAAATGAAGAATGTCAAAGTGAAGCAGATGAAAATGAAACTATTCTTGCTGAATCATCACCTTATAAATCATCACCATATAAAAATACTCCAAATAAATTAAGAAATTTTAAAATAGATGTAAATAAAGCAAATATGGAATATACTCAAGGACCAATGACTGCCCCAATTTTCAATTCAAGATTATTAAATCAACAATTGGAAGAACAAAATCAAAGAAATCAAACTCAACAATATATACAATTCCAACAACAACAAAATCAAAATCAACAGCCTCCATTAATGCATTCTCAATCAACTAATAGTATACCACAACAAATGTCAAATGTATATGAAAATCATCAAGGTTATCCATTCCCACCACAATTTAACAATCAACAAACTCAAATGCAACAAATTCAACAGCAACAACGGCAACAAATTCGTCAAATTCAACAACAAGCTTATCAACAAATATCTCCTCAATTTCTTCCTCAACAACAATACATACCGAATGAACCAATGAAAGACGAATATATTCGACAACAACAATTATTTCCTCAAATGTATCAACAACAAATGAATCAAGTTCAATTCATTCAACAGCATATTCCACAACAAATGCAACAACAACAACAACAACAGATTAATCAACAACATATTCAACCATCAAGATCAAATTCAATATCAAATTCAATATCAAATAAAGAAAATATAAAACCGAAAATTTCGTTTGGTCCAATATTAGAATATGATCCATCGAATGATGTTAAAAAAATTCAAAAGGAAAATTTACATGATGGGAAAATAGGACAAAGGTTCCCAACAGTAACTACTGTCATGTATAAACCAAAAAAATAAAAATAAAAAGTCAAAGGTTATAACTTTTCAATTCTATAGTATTTGTATTTTTAGTAAATGTATATTTAAGTTTATATTAATCCGAGATCTAAGCTGGTCCTGCATAATGCTTGACACATTTGACGTATTAAAATTTGATTAAACGATAGAAATTATTATACACGAGTTTCTTTCATGAATACAATTTACATAAATTATAAATCGCTTTCTTGACGTGCCATCGCTAAACTTTTTACTCAACTATCGTGGCTTGTTCTTTGCTTCTGGGTTGATTTTGGTGGTTTATTTAACCTGCTGTAAAGGATTTTCTATGGTCTACGTTTCATGATCCTAGAGTTGATGAATGTAACTTTAATCCGAATGCAGCGACTGCTTATTTTATTGTTTCAACTGCTGTATATCTATATTACAAACCAGGTCAAATATATAATTATAAAGCCATTTTCTCGGTTATATTTGTCACGATTTTGACTGGTTTTAGTATGACTATTAGTGGCGGTTTTGATCAATGAATAAGTCAGTTAAACTATATTAATCTGGGATCTGATAGATATCTCAAACGAGTTTTATCAAAAGTTGAGGAATTCTATCATTTCATTGATGTGTAAATCTTACAAGTTAACTGATTTTAAAGGTAAGTCGTTGAAGCAGCTAGATCAATTTCTCAGTATCTGGATCCAATATATAGAAGCTTGACTTCAGATAAATTTAACCTCCGGCCAATGTTACAAAGTGAATGATTTATCAATTGTTTTTACCTTATTTTCTGCTTGTTGAGATACAGAGAATCACTACCTGGCAACTGTCGGGTTTTCTTTCGAGATCATAATCTCGTCTTTAAAGACTTTGGATCCGTGAACCCAGGGTTAGCTTAAAGTTTTTTACTGTGATTCTGCCATACTCAAGTGTTTAAAATTGCGCTATTATTGCGCTTATTATCCTGCAGCAAACTTTCTTTTTTTTTTTCTTTTCCATTAATTCCATTTTGTTTCACAAAATTAATTTCAAAAGCCAACAGTCTTATTGAGATTTGTCAAGAAATAATTGCTTTATGAGTCAATCAATGCTGCAATCATCTACTAAACGAGTAGATCATGAATCTCAGGTTCCAAATGGTACTCATCCTGTTGATGGAACTACAACTGATACTTCACAACATTCAATCAAACGTAATAGTTATTTAGAAAATCATCATCCAAAAGAAAGTCATCATAATCAACAACTACTTAGAAACTTTAAGTTGATATCAGTTAATTTCAAAGAAGCTGCATTAGATAGTCCTAGTTTTAGAGCATCAGTTAATCATTATGATTTACAATTACAAAACATTGAACAATGGTTAGTAGCATTAAATTTATCAATAAAGAAAATTCCAAGACATGTCAGAGAGTTACAATCATTTTGTAATTCATTTCTAGAACATTTAGTACCTACATTTATACAAGATGGTTTAATAGATCAAGAATATACTGTTCAATCATTACAAATTACATTGAGAGGTTTAAAAAATATGTGGAGTAAAAGTTTTGCTGCATTGAGTGTTAATACTGGATTAATTAACAAGATAAATACATTTAAAAAGACATTACATAAATATAAAGAATTAAGAAGATCGTTTGAAGTTAATCAAAAGAAATATGATAAATATTTGGCTATATTTGTATCCACGTCAAAATCTAAAGATCCATTAATGGTTATGGAGGATGCAAAACAGTTATTCCATGTCAGAAAAGATTATATACATTCATCATTAGATGTAATTGTTGAACTTCAAATTATAAGTATAGAATTAGATAAATTATTACTTGATATTATATCAAACTTATGGAAAGACAAATTATCTGAATTCATGACTGATGAAATGTTACGCGATCAATTTGAAAAAGTGGAAAGAATACAATGCTGGCATGATTCATATTCTCAAGCTACTATGAAATTAAGTGGAAATATGATATCAGCTAGAAAACAAGTGGAAGATGGATGTTTATTACAATTTCAACCATCAATGAATGCAAATGATTATAAACTGACATTATTGAATAATAAAGTGCTATATGATATTGAAGAAAATAGTGTTGAAAAACATAGCTATTTATTTATGAAAACATATATTGAAAAATCATCAAAACCAGTCTGGGTCAAACGATGGTGTTTTATAAAGAATGGTGTATTTGGTATGCTAGTTTTAAGTCCTTCACAAACATTTGTACAAGAAAGTGATAAAATTGGAGTATTATTATGTAATGTTAGGTATTCGCCAAATGAAGATAGAAGATTTTGTTTTGAAATAAGAACAAGTGAACTTACTTTAACTTGTCAAGCTGAATCCTTGATAGAGTTAAAATCTTGGCTCAAAGTATTTGAAAATGAAAAGCAAAGAGGTAGTAAAGAGGATATAAATCTAAGTTCAAATGTTTATCCACCTATAATTCTTGAATGTGCATCTTCAGTCAACACAGTAACTGATAAACAATTATCAAATACAAGAATAACCACCAAATATAATACTACTATACTATCAAGTTCATTATCAAATCATATTGAAAAATATGGAAGTTTTTTTGAAAAATATATTTATTTCCAAATACCAAGAATTCATCCACCACTTACAACAGATACTACCAAAAGTTCAATCATAGCTTATTCATTAGTATCTCCAACACCTATACCCACTGCTTTAACTGCTAATATATGGGGATCAGTTAATTGGGGATTATATTATTTATTAAATACAGAAGATGAACATCCAGTACAGCCAGATCTTACAATGGTCAAATTTCAAGAAGAACATTTAGGAAATGGTATTCAATATCCATCATTTTATCCTAATGATTTAGTTAATCTTGATATTCAAATGAGGTCACTTTTTGAAACATCAATTCCTAAAGGAGAATATTTAGTCATGTCTTATGGTTGTATTTGGTCACCTAATTCAAAACAAGAATTAAGTGGAAGATGTTTTATGACATCTCATCATTTATATTTTTACATGCAAGCATTGGGATTTGTAGCATTGTATAAAGGTACTATTGGTCAATTATTATCAGTTGAACATACTTCACAAAAGAATTTTGATCTTTTAAAAGTTTACAATGTTGATGGGGTTATTAAACTTAAATTGTTTCAAGATGATGGTCTTTTAGTTAGTCGAAAATTATTATTTTTAATCAATAATTTCTCAAGGGATAACCCGTTGGAATTAAAAGGGATTGTAGCTGAATTTTCCGCTATTGAAGCTGAAGTACATGCAGAAAAGGAAGATCAAAAATTAGTCAAGAAAATTAAAGAAATGCATAAACAACTTTCAAATAAAAAATTGATAACAGAATCATACTTTAGTCATACATCACTTGAACCAATACTTAATAATGAAACTAAAGATTACAAAGTAAATTTCAGTGATCAATACAACTATATTGGAGAAAAAGTTTATCCAATACCTCCAAAAGCTATATTCCATGCATTATTAGGTGACCATTCAATCATCTTTAAAGATCAAACAATATTTGCAGATGTGAGTTTTATAAGAAAACCTTGGAGAACAGTAAATGGAAATTTAGAAAGAGAAATAAATATACCCACTAGGAAAAATTCAAATATTCTAATCAAACAAGTTATTGACAATATGCAAGATAATACGTATTATACATTTACACATTTAAAATCCAAATTTCAATTTTTCATTGGTCCACCATTCACTATTGTTTATAAAATTGTCATTATTGGATATTCTGGAAAAAAGTCCAAAATTTATTTTTACCTGGGAATTCAATTTGATTATAAATCAATATGGAATCCAATCATTACTTCAGTATGTAGTAGAATTGATAATAATCAAGTTGGTAAAATTAATAGAAAATTAAAAACTGCTGTTCAAGAAATTGGCAATCATGGACCTATTGTAAAATCAATCTATTTATATGGTAAATTAAGTCATACAAATGAACCTGAAAAAGTTGAATCTACAAATATTATTAAGGTTAATTTATTTTATGCTACCGAATTATTAATAAAGAAAACCTTGAGATTAGTTTGGAAATTTTCATCATTTGTTCTAATAACCTTAATCAAATTTTTTTTAATATTTTGCAAAGGTATTAAAATGAATCAAGTATTGGTGCTTATGGTTGTTATATTATCACTTCTGAATTTGTTCCTCATTGGTAGATCAACCAAAACTTACTGGACCGTAAAAAGGGCTAATAAATTAGCTTATGATTATGTGACTAAAGAGCCACTCATGTTACAAAGATCAATTTATTTACAAGATGTACAAGATTTAGTTGATAGAAATATAACTTTGAATAATGTTGGTAAACCATTTGAATTATTTAAAGAAAAATCATTTATTTTCAATTTTAAACAAGATACTATATGGGCTGATTATTTTAATAGTGATACAAGACATATAGCTCAATCATTGAAAGACTCATTCCAAGAAATTGGTAATAAAAGACATTCATTATTGGTACAGCTAAATATACTCAAGAATATGGAAAAAGATATTACTGAAGCTGAATGGGTAAATTGGTTATTAAGTGAGACTCAAAGATGTGATCATTTAAGACAAAGTATATTACCACAATTAAGAATTCATGACGATTACATTAATGGTACAAATAATGTCATTAGCTATTGTAATGAATGTAAAGAAGCCTTAAAGGGGCTTTTATAAATTTGTATAAATACACGATTTACAACGGTTTTAATTACGAGATTCAATTAGATCCGATTAGATCCGACAAGGAAAAAAGATCATCTTTGTAGATTCTTTATTACCGTTGCAATTGTATTACTACCGACGATCATCAGTACAAGAAATCTCATAACCCCATCTTACAAACTTCTTAGTAATAATACTTTATCGGTGCAGTTTTTTTTTTTGATTGAACTAGTACTGAATCTGAAATTTTGAATTTTCAAGTAATGTTCCACTGGTTCACCAACTAGCTCTCTCTATTGTATATTCAGCCATGACCATTAGTAATTATCACTCAAAGCAACATTAATCTCTGGTCATTACTAGATATCAAGTTTTTGTTCATAATCTAACGCTTAATTTTGGTAGCAATTTGAAGTATATAAAGAGCGATGATAGTACGAAAAAATTAAACTACCAAAAATTAATCAAAATGTTAGTTGTACCAAATATAATTGGAGGTGAAGAAAATCATAAGAATGAAAAATTTCCCGTTTACGATTATAAAGATCATGATAATATAATTCATCATTTTTCAGCATTTGAAGTTAATGAGGGAAATCTTAGAGAAATTACTGAAATTTCAAAACAAGGGTTCAAGGAATGGGGTTCAATTTCATATAAAAAAAAATGGGAAATATTCAGCAGAATTCAAGAAATATTAAAAGAAAGAAGACATTTATTTATTGATGCTCATGTTGAAATTGGAGGTCCAAAATGGTTTGCAGAATATAATATTGATAATATCACTAATCAAATTCAAGAATATATGTCACAATTATCTAATCCAGATGGTGAAGTTTGTAAAAGTGAATCTGCAGAATTGGCGTTAGCTGTAAGACAACCAATTGGTCCAGTATTAGCAATGTCACCTTGGAATGCTCCTGTTTTATTAGGTGGTAGATCTGTTTTAGCTCCATTAGCTGCTGGTTGTTCAGTAATTGCAAAATCTTCAGAAAGAGCACCATATGTTTTATATTTATTAATTAAAGCATTTTTAGATGGTGGTATTCCAAAAAATGCATTACAAATGGTTAATATTAAACCAGAAGATAGTGCTAAATTTACTGATGAAATAATGAAAACTGGAGCAATTAAGAAATTAAACTTTACTGGCTCAACAAATGTTGGTAAAGCAATTGCTTCTACTGCAGGTAAATACTTAGTACCATGTTTATTAGAATTAGGTGGTAAAAATATTGCAATTGTTTTAAAAGATGCCGATTTGACAAAAGCTGCTGAAACAATAGTAGGAAGTGCTGTAGCTCATAAAGGACAAATTTGTATGAGTGTTGACATAGCATATATTGATGAATCAGTGTATGATAAATTTAAAGTTGAAATAAAAAAAGTCGCTGAAAACCATAAAGATGATGACTTAAATCAAAGGGATAAATTAGGTAGAAATAAAGTTGTTTCACTAATTGAAGACGCTTTAGATAAAGGTGCTGATTTAGTTTATGGTGATTTTAATAAGAAAGAAATTGAAAAAACAAATGTTATTGAACCATTTATTTTTGAAAATGTAACACCAGAAATGAAATTATATTCAGAAGAGAGTTTTGGTCCACTATTCACAATTGAGAAATTCTCAAATGTTGAAGAAGTCGTTGCACAATTCAATGAAACTGAATTTGGATTGAAAGCATCTATTTGGTCAAAAAATCCACTTGGTGCTCTTTCTTTGGCAAAGAAGATTGAAGCGGGTGGTGTCCATATCAATGGAAGTAATATCCACGACGAACCACTGGTATGTATTAATCGTGACGCTGGTTGCGTCAAAATCAAAATCAAAATACTAACATGTGAAATAGTTACCACACGGAGGTGTTAAAGGATCTGGAACTCAGAGATTCAATAGTAAATGGGGAGTTGATTCATTCTCCTTTATACAAACGATAACAATGAATCTGTAGCTTGCTTTTAGGTTTTAGGTTTATAGGTTTATAGGTTTATAGGTTTATAGGTTTATATGTTTATATGTTTTTAGATATATATTAGAAATTGAAAACACTTTTATCTGCCATTATAGTGAACACCATATTTAGCTTCATATATCACCATAAATGCTCTAAACAATTACAATGACCGTTTTCGAATCGTTTTCGAAAGATCTTCTACTAATTAATACAACAGATTTTGATTTATATGCAGTCTTACCATAATCAAACTTGAAACTTGAATCGAGGATAACTCTTTCAATATTGAAGCTGTTATCCTAAAACTTTTTTCAGCAATATTCGATCTATTTGAAATAAGTTGACGTTAATATTTTCGTAGAAAACATAGATTTGAGTACTTTATTTTCTCATTCCAAAAATGGCAAATAGCTCTAATTTGGGAGAAAAGCGATACTTAAACCTCATTTTGCAACTTCTGAACTATCTAATTTAGTTTTTTCAATTACAAAAACCGTACTTATGATGTTTTCAAGGCGCCATATTCAGTTTGAAATTTTTTCAAAATTATCGATTCACTCCTGAAAAATTACTTCTCTAATTTGAATACCTTAGCATAAAAATATTCTAGGGTTATCAGAAACACAAGCTACGAATTCGGATAATTTCATCATAATTTCAACACTCTTTTAATTGTGGAGCTAGCTTTTTTGTGAGGTCAATTTATTCGATATTTGCCATACTTATCGAATAATTTTGAAATTTTCCAATTTCGATTCAAATCAGTCAGGAACAAACCCAATACATTAACTTGAGGTATAGCATATATAATATGTGCTTTAATTGAAAATTATGGACCTAGTTCAAAGTATACATTGAGTTATGGCAAATTTTTTGTAAGGTGAAAAAAATCCAAAATTTCAAATGAAAAAAAAATGTTTGAATTTTGAAGTTTCAAGCATGTATAATACATAATTCAATGCTCCTGATCCAGATTCGATACAAATAGAACCTAGTTCGTGAAAATTAGTTGTTGATGACTTACAAGCCAATGTTTCTGGTGCGGTTCGCCCTAGATCTACCGCCAGAAATTCAATAAAATTCTTTTGTCGCATTATGACTTCTCAACTGAGAATGTACAATGTTTATTCATAAAGTTCAATGAAAGAAGGAATTTAACGTTCTTCACAAAAAATGAATACTATCAGATGCTGCATTGGTGCTCAACATTATATGAAAGAGGTATATTTCATCAATTACTAGCTTTAAAAAACACAATTCATCCCATTATAACTCCTATGCTTTACTTATAAACAAAATCATCATCAAATATGCTTTATTTTATAACCCCTTTTTGGCCAATTCATTAGCTATATCTAAATATAAAGCAATTGGATTAAATGCTGGTTGTTGTGCAAACATTAACTTCATAAAAAATGCTCTAATTCTATTTGTCCAATTTATAACATCCAAATGATCAACTTGATCCAAAGTCCCAATATAATGACCCCATTTTGAACTTTCAACAGTGACTAAACCATCATTATCTATAAAATTTTGAAATTGTTTTTGATGTTCTTTTGAAATTTGATATTTCATAATTACCCAAGTTAGGCTGAATAAATTATACCATCGAGGATTAAACCTAGCCCCAAAGGAAAGATATTTCACCTCGGGATCGTCTAGTATTGACTTATTAAAATTTTTCATATTCTTTGTAGTCATTTCAAATATCGAATGTGGACATATTGATTTTAAAAGTGGATATTGTTTAACTAAGTCTACTATAAAATCAGCTGCTTCTGAACCATGATGAGGTGTTGAGATAGTAGTTAATGATGCTACTTTATAATTTTTTTGTTCTGTTTGAATTTTTGAAATTAAATATCTTGAATCTAATCCACCCATTGAATGAGCAATTAAATTGATTTTGATAGGTTCGCTTTTCTGTTTGAATGATTTTGATTGTTCACTATTCGTATAAATCTCCTCTTTAGAATTTTTACGTAGGTGGTCGCATTTCTTATTAATAAATTTATCCAAACTCATAGCTCTTGATTTTATATCACCAAATGCAGGTACTTTAGCTACAAATACAGTTGAACCTAATTTCTCCAATGCATTTTTAATACCATACCAATAATCTAATTCAATTAAACTTTTCTCTAAGGCTTGATCTACTGATGTTTGATTTGTTTTTAAACGTGGTAATAATGATAATCTGTCAAAACCTGAAAAACCATGACATAAAACAATTGGATATTTTGGAGCTTTATAATTATCTCTTAATTTCGAATACTCTGATTTTAATAATTTGGTGGTGGTTGAATATATTCTTCGTGCTATCATTTTACGTTATTTGGTTGCTAAATTTAGTACGGTGAAAAATTATTTTGCAATCATTTGGTAGTGTCTATATATTTGCAGCTATTCACAACTATTTACCACTATTTACCACTTATCTGTTTCATCATAAAATCTTTAACTGTATCAATCATATTGATACTCTTCATTCCAATACCTCTTGCAAATACAATTGGATAAAAATCTGTTGAAAAAATTTTATGTAATTTATCACATACACCTAGTAACATATGATTTGATGGCCATGCATTTGATACATAATTTTCTAAAACTAATGGTGATCCAATATCCATACCTCTTTGCATTCCTTTCTCTAAAGCTTCTACTAATGCTGATACATCGCTTTGTCCCATATTTAAACCTTGTCCTGCTAATGGATGAATTGTATGTGCTGCATCACCAATTAATGCAACTCTTGATGAAATATAAGTATCAGCATGTGACATCTTTAAAGGAAATCTAGCTCTTGAATTTGAAATTACTTCAACTACTGGTAATGGGTAATTCTGTTCCAAAGTTAATGGATCAAATTTTGATAATCTCCATTCAATATCTTTTAGTATTGAAAAATCATCTGGATTTTCTTTTAATACTTCATATATATAATTTAAATCAACTTCATCTAATACCATTGCAGCTGTAATTAAATGTGGAAATATTTTTTCATTAATTTTTAAGAATAAATCAGATAATTCTGGAGTACATGACCATACAATTGTTGCATTATCTTCAGTTAATGGTAAAATTGCCAATGGTCCAGTAGTAAGAAATCTTTGCCAACCAACAGAACGGAAATCTTCAAATTGAAGTTTTACAGTAGCAACTACACCGAATTTATTATATTGCCAACCTCTACTTTCAATATGAGCAAATTTTCTAACTGGTGAATTATAACCATCCGCACCTATTAGTAATCTTGTTTGTATTGATTCTCCATTAGACAATTTAACAATTGGCCAATCTAATTCGGGTATAGCTGTATTTTTATCGATTTCATTTAAATCATGATTCATATCAGGTTCAACTGGATTTATTATATCAATTACTTTTATATTATCTTTTATATTAATTGTATCATCTTCTAAAGATTCTATTTTAGTTAATAATGAATATTGAATATTTATAACTTCACACATTGATGCTAACATATCTTTACCAATATTTGAAACATCAAATTCAATTCTTGATTCTGAATCTTGTGAATCATAAGCTATAATTCCATCATATTGTTTTATTCTATCTTCATGTATATAATCCCAACTTCCAATATGTTTCATAAACTCAATTGATTTAGGAGTTACACTAACAACTCTATTTGTATAATATTCGGGTGGGTCATTAAATTGCCTTACTTTATCTAAATTTGTACCTTCAATTAAGGTACATTTTAAATTTTTTGTTATTGGAGATGTTTTTAAAGCAGTTAATAGAGTCAAACCAGCTGGACCACCTCCAATTATAACTACATCTTGATAAGTTTTAGTTAATTGACTTGAAAATCTTTTGATTATACGAAACATAATATTGTATGATGAAAAAAAAAAAATCTATCGTATACATAAACTATATATACAATCACTATATAACAATACAATACATACTATATTCAAATTGCATCCTTACACACAAGCCGTGCTAAAAGGCATCCTTACAGTAAAACTCATGTTTTTGGTATTTTATCGATAACAACTTTACCACTTTCAATCCATGTTGGATCAATTAATTTATCTTTTTCTTCATACATATATTTATAACTTGTTTTTATAGTACCATCACTTACACCTGTTTTATCAGATATTTTACTTGGTGGTAAATCAACACCAAAAACTAATGATGCCATATATATAACAGTTGCTGCAATTGTAGTTGGTGATCTACCTGCTAATACTCCTGCTTCTTTACATCTTCTTGCTATATATTCTGCTCCATTTGTAACGTGAGTATTTAAACCCAAATGAGAACAAAATCTTCTAATTAAATCTTCTGCTGAAGTTTGTGTAGTTTGCATATTATCTTGTGAATAATAAGCAGAATTTGGATTTGATGCGTTCTTTTCTCTCATAATTCTATCAATAATTTTAAAAACTTTGCCAATTTCTTTTCTTGGAACATTAGTTAGAGCCCAAATTTCTTTAAAAGATCTTGCAACTTTTGCTTTTCTACAACCAATAAAAATCGAAGCAGCCATTATAGATTCTTGTGATTTACCTCTTAAAGGTTTTTCATCATAAACCATTTTATAAACTTCTTTTGCACTATCTTGAACAATTTTTGGTAATTGATAACCATCGCACATTTGAGAAATTTTAGCATAAGCAGCAGCTAATGCATTATCTTTTCTATCAACTAATGATTTTGATTGAGCTCTATTTAATTCTCTACCAATTTTAGTACTATCAGGTGCATAAGATATCATTGTTGATAAATCTTCTGTATCTAATAAAGGATTACCAGCATCACCAACACGAGAAGGATCATCACCATTTTGATCATCATTACTAAAAGTTCTCCATTCTGATCTTGTATCAACAACTCTATCACTTAAAACTAAACCACAACTACCACAAACAATATCACCTTCACTAAATCTTTCAACTAAATCGGGTGGGAAAATTTTACATTCTGGACATGTTAAAGTAACATTTAAATTAGGACCATGAAATTCTGCTGCATTTGAAGTAGCTACTTGACTTGGTGACATATATGATGGATGATATTAATAATTATTGTAAACGAATTAACGATACAATAAGAATAATCAAAAGATGGATGATTAATCGATAACTTTTTTTTTTTTTCGTTCTGTCATTTTCTTATATAAAATTATGCTTGATTATATGCAGGTATCGTCAATTTATTAATAACCATTTATATATGTAGATATATGTATATGTAAAAAGTAACAGCTACTAAGGTACAGTTTATTATAATATATTAACAGTGAATGATCATTTGTAGGTGTAAAGTCTGTTGAAAAAAAAATTTGCAACAAATTAACTTACGCAGTTGAAACGAATGCAAAAATTAATGAAGGATGCGAGATTCGAACTCGCGCGGATAACAATCCAACAGATCTTAAGTCTGTCACCTTAACCAACTCGGTCAACCCTCCAGATGATATGACCAGGTGGCCAAATCTTATTTGTTAAGGTTGAAGTTCGTCAAATTTTACTCATGGTTGGCTTTTGAACCACGTGCCGGCCTTTTTCAAAAACATTCACCTGTCAGTCTTTAAGTCTAGTGGATTTTTGCAATAGAAATATCAATTTGTCCAATATTTAAAGTATGTCCCTTTGATTTTAGAGTTTTAAACTAATAAAAATCTGCTTTTTGACATTTTCATTTTCATAAATTTTTAAAAATTTTGGCGATATTTTTGAATTATCACCATTCAAAGAGGATCAAGTAGTATTCATCATAACTTCCTTATTCATTAATTCATCTATTTACAGTCATCAAGACTACTATTTAATAATCCGTTCCCATTTTAAGTAATATTCCAGACCATTTTGTATAAAATGTAAATTATTTAAATTGATCTCATCATTAACATGTAACTCAATATCAATCAAGCAAAGCATAAGAACCTTTTTCTCAACTATTCCATCAGTTACTTTACACATATAAGAATTACCCAATTTTTCAAGCTCAATTATTTTATGAGTTGCTTTAACTTGATATTTATTATCACTTTTCAAAATAGATCGCAAAATATCACTCTCCATTGGTTTATCAACTAAATTTCCTTCTTTCTCCTTTGATTCATAATCAAAATTACTTATTTTAAACCAATCAACTATTAATTTTAAACTATTTTCACAATTGGAGACAATTAAATCATTTGAATTTAGGAATTGATGATCTATATTGTTGAACTTCTTAGCTAATCCTCTGTTTTCAAGCACTTCAAAATGTAAAACTTTTGGTTTTTTTCGATGTTGTGATTGAATATTTGTTGATTTAAAAGTTGATAATACCTTTTTAACTGGTTGTAATGGTATTTTATGACGTTTTGGGTGTGATTGAACATTACTAACATCTAATAAAGTACTCAATGGTTTAACATTTCTTCGTTCGATGTTCTTTTTGATGTTATCTTGATATATTTCAAAAGGGTCTTTCATATATAAATAAACAATCGTAAAAAGAAAAAAAAAAAAAAAAAAAAAAATAAAAATCTAAGATCTACATTCTAACTACTGTGGTTTGGTCTAGCTTGCACCCTTACAACTATAGTAACTGTATCCTTGCAGTTTTACTTCTTACTAAAGAATTTCTTTGGTTTTGGTGATACTGAATCGGGCAATCTATCTATATTCATTGCTGAATTTGATCTTGAATGTGGTAATGAAGAACTTTTTAAATGAAATTTAAAATGACCAGTATTATTATTTTTAGGTTTATTAATTTTAATTGGATTTGTAGAAGATAAACTACTTGAATCAGATCCTGAATAACATGGTGCAAAATCATCTTGTGTAAAACTTTCTTCATCTTCATCTGCATCTAAAGCTTCATTATATGATGGAATATGTAAATAATCTACATTTGATGATCTTGCTTTATGTTTTTTCATATTTTCTTCTAATGCTTTATCTATAGGTAACTCAAAATATCCAGCTACATTTAATGATGAGGAATTATTTGAATATACTGGTGATCCAACTTGTGATCTAAATTGTTCTAATGGTGTTTGTGGTAAATTCATATCATAAATTCTATCAAATATATGTTTAGAATATAATGGAGGAGCAGAATCTTCACGATCTAAATCTGATTCTTCTTCTTCTTCTTCTTCATCATGACGTTTAAATACTAAATCTTCCTTTGTCATATCTAAAATAAATGTACCATGATGATTATCAACTTCATAATGTCTGCCTATAACATGACCTGAATTTGCGCTTATATATACATAAATTGGTAAATTTGCTCTTAATTCACTTACATGACCTTCTTTATTTCTTAATTGAATTGCAACTCTTAATCTATGTTTAACTACAATCATACTTCTAACATCACAAGTTTGAGTAATTTTTTTCAATTGATCAGGTACTTTATATTGTGTTTTAATATCCCATCTGTCATAAGGTAAATCTTCATCAGGAATTGATAGTTCTTGTTTTCCAATTAATCTTTCATATTCAGGAGATCTTTCACCATTTACATCAATATGATAATGTTCAACAATACATGCATTCATTGCTTTTAAACTTAAACCTTTTGCTATTGGAATAATTATAATATTAATTGGAATATTTGAACCTATGGCAACTCCTTTTTTTAACATGCTTACTTTATATTGTAATTTACCAACCCAAGTATTATCAACATCTATAGAATCTGTTAAATTTAAATTTTGTGGATGTAATGTTCTCACTACTCTAATATGTTTATTAACTGATATTTTCTTCTCAAATCTACCTCTTTCTATATTACATTGTAATTTATATAATAATGTACCAATTGGTAAACCTTCAATAGTTTCACCAATATTAGAAGGTAAATAAACTTTAAAAGGTAAACTATAATTCCCCTTAGGTAATAAAAAAGAATGATTTGTAGATTGATCTAAATTTTTAAATGGAGTTCCATCAATACCAGATTTTGGAATTAAAATCTTACAAGTTTCCTTATCTTTAAATAATGGAGTTGATTTTGTTCTATAATTATGTGGTCTCTCAGTTGGAGTTGAAGTTCCAGAAACATTTTTCTTTTTTAATTTATACATTGGTATAATTGGATCTCCATAATTTCCTAATGTTATATTACCTTGATCTGAACATAATAAATTATTCCAATCAATTTTTAAAACACATAATCTATCTAGAAATTGTTCATGCGTAATTTTATGAGAATATTCATAACTAAATTCCCCAATTAATGATAATGTAATTTTTTTAATATCAATATCTTCATTTAATGATAATTTAACAGAACCTTCAAACGGAATATTTTCAATTTCAAACTCATTACCTTTAATTAATAAAGTATTTTTATGTTGGGATTTTAATTTAACATCAAATAATGATATATGTTTCATAATAATATAACCATCTAAACAATATTAGTCTCTATCGATAATTTGTTGTTGTCATTAAAATTGCTTTAAACTAAAAAAATGTCAAGTCAGCTGAGATTAAAAAAGAAAAAAAAAAAAAAAAAATATATATATAAAAAAACGCCAACCCTAAAATGAAAAAAGGGGCTCAATTTGCGCGTGCGGCTAAGAAAAAATACACCCCCTAAAACCCATAATTACCGCCTAACAAACAATGGAAATTGAAATTATCCCTAAGTTCAACAACAGTAAGCTCCCAATTAGTTTAAGATCTGCAATCACTGAATATCAGATGGGTATAAGGTAATGACTACTTTATTGTACGGATGCAAAGTACTGTAAGCTGCCAAGTTGTAAACACTAGAGGTAATGCCAAGTTGTAAACACTTGAAGTAATATATTGACGATATTTTTGAATTTCAGCACTAATCTATAGAGTACTTTAGATAGCGGTAAAGGATCCGGAGTAATATCCAGTAACGTCTTAAGCCCAAATCCTCAGGAATTGAACATTAATTAAAGCTCCATAAATTAACCAACGTTAATAGACAACAGTACTTTTACTCCCTCGATTTTTAGTTGTAATTTTACAAACATATATTCTCCCAACTAAACAAAAATATAAAAACAAACAAAAGAATTAAAACATTTCTCCAAAAATCTAATGTCTAATTTGGTTTAACTAAAGTATCATTAATAATTAAAATAATACCATTCTTGACCTTTTCAGCATAAATCACATCAATAACAACATCATTCTCAACCTGAATACCATAATTGGTCCCATCAAAAACAACATTAATTTGCTTTCCATTATCTAATGTAACATCATCAATATTAGAAAATGTAGTACTCATATGACCAGCAATAAAATGCTCAATATTGAAGTTAACTAATTCATTTTCTTCTTTATCGTCACCCTTTATTTCTTTTGGAAATTCCCATGGTTTAAGACAGAGATTTGAGATTGCTTCATCAGTTGGAGCAATTATCAAGATTGAATCTTCGGTTTCGAATTTGTTGTTTAAATTAACATCATCTCTTAAGTAAGAAGTAAAAATTGATATTGATTTCAATTGTGGAAGAACAGTAGTAAGAATGTTATTCATTGATAAAATATCTTGACTTCTTTTATCTATTTTAAAATCTGATGGATTGAATGTGTTTTTTCTTTTATCTATTTTGAAGTCTGATGGATTGAATGTGTTTTTTCTTTTATCGATTGTAAAATCCACTGGTTTAAAAGTATTTTTACGTTTGAATTTATCTGATTTACCAATTTTCAAGCTCTCTAAATTGAATGTATTCTTTCTCTTCTGATTTGATTCTTCTGCTTGTTCTTGTAATTTTTTTGAATCTTCTACACCTAATTTTAATTTCTCCAAATCAAATATATTTTTAGTTAATACTAAACCAATAATAAATAAAATAAATGTATATCTCATAACAAAATAAAACTAGTTGTTGAATATCGTTGTATTTTTATTGAAAGGGTGATCTTTTTTATTATTGTAGGGCGTGTATTGTAGCTCAAAAGTTTATTACTATTAAGCGTATAACAAGAGTAGATAGACTTTTATAGCATCTATAGTGTATATTACAGTAGTATTAGAGTAGTATTACAGACGGAGTATCAATCCAACATCAACTCAAAAAAAAAACCCGAGTCTCTACCTTGTTTTAATCTCAATATTCATCAAATTAGCATCCTTACCTTCAACCTTTGTCTCATTTGCATCCTTGCTGCATCCTTACTGCATCCTTACTGCATCCTTTCTCCTCACTGATTCATTATGTTATGATATATCCTCTCCAATCTTTTCCTTTTGTCTTTTATTAATTTCAATTTTGTTATTTTATCCTTATCTTGTAATTTCAAATTATCTCGTTTCTTAACAGATAATTCCTCCTTTAATTTAAGTCTCTTATTAGTCAACCTAGTAATATCATTTTTTAAATCATTTAAACTTTTGAGTATCAATGGATTTATCTGGTGTTGAAATTGTTCTTTTGCATCAATTAAATCTAATTCAGGAACAAGACTAAATATTTTGTTCCGTGAAAGTATCAATTTAACTCTATTACAGTATTTTGTACTCTCATTCAACAACTCATTTGAACTTCTTAGTAGTTGTATGGTATCTTTCAATGATGAATTACAAGCATTCAAGAAATCAAATTGATTATCTTTCATCTTTGATAAATCAAAACAATTGAGAATAAAAAAAAAAAAAAAAAAAAATATATATATAAGGTACAAATTTGGTTAAATGTTATAATGACTGATATAGTTAAGAATACTACACCCTTTCCGTCAATTGATAAGAATTATAAAAATATAAAGAAAATAAACGTTGGTACTAATGGTAGAAAAAGATCAAATTCTCAACTGCAAGTTATAAATCTACCTACAAAACCAAAAAACAATAATAAACAACCAACAACTAGTGGTTTAAGTAATAGAAGAGCACAAGTTTCATTTTATGTCACTTTATTACCTTTAAATGACACATTCAAAACCAAAAATTTATTAGTTGCTAATTTTCCAGAAACTACTAAACTTGGACGACCAACAGGTACAAAACATAAACCAGAAACAAATAATGGATATTTTGATAGTAGAGTATTAAGTAGAAATCATGCACAGATATATATATCAGAAGGTAAATTATATTTACAAGATTTAGGTAGTTCAAATGGTACTTATTTAAACGATGTTAGATTAGGTAATGATCCAGTGGAAGTTAAATTGAATGATATAATATGTTTAGGATTTAATGTTCAAGCTGAAAGTACACATAAACAAATTAGTCTAAAGATAGACAACATAAATCTCGTAAATACTAATGAAAAATTTAATGAGGAGTGTAATGGTCATATTGGATATATTGAAAAACTTATATCACAAGTGAATAATAGTGAAGAGGATACATTAGTTGATTTATCTTTTGAAAATGCTGTTTTTGGAGATGTTAATGATGAAATGGATGATGTTTTATTAGGATTATATGGTAATAATATGGGAATTTATAATAATTCAAACATTGTGAATACTTCAACTTTGGAAAATGTACTCAACTTGCTCATTTTAAACTTAACTAAGGTTAAACAACAATCAAGTACAATCAACAACCTTAATACCTTTTTTAAAAACTACAGCACCAACTTGGACTCATTAAATAAGGAATATTTAGATAATCAATTTGATAAAGAATTAAAAACAATAAAAGCTAAACTAGAAACTGAAAAATCAGATAGAGAGAAATTGAAATCACAATTAAAAACACTCAAAGAAGAAAATGTAAACAAATTTAATCTCATAAATGATAAATTAAAATCATCAGAATCCGAAAAATCAAGCTTAAACAGTTACATAAACGAACTAAAACTAAAAAATTTAAACATAGAGGAAAAGAACAAAAACAATATCAACATAATCAAGAATTTAGAAGCTGAAAAAGAGAAATTAGTTTCAGAATTAGCCAAAATGAGTGAATTAGCAGATGAATTAGCTTTTAAAAGTGCAATACAAGAACAACAAGGTACGGTTGATCAAGAAGAAGATATATCCGATGCAATAAATGGATTTATAATGGATCTATCACGTACTCCATCAGTAAGAGATAATTTGAAAAATTTAGAAAATAATATAATTCCAAAAGATACAACTATTGAATTAACTCCACCTTCATCAGATGATGAAAGTGAATCAAATGAAGAATTACCAGAACAACAACCACAAGTCGAACAACCACAAACTCCAGTGTCATCATCAATTATACTTCCTCAAAAAGAAGTGGAACCGTTTCCTAAAAAGATAGATAATACAACCACAACCAAAGAATCTACTGATAAACAAATGGTTTCAACTGTAATTATAGCTGTTTCTGCAATGTTGATAGGTTTTTATTTACAAAAACTAGTAAATTAAAATATACACGGCTTTTTTTCGTCCTAGCTTCGCGCGAGCCAACGCGAAGTTTCTGATCTAGTTTCAAACGACCTCAAGGCAGATTTTCAGCGATTTCCGAAAAAAAATTACGGGAAAAAAATACCAATTAATTATGAATCAAGAAGTTGTCAATTTATTAAAAGAAAAGAACAAGTATTCATATTTAATTGAACTATTAAAATTGGGTGATATAGATGAAAAATTAATTAACACTGTTGAATTATTCACAGTTGGAAATTATCAACACTATTTGAAATATCAACAAGATTATATTGAATTAGACACCGAACTAATTGAAAAACTAATTAAGTTGACTATTATTTCAATTTGTAACGATCATGAAAACTCACAATTAAACTTATCATCTCCAGAATTTAAAAGTTATGGATTACCTGAAGAGTTGGACAAATTTGTCATAGATTTGATTTTTAATGGAGTGGTCAATGTCAAAATCGATCAAGTTAATAATTGTTGGATAATCAACGAGTCTTCAAGCAGAGATGTTTACAATTCAAGAATCTACAACTTAAAAGTTTTGAATGAAGATGATATAAAAACTAGATCAGTCAATTATGCTGTTTTGAATTTGAAAAATTGGGTTAATGATAGATTAATCCCTCTCAAGTTGCAATTTGATGAATATGAAACAAAGGATAAAGATAATGAAAAAGATAAAGATAATACGAGAAAGAGGAAAACTCCTGATAATACGTAAGGATGCAATAAACCAAAACACTATAAGAAAGTTGTAACTTTGAAAATTGGAGTTGGTAGTTGAGTTTGATTTTTGAGAGCTGAATTGGGCTTGATTTTAGATATTGAGTTTGGAGATTGATTTGAATCACATGTTTGATTGGCATCCTTACTGTTTGCATCCTTGCATCCTTACATGCATCCTTACAACGCTGGCTGTTGTTCCGAATAAATATATATTAATAAATTACTTTATCTATGTTCGTAGTTTTGCATCTTGAGCTTTGCACTCGTAATTTTGCATCCTTACAGCATCCTTACGCTTTCCACAATTTACCAACCAATTTAGTAACCCCTCCTTCTTTCTCTTCAATTTTATAAATACCATAACCAGCAATACCAGTACCAAAAGTTAATAAATACATAGCATAATTAAAATAATTTCCATAAACTCTTTTTGGAATATAATCTATGATACAAGATTGGAAACCAGCATAACAATGATATAATAATAATGCAGATAAAGTGGAGTCAAGTAAAGTTGATACTCCAGTGAATAAAGGGGCTAAAGTTAATGGAACCAATCCAATACTAACCAATCTTTCTGCTGTCCAATGATATGAACCTTCTAATTTATGTGGTTTTGGTGGAATATAAGCATCATTTACTGTTCCAACCACATAACCTGGGGGTTGCGGAATTGTTTTGATTGATCTTGACAATATACTGGTTGTTGGTCTAGTTATTGATTTAATACCAATTTGACGTGATAATGAAAACATATTAAAAGTATGGGGTTGGTGATTATTGGATTTTTTTTTTCTTTGATTATTTTTGATTATTTTCAAATTTGATTTGATTGGTTGCAATTGTAATTGGTAGCATCTGGATATATATGGATTGATTAATTTGCAGCCATTAATATTGGGTGATAGAATGGAGATAGGACTTAGACTAAAATCGAGACGTATAGTATGAGCTAATGCTAAATGATACAATCCGAAAGAAAGGCAAAAAAAGGTTCTTGTTGAATAACTGCATTAGATTAGCTTGTTATAATCGTTATAATCTAGATTTAATAATCACTACCAATTCTTTGACCTATTAGCGAGGTATCGAGTGAGCTTCTTGATTGAATAGCCTTGATTGAATAGCCTTGATTGAAATAAATCTTCTTCTTGGATCAGTATGACTACAAAAGGGTTCGAATTTTCGGAGCCGAAAGGTGCAAAAGATAAAAATAGAGATAATAACAAAGATCCTAAAAGTTCTATAGCAGTATACTTGTCTATTATAATCATAATGTCTTTACAAACTTTTCCAATTCTTTCAATTCATAATCATTATTTTTACCAACTTTTAAATCATCCAACCTAATACCCTTCAATTCATATTCCTTCTCCCGTTGTTCATAAAAATTCAATTGTTTTTCAAATTTAGCTTCTTTACGCTTCTTCCATGCAAGATATCTCTGTAACTTAGCAATACAAAAATTATCAGTCTGATAAATACTATTTGCATTTCCAATGATAGTCATTTGAAAATATTCATTATTTTTATCTGCTTTCAGAAATGGTGTCTTAAGTGTAACTGGTGGAATCACCCATGTCTTCTCAACTCCATATTTCTCCCTTATGAAGTTTAAATTGAATCCGCCCTTGCCTATAAATTTATCAATTACAGATTCATGAATATAGTGAATTTGTGTATAAATATCTTCATGTCCTTTATTTTTAAACGGTACTCCCAAAAATAACAAGTTAAAACTATTCACCGGCAGTTGTCCATTAATATATTGTTCAATCTTTCTCTGTCTGCTTATGATACTATTTATGATTCTGATTGAATGATCTGTTCTTCTTGGACTGCCTAAAATACGTAGTGATATGAAATCGTCAAATGATTTCCCAAAAGATATGTTGGTTCCCGTTATTTCTTGGATGTAATTGAATTTTGATTGAAATTTATATTGATAATATGTTTCTGGTAAGGCATCTCTATTTATATATATTATTTGTTGTTTATGTTGGGAGTTATATGGTTTTATATATGAATGTAGTATATGTTTACAATCATTTAGAAGATTTGTTTCTCGAGATAGCAGTCTATTTATATTACTTGTGAATAATTTGATACTTCGTTTGAATATTAAAGACATAATTGATGAAATTGAAAAATTTCGAAAATTATCGCTACCAACTTGATAATGATATTTTCACTTATTTGGGGAAGTTGAATTCTGGTCAATGAAACTTGCGTAAGATTTAGGAACTGATTTCGACGAGTTATATTTTATAGTGGTTATTAACAACCATTATAGTTTAGTTTTGGATCTACTAACACTAATAAAGTGACATTTTCGCCACAAGGTGACGAAGTTACTTTGGAGAAGATGAATTCTGATTTCGTCGAAAATTTCAAACGTGATCGAGTAGACGAGCATTTTTGATCTTGTAGATGTGATCAAAATGAATTGTATTTATCTTGGACATTTTGTATATGAAAAGTAATATCAAACTAGTTACGCAATTTGACAATCAAACGATTGTAGTACGATGTCGCCTTAATGTTAGCACTGGAAATTAATTTCCGCGACAAATTTTCGCATTAATTAATACGTGCTGAAATCTGTACACATTTACTTTTATGCAGTCTCACAGTAATTAATCATAAATCCTTGTTTGCAAATAGCTCCCTCAATAATCAAGCTGTAGCTACTTTTTTCGTTAAAGTTTCAGTCAAATTCGAGCAGATTGAATGCTATTATATTTTATGGAATTATAATTCTGATCACTTTACTTATCTTTTAAAAAATGAAGAAAAATGTCTTTTTTGCAAGATAAATAACTCTTAAATTTCATCTATCAACTTCTAAACTAGCTGGATTAATCGATTAAGCTCCGAAAATTACAAGTATGATAATTCCAAGATGCCAAAATTGGTTTGAATTTTTTGCAAAATTTTCGATTCACTTATGAAAAATTAGTTTTTCAATTTTGGACACCTCAACAAAAAACCTGACGTTAATTAACTTGCCAAACCTACAAATTTGCCTAGTTCTATCATGTTTAGGTCTGAAAATTCAGTGTGGAGTTGAATTTTTTGTAAGGTCAATTTATTCACTTTTCTCCATACTTGAAAGAAAAATTCAAGACCTGAATACGAAGGATATATGGTTCAGCACCCCTGATTTCATTTCTTTGGTTTTTATTTGAGGAGAAAGCGTTGTTCATGATATATAAGCTAGTGCAATTTGTACGTGTTGTCTTAACTCTAGGGCGAGAAATTATTTTGTCTCGTAAAATCGAAAATTTTTGATTAAATATAATATACGATAAGAATATAATTGAAACTATTAAAAAGAGAGAATCTAGTTATACTAGATGTCATTATATGACTAGTTGTTATCTTGTTCTCATTATTTGCATTATCTATTTACAATTTAACTAATTCATTCATTCTCAATTTCTTCTAATTCTTTAATTCGTTGTTTTGGACCATACCTTTCACTCAAAGGTTTTGTAATAATTCCAATTGGACCCAATTCATAGATGATTTTACTCCATTTAGAAATCATCTCATCATAAAATGACTTACGTAAATCAGCATCAAATAAAGGTAAACCATCAATCATATTCTGACACTTGCTCATCTCCTTCTCATCTCCAATTTTCTTATACATTGCTTTTAAGTTATGTAGGACATTTATAAGTATTGGACTAACATTGGGATTCGAATTATAATCATAAAATATTTCATCAATTACTTCTTGTGACATTTGAATAGCTTTATCTTTATAATTCTTTGCAAACAATATTTCACTTATATGAGCTTTTAATGAGCATATTTGTAGTGTTATATTCTCTGAATTACAATTGAATAAAGGATAATTGATTTGGGATTTTCCATTCTCTAAACTTGTTTTGATCTCTTCCAATATTTTCAAATTTGATAAATAGATAGTCAATGATTCGTTTAACTTACCACTTTTGGCATATACAAAAGCTAAGTCATTAAGACAAAATAATAGCTCATCTGACAATTTCATATTTTGTATTATATTATCCTTAACTTGAAAATTGAAAGCTGATGATAACATGGCAATTGACCTATTTAACAATTGTTCCTTCTCATTTGTATCCAGTGTTATTTTACTTAATAATCTACTTCCATTACTTAATTTCTCTGGATCTGCAAGATTTTCAAATATGAAATCATCATTTATGATTCTCCTTAAAATTGAAACTGAAATTTGTGATTCTCCTTTAGCCAACAATGTCTTAGCATATCTTAAAACCATATCAATATAAAAATTAACAAACTTTGTGTTCTTTTTCAATAATGCTTGGTAGTCTAATATAGGTATATCGTAACCATTCGTTTCTTTATAATCTGGATATATTTCTTTATATAAGTTAACCAATAATGCTCTGTAATGTTTACTTGCAAATCGTGGACTACCTAAAACTTCATCTTTATTTATTGCCATCACTGAATTTACTTGATCATTAATATTTAATTCTAATGGAATTGGTTGTCTTTTATTAGCATCTGAGTATATAAAATATAATGAACCAGAAATAACAATTATACCACCAATATAAGCACCAGTTAATATTTGAACTATAGTCTTCCATTGATTTAGATTTGATAATTTTGGTCGTGTTACTTTTAAACCTCGTTTAAAAACAACTGGCCGTATAGATTTAAACATCGGTGATAATAGTCAATATTTTTTTTTTCTTTCTGTAATGGATTCAAAGTCTATTGAATCAACAAGTATTGATGATTTAACATTATTACAACGATTTATAACTAATTGGTTAATTACAGATCCATCATTAATTAAATATCAAAATGATAATAATTTATATTTCTTTGGTGGTAGATTAAAAACAGTTAAACTGAAACCAATAAATTTAATAACTGCAGTATTAATTATTATACCAGGATTACTATACTTTATATTTGAAGCTAGTTGGTCATGGAGAAAATCGCCATCAATACCTATAATATTTGCATATTTATATTTAATCAATTTGTCCACTTTTGTTAAAGTCTCATTTTATGACCCCGGTGTATTAAGTCGAAATCTTCACATTCCTAAAGAACCAATAGATAATGAGATAAGAGATCCACCAGATGAATATTTCAACGTGATTTCATTACCACCAGGTGTGAAAGTAAGATATTGTACTACTTGTAATATTTACCGAACTGTTCGGACATCTCATTGTTCAATATGTGATACTTGTGTATTGACACATGATCACCATTGTAATTTCTTAAATAATTGTATTGGAGAAAGGAATTATAAATATTTCCTTTGGTTTTTGTTGCTATGTGTTATTAATTGTGTTTATGTCATTATTGTATCATCTGTCAAATTGGCTTCTAGTTCTCCTAGGAAATCACCAGTTAGTTTATTATTGATTATTTATGGTGTTTTAGGTTGTGCTTATCCTTTATGTTTGTTAACTTTTCATTTATTTCTCAATATTCACAATTTAACAACTAGGGAATATTTAAATTATGTATATAAGCAAAGGAAAGATGAGTTTATTAATGAATATGATACGAAACTGATTTGGAAGAATTTATATATCAACTGGCTTAAAACTAGTGGGATTAATAGATCTACTAAGAATATGGATAAAGATAGAGATGAATTAAGATTTGAGAAAATTGCACCATTAACTGAATTTATAAAGGAAGCGAGCTAATACATGATCCAATCCATACTTTGTTATTAAGTTGACCTGGTTTAGAAAGTAAGGGTTTTGTGTGTGTGTTGTCATGAAATTGAAAGAGTTTTTGTTATCATTCTCTCAGAATATTTTGCAACCAGGGTTGCAAAATTGAAGAAAAAAAAAAAAAAAAAAAAAAAAAATATAAAAAAAGAATCAGACGAGAATTACACAAAATTGAATTCTGAAACACATAATTATTTCATTGATATGGAACAAGAATAGATATCCAGATGAGTTATCCCCAGTCATTTGATACTATTGATACTAATTAGTAAGGATCATTATCAATACAATTCATGGTTAATTGTGAAAACGCATAGTTTGGACTTATTACACGACATTATATTTCCTGCATATTATTTCAGATTACAACATTCGAAAATTTTTCAATAAGCGATTTCGACAAATATAAGGTCAATTTACAGTCGAGAAATTGGATAACTGCTTACAACAACTGTTATAAAGAGGTCTGCCTGACTATTGTACGTCAATAAGTCCATATTACTTGTCATATATTATAATGGAAACTTCTTTAGCATCTATTATTTTTTTCATCGTCTGGTTTTTTTTTTTTTCGTGTAAAAATATTTTTCGAAATTTTTTTTTCTTTCTTACCAAAGTTATTTTCAAAGTCATCTCCTTAGTATATATATACATATTATCAAAGGAACAAACTTTTAATTTGAAGTATTAAATATATCATCCTATTTAAACTTCATTTTACATTTATATCTTTAAAAAAACCAAAAAAAATATAATAAACTTTTAAAAAAAAACTAAAAAAAAATATCAAAAATCATTCATATTTCAACATGGAAGCTTTAAACGAAAACATTAATAAATTATCATTAGAAAATGATTCAAATGATAAAGTTAATGAACCTGTTGAAGGAAAAATCCAAGAAGCTACAGCTAGTTTATATGTTGGTGAATTAGCTCCTTCAGTTAATGAAGCTACGTTATTTGAAGTTTTCTCACCAATTGGTCAAGTTTCGTCAATTAGAGTTTGTAGAGATGCTGTTACCAAGAAATCTTTAGGTTACGCCTATGTTAATTATAGTGCTGTTCAAGATGGTGAAAAAGCAATTGAAGATTTAAACTATTCAATTATTGATGGTAAACCATGTAGAATTATGTGGTCTCAAAGAGATCCTTCAACCAGAAGATCTGGTGATGGTAATATCTTTATTAAAAATTTACATCCAGCTATTGATAATAAAGCTTTACACGATACCTTTTCAGCTTTTGGTAAAATTTTATCTTGTAAAGTTTCAACTGATGAAAATGGTAATTCAAGATGTTTTGGTTTTGTTCATTATGAAGATGCTGAATCTGCTAATGCTGCTATTGAATCAGTTAACGGTATGTTATTAAATGACCGTGAAGTTTATGTTGCAAAACATGAATCAAAAGAAGTTAGAGAATCAAAAAAAAATGAAATTAAAGCAAATTTCACCAATGTTTATATTAAAAATTTAGCTCAATCATTATCAGAAGATGAAATTAAAAAATTATTTGAACCATTTGGTGAAATTACTTCATTCCATTTAGAAAAAGATTCTGAAGGTACATCAAAAGGTTTTGCTTTTATCAATTTTGAAAATCATGATGCAGCTCAAAAATCAATTGATGAATTGAATGATAAAGAAGTTGAAGGTTTAAAATTATATGTTGGTAGAGCTCAAAAAAAATCTGAACGTTCATCAGAATTGAGAGAATCTTTTGAAAAAGCAAGAATTGAAAAAGCTCAAAAATATCAAGGTATTAATTTATACATTAAAAACTTAGATGAGTCAGTTGATTCAAAAGAATTGGAAGAATTATTTCAAGAATTTGGTCAAATTACTTCTGCTAAAGTTATGGTTTATGAAAATGGTAAATCAAGAGGTTTTGGTTTTGTTTGTTTTACTACACCAGAAGAAGCTACTAAAGCAATTTCTCAAATGAATCAAAAATTAATTAAGAACAAACCAATTTATGTTGCTTTAGCTCAAAGAAAAGATGTTAGAAGATCTCAATTAGAACAACAAATTCAAGCAAGAAATACTGCTAGATTAGCTTCTGCTCATGCTGGTTTACCTGGTCAATTTATACCACCAATGTTTTATGGTGCTAATGGTCCGTATCCACCACAAATGATGAGAATGAGAGGTCAATTTCCAAATCAACCAGTTCCAATGTATATGCCACCTCAATTTCAACAACCTCAAATGAGAGCTCCTCAACCTCCAGTTGATGAAAAAAGAATGCTTGGTGAACAATTATATCCAAGAGTTATTGCTAAAGTTCAAGATCCTGAAGCTGCTGGTAAAATTACTGGTATGATGTTAGGTTTAGAAACTGAAGAATTATTACAATTATTACAAGATGAAGATTTATTCCAATCTCATTTTGATGATGCTTTAAAAGCTTATGAAGATTTTAAAAACAATTGAACAGGTGTTTTGAAATTTTAATGTTGAATTATGTTTGATTAAATCTCTATTTACTTCTTGATTTTATTTTGTTATACATATCACTAATTTTATTACTTGGTACTTTTGATGGCCAATATAAACCAGCATATTGCCATAATTCTCTTCTAGTTTTCTCTTTAGATCTTGATTTGGAAACTTGTTTTTCTATAAAGTCACCAACATTTAATAATTCAGTTTTTAATATTGTTGCCCATTCATGTTTTGATAATCCTTTATTGCCTTCTTTTAGTCTGACTAATGACGAATTGATTGGATGCATGATTTGTTTATAATTTGGTTCTGGAGAACTTTCTTTTGGTTTTCTATTCACTTCTTTTTTAATTGGTGCTTTTGGTGTTGATGCTCTTGGTGTTGATTGTTTTGAATTTGATCTTGATGTAGGTGGTTTTCTTGTTGTTGGTTGATCTAATAATAATGTAAATAAATATTCAACTCTTCTTGTTAAATGTACAGCTCCAGGTAATTTCTTTGCATCAATTTCTAAAAAGAATTTATTTTGAAATCCTAATATTGGATCATCTCTCATTGCAACCCATGAACCAAATCCAAATTTATTAACACCAATTAATAAATTTTCATCATCAGTTTCTGTCCATTCGCATGCCCAACCTTTTGTTGGTTTTGGCTCTTTATTTAATTTTATTTTATTATCCTTGACTGATTCATTTAATACTTTCATTTGTTGTGGTCTTTCAATTAATGTAGTTGCATTAAAACCTTTAATTCCATTATAGTTAAATAATAAAGCTTTTGATGCATTTGGATTTTGTTTATATAATTTTTCAGCTTGTTGATTCATTTCAGCATAACAATGTTTTATTAATATCAATTCATTCGGTATACTTCCTTCTTCAACTAATTTTTCAAATTTACCTTGTAAATCACCCCATTTTAATATTGATTTATAAATTGATCTAATTTCTTTTTCACTTAATTCATTATATTCTTTTGGTGGTTCTCTTGCTCTTCTTGAACTCATTGCAATTTGCTCACGTAAAAATTCTTCATCAGCTTTTAATTTCTCTTCTTCTTTTAATCTTGCCAATTCCTCCTGTGGTATAATATCATCCCATTCAACATCAGCTTTATAATCAGTAACTTCAAATTGTTTAAGGAATTCTTCTGATCCCAAATTTGATTCTCCCAATTCTGGTGTTGTAACATGATCTTCCGCATGATTCAAAACATCATCTAAATTCAAATTTTCCAATTTCTTTTGATTATCATTTTCTTTAAACATTGTACCAGCACCAAATTTTAAAATCTGACTCAATTCACTAGTTTCTGGTTCTGCTTTTTTAGATTTAGAAACATCAGTAATACCTAATGATATAATTGCATATTCTAAAATCATCTTTTTTCTAGCTCTTTCTAAAATTTGTTCTTCAACTGTATCTTTTGAAACAAAACGATAAACCATAACATGATTTTTTTGTCCAATTCTATGAGCTCTTGCCATTGCTTGTAAATCAGCTTGAGGATTCCAATCAGAATCAAATATAATAACTGTGTCAGCAGTCATTAAATTAATACCTAATCCACCAGCTCTTGTTGATAATAAAAATACAAAATCTGAAGAATCTGGAGCATTAAAATGATCAATTGAAATTCTTCTTTGAGCTGAAGGTATACCCCCATCTAATCTTTGAAATTTATAACCTTTTTCTGTAAGATAATCACCTAATATATCCAACATTCTAACCATTTGCGAAAATATTAATACTCTATGACCTTCTTTTTTCAATCTTGTTAATAATTGTTCTAGTAAAACCATTTTACCAGAAGACATAATCATTCCTCTTAACATATTTTCACGAGTTTTAAGTCCCTTTAATACTCGATCTTCAGCTCCGTCAAATAAATAAGGATGATTTGAAGCCTTTTTTAATTCACTCATTACATTTAATAATGAAATTTGTGAACCACTTGAATTTAAAGCTGCATAATTTTTAGTTATAATATTTTTATAATATTCAGTTTGTAAATCAGATAATTCAACACGTAATATACGTTCAGTTTTTGAAGGTAATGATTTCTCAACATCTTTTTTCAATCTTCTTAATATAAATGGTTTAATAGCTTCTTGTAATTCTTTTATATAATGTTCATCAGGAGCTTCAAAATCAATCTCTTGTTCAATATTAAATCTACCAGGCATAAGGAAATTACATAAAGCAGCTAATTCTTTAACATTATTTTGTAATGGAGTACCGGTAATTAATAATCTATTGGCAACTTTAAAAGATTTTAATGATTCATATAATGATGAATCTGCATTTTTCAATCTATGAGCTTCATCAACTGCAAGGAACTGCCATTTAAATGAACCTAATTCTGATCTATCTTTAAGTATATACTCATAAGTTGTTAATAAAATGTTGAATCTCGGAAATTCAAAATCTCTAATAGTCTTTCTTGCTTCTGTATTACCAAGATAATAAATACAATTTACATCTGGTGCCCATTTTTCAAAAGTTTCTTGCCATGCAGGTACTGTACTTAATGGAACAACAACTAAATGTGGACCATTTTGTCTTCTTGCATAAATTAACCATGATAAAAATGCAACAGTTTGAACAGTTTTACCCAAACCCATTTCATCTGCTAATATACCATTATCATTTTTACTCCATAAATAAGCCATCCAATTTAACCCAGTTAATTGAAAATCTCTCAATTCTCCGTTTTTAATAAAAGGTGGTTGTTTAATTAATCTTTCAAATTTAGGTCTTTGAGATGGTTTATAATTTGATGTATATTGTGGTAATATTTTTGAATTTTGTCTTTGTTGATATTTTGAAACTTCATTAGGTGCAATTTTAGCAATTGTTTCACCATCTTCCCATGAACATTCATCATAATATAATCTTTTCCATTTAACAAAATATAACATTTTATTAGTTCCATCATCTTCTTGAATTCTTTTTGAATCAACAATTCTTTCAGCTTGCGTATATACAGCTTGTTCATCTCTTTTTCTTTCTCTTTCTATATCTAAAGTTTCTATTTCTTCTCTAGTTGTAAAAGGATCAGAACGATATTCACGATCTTGAATTAAATATTTTATATAATTTTGGACTTTTTTAAAACCTTTATATTCAGATAATTCTTGATATGTATTCCAAGTATTATGTAAATGACTTGAATCAGTCCATTTAATTTTATATTTATAATTGGTTTTAAAATCTGAATCTTTAATTTCTTCATCAATAACTTGATAATCTAAAACTAAATCTATACCCTTTTCATTCCCTGGTTCGTCATAGTCATAATATTGATAATCCATTTCATTTCCACTTTCTAATAAATCTTCATCATCTTCATTGTCAATAACATAATTCACATTTCTTGAATTTCTTAATGAAAATCTAATATTGGAATTGTCCATTACGTGATTATTCTTCTTACTCTTCTTTTTTGGTTTGTTTGTAGTTATGAAATCATCATCGGAAAATTCTCCAGCTTCTTCATCATCATCTAGTTCGATACCATCATCGTCATATTCATCATTATTTATCTTCTTCTTCTTTCGCTTTTTAGTCACTATTTCATCCTCTGAATCATCTGATTCTATTATTGATGTAATTTTTCTTTCTCTTCCTGATCTTCGAAGACCATATAATTCGGGGTTCAATTCAGCTTCTTCAAGTTTCATGATAAATTAAAAATTAATTTGATATTAGTGAAAGGAAAATTTTTAGTCAACAAAAAACAAATCGAATGAGAGTTTTTATTAAGTAATCGAGATTGAGTTAAGGTTTAGAAGAATTGACATGTATATTTAATGGTTGATAGTTCTAAATTTCGATTTTGCAGCCATTGGTATATCCAGATTGAAAGCATCTTTGGTTTTGAAAACGTGTTCATGGCTTTATTAGTCGTGTTGTTATTGTATATGATGAATCTCATGGTTTAGTTGAGTCAAATTCAACTCATTAGACCACATTATGATTTTTTTACCACTAAGCAGCACCAAACCATCATCTTAAACCCCCAATTGAATTAGTTAACAACTGTTTCTTGACACATGTATCATGTTAGATTATATTCGAGTTGGAATGAAGACATTAAATTGTCAAATACTTGTACAATTCAAGTTCAATCATTTCAGTCGGACGGTCAAATCTGAAACATGTAACCAATAAAAACAACTAACCAATTTGGAATCATTCTATAACATTAGTAAATCAATCATGAAGTTATCATACTCTTGGAATGATGAATTATTGAAAATCTTAAACTTTGATAAATTTTGCAGCCAAATTCAAGCAACATAAACAATCAAATATCTAAAAAATACGAAGCAACTGAAACATAATAAAATTGATGTAATTAAACAAGTGATGTTGAACACTTTCCAATCTTACTTACCACCAATGACAAATCCAGCATTTGACACTTACTTAGGGACAATTATTGTACCATACTAAACCACAAATTTATATGATATGAAAAAGAAAGGGATATTTATATTTGTTTTTTTTCATTCGACATTCAAAAAATTTTTTGTTGTTGAATTATATTGGTCGTGCACCAGGTGTTAATAACGTGTTTTATTTTACTTGCGGTGCTACCAAGCTAGTTTTGTCAGACGAAGTGGAACGAAAATTCGCCCCGAAATTATCCGAAGTTTAGACGAGAGTTGGAGCCATTGCACGCTACATCGATGCCAAATCGTGTGTATATTTTATTCTACGCGATAAACAATATTTTTCGCGCTAGCTTTGAGGCAAACTCGTCCTAAATGTTTGGCCTTATATATCATGAACAACGCATTCTCTCGAGGTAAAAATCAATTTTATGGAATCAGAAGCTATTAATTATATACTTATCTCAAGTTTTGAATTTTGAATATTTTTTGTGTTAAGGTACTTAAAATTGGAAAAGTGATTTTTTGCAAACGAATTGAAATTTTTGCAAAATTTTCAAACGAATTCCGGCAACTTCAAAACATAATAAATACAGTCTTTGCTATTTAATCAATTGATTCGGCTATACTTGAAGTTACTGAATGAAGTCTAAGTATAATTTATCTTGCAAAATATCGTTTTTTTGCATTTTTTTAATGCAAAAGAAAGCCAACTAAAATATGTTTATCCAGTGCCAATTAACATGAATTTACTCTAGACAAATTGACCTTTTAAGGTAAGTTTAAGAATGTGAACTTCATTTTTGACAGATTTTTTCACAGTTTAAATTTCAAGGTAATATACGAGAGGACTGCATATAAATTTATTGAATTCAGAATGTGTAGAAGAATATTAGTTTTCAATGCGACAAAATAGTTTCTTCGTACTGAATCTAAGGTGACTCGTGCCAATTCTTTTTATTTATATGTCATAAACTACGTATTTTCACAAACCAAAAACCAATTTAATCAAATCTGGAGTGTTAGATTAGATACTCTACTTACTTCAAGTCTTTGATTTCATACATTTTTTCCAAAATCAGAAGTACGATTGTATTTGCAGTGATAGAATTAACAATTCATACCAGAGACTTCAAATAAATGCCTTTGGTTATATTTCAGATGAAAGTATTCTAATTAATAAACAGTATTTAACTTCAAGCTTTATTTTTGCGACAAAGAGCTAACGAAGAAAAACTACAAGCAAAACCATACTCAAGCAAAACCATAGTTGTATTAACCGGTACTTACACTGCTAGTATCATTAATTATACTGTAGATCTTAGTCAAATCTTACTATATTTTGTAATTTTGCAATAATTTGTGAAACACACATGGTAGCTATCCTGTGTCTCGATGCATTTCTATGCGTAAAGAGACAGCTACAAAAAGAATAACTAGTTGTGTATTTTTCAATAGTTCTTCACTTCTAGATAGAGCGGTGTCAAGTAAATTTAGCAAGGTTGCCGTGTTTCTTCTCGTGATACCAGTTCTCTGGCGTTAAATTTTATTTTTAGACGACGAAACTCTCGCGTGAAATAAATTAACCAATAAGAAACGAGTATTTAGTAAGCATTTACTCTACAACACTCACTAAACAAGGTACCAATTGATCAGTAATCTCATCAATATCATTTAGCTCGAATATCAGCTGTACTAACCAATGTTCATCAACTCAGGGGTAAATATTCCAACTTACTAGTAATATAATCTGTTCGGCCTGCATATAATCTCATTGAAAAATTTTTTTTTTATTTTTTTATTTATAATTTTTAATTTAGCAGTTCTATATTAAACATTCATCAGAAAGGCCAGTCATGAGTTCAAAAGCAAAGGCTAATAAAAAGGGAGAAACTAAATCTCATAATGAAAGAATTGCCATTGTTAGTACAGATAGATGTAAGCCAAAAAAATGTAAACAAGAATGTAGAAAAAGTTGTCCCGTTGTCAAAACTGGTAAATTATGTATTGAAGTTACACCAGCATCAAAAATAGCATTTATTTCAGAAACACTTTGTATAGGTTGTGGTATATGTGTTAAAAAATGTCCATTTGATGCAATTACAATTATTAATTTACCAACTAATTTAGATGCTGAAACAACACATAGATATTCAGCAAATTCATTTAAATTACATAGATTACCAACACCAAGACCGGGTCAAGTTTTAGGTTTAGTTGGTACTAATGGTATTGGTAAATCAACAGCTTTAAAAATTTTAGCAGGTAAACAAAAACCAAATTTAGGTAGATATGATGACCCACCAGATTGGGAAGAGATTTTAAGACATTTTAGAGGATCTGAATTACAAAATTTTTTTACAAAAGTTTTAGAAGATGATATAAAAGCAATTATAAAACCTCAATATGTTGATAATATTCCAAGAGCATTGGCAAAATCAAAAGTTAAAAAAGTTGGTGAAATTTTAAATAGTAAAAATGAAAGAAAAGAACATTTTGATTATGCTTTACATGTATTAGAATTAAAACATGTTCTAAATAGAGAAGTTGAACAATTATCCGGTGGGGAATTACAAAGATTTGCATTGGGGATGACTTGTGTTCAAGCTGCAAATGTTTATATGTTTGATGAACCTTCTTCATATTTAGATGTTAAACAAAGATTAAGAGCTGCTGAAATTATTAGATCTTTATTAAATGCAACCACTTATATTATATGTGTTGAACATGATTTATCAGTCCTTGATTATTTATCAGATTTTGTTTGTATATTATATGGTGTCCCATCAGTTTATGGTGTTGTTACATTACCAAGTTCAGTTAGAGAAGGTATTAATATATTTTTAGATGGTCATATACCTACAGAAAATATGAGATTTAGAACAGAATCATTACAATTTAGATTGGCTGATGCAGCAGATGATTTCATATTAGATAAATCAAATGCATTAAATTATCCATCAATGGAAAAAACTCAAGGTGATTTTAAATTAAGAGTTGAAGCTGGTGATTTTACAAATTCAGAAATTTTAGTTATGATGGGTGAAAATGGTACTGGTAAAACAACATTTTGTAAATTATTAGCAGGTGCAATACCAGCAGATGGTAATAAAGATATACCAAAATTAAATGTTTCAATGAAACCACAAAAAATTGCTCCAAAATTTACAGGTACTGTTCGTCAATTATTTTTTAAAAAAATTAGAG
The DNA here is from genome assembly GCA_947670415.1 of Insectozyma verbasci. Classification (NCBI taxonomy): domain Eukaryota; kingdom Fungi; phylum Ascomycota; class Pichiomycetes; order Serinales; family Debaryomycetaceae; genus Insectozyma; species Insectozyma verbasci. The sequence goes on along the minus strand of CANTUO010000002.1, from coordinate 82,909 downwards.
CATCATTTTTACATCCCCAATTTCAAACAGATGTTGTTAAACCATTAAAAATAGAAGATATAATTGATCAAGAAGTTCAAACATTATCAGGTGGTGAATTACAAAGGGTTGCAATTGTTTTAGCATTGGGTATTCCTGCAGATTTATATTTAATTGATGAACCATCAGCTTATTTAGATTCAGAACAACGTATTATATGTTCAAAAGTTATAAGAAGATTTATCTTACATGCAAAGAAAACTGCATTTATAGTTGAACACGATTTTATTATGGCTACTTATTTAGCTGATAGAGTTATTGTATTTGAAGGTGAACCATCAAAAAATGCAATTGCAAAATCTCCAGAATCTTTATTAACTGGATGTAATAGATTTTTGAAAAATTTAAATGTTACATTTAGAAGAGATCCAAATTCTTATAGACCAAGAATTAATAAATTGGATTCACAAATGGATAAAGAACAAAAAGCATCTGGTAATTATTTCTTTTTGGAAAACACAGAATTATGAGGAGATTAAACAAACAAATCTCAAAGACAAACATCATGCATGTCAGACACATTACGGTCATGATCCAACAACACAGCATCCTTATTAATAGTACAACTTGTATCAAATACTAAATAGTTATTCGTAGTTTATAGATTTATAAAATTTGGATGCGAAAAAAATAAACGAACAAAAAAATTTTAACACGGTTTTCATTCACTCTTTACTACGAACTGATCTATAACTAATAACATGTCAAATTTACAACCTACAGGTCAGTCACAACAAGTTCAAGTTAAAACTAATGCTCAAACATCTCCATTAGCTATTAATGTTGCGAGATATTTATATCAAAATCCAATTTTAAAACAAAGAACGGGTTTATTGAATGGTGAAACTGATTTAGATTTCTTTAGATATAAAAGATTTGAAAGAGCATTATTAAGTCAAGATTATAAAACTAAACAAGTAAATCCAAAAAATGGCTTACCTCCAATTAAAGATCAAATTGAAGTACAAAAAATATTTGTAATGTTAATTCAAAATCAGTTAATTTTACCAATTAATAAATTACTTTATAATGAAATTAAACAAGAAGGTTGGAAACCAAATAAAGAAAAACCAACATTAAAAAAAAGTGACAAGGCTGTTCTTGAACCTAATTATTATTATGGTTGGTTATATTCAAAACCAAATCCTTTTATTTTATTATATTCATTTTTGGCAATTGCTGGAGTTTTTACAATCATTTTGTTTCCATTATGGCCCACATTTATGAAAACTGGTGTTTGGTATTTATCAATGGGTGCTTTAGGATTAATTGGTTTATTCTTTTTAACTGCTATAATAAGATTAATTATATATATCATTTCATTAGTTGCATTTCCCTATCCATTTTGGTTATTTCCAAATTTATTTGCTGATTGTGGAGTTATTGAAAGTTTTAAACCATTATATGGATGGGAAAAGCCAAAGAAAAAGAAGGGAAAGAAACAAGTTACAACCAATGAAACTACGAATGAAAGTGGTAAATCTACTAGTATACAATCCAATGGCTCAACTGTTAATAAAAGAAAAGTAACATTAGAAGAAGTTGAAGAATAGAGTGGTAATATATAAATAGATCAAATTTCCTATATTTCGCATTTCTTTAACTTTTCTATCACCAATATTGTTTAATGATTAACAATTTGAATTTCAGCCCTGATTATACTTCATTATGTTTATCTAGTGATTCTTATTATAGAATATACAATTGTGAACCATTTGGTCAATTATTGAACATAGACTCACTGGCTTTAATTTTAAAAATGTTATTTTCAACATCTTTAACTATATTAGTACAAGAATCAAATAAATTAATTATACAGAACCTCAAACAAAATTTGAAAATATGTGATTTAGAATTCGATTCAAAGATAATAGATATAAAACTAAACAGAAAGAGGTTATTGGTGGTTTTGGAGTCTAGTATTCATATTTATGATTTAATAAGTATACAACTTATAAAAATTCTAGAATTGAAGTCAAAATTTATTGGAGATTTATCTGAGAGTTGGCTTGTTGTACCTTCAAATTTATTAGATGATGATGAGAATGGATATGTTATAATTTATGATATTATCAAACTTGAGGTGGTGCTCCGATTTAAAGCGCATAATTCCAAAATTGAAAAATTATCAATTTCAAAAAATCAAATTGCAACGGCATCTATAAAAGGTACTATAATTAGAGTATTTCATTTGAATGATGATCAAATAGATAAAGTATCAAATTTAAGAAGAGGTCATAATCCTGCTAAAATTACAACCCTCAGTTTTCATCTTGATAATCATATTTTAGGTTGTGCTTCAGAATCAAACACTGTTCATTTATTTAACCTAACTGATGAAATAACAACAAATGAAAATGAAAGTGATGATTCAAATGAAATGAAAAAATTGATACTTTCTAAACCTATTGAATCTAAAGCAAGTATTTCATGGTTGAAAAAGACAAAAAAATTGATAAATACAAGTTATAAGAAATTACCATATAAAGAATATTTAAATAATTTAATTTGGGAACCTCCTCGAAGATCTTTTGCTTATATTAAATTACCAGAATATGAAAAAGAAAAACCAAGGATTGAAATTGGTTTTAATCGTGATATAATATTTATTGCTTCTTATAATTCCGGAAAATTTTATCAATATCAATTACCAAAGAAAACAAATGATTCAGATAGGGAAGAATGTTTATTGATAAATCAATATAATCTAATATAACGTAATAAAGTTGGACAAAAAAGCACTAGTAATGTAAGTAATTCTAATCTTTACAAAATATTTTAAGGGGTAATTTTAAAATTTCGTCGATTTTATTTCTGTTATCGATACAACAAATTGTTAGTATCGAAACGCATATCAAAATGAACAGTCTAATCTTGTTTTGGTTTATGCTATATCAATATCAGCAAACTACTATTTTGATATGCAATCATATTTAAGGGGTAACCAATTAGAATAACGAAAAAATTGCTGCAAAAAAATAAAAATAGGTGCAAAATAATACAAACATAAACAAATATGAAATATTGTCATACAAAACACTACAGAAAACATCATAGTTTCAACAAACTAGATTCAAAAACTATAAAAGCTAAAACAATTGAATCTTTCGAAAAGTTTAAATTGAAATTTGAAAAATTTACTCAATTAATAAATCAAGATTCAAAAATTACAACTAAAATTAAAATTGAAGATATTGGTGGTCCTATATTATTACAATCTTCTAAATTTGAAATGATTGAAAATTTACCTGATAATGAAACTGTTAGATCTTATGAACCATCTAGTGTTTATTCAAGTTGGGATAATAAACAGAAATACATTACCATATAATTACAATGATTAATTTTGATAATGCATTCTAATGTGAAATTCTAATGTAATTCTAATGAAATTCAATGAATTGATATAATATCTATTGACTATTGTTTGGTTTTTCTGTTGTTCTTTTCGTTTACTATTCGATGAAATACATATCTAATTTTACTATTCTTACAATTCTTACAACTAGACTAGCCAATTTCTACAACAAGGTCTGTTTTGTCAAAATACTACACTATCAATTGCACTTAGATCTCATTGATCATTTAAACTCGGCATCAACCAGTATCTACGTCTAAGATCTCATTTTTCTTGATGGCAGATAAGCTACTACAATTTTGGAAAAGAGCCTATTCCATTCAATCGCTTCAATCACCTCAAATGCGTTATCCGTGGTACCAGTTTTTCCAGTAGTAGTGTAATATTATAGTATGTTCTAATTCGTCTATTTGCGCTTATTGGTGTCAGGTTGTGTAATAATTCACAAGAATTTGACTGGTAAAATTATGCCGTGGAAATTTAGGCCCCACAATAAAAAAATTCCTATATAAAGAACAATATATGTTGAACAAAAAATTGTCAACATTTATTAGAAGATTTAGCAGTACAATGTCATCAGAAGAAGCAGTAGTTTTAACGTCAGCAAAACGAAATGCACGTTTCATCACATTAAATCGAGTCCGTAAATTAAATTCTTTAAATACAGAAATGGTTTCACTCATAACACCAAATTTATTAAAATATGCAAAAGAACCAAATCAATGTGTTATCATATTAAATTCCAACTCTCCTAAGGCTTTATGTGCCGGTGGTGATGTAGCGGAAGTTGCTAATCAGATAGTCAAAAAAAACCCCAATTATGGTGCAGATTTCTTTGATAAGGAATATAATCTCGATTATATAATTTCAACATTTCCAAAACCTTATATTTCAATAATGGATAATATTACTTTTGGTGGGGGAGTTGGATTATCAGTGCATGCACCATTTAGAATCGCGACTGAAAGGACAAAATTAGCTATGCCTGAAATGGATATTGGTTTTTTTCCAGATGTTGGTACTACATTTTTTTTGCCTAGATTAGATGATAAATTGGGATATTATATTGCATTGACAAGTTCTGTTTTAAAAGGTGAAGATGCTTATTTTAGTGGATTTGCAACTCATTATATAAAATCTGAAAAAATTGGACAATTGACTAATAGATTGGCAGATTTACAACCTGCTGAAAGTGGTTATTTTGATCAAGTAAATCAAATATTGAATGAATTTCAAGATGAGTTGCCTAAAGATTATCAATATTTCTTATCTACAGATGAGATTAAAATTATTAAAGATGCATTTTCAAAATCTACAATTGATGAAGTTTTAGAATACTTTAAGACGGAAGGCTCTGAATTTTCAAAAAAGACCTTAAAGACCCTATTAACAAAACCAAGAACATCTATTGCTATCGGACACGAACTCATGAATCGTGGATTAAAAAATACAATCAAGGAACAATTTGAATTAGAAATGGTTGCAGCTACTAATATAATGACTATCCCTGCTGAATCTAATGATTTTGCAAAGGGAGTAGTCCATAAATTAGTAGATAAGATCAAAGACCCATTCTTTCCAAAATGGAATGATCCAAGCATAGTTACCTCCGAATTTATAAATAAAATAGTTACCAAATCTGAAACTACTAAGAAGTATTTACCTGATGTTCTTATTCAAAAATGGTTTGGTGTAGATTATAGTCAATATCCTTATAATTATGGATTACCTAGAAATAAAGAAGTTAGTGATTTTATAGCAGGTACTGATGGTTCAAATAGAACTTATTTACCTACTCCTAATGAAGTATTTAAACATTTTAAAGGAAAATCAGGAATTGAGTTGAAAGTTAAACAATTGTTGGATTTACATGGTGAAACTGCAAAATATGATCATAAGTATGTTACATGGAAAGATTAATGTAAGAATGCATTAACAACTTAACTAGTAAGGATGCTTTTGAGGTAAACTAATTTATACACTACTCCAACTGGATAAAATGAGATAGTAGAATATTATTACAATATATATTACAGTTATTTATTTAACTTTGTCTAATATTGAGACTTAGTTTAAAGCATATATTAAATATGCCTTAATTGTTTTGTTTTTTGCATCCTGACTTCATCTCAATAGTTTTCTTGCATCCTTACTCTTACTTAAACTTTTCTAATACCAAATCTTCACCCAATTCTTCATAATCAGCTTTTGAAATAAACCAATTATCCAAAGCAATTTTATTTCCCAGTTCATCATTTAACATATTTGCTAAATTACATGCACCTAACCATGAACCAAATTGTCTATCCCAGATATCTGAATTATCTGAATTTGTAGGTCTAATTTGATGAACAGCATAACTAAAAGGATAATCAGGAAAGAATTTTTGTGTCAATGCTCTTAAATCATTTATAATATGATCAGGTAAACCTTGAGCACTTGAAGTTCCACCAGTAATTAAAACATTATTTAATAAAGTTTTAAATAATTCAATAAATCTAGCGAATCGATTTTGAGATGGTGCTCCATTCGAATCTGAATTAGTTGCATATAATGATTGTTGTAAATTAGTTAATGAGAAATAGATTAAGTTTGTAAGTCCATGACTTTCTGGTTTATCTAATGTTGGTTCGGGGATACTTATATTTGGAATTTTAAAACTAATTGGATCAAATAAATGTTCGAGATGATTTCGTTGATCGGACACATTTATATGACTATGATTTAATAATTGATAATTTTTAACTTGATAACTTAATGATAAATTTTTATAATCTGATAATAAACCATGAGATAAATTCCATTGTTTAAATGAGTCAGAACCTGAAACTCCGAGATTATCAGTTTTGGATTGGAGATAGTTTAAAATATGTAAATTGAGAAAATCACCAGCATATTTTGAATGATAAGAGCTTTTATTTTGAATTATACCATCTAGAATAGGAGTCACTGAAGTTACACTAGCTCCTATATCAATTACTAACCCCGTTGATTTCCCACATCCATACAATTGAGATAATGGATTTTTTATAAGACTAAAAATTGGAACTTCAAAATTTTCAAAGGCAATTTGACATAATTTTGTTTTATTTTTATTTGTATTCCATGTTTGTTCAGTTATCACCAATGGATATTCTTTTGAATCTATGCCATTATTATTATCAATATTATCATATACATATGACCAATTATCTACTATTCTATCAAAATTATAAACTAAACCATTATCTAGTAACGTCATGACTTCTAAGTTTGGATTATTTAACATTTCATCATCACCTATAATCACTTTACCATTCTTATCAATCATATAATTTGAACTGAATACTAAATTTGGTAAATCATCAGTAGCAAAACCAGCTTTAGTAGTATATGAACCATTATCAATAACAACAGCTGGTGAAGTCATATTGTTAGTTTTTTGGGTTGGTGATAATTTTTTTTTTTTTTTATCATTAACCAAATTTGATTAATAAGAACAAGAGACCACCAGACAATGTTAAGAGGTATAAAGAAGATACAAGGGTTAAGACGCTTTGTTACTGCTCCTGCTCCTACTTATCGAACTACAATATTACCAAACGGTTTGACTGTTGCTTCTGAACTGATGCCGGCTACTAGAACTGCAACTGTTGGTGTTTGGATAAATGCTGGTTCAAGAGCTGATAATCCAAAATCAAGTGGTACTGCTCATTTTCTAGAACATTTAGCATTTAAAGGAACTTCAAAGAGGACTCAACATAATTTAGAACTTGAAATTGAAAATATTGGTAGTCAAATTAATGCATATACTTCAAGAGAAAATACTGTTTATTATACAAAATGTTTATCAAAAGATTTAGGTCAAAATGTAGATATTTTGAGTGATTTATTAACTAAATCTAAATTAGATAAAAGGGCAATTGAAAATGAAAGACACGTTATATTACAAGAATCAGATGAAGTTGATAAAATGTATGATGAAGTTGTATTTGATCATTTACATGCCGTAGCTTATAAAAATCAAGATCTTGGAAGAACTATCCTAGGTCCAAGAGAATTAATAAAGACTATAAATAGAAACGATCTTGTAAATTATATAACTACAAATTATAAAGGTGATAGAATGGCATTGGTCGGAGTTGGAGATGTAAATCATGATGAATTGGTTAAAATGGGTTCTACATATTTTGGAAATATAATTAAATCTGATAAACCATTCAAACAATCTGGTGATGATTTACCTATTTTCCATGGTGATGAAATTAGAATTCAAGATGATTCATTACCTGTTACTCATGTTGCTCTTGCTGTTGAAGGTGTAAGTTGGTCAGCACCAGACTTTTTTGTTGCATCAGTTGCAAATGGTATAATTGGAACTTGGGATAGATCAATTGGTGTTGGTTCAAATTCGCCAAGTCCATTAGCAGTGATAGCTGCAACTGGTGGAGTTAATAAAACTCCAATTGCAAATTCTTATATGGCTTATACTACATCATATGCAGATACCGGATTATTAGGTGTATATTTCACTGCTGAATCAAATTCAAATTTAAAAATGATGATTGATGGAATTCAAAAAGAATGGGGAAGATTAAGTAACGGAAATATAACTGCTGAAGAAGTAGAAAGAGCAAAAGCACAATTAAAAGCATCTTTGTTGTTGGCTCTTGATGATTCTACTGCAATTGCTGAAGATATAGGAAGACAGGTGGTAAATACTGGGTATAGATTAAGTCCAGAAGATGTATTTGCAAGAGTTGAATCAATAACGAGAATTGATGTTATAAATTGGGCAAATTATAGATTAAAAAATAAACCAATTGCTTTAGCTGCTGTTGGGAATGTAAAGACATTACCATCACATAGAGAAATCACAAATGGGATGAATTTTGAGTAAAGGTAAGGATGCAAAACACAACGTAAGGATGTAAAATACAATGTAATGATGCTACTACAACAGCAAATGGGACAAACTTCTTGTAAATAGAGAATATAGAAATTAATAGACGAAAATTATTTATTATAAGGATGCAATAATGTAAAGATGCAAAAATACAGCAAGGAATGCTGAGTACAATCTACAACAACTGCTCTCATTCATTATTCATCAAAATAGGTTATTACTATTTGGAGTTTCTTCTTCTTCTACAGTACCTTCAGTTATCAACTTAGAATCATGAGGCACTCTTTTCATTTGTTCAGGAGGTGGAAACAAATTCCCAACATTTTCAATCCAACGTTTCCTCTTCTCCAATAATGCTCTCATTCCACTATTTATAGCTTGTTGATTTTGAGTAGGTAATGTATTTTCAATAGTTTTCTTTTTTTTACCTTTGCCCTTGAGTCGTTTCATATAAGCTTGATCAACTTGTTTATCTAAATCTTCGAGTATTGCACAATATTCTTGATAGGCTAATTGATCTTCAACTAATGGTATTAATTTTTGCTTATTTGCTCGATTTCGACTCACTACTTCTTTTAATTCTTTTTGAAGCGTACGTATTTCTGCACATACTTCATCATCTTCTTTATTTTTGATCCATTCTTCATTATCAATGATTGAAGAAGACTTCTTGGGTCGTTTTTTATCTGTCGACGGTAAATTCATAAATATTCCAATGTATTTAAGTTCCCTTTTCAATCGTTCTTCCAATGATTGAAAATCATTAACTTCGGTATTTAATTTATACTCCTCTGAATTTATCTGAGCAGCTACTTCATCTTTCATTTCTTCTTCTTCGACCTCATGAGTACTAAATAATGCTGATAATAACCTACTACTTAATGGACCACATGAAATATCTTCAGAATATAGATTTGAATCATTGATTTCATCTAACTTCCCCTTGGCTTTATACGAATCAAATTGTGGTTGTTGAAAAGCAGGTGAATTTAATTTTGATAATAATGTAGAATCTTCTTCTGCCCATACATCAGCATAAAATTTACCTAACTTAGGTATTATAAATGGATTTAAATCCGGATCATACAGTTGTTTTTCGAATCCAGGTGGTATAACATTTCTCTCATTTAAAAATTTCAAATCTTCATTTGAAAATGGCCTGAAATATGACTCAATATATGATTGGAAAGTCGTGAATTGTACTTGATTAGTAGGTGGTTTATTCTTTGAAAAATCTATATTTGGGATTGTACCAGGCAATAAATCTAATAAATCATGTTCGGGATAAGATGCAACACCATATTTCTTTTTCAAATAGTCCTTGCCTTGCGTTTCAAGATTATTATTCTCTTCTGAATATAAACCTAGTTCTGCTATGGCTTCTTTTGACAATGCTTGTGGTTCAACATATTCCGATTTGGGGTTTTTCAATCTTGTATCATTTTCATGTGTAAATGAGCCTAATTGTTCTGGTGGAATAGGATCATCCTTTGAGTTAACTTGCTCTTTAGATTCAGTTTCTTCAGTTTTGATTTTTTTAATTGGGGGTGGTTTGTCTACTAATTCTTCTTCTTCTAGTTTATGTTTCTTCGATATTGAATTTAATAGATCATCATCTATTTTCTCTATTTCATTTAATTGTTTATATAAATTTTTAAATAGTTTGTTGAGGTTTGTTAATGTATTTAAATTTGGTATTTTATGAATATGATCGCCTTCTAATAAGCCATTTGATGAATCATAAGATAATTTCAATTCGTTGATTATATCATCTAATGTTGTAGATGCTAAATGTTCAGTCATAAGTACGGATAATAAAGATGCAAATCACTTTATACTGTTTTTCAATATTGTTGTTTCAGAATTTTTTCGAATTATGTAAGAAATATTTATTATACTATATACAACTGCTACCAAGTGTTTTATGGTGATAAACTATTAATAAATGATTCATCAACTGTTCTTGTTCGTTCTTTAATTAAATGTTCAATTATTCTATGTCTTTTAACTGGAGCATCTTCTTGTTTTTCCCATTCTTTAGGAAATTGTGGTTGTTTTTTACCAATTATAGTCTTCATATGACGTTTATCTAATGGTACATCACTCATATCATCAGTTAAATCCTTAGCTTCAGTTAATAATTTATTAAATGTAGAAACTAGGTAGTTTACATTTTGTGCAACTTCTGCATGTCTATCACTTTTCAATTTAAATGTATTTAAATCATGATTGAAATGTTTACCAGCTAAGACTTTAAATTTATATTCTTGCTTTAAATCCAATTCAAGATCCCTTAATTTAACTTCTAGTTTCACAAGTCTATTATATTGTGAATTAGTCTCATTTGAAAAATCAGATTGATAAATTAATTTCAATGGGGTTTGATATTTTGGTTTTGGTTGATATGGTTGTCTATATTTAGCTAATAATGGGATTTCAAAAGCAGCTACTCTATTTAAATTCTCAATTCTACGTTGATTATGGGGTATTGCTCCATTATCTATAACAAATTGATTATTTAATTTTTGTGGTTTTCCTCGATCTTTCATTGGTGTATTATTCATTAATCTTTCTTTAAAATTTTCAATCTCATATGCATAATCTAAAGTAGGTTGATTTTTAACTAATGATGAAACAGTAGATAATATAGCTGTTCGTTCTTCATTTGTTGGATTATATGCATCACCTAAATATTTCTTTCTTGTTTCATGTAATTCAAAAATTTGATCTGCTGGTAAATCCTTCCATGCATGTGGATTAAGATATAATGGTTTCAACCTACAAATGGTAGTTGAGAAACTACGAGCTAAGGGTATTACGCTTTTCATAGTTGGTCTATTGGTTGAAAAATTTTGATAATTTAATTTGTTTCAGATTCGCACTACTAAAAAGCTACCAATTGCAAATTCATAAATTAATATTGAAACTATACACTGATTATTTCCTTTCTCTTCTGATTCTTTTTGCTATTGAATCATCATTATCATTATTATCATTAGCATGTTTTTTGGTTGGTTTTCTGTCTGTTTTTTTTGGTTTTGGTTCATCCTCTTCGAATTCCTCTTCCGCTTCTTCTTCCGCTTCTTCTTCCGCTTCTTCTTCAGCTTCATGATCACTTAAATCTTCTTCTTGATATTCCTGTTCTTCTAAGTCCTCTTCTGGTTCTTCCTCTTCTTTGATTCCAGGTGCTTTTAATTCTTCTTTTGCGGTTCCAGGATGTTTCTCTTTATATTCTTCTTCTGTTGGCTCTGCTGCTTCTTGCTCCATTTCCTCTATTTTTACTTCAGGTTCCTCTTCTTCGTTAATATCTTCTTCTTCTTCTGGACCCAAATCTTCTTCTTGATAATCTTGTTCTTCTTGTTCTTCATCAGCACCCTTTTTCTTTTCAGTTTCTGACTTAGGAGGCCTACCTCTTGTTTCTTTCTTTGGTTGTTCTTCTTCTTGTTCTTCTTTTATTTGTCTCTTTTCTTCAGTTTCTTTCTTTGATGGTCTACCTCTTGTCTTTGGTTGATCTTCTTCAGTTTCTTCTTTCTTTGGTCTACCTCTAGTTTCTTTCTTAGGTTCTTCTTCCTCTTCTTCTTCATCTCCTCTCATTTCTTCAGTTTCTTTCTTCGAAGGTCTACCTCTTGTTTCTCTCTTTGGTTTTTCTTCATCTTCTTTCTTCTTCTCAGCTTTAACTGGATTCTTCTCAGCCTTGGTTGGTTTTTCCTCAGGTTTCATTTCAACTTGTTCTTTCTTTCCCTTTCTACCAAAAAATGAAGTAATCTCCTGTTGTGGTTTACCATTTACTTTCTTTATAATATCTTCAGTTTTATAACCGGGGTTTCCAACATCTTTAGACACAATGTACCCTTCAATATATTGATAAGCAATATTAGCAGTAGAATTCAAAACCGTCTCAATTAGTGCGTCATCCCATTCATTATTTGGATTCAACCAATCAAACCACTCACTTGATCCCGGTTCAAGCATCATTGGTTTTCTAGAATGTAACCAGCTCAAATCTTTTGAATCATTTTTGATAGCTGGAGCAGTTATAATTGTAAATGTACTTAAATATTCCCCATTTATATTCTTGAAATCATCATAATTTGTATTATGGGAATAAAAACCAGCAAGGTAAACCAAATCTGACTTTTCCGAATGAAGATAATATGGAATCTTATCATTTTTAGCTTTTAACCACTCAAAATATCCCATAATTGGAATAACACATCTATGTTTTTTACTTGCATTCCATACTGATTGATGTTGAGATAATGATTCACGACGACAATTAAACCATTTACTTTGATGTTTTCCCAATTCTTTAGAATACGGTTGACCTGGACTGTCTGAATTTGCTCCTTTGGGTGTTGAATCTGTTGGTTTTGCCCAAGTTGGAACTAAGCCGAATTTTGAACTTTCGACAATGTATTTATAAGCTACTCCTTTTGGTGGTTGGACCATGTAGATTATAAGTGCTGTATTCGTAGGTGCTATATTGAATGATGGTTCCCAATCAATTACATTATTTGTATCGAGTTGAACGTTTTCTTTATCTACTTCATAGTCGTAAACCCCACGATTCTGTTCATTTGGTTCTTGATCGTTGTGTAATACAGTTTGATTAAATTCTTGTGGAATTGATGAAACATCCTGGATGAGTTAGTACTAATCCAATTGAGTTGGTAAATACATACAATTCCCATTGCAAATCTTCCACACATGATAGTTATGTAAATTGGTTTAATTGCTTCAAGGGTTAAATTTGAAAATTATATCATAAAATTTATATGCACTACAGAAACGGCTTTATACATATATATCTTATATGCAGTCTTATAGTATCTTTTAAAATTTAATTTGCATAAAACTCCGTCAATAATCGAGTTGTAGTTGTCAAACTTTCTTCGTTAAGGCTTCAGCTAGATTAGAGTATATAATTGTTAGTATCGTATATAAAAGGCTAAAGGCTATTTCGATTACCTTATAAGTCTTCAAAAAAATGGAAAAAAATGGTATTTACCAAGATAAACATTACTTGAACCTCGATTTCTGCAATTTCTACAGTATCTAATTCGGTTCATTTAACTTCAAGAACCATATAAATTTTGTTCTCAAGGCGCTATATTTCTCAAGGGGCTATATTAAGTTCGAAAATTTTGCAAAAATTTCGAACCACTTTTGAAAACCTACTTTCCCGGTTTTGAATACTTTAGCACAAAAATATCGAAGGGTTATAAGCGCGAGCGAACTACAAATTTTGATAATTTTGTTATACTCTTATCTTGATTTCGATTGTGGAGGTTACTTCGTGAGGTCATTTTACTCAAATTTTGCCATACTTAAGAAAAAATCTTAGTATTTTTCAATTTTGGTTCTCATAAACTGAGAATTCATTTAGGACTCTTGTTTGATGTATACTATATGTGATCAGTAGTTTAATTGAAAGATATGACTCGAAGAAGTAAGTAAATTCTAAACTCTTTGCAAAAATTTTGTATGGTGAAAAAGTGCCAAAAATTCAAATGAAAAAAAAAATGTATGAAATTTAGAAACTGAAGTATGTAGAGTATGTGTTTCACAGCTCCAATTTTGATTAAAATAGTTCTTATTGCAAGAAAATGGGTTGTTCTTGAGATGTAGACCAATAAATTTAGTACGGGTCGCCTAAAATTTAGCGCCAAAAAAAATTTTTTTTTATCGCACCGTGAAATCGCGTTGAAAGCTATTTACAATTATAAAATTGTCGTGCCGTAAATCTATCGAAGATATATGTTATAAGAGTTTAATTACAAAATTGAGTACTCAATTGGTTTAATCTTTAATTCAATTGATTTATTGCAAATTTACCAGCTTATTTCATCCTGACTGCATCCTTACCTTTACACTTCCTCATAATAATCAGGTTGAGAATCTGGATCCAAAAATTCGTCATAAGATTTCCCAAAATTATTAATACAATCTGGATCATCGGAATATTCCTGTTTCTCGTCAACATCTTTATTCAGCAAATCATTTCTCAATTCCATTTTGAACTTCTTTTTGAAGTTATTATAATCTTCTTGTGCTGCTTTCTCAATTTCATAATCTTCATCATCCACCCCATCATCTCGTCTCGTCCCCAAATGAGTATCTTCTAAAAATTTAACATTTTCCATTTCATCAGGAAAGTATTTTTGTTTCACCATTCCATTTTCATAATTTGGATTATATTTATATTCTTCACCATACCCCATCTCCTTCATTAATTTAGTAGGTGCATTTCTTAAATGTATCGGAACGGGCAATTTCAACAACTCAGGTTGTTCCCTAATCAATTTCTGTGCATTCCTCAAAGCTCTATATGATTTAGTCAGTTTTGAAGAATTAGCTAATTTATTCGCACAATGAGCTAATATGATTTCACCCTCCGGAAACCCGACAAATTCAATTGCAGCCTTTGCGGAAACCATGAATGGCAAAACACTTGAATCTCTTAATCCAATATCTTCACTAGCTATAACTATCATTCTTCTCATTATGAAAAGCGGATCTTCTCCACCATCTAACATTTTCACAAGGTAAAACATTGCTGCATTTGCATCATTTCCTCTTATTGATTTATGAAATGCTGAAATTATATCATAATGAGAATCTCCATTTCGATCATAAAATTGATGAAAATGAAGTGATTTCAAAAGTGGTTGAAGTAATGATTTAGTGACTTTGATTACTCCTTGTTTTTCAATACTACTATATTTATCTGAGGATAGATATGCATTAATTGATTCTAGTACGTTTAGAGCACTTCGAGAATCTCCCATACTTAATTCTGCAATATATGTATATGATTCTTTATCAAGTGAAATATAATGTAGATTATAAAGTGTCTTTCTAATGTTGTTTATGTCATATAATGCTCTTGAGATGATTTTGATTATTGAGTCAGTTGAAAGTGAGTCCATTATAAATGTATGTAATCTCGATAGTAATGCATTATTTAAATTAAATGATGGATTTTCAGTCGTTGCTCCAATCACAGTAACTATACCTTTTTCAATCACGGGGAGTAATAAATCCTGAACTGCCTTATTATATCTATGTATTTCATCAAGGAATAAAATTGTCTTTTGGTTGGTTAATTTTTTATGATTTTCGGCATGTATAAATGTTTCCTTTAATGATTTTGCATTTGAATCAACTCCTGATAATTCAACAAACCTATAATTTGTAGATTTTGCAATTATTCTAGCTAAGGTTGTTTTTCCACATCCTGGTTTACCCCATAATAAAAAAGAAGGAATTAAATCAGCTTGAATTATATTTTTAATGATATTTATGAGTTTCTCTTGCCCTATAAAATCATCTAATGATTTAGGTCGTAGTCTATGAGCTAATGGAGTAGTAGCGTATCTCTTTAATTCTTTAATGTTGGGCACTTTGTCCTTTTGTTTCTCTTTATCTTTCTCTTCAGATATATCAACTGGTTTAAATTGATCTTCTAAATTTTGAGAGCTTCTTAGTCGTTTTGATTCTAAGAATTTATCAGTTAATGTTGATTTCTTTGACTCTAATTTTGGTTGTTTTTTATTACTTTTATTAGAATCTAATTTTAAACCCATGGCTGAAAATGCATTTCTTTTTTTCAGTTGTGTTTGTGCTGGTTCTTGTGTTGCAGTAGTTTCTGGTTCTTGTTGGTTATCTAAACAGTAGTTAACGTGTCTTTCTAGTGAGGACTGTCGTATTGTTTTTGAACATATTGGACAAGTTGCATCTTGATTCATATAAATAGTTGGTATAAATTATTTTTGATGTTTCGCGTCTCGACTGAAAAATAAATATTGAAACAATCGGTAGGCGATATTTTACAACCAAAAGGTTTAATAACTGGTAAAATAAACGTTATAAGAGTGCTGGTTTCAAGAAGAAGGTTCTCAAAATTGTTAGATTTCAAGTGTTTTATTAGTTGCTTTTTTCCATGTTTGATATTGAAGAAGAATTTCGAAAATTTCAAAGTGCTCCAAAATATAATTTAAATAGTGATGAATTATTTTGCATATGTCGTAAAATAGATAATGGAGAAATGATGATCGCATGTGATGGATGTGAAGAATGGTTTCATTTTAAATGTATGAATATTGATCTAAATTATCAAAACTTAATTCAAAAATTTTATTGTAAATTTTGTGAATGGAAAGAAGTTGGAAAAACATTATATAAACGGAAATGTCGATTACATGATTGTTACAATCCAATAAGTAATGGTCTGAAATACTGCATTGAAGAACATGGGAAAATATTCATGAAATCGCAATTATTTAGATCTGGTGATCATGGATTAAGTTCAACTATGATTAAAGGTGTTTTGGATTATATTGGAGATGATGTTGAGAAACTAAAACAACTAGGTGCCTCATTTCCTGAGTTACCTGAGGTGATAAAATACAAAGACACAAAAGAAGCTGATTCATTTCCTGATGATGTTAAATCAGAACTTGAGAAAACTCAATTACAAGATCAAGAAGTAGAAAAGGAGATAAAACAACAAGAAGAGAAATTGCAAAACCTACTTGACATGAAAGAAACTATTAAATTACTAAATGAGAAGTTGACACTATTAGTTTATCCAGAACAACCTAAAAAGGGACAAAAGAAGAAAGTTGATTTATGTTTCTGTCATAAACTAAATGATGGAGAAAATATAATAAAGAAGATATATGAATCAGATGACTTAATACAAGAGATACCTGATTACGAAGAGGACTGCTTTCATTCAGTGTGTATAAAAGATCGAAAGAAGTGTTTACGTCATACTGGATGGTGGAATTTATATTATGATGAAGTAATTAAATTATTGGAAAGATTAAAAATGAAAAGAAGAAATTTAAATCATCAACAAGAAAACATACTACGTAATTATTCAAAAAAAGTATATGAGAATATATAATCACCTAATTAATTACTTTTTTTGTCCGTTTATTGTAGCAATTATAGTTCTTGAATGTTTATATCTTCTAAATTCACATAAATATGGATTTTGCCAAGTTCCAGTATTTAATTTCCCATTTGTAATTGGAATTGAAACTGAAGCACCAACAATTGAACTTTTAACATGGGATGGCATATCATCTGGGCCTTCATCTGCATGTAAATAATGATCTCCTTCAGGTACTATTCTATCAAGTGCCTTATCCATATCTGTTCTAACGTCAGGATCATAATTTTCATTCAAAGTTAAACCAGCTGAAGTATGTTTAATAAATAAATGTAATATACCAATTTGATAATCTTTAATTTGAGGTACATTTTTTAAAACTTCATCATGAATCAAATAACAGCCTTTATTTCTTGGACTCAAAGTGAATGTTACTTGTTCCCAGGACATGATAAAAAGATTGAAGATATATAATTGTGAATAGTTTTGAATTGATTTAAATTGCTTTAAATATGGAGTGAAAAATCGCTACCAATTTCTTTAAGTGGCTTTTTTGAATCACCCCCTAAAAATATATTTTTTCAGTTTACTGCGATGAGATATAAAAATAATTATAAACTATCAAGGTCACTTTTGTTTCAGAATGTCATTAGCTATTCATCAAGATGATGCAGATATTTTATTAAAACAAAAGAATATATTAAATGAAGATAATTTAGAAAAATATAGAGTTGCTGGTCAAATTACTCAAACTGGTTTACAATATCTTATATCATTAATTAATAATTCATATCATTTAAAAACCACGGCCAAAATTTCAGTACAAGATTTATGTTTATTAAGTGACTCATTCTTATTTAAACTATTGAATAAACAATATGTTAATAAAGTTATTGAAAAAGGTATATCTCATCCAACAACTATAAATGTAAATGAATTAATTAATGGATTTGCACCTGAAATTGATGATGAAAGAGAATTTTATTTTAAAGAAGGTGATGTTGTAACATTAAGTTTAGGTGTTCAAATTGATGGTTATACTTCCCAAGTTTCACATACTATTGTAATTTATCCGACTGAAAATAATAAACCTACTGGTCCATTATTAGGTAATAATGCTGATGCTATATGTGCTTGTCATATTGCAATTGAATCAGTAATTGCATTATTAGGATGTTCATTAAATCCTGAAAAATTACCACAAAATTTACAATCAAGTAAAATCACCGGTAGTTTAATTAGAAATTTAGTGGATTCAATAGCTGATCAATTCAATTGTATTGTATTACCTGGGTCAAAAATTAGAAGAATTAGAAGATTTTTAGCTGGTCAAGCTGAAGGTATAGTTGCAGAACGTGATTTTAAAGGTGTTGTATGGGATGAATCACATCAAGAAATTAGATTATTAAAACAAGGAAATACAACACAAGATTTAATTGTTTCTGAAAAACCACAAAGTACAAATAATTCATCAGCTGTTCCTAATGATGAATTTTTCATCGAACCTGGTGAAGTATATCAAATCGATTTAAAAATGTCAGGATTATCAAATTTAAATGAAATTGGTATAATTACAACAGATGAAATTGATCAATTTTCAGGTAAAAATAATAAACAAGATTTTAATAGTAAGAGTTCAATTTTCATACGTGATTTTGCAATAACTCATCAATTAAAATTGAAAACTGCAAGAAAAATGTTGGGTGAAGTTGATAAGAAATTTTCAGTATACCCATTTAAATTAGATTATATTGGAAATGAATTAATTGATAATGAAAAATCACAACAAGAGATTAATGAACAGATAGCTAAACTTAAACAATCAATGAAATCAAATAGATTAGGGGCATCAGAATTAATAAATCGTCATTTAATAAAATCAAAACCAATTCAAATTACAAAATTTGTACCATTAAAAGAAATTTTATTAACTTCAAACCCAACTGGAAAACATGGAATTGATTTAAGTAAACCAGTATTACCAGGGATGGAAATTCCATTACCTAATATAGGTATATCAAGTATAAAATTAAAATCATTATTAAAAACTGGTTTTAATATAAGTAATGTTAGAGAATCAACTACTATAATAATAAATAATAACAACAATAATGAAGTTTTAAGATTAAATGGTGGTGAACAAACTGCGAATATAAATTGGATACATTCAAATTATAAATTAAATCAAGATTTACAAGACACTATAAACTATTTAATACAATTAACTAAAGATAAAAGATTTGGTATTAATTTAAAAACTATAAATCCATATAAATTGAAACAACAAAATGCATCTGTTGAATCAATGCAAATAGACTAGCAATTTCCGATTTAATAGAGTAGCTGATAAAGCTGATAAAGCTGATAAAGCTGATTTCTTTAATAGAGTAGCTGATAAAGCTGGTTTCTTTAATAGAGTAGCTGATAAAGCTGATAAAGCTGATAAAGCGGATTTCTTAATACATACAAATAATTAGACGATAAAACCAAATGGTAATTACACACTATTATTACTTCATTTGTCAAACATCGGATGGCAAAGTTGGTTAATAGTACACGACTTTTATATCTAGATTTGTCTAAGTTTACATTAGATTAAGCAGCATATCGCAGATTATATGTAGATTTATTCGAGATAACGGTTATTGATCACATAGAGTATTGATTTTTCTATGATTCTACGTGTTTAAACAGTTGTAGGGTGTAATTATCAGTTGGCTTACTACGCTATATTTTTGGTATTTGGTACACCTCTCCTTTAAATAATCGAAATTATCACCAGAATAAAAAAGTTAAAATTTATAAATCACAACAACAAATCAACAATCAATAAACAAATACAACTACAACTTTTATATACTAAAAAGAGAGCTTTATAAATTTACACATCTACTACAATCTTTTTATATTAAATTAATTCAAATCAATTATATATATTTTTTTGTTTAATTAAAATTAAAAAAAAACTTAGAAAAAATTAAAGGTACGTACTAATTAATTTTTATATTCAAATCAATTAGGATAATTTCAGATCAATTGGGTGATATGATAATAGTTCAACTACAATTAAATCTATTCAATAATGGATCATCAATAAATCGAAATCGACATCGAAATCGACATCGACATCGACATCATCAAATATTGTTGCCAATATTATGTTGTTGTTTATCAAAATAATGCTACCAAATTATATTTTGTTTGTTGTGCCCAGGCGCACTACCGAATGGTACTGAATAATTAACGAGAAAAAAAAAAAAAAAGTTTTTCTTTGGATTGTCGTCGACTGACATAAAAATTATTATATTGAAATAAACAACAATCTTTACAACAAAGTTAATCAATTTATAGTTTAGATTTTATCAGGAACAAGATTTATATATCCAATTAGAATATTTTTATTAAATTCATTATCAATTAGTTAAAATTGTATGTTGATGCAAATTATTACCAGATCTATAAATAACAAGATTTTTAATTAATTGCTCCAATTGAAATATTTGTAATTTATTTTTTACACACAACAATTTAACGACACCCAATTAATTAAGAATATTATCCTATGTTGATTTGAAATATTACAAAATTGATTACTAACATGTCCATTTAGTTATAAAAGTCAGATCTATCCAAAAAAATAATATAATCAAAAAATATGCCTGCCTCAAGAGAAGATTCCGTTTATCTTGCTAAATTAGCTGAACAAGCTGAAAGATATGAAGAAATGGTTGAAAATATGAAAGCTGTTGCTTCTTCTGGTCAAGAATTATCAGTTGAAGAAAGAAATTTATTATCAGTTGCTTATAAAAATGTAATTGGTGCAAGAAGAGCTTCATGGAGAATTGTTTCATCAATTGAACAAAAAGAAGAAGCTAAAGGTAATGAAAATCAAGTTTCATTAATTAGAGATTATCGTTCAAAAATTGAAGCTGAATTATCAAAAATTTGTGAAGATATTCTTAGTGTTTTAACTGATCATTTAATTTCATCAGCTCAAACCGGTGAATCAAAAGTATTTTATTATAAAATGAAAGGTGATTATCATAGATATTTAGCTGAATTTGCAACTGCTGAAAAGAGAAAAGAAGCTGCTGATTTATCATTAGAAGCCTATAAAGCCGCAAGTGATGTTGCTGTTACAGAATTACCTCCAACTCATCCAATTAGATTAGGTTTAGCATTAAATTTTTCTGTTTTTTATTATGAAATTTTAAATTCACCTGATAGAGCTTGTCATTTAGCAAAACAAGCTTTTGATGATGCTGTTGCTGATTTAGAAACTTTATCAGAAGATTCTTATAAAGACTCAACATTAATTATGCAATTATTAAGAGATAATTTAACTTTATGGACTGATTTATCAGAAGCACCAGCTGGTAATGAAGAACAACAACAACAACAATCAAATCAACAATCACAAAATCAACAACAAGAACAAAGTCAACAACAACCATCATCATCAGAAGCTAAACAAGAACAAGAATAGATAAAATTTAAAGATTATTTTAAATATTAAAGTATTTAGGTTATATTTCTTGTGTGAATTTAATATATATTATTATTTTGTTTTGATATACTACTCCAATACTTTGTAATACTTTGTAATACTTTGTAATACTTTGTTATATTATCGTCTAATTACTGTTGATTATTCATAACATAATAGTTTAATATTGTTGATATATACACGACTATTAAAACACGAAAATATTTATTCCAAATAAAAATATAACAACAAAATTGATCTTATCAAATTACAACCAAATGCCAGAACCTGTTGGAATTGCAAACTTACCAAATCAAAGGTATGTGATATATAATTATATTATTGGGTTTTACTAACTGTTTCAGGTATAAAATTGTCTCCAAAGAAGGAGCTACTTTTACAATTATGGTTGCAGGTGAAAGTGGTTTAGGTAAAACAACATTTATTAATACTTTATTTCAAACTTCTTTAAAACCACATCAAGATCCTACATCAAGACATAATAAATTTACTTCACCTCATCAAACTGTTGAAATTGATATTGTTAGAGCTTTACTTGAAGAAAAAAATTTTAAGATTCGTTTAAATATAATTGATACCCCTGGTTTTGGAAATAATGTAAATAATCATGATTCATGGGTTCCAATTATTGATTTTATTGATGATCAACATGAAAGTTTTATGAAACAAGAACAACAACCAACAAGATTAAATAAAAAAGATTTAAGAGTTCATGCTTGTTTATATTTTATTAGACCAACTGGTCATTCTTTAAAACCTTTAGATATTGAAATAATGAAAAGATTAAGTACAAGAGTAAATTTAATTCCAATTATAGCAAAAGCGGATACTTTATCACCACGAGAATTGGATATTTTTAAAACAAGAATAAGAGAAATTATTGAGGCTCAAGATATTAGTATATATACTCCACCATTGGAATTAGATGATCAAGCGAGTGCTGAACATGCAAAACAATTGATTGAATCAATGCCATTTGCAATTATTGGATCTGAAGAAGAAGTTGAAATTGGTCCTGGTCAATTTGTTAGAGGTAGAAAGTACCCTTGGGGTATAGTTGAAGTTGAAAATGATCAACATTGTGATTTTAAAAAATTAAGAAGTTTATTATTAAGAACTAATATGTTGGATTTAATTTTATCAACAAATGAATTACATTTTGAAACTTTTAGATCAATTAAATTAGGTGGTGATGAAAATGAAGAACAACAAGAAAATAATGAAGAAGTTACAAATGAAAGAGGTGAAATTATTAAAAAATCCTCAAATAAAAAACCAAGAAGATTTCATAATCCTAAGTTTAAAGAAGAAGAAGATGCTTTAAAGAAATTTTTCACTGAACAAGTTAAAGCTGAAGAACAAAGATTTAGACAATGGGAAACAAATATTATTAATGAAAGAAATAGATTAAATCAAGATTTAGAAGAAATGCAATCAAAATTGAAGGTTTTAGAAGAACAAGTTAAAAAGCTACAAATTGCAAAGCGTTAGGTAAGGTTGTAAAACATTGTAAGGATGCCTTATATTGCTATAAGTTAGTTAGATTTTAAATAGTTTGGTGATTGAATTATATATAAATTTATATAAGCGTATGGTTCTATTCACGTGACACATTTCACGTGCAACGGTTATTGAAGGAGAATTTTTTCATTTATTTATCATTAAACGTATGGAAAAATCTCAAAAGTATAAACGGAATTACAGGGCTTGTTTGAACTGTAGAGTTCGAAAAGTTAAATGTGATTTAGGTCCAGTTGATAATCCACACGATGGTAAATGTGCAAGATGTTTAAGAGAAAGAAAAGATTGTGTATTTGTTGAAAGTAAGCGTGGTGGTGCTGCAAATGTTATAAATGGTAAAAGAAAGAAACGAAAATTAGATTTGAATTCAATACTGCAAAGTAATTCACCTGAATCACAATCTCACTCTCCTTATTCAAATTTTGAAAAACCAAATCTACCAAAATTACCACAACAAAATTATCAAAAATTACCAGGGGTCAACAGCTTATTAAATGAAGAAAATAAATTATCACCACCAATACCGACAACTCAAAATTCAAGTCCCAATCAATTTAATACTATGGAAGGTGCTTTAGTATTTTTAGCTAGTGCTGCTGGTACAATTGCAAAAGCTGATGAAAGAGATAATATTGATGCACAAGCAAAATATAATCAAATTGAACTGCAAATACATGAAAAAATTGACACTCCAAAGATTCAACATGAAAGTTACATACCTGAATATATTAAACCAACTGGGAAAAGAATGAGTGTACCTGCTGCTGAAAATGGATTTGCAGTAAGACCAAAAGCACTGAATAAATTATCAAATATTGAATATATTGGTCCAAAACCAAATGGTATATTAACTGAAGAAGAATCTGAAAGATTGATTGATTTGTTTTTTACTACAATGCATCCATTTTTTCCACATATTCCACAATTTTTACATTCGTCAAAAGTTCTAGCTGGTTATCCTATACTTTTGTGTGCTATATTAACTATATCATCACGATATCATCCATTTGATGATAATACAAGTACAAATATGAATGGAAATGTACCTAGAAATATTGAAGTTCATGATAGATTATGGTTATATGTTCAAAGATTAATTTCACAAACGGTTTGGGCTGAAGCAAGTACAAGATCGATAGGTACAATATTTGCATTTTTATTATTTACTGAATGGAATCCAAGAGCTATACATTGGAGATGGTCAGATTATGCAAATAAAGCAGAAGAACAAAATGAAGAATCAAATTCAATGCCTGCAATTGATTATCCATCAGATGGTACTAATTTCACTGGTTTAGGTGCAATGAGAAGATCACATAGAATGGCATGGATGTTAATTGGTTCTGCAGTTAGATTAGCTCAAGATATGGGATTTATGGAAATTAGTTCAAAAGTATTTATAGCTACACATATTGCAGAAATCAATTCAGTTATGGATATTTCAAGAAGATCAATGTTGGCTCATTCATTATCAGAAGTTGATTTAGATGAAGATGAAATTACTGAAGAATATATGGAAGAAGTTGAAGAAGAAGATGACGATGATTTTAAAATTATGAGAATGACAGAAGAAGATTTAAAAAAATTGGCAAATGAATATACTTTGAAATTTACAAAAGCTCAAAAGGCACAAATTGAATTATTGCAGATTATGTCATTAGGTCATGAATCATTATATGGATATAAAGCACAATTGGGTCAATTATCTCAACGACAAAATTTATCGGTATTGAATATAATATCACCATTGATTAATAATTGGGGTAGGAAATATAAACAGTTCCTACAACCGTCAAAACCTAAAAATAACTGGCAGAGAGCAAATTCGAAATCTGAAGTTACTGAAATTATAGAAAAAGAATCATTTATATTTGAGTATAATTATGTCAAACTTTATATTTATTCATTAGCTTTGAATCCAAGTCCAAAGAAGATTGTAGATAAGAAGTTACAAAAATCAGTAACATTGAAATTAGATGAATTGTCAAAATCGGCAAAATATATTGAACAAGCATTTATGTCAGCTAATGAAATGTTATTCTCAGCTCATAGAATACATAAATCAAAATTGTTAAGATTCATGCCTGTTAGATGGTTAACTAGAATGGTTAGAGCCGTTGCTTTTATTGTTAAATGTTATCTTACAATTACAGCACATAAGAAAAATACAACTAATAATTTAGATGAAACAGATGGTTATGATCCTACAATATTATCATTATCTATGATATCTATAGATGATATATCACAATCAATTCAAAGAGCTGCATTAACTTTAAGAGACTGTTCACCTGATGAATTACATTTATGTACAAGATATTCAAATGTTTTAATGTATTTATATTCCGAAATGAAGGCTAAAAAGAATAATAGAGATCAAGAAGAAGAATTCGAACTACCTACAGAACCACCAATGGAATATAATTTTAAACCTGTTGAAGTCAATAATACAACTCCATTAGATATGATTGGTGATAGTGAAGTTATGGAATGGTTTATGAATAATAGAAATATTGGATTGGATTTTGTTGCTCCTTGGACTGAAATGATTGAACAACAATTAAATCTAAATGATCAGTTTAATTTTGATCAAGTATAGAACTGTATATATACGTTTGGCTGCAAATCGAATCAAATTTCTCTAAATGGTAGCGATGTTATTTTTGTTTATATTGTTGATGAAATATTTAGATACTATACTATATTGTGTTTTATTATCAATTATAAGTTATCATTTGGTGATTTCACCATATACAAAAGTTGAAGAATCATTTAATATTCAAGCAACTCATGATGTTTTAAAATATGGGTTTGATTTTGAAAAATTTGATCATAATGAATTTCCCGGGGTTGTACCAAGAACATTTATAGGTAGTTTATTTATTTCATTACTTGCTAAACCATTTACTTATATATATGATGGTATTGATTTACAATTGTTAGTTAGAGGTATACTTGGACTTTTAAACTTTTCACAATTGGTCAAACTTGCGTCAATTAATAAGAAGTCGAAAATTTGGTATTTAATTTTATTATGTTCACAATTTCATATATTGTATTATAGTACAAGAACATTACCCAATTTTATTGCATTACCATTAGTTAACCATTCCATTGCAAAATTATTAAAAGGTGATTTATCTGGTTTGACTTGGTTAGCATTCACGGGGATAATTTTTAGATTAGAAGTTGGTGTATTTGCTACTATTTATGCTGTTTTATTAATGTTATATACTGAGCCACCAGTTATAATAATTTATTTAATTGCAGGTACAATAATCGGTGGTTTATTTTCAGTTGTCGTTGATTCATTTTATTGGCAAAAATTATTGATACCGGAATTACATTCATTTATATTTAATATAGTGGAAGGTAAATCAGTAGAATGGGGAACAGAACCTTATCTTAGATATTTTAACAAGTATTTGATTCAATTATTTAGACCACCTATTATATTAGCATTATGTCCACCTGGATTAGTTAATTGTTCAAATAGATTAAGATTATTATTTATAAGTTCAATTATTTATATTTTGGTAATGTCATTTCAACCACATAAAGAATGGAGGTTTATCATATATGTGGTTCCAATATTCACATTGACTGCAGCTACTGGATTATTAAACATTGCAAAAAAATGGAACGAAAGTTTACTGAATAAATTATTGTTATTAATTGTGTTAGGTATTATAGGTGGCACTAGTGTCTTATCATTATTTATGGGTTATGTTTCTAGTTTTAATTATCCAGGTGGTGAAGCATTACAATTTTTAAATTCATATGTTAATGAATCAGCTAATGTTCATTTGGATGTTGCTTCTTGTATGACTGGTATAACAAGATTTGGACAATCAAATGAATTAATAAATTATAATAAAACAGAAAGTGAAATAGATTATAAAGATTTTGATTATTTGATAAGTTCAAAGAAATTAGAATTCGAAAAATTATATACAGCTAAGCTATTTAAACAATTATCATTTAGAGATCCTTATATAATTACAGAAGATTATATTTACGTTTATAAAGTTGATTAATACACAATTTGAAATATAATTATTGATTTTGGTATGAATTTTGAAAAATGTTTCCACCTGCACCGAATACAGCTAACTACAACTGAGTTACTAAGCTGAATCATGCTAAGACGAGACCATTTAAGACAATTATAATGCTCTATTCTTCAAAATCAAGTACTTCAAAATGTAAATGTCAATGTTCTGCTGTCATTAATTTGCTATTGTATTATATTAAACTAGCTCTAAAAGTTTTAAAAACGGCAATTTGTCCGAGTGGTTAAGGAGAAAGACTTGAAATCTTTTGGGCTCTGCCCGCGCAGGTTCGAGTCCTGCAGTTGTCGCTATTAATTAACTTTTTGTAAGTTTGTGTGTTTTTTTTTTTTGCAACCAGTTTAAAACACCAATTTAAATCAACAAATTTGAGCTACATTGACAGTCAAAAACTGGTATTGGCTTGAAAATTAATTATAGTTAGCCTATGCAAGTAGATTTTGACTAATTAGTGCGTTTTAATTTTTTCCAAATTTTGATAGAATTTCGACCCAATCTTTAAGTTTTCCGTCTATGAAGTTTGACACTGGTTTCAATAAAAAAAACGATGTATCATCAGTCTCTTTAAATTGGCCAATTTCTTGATAACACTAGTAACGTGAACAAAACTCAAAACCAAACTATGTGAGGGAAGTTGTACAATTTGATATTTGAAATCCGTTCCGTTGATTTTGTACTCTCATGAAAATACCAAAATGAGTATTTTAACCCGGCTAGTTCTTCGGGTAGAATTTTCTAAATCAGATGTGAGAACAAAGCTTGAATTTTGGTCTAATTATTTATAGATAAGTTTCAACTTAAATTGAATATATACAAGACTGCATATACCTCAACTGTTAATGTTAGAGAGAAATTGATTGAAACTGTTAAAATGGCCTTTAAATTTAGTTATATTTAAATATACGATATATACGATGTGGTGCCTTTCGCTCTAATTTCGTGCCAGCTCATCTTTTATCGTCGCCACATTTAATGCCATAATTGCATCAAAATTTAGGCAAAAAATATTTATTCTATATGACCTCTAATTCTGGAATTTGGGTAATTGGATATGGTTCATTAATTTTCAAACCTCCACCATGTGTCTCATATAAAGTGACTGGTTATTTAACTGGCTATATAAGAAGGTTTTGGCAATCTAGTATTGATCATCGTGGTACTCCAGAATCCCCAGGAAGAGTTGTTACATTAATTTCATTATCGGACTTAAAACAACATCGAAATAAATTTAAAGATTATTTCAAATATGAATTACATGAGAATATAGATCAATTAAAAGATAAAGATTTAAAAGTGTATGGAGTTGCTTATTATATTGAACCAGAAAATGAACAATTCGTAAAGGAATATTTGGATGTCAGAGAACAAAATGGATATACCATCCACAATGTTGAATTTCATGTTGATAATTCACTGGAACTTATTCAAAGTACTATTTATATAGGTACTACTGAAAATGCTGCATTTATTGGACCTGAATCCCTTGAAGCAACTTCAAAAATTATCAAAACTAATGAGGGCCCCAGTGGTCCAAATATAGATTATTTATTAAATCTATACAATTCAATTAAAGAATTAAATGTTAAAGATGATTATATAGAAGATTTAGTTAAATCATGTATTTAAAGCAATAAATTTATAGCAGCTTGTTCTAATACATAAACTAGATTATTTATCTCAAGTTGTGCATCTTCAAATTGTCGTAATTGTAAACGATTTCTAATATATGGAAATGAATTCCATACAAATTTATCATCTTGTGATGGTGAATTAGAAGGTAAACCAAATAAAATATTATTATAGCCAAATCTTTTTACAAGTATACCTTTTTTGTTAAAAATTTAGAATTAAATTCAACCATATTTCAAAATTTTCTCTTAACTATGGACTAAATTGACTTTACGTAAAATCTAGTTCCACGATCAGTTCGTGTCGTTAGTATTATAAAAGTAATAGAATTTTTAGTTCCTGCAAGCAAATAGACCTTGATATTTTTTTGTCAAGGAATTCAAAATTGGAAAAGTAGTTTAAGGGTTCGAAATTTTTGAAAAAAATTCAAAGTGATTATGATGTCTTGAAAACATCATATTTATTATTTCAAGCATGGAATTAGCGGAATAAGCTATATTAAGTTGCAAAATGAAGTCTAAGTGTTAATTATTTTGCAATTTGATGTTTTTTGCCTTATTTTGAATGAAGAATAAAGTAATCAAAATTGCGTTTGCTTTGACGGCACAGGCACCAGCTTAATTTGAAATGATGGAACATTCGATCAAAAAAGTTAGACAACAACATCCGTAATATTGAGAAGGTTATTTACGATTCAAATTTCATGGTTAACTACAGTAAGACTGCATATAAGTCATGTTGTAGCATCAAGTTATTATTCTCACCTAAAGCGGAGCGAGATTGGCGCCAAATATCTTTTTCAAGGCGAGAGCTGGTTTTACTGCCCTTGCTAAGTCCGGAGACGTGTCAATTTAATTTGGAATAGCACCAGTAACAGAACTAGGATCTTCATAACAGGTTCAACGTATTAAACAACATAATCTATAGAGTACCTAAAACTCATTGCCTCTCAACGTTGTAGCTTTTCAATTTACATTTATTAATCTATAAATATTCTATAATTATTCATTTATGTCATAAAATTAATCAAATCATCTAATATAGCTACTGTTTCAATTGGATTTGCAATCCAAACAGTACAAGCACTTAATCTAGCTTTGAAGTCATTAGCTCCTAAACTTGCAAATTGATCACCAATATGTAAACTCTCAGATTTTTTAATTGGACAATATTCTAATTCTTCCAGTTCATTTTGACATAAAAATTTTTGTAAAGATTCAACACCTAATGCTTTATCACCAATATCTACCCAAACATCAGAACCACCATTGAAAGCACAAACTTTAACAGAATCAAGATTTTTTGAATCTACTTTCAAAATAAGACTTAATTTATTTGAACAACTCAACACCATTTCTTCCAATGTTTCACGTAATATTTGACAACCTGGATTTGGAATTATACCTACTGATCTTTCCTTTTTTATAATTGACGTTGAATCTTCAAGATTAAATTTATTTCTCAAATGAATCAAATGTTTATATATACTTGACATTATGAATTCAATTTTTCTAATGTCCCAGGTTTTAACTTGTGGTAATAACCATTCACTATTTTCTAAATATTTTAAACCTTTCATTTCTGAATTATAACGGAAAAGATAATTTGATTCAGCTCCCATTACTAATAAATTTTCTTTTTGAGATTTAGTTAATTCACAATGAGTTGAATTGAGATAATCTATTAAACCCTTTAATCTTTCATAATACTTTTCAGCACCTGATTGTTTTGGATATCCAGCAGCAGTTACCACACCAACAAATAAACCCATTTTCAATAATTGTATCAATCTTTTAACAACTTCACTTTGTTTTTCCAAAGATTTTCCATCTTCATATAAAGTAACATCACCATCAAAAGTTATTAATTTTAAATTTGTCTTTGTTCTATCTTTATAAATTTTAGTCAAGGCTAATATTTGAGCAGTATTTAAAATCATTCTAACATCATTAAAACTAGGACTAACCATTCTTCGTTTACTTATTGCTCTTCTTTCATCTTCAATTAAAAATGCTTCTGATAATGGTAATGGTGTGAAAAATCTACCTAATGAAGGAACTAATTTTCTTAATCTACTTGTTGAATTTTGAAAAACATCTTTATCATTAATTTCATCTATTAAAATTGTATGTTCAATTAAATTTTCAACATCTTTAAAAATTTCAAGGTATCTTTTTTGACAATCTTGAGCAACTACATTTTCATGATTTTTAAAATATATATCTGAATCATCAGGATTTTCATTATATAATTGTGGGAACTGAGAATCAAAATGTTCAACATCAGCATGTAATACAAAAGGACAAGCTAATAAACCTTTAATCCACTCTATGAATTCATCTCTTCGATGACTTTTCAATGCATATTCAACTCTATACCTTGATGTCATTTTGGTTGTATCTTGTTAATTATAATTTGGTTGTATATAGGCTTTTTTTTTTTTTGTTCGGAGATCTTAGATAAAACAAAACACGTTGATAATGCAGTATTTGAGAAGAATGATGCAGAGAGTGTAGATATGACCAATATAACTATGAAATTGAGTAGCTGAGACGCCTGAAAGAGCTCGATAAGCTTGTTGAAACATGTGTTATGAATTATTAAGCAGTTTTTTACGAATTGGCAGATCCTAGGGTATATAATTTATATTCATTTCTTATGCATCTTGTTCTCACCAACTGCCGCAATTATAACATCTCCTTATACTTTTTGGATATGGCAATAATTTCACCAATGATACTAACAGAAACTAATTTTGGAGGATATTTAAACGACTTAGCAACACTAATTATTTCACAACTTAAGTCTAAATGCTTTAAACTGTTTGGTATCTTGTATTTAGAATCCAAAGTAGCATGATAATCCGGATAATCTTCTCCTTCACTCAACCACTGAAACATGATAACCAAAACATAACATTTGAGGAAAATAATCAATTCCATCATTAAATAAATCTTTTGGAAATGGAGTATTTGTAAGTCTAAGCACATCCAAGTTGGTAAATTTAGTCAATGGTTTAAATGATCCAAAATTTGCATACGCAAGATATAGATCAGTCATTGTAATTGGAAAATTATAACGTGATAAGGATCTATCAAAAGCATCAAAACCTGTTTCTGGTGCTGTAAAAAAGGTTAACTTTTTAAAATATGAAAGTATCAAATGTAAGCTGTCTGTATCATATCTTGAAATTACATGTAATGTTCAATTTGTACCTTTAATTTCTCGATCAATTTTAAATATATCGAATGAAAGCTTGACTATATTTGTTTAAAGCTGTAGATTACTTACCCTAAGATTCTTGAGACTCAATGATACTTTGGTAGTTGGTAATGATAGATATTTCAAATTCTTTGATGAATTTGATCTCCAAGTGATTCTAATATTTTTGATCTTATTCCATATTGGTATGTAAGGCACATCTTATTCTTCAAGCTCTTGACTATCTAAAGTTGTGGGACAAAAGTTGTATCTATTCATAGTTTCTGCCAATTCCTTCACAGATGTGAAATTAACACAGTCATGATGTGAATGAAAACCGTCTTCAATGTAAGGATCAATACTAACTCGAGTATAATAAACAATCAAATCATAGCTTCTTTCATCTTTTCTTTCCTCAAATTATCTTCAGTTGTCGCCTCTTTTAGTAAATCATATCCGATCTAACTTCTCAATTTTCTATCATATAAAAAGCAAATTTTATGTACATAATCAAGGTCATAACTTACTTTATCAAACAATTCCTTTGGTAATTTATACAATCCCTTTGGTAGTTTATCCAATCCCTTTGGTAATTTATACAATCCCTTTGGTAATTTATACAATCCCTTGATTAAGTTTTCCATGTCATAATTTTTTTGGACATTGAAAGTGGAATTCAGCGTGTATTAATATTATTTGCAATTCTAAAATTTAGCTCAAAAAGTTTCCTAATTTGGACAAATGTTTCAGAATTAAGATCGCAATATGCAGGATCCAGGAACCATATATAAAAATTAAATAACTAAAGAGATAGAGATATTTGTCAAATACTAAATTCATTATTCATTACATATATATATTTTAAGCAATTAAACCATCTTGTCTTCTTTTTCTATCTCTTTCTTCAGTAATTGATAATTTAATACCTTTGCCTTTAGATAATGAAACCCAAGGTTTTGATTGTTCTTCACCAATAATGAAAACATTTGATAATCTAGTAACAAAAGTATTATCTAATTTATCTTTAATATGAACTAAATCAAAACCACCTTCATGTTTTTCTCTATGTGTAATAACACCAACTCTACCCATATTTCTACCACCAGTAACCATAACTAATTTCCCAGTATCAAATTTAATAAAATCATCAATTTTACCAGTTACTAAATCAATTTTAATAGTATCGTTAGCTCTAATTAATGGATCTGGATATCTTATAGTTCTACCATCATGAGTAACAACATATGGAATACCTTTTTTACCTAGTGCAACTTTTTTAATTTTTGCTAATTTATATGAAGCTTCTTCTGATGAAATTCTATGAACAGCAAATCTACCTTTAACATCATAAATTAATCTAAAATTTTCATTTGTAGCATCTAAAGTAATTACATCCATGAAACCAGTTGGATAGGTAGTATCAGTTCTAATTTTACCATCTACTTTAACATGTTGTTGCATTAAAATAGCTTTAACTTCTCTACCATTTAAAGCATATTTTAATCTATTTCTTAAAAATACAATTAATGGTAATGATTCTCTTAATTTATGTGGACCAGCACTTGGTCTTGGTGCATAAGTACCTGATAATTTATCAAGCATCCAATGAGATGGAGCTGCTAATCTTTTTAAATGATGTTTTCTGAAAACAAGTTAGTTAATAATTCAAAATGAAAATGAAAGAGATGAAATCTACGTCGCATTCAAAATAGAAACAAACAGACAGACAGACAGATAGATAGAGGTTCAAAAGGACATGCCACGTCTTCGGTTGTTTGGTTTCTTATATTTGAATCACGACAAGGCTCCCATCCAAGTTGATAAAAATCAACTGGTATGCCATGGAATTAAACAAATTAATGTTTTTCCATGGGCTTATTTTAGATTTTTCCCAGCCCAATGACTATTAATCATTGGTGTACTTCATCTCTTTCACGTCAAAGTGAGTAAACATACGGGCCTCTTGCCATATTTGTGATAATTTAATAAAGTTGATGAAAAGAAAGTGAAAAATAATTTTGAAAAATTTTCAAATTTATACGAAGATTGAAAAGCGAAAATGGTTAACACACGACCTAACTGATCACATGATCAATTTTTAAGTAGCCCTTATAATTAGTAGATAATACGATGTCAATAATTGTTTTCGATTTTTCTAATTTTTATATATTCTTGTAATTAACTATACAATGAATAAACCGACCCAAAATAAATAATAAAACGATTATTAAAAAACCTTAAACACTGAAAAACCAAAAAAATGAAACTGATACGACTAGTTCGATACTAATATTAGTTTATAACTTCCATCTAGGAGCAATATCTTCAGCTGTAGTGCTTACACTCTCATAAATGCACCAACACCCTCCTACAAACAACTGCAATGATGCACCAACACCCTACAAACAACTGCAATGGTAATTAAATTTTGTAAAAATAAATCTTCAAATTCCACTATTTTCTTAAAATAACTCTTTTTCATGTTTTGTTTGGCCAAACATTGCACCACCAGAAGATTTATTAACTTTATTTCTTGAATGATTTCTTAAATTTTGTTGATTCATTTCTTTTGCAATTTCACTTCCAGTCATCACTTTAATCCAATCAATTTTTAAACTAAAAGGACCATATTGTTTATCTAATAAACCAATTCCTATAGTTTTAACTTCCAGTTTATTTAATTCACTTCCATCTTGTATAATTCCCCAATTTGTCATCACAAAATCATTTAATGGAACAACTATAGTTTCCCATTGACCAGGATGATTTAAAAATAATCTATGTTGAAATAAATCAGTTACTAATGGAGTATTTGATTGAATATTAATTAAATATTTTCTTCGATCTCCTTTGACTCTCAATACTAAACTTTGAAAATTTGACCAATCCCAATATGAATCACCACTTAACCAATTTTGTAATTGATCTTTTGTTCTAAACATTGCATAACCTGATCTTGTTACACTTGGATTATCTTTTGGTAAATCTAAATTTAAAGAACCATAAAAATGACCACATTGTTCGGGAGAATCATATTTAAAATTAACTGTTGAATAACCACCCAATTCTTTATCTGATCTTGTCATAATTTGAGATAATGATTGTTCTGGATCATGTTTAAAATCTAATATAGTTTGTGATGTAGCTGTGGCTATATTTGATGATCTTGTAAATACATTTTTAAAGAAATTTGAATGAATACCTAAAGTTTTAATTGACATTGATCGAATAGTTTGATTAATAATTGGAAAGAAAAGTTTAGATTAATAAAGATTAATAAAGATTAATAAATTTAAGGGGGGGGGATAAATTCCAATTTATAGTTGGAAAATTCCATGAAATCATCATTCAATTTATACCATATTTATATATGGTAGTGTATTATTAATCAAAAGAAAAAAATTATTTATTAGTATATAAGCAGAAGCTGGAACACAATATTAAAATCAATTACTAACCCACATTTCGGAGTTGTTCTGTATAGAACTGCTATTCATGTAAGATTAGTTGAAATATTATAATTACCCCTAAATATTTTAGATTTCAAACTTATGATTGATAAGAGATAAGAATGGGAAAAATATTATTATAAGTGGAGAATAACTTCCTTTTATTAAATTTAGACTGAAGATATTTAAGTATTTAAGTATTACAACATGGATGGAGATGAGCCTTCTAATATATATTTGAGAAGAGGAGAGTAGGGGTTACAAATCATTTAACTGAAATCTAAACTAACTAAACCTTAAATTGGAAATGTTTGCTCTACGATATTTTTTGTCTTTGATTCAAGATCAGAAAAGAAAATTCAAAGTTAATTCCACGTTTATGAGTTTGATATGTTACCGCCGAAAGAAGATTTAATCCCGACACATCATTTATTGATCCACAATCATATTGATTAAAATGGGCTTATATTTGAAAAGATTGCCTTGATTAAATATGTTGTATAAATTAATGAAAAGCGGGGGTGCGCAACAATGAAAAGTGGTTGTTGTAACGTAACTGAATATATCAATTTAAACTATTAACTATGATAAGCAATAAATTGAAAATAATGGACGACTATGTATTTCTAATTTATTATATATAAAGCTTCTAGATTCTGTGAGTATTAATTCGCATTCCATTTGGTGCTACCAATGTACGTTTATTAAACTTTTTTGCAACAATTGGATTGACTATTAACTATTCATTTTTACCTAATATTACTAAATAAATAATCATTATTATTATCATTATTATTATTATTATTATTATTATTATTATTATTATTATTATTATTATTATTATTATTATTATTAGCATTATTATTATTATTATTAGTATCATAGTATCATTATTATTACCATTATTATTATCATTATTATTACCATTATTATTATCATCATTATTATTATTCTTATTCTTATAATTTAACCATACGCATATTTACAAAGATAAAGCTTTTTTTTCTCCTTTATCACATGTCAATATAGAGCTTCATTCAATCATACGATTTATAATTTTGGCGAAGTTGAAAAGGTTAATATGCATATTTTGATTATGGATACTAATAATAGCTTCCTTTGTCCTATTATCCTATTGTCTTGTTTCATTATAAATGGAACCATTTTAGTTCGTTTTTTTATTTTTTTTCTTCTTCTTCTTTTCGACCCAGGGGTTGTTTTTATTTTATTTGTTATTTTATTTTTTTCACTAGTCTAAAAAACTTTAACAAATGTTTATCGATAAATCAAAATTCTTTAATCCAAATGATGCTCCATATTATAATCCAATTGATGATCATAAAGTTGTTTTAATAACTGGTGGTAATTCTGGTATTGGTTGGTATACTGTTTTACATTTATATTTACATGGTTATATTATTTATATTGCAGGTAGAACAGAATCAAAAGTCTTAAAAGCAATTGAAGATATTAAAATTGAAGCTAAGAAAAGAAGAGATACTGAAAAAGAACAACAACATCCATTGGGTGAATTGAATTATATTTATATTGATTTATTAGATTTATCTACTGTTCCAAAAGCAGTTGAAAAATTCAAATCACGTGAAAAAAAATTGGATATATTAATTAATAATGCTGGTATAATGGGTATTCCGTATGAAATTACAAGAGATGGTTATGAAGTACAATATCAAGTTAATTTTGTATCACATTTCTTATTAACTTTACAATTAATTCCACAATTAAAAGCAAGTGATTTCGGTCCAAGAGTTATTAATTTATCTTCAATTGGTCATAATTTTGAATTTAAACATTATACACCCGAACAAAACACTTTAAAAAATTGGCCCAATTCTTGGTATACTTGGGTTAGATATGGTATTGCAAAAACAACACAAATTCAATTTTCAAAAGAAATGTCAAAAAAATATCCAAGTATATTAACAATTGCAATACATCCAGGTATTATATTAGGTACTGATTTGTATAAATATTGGAAAACTATTCCTGTTGTTAAATATGGAAGTAAATTGGTTTTCAGTATAAGTGATAAAGTAATGGGTGTATCAAATGAAGAAGGTGCATTAGCTACATTAAGAGCTGCAATGGATCCAAATTTATCAACAACAAAGAATAATGGTGATTATTTTGTAACTGGTGGTGTAATAGATACACCACTGAAAATTGCAAGAAATGAAAAATATTGTAAAGAAACATGGGATTGGAATTTAGAACAATTAATTAAGAAAGGGTATGAATTGGATAATATAACAGAAGTTGATGAAAAGAATTAATAGATAACTGTAATTTAATTAGACGCTATGTCATATATATATATATATCATATATATATATATATATGTATGATATACATTTACTGTAATATATATACACATTTACTACTATACATTTACTATTCAACATTTACTACTATACATTTACTATTCTACATGTACTATTATACATTTACTACTATACATCTACTACTATACATTTACTACTATACGTTTACTACTATACATTTACTACTACTATACATTTACTACTACTATACACTTACTACTATACATT
The DNA here is from genome assembly GCA_947670415.1 of Insectozyma verbasci. Classification (NCBI taxonomy): domain Eukaryota; kingdom Fungi; phylum Ascomycota; class Pichiomycetes; order Serinales; family Debaryomycetaceae; genus Insectozyma; species Insectozyma verbasci. Next base: position 44,780 of record CANTUO010000002.1, on the reverse strand, counting down.
TACTATATGCTTAGTATAAGATTCTTTATCTTATCTAAAATTCTCCCCAGGCGCACTACCGCTAAATATTTTTTTTTTTGTATCACGAAATAAAATAAAAATCCCCTTATCATATTTACAACCTTTTGTTAGCCAACTACTATTTACTATCATGGGATTCTTTTCAATCTTAAGGTAAGTTAGGTTAAAGGAAGAGAGAGAGAGAGACAAGATTAATACTAACAAAAAAAAACAGCACTTTAGTTTTCACAGTTTATCCTGTTATTGCTTCTTGTAAAGCATTTGAAGATTATACAAGAGTAACAAATAAAATATCTTCACAAAATTTTAAAGTTGGTGGTGTTACAATACCATTAAATTTAATATATCAACAAGATAATAATTTAGATGCTTCAGATGAAAAACTTTTACAAATACATTTAATTTCAATTCAAAAATGGTTAATTTACTGGATTGTAATTGCAGTTATAAATTCAATTGAGTCAATATTGTTTTTAAATTATCTTCCAGGTTATTCAATTTTAAAATTAATTGGTAGTATTTGGTTAATTATACCTATGATTTCAATAGGTAAAAAAGGAGAAGAATTTGATGAAAATAAATCATTTGATAATACATTAGAATGGAAAAATTTCACAGAACAAGGTTCGGGTTTAATATTTTTTACATATATTAAACCATGGATAGAAAAGAATCTTGAAACAATTAAAAAATTTACTATAAATCCATTTGATTTAATTCAAATTTTAAAATTGGCAAATTTTATAAATAAAGATGGTGAAAATAACGATTCAACTGAATCTTTATTAGATTCATCTTTTGTAATGGTTATGAATATGAAGAATAAATTTACTGGAACTAGTGAAACGCCTGCTGAACCTAAAGAAGTTAAAGAAAATGATTTTGATGTTGTTGATACAATTACCAATGAAGAATCAGAAAATGTTCCAGTACAAAGAAAAAAGAGTTATTACTTTTTTTAATCCGTATTATACGTATTATATGTGTCTATTATTTTTTATTTACAAGTTTAAATATTTATTTAATTGTTCCATTTGTGATTTTTTATTCATTTCATTATTGAAAATTTTAACCATTTTTTTACCCATTTTCTTTTTATTTTTTGGAATATATGTATTTGGTAATTTATCTTGTTTATACATTCCATCATTATTTTCTAATGGTTTATCTTTATCTGAACCTTTTGCAGTATTCAATTCAACAAATTTTTCTCCATTTTTCATTTGATCTTCTAATGAATCAACTAATGATTTTGGTACTTCTGGCCAAATAAATGGATCTGCCATATCAACCGTCATTTTCTTCAATTGTGGTGATCTATATCTACCTAAATCCCAAGGACCTCTTTTCCAAGTACCTGGTTGTAATTGAACTGTTATATTTAAAGCTCTTAAACCATAAATATTCCATAAATAATCTCTTAAATCCATTTTATTCATAGCTTTAGGTACCAAAAATTTAGCTTGATATGGTGTATGTTTTGCATTATTTCTTAATAAACATATTCTACCTTGTGGAAAATAAACTTTATTATTTCCCAATTTAAAATGTGGTTCTCCCAATGCTATTGATTCTTGAAATTTTTCAAAATTTTCTTTTGCTATTTCGGGAGTTGTTTGATTCATAAATCTATTTGGTATTCTTTTACCTTGTTCTATATATTTTTTAGCTAATTCAAAATTTGGAAATAAAGTATTTGTGATTTTTGATTGTGCAATTATAGGTTGTCTAATTCTTCTAAAACCAAATCTTGGTTTTGTTAATTCAACATCTGATAAATTTACCACTGGATATTTATTAACCTTTTGTTTATAATGTAATAATCGTATTAGATTTAAAGATGGTTTCATATTGACTGGTTGTTTCAAAATTTTTCAGTCGTGTGTAAAATAAAAAATATGTTGATGAAAAAAAAAAAATACCAAAACAAAAATATATTTCACCATCTTGTTGCCTTTCGATTACCAATTATGTCACAAGATCATTATATGGAAGATGATGATCCATACTCATATATATCAAATCAAATACAACCAGAAGATTGTTGGGCTGTGATAAATTCTTTCTTTTCAGAGAAAGGTTTGGTTTCTCAACAATTATCTTCATTTGATGAATTTATAGAATCAACTATACAAGAATTAGTTTGGGAAGATTCTCATTTAATTTTAGATCAACCTGCTCAACATACAAGTGATAATGATAATATGAATAAAAGATATGAAATTACTTTTGGTAAAATTTATATTTCAAAACCTTCTCAAACTGAAGGAGATGGTACAACTCATCCAATGTATCCACAAGAAGCAAGATTAAGAAATTTAACTTATTCATCACCTTTATATGTTGATATGACTAAAAAAGTATTTCAATCAAATGATAATAATAAAAATGATAATAATGAATTAGATTGGGAAGAAATTACTTTAGATGGTGTACAAGAAAAAGAAACAAAAGTATTCCTTGGGAAAGTTCCAATGATGTTAAGATCAAAATTTTGTATGTTGAAAGAATTAACTGAACAAAGTATGTACGAATTAAAAGAATGTCCATTTGATATGGGTGGTTATTTCGTTATAAATGGGAGTGAAAAAGTTTTAATTGCACAAGAAAGATCAGCTGCAAATATAGTTCAAGTGTTCAAAAAAGCTGCTCCTTCACCAATATCTCATGTTGCAGAAATAAGATCTGCTATTGAAAAAGGTTCAAGACTTATATCATCTATGCAAATTAAATTATACGGTAGAGATGAAAAAGGTGTAAGTGGAAGAACTATAAAAGCAACATTACCTTATATAAAAGAAGATATACCTATTGTTATAGTATTTAGAGCTTTAGGTGTTGTTCCAGATGGTGATATATTGGAACATATATGTTATGATGATAGAGATTGGCAAATGATGGAAATGTTAAAACCATGTGTTGAAGAAGGATTTGTGATACAAGATAGAGAAGTTGCATTAGATTTCATTGGTAGAAGAGGTGTTTTGGGGATAAGAAGAGAAAAACGTATACATTATGCAAAAGACATTTTACAAAAAGAACTATTACCAAATATAACACAAGAAGAGGGGTTTGAGACTAAAAAAGCATTTTTCCTTGGGTACATGGTTAATAGATTATTACTTTGTGCATTGGAAAGAAAAGAACCTGATGATAGAGATCATTTTGGTAAAAAAAGATTAGATTTAGCTGGTCCTTTATTAGCCAATTTATTCAGAATATTATTTAAAAAATTAACTAAAGACATTTATAATTATATGCAAAGATGTGTTGAAAATGACAAAGAATTCAATTTAACATTAGCAGTCAAATCTCAAACTATAACTGATGGGTTAAGATATTCATTAGCTACTGGTAATTGGGGTGAACAAAAGAAAGCAATGAGCTCAAGAGCTGGGGTTTCACAAGTTTTAAATAGATATACTTATTCATCAGCATTATCACATTTAAGAAGAACAAATACACCAATTGGTAGAGATGGTAAAATTGCAAAACCAAGACAATTACATAATACTCATTGGGGGTTAGTATGTCCAGCCGAAACTCCTGAAGGTCAAGCGTGTGGTTTAGTTAAAAATTTGTCATTAATGTCATGTATATCTGTTGGTACACAATCAGAACCGATTGTATCATTTTTACAAGATTATGGTTTGGAGACATTGGAAAATGTAAGTCCAAAGGATTTAAGAGATGATATAAATAATCCGGAAAATGAAATAACTAAAATATTTATTAATGGTGTTTGGGTTGGTATTTCAAGAGAAGCTCAACAATTGGATGGTTATATGAGAGAATTGAGAAGAACTTCAGAATTTTCACCAGAAGTTTCATTAATTAGAGATATAAGAGATAAAGAATTGAGGATTTTTACTGATGCTGGTAGAGTTTATCGTCCATTATTTATTGTTAATAATGATCCAACTTCTCCAAATCATGGTGAATTAGTATTGACAAAAGACAAAGTACAAGATTTAATAAATTCAACCAATGATGGTCTTGATGATGAAGAAAGATTACATTATGGTTGGACACAATTAGTTAAAGATGGTATAATAGAATATGTTGATGCAGAAGAAGAAGAAACTTTAATGATTGCAATGACACCTGATGATTTAATAAAAACTAATATGTCGGAAACTCAACAACAAGATTTACAATTACAAGAACAAGAATTAGATCCAGCTAAAAGAATTAAACCAACTACATCTTCAAAAACTCATACATTTACACATTGTGAAATTCATCCATCAATGATTTTAGGTGTTGCTGCATCTATTATTCCATTCCCAGATCATAATCAATCTCCACGTAATACATATCAATCAGCGATGGGTAAACAAGCTATGGGTGTTTTCCTTACAAATTATTCAGTTAGAATGGATACAATGGCAAATATTTTATACTATCCACAAAAACCGTTAGGTACAACAAGAGCTATGGAATATCTTAAATTTAGAGAATTACCTGCTGGTCAAAACGCTATTGTTGCAATTGCATGTTATTCAGGTTATAATCAAGAAGATTCAATGATTATGAATCAATCATCAATAGATCGTGGTTTATTTAGATCATTATTTTTTAGATCTTATATGGATTTAGAAAAAAGACAAGGTATGAAAGCATTAGAAACATTTGAAAAACCATCAAGATCAGACACATTAAGGTTGAAGCACGGTACATATGAAAAATTAGATGATGATGGTTTAATAGCTCCTGGAGTAAGAGTTTCTGGTGAAGATATTATAATAGGTAAAACAACTCCAATACCTCCAGATACTGAAGAATTAGGTCAAAGAACTCAATATCATACAAAAAGAGATGCTTCAACTCCTTTAAGATCAACTGAATCAGGTATTGTAGATCAAGTTTTATTAACTACAAATGGTGATGGTGCTAAATTTGTTAAAGTTAGAATGAGAACAACAAAAGTACCACAAATTGGTGATAAATTTGCTTCAAGACATGGTCAAAAAGGTACAATTGGGGTTACTTATAGACATGAAGATATGCCATTCACATCTGAAGGTATAGTACCTGATTTAATTATAAATCCTCATGCTATTCCATCTCGTATGACAGTTGCACATTTAATTGAATGTTTATTGAGTAAAGTTTCAAGTTTATCAGGTTTAGAAGGTGATGCATCTCCGTTTACTGATGTTACAGCTGAACAAATTTCTAAATTATTAAGAGAACATGGTTATCAATCAAGAGGTTTTGAAGTTATGTATAATGGTCATACAGGTAAAAAATTAATGGCACAAATTTTCTTTGGTCCAACGTATTATCAAAGATTAAGACATATGGTTGATGATAAAATTCATGCAAGGGCAAGAGGTCCTGTTCAAGTATTGACTAGACAACCAGTTGAAGGTAGATCAAGAGATGGTGGGTTGAGATTTGGTGAAATGGAAAGAGATTGTATGATTGCTCATGGTGCTGCTGGTTTCTTGAAGGAAAGATTGATGGAAGCATCAGATGCTTTCAAAGTACATATCTGTGGTATGTGTGGTTTAATGTCTGTTATTGCAAATCTTAAAAAGAATCAATTCGAATGTCGTTCATGTAAAAATAAAACAAACATTTACCAAATTCATATACCTTATGCTGCAAAATTATTATTCCAAGAATTAATGGCAATGAATATTGCTCCAAGATTATATACAGAACGTTCTGGTGTAAGTATACGTGTATAGTTTTATAGACAAAAAAAATAATGTATTTATAGGATTAGAAAGTTATTGTAGCTCTTAAATTACCCATTTTTTTGCAGCCCCTTAATATTTTTGCAGCCGCTTAAGTATTTGATATGGAAACTCAAAAGTTTTAGCTGCACCACAATACATCTAATTAAGATTAAACAATTGCTTTCAGTTTCAAAGATAGTTTTAATAAAGGCCATATATTGTTCTTATATATTATTTGGTCTCGATGTAGGACTTGTTTTTTTCAGAATCTTAGTAAAATTGATCTTGATTTAAAGATAAACGTAAGAAGAATGACAGGACATACAATTAACCGCAACATACATGCACTATGTTGCTTGCCGAGACTATTCATGTATAACTCCGCGAAGCTATTAGCTTAAAGTACATCTCAATCCAAAGAGACATTAACTTGTGAACAAAACATTCTCTCAGTCGTATACTTTATATCAAATACTTTTCAACCGGCACATCATAAATTAGCTAAAGATGCCATGGAATAAAAATTTCAAATTTTTAGTAGTATTTCATTAGTTTGTACATTAAAAAATTTATTTACACGAGTTGATTAATCTATTCTTGATGAGATAAATACTGTTCTCTTGATTTAGCTCTTTTAGCTTCTTCGATTTCCAATCTATTAAGTTTTTCCTTCATTTCAGGTATTTCGTCAGCAAATGCGATTAAATTATCTTTATAAGGATGTTCATCACCATCAAATACTTTCAACCTTTCTAATCTAATCAATCTATGTGAGTTTTTAGGTATCATACCTTTAACAGCTTTTTTCAAAATTTCACCATATCCTTTATTTTCAATCATTTTCTCCATTGGAATTAATTTTAATGATCCTGGTTTTGTAGAATGGGACCAATATGTTTTATCTGTCATTTTCTTACCTGATACTTTTAAATGAGCACAATTTGTGACTACCACATAGTCTCCATGATCTCTGTTTGGTGAATATATTGGTTTATGTTTTCCTTGTAATGTTAATGCTATTGATGATGCTATTCTACCTAATGTTCGTTTATCTGATGCTATGTCTACATGATGCCATACTCTTGAGAGGGCTGACACTTGAGTCCCAATTCTTTGTGACATTAAATGATATTAAGTTGATCTGGTTAAGTTTATGACTATTTTGAAAAAATTTTTTGATAGTGAGAGGTCGTGTGAACAAAAAAAATGATTTGGTAGCATCGACAAAAAATAGCTGCAAAATGAATGAAATTGATAAAGAATATATATATATATGAGACTACTAAACTGTGATTAATTCAATCGGGTACTATATGGCCATTTATTGAGGGTACTCATACGGCCAAGGTGATGTTGATTTAAAATTAATAACTCAAATGTTTAGATATTTAGAAATTAGTTTGCGCGGCCCATTTATCGCATTGAAAATTGCATAGTTTTTTTGCATACTTCTGAAACAAATTTGGTTATATGTAGTATTGACTTAGTTAATCATGAGTTTTAAATTGTGAATAATTCCATCAATTATCAAGTTGTAAGTGTCGAAGTAAGCTAATTTTAAATCCGAGCCAATTTGGAATAACCTTATGGTAGCATCCTTATATATAACGTAATTTTGATGATATAATTCTTCATTTAGAAGAATGACAAAAAAAAAAAAACAACGATAAATTGCAAGGTAATTAATTGTCACTTAGGCTTGATTTATCAACTTCTAATAAATGTGAGTAGATTAATTCTACCTCAGTTATTTTATTCTTTGCTTATTGTTTTTAAGACGCCAGATTTAATTCGAGAATTTTGCAAAATCGAAATTTGAATAATTTTAAAGACCTTAACACATAAATATCAAAGGTTTAACAACGAGAGTGAGAGCTACAAATCCGGTTAAGTTCATTACTTGCATCAAATCAATGTCAATTGTAGAGATTTTACGTCTAAATAAAAAGTAGAATGTATCAAATTATACCCCGAAGTAATATAACACATCTCGTTAATAAACGGAATTTTAGACATAAAGCTTATTGTTAAAATTTAAAGCTTATTGTTAAAATTTAAGAATTTAAACAGATTCAATACTCATAGTTGCAAAAAAAAAATTTCCAAAAGAGATACGCGCTTATGCGATTTTCGTCTCCGAATATGATTTTTATTGGTATACTAATAAGTAAACGGAATCTTGAGATAATCAATCAATCAATCAATCATCAATCAATCAATCAATCACTGATTGATAAACCTCTGGTTTATCTGGTTTATCAATTAATTGCTTCTTCCCCTATCCATTCAAATATATACAAGAGTAGAAATTTTTCTTTTCCATTAATGATAAATCAATTACATTACCTAATTGGTCTTAAATCCGATGCGATATAGCCATATAGGGTAACGGATAGTTTTTTATTTTTTATTTTTTTTTTTCGGATCAAGAATATTTTAACTCCAAATCGTAAACGTATAAAGAAACAAACAACGAGAACGCATCATTAAACAAAAATAAACAAGTAACAAAGAGGAAAGAGAATTTTTCTACAATGATATAATTCTTAATGCATACTTAACAATGCGATTAGTGTCATCCAAGAAATGCTCAACTGTGGATATGTTATTCAATGACTAACATTTTGAAACAAAATAAACAAATGAATACATAAATAAATAAATAAACAAATAAATAAATAGATAATACGCTTGGTAGTGGTTACGAATCTAGAAATATAATTCCGTATTCCATTTTGATAAACTTTAAACTTTAATGATAATTGAACAACACATCATAGAAAAAAGAAATATTGAATAGTTAACCGTGGCATCAATCTACACTTATTATCAATTTATACTATACTTGATACTATTCCGTTGTCTGTCTGTTGTTCAATGTATGTAATAAATGCTTCTATTTGATTCTAGTAAATGATAAATAGAAATGGTCGTGTGCAAATGTAAGTAGTTGTGATAAAAAAAGAAATACGTATTTATGTAAAGTATTACATAACATAAAATTAATAATATGAAACAACAATCAGATTTTATATATAAATATATTACGATCAGTGCAGCCAACATTTTTTTTGATTTTTTACAACACATTCTTTATTTTACAAGCATCAGTTAATTATGAGTTCATTAATATTAAATCATCTACAACAACAGCAAGTATTTAATAAAAAATCATTTAATGAGATAATGAATGAAGAAATTTATCACATACCAACAAACAACAACCAACCAACAATCAATAATAGTAGTGGTAATAGTATTAATAACAATAACAATAACATTAACAATAACATTAACAATAATAATAACAATAATAATAATAATACTAATAATAATAATAATAATAATTATAATAATTATATTATCCAAAGTTCAAACTCTTCTCCAACTTTATCATATTCCAATAATCTCAGTAGGATATTAAATATACCTGAATCATTTATAGATCAATTAACTACAAGTCAAAAATCTCAACAATTACAACAACAATCACAACTGCAACAACAATCACAATCACAGTCACAATCACAATCACAATCACAATCACAATCACAATCACAATCACAATCACAATCACCTAAAAATCACTATGAACAAATACATTTTGATTCAATACCCAATTTACTGTTAGATAATCAAGAAACCACCAATATATATCCATTCGCTGACTATACAAACTCATTTATGAATCAACAACAACAACAACAACAACAATCTATTAGACAAATGTCAATTTCTCCACCACCTCCATTACCTCAGGGGTTTCCAAGTAGGTCAAGAAGAAGAAGAATTACATTAATTGATGAACCAAATTCAAATTCAAAAAAGAAAAATATCATGGATGATTCTGATGATTATTTATTAAATACAAATATATCACCAGGTAATATAATATCTCAAAATGAATTTGATTATTATAATGGATCAAGTTCTTTATATATTCCACCTTCAAGTACTGATGAATCACAAATTCAATTTTTTAATAATAATAATAATAATAATAATGATAATGAAGTTATTCCAGGATTTGAACAAGATTATTTATATTTAGATGATGATGAACCAATTGAAGAAGATTTATCAGATGATGAAGAAGATGAAGATGAAGGGAAATATTTTCATGTAGATGATGAATTTGATCAATTTATAATGAATAATAATAATTTTAATAATTTTAATAATTTTAATCAAGATACTATTAATTTTAATGATTATACTACAATTGAACAACAACCACCTATTGATTTTAAAGAAGTTTCACCAATGGAAATTCAAGAACAAGAACACGAAATAATATCACCGTCAAACATAAATGAAGAAGATTTACCTGATTTGGAAATGGATTTGGGAGTACAAGAAGAACATTCAGAAATGATATCAACACTAAACATAAATGAAGATTTACCTGATTTGGAAGTGGCTCCGCGCGTGACTATTTCAATTCCTAAACCTAGATCAAGAAGAACCCCAGTGACAGGTATCTCAGGTGCTGAAATTTCATTAACTAATCCTGATCATCAATGTAATTTGAAGAATCCAACTACTGGTAAACCTTGTAATAAAAAATTTTCAAGACCTTATGATTTGATAAGACATCAAAATACTATACATGCAACATTAAAGAAGATATATAGGTGTGTGATTTGTGAAGGTAGATATAAAGGAGGTACTGGAAATGGTAAAGAAAAGACATTTAGTAGAAGTGATGCATTAAGTCGACATATTAAAATTAAACATAATATAGTTGGTGAAGAAGCATTGGAATTGGTTAATGATGCAAAGGAGAAAGTCGAATTAGTACCAGTGTAAATTTTACTAGTTTACGATGTAAATAGGAGATATAAACTTATAAATAAATGAATAATGTGATTATTAAATGCGTATATGTACAATGCTAAATACTCTAATTATCTACTCTATTATTAATGATGATGTTGATTTAGTCAATGGTGAGGGTTGTTTTTCTAATAAATCCAACTCAATTTCAGATGTTGAATTATTATTTAATATTAAATTGTTAATTAAATCATCACCAGAATCAAGAAATGGCTCTTTCCATGGTCCATACCATTTAAGTATAATATACTGATAAGCAATAATTAAATCAAGACTCATTTGAAATAATCCAGCCAATATAAAGATGATAGATATATTGTTTGTCCCAAATAATAAATATGAAATTTTGGTTAAATCACCACCTAACCAAGACAACAACAAAATAATTTTAAAATTCTTGACACTTTGTAACCTAGTCAAAAGTAATATTTGTGGTAATGGTAATAAACTCTCAATAAATAAACCCAAAATACCTATAAAATTCAGATAAAACACCGAATCTTTCAACAACAAAGTCAAAACACTAAATACCCCAGTAAAATAGACTAAATACTTCCAATATTTCTTCTCCTCTTTCCATTGCCAAAACAAACAAGGTCTCTTAAAATAAACATCAAATAATTTAACAAATAAACTCAAAGCCGTGACAACATAGTTTAAAGCTAGTATAGCATAGTCTTGTAATACATCTAGCACATTCTTATATCTTTCATGTTCTACAATTGCATGAGAACTACTCAATCGTCTATGTAACCTCCCATTCAATTCATTTTCAAAATTTGGTAAATTTATTAATAATTCAGGATCATAATTAATGGGCCTATACCTTAAGGATATTTTTAACAATAGACTCTGTATTCCAATCATAACACAACTTTGTCTTAATAATGTCAATTCATAAGGACTAGTCACATAATATAATATTCTTAATATACTGGCCATAAACATAGTAGCACATATATCAATTGAAAATCCTAAACTTGTTTGTTTTTTATAAATTGAATAACATGTTGATCCATAAGAAAACAATGGGGTAAATGTCATAAATAGGTTTATACTAGTATGTTTATCAGGTAAATAGGGAACATATTTATCAAAATAAGAACTCATTCATTCATATATATTTTTTAAGTAATCATTAGAATCGAAAAAATGAAAATATATACCACCGGTTATTCCTCTAGTTTCTAATCCAGTACTATAAAATAACTTATATCTATCTAATTCTCTATTTGGAATAGGTTCGATGTTGGACATGGTTTTGAAATGGTACGACATGCCAGGCAACTCTCCAGTAATACTAATTTTACAATTCTGAATCACATAATAAAGCGACTTGAATTTACGAGTTTTTAATTCATGATAATTTCTAGATGGAAGACAATCATTTGTAATTCTAGGATATGATTTCAAATGTAAAAACTCGAACGTTTGTGAACTTGGTAAGTTGATATGAGCTTTTCCGTAAGATAAATCAGATTCAGTCTCGTAAAATATTAGAATTGGCTTGTAATCGTCGATATAATAATGATGATAGATGGCTGAAATCACGTCGTCTTCATTTACTACTTTATAATGTGAGAAATCTTCGTCTATCGATTTCATTTTGATTTCTGCATCATTGTAGAATACATAATTGTCAACATATTTTGGATAATTTGTATTTCCGAGCTTGTCTACTGGTTTTTTAGCAAGATATGGTTTTATATCATCTTCCGATTGTACTTTAATATATAATAATCTATTGTTATCTACTTTAAGTTTATTATTTGTATGGAATATTCTTAACATGATGAATTAAGGGTTGTGAAAAATTGAAAAAAAATAAAATACCCCTTATTGTCAAAATTATAAAGAAGTTGACAATGAAGCTATTATAAAACGTTTTGAAAGCTATCCTTACTGAAACTAATAAAACTCTAGTAGCTTCTACTTACGGAAGCCAAAAAACGTATCTCTAAGTGCTTTAATTGGTGATTTTATATCGTCAACACGTGGAGGATTAAAACAATGCTGATAAATATTGATATAAAAGTTGTCAGAAAGTATAACTATGCATTAATCGAGCTCAAGAGTTTAGAACAATTAACAAATTAACGGTAAAACTTGTCCTTATTACGGTAGTCTAGATTTCTCGTAAGCTGAAATATCTTAATTCAAGTTTGCAGCCTTTTTTAAACGGCTCAAAACAATAGTAAAAGAGTTATAGTATACTTAATTGGTATCATGTATATTTTAAATAGTTAACATAACAGAACTAGGTTGAGAACTCCAATTAACAACATCATCAACATCAATAAATTCATCCCCAGAACTATCTTGATAATTCTCTTCATTTTCAACATTTCTAGGTTGATTATATCTAAAACCTCTAAACAATTCCATTCTCTGATCTCTCTGAGTTTGTTCAGCTATAGATAAAGCAATAGCTCGTTGTAATTCATTTGCTTCTCTTTCTTCTCTAGCTTGTCTTTGTTGTATTTCGTAAGTTGCCAATAATTCAGGAAGAATAACATGAAACTCATGATCGTCTATCTTTTCTAAATCCCAAATGTTAATCTCAGTTGGTATACAGTTCAATTTAATCAACTTCTTTATGACCTTGTTCAAACTATTTGAATTTTTTATTAATTTTTTGTTTAATCGAAGGATTGGAATTGAATATCTTGGATCAAATGAAATCAAATCTGTTTTCTTATGCAAATGTTCTCTATATGGTGGTGATGAATGATCTGGTGTTTTATATTCGTCTAATGGAGGTGGTATTTCTGAATCTATTAATGTTGGATCTATACGTTGATTTAACCTGGAGATAATCGCTGATCTAAGTTCATCTGATCTGTTAACGGTGTTTTCTGGAGTTGTTGGATTCAATTGTCTTGGTATATTAGTATTTGAAGTAGGTGGAGATGGTGTAGTAGATTGTATTGGTGATTGGCTTTGCGGTATATTAGTAGTTGCATGAATAGGTGATTGTCTTTGTATAGAACTTGATTGAATAGGAGATTCATTTGTAGTTGTAGGTTGTGAAATTGGAGGTGATATTCTTGAGTTTTGTTTATTGGGTATTCTTTGAGGTGGTGATGTATTTGGAGTACCAGTTAAACTATTTAAAGATCTTTGTCTTGATTCAGTAATATTAGAATCTCTTGGAACTTCTTCTATATTTTCTCTATTTTGTAAACTTCGTTCCAACATTATTCGTTGATAATCATAACCTCTTCTTAAATTCATATCTTCACTTTGCCTCAATTCTCGAGCCCTTCTACTTCGTCTACTATTTCTAGCTGTACTTCCAGTCCTCTCCAATATACAAGCAACAGCTTGAGTTCTAGTTGTAACTTCTTCTTCGTGAATTATATCAGGCAATTGACTAGGTGATTGTCTTAACTCACTACTAGTTTCTTGATCTAATATTTGTAGATTTGGTTGCAAATGAAGTGGTATATGAGATTCTGGAGTAACTTCTTGTTGTAATTGAGATTGAGATTCTTGATTTATCTCTGGTTGTGAAGGAGGTTGAGATATTTCTTCTTGAGCATCTTGAAATTGATCTTGCTGAGTTAATTCAATTCTAGATTTAGGTTTAACTATCCTTTTACCTTTTTTATACGGTTGAATTCTACTTTGATTTGAGCTTGTTGTTGTCACAATTGAATTACTTAAATTTCTCAACCTCTGACGTTCCATAATGCGTTGGTTTCGACTTAAATCAGGTTCAGAAACTTGTCTCTTATGTGCTAAATCACCTGGACCCATTTCTCTTGAAACATTTTCAGGAGTAACTTGTTCAAACCCATCTGGAAATCCACTAGTATCTGCCTCATCATCAATTTCAAAGCTTGAATTTATATTAAACATATCATCGATAGGATAGGGACAATTAATATGTGCTTTTCTTCTTTGTGTTCTATTTTTATTAATTCTTCGCTTTTGCAGCTCTCTTGAATCTCGAGAATTTACGGAAATAAGACTATTTCTTCTTCTAGTCATTGTAGTTGAAGCAACTCGTGGTTTTGGCATATTCTTACCCTTTTTAACTCTAGTTGAAGTATGTGATGCCATGGTTTCTTCTTGATTTGTTTTTGGTGATGAATTTTTAGAATTTGATGTAGAATTAGATGGATGATTTATTCTTGATGATTTATAGACCTGACTTTTATCCGGAGCTTCCATGTTTAAGCTCTGTTGTTGAATTTGTTGTGACAATAATTGAATCTGATCTAAGTTAGGTATGGCTTGTGAAATTGCAGCCAGACTATTATTTATTGAGTTGGGGCTTGATGATTTTGATTTAATTGTTTGAGCTTGAGATGGTGATGTATTTCTTGATTTATTAAAAATACTATTAAGCATCAGTAACGGAAGTTGTCAATGTAAAAGAAAGAATGTTCTATACTTAGATGGTTAGTTGTATACTATAAACTTTTGTACTGTATATAATTTACTTAGACTTCTATTTTAGGCAATTAATCCTAGTATGAGTTTATCCGAGTTGCTAACCATAGAATAACACAAAATTGCAGCACTAGAAATTCACCTTGGCAAATTGGGATCAACAGACATAGAGATAGATCAACAGATGAGTTTGGAATGCAATGTCACCAGGCAATCAATCAATAGGAACATGACAAGAAAATTTAGCAAAGATTTAGACTTAGTGGTGCTGTTATAATCCTGTTCATAACGATTTACAATATGAGAAGCTTATTTCCACGTGAGTGTTATAAGGCATAGTATTTGAGCTTTGGTTCTTGCTTTTGATGGCAATTTTATAAATATACGTTTGATCCAAATTGCATAATTGGAGAGTTTTATCGGAGTACCTTAAATTACCATATCCGTGAGAAATTTCAGGTAAAGACTTTAACCATATATTTTAAAGACCTATTAACAACCAATTATTTCTCATGATTCTTGAGCAATTGAGTCAATTATTCTTGCTTTTTATGATTTTTTAATTCAGTTTCTAATTTATCAATTGTTTCTTGTTGTTGTTGTAATTTTTCTTTCAATTTCTTTAATTGAGCAGCTTCTTGTTGTTTAATATAAACATTTTCTTGAGCTCTTTCTTTATCTTGAAAAGAACCTTTTGATTTTGGAATTGCACCTTCTGTTAAAACTAATCTTGATGTTGAAAATGATCTAATGAATGATCTTTTAGTAATTTGTGATAACATAATGAACTGAATAGATTGATATATTTTGATTCGTTAATTAAAAGTGAAGCAAATAAAATCGAATGTTTAAATTTCAATTGAGATTTTTTTGGTGTGGGAAATTACGAGTCGTGTACATTTTCTATAAATTGATTTTATTGGTCAACTTCATGAATTACACGCTGAAGTAGTTTAAAGTATGATTGAAGAGCTGATTGTGAAAGATAGTACCATGAAGTTGAGTCAGTTAAGACTCTCACCGAAAGTATGTTAGACGGTAATTGATGTACCAACCAATTTTATACGTGTAATGATCGTTACCGGGTTTTATTTCTGTCCATTTCGCTTAGGGGGCTATAGTTGTATTAGCCTAAATCAAGATAGAGGAGCATTATAAACCTAATTAACTCCTGAAACACTATAAATGATTTATGCTTCGCGCACATCTGAGGTGCCCGGGGCATAGATATGATCTTAGATCTACCGCTTAAGATAAAAACTAAAATTACCCCTTAAGAACAAACTCATCAATTCAAACTCAATCGTCTAAATTCGAGAGATACAAAGCATTGAGCTAGTCTCTCAATCATTTAGACATACTCATAGACTCTCAGCTAAGTTTATAGACTCGTTTTACAAAGTATCAAAGTATCAAATTATCAAATTATCAAATTTTCAATTACCCTATTTATATATTTCGAGTTGGTAAATGAGTTGAATATCTATGTACAGTTGATAAAATACCTAAACTTCTTGCAGATTGAATAGCAGTACCTAATAATCTATGATTTTTTTCATTTAAACCAGTTTCTTCTCTTGGCAAAATTTGACCTGTTGATGTTAAAAATTTTGATAAAATTTCAGGCATGAAATATAAATCTTTTGGGTTAATACCTGTTTCTTCAAAAATATCAACTTTCTTATTAACTACATCTTTTTGATATAACATTTTATCCATTTTAATTTTAGTTAATGAAAAATCAAATGGATTATAAGTATTACCCATATAAAATCTTTTAGTAAATTGTGATGAAATATGAACAGGTGGATTTTCTGGTTTTAATTCTTCTGTAATTTTAGAAAATGAATCATTTAAATCATCTTCTGTAGTTTCCAATGTTTCAGATGCAAATGTTTCTTGCCATGAAGTTTTACTTTTAAACTTATTTGTTGATGATTCTTCCTCAATTTTTAAATCTATTGGTTGTTGTGATTCTTGTGATTGTTGTTTTATATATGATTTTGTACCAAATGAACGTAAACTACTCCTATTTATCAATCTTATCTTTGAAGGTAACATGGTAATCAATTGGTTAATAGTTATGAAAAATTTTAGAATAGTAGTGTATCATCGCCAAATTTATATTTTTCTTTTTTTAAGATTTCAACAAAATTATTTATGAGAAAATCACACTGATTGATTAGACAATTACTTATACTAACAAGCATCTATACTTCAGTATATTATACTCTATTAAAAAGAGTTAGACATTATTATATATTCATTGTATTTTTAAAATTGCTACAATTTTATTAGATTTTTTTAGAAATTTTGCTGCTGTTACCTTGCCTTGCAACATTGCCTTTTATTCATAATTTATCATCAAGATGTCAGAACGGGGTCCAGATCAATGGCTAGAACAAATAAAGAAATGTGTTCCATTAGCTGAATCAGATATGAAACAATTATGTGAATTAGTAAAAGAATTATTAATGGAAGAATCTAATATTCAACCTGTTCAAAGTCCTGTTACAGTTTGTGGTGATATTCATGGTCAATTTCATGATTTATTAGAATTATTTAGAATTTCTGGTGGTATACCTTGTGATGATAATCAAACAAATTTTATATTTTTAGGTGATTATGTTGATCGTGGTTATTTTTCATTAGAAACTTTTACTTTATTGATGGTTTTAAAAGTTAAATATCCAAATAGAATTACTTTAGTTAGAGGTAATCATGAATCAAGACAAATTACTCAAGTTTATGGATTTTATGAAGAATGTTTAACAAAGTATGGTTCGACAACAGTCTGGAAATATTGCTGTCAAGTTTTTGATTTTTTAACATTAGCAGCTATAATTGATGGTAAAATTTTATGTGTTCATGGTGGTTTGTCGCCAGAAATTAGAATGTTGGATCAAATTAGAGTTTTGTCAAGAGCTCAAGAAGTTCCTCATGAAGGTGGATTTTGTGATTTAGTTTGGAGTGACCCCGATAATGTTGATACTTGGGCAGTCTCACCAAGAGGTGCTGGTTGGTTATTTGGTTCAAAAGTTTCAAGAGAATTTAATCATATAAATGATTTACAATTAATTGCAAGAGCTCATCAATTAGTAATGGAAGGTTTTAGATATCATTTTAAAGAAAAAGATGTTGTTACAGTTTGGTCTGCTCCGAATTATTGTTATAGATGTGGTAATGTTGCAAGTGTAATGCAAATTGATGAAGATTTAGAACCAAATTTTAAAATTTTTAGTGCTGTACAAGACGGTGATTTAAATTTAAAAAATAATGCAACAAAATCACAAAGAAGTGATTATTTTTTATGATTCAACCTGGTTTAACGAAGATTATGAAATTTATAGAATTAATGACGATTTTTTAATATTTAATTGCTTATTTTTAGGTTTATGCTTGATGACAATGTAAAATAGATTTTATATACTATTTCTTACCTTTTCTTTACCTTTGACCTATTATTTTTTTTATTTCATCTGGAGTGTCAGATTTTTTTTTGTACGAACTTTCGTTGCGATGTTTTGGGGCAGCACAATATTTTCGCGTTAACTTTCAATGCGAGGCCGTATTAACTTTTTGGGCTTACATTTCAATATTATTATACCACAAAAGAAGTGATTATCTTTTATGATTTACTTTACATTGGTCTTTAACGAAGATTATTAAATTTATAGAAATGACAATTTTTTAATATTTAATTGTTTATTATTTTATGCTTGATGACAATGTATAATAGAAATTATTTCTTACCTTTTCTTTTCCTTCTTTTTTGAGCTATTATTTTTTTGATATCATCTGGTGTATCACTTTTCTTTACTTCCTTCTGTTCTTGTTTCTTTGCTTCCTTCTGTTCTTGTTTTTTATTTCCCTTATTCATGTTACCTTTTTTACCCTTTTTGCCTTTTATTTTCTTTTTTGATGGTTCTTCTTCTTCTACTTCTTCACCATTTTCCCTCTTTCTTTTAAGATCTGAAGATTTCTGTCTATGTATCATTTCCTTCTCCTTCCTTCTTTTAACAACTTGTGCATTTTCAATTGCAAATTCAGCAATTAATCTTCTTTTACTTGCATGTTCCAATTTTGCAGCATTCTTTTCATCATCATTTAAACCTTCAGTTATCTCTTCATTACTTACCTCATGCGCATTTAACCATCTTAAAGCCATTAATGCAGCTTTATGATCTCTAAATTCTATAAAACCGTAACCTCTTGATCTTCCTTGTTCTCTAGTACCTTTAACTTCCATTATAACTTTAGCTTGTTTAACAACACCTTTGTTTTTTGAACTTTTCTTAGCATTTTCTTCTTTTTCTTCTTTTTCTTCTTTTTCTTCTTCATTTGAATGCTTAAATTTATTTGATCTATTAACTTCTTCTTTTGATAATTGTTGTCTTTTACCTTCTTTAACTTCAGTTGCAAATTGAACAACTGCTTTTCTACCTAATGCTTTTAATGCTTTTGCATTCATTGCTCTTGGTAAATTTCTAATAGCTAATCTAGTTAATGATAAATGTAATGTTGGATTTTTATTCAATTGTTGAACACGTAATTTATATGATTTTTCACGTAATTCTAAATCAGTTTTTGATATATATTGTGCCAATTTTGAATTTTCAGTTATTCTACCTTCATTTAATAAAAATAGATTTCTTTTATCCTTTTCACCTGGTAATTTACCTAAAATTTCTTTACGTTTCAATGAATTTCTTTCTTGCAAGTTCTTTGCTGATTGTCTATCGACTACTGAAGTTATTGATAAGATTCTACCTTGATATACATATTCTGGATTGACATCATCGGAAATTAACATTGTTGTTGAATCTCCTGTACTTGGTGCATTTTCAAGACATTCAAGATATGCTTTTTCAGTTTCAAATGATACAAATGCTGATCCTTTCGATAATCCAGTTTCTTTATCAGTAACTGGTAATGCATATTTAACTGGACCAAATGCTTCAAAGTGCTCTTTTAGTGTTTCCTCATCTGCATCATAGGGTATATTTCTGACAAATATTGAATATGGATCTTGTCTATTACTTTTCTTAACTGGCTTAGAATCTTGTTCATCTTGTTTTTCTATTTCTATATCAATAACATCATCTGATTCTGGTTCGTCATCTGAATTTATTTGATTTAAATTGTCAAAATCTGAATCTGATTCATTTTCTTCATCTTCCTCCTCTATTTCTTCAGTATCGTTATTTTTTTGTTCTTCTTCATTATCATTATCCTCTTCTTCCTCTTCTTCACTTACATCCTCACTTTCTTCCTCACTTTCTTCTACTTTTAATTGTTCCCATTTTGATTTTTCAACAGCAAAATCAACAGCAACTTCTCTACCATCGATTTTTAAACCTTGACATTCTTTAATTGCTCTTTCAGCAGCTGATTTCTTTTTCATTATAACAAAAGCAAAACCACACATTTGACCACCTTTCTTTTTTGGAATATAAGCATCAAAAACACCACCAAATTTATTAAAAATTTTCTTTAATTCATCTGGTTTTTTACATGACCATGGTAAATTTCTGATAATTAATCGTGCCCTTCTTTTCTCTATAGGTGCTATTTCCTTCTTAACATTTGCCGAATCCCCTGACTTTTCCTTACGATCTCTTCTTTTTGCAATATCTACTCTTAATAATCTATTTTTAAATTTATTTTTTCTGGATTCAACTAAAGCAGTTAATGTATCATCATCTTCAGTAAATGAAACAAATCCAAACCCTCTAGATTTCTTTTCATCATCAGTTACAATAACTGCATGTTTGACAGGAACGAATTGTGAAAAAAATTCACTTAACTCTTCAGAAGAAGCTTCAAAAGGGATTGATCTAATAAATAATGTTTTTCTATCTAATCCATCATCTATAACCTCCTTCTTCTCTTGTATAACCTCCTTTATTTCATCACTCATCCTATTTTGCAACAATTAAAAGAATATAAATTTAATTTATGCCATCGCATTTTTTTTTCATTATCAACAGAAAAAACAAAACTGGATCAAATTCTGAAACACGAAAAGATAAACAAATATACAAATTGATTATATGAAAGAATTAATACATAAAAATGTCCTACCTAATACTTATATACCTTATAAACATACAGATGCTTTGTCACGTTTGTTAATGTCAGTTTCAAAAGAGTCATTATTTAATAAATGTAAATTATGGCTTAAATTGAAAAATACTCAACCTCCCACCCCCAAAGATTCATTATATACTCAACAAACAATAAATAAAAAGATATTAAAAGATATTGAATCATGTGAATCAGATCCAGCATATTCAAAACGAAATTTAATTACGAAAATATTGACAGAATGGTGGTTTAATGGTTTAAATTTATTACAATTGGCTCAGATAGATTGTCAATCAATAATTGATCGTCCTCACTTATTCAGTTGGATATATTCAGTTATAAAAGATGTAGATAAGAATTTAGTTTCAATTTCATTAAATCCAAAAGAATTTCTAGATAATTTAATTTCAAAATTATCAAAAGTTTATTTTAATTATATTTATATTTGTAAACATCCAAATTTACCAATTATATTAATACGTATTCAAATTTTTGATTTAAATTTAGCATTGATTAGAAAAACTTTAAAAGTTAATACTGTATCAACAAAACCATATATTTTTGCAATACCGTTAAATTCACCAAATATAATTCATAGTTTAGGTAATGATTTAGTTCATGATATAGTTAGGGAATCAATTGAAAGAAGCTTACCTCAGAATTTAAATAACTTATTAAGGATGGAAACTCCTGAAGGACAAACTCCAATTGCATCACTAGAATCTATTTTTTTATTAAAAGGTGGTAATTCAAGATTTTCGAATAGTTTGGGTATTTGGACTCCTTATGCTGATGGAACTGTTGATATGTTACCATTAGCAGCTGTTGAGAAACACATATTAATGAAAAAGACAACTGAAGAAAAGATCAATACGAAATATATGTCAAAGAAGAAAATAAAAGAATTGAAACTTAAAAGGTTGAAGAAAATTGCAAATTTGAGGTTTAAAGGTACGTTAAATGGTAAATTTCAATCTGAAAAGTTATATGAAGATATAGTAGAACCAGAAAAGAAGAAAAGAAAACTGATCAAAGCTGAAGAAGAGGAGGATGAGAGTTATCTTGATGATTTTAAATCAATTGCTCCTGTTCAATATTCTGAATTTGATTTACAAGATAAAGTTAATATAATGAGTGATCATGTAACACTGATTAAATTTAAATTATCTGGTACTGATGTATTTGCTGGATTACATGAATTATCAGTATTAACAGAAGATGAATCATTAATGATATTAAATCCAGAGGAGATTCCTGATTGGTTAACGGGTGAAGAAAATTCTACACTGGGAATTGTACGAAATGGTAGATTTATTAACAAATAAGGATGCAATTAATGATACAAAAAGGTTAGGATGCAGCAAGAATTTGAGTTAGAATTATTGAATGTATTGTCAGTTTATACTTAATAACCTAATTTTTGAATATACAGCTTTACTAATCTATCAACTGGATTCAATTTCTCCAAATGTTTTAAAATTTCAATATCTTTATTTTTAAAAGCTTCATTAGCAGCACCTTCAAAATCATCATTCTTGATAAACAAATTAACTTTCTCTCCATATTTATATTTTGTACTATTGTTAATATAAGTAGATATATGTGACTTAGGAGCACCATTTTTAAAACCAGAATCAACAAATGGCTCAAATCCAATTGGAGATTTACCAGTAATTGAATCCATTGAACCAAATGCAAATTCATATAATCTATCAAATTCCTCTAATGTTGAATAAGTATTAAGAATAAGAAACCATAGTTTTTCTTGGGAAATGTTGAATTCTTTGATTACTTTCTGACATGTTTTGATTTGGTTCATTTTTATAAGTTTTATAAGGATGTTAACTAGTGAAGTTTCATTATAAAATGATTCAGTTTGATAAATTTCATTCATTTTTTTTTGTAAATCAAGTACTTGTAACTCTCTACTAAATGACCTTTGTATTCGCTTAATCTTTGATTTATTTGCATATTTGGTAAGTAATTCTTTGTATCTGTTGTAGTAATCACTATTCTCTGATGTCCAAAAATTATTCAATCTTAAATATATCAATTCGTCTGATTTATCTTCATGTTTAAGGAATTTCTCAAGATACTCTGATGACTTTCCCAATGTCTTTGACCAATTTGAACCTAATAACTCTCCTGAGATAGGTAATATTTCATTAATTTCACTTGATTCAATTATCTCATTCTGATTTAAAATTTTGAAAAATTGTGAAATTGATAATTTATTCTGTAGGTAATATAGTATACTTATCATAAGATCAAAATCACCAAATTGGAATGACTTAATTAATGCTAATTCCAAATTATCAAACTCAATATACTTTAAAATTTTTTCAATTATGTTTGGTTCAAGATTGATTAATAATTTGCATAAATTTGTCCTTCCTTCTTCATCTGCAATATCACAAATAGCCTCAACTGAAATTAAATTCTTACCTTTAGTCATGGATGTCAATCTCTCGTAAATGATTTTGTATAATTCCTCATCTGACATATTCATTTCTTTTCTAATTTTATAACAACACCAATGAATATACACTAATGGCTTAACATTGGACAATTTTAAAATTTCAATGATTTTAATAGCTAATGCATGTTGATTCCTTCTTAATAACATTTTAATTACATTTTCCCATCCAATTTCTAAAATTTCATTATAAGTAAGGAATAGACCAATTTCTGGAGATCGTAATTGATTCAACACCTTGACTGAATTAAGCACATTAAGATACTTATCAGAATCAAAAACATCATTATAATAAATCTTCCCAAATGAAACAGCTTTCAATGATCTTTTTTGCCAGATTACATTAAATTCTTCCAATGCAACATCTAAACAATCATCAATTGCCTTGAGTAGTAGATTTTCATTTTGTAATAATGATATATTTGCATTTGATTTACTTGCATTTGTTTGAAATTTATCAATACAATCTACTAATAAACTACTTGGTTCAGTTGATCCAATTTGATACATATCTACAAACTTGTCAGAAACTCGAGATAGGATCTGTATTTTATTACTGGTGATAATTCTTAACCCATCTGAACATGTTTGAAGTATTGGTATTGTGTAATCTAGGTTTGTTGTTAACAAATTATTCAAATCAAATTCTTCTTCATCTTCAATATCATAAAAGAAAGAAATTGATTGCTGTGACGGACCTATTAATTTTATCTCATCTTTAAAACTTAATATTATTGCATCGTTACCACACCATTCAATTTGATAAGGTAAACTCGACTCATTTGAACAGTCATATTCTAATAAAACTTGATCATATTTTGAACTAATTACAAATATCTTCTTTTGTTGTTGTAGTGATATTAATTTACCATTAGGTGATATTGAAATTTTATTAAATGGACCATCTGTTAATTCTTGATCTATGAATTCATATGAATTTAATAACAAGTCAATTTTTATGGTGATGATTGTATTTTTATAAGTGAAATTGATTTGAGATTCTGAAATAGTGAATGTAGTTATATCAACCAGTGAATAACCACCTAATGGTATTTCGTAATTAACATAATTGTCTAAATCAGTTATAATTAACTTATTTTCAAGTCGTATGAACATAAATTGTTGAAATATTTTAACTTCAATTATATTTATAATTTCTTCAGTTTCATTGTTTTCTAAATTAGTAATTAATCTACTATTGACATCTTCTTTAGCTTCCGTTTTAATATTTGTCATAAAATTTAAACCATCTAAGAAATTAAACTCATTAAAATTCCCCATTAAATCATCATAATATCGATATTTCCCATTATTTAAAATAACAACCAAATCCTCCTCTTTAAATAAAAATGTATTTATATAATCTGTATTTGAAGAGTTATAAATAATTGATGATATTTTAATACCACTAGTTGAATAAATTTCAATTAAATTGGGGTGGCCATTATTCAGTTTTGAAGCTAATGCAATTAATGTTGAATTTGGAGATAACGCAATTTGATAGTTATTGTATATATTATCAATATTCCATTTTAATTCATCATTTAATATCCTTATATTATAATAAACATTTTGTAATTTCGACCAATTGAAACTTGGATTTGGAGGCATAAATTATAAAAGTTGGCGATAATTTATTTTTTTTTCAAGCGCAACAATTAAACGAATACCAAACGATAAGAATGTCTAATGAATACGTTACTTTAGTATCATCAGATAACTTTAAATATGTTGTTGATAAAGAAGTTGCTTCGATTTCAACAGTTTTAAAGAATTCACAAGGTTTTGAAGAAGGTAAAACTGGTAGAATTAATCTAGATATGGATGGTGATATATTAGAATGTATTGTTGAATATTTATATTATCATTATAAGTATAAAGATCAAGCTGAAAGTGGTGATGTACCTGAATTTAATATACCAACTCATTTAGCATTGGAATTGTTAGTCAAAGCTGATTATTTAGATATATGAGAGATATACTGTATTATAATAGATATTGATGATAATGAGTGATCTGTTTCCACTCTTTTATCGCTGTAGCTTGTTCTGTTGTCAAGTTGTCTCTTGAAACCATTTGGTTAAATTTGGTGATAATTTTTTATCTTATCGCATAAATTGTTTTTTTTTTTACAACCACTTTTACAACCCATGGCTACTGAAACCATATTATTAAATACATTAACTACAGAGGTTACCTCACTTGATGCTGCTGGTGATAATTGTTTTAAAGATCTATTAGATATTACAGATAACTTTTTAAGTGAATTAAAATTAATCGAATCAAATTTACAGCAAGATTTACAACAGGATACTTCATTATCAAAATTATCAGATCATTGGTATAAATCATCAATAAACAATTTAAAGTCTTATAACACATCGGTTAATAAATTTCAAAAGAATATATTAAATAATACAAAGTTCAATGTCGATTTAGATGATGCTTATACTTATCCTCTAATTATGGATAGTTTTCCGACAAATACTTTTAATAATGATTCAACTGAATTAAAGAGAATTAAAATGGAAAATAGAGAAGAATTGATTAAATCTATTATTTTACATTTATTAAAAATTGGTCAATGTGATATTGTTCCTTATATATTAGAAGAATTATCAAATTCATCAGTCGAAATAAATCAAGACCTACTGAAACAATTTGAAAATTTAAATAAAATAGTAGATGATATAACAGTTAATCATGATTTATCATTAGCTTTAACCTGGTTTAATAAAAAATATAATGAATCAATTCAACAACAATTTAATTCATTTTTTTCAGATGATGAAACATTGTCAAATATTGAATTTAAATTCCATATGCTTCAATTTATAATATTATTGAATGGTAATGATTCCTCCTTTTCATTAAATGATACCCTAAATGCTTATCTTTATGCAAAAGATAATTTTTCAAAATTTTTTAAAGATTATTTAACTGAAATAAGTCCATTAATGACATTACTACTATTCCAAACCAATAAAAATGTTGAATATGATGATTTTTCAAGAAAATATGTAATTGCAAGTGTAAAATCATTTATTGAAAAGATGAAGCAAGGATTTGATTTAAAGAATGATCAAAAGATAAATAGTCATGGAGGAGAGATTAAGTTTGTAAGTGATTTACTTAATAATTTTGAAGATATACATAAGTCACATAATTTATTTATTAATTTATCAAATGAATTTATATCGGAGTATTGCAAAGATTTAAAATTATCAAATGATTCATCATTGTTTCAAAGTATACTTGCTGGTCATATATACTTACCTAGTTTTTATAAATATAATCAAATACAATCAAAGCTTAAAAGGAATGAAAAGAAAGAAGATCTTGTTAATAATGTTGCTACTTATCATTTTGAATTACCTTTTCAATTACCCGATTCAAATAGGTTTCTATTTAAATATCATCCTATATTCATATGTCCTGTTTCAAGAGAACAATTAGTACCTATTACAGAAACAGTAATTGAAACAATAAACTCAGATTCAAATAAGAAGAGAAAACATTTAATTGAAAATCCATCAAAAACCCAAGTTGTTGTATTAAATTATTGTCAACATTTAGCTTTAAAAGATAGTATATGGCAATTAAGTAAAAAAGGAATGGATGTATTCAAATGTCATTATTGTTATAAAAAACATAAATTTAATGATATAACTGATGCTTTTTTTATAGATTTATGAAAATATAACAAGATATGTTAAATGAAGGTATAATAATACCTCTCTTTCAATGATACTAAATTGTTTTTAAGAGTACTTTAAAACTAATTTAAAACTAGATTGCTTCAAAAAGTTCCACAAACTGACAGGCAATCCATTTCATGAAAGGAGATGAAGTCAATTTCACCATAAATCAATCATATTCTTAAGAAAACCATGCCTATTTTTTTCCATTTTCCTTCCTTTAAAATTTACGAAGCGCGATGCAAAAAAAAAACTTCTCTATATAATAATATATGGCTTATAAAAAATTAAAGATACCAGATCCAGATTTAAAAACTCATATACCTTCAATACTTGGTAAAGATTGGGTATTTATATTTGAATATGATGTGGATTTTAATAAACAACATTTTGAAATTGCAATGTCAAATATTGTGAAACAACCAAATATAAATTCAACGGTTATTATACGAGCAGATATTTTAATTGAAAATCAATATGATGAGAATAAAGGTGATACAATGTTTAAAAGTAAATTAATAAATGATTTCCCAAAAGAAGATGGTTTATTATATCGAGATATATCAGATTTAGAAATAAGAAAACCAAATATTGATATGGATCTTAAATTGAAAATAGAAATCGTAAGGCGAATAATACCGAGAAATCCATTTAAAGATTTTATAATAAATCAAACTTGTATAATACTATCTGGTGATAATAGTTTATTAGTGATTTATTCACCACATATTAACCACCAAGATGAAACTCCATATTATTTACCACCTGTTAAATCAATTGGTATATTATATCATAAGTCAAAGATCCTGATACATTATCTACCTTATATACGAGAGGAATTAGTTAATATGGCCAGCTCTGAAAGACCAATTAGAATTGCATTACGTTTATTACAAACATCTATTAAACATTCAAAGGGAGTAAAAGATGGTTATGAAAAAAGAGTAATTCATGATTTAGTGGTTCCTAAAATTGAATTTCAAAATAGATATATAAGTTTAAAACAAAAATATTCAGTAGATTTAGTTAATAATTGGGTTGAAAAGACACCTGCTACAAAACATGTATTTGAAGATTTAGCAATTGCTGCTTTTCTTATTGAATATTGGATTATCAAAGGTTTCAAAAAAGAAGAATTTGAATTTAGAGATTTAGGTTGTGGTAATGGATTATTAGTATATATTTTAATTATGGAAGGTTATAAAGGTAAAGGTATAGATGCAAGAGAAAGAAAATCATGGTCAATATATCCAAAAGAAGTTAGAGATAATTTATTAGAACAAATTATAGTACCAGAGGTAATATTACAACCACATCCAGCATTAGGAGTCAATATTACTCGAGAATTTAAAAATGGTGATAATATATTAACATCAAATGAATTATTAAATTCTCCCGATGTATGTACAAGTTTCCAAAAGAATACGTTTATCATTGGAAATCATTCAGATGAGTTAACATGTTGGATACCATTATTTGGACATCCATTTTTAGTCATACCATGTTGTTCACACGCGTTAAATGGTGATAAGGTAAGATATCCACCAATTAATCGAAAAAATGTATCTACTTATGGTTCATTAGTTGATCATGTTGAAAAAATTGCACAAATGACTGGTTGGTTAGTTGAAAAGGAAATGTTAAGAATACCAAGTACAAGAAATGCTGCTATAATGAGTAATAAGAATATTTTAAAAGAACTGGAGGATATACTGACTACTAGAAAACTAGATATTATAGCATTAGAAGGTGGTGCAGAGAAATGGGTTGAAAATAGTCTTAAATTAAGGAGTAGTAATCCAAGAAACCATTAATAAGGATGCAACAAACTACTAATACTCACTAAGGAGGCCTTTTGCCACAACGTTTAAGCGTGCAATAAGCTCTACACGTCTCTTTAAATTTTTCGTTATCACCAAAGCGTGCAATATTTTTTTTTAATACACGGAAAAATTATCAACAAATTCTATGACTGGATCATCCTCTCAGTTTCAACAATTAGAAAAATTAGGTGAAGGAACATATGCTACTGTTTATAAAGGTAGGAATAGACAAACTGGTGCATTAGTTGCATTAAAAGAAATTAATTTAGATTCAGAAGAAGGTACTCCATCAACTGCAATTCGTGAAATTTCGTTAATGAAAGAATTAGATCATGAAAATATAGTTACATTATATGATGTTATTCATACTGAAAATAAATTAACTCTAGTTTTTGAATTTATGGATAAAGATTTAAAAAAATATATGGAAATTCATGGTCAACAAGGTGCTTTAGATTTAAAAATTGTTAAACTGTTTATGTTTCAATTATTAAAAGGTATAATGTTTTGTCATGATAATAGAGTATTACATAGAGATTTAAAACCTCAAAATTTATTAATTAATAATAAGGGAGAGTTGAAATTGGGTGATTTTGGTTTGGCAAGAGCTTTTGGTATTCCTTTTAATACTTTTTCAAATGAAGTTGTTACTTTATGGTATAGAGCTCCTGATGTCTTATTAGGTTCAAGAGCTTATACTACTTCAATTGATATATGGTCTGCTGGTTGTATATTTGCAGAAATGTGTACAGGTAAACCATTATTTCCAGGTACGGCAAATGAAGATCAATTGATTAAAATTTTTAGATTAATGGGAACTCCAAATGAACGTACTTGGCCTGGAATAAGCCAATATACAAATTATAAAAATAACTGGCAAATCTTTGTCCCTCAAGATTTGAGGCTCATAGTTCCAAATTTGGATGCTATGGGTCTCAATTTGTTGCAAAGTTTGTTACAAATTAGACCAGAGGCTAGAATAACAGCTAGACAAGCATTACAACATCCATGGTTTCATGAAATAACATATCCACAACAATATTATTAAACTATTAAATCATAATCTGGATTTTGATCATATTTTGATAATAAATTGGTAAGTTTAAAGTTCTTTAATTCCATTGCTGTTTTCCATAATTGTCGTTTATCATATTCATTATCATCATTAAATGTGAAAAAATATGCAAGTAGTTGTTTAATTAAATGGGTTAAATTTTTATTTTTTTTAAAATTGTAGAATTTAAAAGCCTCTATTATTGATTCTGTAAATTTATATTTATAATCATTGACCTTACAAATTAAACTTCCATAAATTTTGGGGATATCAGGAGTTAAAACTTTAAGTAATACCAGATTACCATCTATAGTTCCATATGTATAATTTTCAATTAAATATTGTAATAAGTTTAACCTTGATAAATTAAATATTCGTTCAGGTATTCTAAATCTACCAACAGTATTTTCTTGTTCTCCAAAGAAACCAGTTCCATGGACATAACCATTCTGGAAATTTAATAAATTGCTAAATGCGGAGAAACCTTCACTTGGTAATGCTTCATCGTCATAATATGGAAGTTGAGGATTTGATGCTTCTTCTAAATCTTTACAACTAGATTTAAAGTACTCTTTATAATTGTTGTATCTTTCAAAATCAACTGTTTCTTCGGGTACATCACTTAAATCTTTGAGGAGGTGAGAATAATGAGTACCTAATTCTTTAAATTTCCATCTGAAAAATCTTAATCGTTGAACTGTATTTAATTGTACTTCTTCCATAGTTTTAAATGATAATAATGTAGTACCTTTTCCTCCAAATGTAGATGAATTGAGTGATTCTAGTAATCTAACTGAGATAAATTTGTAGTTAAGTAAAGTATCAAGTAAGCAATATTTAAACTCCACCTTTTGATAAATTTCAATCCACTCTTTGGTAATTTTCAAATTCTTTAATATCCTCTTGTAATGTTGATTTTGAAAAACACGCGGTTCTCTTAATTTATTTATCTTTGTCTCATAAAATTTGACTTTTTCATTTAAAATATCAAAATTTAATCTTGTGCTTAAATCAATTAAAAAATAACCTTTAATCATTTCTAAAACTAATGAATAATTTTCCCACAATGTATTTGATGAATCTTTATTAAACTTTAAAGCATGATATGTTCTTTTATTAACTAAAGGTAATGAGTTATTTGGCCCTGCAAATATAAATATCTTTCTAATTATATCACTTGATAATGAATTAAATGTGAAATGTAAAACTTTCGGTTTTTTAGCAGCATGATTATTAACTGATGCATTTCTAACTCTTTTTACTCTAATTTGTTTCTTACTCGGTTTTGTTGATAATGGTTTACCAGGATTAACAAATCCCATATGCTACTTTAATGGAAAACCAATTTCTTTTTTTGTTGATGAGAAAGAAAAAAAAAATGGTTTTTGTGTAATATTCTGAAACACCATACAAAATTAATTAAGTATACACTAAAAACGCTTTGTCTATCAAATAATGCTCCTTATTGTCTACTTTTGTCACCGATATAACAAGCATTACAAATAAAGACGTTCAGACAATTGAAAGAATCACCGCAACTTGCATACAATCAACTTCCTTAAATCCGAAAATTCAAATGAGTTCTTAAATTTGAATTTCCATTCGAACGACTTTGGTGGTTTGATATCGTATTTCTTAGCATTTAGTGTGTAGTGTTCTTCATTTATGTTAATAACCTAGATGGTAATCGTTATTATGAAGTATAAAACCGCAAATGGAAGTTTTCACTAACTTTTGCCAAAAATATGCAGAAATTTTAGAAACAAAGCTTCAATTGGTATGAAGAACTAGGAAGTTACAAAGGGTAAAAAAAATTACACGCCTGAGTACAAATTTTCAACAAATCAAGTTTAGGTAGTTATGATTTTATAGATTCATTAAGAATCAAACATCTGGACATGTTAGTTGATTTAGTTTCAAAATATAAAGTTAAAAACGATTCTAACTGAACAAAACGTTACCTTGAATGAATATGGTGACGAGTTGAAATGGAATAATAAAAAGAGATTTAACAAAATACATTCCATGTTTTAATGAATGGAAGTCAATGATTATTGTAAATCAACATTAGAAAAAATGTCATATACTGATGTGTCAAAAATTAATAGATAAAATTAACTTTGATAATAAAAATTGGAAATTAAATATTCCTTGAAAAGTTGAAAAATGTACATTGAAAAAATGATAAATTTACAAAATCAGAATATATTACAATTCCTGAAAGATTTATGGAATAAAGAACCTGAATTTGATGAAGAAATGCTTGATGATTTAGCATTTGATCCTGAATCAATGGATCCACAAACAAAACTTATGATGCAAGATTTATTTGAGAAGTTGATGAGAACTGGAATGTAAACAATAAATACTTTATATTAATATACAATTTATAGATCAGTGTTTATCTTTAAATTGATCTTCTGTAACACCAGCACCCATAGCAGCAGTTGAAGTAACCCCACCAGAAACCATTTTTAATAATCCATCAATATAAGTAGCACCTGACCATTTTTGATGTTTAACAACTTCAACACCTTTTTCAATTTCTGGTTGTTGAACATTTTGACCATAAGCTCTCATACCAATTTGAGAATATTTATTTGAAAAATCATCAACAGCTAAAGCAGTAGTATGTAAACCAGCCAAAGTAATGAATTGCCATACATAACCTAATTGACCTAATCTTTTAATATAAGTTTCTTGTTCATCAGCTGGCATTGCTTTATTCCAATTAAAAGATGGTGATAAATTATAAGCTAACCATTGATTTGGCCATTTTGATTTAACACCTTCAGCAAATTCTTTTGCTTGATTATAATCTGGTAACGCAGATTCCATCCAAATTAAATCTGCATATGGTGCGAAAGCTCTACCTCTCATAACAGCACATTGAGTACCACCTTGATATCTATAATAACCTTCTCTTGCTCTTGCAACATCCCAATTAAAATAAATATCTTTACCAGTTAATTCTTTTGCCAATTTTCTTGCTTCTTTATTGGAAGTTTCTGATAATGGATTAACTTTGTCTGTAAATTTTTTAATCAATTCATTTTTATTTGAATAAGAACCATTCTTTATTTCATCGATAACAGCTTCATGGAATAATTTTAAACCTGCTTTTTTAGTCCAGTCAATTTCAATTTTGGCTAACTCATCTCCATAAATACCTTTAGCTTCAGCTTCAGCCATTAAAGCAGATAAATCACCAACTTCTGGATTAGTAGCACCAACAATAAAATAATGATCTCTATGATCAATAGTTGAAGTAATTAAAGTAGCAGCTTCTGAATCAGTTCTTGCAACAGCTAATAAATTACTACCAAAAATATCTGCAGATGCTCTAATTGCAACTAATCTATTAATATGTTCTTGAACAGGAACTAAAACTTTACCAGCCATATGACCACATTTTTTTGTTCCTGGAGCTTGGTCTTCAATATGAATTCCAGCTGCTCCACGTTCTATAAATAATTTAGTTAATTTAATAATTGCAGTAATACCACCATGACCTGTATCAGCATCAGCAATAATTGGTCTAAGGAAATCAATATAAGGAGTTTTTTCACGTTCTTCTTTTGATAATGTTAATCTTTCTTCTCTTTGTTTTCTATCATGAAAAAGTTGAGCAAACCATAAATGTTCAACCTTATTTGGAACGGTATCCATTGGATAATCGGCCAAATCAGGTGAAGGTTCGTTTGATGTACTAGCAGTTGAGGAACATTGCCATCCTGAAACATAAATTGAATCTAAATATTTAGCCATTTGAGCAACATGAATTGGATCTAAAGCACCAAATGTAAATGAAGCAGTTTTATTTTTATCATGTTCAGTTAATAATTTAAATAATTTGTCTGCTTGTTGAGATGATGGATATGAAATTTTTAAAGTACCTCTTTTTTTAGCAATATCTTCTGGTGTATAAATTCTTTTAGTTTTTGACCATCTTGGTTCTGACCACCATTTTTTAATTTCTGCAACTTCTTTTTGAAAAGTTTCTTCTTCTTGTTGAATATTAATTGGAGTATAAGGCATGTTTAAGTATAATAAAAAAATTTGAAAAATTGGAAATCTATCAATATTTATATTGTCGACTGATGAAACTGTGAAAATTATGTTACCCCAGATTAAGGTAGTGTATTTCGGATACCGAGGGGAACGGATTAATGGATGGTAGCACAATTTACGACTTCTCGAGAAACACCGATAAAAATTACTGAAAACGTAAGGCGTTGAATTAAGATTAACTTTGTATTGTAGTCAATTTGTTATATTATGACTAGTCATCGATATACGTCTAACGGTTATGGATCAGTTGTAGAGCGGTCTTGTTAAGCCTGGAAAATGGTTATTCAACCATGATGAATTCTTTATCATATGAAATATCAGCAACATTGCATGTTGTCGGAATTTTAAAATTTCTTAATCAACAGGTTTTCCATAACACCGAGATATATTACCGTTTCTAGATCCAGTATGATTAGATCATAGAAAGTGATGAGAGAGTGATAGAAGGACTTGAGTGTGATTTAGGTTGTATTAGAGTTGGCTTAGAAGTGTAGGGTATATGATGAAATTGAGCTATAACCATGGAAAGAGCATTAGCAGCAGTTTTCCAAGGATTATCTCATGGAATTTCAATGCCGAGATAGGTGAACTAATTTTACGAGAGATGACTCAAGTGACTAATCGGATATTAAAACCCTATACAACTTTATACGTTTCATAATTTCTTTTTTCATCACCAACGAACTTCATTACATAGTCATATTTAGGTAATTCCCAATTTAAATGTCCAATTGATAATATAGTTACATCTTTTAAATGTTCATCAATGAATAAATGACATTTTTTTAATAATGATTCATCCATACATGAAAAAGCTTCATCAAGGATTAAAATTTCAGGAGATTTAACAATAGCTCTTAGAAATAATGTCAATTTTTGTAATGAAAATGATAAATCTTCAAATTTAACATCTCCAAATTGATTTATTTCATCAAAATAACTTAAATCACCCCCTTCAATTCCTTTATATATAAAATTTGAATTCCCAATATTCTTTACTAATCCATTATATACAATTTCTTTCATTGTTTTGTTTCGTGGAACTAATGAATGTAATTCTGGTGATGACATTCCAATTTTATTATTTATATCAAATATACTTATTCCATTACCTGTTTTACGTAATATACCATTGATTATAATGTTTGATTTCCAACTTTGAGGATGATCTCCTGTTAACATTGATAATAAGGTAGTTTTACCAGTACCATTATCACCTAATATTCTCCAATTTGAACCTTTTGCAATTTTCCAATTAAAATTTTGAAATATAACCAAATCTTTATATTTAACAGTTGCATTTATAAATTCTACATGAGGTGAATCAACTTGATTATCAATCTTTTCCAATTTTATTTCATTTGATTTAGGTTTTGTAACAATTCTATCTCTTGTTTCTATTAATTGATTTTCATCTATATAAACAATATCCTGAATCCAATTTGGAAGGTTGTCTTCTTTTCTTAATCCTAAAATTATCTTTGTATGTAATTCTGAAACTTGTTTTAATGAAGTACTAACTATTTCAGTATTTTTTGGATCTAATCCTAAAAATACATCATCAATTATTAATACATTAGGTTTTAAAGCTAATTTTTGTGCAATTTTAGCTCTTCTCATTTGACCGTTTGATAAACTATTAATCCACTTGTTTTTTAAATGAGTTAAATTGAAAAGTGAAATTAAATGTTCCGTAAAATCTTTATCCGAACCTGTTATAAATCTTGACACTGTATTGACATCAGTCTCATAATCACTTTTCTGTGAAAAACTCTCAAACCTTGCGCTGAGAAATGCTTTCTCAATATTATTCTTATTGAAATCCAAAAATTCAACATTATCAATATTGTGAATCCTTGATAGTGGTGGTTGTGCAATATAATGACCAGCTATAACTTTACACAAAAATGATTTATACTCACCAGTAATTAATAAGTTTGAATGAATGTTTAATGAAATTGGTTTCTTATATAAATATCGTGATTTTTTAAATGTATCATTTTTGAATAGACTATTTTGGATTGTTATTAGATTCTTCATTTGAGTGAACAGTAATAATTTGTTGTGGAAAGTTGTTGATATTTCAAGTACGGATTTTGGTGATAGTTCTTAAATAATTTTTCTTTTTCAAATCTAGCATCGTTTTGCGGATCTACGGCTAAGGTGATAGAATTTGTATCAGTATCAAAGTGTCAAAAAATGGAAGCGATAGTAATTTTAAAGGTTGTATAGTTATTCTTTACTGCCTAATATACGTTATCTCGTATGAAGAATAAATTAGAATGCTAAAATAGTCTTCATAGTATAACTTAATAATATTTAGAATCAAAATATTTTGGTATTACCTAATTAGGAATAGATTGCGAAGCGCAAAAAAGCCTCGGCCTTTTTTGGATTTTTTTTGTTTCAAAATTTTTTTACTCGATTTTAAAACCACTTTCCTAATTAGTACAAACTAGCTTGAAAGGATCAGTAATTTTGACCTTTGTCCAATTGTCCGATTTGAGATGCATATACAGCTACTTACATAATGTATGGTAAGTATTGACTAATATAAAGATTGTGAATATAAACATAAGCTAGAATATTACCAAATATGATCAAATATGATCAATGGTTGGTAATCACAAAAAGAGACTTTAATTGTTGTTCATTAATGTTATTGGCTAACATTGAGATGATAATGGGTGAAGGATTTGTTCAAGATATACTTCATAATGCATGAAAATAATAGCTGATTTGTATGCAACTTTCATAGAAGACTAGACTTGAAACTGCACCACTTTCCATGTCGTCTCATTTAATTAAACATGCAAATAGATGATGAATCTATTACGTATAGTTGTTCTTAGTTGTGAAATGAAGTCAAAATATTAGGAGAGGACCTAAATATTTGATCTTGGAGATCTTAATGAAAGTTGATCTGAGGGTGGCACTAAAATTCAAGGCTGATACAAAGTCATTGAGATCAAGCCTTTTTGACAAAAGCTATTAATTTC
The DNA here is from genome assembly GCA_947670415.1 of Insectozyma verbasci. NCBI lineage: Eukaryota > Fungi > Ascomycota > Pichiomycetes > Serinales > Debaryomycetaceae > Insectozyma > Insectozyma verbasci. Next base: position 7,630 of record CANTUO010000002.1, on the reverse strand, counting down.
ATTAAGCCAACTTTGTACAATAAACCATAAGCATAAAACGCAAATTTATTTAACTCCATTATACAAATGCGTACAATGGCTGATGTGTAAAAGGATAATATCGTAGAATATGAAATTAAGCTTAATTCGGACAGCCGATCCATCTAGACTATAAAATGGCTTCAGAATTATGTTCATTATGTTCCTTTCATCAATTCTTCTTTAAATCTAACATGAATTTATAGTCATCCACAATTTTCTATTACATTTTGGTAGAACTCAATTTAATCAAAGTCAATGCTTTATCTCAGGTACGAGACGGTTTGGTCGGTTAGTCGTCTAATAGTTCAATTGGTAATGGTACTGTTTCACCTGTGTTAAATGCCCAACCTTCAACAACGGCAGATTCCGATTACGAGTTTGACTTTACTGATCAGGATGGATTTGAATGGGTTAGAGCCAAAGTTTTGGAATGTAATGAAAAGATGCATACAACTTACACATTAGTTGCTACAAGTCTTGGTGATTGGGAAGCTTTCAGAGTCACTGTAAATGGAGAGTATGATAATGATTTAGACATTGCATTTGAAAAATGTATAAATCCTGATATCATATATTAATAGGTACTTGAGTTGAATATGATGAGATACCAGGAGTCGAAGGTGAAACTCGATCAGAATCAGGTCCGAATCACTTTGCTGTAGATTATGATTCATTCGAAACTGCAAAATCCGACACTTACGATGATAGCGATGATGATTCTGGGATTTCAAAAAGATTGTCAACACCAATATTTTATATTTTTTGCGGATAAATACCAAATGGGTCGATAAATATGGCAGAGATATTCACAAGGAGGATGCTAGACCACAAATGGAAAGGGTTACTCAAAATCGTATAGTTTTCACAATTTAGGATGTTGCGAGAACCAGACAAGAATTTGGCCTCGCCATTTTTGTAGGGGAAGGGGATCTCAAGTAAATGTCAAAGGAGATGGATCGACATCAGATAATAGACCAACTTACTCATTCTATCAATTATTTTTAGTTAAAACTTATTGAAAATATATATTAATATAGAAGCATTGTATGTCCTTACAATATATATATACATTTATCTTTCTTAATAGCAGAGTCAACTTTTATTTGTTCGACAACTTATTGAATATTTATTGAATTTAGGTATATTTCCTCAAGCTGTTTGAGTAGCAGCTGCTTGTAATGATGAATCAGCAGTAGCAGGAACAATCCAATAAGGAGTCCAAACACCAGCTTCTGAACATTCAGAAGTAGCTAAAGATCTCATTTTTTCAACATCTTTCCCTTTACATCTTTGAGCAACACAATCAGCAACAGCTGCAACGAAATTTGGAATAACACAAAGACAACCAGTATCCCAGTAAGGACAAGGAGTTTTTGAAGTATCTGCAAACATACATGGCTTTGCACAGTCAGGTAATTGATCATAAATTTTATCAGCAAAACCATTAATTGAGGCAGTTTTAGCTACTGATGGATAAGTAGACCAATTTGCAGCATCAGTAGCAGTAGTATCTGGAGCAGTTGTAATTGGTGAAGCATCAGCCGAAACCAAAGTAAAGAATAAAGTTGAAATAGCAGCAGTAATAAATCTCATTGTTGATTGATGATCGAAACTATCATCCTTTGCTTTTCTTATATAGTTTTATCTCTTGGAAGTTGATCCAACCAGTTCATTCTCTTCAAAGCCGATAATTTGACTTGCTAATTTATGGTTATGAGCAGATGCACACTTTTTGATTTCTTGATGAAATTTGAACAATAGAGAGATTAGAAACAACCAATCCAAAATTTTAGACCATTTAGATTTATCGAAATATCCGTTGATCAATTTAGTATTCACCGTTGAGATACGGACATATCGTAATGACAAAAAGGGGTTAATGAAAACCGTTGAATTATAATTGAGTTGAATTTAATGAAAACCAAGGGAAGAGTTGGTTCAATTTGTCTTACCGGATTAATGTAGATCCAGATCTGGTTTTTACTAATAGTATTTACTCTTCAATCGAAAGGGGAAGTCTAAAGATAGACTAAAAGCTGTGATTGGTTGTTATAAAACTGATCTATTGTCTTAAGCTGTGTCGAATGTAGTGGCAAAGTACGACGACATATGCAAAGTACCTCAAGAACATTTACGGTTAGCTAAATAAGGCTCAAATAGAAAGGTTTAACCAGAAATGTCATTAATTTGCATTAAGGAAGATTGCGTTACAATTTATAATTTATATACCATCATTCTTCTAGAGTGACTGATCTACTTGTAACATTTTTACCTATTCTAACAATTGAAGTTGACTTTTTGGAATCATAAGTAGCATATTGATGCCATTGTTTACAAATATTATCTTTATCATATACATGAGGTAAATTCCAGTATCAAAATTAAGTGGTGCGAAATCTTGATTTGAGCCTACTTTTGCGTAAATTGAATAATATCCTGTTGAAAGGAAGATAAGTCAGTGTTTGCAATATCTCTCTTGTTTAAATCAAATGAAGGAATTGTAGCAGCATTTAATTAACCGAAAAAAAGGAGTAATAACAATTTCATGTTAATTTGATGAACAAGTTGTAATATCAATTAGTACTTCGATAACGGTTGAACTTGTCCGTTTTAAATATCATAACGTTTCTTTGATGCCAACATTTTGTTGAAATTATGATCATGAGCTCTCTTCGGCGGCATTTCTTTAGTGCTATAAAATGTTCGCCATGTACGTTATAACAATAACTTTAATCCAATATAGTTTTTTATAACTACATAAATGAAATTTATCTTTAGAATCAAGATATTCCAAATAAATGAATGAGCACGTTTATAATAAGACCCTGTTTAACAGTTTCTTTGGTATTTGACCATTTATCAAATGCAACAGAACCAGCAATCAATATCATTATTCTTCACCCACAGTAAATCTCATCAATTTAAAACATATGAACTTATTTGATCATTACTTCTCTTGTTAAACTTTGATAAGAACATCAGCTAAGAATGAATGAAAACCTTGAATTGTCAACTTCAATAGACGCGTCTTACTCTTTTTAAAATTACCAACTTTAGCAGACGCGTTTAGGTACAAATCTTTTTTTTTTTTTTATTTTTTTTTTATTTTTTTTTCGATTTTTATTTTTTATCACTAATGAATCATTCAACTTATAAAAGAATATCAGAACCATTATGTACAACACCATCAATTAAAAAAATATCATTTCTTAGAGAGAATAAACAGAAACTTACTTTTGATATACCAATTATTATCCTAAATCTATATGAATATTCAAATTCAGGTACAATGGTAATGTCAGATTTATCAGAAGTTCGTACTACAACTTCACTAACATTAAAAGATGTTCCTCCTTCAGTTTTAAATGATTCATATTATCTATCTAATGATTCAAGTCATCAAATACCCATTTCAAGATTAATTACAACTTCTTTAAGTTTAGAACAAATTGAATATGTTAATAAACAATTTGTAGCAACACCACCTACTTTTGGAGGATTCATAATAGCAAGAGTAAGTATGGATCTTAGAGCAAGGCGTGGTTTAAGCTTAGATTCTTTTTTAAATACTTTGGAAATTATTACAAAAGATACTGTTGAAGAAAGTATTGAGGATATAAAAGGTTATTTTATACTATTTTTAAAAAGATTAAAGGAAAATTCATCCAGAGAATTTTATGAAGAAATTGTTGAACATTATGACTTTAAAAGGTTTGAAATTGATAGGATAATTGGTGGTAATGAAAATTCTAATATAAACAATTCAGCTACTGATATATCATATAATTTAATACCTCCTCCAACAGTTGACACAGAATCATCAGAAGAATCTAAAAATGACGATTCTGATGAAGATAGTATTGCAGAAGATTTAAAATTTGTTACAGAACCAGTGCATAAACCAATTGATGAAAATCAAGAACAAGAAAGTATTGCAGAAGGATCAGATTATAGTATTGTAGAAGATTTAAAGCTTGCTACAGGACCAATGCATAAACCAATTGATGAAAATCTAGAACAAGAAAGTATTGCAGAAGGATCAGATGATAGTATTGTGGAAGATTTAAAGCTTGTTACCGAACCAATGCATAAACCCATTGATGAAGATTCAGAACAAGAAAGTATTGCAAAAATTTCAGGATATGATAGTATTGCAGAAGATTTAAAATTTGTAACATGTCCAACAGAATCACACAAATTACACGTAATGGAACCACCGGCAAAGAAATTAAAATTGGGTAACGAAGTACATCAAGAGAGTTCAGAAACATCAATACAAGATTCAGAAGCATCAATACAAGATTCAGAAGCTTTAATTGATTTACCACAATCAACTTTATTATTAAATATTCAAACTATAACCATACCAGAATTATTAAAAATCCCAAAATCACAATTAGTTAATAAACTTCTAATAATAGAAGCTTTTCATTGGACATGGTTTCCTCGTATTCCATTAAGTTTAAATGATGATCAATCATTCTTAGTATTACAAGCACTTGAAATTACTATTAAAGATTCAAATGATAATGCTTTAATTTTAGATTTAACTGATCCAGGGAGATTATTTAACTTTTTTCAAATACCAGATTTAAATCCCTCCATAGTTAATCAAGTTATTGGCAAGATAAATAAATTTCTTGAAATTCCAACTAAATCAAAACAATTTAAAGTCAAATATTATAATGGTAAATGGATTTTATTATCAACAATAGAGGAGATTTTAAATCAATAAGAGGCGATTACTACAACACGAACTAGAACAGTATGATTGAAAGCCATATAGATTAAATAGAGTTTAATGAGTCACGAAAATTGCAAATGAATGCTTCTATATAAGTTAACGATTATTCAATAGATATCTCTGACAACTGATGCAAAGAAATTGCATAGATTGTAATCTGTAAATTTTAAACCCTTCTCTTCAATTTTTTCATTATATGCAACTCTGATTAACAAATAAACAATGTATACAGATCAATAACTTGTTATACCAATGATTTGCTAGCATAGTAGATCATGAGTTTTATGGAACATTCAGCTTTTTCTCATCAATTGAGAATTCGCAATTTTTCATATTTTTGACAGAATTTTGAAATAAGTTCTGATCTTATTAAGTACACAAGCTGCTGACTAATTAACAATTATTCAAATGGTAAATAAAATTGTAGAACACTTCAACGTACGGTTGGATGCAATTTTAGCCAGTATTATAGAGAGGGAGTGCAATAATTGATATTAGGAGGTATTTTACCCCCTTAATTTCTTCAAAAGTCGCGTTTTAATGTGTTAGCAGGGACTTAAATGGCTACTAATAAAATTGCATCCTACTGATTAAATCTCAAGAATTGTGGCCTGTGTCAAGCCTATACACTTTTAAACTGTAATACATTTAAATCCATACTATTGGCACTTCAATCGTAACTAATTGTTTGAGAAAGTGAACAAATTGGAAGTGAGGTAATGAATAAACAGTTCGATAGATTTAGAAATCATTTAAAAGTTACATTTACTTAGCTTTTTTAAGGTTGGTTCGTATATAGTGTCTTGAATTTAATGATTGAAGGGTTAGATTTGAATAATATGTATGCTAATAGAAGAAAAGCAAACTATAAGAGCCGGATCCCGACAAGTCGTGCTAACTCTCGCGCAGAAAAAAATTCTATTCGCCCGATAAGCTCGTGCAGTATAAAAATATTCTTTAATTACATGTTCTTGTAGGATAGTAACATCAGTACATTCCAATTAGATGTAGACTTCAATTAAATCAGAGTTTGAATATTGAAAGAGTTATTACTAAATTTCTCCTACACTAATATTCGAGAAACCAATATTTTCAACTCTCTGATTGGTCAAAATAGTAAAAAAAGTGGGACCTTGTTAAAAAAAATCAAAAGATGGCCATTTCTTACCACCAGATTCGAATTGATTTGAAGTTTCTCGTTTACATGAGTCCAAGAACTATATGTTTTTGTTTGAAAATGAGTGAATGGTGTTGAATTCTAAATAACAAAAACCTAATGCCGTTTTAAAATTTTTTTTGTCGCCTTTTTTCTCGGTATAGTCCTATTTTTCATCCATTACTCTTGGAATATCACATATGTGCCCTCAAAATAAGTCCCTCAAAATAAGTCCTCTTATATGTGTTGGGAGCCGTCCATAATACTCCATATTTCAATTGGAAATTTTAAACAAGTGGTTGGATTTGTGGATCCGGGTATTTTCTTGATCATAGAGGGTGTTATTTTGATCTAGCGTTCAAATCCGTCAAAACCACTCCAAAATTATCCTAAAAACAACGTTTCACGGGTAAATCAAGGCCAATTTAGTTGAATCCGTTAAAAACGTTTCGGCGATACAATTGATCAATACTTTGTTTATCGTAACCGAATTTTTACGATTTTTAGCCATTTTTCAAAAAATTTCAACTTTTACATTTTTCAAAATCTGAATAAGTAGATCTCTAGATAGGTCATTCAATTACAAATCCAACCATTTATTTTATAGCCACAATCTTTTTTTAATTTCCTGTTCCCAAAAACATCCTTATACCTCTAACCTTCCCTCGTACCACGAGAAGCGGAACGAATGCTATTTAGTCTGGCGCGGCAAGTAATTCTGTATATCAATTTACAAAAACTGGAAAAATTTACAACTAAAATTAGATAGATAGCAAGTTTTATCTGAGATATAAGTCTTAGTAGGATGTACTTTTATTACAGAATATGCTGTACACTTTTATATACCTGTTTTTGTTACACGCAAGTGTGTATAATGTGAAGTCTGATTGTTGGGAGTGAGAAAAAACTTTTCGTACTAGCCTAGATGCAACAAACACTTGAGGTAAGGATGCAACAAACACTTGAGGTAAGGATGCAACAAACACTTGAGGTAAGGATGCAACAAACACTTGAGGTAAGGATGCAACAAACACTTGAGGTAAGGATGCAACAAACACTTGAGGTAAGGATGCAACAAACACTTGAGGTAAGGATGCAACAAACACTTGAGGTAAGGATGCAACAAACACTTGAGGTAAGGATGCAACAAACACTTGAGGTAAGGATGCAACAAACACTTGAGGTAAGGATGCAACAAACACTTGAGGTAAGGATGCAACAAACACTTGAGGTAAGGATGCAACAAACACTTGAGGTAAGGATGCAACAAACACTTGAGGTAAGGATGCAACAAACACTTGAGGTAAGGATGCAACAAACACTTGAGGTAAGGATGCAACAAACACTTGAGGTAAGGATGCAACAAACACTTGAGGTAAGGATGCAACAAACACTTGAGGTAAGGATGCAACAAACACTTGAGGTAAGGATGCAACAAACACTTGAGGTAAGGATGCAACAAACACTTGAGGTAAGGATGCAGCAAACACTTGAGGTAAGGATGCAACAAACACTTGAGGTAAGGATGCAACAAACACTTGAGGTAAGGATGCAACAAACACTTGAGGTAAGGATGCAGCAAACACTTGAGGTAAGGATGCAACAAACACTTGAGGTAAGGATGCAACAAACACTTGAGGTAAGGATGCAACAAACACTTGAGGTAAGGATGCAACAAACACTTGAGGTAAGGATGCAGCAAACACTTG